>OX123203.2:6024080-7344429 GCA_944739405.2 Euclidia mi
GGGACCGAGTAAAAGTAATAGTTTTACATTTTGTGATATTAAGGGGAAGTTTATTTTGTTTACTCCATGTGTTAACCGCATCGATATCACATTGCAGTGCATCACAATTTTTATTGCTGGTGACAGAAAGGTAAAGCTTCAGATCATCAGCAAACATAAGACACTCAGCATTACGTACCATATTAGGTAGATCATTAATCATGATCAGGAATAGAGTTGGACCTAATGTACTACCCTGGCTTACTCCGGAGCGAGTGTAATATTCGTCAGATCGATGTTGTCCCATTTTCACAAATTGCCTCCGATCTCTGAGATAGCTTGCCATAAAAGTAAGGAGTGGTCTACGGAAACCCATAGATACAAATTTTGCTAGTAGTACATCATTGTCCACGAGATCGAATGCCTTTTTGTAATCGAAGTATGCCGCGTCGACTTGGCATCCTGCCGTTACTTTAGTGCTTAGATAGTCAACATATTTTATATGATTTGTTAACGCAGACCGTGCGGGCCGAAATCCGTGTTGGCAATCACTTAAGGATTTGCTAATCTGACTAGATATGTATTTATTGATAATTGACTCAAACATCTTACCAAAAACTGAGAGTACTGCAATGGGTCTAAAATTTGTTACATCATTTGATGATCCACCTTTAGGTATTGGCGTTACCCTGGATACTTTCCATATGCTAGGATAAATACCTTGTTGAAGTGAAAGATTAAAGACGTGCGAGAGAGGTTTTACTAAAGCATCGAAACAGTCCTTGACCAGAAATACAGGTATATTATCAGGGCCGTAGGACGTCGTAGTTTTGAGACGGCGAACTGCGCGCCATATATCTAAAGGGTTAATGGTATTTAAGATAACTTCAGACGAGTAGCCTAAGTCAGCAGCATCACGTTCAGCTGCTTCAGGATTCAATAGCGGTGCATTTACATGAAAAACTGAACTAAAATACTGTGCAAATGCGTCAACTGCATTCTGCCCCTCGACCGTGGTGTCATTGTACGTGTATTGCTTTGTATGTTGTCTATTGCTACGTTTTGCCTTCACATATTGCCAAAAACTAGATGGCTCGGCAACAATATTATTCTCTACCTTGTTTATGTACTCTTTAAGAGCTATATCCATAAGAGTTTTGACTTTAGTCCTGTAGTATTTAAATAATTCCCCATTAAATTGCAATCCTTGTGATTTAAATTTCTTCAAATTATAATATTTAAGTTTAATATAATAAATTATTTCACTAGTGAACCAAACCGGGTAGTTATATTTATGACTAAAAACAATTCTTTTAAAGGGTACATGCCTTGTGATGACACCATTCAACTTCTCGTAAAACATATCTGCAGCTAAATTAGTATCTTGTTGTAGGACTAAGTCTGTCCAGTCTATACTGGTGATGTCTGCATACAAGCTATGGAAGTCCGCCTTGCGAAAATTCCATTCAGAGGAAACACTCTTACTTTGTCTTGGGAGTTGTGATTTATTAATTATTTTACTTCTTGGCACACTTAATATGATCTCCAAGGCAGGATGGTAGGCATCCAGCGGTACTAGAGGTTCAACAGCAGTACCTACGACAACATCATGTGAAACACAAGTTGTTAAAACCAGGTCCAGGACACATCCATATTCATTCAATATAGTATTACACTGTTTCAGTTTACAGTAATCCAAAAACTCATTGAATTGATTGTTTACTGCAGTACTACAAGATTTCAAATTGAAGTCACCAACTATTATCAACTGACAGCTAGAATATGTAACCGCGGCATTTTCAATACAAGTTAAAACTTCTAGATACTGATTACTATTATAACTCGGTGGCAGGTAAACTACACATACAAGCAATTTTACATTTTTCCACGTCACTAAAGCAAACAGCAGTTCTTTGTCGTCGGTTTGATTGTCAATGTCAGTAATTCTTTTAACAGTGTAACAATCCTTCACTGCTAACAGCACTCCACCCCAACCGACATCACCAGCACGATCCTTCCGTAATACTATAAAGTTTGATGGGAATAATTCAGCGTCGTATACTGAGGTATTTAGGAACGTTTCAGTTAAACCAATGAGATCATAGGAACATACTCAAACACTATTGTAAAATGTTTGAGTTTTTGAGCGCAGTCCTCGTACATTTTGGTAGTATATTATAACTCTTTTTGCATGCATTTTGTTGAGTTTCTTTGTTTGAATTTTACAATCAGAAATATTACGATCACAATTAACGAATTTATTCAAGAAAAAACTTGTTCTGACAATTATTATTTGTTTGTTCTGGTATCATTGAAGATGATCCATATGAGCTTTTAGTTTGTATAATTTCCATTAGTTTGTGATAAAGATGTTTTTTACCTTTCAAATTAATCTGACCAGTTTTGTTCGAAAACATGTCAAAAGATAAGTATGTATTAGAGTCAAAGTAGTATACATATCCATAGCCTTTCAGTAGGTCCTGATACAAAAGATTATTAAATAACTCTATTTTATAATTATATATGGGAGCTCCACAAATGTAGGTTGGGCCGCATATTACAATATTTGTATAAGTTATGTGTTCCAAAGATTTTCTAATTATATTTACCAACTCCATGAGGTTGGATGAGGTTTTACAGTCTTTACTTCCTAGCATAATAATACAATAATCATTCATGTTATAATTAAGTAACTTATTGCTAATATTATTTAATAGGCGTTCAATGCCACAATTTGGAAAGTTATAGGGGCAGTATTTAAAATGATTGCCGAATATATCTTCAATAACTTTGACGGAACAAGTGTTAACACTGTTAGTGAGGATACACAGTTTATGTTTTTCTTGCACTATTAGATACACAGTACGAACGTCGTTACCGGGAAGAATGTTTCCTGTGGGTGAAATAACTTCATATTGATTACCTGGTGTCTGTGAGAGTTGCTGTAGATTAATTATCCGCTTGTTAAGTGACTCAATTTCAGTCTTAGCTTCCGCCAGTTGTCACTCTAGATCTGTCATAGATTGCTGCATGGATAGCATAGTTTCATTCGATATTTGTGTTTGATGAGCTGTAGTTAGTCTGGGAGGCGTGTAGAATGTGCTAATTTTTGACGGCTGCGGAGTGTTTACACTTTTCTTTCTAACGTTATTTGGGGAGCTTGTTAAGATTTTTTTCAATGTATTATTCTCTTTAATTAATTTTAACATTTGTGTGCGGAGATCATTATTTTCCAGTATGATGGTTTCAAGTTCATTTTGCGTACTGCAAAGTTCGGATTGGAGTTGTTCTATGGATTCTTTCGACTCCTGGAGATAAACTTGGTTCGCAAGAGTGTCGTCAACGCTTCGCGATAGTATCTGTTCGTTGGGACTGGGAGAACTAGACATGTCTAATGTTGTAACTAGATTGCTCTCGCGTAGTGTCGTGCAAGGAGTGGAAGAAATTATACTCTTTGGCGATATGACTCTTTCATTCGAGGCAGCTTGCTTCTTTCTCGTTGTAACATAATTATGAAGTTTCAGTGGTTGTCTGTCTGGGCTTTTTTGCTTTTTGTTTGCATGACTTGCAAGTCCAATTTTTCCGTTCACTTTCATTCATTGGTTTGTCTCTAGTACAACCGCAGTTGAAGTTATGCTTGCATACGGAACATGAAGTAGCATTCTTCGAGTCAATTTGTTTTTCACATGTGAGACAAGTAACTAGTGGCGCCATCTTGTTTGAGGTTTTAGATTTAAATGACATATTTGTTTGGGGCTTTCTAAGTTATTATCATCGGGCGTTGTAGTTTACATCAATTTTAAATATTATATTAAATTGGTAAATGTTCAAAAACAGATATCTGTAGTATGCAGGATTAGAACGCGGGTCGGTTGCGTTCGACTCTGTTCACACTTGCAATGGGCTATCTGCACACTTATTACTTGCATCGAAAAGCTTGTTCTGTCTTGCAGGATTGTGGACAGTGGGCGGAGTTACGTGGTTAAATGTTGAGCGGAGGGGGCGCTCGTCGTATGACTCACGAATTTATCGACACACGGATCGACACAGGAGCGCTGGTGTTTCCAACTATACAATACTGAGTTTTTCTATTTGGGCCGTTATTTGAAATGTTGAGTACATATTTGTCCATAACTTTTAAACCACTGAATATTTCTTAGTTCTGTTTTTACAATACTGCACTATGTTTCTCACTTCACATCACTGTTATTTACTTATTTATTGTTTCTAAGTTTTTTGCACGTACTGATTTTTTATCGTAAGAGTACAACTATACTTATACTTGATCATCAATGAGATACAGCAAAGTACTAACTTTGCTGTATCTCATTGAAATATACATCTAAACCAATGAAACAAACTACTGATAGCAAAATAAACTATACAGCAGTCCTGTCCGAACTGAATTCAGTAAATTTCAATCACCTATTGAAATCAGTGTATGTGAATTGGTCTGCCAAGGAGTTAATTAGCATTCTTTCCGCGTCTATAATAAAAAATACTCTAAGAGTAATCGTACCTCGAAGATGTTATTCTATTAAGCCATGGATCACGCCTGGCCTGATTCGTTGCATTCGAAACCGAGACCGGATGCACTTAAAATCGAAAACCGAACCAGCCAATTTAATTATTAATTTAATATTTAAGCAATACAAGAATTTCTGCAATGATTTATTAAAACGTCTTAAACGAATCTACTACTCTGATGAACTAAATAAAAACGCCAATGACTTAAAAAAGAAATGGGAAACTATCAACAAAATCATAAACAAAAGTAATAAAAAGCCACCACCCTTAGATACCTTAGATCTTTTAAAAATCAATAATTCCCCAGAATCATCAATTGAACAAATAAACTTTTACTTTACTAATATAGTAAACGACTTAGCTAATAATATCGTCTCATGTCCTCATCAAATAAATAATGCCACCATTTCGCCAGTAAATTCGATGTGTCCGCTAGAAACGACTGAACAAGAAGTTGAATACGTTATAGAAAATTGAAAAAATGTCTCATCTGTAGGTTGGGACGGAATTCCAACTAAACTAATTAAAACGGATAAAAGAATTATTACTCCTGCGATTACTCATATTATAAATCCTTCCATGCAGACGGGCGTATTTCCGGCTGCTTTTAAAACATCTGTCATTCATCCTATTCACAAAGCAGGAAACAGAGACTGTGTCAGTAATTACCGACCTATCTCGATACTGCCTGTATTGTCGAAGATACTAGAAAAAATCTTGAATAAGAGATTATTGTCTTATTTGGAAAAACATAATCTTTTATCCGAAAACCAGTTTGGATTTAGAGAAGGTAGATCGACGACACAGGCAGTGACTGAACTTAGCAACTTTGTAGCTGCTAATATTGATAAAAAGAATAAATGTATTGGAGTATTTCTAGATTTGACTAAAGCGTTTGACACGGTCTCTGTTCTTATCCTTATTAATAAAATGGAGGATATTGGCATCAGGGGGAAGGTGCTGGATATTTTCAAAGATTATTTTAAAGAAAGAAAACAACGAATTACTGTGGATAGTATATTTAGCTCTGATGCATTATTGAGCGTCGGTGTCCCTCAGGGTAGCGTACTCGGCCCAACCCTCTTCCTTATATATATTGACGCACGCTGTAATCTCGGAATACAAAGTTGTAAAATATTCACATTTGCTGATGACACAGCTTTGGTATTCTATGGCTCTACGTGGGATGAAGTTAAATGTTACACTGAGATGGGTATTCAAAAAGTGGCAAATTGGCTTAGTCAAAATAAACTTACACTCAATATCTCTAAGTCAAAATTTATTACTTTTGGCAATACCGAATCCTCGCTAAAAGCGGTGAAAGACACAAATATACAAATACATTATTGCCAAAGAACAAACAACAAATTATCAAACGTGACTGCAATTATCTGGATTGTGTCAAGACTATTAAATACCTTGGTATTCTTCTTGATGAAAAACTAACATGGAATTCATATATAGATGTATTGTCAAGTATCTCTGCTCCACCTTAAGGTTGATAGGTAGAGAATGCCTTATGGCATTATGTCCAACCTTGTACACCTTGTTTGTGCAAAATAAATAAATAAATAAAAACTATTGGCATGTATATTCCTTCAGAACGTAGAAGTGACGCACGTAAATTAAGATGCGATCCTCTAGTATAGTAGTATTATATAAATTTAATACAAAGTACAATTTAAAAGACAACACAGGAATGAGAAACTTCAATTTGTGGTTATGTGAACCGCAATATTTGCTAAGGTACATACAATGCACAAGGTAAAAAACTGTATAATTGAATCCAGTACACGCGATATATGTATTTTTTCGTCGTTGACGGCGATGGTGCACATGCCGTGCTTCGGAGGGCACGTAAAGCTGTCGGTGCCGGTTCTTGTCTCAGGATAAGACTCATTGGGCCATGTCGGAGGCCTTCGGGCGGTCTAAAAACTCCGACACTAGAGTTGGCCACACACTCACACGAAAAACAAAACAAAACTAGACATAGTGCTGATCCAGCCACCTTTTTTGGCCAGCGATGGGACACATACCTCACCATATTCTATTGTAATTGATTTTTTTAATATTAAAGTTCTAATACTAGGTACTATTTGTTGTATATGTACCTACTTGTTTTCTATTATGTGTCCTATGTGCTGTTTCAAAATATTTTTTTCTTTTCTTTTCTTTTTCCTTTCTTTCATCTTATTCTTCTTCGCCTCGGGTTGGAAGTCAAACGTCAGCTGTTCCCGTAAAGGCAAAACGACCAAATCAATTATATGGAACGTGACAAAAAATATGTGTCAGGCATATGGCACTGACGCAAAACAAAACATAACCAGAGTAGAGATAGATAGATAGATAGATAGAAAATTCTTTATTGTCCACCAGATACAATACAAATGCTACATATTATAAGGTTATACAATTTTAGAAATGTACAATAGGCGGCCTATTGTACATTATATACAGAGTATTTATTCTTTAAACTAATACTAATACTAAAATAATAAGATTGTCTTACCAGAAGACACCTACTATATTTTATCTTTTATATTTATTTTTAGGTATCACCGGAAGATATCCTTTGTCAAGAAAAGTATACTATACTAGAAAAAGCATCTCTAAAATTTTCAAGTGGCTCAACAGTTTCGAAAACTTCGCCGAGTTGATCTCAGAATGCCATCGCGTCGCTACAGCCAGCTTTTGGTACAGGTCACAACCTCTGCATTTAATACCCCTACTGATTCTTTAAAAAGGAACGCCACGGCCATCCACGGCCTGAAGAGTACATCGGTCAGACGCAATACTACCATGAGTTAACACAATGACATATAATTTATTATGATGAATAATAATTAAAACGCAGCGTCTGTTATCCATAATACAGCATAATTAAACTATAACGGGCAGGTTCGCTTCTTAAAACTAGCAACACTGCCTTCACTAAAGTACTCCGTTTAGGAAAAGTGAGCAATAAATCAAATAAATAAATAATTACTAACAAAATATTAACCCCACATACGATTTTGATCAATTTGACTAAGTAAAGCTAAATAAATATTTTATGATTTATGAATACATTTTTGTGGCTATACTGATTTATTTTAAAGCGGTACTGGTTTTGGGCATTTTCCTTTAGTAGTACATTTTAAAAGACAACACACAAACGAGAAATTTCAACTTGTGGTTATGTGAACCGCAATATTTGTTTCTTGTAGGGTACACACGATGTACAAGGTAAAAAACTATGTAATAGAACCCAATAAATAAATGCTGAAATAATTATATAGAGAGTGACAATAAAATAAGTGTTAGGCATATGGCACTGGCGCAAAAGGATGCGCAAGAGCCTCATCCGAAGACAGAAGTGGCTACGGCCAAAGATGTTAGCCCCAACCCGGAAGATCGGTTTCGCATCGTGGAATAGCTGTTCTATGTTTATTGGGAATAGCTTTGAGCTGATATATACGGGTGAAACTGGTGGGTAGAGCGGGGTAGGTGTATGCTCACATAGGAGTTTGGAAAAGAGACGGTATTGTGACCAGCTTATGACAGTAGGGGTACTTAACGTAACGATGGCGTTCTGAGATCATCTCGGCGAAGTTTCCGTGAAATCGCGGGATTTCAATATCAATTATTTACTCAGAGGGAATCGTTTTGGGTGATAAGTTAACGGTCACCGTGGCTTTGGCTAAACGACGCTGTAACGAGGTAAGGTATCATATCCTCCGAACTTGTGCGGCTGCGCACCTTGCCATTGCGATTTTAAAACTATTCACGACTTTTAGCTCAGAGTTGCATAAGGTTATATTTGGTATAAACACCATAATTTCTCTTTTTTAACATTGTATTTAAGACCATTGGTTCGGCGACCAAAAATGGTTCGGCGTTACACCGAAACCGTAGGGTTCTAGGCGACTTGGAGCAGGAAAATGGACTGTATTAGGGCGAGTTCTGGGTCGCCTAGAAAGGAATAAGGGAAGAGGGGTGATTGAGTGGGTATAGGATATTTCGAGGATGGAGGGCACTTACCTTATACAACCTTCTTCGTTTCCGTAGGGCAGTCTCCTGGTGGTTTCGTGATGCAGCTGCTTGTTTCACTACACTACACCATTCGTTTCACTTTCACTTGCGAGCGGGTTTTCCTTGGTGGAAGCGGTAATAAACACATACAGGAGCGGCGCGGTACGATACGAGACGTCGTTCTCAGCGAGCGGAATGTTCTCGACTGTCACTCGCGTCCACGATCGCGTCGACGAATCAGGCGAAGGCAGTGCCTCTTCCAGGGAGTGGGATAGAGCGGGACGGAAATATGGTATCGCTCGCACTAGACGTGGAACGATTGATCTTGATGCGATTCGTTATAGATAGGAAGGTAGATGGCGCTACCAACCATATTTCACATATTTGCACGCATATACCTCACATAACACCCTCAGCAATTTCTGCAAAGCTTTGATGAAGCTATTTTTTTATTTCTTCTAATATTATGATGCTTTTATTATTACCGTCCTTATTTATGGCAACTCCTTTTAAGTATTATAGTCTTAGACCAACGATTGGTATCGCTTCGGTAGAGCAGAGCGAGACCAATCATTAGTCTATGATTATAGTATTTGAAAACGTACGTAAGAATTGCTTTAATTATCCATCAGGCGTGAACATCAACAAGTTCAGAACATATGAATATTTTAGTCCTTATTAGCAAGTTTAAGCTATAATAGAAACTCAAGTAAGGATAACTCCTTAATTTATGTATGACTAGTCTGTATAGTCCAGGTCCAGGATTCGATTCCCACCGAGGACAATCTTTGTGTGATGATCACGATGACTTGTTCTGTATCTATATTCTACTAGGGATATGGTAGGCCGTATAGTGTGTGATTTCCCCGTGCTACATTCCAAGGATATGCATATCCTTTTAGGGTACACCCTAAAGTTGTGATGCCAGCGCTGGATGTCTGAGCGTAATGTCTTCACTGACGAGCTGCAGAGTTGAAGCTTTATTCATCACTATACAACCTTTCGCAGTTTACGTTAATTATTAACGTTAATTATATTAACACAATACCTTACTTGTATCGATCTATTTACACATGTATCGCAAAATAAATAATTTGATTTCATTTACTGCTGGATAGGTCTCTCTGCATTATTTACGTCTTAACATCAATCCGAGTCAATAAAAGGATCTGGCCTTCTATAGCACCCTGACCGGAGGGTTTGACATAGTGTATCAATGTAGAGATTACCGTTTCTTTGCAAAAGCTTTCTTAACTGCTTCGTATCTTTACCTAACCCGCCTTTTATGGCACCCACGGAATGAAACAGGGCAGTGACACTTTTTATTCTTAATCCAACACCAGCAGTAAATATAAATTAATATCAAGGTGAAACTCGTGACAGTCCAGACTAGTCTCTCCACCAGCTTACTGCTGCCGTCAATATAATCAACGACTCTCATAATGAGAATAGTCATGTGTTCAGCATTGGAACAGATTACAAGCAAGAATGATCATGATGATTAATCTGAAAGTGACTGCATTGTTGGCGTAGTGGTTATGGTGGTCGCCTCACAGCTTAATTCTGGGTCGAATATTGTCGTTTCGATTCCCATACGAGACAACACTTTGTGTGATCCATAAGTTGTTGTTTTAGTTCGGGTGTTCATTATGTCCGTTGGTTGCATGTTTGTAAAACACACGACACAGCATTTTTTCTTATTAAAAACACAATTTCATTAAAAATATTTTGTACAGTCTTATCCAGCATTTTATTAAAATATTTTTTGGGATACATGTATTTTACTAATCAGTATTTTTCACCCACACATCTATTCCACTTTCTTCATTCAATTCGCTGGTGTCGCAAAGCCTGGGAAAGTTAGGATCTTTTTCGCAGATAAATGGGAAAGGCATTTCACACCAAAGATCATTCAGTAGTCCGTTGCGAAACACGGAGCCACAATATTCCCCTGCAGTTGCGTTGTCTGGTTGCCCTTGACTAAATTGTTTGAAACCAGCTTCTTGGAGTGACTGACCTGAAAAACGAGCAAAACCAATTTTAATATTTAGTTCACTACTGACATAGGACTCTCCTAATTGCGTCAGTAGCATTGTGAGTCAAACTAATAGGCAGCCGACGTACTTGCCAGAAGAGGGGCCACTTTGGAGGTGGTGGGACCCGAGCCCATTATTCCCCTCCCTTCTGGTTTTTATCTCACCCTGGTAAGAAACACAACCAGAACCCAGCACAACCAGTCCTGGACTGGTATTAAAACATGTAGGTAGGCCAAGGAGGCTCTTCCCGCAGCCGACGGTAAGATAGCCAAACAAATCCTCCGGCTGTCCAAACAACAACTGCGGACAGTCACGGCCGCCTACACAGGACACGGATCCTTTCATAAACATCTATTTACTATAGGTATCACCAACAGACCACTGTGCAGAGCTTGTATGACAGCAGACGAGACGGCAGCTCACCTGCTCCTCGACTGCCCTGAGGTCTCACAGTACAGGCAGCAGTACCTGACCAGACTCAGCACCCTGAGGGAAGCAGTGGGCCACACCAAGAGATTGCTGGCCTTTCTCGAAGAGCTGGTGAATGCTAATGACAACGCCATTCCCACCCGCACGCAAAATACACGCAAGGACTTGGTCTTGCGGAAACAGCCCGTGGTACCAAGTACCAAGAGTCAATACGAAGATTTGGCACGTTTGCCAGATGGGTTGGTATAGACTTTGATATCGAGTTTGCCGTATCTTCTGAAAGATACTATTTGCTTCGTGTATTTTGCCTTAGTATTCTCTTACAATATCCACTGTGAAAGTGAAATTCTCACATACCATCTAGAGTTGTCCAGTCTGCGCTCTCTCCGTAAGTGTGGAAACCAATGAATGCATTATCTTTGTACGGTCCAAGCATTGTGTTACCTGGATACCGAGCATATAAGTCCTTAATACCTTGAGATTCTATATTGCTGTTGATGATGGCAAGATGGCCACCTTCAGCGGAACAAACGAAATGTGCTCGTTCAAACGTTCGCTGCGTTGTGTGGAACTTGTAACATTTGTTAGTGCGGGTATCAAAGTAATACTCTGAAATTTTCAACAAGCATGTAGTTAAAAATAATGATATAAACCAGCATATAAATATTGCCCCCCTAGACAACCACGCCGGCCAAGTGCAAGTTAGCAGACTTGACATACCTTTCGAAAACATCACGGAAAAGTCTCAGACATGCATGTTTTCACACGATGTTGTGCTTTACAATTAGTTGTTTTTGATTATTCGAACCCGAGAGCCTCTGTATTTTTTAAATTGATTTAGAAGCGTTTTGACTAATCGGACATGCAGACCTCATCATACCCTTACAAACTACAGAATATACAACAGACCACAGAATATAAAGTAAGTCTCAACATCATATCAGCAAAATTTCAATCTGCTAGATTCCCTACCATACTATCGCTGCTTTTTAATGTACGAGTAGCTGCAGTACAAACAATCAATAAAAGGAAACGAAATACAAAATTAATTTTACCTGGATCAGAGGTGCCACAAATATTGGCGTCTATTGATGAATTCGGCCTGTGACATATGTATGGACGAGGTACGTCACAATTCACGTCAGCGAATTTCCCTTCAGAATTCATTGATATACATCTTTCTGCGTTGTTTTTATTATCAGGTTCTTTCTCAGCCCATCTCTGAGTAATAGCCTCCAGTGATATGCGTGTGAAATGGATATGACCTATAATATTATGTTCTGCTACAAATGCACTTAAACTTGATTTTGCAAGTTCAATATTAATTCAAATCTATAATATGAGGAGTACAAATTTGTTTGTATTAATATTTATGACAGTCATATTATATTGATTTACCTTCTGTTACAATTGAATGCTTAGGTGTATCGGCGCTATAACACATAATACTCTTTTTAACTAGTCCTCAACACTATTTAGGTATATATCATAGCTTAAATTGTAATTTACCATCAATTGTTGGGAGAAGCTAACATAGCACCTGTCGACAAAAATAAATCAGAAAACTACTTAAGTGAGGCACTGTATAAAACATTACATTGACTATCAAATAGCTATCATCATGCCTGGCACCCATTGGGGTAGGCAGATACTATGGAATGCTAAATGCTAATGTTCAAACACACCACTTTGGGTGCCACGTCTTCATTAACCTTATCATGTATGCTCGTTGATTATGGGTATGTCCGTCTTGGGCACATCTCCATTAATTCTTACAAGATAGATTTCTTTCGTATTTCTTCTTTATCCATCCGGCCCAAACGTCGAAACCATCGACACATTTCTTACCCAATTTTAGTCACCACATATTCTTTTAAACCACAAAACTATCAAATTAGTAAGAAATATCCTCAGTGCAAGTAGCCTAACTTATCAATTAAAAACAAAATAATTTGTTTAAAAACTCACATCCAGTGAGATGATAAGACTAGCCTTCATAACGGCAGCGCAGGCGAGCATCGTGCCACGACTCCGGTACTAGATGAAATTTGAGCCATCCCACACTACTATAGGCATAATCGCATCTCAATCTAACATCATCTGTAAAAAGTTAATAGTTTTAAATTTTCTGATTATTATTTGCATGGGCCACCTAACAAATATAAGTTATTTAAATCTGAGATGACATTTCAGATGTTTAATCCACAATTAATTCATAATTTACTACACAATAATGTTAATATGGTGAAGTAATAACAATTCACACAATATTTCGACAGTAAAACAAATCGTTGGTCTCGCGGCATAAATGTGCGCGTGGGAGGTCTCGGGTTCGATTCCCGACTCGGGCAAAGGTGTTACTGGGTTTTTCCGAATTCTCAGTAGTAGCACGGAGTCTGGCAATGTGCCCGGTAATAGGCTCGCCCCCTTTTACGTGGGACTTAAAGATTCAAGGCAAAATGTGGGTGTAATATTACACCTCTTCTTACCCCTTCGGGGATACAGGCGTGAGTCTATAAATAAATAAAAATAAAACAATATATTTTCTAATAATAATGTTTACGATAAACCTTAAGTCCGCCCAAGCCCACCTAAGGCATTTGAGCATTTTATACACAATTTTAATCATCGCCGTAAATTACTTATTAATCAAGGATGATTATTGTATAGTATAAACGGACTAATTGAGTTTTAGGCATGTGCGATGTTCAGTAGATTTGACTGAAATGGAATATAGCACTTTATATTTCCATAATGGAAGGCAACAATCATGGTGTAGCACAAGGAAGTTTATTGGCTCCTATTTTGTTCCTTATATATAATTATTATTATAAATAAACTATGTAATTCTAAAGACCAAGCAATAACCGGAAAGGATGTACACTTAGAATATCATAACGATGAAAAAGAAAAATAACAATCTTTAGTTTCTTTGTTATCATTCAAACTATACTCTTAAATATTCTAGACTAGGACATGCTCTAGAACTAAGTTGAAAAGCATAGGCGATAGCGCGTCTCCTTGTTTCAGTCCTGTCTCAACAGTGAACTCGTCTGTTAGCTCGTTCTGAACTCGAACTCTCATCTTGCTTTCCTTCGTGGCCATTTCAACCATGTCGTCTAGCTTTTTGGGGATATTAAAATTCCTTAGGATGTTATACAGGGCTTCCCGGTCTATGCTGTCGTAGGCTTTGGTGAAATCTACGAAAAGGGAGTGAAGATCTTGTGCATATTACCATTTTTTCTCCATGATCTGCTTCAGAAGAAATATTTGGTCAATTGTACTACGGTTTGGCCGAAAGCCACACTGATAATCACTGAGGATATTTTCCGCGTACGGTTCCAACCTTTTAAGTAGTACATATGACAAAAACTTATAAGCTGTTGGTAACAAAGCTATTCCACGATAGTTATTGCATTTCCTCTTACAACCCTTTTTGTGTATTGTGCAGATTACTCCGACGTTCTATTGTCCAGGCTTTTGTTCCACCTCACATATCCTGAGCAAGAGTTCGTGAATCTTGGATTGAAGGGCTCCCCTGCCATATTTCGAAACTTCTGCAGGTATGCCATCAATTCCTGGAGCTTTATTATATTTTAGCCTCATTACAGCTTCTTGAACCTCGATAAAGGTTAAGGGCCTCACTTCCTCAGAGTAATCATCAGTGGTGGCAAGATAGAGAGCTTTCCAGAGGTGAGCAGTTGAGTAATTTCTGGAAATAATTACGCCACAGGGTCTTTATCTCTTCGGGAGATGTTCTAAAATTGCCGTTATTGTCTTCCATGACCTGTGTTCTAGGCTGATAACCCTTCTTGAAAAACCGGATCTCTTGGTAGAATTTTCTCGAGGCACTAGCTCCTATCAGAGTTTTCATATCCTGTACCATGTTATTGAGGTGGTCTTGCTTTGCTCCTCTAATAACTCTTCTTGTCCTTTTTTGCTTTCCCTGTACTTTTCATCCCACTGTTGGTCTTGTTCTGAGAGTAATTTGTATTTTCATCTCCCTTCCACTGCTTTTTCACAGTCTTCACTCCACCATTTCTTTCCCTTCTTTCTCCTTTTTCGCCTAAACACGCTAAGCGCTACTTCTTTAACTGAATTACTAATTATTTTCCAACTGTCATCTACGTTATGATCAATGCATAAGTCACTAAATCTATAGCTAATTTCTATAAAGAATCGATGACTTAGTTCTTTCTGCTTAATATTCTCAACATTAATTTGTTCATGGTCTTAATTTAGCTGTTTAGTTGGAGGGGTTAATTTAATCTTGGGTTTTAATTTAATACCTAGTAGATAGTGGTCACTATCACAATCGGCTCCTCTATATGTTCGAACGTCTTGAATAGTACTCTTATGTCGATCGTCTATAAGAGCGTGATCAATTTGATTAACGGTTTTGCCATCTGGGGACTTCCATGTGCCTTTATATATATCCCTATGTCTGTACATAGTGCTCTTGATCACCATGGCTTTCGATGTTGCTAAGCAGATGAGCCTAACGCCATTGTTATTAGACTGGTGATGTTTGCTAAACATCCCAATGGTCGATCTTAGTACGTCCTCTCTGCCGACTTTGGCATTAAGATCACCCAGGAGAATTTTGGCATCAAAGCTAGGTAGCTGATCGTATACTGATTCTAGTTGGTCGTAGAATTCATCCTTGGTATCGTCGTCCGCTAGTTCAGTTGGGGCATAGGCATTAACAATTAAGATGTTATAAAACTTGGTCTTAATGCGAAGCACACACAATCGGTCTGAGATAGCATCAAAACGTATAACACTACCTACTAGGTTTTTAGACACCATAAAGCCTGTGCCGTTAGTATGATGTCCATCGTCTCTCCCAGTATAAAACAAAATTGTTTTATTATCAACATAACACTCCCCTCTGCCCGGCCACCTTACTTCTTGAAGAGCTGTGATACCTATTCCGTATCGGTGAAGTTCGTTGTTAACTTGGTACAAGGCGCCAGGTCTATAAAGAGAGCGTACATTCCACGAAGCTAATCGGATTTCCATTATGCCATGCCGTATATCGATAGAGTTGGGATCGGATCGTATTTTCTTTCGTATTGGTTTCGTAACTAGGTCTTTTTTACATGGGAGTTAACCCGCCGCAAAACCCCTATATTGCTTGAGGACCACACCCGTCAATAAACAGCGAGTCCATCGGACTTAGCCGGAAGCATAGTTAGACCGTACTACCGACCATCCCCTCCGTTCGTCACCCGGAGGACGCTTACGCTAGCGCGCTGCACCGTGAGGGCCGATGCGACGCGTCACTGCGCTGCTCGAAGAAGGAATTGATCTATTTCTTCCTCGTGTTGGCACGTGTGAGTTATCTGATGAAAACTGCCCATGCCTTAGTGTACAGATTAGCCAGTCAACGAGATGTGTTTGTAGTTGACTGTCCAGGGTGTGCCCGACGATCAATTATGTATCGTCACTCGGGGAGGCCCACTACTTACACCCCAATAAGTATATAATAAATATAAATGTAATAATGCGAGCCTAATTTGTATTCCACTGCTAGGCAAAGATCTCTCCTTCCAACTTCCATCCATCGCGATCATTTGCGAGCTCTTTCCAGTTCTTCTGAAGGCGTCCAAATTCATCCCGCTATCTCTTTCGGAGCCTATATTAATCGATATTAATCTGAAACTCGAGAAAGTCCAGACTTGTCCCTCCACACACCTACTTCTGCCGTCAATATCCATATTATAACCAACCCTTCTCATAATAAGAAGAGGCCTGTGCCCAGCGGTAGAATAGATAACAAACAAGAGTGATGGATCTGAAAATGACTAACGTATGTAGATGAATAACTAATTCTTTAAAAAAAAATGGTACAGTTTTATCCAACATTTTCTTAAAATACTTATTGAGATACATGTAATTCACTAATCATCATTTTTCATCCACACGTCTAATCCACTTTCTTCATTAAATTCACTGGTGTCGCAAACTCTGGGCAAGTAAGGGTCTTTTTCGCAGATAAATGGGTAATGCCTTTCACACCACATGTCATTCAATAACCCGTTGTGAAACACGGCGCCGCAATATTCTCCTGCAGTTGCTTTGTCTGGTTGCCCTTGGTTAAATTTTTTGAAACCAGCATCTTGGAGTGACTGACCTGCAAAACAAGCAAAATCCATTTTACTTTTTATTTTAACCTTCTTAGGAGTGGCACGATAAAAACACTTCCATAGTGAGCCTCGTCTTCTGCTAATATCATTGTGAGTCAATACATATATACACACATCAACAAAGTCTAGGGATATTTTATATTTCATCAAATATCTAAAAATCTATGAAGAATTTTCTGATACAGTAAATAGAAGAATCATAGATTATTTTAAGGTCTTTAATAAAAATAAAAAACATTTCGTGTTTTTTTTTGTTTTAAATAAAAAAAATTTTTTTTTTTAATCATCATGGAAAATTAGTATGATAACAACAACCATTTCTTCTTAAAAAACTATTAATTTTAATAAAAATGGAAAAAATCTTGTAAAATCTAATCATTAATAATCAGTGTTGCCACCTCTTACATTGATTACACATCGACATCGATTGTTAATACTTAAAATTAAATTGTCAATGTCTTGCTGCGGTATGAGGTCCCATGTCCTTTGCAAGTGTTCGTAAAGTTGTTGTTCAGTCGTCAAATTTGGTGGAAAATCTCTCAAAGCTTTTCGTTGTAACATGTCCCAGGCATGCTCGATAGGATTTAAGTCGGGCGACTGTGCAGGCCAATCCAAAACTTGAATATCGTGCTCTCGGAGAGCGGTCGATACCAGCCGCGCCGTATGGCAAGGAGCATTATCGTGCATGAGTAGAAATTCATGGCCTATTTGAGTTCTGTGTGGGACAATAACGGGCTCTACTACCTCCTCGTGGTATTTTTGTGCAGTCATGCTGCCTTGGATCCAAACGAGTTGGGTTCGTCCGCCAAGACGAATTCCTGCCCACACCATGATTGTCCCGCCTTGGTATGGGTGGACCTCCTGAGGGTGCCGTAGACGGCTAACTCTCCCTGGAGCTCTCCAAACGCGTGTTCTTCGTGAATCCGGGTGAAACCCAAACCGGGACTCATCGGTGAACAGCACCAAAGACCATTGTTCGTCACTCCATGGTAAATGCTCCCGAGCCCACGAAAGCCGCCGACCGCGATTGCCACGTCGCAATGCTGGAACACGCAATGGTCTTCGAGCATGAAGATCAACTTCATGTAACCTTCTTCGCACGGTTTGGTCGCTTACCAGCAGCTGGTGGTCCTCCTGGAGCCTTTGCACTAGTTGCAGCGCTGTGATATTGGGTTGTCTTCTGGCGGTCATTTGGAGAAATCGATCCTGTCTCTGCGTAGTAACACGATATCTACCTGTGTGCTGTTCGGCCACATCTCCAGTACTGCGATAACGTGACCACAACCTTGATATCACATTTTGACTGGTATGTAGGGCCTCAGCAACGACGCGTTGAATTGCACCATTTTCTAACATGCCCACGGCTCGTAACATTTCATCTCGACTCAAATGACGACGTGACATGACTTTTAAAGTTCGTACGTCACGTTAAATTAAAAAAGAAAAACAATTAAAAACCCTTTTCATTAATAATTATAATAAAACAGTTTTAACTTTCTTTAATGTAACGAATTACTAGCAAATTTGCCGCCATATTTTGTTTATTATTTTGTTTTTTTTCTTTCCATGTTCAAATTTTGAAAATAGAATAAAAGAGGTTTTAATCTGTATATAAACTTTTTGTGGAAACTAACAAGGTTCTAAACTATAAACTCGTAAATAATTTAGGATTAAGATATCCCTAGACTTTGTTGATGTGTGTATATATATATATATATATATATATATAAAGATATATCTTGTAGGGAAGTCATCATCATCATCCTAACGTTATCCAGTTGCGATCCAAGATTTTCAATTTTGGAGCCCGATAGCTACAGCAGGAAGCTTTATGGTGTAGTATTAAGTAACTCTTTAGGTCTTGCTAAAGTACTACAGAAAAATTGAAAGCAGTCGAAATAGAGGACTAGCAAACATGCATATATCCATCCTCAACGTACTCTGTGTCCTTCCCTACAAACTTTCACGTTTATGACAGTTGAAAGAGATAAAGTCGAAGATCTTTACAAACTGACACATATTTTGTATCAGTTTGTAAAGATCTTCGACATGCTGGTCAGATGGGTTGGTATAATGTTAAATGTATATATATATGTGGTTCTTATGTCGATTTTGCCATCTCTTCTGAACAATACTATTTGTTTCGTGTATTTTCCTTAGTCTTCTCTTACTGTATCTACGGAATGTGTTGGGCTTGTGACACTTTGTATTCTTAATTTGCCACCTGATCTTAAACCACTGTCTAAGTTACAAGAGTATCTTAGGGGTACAATTATTTACTTCAATAGTGATAAAAAATCCTATACAAGGTGAAAGTCTTACGTACCATCTAGAGTTGTCCAGTCTGCGCACTCTCCATAAGTGTGGAAACCAATGAATGCCTGATCTTTATTTGTTCCAAGCATTGTTATAGATTTGGCACTATATATATATATATATATATATATATATATATATATATATATATATATATATATATATATACATATATATATATATATATATATATATATCCCTACAAGATATATCTTTATATATATATATATAAAGATATATCTTGTAGGGAAGTCATCATCATCATCCTAACGTTATCCAGTTGCGATCCAAGATTTTCAATTTTGGAGCCCGATAGCTACAGCAGGAAGCTTTATGGTGTAGTATTAAGTAACTCTTTAGGTCTTGCTAACGTACTACAGAAAAATTAAAAGCAGTCGAAATAGAGGACTAGCAAACATGCATATATCCATCCTTAACGTACTCTGTGTCCTTCCCTACAAACTTTCACGTTTATGACAGTTGAAAGAGATATAGTCGAAGATCTTTACAAACTGACACATATTTTGTAAGAACCAGTCATTCGAGTATGTCAGGGGCAGTCCCTAATTTGTTAAATGATTCATCTTTTACTGATGACCTTGTTTATCACTTCTTCTGATAAATAATTCCGAAGTTCACTGTACTAGCCATTGTATATGTTTTGTTGTATTTTCCTGCAGTTATTATTAAGATAAATCTTTCGTATATAAATACACATATCCTTATTTGCTCTCAGTTTTGCATTAACGAAGCATAAATCATCACCGAATATGCCAGGCAGTTTAGGATATTCAGTTTTGATCATTTTTGTGGGTGTGTGTTCTCTGGGTAAGTTGATGTTATCTTTCACTGGTATTTTATTTGTTTAAATCTTAACTTAATCTATAAGTAAATTTTTTTTACTATTGTTCTAATAAAAGTAGTACCTATTTTATCAAATAAAAAAAAATGGTTATGTGAGTATACTCTAGGTATAAATCAGGGCCATATATTATTTAAAAGTAAAGTTTGGATTCTTACAAATAAACTAAAGTTTGTTTTTATTCTTTATCACCTTAGTCTTAATTGCGCGAGAGTTGGAGTTAGTCTAACATGTTCTAAATATTGTTTTGCTGTTGATAAATATTGTTGTGTTGTTATTACTTAAACTTATTTATATTTTCTTGTTGCAAAGTATGACAACATTGTGTTTTGAACATCTGAAATCCTATTCATAAGACTTTTCTCTAATGAGTTCAAATAAATGATATTTTTTAGGTGCTCCACGCAAATAATTAACAGCTAAATTAAAACTATTGACTTTTTTACAGATGCTGTTAGATTCAGATGCGACTATGCCTATAGTAGTGTGGGATGGCTCAAATTTCATTTAGTACCGGAGACGTGGCACGATGCTCGCCTGCGCTGCCGTTATGAAGGTTGGTCTTATTATCTCACTGGGCGTTTTATTTTATAAGTTGCTTCTTTACATTGATATAAGTGAGGCAACTTGCGCTGAGGATATTTCTTACTAATTTGATAGGTTTGTGGCTTAAAAGAAAATGTGACTAAGATTGGGTAAGGAATGTCACGATGGTTTGCATGTTTGGACCGGATGGATGAAAGAAGAAATACGAAAGCAGTCTATAATGTAATAAGAAAGGAGATGTGCCCAAGATTAACATACGCTAACCAAATAGGTGACGTACATAAAAAGTGCTAAATTAAAAGTACCGATAACCGACGAGCATGCATGATGAAGTGAATGAATACGCGGCACCAAAAGATGTGTGTGTGAAGCGGAGCATTTGGCGATCCATGCTTACCGCAATGGGAGACAGGCGTGATGCTAGATATTTGATAGTCAATGTAATGTTTTATACAGTGCCTCGCTTAAGTAGTTTTCTGATTTATTTTTGCCGACAGGTGCTATGTTAGCTTCTCCCACATCAACTCAACTCAGAACTGCAATGATGAATGCCATTCGTGACGTCGATATCTTTACTGGGATCCACGCTACGTTCTCTCGAGCAGCTATTACACCATTGATGGTTAGTAAAACGATCTATGAAATAGGATATGATATTATCCATAGTGTTGAAGAATAGAATAAAACAGGATTAGGTTTGTGTTAAAGAAAATTTGAATGTGTTGTAGGTCAAATACAAAGATCTGAGAAAGTACCTATATTCTGTACTTTATATTTACAACCAAATTGATACATATATAACACACTATCGATTTAAATTACTTCTGGACTTGATAAATCAAGTTCAAGTTAAATTTTTGCACAACTTATTTTGTAAAAACATTAATGCTACAAGTGCCTACTTATATGTCATATTTATTTCACAGGCATATCACTGGAGGCTATTACTCAGAGATGGGCTGAAAAAGAACCTGATAATAAGAACAACACAGAAAGATGCATATCAATGAATTCTGAAGGGGAATTCGCTGACGTCAATTGTGACGTACCTCGTCCATACATATGTCACAGGCCGAATTCATCAATAGGGGCTCATATTTGTGGCACCCCTGATCCGGGTAAAAATTATTTTGTATTTCGTTTCCTTTTATTGATTTTTTGTACTGAAACTATTCTAAAAAGCAGATACAGCATAGTGGTGAAACTTAAAGAACATTATGTAGATCGTCTCAGGTTCAAAACTACAGCGCACTTTGCCATCCTTGGTTGATTTAGTGAACTATGACGTACCTCTTGTCACAATCATGATATTTTTATTTTTTTTTTTTTGGTCCCACGTAATAGGGGGCGAGTCTATTGCCGTACCGAGCACATTTCCAGACTCCGTGCTGCTACTGAGAATTTCCTAACTAAAAATCCCAATATATATATATACTTCCCAGCCGATTTCGGCTATGGTGACTGCTACTGATTGATAGCCGAGGAGCTAGGATGATCAGCCCGGGCATGTGCCCTTTTATGGCTACAGTATCCAATCCTGTGAGTAAACGTGCGCAAGCATTGGTCACACGTGAGGATACCGTTGACATAGTTGTAAGATATGGCTGTTGTTGGTTTAGCCTTAAGAGCATCGCGCTTCGCATCCAGTTCGGATTTCCTCTGCTCTTCAAAGTCATAAACTTTGTTCTTCACATAGCGCCTCCAATCAGAGCGGCACATGGCCTTTTCCTCCCATTTCTGGGGATCAATGTTGCATCTCTTCATGTGTCTTTTCTGAACATCCTTGAAGCGTAAGAACTGGCCGCCTTGTTTCCGCCTGCCGTTCTGGAGTTCAGAGAAGAAGATGCGTTTTGCCACTCTTTCATCAGGCATTCGTGCGATGTGTCCACACCATCGGAGCTGTCCCCGCATCAGGTACGCTTCTATGCCGTAGACATTTGCGTGTCGGAGCACTTCGGTATTTCTAACCCGGTCCGACCATTTAATTTTTAGAATGTCTCTTAAGCACTTTAAATGGAACCTATCCAGCGTCCGTATGTGTCTCCGATAGAGGACCCATGTCTCTGAGGAGTATAAAAGATTTGGGAGAACTATGGCCTTGTAAACAGAGATCTTTGTCGAGAGCTTCAAATCATGTGAATGTAGGACCTTGGCTCGTAATTTACCGAAAGCAGCAGACGCAGCGCCTATGCGATGATTTACTTCGGCATCAAGGTCGCACTTGGATGTGATTGTGCTGCCCAGGTATTTAAATTTGTCCACCTGCTTCAGCTCAGTATCGCCAATGAACACCTTGATAGGTTCTGAGTCTGCTTCTCCATGAGAGTTCATTGCCATAACCTCAGTCTTCTTAACACTGATTCTGAGACCGAAACGACAACAGACTTCCAGAAGGTTGGTAATCAGGTTCTGGAGCTCCTGTGGTGAGCTAGCAACAAAACACAGATCATCCGCATACATTATCTCCGTTATTAGTGCGTGGGATACCTTAGTATAAGCTTTTAATCTGGCCAAGTTGAAAAGTCCCCCATCAGTTCGAAAACATATTTTGATGCCAGCAGAAGCTTGTTCGAGTGCCTCACTGACAACGACAGAAAAATAAAGAGCAAACAATGTTGGTGCAAGCACGCAACCTTGTTTGACACCACAAGTGACAGGAAAAAACTCTGACTGATCCCCATTATAGGTCACACAGCAGGTCATTTCGTCGTGAAGAAGGCGAATCATTCGAACAAACTTCTCAGGGCAACCTAATCTTGCCAATAAGGTCCAAAGGGCTTCCCGCGGAACACAGTCAAATGCTTTCTCCAAGTCCACAAAACACATATATAAAGGTTGGCTTTGTTCCCGACTTTTTTCCTGGAGTTGCCGGATGGAAAAGATGGCTTCGCAGGTGCCCCTATCAGGACGAAACCCAAATTGAGTTTCTGGCAATATGTTTTCAGACACCGGTAAAAGACGGTTGAGGAGAACTCTGGCGAATATCTTCCCAGGTACAGAGAGGAGCGATATACCCCTGTATGAGTTGCAGTCAGAACGGTCGCCCTTGTTTTTATAAAGGGTCTGTATACGAGATATTTTAAATTCAGGTGGTATCGTTTCCTCGTTCCAAATGCGATCGAAAATTTGCCAGATGTAAGTATGAAGCTGTTCCCCTCCGTATTTAAGCAGTTCCCCGGCGATGTTGTCGATTCCAACTGCTTTTTTATTTTTCTGTTCTTTGATGGCTCGAACTACTTCAGCTAGTCTCAGTGGCTCAGCAAGTGACTCATGCGGCGGCAGAGGTTGAATACGCCGAATATGCTCAAGATCTGCTAACCGATCTACATTAAGAAGATTGTTGAAGTGCTCTGCCCAACGATCTAGAATATCCTGCTTTGCAGTGAGTTTTTGAGAGCCATCTAGGGATCTTAGTGGTATGTTATTATTTACAGAAACGCCAATTAATTTACGCATTTCTTCATAAAAAGCTCCTAATTGGTGTGTGTCTGCGAGCCACTGTATCTTTGCCGACCTTTCAAGCCACCATCTATCTTTCATCTCCCTGGTTAGTCTTCTTAAGGAAGCACCACTTTTTTGAACTTCTTGTATAAGATTATGATTCCGTTCGTTACGCTTTATGAGTACACGATGCTGTTCGAATACCTCAGTTAGGGTCCTTTCGTTCTGATCAAACCAATCCTCGTTGACACGCTTCTTAAGTCCTATGACTTCTGTAGCCACTGTCATTACAGAGGATGAGATCCGTTGCCAGACCGATTTTAGGTCACCTCGCTGGGCATCAAAAGCATCTAGCGTTTCTGTCAGCCTTTTTTGGTAGTCTTCTTGAAGTTCGGCACAATTCAATCGATCTAAATTGAGGGATGTTGGTTTTGCCCTGCAGGGTCTGCGTGGTACACGTAGGCGGAGTCTCAATTTAGTGATCAGAAGTCTGTGGTCTGTCCAGCAATGTGCACCGCGCATGACGCGGGTGATGTACACCTGAGAGATGTCTCTTCGTCGGGTTATAGCGTAATCGAGGAGGTGCCAGTGTTTGGAACGAGGGTGCATCCAGGTAGTTTTGAATTTGTTGCGAAGCCTAAACAGAGTGTTAGTAATGGTGAGGTCAAATTGGGCACAGAGTGAAAGCAGTAACTCTCCGTTACTATTCATATTGCCCACACCATTACTGCCAATCACGCCCGGCCACGACTCAGCATCCCTGCCAACCCTTGCGTTAAAATCGCCTAGCAATAATATTTGTTCGTTCGGACGTATATTGCTAAGGCATTGACAGAGCTCTTCGTAAAATTGATCTTTGACACTGTCCTCGTTACTCATGGTTGGTGCATATACGCTTATCACATTCAAGAAGTTGTTGTTTCGAAGGTGAAGGCGCAATGTAATAATACGGTCCGAGATGTATTGCGGACATTCGGCTAGCTTATTTGCGATAGTGGATTTAATGGCAAACCCTACTCCAGCTATCCTTCGTTCAGTCTGGGGACGTCCTTTCCAGAAGAATGTATAGCCACCGCCAATTTCCTCGAGCTTGCCTTGGTCAGCTAGACGTGTTTCGCTTAACGCAGCTACATCTATATTGTAGCGACCAAGTTCGCGTGCTACGACAGCAGTTTTACGCTCCGGACAAAGGTTTCCGTCGTTGTCCATTAATGTGCGCACGTTCCATGCGCCGAATGTCATGACTGATGTTTGAATTTTATTATTTTTGTGACGTCGACCGCGAGTAGTGGGGTGCTCAAGCAGCCGCGGTTGCTACTTCCCCAATGCGTAGGGACAAGCATTTTTTAGAGCACCTTTTCTAGCCCCCTCCCCGGCTGAGCAGGGGAAGCAGTGCCTCCCTAAATAGGGCTGCTTCGTCACCTAAGGTGCTGCCCAACCCACACTGTTGTCCCAATAGCAGTGCAGAAACGACCACTCTCCTTAGGCCGCCATACGTGCAGGCCTCAGACAAAGCCGGGTGTGCACCACAACCCAACCTCTCTACCTCAGCCCATCGCCGTAGGTCTTAATCAGTGTCCGGTAATCAGAAGCAGTCAGTTGCGCGTGACATATTTAAGTGCGTAAGTGGTTGCGCCAGCACAGACGCACTCTCTCGTCCTTCCCCTTCTATACCCAGTGGAACGGTGAGCCGCTACGACTGGAGAAGGGTTTGGATGCAGTGAATGACCGACGAGCATTTTTAACCTCTGTCGTCGCTCCAAGCCTTCCACAAGACTTCGCTGCCCCGCCGAATCTGCCACCACCGGTTGCATATCTGCGTTGGTGTGCCATCTTCGCCGGTACAGACTCTACACATAAAGCGGGAGGTATCCGCAAAAACCGGTGCCGGAGCAGCCGGTCCCCTTCACCGGGTCTAGCCCACGAGTCGACGTGGTTAACCGGGGTGTGGCCGCTGCATGCGTTACAGCTACTTGGAGCCACCGGTGAGAGATTATGGGCCGCCGCTTATTTAGTGAGTTACCTTTCGGTCGACTTAACTACACAGGTGATTGGCGCCCCACTACACCCCAAAAAAAAAAACAAAATCCCAATAACACTTTGCCCGACCCGGGAATCGAACCCGAGACCTCCCAATCCCACGCGCACATTTATGCCGCGAGACCAACGAGGCATCATGATATGTACATAACTATTGTATAATATGTTCTTACTGTAGTATATGTTACACTAAAATACTATGCTCAGTGAGAACAGGTCCTTGCCCAGCAGCATCCTTTTGTACTGGACTTATGTTATTATTTTTAACTACATGCTCGTTGAAATTTTCAGAATATCACTTTGATACCCGCACTAACAAATGTTACAAGTTCCACACAACGCAGCGAACGTTTGAACGAGCACATTTCGTTTGTTCCGCTGAAGGCGGCCATCTTGCCATCATCAACAGCGAAGTAGAATCTCAAGTTATTAAGGACTTATATGCTCGGTATCCAGGTAACACAATGCTTGGAACAAATAAAGCTCAGGCATTCATTGGTTTCCACACTTATGGAGAGAGCGCAGACTGGACAACTCTAGATGGTATGTAAGACTTTCAAGTTTCACGTTGTATAGGATTTTTGACACTATTGAAGAAAATAATTGAACCCATAAGATAATCTTGTAACTTAGACAGTGGTGTAAGATCAGGTGGCAAATTAAGAATACAAAGTGTCACAAGCCCAACTCATTCCGTAGATACAGTAAGAGAAGACTAAGGAAAATACACGAAACAAATAATATTGTTCAGAAGAGATGGCAAAATCGACATTAGAACCACATATATATACATTTAACTTTATACCAACCCATCTGACCAGCATGCTGTACGAAAACTCTTCGCATTGACTCACAATAATATTAGCAGAAGACTAGGCTCACTAAGGAAGGGTTATTACCATGCCACCCCTAAGGAGGTTAAAATAAAAAGTAAAATGGATTTTGCTTGTTTTGCAGGTCAGTCACTCCAAGATGCTGGTTTCTGACAATTTAACCAAGGGCAACCAGACAACGCAACTGCAGGAGAATATTGTGTCGCCGTGTTTCGCAACGGGTTACTGAATGACATGTGGTGTGAAAGACATTACCCATTTATCTGCGAAAAAGACCCTTACCTTCCGAGAGTTTGCGATACCAGCGAATTTAATGAAGAAAGTGGAATAGACGTGCGGGAAAATAATGATTAGTAAATTACATGTATCTCAATAAGTATTTTAATAAAATGCTGGATAAGACTGTACAATTTTTTTTTTAAGAAATAGTTATTCATCTACATACGTTAGATATTTTCAGATCCTTATCATCAGTCTTGTTTGTTATCTGTTTCACCGCTGGGCACAGGCCTCTTCTCATAATGAGAAGGGTTGGTTATAATGGATATTGATGGCAGAAGTAGGCGTGTGGAGAAACTAGTCTGGACTATCTCGAGATTCAGATAAATATTGATTAATACAGGCCCTGAAGGAGACGGCAGCCTGAATTGTCAAAAGTGATCGTGATAGGTGGAACTTTGAAGGGGAGATCATTGCCTAGCAGTGGGATACAAATAAGCCTCGCATAATAATACTTGATTAAAAGCACAAAGAATCACTTCTCCATTTCATTCCGTGGGTGACGTAAGAGGTGACTTAGGAAAATACTCGAAGGAAAACTGGTTCTTAACTTGTGAATTTTTTTACAAAAGCCTGATGGAAAATTAAGGCAACACGTACGTCAGCACCCAAAATTAAACTATTGGATGTGAAGACAGTTGCATGAAAGTAAACAGGAAAACTGATTTTTTTTTAGAATATATAAATAATCATTATGATGATTAAGTCAAGATTTTTACTCATGTTTTATATTTTATGATACGATAGACTAAAGAGAATAACAGAATGCTGTGCAGAGTTTCGGGTTAAAAGCACGGCGCGCACTGAAGGTAAGTACGCACATAATAATCACATATTACTATGCGTATAACAATTATTACATAACATAACTCGTGTGGTGACCCGTCCGTGTGGTGACGGATTAAGAATACGGAATGTCACCATCACATATCATCCCATGGGTATCGTAAGAGCCGACAGAGGGAGCACATTATGCAGAGAACAGCACTGAGAAGGAAAACTTTATACAAACCCTATACAACCCGTTTGAGTCAACCAGCGTGGTATAGTAGGCCAATTGCTCCTTCCAAATGAGAGGCCTAGTCCAGCAGTGGACTGTTAAAGGCTGATGATGACATAACATAACTCATACCAATGATTTTTCGGAGTTATGTGCGTATTTAATTATAAATAATCGTTTGCCCTGTGCCTCGGCGAGCACGTTAAGCTGCTGATCATCAAGATCAATGACAGTCGTCATAGGTAGTGAGTACCTCAGAATAAATTGACACTAGTCTAAACTGACTGCCTCGTTGGTCTCGCGGCATAAATGTGCGTGTGGGATTGGGAGGTCTCGGGTTCGATTCCCGGATCGGGCAAAGTGTTATTGGGTTTTTCCGTTAGGAAATTCTCAGTAACAGCACGGAGTCTGGTAATGTGCCCATACGGCAATAGGCTCGCCCCCTATTACGTGGGGCGAAATGTGGGTGTAATATTTCACCTCTGCCTACCGCTTCGGGGATACAGGCGTGAGTCCATAAATAAAAATAAAAAAATTGTCTAAACTATGGCACATCGCCAATCCAATCGGTTGCAGAAGTCAGAGAGTCGCTCTGTGGAAAAGTTAATATTCAGTCAAATCAGGTTAGCCTAGTAAGCGGATCCCGGGATGCAAATGGGGTAAAGCTAAGAAGATGATATTGAATGATAGTCATCATGACCATTATCATGATCGTAGCGTTATTTCGGTTGCCATCCGAGACTTTCGACCTTGGAGCCCGAGGTCCGCTAAACAGCTTTACAGAAGCTAAACTTTCACATTTACAGAAATTTGTATCCATGCCGACAAACTCTCACGCTTATAATAGTTGAAATAAATATTATAGCATGTATGAACAGAGTAATGAATGTAGAGGAAGCGCGTGAGGTTTGTAAGGATAGATGCAAGTGGCGTTCCGTTGTCTCTGCCTACCCCGACGGGAAAAAGGCGTGAGTTTATGTATGTATGTATGTAAATATTATAGTCTCATATCATATTTTGTAAGAAACAATTATAATCGGAAACATGTAAGTATTTCAGGGGCAGTCCCTAATGTGCTATATGGTTCATCTTTTTACTGATGACCTTATTTATCACTTCTTCTGATAAATAAATACGAAGTTCACTGTACGAACATGGCGATAGCATTGTATGTGTTTTGTTGTATTTTCCTACAATTATTAAGATAAATCTGTCTTATATAAATACAAGTATCCGTATTTGCTCTCAGTTTTGCATTAACGAAGCACAAATCATCACCAAACAATGCAAGGCAGTTTAAGATATTCAGTTTTGTTTATTTTTGTGAGTGTGTGTCCTCTGGGTGAGTTCATGCTATATTCATTTTATATTTTATTTGTTCAAATGTCAACTTTATTTATGAGTAAATTATCGTTATTGTTCTTATAAAAGCTGTAACTAAATCAGCTGTACTTATTTTATCATCAAATCCAAGATAAAGGTGTAAACGAGCAAATTCAGAGTCGAACGATCACAAAAAAATTAATGATTTTTATCTTTCCGGTTATCGCTTGGTCTTTAGAATTACATAGTTTATTTATAAAAATAATTATGTATAAGGGACAAAATAGGAGCCAAAAAACGTCCTTGTGCTACACCATGCTTCTTGCTTTTCATCATTGAAATGTAAAGTGTTATATTCCATTTCAGTCAAATCTACTGAACATCACACACGTCTATAACTCATTTAGGACGTTTATACCATACAATAATTATCCTTGATTAATAAGTAATTTACGGCGATGATTAAAATTGTGTATAAAATGCTCAAATGGCCTAAGAGGGCTTGGGCGGACTTAGGGTTTTTCGTACACATTAGTATTAGAAATATTGTTTTACTGTCGAAATACTGTGTGAGTTGTTATTACTTCATCATATTAACATTATTGTGTAGTAAATTATGACTTAATTGTAGATTAAACATCTGAAATGTCATCTCATATTTAAATAACTCATATGTGTTCGGTGGCCAATGCAAATAATCAACAGAAAATTTTAAACTATTAACTTTTTACAGATGCTGTTAGATTTAGATGCGATTATGCCTATAGTAGTGTGGGATGGCTCAAATTTCATCTTGTACCGGAGACGTGGCACGATGCTCGACTGCGCTGCCGTTATGAAGGTTGGTCTTATCATATCACTGGGTATTTTTTTTAAACAAATTACTTTGTTTTTAATTGATAAGTGAGGCTACTTGCACTTTTGCAATTTGTCAGTTTTGTGGTTTAAAAGAATATGTTGTGATTAAGATTGTGTCCATGGTTTGGACGTTTGGGCCGGAGGGATTAAAGAAGAAATACGAAAGAAGTCTATCATGTAAGAATTAATGGAGATTTGCTCAAGACGGACATACGCCAACCAAGTAGGTGACGTGCGGAAAAAAGGTTAAAAGTACCCATAATCATGAGGTTAATGAATACGTGGCACCTAAAGTGGTGCGTTTGAACAGGAGCATTTAGCATTCCATAGTATCTGCCTACCCATTGGGGTACAGGCGTGACGATAGATATTTGATAGTCAATGCTGTGTTTTATACAGTGTCTCGCTTAAGTAGGTTTTTTATTTATTTTTGTCAACAGGTGCTATGTTAGCTTCTCCTATATCAACTCAACTCAGAACTGCAATGATGAATGCTATCCGTGACATCGATATCTTTACTGGTATACACGCAACATTCTCGCGGGGCAGCTATTACACAATTGATGGTAAATTACAAGTTCTATTAAATAAGCTATGTTATATTATATAGAGTGTTGAGGACAAGATTAAAAGAGTATTATGTGTTATCACCGACACACCGAAGTATTTAATTGTAACAGAAGATAAATCAATATAACATGTCATCAATATTAATACAAACAAATTTGTACTCCTCACATTATAGATTTAAATTAATGTTGAACTTGTTTTTTTTTTCGTAATAGGCGGCAAACGAGCAGACGGATCGCCTCATAGTAAGCAATTCCTGCCGCCCTTGGACACAAGCAACACCAAAGGAGTCACAAGAGCCTTGCCACCCCTTGGTGTTGGGAAACGGGATAGGATGAGGAGTGGGATGAGGGAGAAGCAATAGGGCCATCGGCACTCTCACTCACCGGACGAAACGCAACAGTTTAGGTACCTACTGTTACTTTACGTCGATTTTCTGTGAGAGGGTAGTACTTCCCCGGTCGAGCCGGCCCATTCATGCTGAAATCAGCAAGGCTCTACTACCGTGAAAAGTTCAAGTGCATTTTTTGCAGAACTTATTATAGGTCATTTCCATTTCACAGACATATCACTGGAGGCTATTACTCAGAGATGGGCTGAAAAAGAACCTGATAATAAGAACAACGCAGAAAGATGTATATCAATGAGTTCTGAAGGGAAATTCGCTGACGTGAATTGTGACGTACCTCGTCCATACATTTGTCACAGGCCGAATTCATCGATAGGTGCCAATATTTGTGGCACCCCTGATCCAGGTTAATTTAATTTTGTTTTTCGTTTCCTTTTATTGATTTTTTGAACAGCAGCTACTCGTACATTAAAAAGTAGCGATAGTATGGTAGGGAATCTTACAGACTGAAATTTTGCTGATATGATGTTGAGACATTCTTTTTTTTTTCTGTAGTTTGTAAGTTTAGGGTATGATGAGGCTTTCATGTCCTGTTAGTTGAAAAGCTTCTAAATCAATTTAAAAATAGAGAGGCTCTCGGGTTCGAATAATCAAAAATAACTAATTGTAAAGAAAAACATCGTGTGAAAACCAGCACCTCTGAGACTTTTCCGTGATGTTTTCGAAAGGCATGTCAAGTCTGCTAACTTGCACTTGGCCGGCGTGGTTGTCTAGGGGGGCAATATTTATATGCTGGTTTATATTATTATTTTTAAATACATGCTCGTTGAAATTTTCAGAATATCACTTTGATACCCGTACTAACAAATGTTACAAGTTCCACACAACGCAGCGAACGTTTGAACGAGCACATTTCGTTTGTTCCGCTGAAGGCGGCCATCTTGCCATCATCAACAGCGAAATAGAATCTCAAGTTATTAAGGACTTATATGCTCGGTATCCAGGTAACACAATGCTTGGACCGAACAAAAATATTGCATTCATTGGTTTCCACACTTACGGAGAGAGCGCAGACTGGACAACTCTAGATGGTACGTGAGAATTTCACTTTGTATAATAATATGTTTTGAACTCTATTGATTAATAGAATTATACCAATATGATGGTGTTTCAACTTTGGCTATGGTGTGGAAACAACTCTGTGCGGTGACGGATTGAGATTAAAAAGTGTCACAGGCTGCCGTCTCGTCTGCTGCCATACAGGCCCTGCACAGCGGGCTGTCGGTGACACCTGCAGTAAATAGGTGTTTATTAAAGGATCCGTGTCCTGTGCAGACGGCCGTGACTGTCCGCAGTTGTTGTTTGGACAGCTGGAGGACTTGTTTGGCTATCTTATCGTCTGCTGCGGGAAGAGCCTCCGTGGCCTGCCTACATGTTTCAATCCCAGTCCAGGACTGGTTGTGCTGGGTCCTGGTTCTGTTTCTTACCAGGTTGCGATAAAAACCAGAAGGGAGGGGATTAATGGGCTCGGGTCCCAAAGTGGCCCCTCTTCTGGCAAGTACGTCGGCTGCCTATTAGTATTAGTATTGACTCACAATGCTACTGACGCAATTAGGAGAGTCCTATGTCAGTAGTGAACTAAATATTAAAATTGGTTTTGCTCGTTTTTCAGGTCAGTCACTCCAAGAAGCTGGTTTCAAACAATTTAGTCAAGGGCAACCAGACAACGCAACTGCAGGGGAATATTGTGGCTCCGTGTTTCGCAACGGACTACTGAATGATCTGTGGTGTGAAATGCCTTTCCCATTTATCTGCGAAAAAGATCCTAACTTTCCCGGGCTTTGCGACACCAGCGAATTTAATGAAGAAAGTGAAATAGATGTGCGGGTGAAAAATACTGATTAGTAAAATACATGTGTCCCAAAAAATATTTTAATAAAATGCTGGATAAGACTGTACAGAATATTTTTAATGAAATTGTGTTTTTAATAAGAAAAAATGCTGTGTCGTGTGTTTTACAAACATGCAACCAACGGACATAATGAACACCCGAACTAAAACAACAACTTATGGATCACACAAAGTGTTGTCTCGTATGGGAATCGAAACGACAATATTCGACCCAGAATTAAGCTGAGGCGACCACCATAACCACTACGCCAACAATGCAGTCACTTTCAGATTAATCATCATGATCATTCTAACTTGCTTGTAATCTGTTCCAATACTGGGCACTTGACTCTTCTCATTATGAGAGTGGTTGATTATATTGACGGCAGCAGTAGGCTGGTGGAGAGACTAGTCTAGACTGTCTCGAGTTTCACCTTGATATTAATTAATATTTACTGCTGGTGTTGGATTAAGAATAAAAAGTGTCACTGCCCTGTATCATTCCGTGGGTGCCATAAAAGGCGAGTTAGGTAAAGATACGAAGCAGTTAAGAAAGCTTTTGCAAAAAGAAACTGAAATCTCTACATTGATACACTATGTTAACCCCTCTGGTCAGGGTGCTATAGAAGGCCTGATCCTTTTATTGACTCGAATTGATGTTAAGACGTAAATAATGCAGAGAGACCTATCCAGCAGTAAATGAAATGAAATGAAATTATTTATTTTGCGATCCATGTGTAAATAGATCGATAAAAGTAAGGTATTGTGTTAATATAATTAACGTTAATAATTAACGTAAACTGCGAAAGGTTGTATAGTGATGAATAAAGCTTCAACTCTGCAGCTCGTCAGTGAAGACATTACGCTCAGACATCCAGCGCTGGCATCACAACTTTAGGGTGTACCCTAAAAGGATATGCATATCCTTGGAATGTAGCCCGGGGAAATCACACACTATACGGCCGACCATATCCCTAGTAGAATATAGGTACAGAACAAGTCATCGTGTTCATCACACAAAGATTGTCCTCGGTGGGAATCGAATCCTGGACCTGGACTATACAGACTAGTCATACATAAATTAAGGAGTTATCCTTACTTGAGTTTCTATTATAGCTTAAACTTGCTAATAAGGACTAAAATATTCATATGTTCTGAACTTGTTGATGTTCACGCCTGATGGATAATTAAAGCAATTCTTACGTACGTTTTCAAATACTATAATCATAGACTAATGATTGGTCTCGCTCTGCTCTACCGAAGCGATACCAATCATTTGTCTAAGACTATAATACTTAAGAGGAGTTGCCATAAATGAGGACGGTAATAATAAAAGCATCATAATATTAGAAGAAACAAATAAATAGCTTCATCAAAGCTTTGCAGCAATTGCTGAAGGTATTATGTGAAGTATATGCGTGCAAATATGTGAAATATGGTCATAAATACAATGTTAAAAAAGAGAAATTATAGTGTTTATACCAAATATAACCTTATGCAACTCTGAGCTAAAAGTCGTGAATAGTTTTAAGTTCGCAATGGCAAGGTTGGCAGCCGCACAAGTTCGGAGGATATGATACCTTACCTCGTTACAGCGTCGTTTAGCCAAAGCCACGGTGACCGTTAACTTATCACCCAAAACGATTCCCTCTGAGATAAATAATTGATATTGAAATCCCGCGATTTCACGGAAACATCGCCGAGATGATCTCAGAACGCCATCGTTACGTTAAGTACCCCTACTGTCATAAGCTGGTCACAATACCGTCTCTTCTCCAAACTCCTATGTGAGCATACACCTACCCCGCTCTACCCACCAGTTTCACCCGTATATATCAGCTCAAAACCATTCCCAATAAACATAGAGTAGCTATTCCACGATGCGAAACCGATCTTCCGGGTTGGGGCTAACATCTTTGGCCGTAGCCACTTATGTCTTCGGATGAGGCTCTTGCACATCCTTTTGCGCCAGTGCCATATGCCTAACACTTATTTTATTGTCACTCTCTATATAATTAATATAACAAACGAAATAATACACGTGTCGCGTGTATTGGGTTCTATTACATAGTTTTTTACCTTGTACAGCGTGTGTACCCTACAAGAAACAAATATTGCGGTTCACATAACCACAAATTGAAGTTTCTCGTTTGGATTTTAAAAAGCGGTCCTGTTTTTGGGCATTGTCCTTTAAAAGTACTATTAAAGGACAATGCCCAAAACCAGTACCGCTTTAAAATAAATCAGTATAGCCACAGAAACATAATCATAAATCATAAAATATTTATTTAGCTTTACTTAGTCAAATTGATCAAAATCGTATGTGGGGTTAATATTTTGTTAGTAATTATTTATTTATTTGGTTTATTGCTCACTTTTCCTAAATGGAGTACTTTAGTGAAGGCAGTGTTGCTAGTTTCAAGAAGCGAACCTGCCCGTTATAGGTATTAAAGCACAATATAGTTTAATTATGCTGTATTATGGATAACAGACGCTCCGTTTTAATTATTATTTATCATAATAAATTATATGTCATTGTGTTAACTCATGGTAGTATTGCGTCTGACCGATGTACTTTTCAGGCCGCGGATAGCCGTGGCGTTCCTTTTGTGCAGTGCATATAATTGAAATATGTGCAGATACGCAATTACAAGGTTTAGATGACTTCGACTTACCGAGAGACGACTTCGACTTTCAGAGCTCGAATCCTAATTTGCCACAGCAATTAAAAAAAATATCATTGCTATGTATTAATAAATGCTAACTGTACGGGAAGAAATAGCATAAATAACTATTGTTGTAGTTGTTTAAGGGGCAGGAGAACCATTGGTGTTTGCGCTCATACAATGACCATTGTATGGTTTTTTGCACGGGCCAGACACCAAGACAATATTCACCGCCCTGCTCTTCATTTGGATAATGTTATATTTGATAACGATTGATAATGAATAATAATAAATGCTATTTGTCTGGGCTATATTATTTTTAGGGTTCCGTACCTCGAAAGGAAAAAACGGAACCCTTATAGGATCACTTTGTTGTCCGTCCGTCTGTCAAGACCCTTTTTCTCAGGAATGCGTGGAGGTATCAAACTGAAATTTATACTAAATACTCAAATCTACGGTTCCATAGAGCTGTAAAAAATTCAAACTTCTAATCCAACGCAATCAAAAGATACAGCCGATTATGCTGCAAATTGCAGCATATTTTCAAGCTCGCATTGGAGTCAAAACCTACAGGGTACTTCCTGTGAACTCAGAATCTTGAAATTTGGTACGAAGCAACGTCTTATATCACATATAAAGGAAAAATTGCGAAAACCGTAAATTTTTAGTTACAGCATATAAAATTGTTTTTTTAATAAATTTAAAGTTACTACCCCTTTCTCTTGAACGCGTGGAAGTATTAAATTGAAATTCATATCAAATACTCAACTACATAACACCGTTACGCTGCAACAAAATCAAGCTTCTATGTCAACGCAATCAAAAGAAAGAGCAATATAAGCATATTGTCAAACTCGCGACTACTCGCAAGTAAATCAAAACCTACAGGGTACTTTCCGTGAACTCAGAATCTTGAAATTTGGTACAAAGCAACGTCTTATAGCACATATAAAGGAAAAATTGCGAAAACCGTAAATTTTTAGTAACATCATATAATAAAAACATGTTTAATAAATTTAAAGTTACTACCCCTTTCTCTTGAACGCGTGGAGGTATTAAATTGAAATTCATATCAAATACTCAAGTATATAACACCGTTAGTCACAATAGTGCAATAGTCAATGCAATCAAAAGAAAAAGCAATATAAGCATATTTTCAAACTCGCGAATACTCGCAAGTGAATCAAAACCTACAGGGTAACTGTGAACTCAAAATCTTGAAATTTGGTACGAAGCAACGGCTTTAATCACATACAAAGGAAAAATTGCGAAAACCGTAAATTTCTAGTTACAGCATATAAAAAAAAAATTAATAAATTTAAAGTTACTACTCCTTTCTCTTGAACGCGTAGAGGTATTAAAATGAAATTCATGTCAAATACTCAGGTATATAACACCGTTAGGCTGTAACAAAACCAAACTTCTATGTCTACGCAATCAAAAGAAAGAGCAATATAATCATTTTTTCAAACTCGCGACTACTCGCAAGGGAATCAAAACCTACAGGGTTAAACTACAAATCTTGAAATTTGGTACGAAGCAATGTCTTATCGCACAGATAAAGGATGCGGAAGGCTGAGGACCGTGTACTGTGGTGCGTATTGGGAGAGGCCTTTGTCCAGCAGTGGACTGCGATAGGCTGATTGAGATTGAGATTTCAAATAATTACATAGTCTTCAAACCTTTTTGCTAATTATTCTGTTCGTCGACCAGCCAGCTCACTATGACATACGCGCTCTTTTATAACCGTAGTGAGGACATGGTGTGGACAGTATAACATACTATCACAATATAATTATGGCTATAGTTGCATCAATTGTCATCGAAAATAGTATTTAACATAGTATCATACCTATGCCTCCCGATGGAAGTTGTTTATTTCATGCAATAGCGTTCTCTATTTATAATACCACTAATTTTTAACAAACACAAATATTAAGGACCTCAATACTTGTTTATATTTATAATAACTGGGACGAGTTTCATTTATGTACAAGCGATGCCCGGAGAGGTCCTTTCTCTTCACGACATGGGTACAAAGCTACGATGCTCCAATCCTCTAGCTATGGCGGTACTGCTGAGGTGAAGGCAGCAGGATGTTTGTATCCAGCGAGGTTCGAAGTGTATGAACGTAATACGGGTATTCTGAGGGGTGTATTTTGGCAGAGAAGGATATGCAATAAAGCGTTTACTTCTTTCAGGCAATTTATCATCAGCGAAGGATTTCTTAATAATACATACAATCATATTAAGGTAAGCTTGGAAAAAATAACTCTAGATTCAAAGGTTGGCCGTCCTAAACGCAATAAAAGTGGTCGTCCTAAAAAATCTAAAATGTACTGCTCAGAACAAGAATGGCCAGCTGTAGCGTTGCATAAATACAACAATATACGGCAGTAACCTCAATAGGTAAAATTCATGTTCTCGTCTGATTGTCGTGGGAGACTTCAATATTGATTTTAGAATGAATCCCCAAAATGAAATTTCTACATATTTTCATCTATAAACATGTTTCCGTTAATAAACACTAGCACAACACGAAGTAGTACAACTAAAGATAACTTTTTTTCGAACTTCAATATTCAATGTGGTACTATTCCTACCTTTTTCAGTCACCAGGTCCAATAGGGTTTACAGGTCTGGTTCAAATTTGATACTTAATTCCATACTTTAAAATTTTCATTTCCATTTTTATGTTTTTTTTAAATTTACATAACGTATCACATCTTTGCATACATCACGCCTTTTTATCCCCGAAGGGGTATGCAGAGGTGTATTACACACCCACACTTCGCCAGTTATGTTTCGATCCCAATGTAATAGGGGGCGAGCATAGGTATTGCCATATACCGGGCACATTACTTAGCGAGCGATTATGTAACTCCGAAAAGTCAGTGATGTATGCCCGGGGTACCTGGGGATCGAACCCGAGATGATCGTCTCGGCAGTCCGGTACGTACACCATTGGGCTATCGCCGCTTACTTATTTTTGTTATTTTCTTTTTTAAGAATATTAATTATTGTTTTATTTTGTGTGCAAATAGTCATCTAGTAATAGTTTTATTTTCATCGCAAATAAATACTATAATTATTAAAAATACTTTATTAATATTTTTGTTACAGATTTCTAATAGTCACTAAAAACTTTGTAAATCAATAACTTTGATAAAAAATCTCACCATCATTCATCAGCAGACTTTTGCAAGGCTGCTGCAAGGCTAGTATAGGTATTTAAGTTATATTATAAAATAAGCTATATATGTTAATATAAAATAAAGGATGTTTGATTACAAACGACAAAGAGGCCTTTTTCTATAATTTATGCTCCTCCAGCTTCCCATACTGTAATGTCATGGTTCTCATTTTGCAATAAAAATACCATAACTATGACTGGTGAACTTTTTACTTATATACCTACAGGTTTGCACGGAACCCTCGGTGCGCGAGTCCGACTCGCACTTGACCGGTTTTTTTATTTAAAATTCTACCCATCTTATTCAACGTCTTTTTTTTTTCACTACGTTGGGAAACTCTCCTTATGAGTCATCTCAACTCCGCCAGCCCAGCCATTAGAATGGCTGGGCTTGGGACTGGCGGAGGAGGTATGAGGAGGCTCTCCCCTAAAGGCGTTCGGGGCATACCCACTAAAACCCACCGCGGTGTCCCTACGGGTCCCGTATGTTGGCGGGGTCACGCGATTCGCGATTAGCATACTTTCTCGCGACCCCGCCCGGGATTGGCCCGCCGTTTGTGTTGGCCGGCCCCGTCTCATCATGATCTCGCAATCATCCATCAAACTTCTTGCATCCATCAAACTTCCCGCATCCATCACCTCACAAAGCTACTTGGGAGGCGGCGAGGACACGCGCCGCCTCCCGCTTTTTGACGGACAGGGAGCAGCCCCAGCGCTCACCGTCCGCAGGCACTGAATTTAGGGTGGTCGGAGGTCGTCTCTTGTGCGACGTCCCCGACGCCCGGACCTACGGTTGGGGAGAGGGTGGTGTATTAGCCTCTCCCGCTCCGCCGCCTCCTTGCTCAGCATGACTGCTTCGCAGAAGGAGGCGACGGCGTTCCAGGACCTCTCACTCCGGACCATAGACAGAACTACGGCCGGGAGCGAGAGGACAACCGTATTCAGAGCCGCGACCACATCACGGCGCTGCGATGCCCAGGCTGGGCACTCCGCCAAAGTATGCAACGCCGTGTCTTCGACAGGGTCGCGGCTGCTGCCACAATGGTGGCATCCGGACGTTTCCTCCCGGCCTATCCTCCACAAATACCGGCCAAAGCAACCATGGCCGGTAAGGATTTGAGTCAACCGGAAGGTGAGGACGCCGTGACGTCTCTCCAACCATCCTATCCAACGTTCTATTTTTAGGTGCTCTAATCTCCATTAAGTTTGCAATTGGCAACATTTTAAATCTGTTTAAAACAAAGAAACCTATAATAAAGTGATAAAAAATCCACATTGTTTAATTTAATTTAATACTAGAGGACGCCAGCAGCTACGCCTGCATTTTTTTTTAAATTACCCGTTTATGCCGATCCCGTGGTAATTTCGGGAAATCCCTTCTTAGTGCACCCCTACGGTCCCCGAAGAACATACATGCAAAATTTCAGCTTCCTGCACCCAATAGTTTCGGCTGTAGCGTGTCTGTCAGTCAGTCAATAACACAAGGATTTTATATATTAAGATTTGGAAATGGAAAAATTTTATACTTTTGTTACTCTGTATCTTTTTTTAACTGAGATAAATTTAATTGGCCCGATAGTAAAAGTTGCAATAAATGGTTAGAACTTTCGTTTGGAATAAGTTTCAATTATGCACAACAGGTTTCATATTTTTGGACCAGCAGTCAAATGAAAAGTATCTTTTTGCGTTAATATCTTCTATTCTGATAAGTGACCCCCACATAGCAGAAGCTAAATTATTTAATAATACACCATTGAGTTGCCTGCTTTAGCGGACCCCGGGCTCTAAGGTCGAAGGTCTTGGATCGCATCCGAGATAACGCTACGATCATGATAATGATCATGATGAGTTTTGTGCAAAATCATCTTCTTAGCGTTATCCCAGTTGCAACCCGGGGTCCGCTTACTTGGCTAACCTGATTTGACTGAATATTAACTTTTCCACAGAGCGACTGTCTGACTTCTGTAACCGATTGGATCAGCGATATGCCTTAGTTTAGACTAGTATCAATTTATTCTGAGGTACTGACTACCTATGACGACTGTCAATGATCTTGATGATCAGCAGCTTAACGTGCTCTCCGAGGCACAGGGCAAAGGATTATTTATAATTCAACACGCACATAGCTCCGAAAAATCTTTGGTGCGAGTTATGTTACGTAATTGTTATACGCATAGAAATATGTGATTATTATGTGCGTTACCTTCAGTGCGCCTCGTGCTTTTAACCCAAGACTCTTATTTGCACAGCATTCTGTTAGTCTCTTTAGGCTATCATATTATAAAATACAAAACAAGGGTAAAAATCTTGAACTTCTCATCATAATGATTAAATTTTATAGTGTTGATATGCATTTGCAAAATATTCTTAGGGGTGAATGTACTACTATAACTGAATATAAATACATGAAAATAAGTTACTAAAACTTTAAAATACTTTTTTGTAATCATGCATTTCAAAAATCAGCTCGGTGTATGGACCGCCGCCGCTGCTTACCTGATCGCCGTGAGTTCGTATTGCAGGTACCTAACACACACAAGCACTCGTACCTACCGTGCAGTCTTTTTCTGCACCAGTAAACAGATTTTTTTCTGATTTATTATCTATGTACTTACATAGAATGAATATAGAGTCTCATATCATCGCACACTGTTTGAAATAATTTTAGATGTATAACTGTACTGTCCATATTGTAATATTAAAATATTTTTGCAAATACATGATTTATTTCCTATAGTATGGCACCTCCCTACATATCCAATATTATTTAGTTCCGAGTGATTACGTACCTACGTGTTGCTTTAATTTTCCATCAGGCATTTGTAAAAATTTTTACAACTTCAGAACGAGTTTTGCTTCGTGTGTTTTCCTAAGTCACCTCTTACGTCACCCACGGAATGAATTGTGCAAGTGACTCTTTGTGTTCTTAACCCAAGTATCTTACTTACTCCAATGGCTCATCGACCCAAAGTGTGCCTTGGCCTCCAATACGAGAGAACGCCACTTCACCCGATCTTTGGCCACTTCCCGCCAATCACCAGCTTGAAGTGCCTTAAGATCTTGCTCCACAACGTCATTCCATCGGTATTTGGGTCAACCGACAGGACGACGTCCTGTTGGTCGACCCACATACGCTCTCTTAACCCCACGTTCCTCTCCCATTCTCTCGACGTATCCGAGCCATCGGAGTCTGTGTGCTTTTATTTCCCCAATTATGTTAGGAATGGCTACGAGTTCCTCAATTTCGATTTTTTTTCGAATCTGCCAGCTACCGTCAGTTCTCTGCACAGGGCCGAAGATCTTCCGGAGGGCTTTCTTTCTGCGACCACCAGCTTATTTTTCTACCTTTGTGTCAGTGTCCAGGTTTCGTAGCCATACGTTAGAATAGGTCTTATTACAGTTTTGTAAATTCATATTTTGGTATTTCGGTTAAGAAACCTGGACACTAACACTTTGCGCAGAGCCGCGCTACATCATACGCCTCTCGAGTGATCATGTCTGTTATGATGCAGCCTTAATATTTAAATTTTGACACGCCTTTGTTAGTGATATCTCCAACATGTAGGTTATTTCTAGCCACTCGAGTGTTTTTGTAGCGTCTCATGTGGATATATTCCGTTTTTCTTGGCTTGTTCTTAGGCCCACCTTCAGAGCCTCAGATTCCAGGACTTTTGCGCAGTCTTGCACTCATCACTGCTCTCTCCAAGCAGTGCCAGATCGTCGGCATACCCTACTACCATAATTTCCATTAAGTTTTGCCCCTGCATCTTGTGCTAGCACTTTTCTAAGGACATGCTCTAGAACTAAGTTGATAAGCATAGGCGATAGCGCGTCTCCTTGTTTCAGTCCTGTCTCAACAGTTAACTCGTCTGTTAGCTCGTTCTGAACTCGAACTCTCATCTTGCTTTCCTTCGTGGCCACTTCAACCATGTCGTCTATCTTTTTGGGGAAATTAAAATTCCTTAGGATGTTATACAGGGCTTCCCGGTCTATGCTGTCGTAGGCTTTGGTGAAATCTACGAAAAGGGAGTGAAGATCTTGTGCATATTCCCATTATTTCTCCATGATCTGCTTCAGAAGAAATATTTTGTCAATTGTACTACGGTTTGGCCGAAAGCCACACTGACAATCACTGAGGATTTTTTCCGCGTACGGTTCCAACATTTTAAGTAGTACATATGACAAAAACTTATAAGCTGTTGGTAACAAAGCTATTCCACGGTAGTTATTGCATTTCCTCTCACAACCCTTTTTGTGTATTGTGCAGATTACTCCGACGTTCCATTGTCCAGGCTGTTGTTCCACCTCCCATATCCTGAGCAAGAGTTCGTGAATCTTGGATTGAATGGCTCCCCCGCCATATTTCCAAACTTCTGCAGGTATGCCATCAATTCCAGGAGCTTTATTATATTTTCGCCTCATTACAGCTTCTCAAACCTCGATAAAGGTTAAGGGCCTCACTTCCTCAGAGTAATCATCAGTGGTGCAAGATAGAGAGCTTTCCAGAGGTGGGCAGTTGAGTAATTTCTGGAAATAATTACGCCACAGGGTCTTTATCTCTACGGGAGATGTTATAAAATTGCCGTTATTGTCTTCCATGACCTGTGTTTTAGGCTGATAATCCTTCTTTAAAAACCGAACCTCTTGGTAGAGTTTTTCGAGGCATTAGCTCCTATCAGAGTTTTCATATCCTGTACCATGTTATTGAGGTGGTCTCGCTTTGCTCCTCTCATAACCTTTCTTGTCCTTTTTTGCTTTCCCTGTACTTTTCATCCCACTGTTGGTATTTTTCTGAGGGTAATTTGTATTTTCTTCCTTCTTACACTGCTTTTTCACAGTCTTCACTCCACCATTTCTTTCCCTTCTTTCTCCTTTTCCGCCTAAACACGCTAAGCGCTACTTCTTTAACTGAATTACTATTTATTTTCCAACTGTCATCTACGTTATGATCAATGCATAAGTCACTAAATCTATTGCTAATTTCTATAAGGAATCGATGTCTTAGTTCTTTCTGCTTAATATTCTCAACATTAATTTGTTCATGGTCTTCATTTAGGTGTTTAGTTGGAGGGGTTATTTTAATCTTGGGGTTTAATTTGATACCTAGTAGATAGTGGTCACTATCACAATCGGCTCCTCTATGTGTTCGAACGTCTTGAATAGTACTCTTATGTCGATCGTCTATAAGAGCGTGATCAATTTGATTAACGGTTTTGCCATCTGGGGACTTCCATGTGCCTTTATATATATCCCTATGCCTGTACATAGTGCTCTTGATCACCATGGCTTTCGATGTTGCGGAGCTGATGAGCCTAACGCCATTGTCATTAGACTGGTGATGTTTGCTAAACATCCCAATGGTCGACCTTAATACATCCTCTCTGCCGACTTTGGCATTAAGATCACCCAGGAGAATTTTGGCATCAAAGCTAGATAGCTGATCGTATACTGATTCTAGTTGGTCGTAGAATTAATCCTTGGTATCGTCGTCCGCTAGTTCAGTTGGGGCATAGGCATAAACAATTAAGATGTTATAAAACTTGGTCTTAATGCGAAGCACATACAATCGGTCTGAGATAGCATCAAAACGCATAACACTACCTACTAGGTTTTTAGACACCATAAAGCCTGTGCCGTTAGTATGAGGTCCATCGTCTCTCTCACTATGAAGCAAAATTGTTTTATTATCAACATTACACTCCCCTCGGCCCGGCCACCTTACTTCTTGAAGAGCTGTGATACCTATTCCGTATCGGTGAAGTTCGTTGTTAACTTGGTACAAGGCGCCAGGTCTATAAAGAGAGCGTACATTCCACGAAGCTAATCGGATTTCCATTATGCCATGCCGCATATCGTTAGAGTTGGGATCGGATCGTATTTTCTCTCGTATTGGTTTCGTAACTATGTCTTTTTTACATGGGAGGGGCGTTAACCCGCCGCAAAACCCCCATATTGCTGGAGGACCACACCCATCAATAAACAGCGAGTCCATCGGACTTAGCCGGAAGCATAACTATGCTTACGTACGGTCTAACTAGACCGTACTACCGACCATCCCCGCCGTTCGTCACCCGAAGGACGCTTACGCTAGCGCGCTGCACCGTGAGGGCCGATGCGACGCGTCACTGAGCTTCTCGAAGAAGGAATTGATCTATTTCTTCCTCGTGTTGGCACGTGTGAGTTATCTGATGAAAACTGCCCATGCCTTAGTGTAGAGATTAGCCAGTCAACGAGATGTGTTTGTAGTTGACTGTCCAGGGTGTGCCGGACGATCAATTATGTATCGTCACTCGGGGAGGCCCTCTACTTACACCCCAACAAGTATATAATAAATAGAAATGTAATAATGCGAGCCTAATTTGTATTCCACTGCTAGGCAAAGATCTCTCCTTCCAACTTCCATCAATCGCGATCATTTGCGAGCTCTTTCCAGTTCTTCTGAAGGCGTCCAAATTCATCTCGCTATCTCTTTCGGAGCCTGTATTAATCGATATTAATCTGAAACTCGAGAAAGTCCAGACTTGTCCCTCCACACACCTACTTCTGCCGTCAATGTCCATATTATAACCAACCCTTCTCATAATAAGAAGAGGCCTGTGCCCAGCGGTAGAATAGATAACAAACAAGAGTGATGGATCTGAAAATGACTAACGTATGTAGATGAATAACTACTTCTTTTAAACAAAATGGTACAGTCTTATTCAACATTTTATTAAAATACTTATTGAGATACATGTAATTTACTAATCATCATTTTTCATCCACACGTGTAATCCACTTTCTTCATTTAATTCACTGGTGTCGCAAACTCTATGAAAGTAAGGGTCTTTTTCGCAGATAAATGGGTAATGCCTTTCACACCACATGTCATTCAATAACCCGTTGCGAAACACGGCGCCACAATATTCTCCTGCATTTGCGTTGTCTGGTTGCCCTTGATTAAATTGTTTGAAACCAGCATCTTGGAGTGACTGACCTGCAAAACAAGCAAAATCCATTTTACTTTTTATTTTAACCTCCTTATGGCACGATAAAAACACTTCCTTAGTAGGCCTAGTCTTCTGCTAATATCATTGTGAGTCAATACGAAGATTTTTCGTACAGCATGCTGGTCAGATGGGTTGCTATAATGTTAAATGTATATATATGTGATTCTAATGTCGATTTTGCCATCTCTTCTGAACAATACTATTTGTTTCGTGTATTTTCCTTAGTCTTCTCTTACTGTATCTACGGAATGTGTTGGGCTTGTGACACTTTGTATTCTTACTTTGCCACCTGATCTTACACCACTGCCTAAGTTACAAGAGTATCTTATGGGTACAATTATTTTCTTCAATAGTGTCAAAAAATTCTATACAACGTGAAACTTGAAAGTCTTACGTACCATCTAGAGTTGTCCAGTCTGCGCTCTCTTCATAAGTGTGGAAACCAATGAATGCCTGATCTTTATTTGTTCCAAGCATTGTTATAGATTTGACACTGCGATGGTAGCGCAGTCGATTATATATATATATATATATATATATATATATATATATATATATATATATATATATATATATATATATATATATATATATATACTTCTTGTGTGCCATATGTCACTGAACTCCTCCTAAACGACTGAACCGATTATGAAGAATTTTTTTGTGTGTGTGCAAAGGGACTTAAGAATGGTTTAGATTCACAATTTAGTCGACTGGAAAATATTTTTTTAGTTAGTTTTTAATTTGTAAGTAGTTGTTGATTTTGAAATGTTTCACATTGGAACCAATCAACTGCGCTACCATCGCAGTGTCAAATCTATGTATCTACGTTAGGATGATGATGATGACTTACCTACAAGATATATATATATATATATATATATATATATATATCTTGTAGGTAAGTCATCATCATCATCCTAACGTTATCCAGTTGCGATCCAAGATTTTCAAAGGACTAGCACACATGCATACATCCATCCCCAACGTATCTGAGTTCTTCCCGACAAACTTTAACGTTTATGACAGTTGAAAGAGATATAGTCGAAGATCTTTACAAACTGACACATATTTTGTAAGAACCAGTCATTCGAGTATGACAAGGGCAGTCCCTAATTTGTTAAATGATTCATCTTTTACTGATGACCTTGTTTATCACTTCTTCTGATAAATAATTCCGAAGTTCACTGTACTAGCCATTTTATATGTTTTGTTGTATTTTCCTGCAGTTATTATTAAGATAAATCTTTCGTATATAAATACACATATCCTTATTTGCTCTCAGTTTTGCATTAACGAAGCATTAATCATCACCGAATATGCCAGGCAGTTTAAGTTATTCAGTTTTGATAATTTTCGTGGGTGTGTGTTCTCTGGGTAAGTTGATGTTATCTTTCACTGGTATTTTATTTGTTTAAATGTTAACTTAATCTATAAGTCATTTTTTTTACTATTGTTCTAGTAAAAGTAGTACCTATTTTATCAAATAAAAAAATGGTTATGTGAGTATACTCAGGGTGTAAATTAGGGTCATATATTATTTAAAAGTAAAGTTTGGATTCTTACAAATAAACTAAAGTTTGTTTTTATTCTTTATCACTTTAGCCTTAATTGCGCGAGAGTTGGAGTAAGTCGTACATGTTCTAAATATTGTTTTGCTGTTTATAAATAGTGTTGTGTTGTTATTACTTAAACTTATTTACATTATCTTGTTGTAAATTATGATAACATTGTGTTTTGAACATCTGAAATCCTATTCATAAGACTTTTCTCTAATGAGTTCAAATAATTGATATTTATCAGGTGTTCCACGCAAATAATTAACAGCTAAGTTAAAACTATTGACTTTTTTACAGATGCTGTTAGATTCAGATGCGACTATACCTATAGTAGTGTGGGATGGCTCAAATTTCATTTAGTACCGGAGACGTGGCACGATGCTCGCCTGCGCTGCCGTTATGAAGGTTGATCTTATTAACTCACTGGGCGTTTTTTTAATAAATTGCTTCTTTACATTGATAAGTGAGGCAACTTGCGCTGAGGATATTTCTTACTAATTTGAAAGGTTTGTGGCTTAAAAGAAAATGTGACTAAGATTGGGTAAGGAATGTGACGATGGTTTGCACATTTGGACCGGATGGATGTAAGAAGAAATACGAAAGCAGTCTATAATGTAAAAAGAAAGGTGATGTGCCCAAGATGGACATACGCTAACCAAATAGGTGACGTACTTAAAAAGTGCTAAATTAAAAGTACCGATAGCCGACGAGCATGATGAAGTGAATAAATACGCGGCACCGAGAGATGTGTGTGTGAAGCGGAGTATTTGGCGATCCATAGTCTCTGCTTCCCGCAATGGGTAACAGGCGTGATGCTAGATATTTGATAGTCAATGTGATGTTTTATACAGTGCCTCGCTTAAGTAGTTTTCTGATTTACTTTTGTCGACAGGTGCTATGTTAGCTTCCCCCACATCAACTCAACTCAGAACTGCAATGATGAAAGCCATTCGTGACGTCGATATCTTTACTGGGATCGACGCTACGTTCTCTCGAGGCAGCTATTACACCATTGATGGTTAGTAAAAAGATCTATGAAATAGGATATGATATTATCCATAGTGTTGAAGAATAGAATAAAACAGGATTAGGTATGTTTTAAAGAAAATTTGAATGTGTTGTATGTCAAATACGAAGATCTGAGAAAGAAGCTATATTCTGTAGTTTATATTTACAACCAAATTGATACATATATAACACACTATAGACTTAAATTACTACTGGACTTGATAAATCAAGTTCAAGTTAAATTTTTGCAGAACTTATTTTGTAAAAACATTAATACTACAAGTGCCTACTTATATGTCATATTTATTTCACAGGCATATCACTGGAGGCTATTACTCAGTGATGGGCTGAAAAAGAACCTGATAATAAGAACAACACAGAAAGATGCATATCAATGAATTCTGAAGGGGAATTCGCTGACGTCAATTGTGACGTACCTCGTCCATACATTTGTCACAGGCCGAATTCGTCAATAGGGGCTCATATTTGTGGCACCCCTGATCCGGGTAAAAATTATTTTGTATTTCGTTTCCTTTTATTGATTTTTTGTACTGAAACTACTCTAAAAAGCAGTGACAGCATAGTGGTGACACTTATAGACTGTAATGTAGATCGTCTCAGGTTCAAAACTTCAGCGCACATTGCCATCCTTGGTTGATTTGGTGAACTATGAAGTACCTCTTGTCACAATCACGATATTTTTTTTTATTTATAGACTCACGCCTGTATCCCCGAAGGGGTAGGCAGAGGTGTAATATTACACCCACATTTTGCCTTGAATTTTGAAGGTCCCACGTAATAGGGGGCGAGCCTATTGCCGTACCGGGCACATTGGTAATGTCTCCGTGCTGTTACTGAGAATTTCCAAACAGAAAAACCCAATAACACTTTGCCCGACCCGGGAATCGAACCCGAGACCTCCCAATCCCACGCGCACATTTATGCCGCGAGACCAACGAGGCATCATGATATGTACATAACTATTGTATAATATGTTCTTACTGTAGTATATGTTACACTACAATACTATGCTCAGTGAGAACAGGCCCTTGCCCAGCAGTAGGAATCTTTTTGTACTGGACTTATGTTATTATTTTTAACTACATGCTCGTTGCAATTTTCAGAATATCACTTTGATACCCGCACTAACAAATGTTACAAGTTCCACACAACGCAGCGAACGTTTGAACGAGCACATTTTGTTTGTTCCGCTGAAGGCGGCCATCTTGCCATCATCAACAGCGAAATAGAATCTCAAGTTATTAAGGACTTATATGCTCGTTATCCAGGTAATACAATGCTTGGAACAAATAAAGATCAGGCATTCATTGGTTTCCACACTTATGGAGAGAGCGCAGACTGGACAACTCTAGATGGTACGTAAGACTTTCAAGTTTCACGTTGTATAGGATTTTTGACACTATTGAAGAAAATAATTGAACCCATAAGATACTCTTGTAACTTAGACAGTGGTGTAAGATCAGGTGGCAAATTAAGAATACAAAGCGTCTCAAGCCCAACACATTCCGTAGGTACAGTAAGAGAAGACTAAGGAAAATACACGAAACAAATAGTATTGTTCAGAAGAGATGGCAAAATCGACATTAGAGTCACATATATATACATTTAACATTATATCAACGCATCTGACCAGCATGCTGTACGAAAAATCTTCGCATTGACTCACAATGATATTAGCAGAAGACTAGGCTCACTAAGGAAGGGTTATTATCGTGCCACCCATAAGGAGGTTAAAATAAAAAGTAAAATGGATTTTGCTTGTTTTGCAGGTCAGTCACTCCAAGATGCTGGTTTCAAACAATTTAACCAAGGGCAACCAGACAACGCAACTGCAGGAGAATATTGTGGCGCCGTGTTTCGCAACGGGTTATTGAATGACATGTGGTGTGAAAGACATTACCCATTTATCTGCGAAAAAGACCCTTACCATCCGAGAGTTTGCGATACCAGCGAATTTAATGAAGAAAGTGGAATAGACGTGCGGGAAAATAATGATTAGTGAATTACATGTATCTCAATAAGTATTTGAATAAAATGCTGGATAAGACTGTACAATTTCTTTTTTAAGAAATAGTTATTCATCTACATACGTTAGATATTTTCAGATCAGATTTCAGATTGTTTGTTATCTGTTTCACCGCTGGGCACAGGCCTTTTCTCATAATGAGAAGGGTTGGTTATAATGGATATTGACGGCAAAAGTAGGCGTGTGGAGAGACGACTAGTCTCTCCACACGCCTACTGAACTGGACTGTCTCGAGATTCAGATAAATATTGATTAATACAGGCCCTGAAGGAAACCGCAGCCTGAATTGTCAAAAGTGATCGTGATAGGTGGAACTTTGAAGGGGAGATCATTGCCTAGCAGTGGGATACAAATAAGCCTCGCATAATAATACTTGATTAAAAACACAAAGAATCACTTCTCCATTTCATTGCGTGGGTGACGTAAGAGGTGACTTAGGAAAATACTCGAAGGAAAACTGGTTCTTAACTTGTGAATTTTTTTACAAAAGCCTGATGGAAAATTAAGGCAACACGTACGTCAGCACACAAAATTTAACTATTGGATGTGAAGACAGTTGCATGGATGAAAACAGGAAAACTGAAAATTTGTTAGAATATATAAATAATCATTATGATGATTAAGTCAAGATTTTTACTCATGTTTTATATTTTATGATACGATAGACTAAAAAGACTAACAGAATGCTGTGCAGAGTCTCGGGTTAAAAGCACGGCGCGCACTGAAGGTAAGTACGCTCATAATAATCACATATTACTATGCGTATAACAATTATTACATAACATAACTGGTGTGGTGACCCGTCCGTGTGGTGACGGATTAAGAATACGGAATTTCATCATCCCATATCATCCCATGGGTGTCGTAAGAGCCGACAGAGGGAGCACATTATACAGAGAACAGCACTGAGAAAGAAAACTTTATACAAACCCTATACAACCCGTTTGAGTCAACCAGCGTGGTATAGTAGGCCAATTGCTCCTTTCAAATGAGAGGCCTAGTCCAGTAGTGGACTGTTAAAGGCTGATGATGACATAACATAACTCACACCAATGATTTTTCGGAGTTATGTGCGTATTTAATTATAAATAATCGTTTTCTCTGTGCCTCGGCGAGCACGTTAAGCTGCTGATCATCAAGATCAATGACAGTCGTCATAGGTAGTGAGTACCTCAGAATAAATTGACACTATTCTAAACTGACTGCCTTGTTGGTCTCGCATAAATGTGCGTGTGGGATTTGGAGGTCTCGGGTTCGATTCCCGGGTCGGGCAAAGTGTTATTGGGTTTTTCCGTTAGGAAATTCTCAGTAACAGCACGGAATCTGGTAATGTGCCCAATACGGCAATAGGCTCGCCCCCTATTACGTGGGGCGAAATGTAGGTGTAATATTACACCTCTGCCTACCCCTTCGGGGATACAGGAGTGAGTCTATAAATAAAAAAAAGTTGTCTTAACTTTGGCATATCGCTAATCCAATCGGTTGCAGAAGTCAGAGAGTCGCTCTGTGGAAAAGTTAATATTCAGTCAAATCAGGTTAGCCTAGTAAGCGGATCCCGGGATGCAAATGGGGTAAAGCTAAGAAGATGACATTGAATGATAGTCATCATGACCATTATCATGATCGTAGCGTTATTTCGGTTGCCATCCAAGACTTTCGACCTTGGAGCCCGAGGTCCACTAAACAGCTTTACAGAAGCTAAGCTTTCACATTTACAGAAATTTGTATCCATGCCGACAAACTTTCACGCTTATAATAGTTGAAATAAATATTATAGTCTCATATCATATTTTGTAAGAAACAATTATAATCGGAAACATGTAAGTATTTCAGGGGCAGTCCCTAATCTTAATATATAAAATCCTTGCGTTACTGACTGACTGACAGACACGCTACAGCCGAAGCTATTGGACGCAGGAAGCTGAAATTTGGCACGTATGTTCCTTGGGGACCGTAGGGGTGCACTAAGAAGGGATTTCCCGAAATTCCCACGGGATCGACCAAAACGGGTAAATTAAAAAAAATGCAGGCGTAGCTGCTGGCGTCATCTAGTGTGCTATATGGTTCATCTTTTTACTGATGACCTTATTTATCACTTCTTCTGATAAATAAATACGAAGTTCACTTTACGAACATGGCGATAGCATTGTATTTGTTTTGTTGTATTTTCCTACAATTATTAAGATAAATCTGTCTTATATAAATACAAGTATCCTTATTTGCTCTCAGTTTTGCATTAACGAAGCACAAATCATCACCAAATAATGCAAGGCAGTTTAAGATATTCAGTTTTGATTATTTTTGTGAGTGTGTGTCTTCTGGGTGAGTTCATGCTATATTCATTTTATATTTTATTTGTTCAAATGTCAACTTTATTTATGAGTAAATTATCGTTATTGTTCTTATAAAAGCTGTAACTAAATCAGCTGTACTTATTTCATCATCAAATCCAAGATTAAGGTGTATACAAGCAATTTCAGAGTCGAAATATCACAAAAAAATAATGATTGTTATCTTTCCGGTTATCGCTTGGTCTTTAGAATTACATAGTATATTTATAATAATAATTATGAATAAGGAACAAAATAGGAGCCAAAAAACGTCCTTGTGCTACACCATGCTTGTTGCTTTTCATCATGGAAATGTATAGTGTTATATTCCATTTCAGTCAAATCTACTGAACATCGCACACGTCTGTAACTCAATTAGGACGTTTATACCATACAATAATAATTATCCTTGATTAATAAGTAATTTACGGCGATGTTTAAAATCTTAATATATAAAATCCTTGCGTTACTGACTGACTGACAGAGACGCTACAGCCGAAACTATTGGGCACAGGAAGCTGAAATTTGGCATGTATGTTCCTTGGGGACCGTAGGGGTGCACTAAGAAGGGATTTCCCGAAATTCCCACGGGATCGGCCAAAACGGGTAAATTAAAAAATTATGCAGGCGTAGCTGCTAGCGTCCTCTAGTTGTGTATAAAATGCTCAAATGCCCTAAGAGGGCTTGGGCGAACTTAGGGTTTATCGTACACATTAGTATTAGAAACATTGTTTTACTGTCGAAATATTGTGTGAGTTGTTATTACTTCACCATATTAACATTATTGTGTAGTAAATTATGACTTAATTGTAGATTAAACATCTGAAATGTCATCTCATATTTAAATAACTCATATGTGTTCGGTGGCCAATGCAAATAATCAACAGAAAATTTTAAACTATTAACTTTTTACAGATGCTGTTAGATTTAGATGCGATTATGCCTATAGTAGTGTGGGATGGCTCAAATTTCATCTTGTACCAGAGACGTGGCACGATGCTCGACTGCGCTGCCGTTTTGAAGGTTGGTCTTATCATATCACTGGGTATTTTTTTTAAACAAATTACTTTGTTTTTAATTGATAAATGAGGCTACTTGCACTTTTGCAATTTGTCAGTTTTGTGGTTTAAAAGAATATGTAGTGATTAAGATTGTGTCTATGGTTTGGACGTTTGGGCCGGAGGGATTAAAGAAGAAATACGAAAGAAGTCTATCATGTAAGAATTAATGGAGATTTGCTCAAGAAGGACATACGCCAACCAAGTAGGTGACGTGCGGAAAAAAGGTTAAAAGTACCCATAATCAACGAGCATGCATAATGAGGTTAATGAATACGTGGCACCTAAAGTGGTGCGTTTGAACAGGAGCATTTAGCATTCCATAGTATCTGCCTACCCATTGGGGTACAGGCGTGACGATAGATATTTGATAGTCAATGCTGTGTTTTATACAGTGTCTCGCTTAAGTAGGTTTTATATTTATTTTTGTCAACAGGTGCTATGTTAGCTTCTCCTACATCAACTCAACTCAGAACTGCAATGATGAATGCTATCCGTGACATCGATATCTTTACTGGTATACACGCAACATTCTCGCGGGGCAGCTATTATACAATTGATGGTAAATTACAAGTTCTATTAAATAAGCTATGTTATATTATATAGAGTGTTGAGGACAAGATTAAAAGAGTATTATGTGTTATCACCGATACACCGAAGCATTCAATTGTAACAGAAGATAAATCAATATAACATGTCATCAATATTAATACAAACAAATTTGTACTCCTCACATTATAGATTTAAATTAATGTTGAACTTGCTTTTTTATCGTAATAGGCGGCAAACGAGCAGACGGATCGCCTCATAGTAAGCAATTCCTGCCGCCCTTGGACACAAGCAACACCAAAGGAGTCACAAGAGCCTTGCCAACCCTTGGTGTTGGGAAACGGGATAGGATGAGGAGTGGGATGAGGGAGAAGGAATAGGGCATAGGGCCATCGGCACTCTCACTCACCGGACGAAACGCAACAGTTTAAGTACTGTTACTTTACGTCGATTTTCTGTGAGAGGGTAGTACATCCCCGGTCGAGCCGGCCCATTCATGCTGAAATCAGCAAGGCTCTACTACCGTGAAAAGTTCAAGTGCATTTTTTGCAGAACATGTTATAGGTCATATCCATTTCACAGGCATATCACTGGAGGCTATTACTCAGAGATGGGCTGAAAAAGAACCTGATAATAAGAACAACGCAGAAAGATGTATATCGATGAATTCTGAAGGGAAATTCGCTGACGTGAATTGTGACGTACCTCGTCCATACATTTGTCATAGGCCGAATTCATCAATAGGCGCCAATATTTGTGGCACCCCTGATCCAGGTAAATTTAATTTTGTATTTCGTTTCCTTTTACTGATTTTTTGAACTGCAGCTACTCGTACATTAAAAAGCAGCGATAGTATGGTAGGGAATCTAACAGACTGAAATTTTGCTGACATGATGTTGAGACATTCTTTTTATATTCTGTAGTTTGTAAGTTTAGGGTATGACGAAGCTTGCATGTCCTGTTAGTTGAAAAGCTTCTAAATCAATTTAAAAAATACAAAGGCTCTCGGGTTCGAATAATCAAAAATAACTAATTGTAAAGAACAACATCGTGTGTAAACCTGCATGTCTGAGAATTCTCCGTGATGTTTTCGAAAGGCATGTCGAGTCTGCTAACTTGCACTTGGCCGGCGTGGTTGTCTAGGGGGGCAATATTTATATGCTGGGTTTATATTATTATTTTTAACTACATGATTGTTGAAAATTTCAGAGTACCACTTTGATACCCGCACCAACAAATGTTACAAGTTCCACACAACGCAGCGAACGTTTGAACGAGCACATTTCGTGTGCTCCGCTGAAGGCGGCCATCTTGCCATCATTAACAGCGAAATAGAATCTCAAGTTATTAAGGACTTATATGCTCGGTATCCAGGTAACACAATGCTTGGACCGAACCACAAAGATATTGCATTCATTGGTTTCCACACTTACGGAGAGAGCGCAGATTGGACAACTCTAGATGGTACGTGAGAATTTCACTATGTATAATAATATGTTGTTGAACTCTATTGATTAATAGAATCACACCAATATGCTGGGGTTTCAACTTTGGCTGTGGTGTCAAAACAACTCTGTGCTCTCTGTGGATTGAGATTACAAAGTGTTACAACCCTAACACATTCAGTGGGTATCGTAAAAGAAAGCCAAGGGAAATACACGAAGCAAAAAAAAAAACCAGAAGGGAAGGGAATAATGGGCTTGGGTCCCATCACCTCCAAAGTGGCCCTTCTTCTGGCAAGTACGTCGGCTGCCTATTAGTTTGACTCACAATGCTACTGACGCAATTAGGAGAGTCCTATGTCAGTAGTGAACTAAATATTAAAATTGGTTTTGCTCGTTTTTCAGGTCAGTCACTCCAAGAAGCTGGTTTCAAACAATTTAGTCAAGGGCAACCAGACAACGCAACTGCAGGGGAATATTGTGGCTCCGTGTTTCGCAACGGACAACTTAATGATCTGTCGTGTGAAATGCATTTCCCATTTATCTGCGAAAAAGATCCTTACTTGCCCAGGCTTTGCGACACCAGCGAATTTAGTGAAGAAAGTGAAATAGATGTGCGGGTGAAAAATACTGATTAGTAAAATACATGTATCCCAATAAGTATTTTAATAAAATGCCGGATAAGACTGTACAAAATATTTTTAATGAAATTGTGCTTTTTTAAAGACAACTTTCCTATTTAGAAAAAATGCTGTGTCATGTGTTTTACAAACATACAACCAACGAACATAATGAACACCCAGACTCAAAACAATAACTTATGATTGACACAAAGTGTTGTCTCGTATGGGAATCAAAACCGCTACATACAGAGTAAAGCTGTGAGGCGACCACCATAACCCCTACGCCGACAATGCAGTCACTTTCAGATGAATCATCATGATCATTCTTGCTTGAAATTTGTTCCAATGCTGGGCACATGGCTCTTCTCATTATGAGAGTGGTTGATTATATTGACGGCAGCAGTAGGCTGGTGGAGAGACTAGTCTGGACTGTCTCGAGTTTCAGCTTAATGTTAATTAATATTTACTGTTTGTGTTGGATTAAGAATAAAAAGTGTCACTGCCCTGTTTCATTGCGTGGGTGCCTTAAGAGGCGAGTTAAGTAAAGATACGAAGCAGTAAATAAAGTTTTTGCAAAGAAACGGAAATCTCTACATTGATACACTATGTCAACCCCTCTGGTCAGATTGCTATAGAAGGCCAAATCATTTTATTGACTCAAATTGATGTTTAGACGTGAATAATGCGGAGAGGCCTATCCAGCAGTAAACTGCGAAAGGTTATAATGATGAATAAAGCTTCGACTCTGCAGCTCGTCAGTGAGGACATTACGCTCAGACATCCAACGCTGGCATCAAAACTGTAGGGTGTACCCTAAATGGATATGCATATCTTTGGAATGTAGCACGGGGAAATCACACACTACGGCCTACCATATCCCTAGCAGAACACAGATACAGAACAAGTAATCGTGATCATCATACAAAGATTGTCCTCGGTGGGAATCGAACCCTGGGCGATACAGGCTAGTCATACACAAATGACGGAGTTATCCTTACTTGAGTTTCTATTATAGCTTAAACTTGCTAACAAAGTCTAAAATATTCATATGTTCTGAACCTGTTGATGGTCACGCCTGATGGATAATTAAAGCAATGTGTATGTACGTATGTTTTCAAACACTATAATACTTAAATTAGTTGCCATAAATAAGAACGGTAAGTATAATAGCATCATAATATTAGAAGAAATAAATAAATAGCTTCATCAAAGCTGGTTCGGCGTTACACCGAAACCGTACGGTTCTAGGCGACTTGGAGAAGGAAATGGACTGTATAGAGAGGATAGCGGTTCTTCGCCGCCTAGGAGATGGATACGGGAAGAGGTGATTGTGAGTGGGTATAGGATATTTCAAGGATGGAGGGCACTTACCTTATACAACCTTCTTCGTTTCCGAAGGGCAGTCTCCTGGTGGTTTCGTGATGCAGCTGCTTGTTTTCACTTCACTCACGAGCGGGTTTTCCTTGGTGGAAGCGGTAAATCACATACAGCGGTGCGGCGCAGTACGAACGAGACGGCGTTCTCAGCGAGCGGAATGTTCTGGACTGTCCACTCGCGTCCACGATCGCGGCGACGAATCAGGCGAAGGCAGTGCCCCTTCTTCGGGAATGGGAGACAGGGACGGAAATATGATATCGCTCGCACTAGAACGTGGAACGATTGATGTTGATGCGATTAGTTATGGATAGGAAGGTAGATGGCGCTACCATATCCCTCCAGCCGTAAAGGGTTGCCTTTAAAAAATATAGAATTGAACTTAGCTATGTTGGGTGTACTACCGCATAACCCATCAATAGGCTAAGACAGCGATATGACAATAAAATTAATCTAAATTAACTTTAGCGAAAGCTACAAACGCAATAATAGCGAAAACTACTAACTAAATACTTCAATTAAGAGGTAAGTCCAACTTCAGGCTAGATCTCACTGAGTTGGAAGCGGACAGAGATGTACAACAGGGCGCACGTAACTCCCTTTGGCGGTTTTCACGGTAACAACGCGAGTTGTACCGTCCTTGGAAGTATGCAATTTCTCTACGATGGCTAACGGCCATGAAAGCGGCGGAGCATTATCATGCATTATGACGACCAACGTACCCTCCTGTATAGGGGATGCAGGACTATTCCACTTGGATCTAGCCTGAAGCTGGTGTAGATATTCCGCACGCCAGCGCCGCCAGAACGACTGCACGAGTTTATCCAGCAGAGTATGTCTCTGGAGCAAGCTTGAAGAGTCTGCTTCAGGAGCCGGAAAAGACGATAATGGCACTGTGTTCAGAAAATGTGCAGGGCTTAACGCGGATGGTTCTGCAGGGTCACTACTCAATGCCGTGAGCGGACGCGAGTTGATCAGTGCCTCGACTTGTGCAAGGACAGTTAAAAGCTCTTCGTCAGAGAGGATCTGTTGGCCTATAACTTTGAAGAGATGCGTTTTAATTACTTTGACCATGCTTTCCCAACATCCACCGAAATGTGGTGATGCTGTTGGAATAAACTTCCAGTCAATATGATTTATGGAAAGTTCTTCCTGAAGACGAGTACGATAACCCGCGACGTGATTGAAACAAGTAGCGGGAACAAGTTCAATCAATTTATTAACGCGGTTGGCGACAAAAGTCTGCCAGCGATGAGGAGAAGAATGAATCCAAGCGAGCACTACTTTGGAGTCGGAAAATGCGTATATTTTATTAATAGGGTAGTGGGGCAAAACTGTGTCTTGAACCTTGCGGAGCAACTGAGACAGCAGAAGGGCCGCGCACAACTCCAGTCTCGCAACCGAAATGGGTTTAACAGGCGAGACCTTAGACTTGGCACAAACTAACTGCACCGAGTAGTTAGAACCAATGCGGACTTGCAGATATACAACTCCGCCGTAAGCACGCTCGCTGGCGTCAGCGAAGCCTATTAAGTTGATGGTACATCCATCTACCAACCCAAGATGACGCGGAATAGTAATTTGATTGAGCGCGGTAAGCTCAATACAAAACTGGCCCCAAGCGGTGACAATATGGTCGGGGGGTGTTTCATTCCACTCACACTTTGATAGCCAAAACTCTTTGATCTACAGCTTGGCGTACAAAATTGTGGGAGCCACAAAACCCATTATGTCCCATAGTCGAGCCACTGTGGACAGCATAGTGCGTTTGGCACACTTATCATCTGGTGGTGAGACGTCAAACCGAAAACTATCACAGGATTTGTCCCAGCGTAAACCGAGAACCTTATGCGGTACAGACTTCTCAAACTCAATGTCTGGAGAAGCTTTATGAGAATCTGGTATGCGTGCGAGAACCTCCTTAGAGTTGCTTGTCCATTTGACAAGATCAAACTGGCCTCGCTTGAAAAGCTGAATAAGCTCTTCACAAAGCGAAATTGCTAGCGGAGCGGGTATGACATTACAGGCAATGTCATCTATATACAAAGCGGAAGTGTAGTATAGTATAGTGTAGCGTAGCGTAGCTTAGCATAGCATAGCGTAGTATAGCATAGCATAGCTAAGCATAGCTAATTAGTGCTTTATCTTACACACAGTTTTAGCGGGTGCAAGGTGGGTACCTTGATCTCTTGAAGAGCAGAACAACAACAAGACGTAATACAATGAGAAATATGTAACGTAGGTACGGTACCCATAATCACATACCCAAGTACCGTCTCAATAGCGGGCGGTAAATCATATCGCTCACTACGTACTATGTTAGTTAGTAGCAAGTGCGGAAATATTGAAGCTCCGATCAAAAGATCAATGCCTGCCGGATTCGCAAACGCCGCGTCGGCTAGCGGTAATGACTCGAGATGTGTGAGGAGCGACACGTCCACATTAGCGTTTGGCAACGTGTCCGTAATACGTTCCACGATAAGCGAAGAAATGTTAAAATTAATGTCCCTATCAAAACGCGAATGTATTTTAATATCTACGGAACCTTTGCAATGTTTTTCTGATCCGCCTATCCCTCGGATTATTGAGTTCGTATTTTTAAAGTTATTCCATAATCCGAGGCGTTTGAACAATTCTAACGTTATTAAATTGGTCTGAGATGCGCTATCTAGCAGACAACGTACCATGTGCGGCGACCCATTGACATCATATATGATAACTTGCGCTGTCGCTAACAGAACAGTCTTAGACGCCATACATGGCGGCCCAGCACTGCTCTGATCACTACAAGCGCGCGAAGGCCGTCCGCGCGTGCGTGCCGCCCGCGCAATGGATGTCGTACACAACGATATCTCATTGCGAGGCGTGGAAGGCGCAGCTACTTGCTGCGCAAGTGTGTCAAAGTTAGCGGCTTGACTTGACAACCGGTTATCTTTATCGAGATGTAACAGTGTATGATGTTTTTGATTACACGAGCGACATCTCGTTCTACTGGAACAATTACTCGTTTTATGTTTTATGCTTAAGCAATTAATGCAAGCTTTGTTATCTTTTACGCATTTAAAACGAGCAATTGGATTTAAATCATTAAAGGTGGGACACTTATAGTAATGGTCGTGCACTATATTACTGCACAGACACTTCTGTGAATTATTACTATTAGATTCCGAACATGTTACGTAAGATTGTGGATTAGGGACTGAGTTATTATTACTATTTCGCGATTTATTCAACCTTTGTTTGTTGTTGTTAGTGTTAGACGGGCCAGGTGAACCAGACTGCGTATTATGAAATATTCGACACTGATCTTTGATGAACGAAATAAAATCTAGTGTAGGTATTTTATTATTGCGTTCCGTCATCTCGAATGCGCGAATTGTATCAGTGTCAAACTTTTTTAAAGCGAGTTGAAGCAACATAAAGTCGGAAAGATCTTCTAATTTTAAATTCCTAAGAGAATTAACCGCGGTTACGAAGTTATCAATAAACAGCTGGAAATTCGAGACAGACGCGTTGCCGGACAGTTTGAGATTTAAAGCTTGGTCAAAGTACGTAGACGCTAGGACGCGCGTGTCCTGATATCTGTCAAGTAGTGACTGAAATATGACCTGATAATTCTCAGCACTGGGTGTGACACCTGCAAATACGGACTGGGCTTTCGGTGACAGTTTACCTATTAAATAGTACAACCTGTCAGCATCTGTCAGAGAACCATTATCGTGCACTGTAGACTTAAAACTCGCATAGAATAACGGCCAATTTCGTATATCTCCGTCAAACGACATAATCTCGATTGGCGGTAATCTCGGTTTCCGGGCAACGGGCTCTGCTGAACATTTACCCTCCAATTGCGATTGTATACGCTTAATAATACAATAAAGATCTTCGAATGAGATATACGCCTGATAGTTCGGTTTTTCATCAGGATTGATAGAAAGTAATCTTGCGTTACAATCGTCTAATAACTTATGAAAATCTGTTCGAATACTATCTACTGTTATACAATAACTGAGAAATGCTTCGCTATTACTGTCAGACATAGATGCGGTTTTTGAGCATTCATATATGTTTTGAATGCGCTCAAATAAAATATTGCGTTTTGCTTCTAAGATTGTCATCTCTTTGTCTTCCGACACGCGTGACTTCTTTTGTTGTGACATGCTTACGTAAGTATAAGCTAATGAGAACGAAACAAAATAAGAATATCTAATGTATCTATTATTTTACCTAAGAAGGCTAAGTAGGCAACACTTTAGAGCTGAGGAACTAAAAGTTGCTTGAAATATGAGATTTATAAGACAACTATGATAGTTCCAGAATTAATAATTTAATAAGTAGGTAGCTACATAAAAGTTTACCTACTGATGCGGGCGGAAATAACCATGTGACGGTTATGTGAATATATTAGGAGTATAGCTAGGTGCTATAACTGCCTAGGTATAGCAATATAGCGTATAAAACGTAAATGAATCCGACTCGTATGGATAAAAAAAAATGGTTCGGCGTTACACCGAAACCGTACGGTTCTAGGCGACTTGGAGAAGGAAATGGACTGTATAGAGAGGATAGCGGTTCTTCGCCGCCTAGGAGATGGATACGGGAAGAGGTGATTGTGAGTGGGTATAGGATATTTCAAGGATGGAGGGCACTTACCTTATACAACCTTCTTCGTTTCCGAAGGGCAGTCTCCTGGTGGTTTCGTGATGCAGCTGCTTGTTTTCACTTCACTCACGAGCGGGATTTCCTTGGTGGAAGCGGTAAATCACATACAGCGGTGCGGCGCGGTACGAACGAGACGCCGTTCTCAGCGAGCGGAATGTTCTGGACTGTCCACTCGCGTCCACGATCGCGGCGACGAATCAGGCGAAGGCAGTGCCCCTTCTTCGGGAATGGGAGACCGGGACAGAAATATGATATCGCTCGCACTAGAACGTGGAACGATTGATGTTGATGCGATTAGTTATGGATAGAAGGTAGATGGCGCTACCAAAAGCTTTGCAGAAATTGCTGAATGTGTGGTATATGCGTGCAAATATGGTCTTAAATACAATGTTAAAAAACAGAAATTATGGTGTTTAGATATGATAACAGTCTACTGCCTATACCTAATATAACCTTATAATTTATAAAGTACGCAATGGCAAGATTGGCACCTGCACAAGTTCGGAGGATATGATCCCTTACCTCGTTACAGCTTCCTTTAGCCAAAGCCACGGTGACCGTTAACTTATCACCCAAAATGATTCCTTCTGAGATAAATAATTGATACTAAAATGCCGCGATATCACGAAACTTCGCCGAGATGATCTCAGAACGCCATCGTGTCACTGCAACCAGCCTGTTGTGCGGGTCACAACCCCTGAAATGAGTACCCCTACAGTCATATGCTGGTCACTATACCGTTTCTCCCCCAAACTGTTACGTGAGCCCAACCCCTACCCCGCTAAACCCACCAGTTTCACCCGTATAGATCTGCTCAAAGCCATTCCCAATTAACATGGAACTGCTGCCTTTCCACCGAGTCTCCTGCAGGAGCGCCACGGCCATCCTCGGCCTGAAGAGTACATCGGTCAGCTATTTCGCGCGTCCTTATAGCGTGCAATATTCCACGATGTGAAATAGATCTGCCGGGTTGGGGCTAATATCCGCATAATAGGCTGCAATGTAAGCGCGCGCGTCTTCACCGGACCGTACAATACCTACACCTTTGACGCCCGGACGAAGGCAATGACCTCGCGTGCACGCAGCAGACTTTAAAGCAGTTTATTTGTCACTTACATTTGTCATACCTACAAAACACGATTTTGCATTAATTAGAAAAAGAATATTGGGACTTTGAGCGTCAATATCTCCTAAACCAGTAATTTCCCAGGTATGGTGCCGAGGTAAAAAATGTTTGTGGTTTGTTTTGTTTTTCGTGTGAGTGTGTGGCGAACTCTGGTGTCGGAGTTTTCAGACCGCCCGAAGGCCTCCGACATGGCCTAACGACCCTTATACTTAGACAAGATATGTTTGTGGTAATAAAGATTTAATATTAATTAAATACCTATTATTTATACTTATGTGCTATTAACTTCCTAATAGGTTTGAAGTCGGTGCCAAGCCTTAAAACTCCGTCAAGTCTTTTCGTCCTCCCTACCGCAAAGCCTTAAGACAAAGGTCTTCAACGAGTGCGTCCTACCCGTTATGACTTACGGTGCCGAGGTGTGGACACTGATAGTGCGACTAGTCCACCAATTTAAGGTTGCTCAGCGAGCTATGGAGAGGGCAATGCTCGGAGATTCTGAAGGATCAAATTCGTAAAGAAGTGATCTGACAGAGAATCAAGGTAATCGACATAGCTCAAAGAATTAGCACGCTGAAGTGGCAGTGGGCTGGTCACATTTGTCGCAGAACCGATAACCGTTGGAGTAGTCGTGTTCTAGAGTGGAGACCGCGCCTTGGCAAACGTAGTATAGGACGCCCTCCGGCTAGGTAGAATTACGATACACGCAAAGTGGCTGGTAGTGGCTGGACATAAAGAGCCGAAAATCGGGCTCAGTGGCGTGCCATTGGAGAGGCCTATATCCAGCAGTTGACTACGGCAGGCTGATGATAATTATCATGAATTTGCTCGTATTCATTTAAGTGATTAAAATATCATTATTTGTTTAAGGCTTGGCACCGACTTCAAACCTATTAGGTAGTAAATAGCACATAAGTATAAATAATAGGTATTTAATTAATATTAAATCTTTATTATTTTTTACTTTTTAGCTTTTGAAGTCGGTTTTTTTAACGTAGTTATGTTTATTTAATACTTTTTAGTGTAAACTCAAACTCATATATATTTATTTCCATAAAAAAGTAAAAAACAAATTTTGGACACGTCAGAAAGTCATAGATAAATATTAACCCTTAGCGACACACGTGATTTCAAGCAAAACATATACACACGTGGGGAAGCTAGGTCCCCAATAAATTCGTTATTTATTTATTAGAGAATTGATAATTTTCATGTAGATTTATTTTTATAAAATTAATGAGAAGCAAAATTACAATTTGCTTACGTTTTAAGTAAAGAAGTACACAACTTTTTGGGTCGACTTTTTTTAAAGTTAGGTAGGTTTACGGGTTTAAATGAAAGTTAGAAAATAAATATAAAAATCAAACAAGTGCGGCGGATTATTACACAGCATAAAAATAGGCGTAGGCTCCAGGGTGATGTTACGGAATATGGCGGTCTCAGACGGACTAGTCAACGGAGCAATGGGAATTATTAAAAGAATAAAGTGGCCAGCCCTTCACCGTGATAAACTAGAAGCAAGAGAACTGCCCGAAACTGTTAATTAAATTTGATGATCAAACTGTGGGCACTAGGGTAAAAGATGCGGAGGATAGTATCGATCACACCAGCATCTGCAACTTTTCAAGCGAATAAAGGTTACGGTGATGTTGAGAGGTTAATGCTTCGCTAATTTTAAGTCGGGCTGTCACTGTTCACAAGCTCCAAGGTACAACATTGGAGAGGGCAGTGATAGATCTTGGGAAAAAAAATCGCGCAAATTCACATATATATAGCTTTAAGTCGAGTGAAGAATTTAGATGGTATCGCATTAAGTGATTTAGAGCCATCTAAGTTATTAAACAGACCACATGACAGCATATAGTTATAGTTGGTCGTGGGTTTTCCGCACTTAGCCACTTATTTGGGCCATTGTGCGTATGTGGCGACTTCATTGACGCCGACTACTCATACCACCTTAGTTCCTTCCAGAAAGCCATTAGTTGGCTGGTGTCGTTTAAAGCTTCACTCATGGTTCTGGGGTTGTTCAGCAGCTTTGCCCGTTGATCGCTCACACTTGCACAGTGCAGAATGACGTGAGCGGGTGTTTCTTCGGTTTCCATACAGCCCCTGCACAGTGGGCTGTCCGTAACGCCTATGTTGAATAGGTGCTTGTTGAGTGGACAGTGGCCGGTTATTATGCCCGTCAGATGCTTTAGTGTTTTCCTATTAGAATGCAGCAGCTTGTGTGAGAGTCGCTTGTTCAAGCAGGGGATGGCATCTTTTGTTTGCCTGCATTCTTTTATGTTTGCCCACTGTTTTTCGTATTCATGTGCGGTTCTCTCACGTAGCCACGTTTTGATTTGGCTTGCTGGTATCGGTACAATCGGCTCGGGTCCCATTATCATTGTGTCCGATCCTTGCCGTGCCAGTTGGTCTGCGGCGTCATTGCCTGCGGAGTTGCTGTGGCCTTTAATCCATTGCAGCGTAACCCGATTCTTCTCTGCAATCTTTTGCAGCTCTAGGTGGCATTCCATGATGAGGCCGCTGTTAAAGTAGTTGCTGCCGAGAGCTTGTAGTACAGAGGCACTGTCCGTGATAATGCGTATAGACAGGTCACTTACGTTCCTAGACGCGATTGCTGTTGCGGCTCTTGTTATCCCAACACACTCGGCTTGGAATATGGTGTTATGGGTGCCAAGGGATGTTGAGATGTAGATGTTTAAGTCATGGGAGAATACGTCCGCACCCGTCCCATACTTCGTTTTTGAGCCGTCTGTGTATACTCTGACTTCGTGTATACCAGAGCAGTCTTTGTGTTCCTCCTGCAATTGGATGCGATATTTTTTGTCAAAGACAAAAGTTTTAGGGATGAGATCGCAAGCGGCCTCTAGCATCGGGATCTCTTTGGTTAAGGTCCCTTTTAGGCGTGCGTGAGTAATTCGATCATCCTTTCTCCATAGCCCGAGCTTGTCTAGACGGATTGCTGCAGCGCCAGCTTCCTGCTGGATCATTAGGTGCAGCGGTCTCAGGTCCAGTAGTATCTCCAAGGCGGCTGTTGGGGTGCTCTTCATGCAGCCTGTTGTGGCCAAGCAGGCTAGGCGTTGAAGGCTCTGTAGCTTTTTTGTGATTGTGCTTAGTTGCGTGCGTGGCCACCACACTACTGCACCATACGTAAGCATGGGGCGTATAATGGCAGTGTAGATCCACAGGGTAATTGATGGTTTGAGACCCCATTTTTTGCCTATGATTCTCCGACATTGCCAGAAGATTGTGCATGCTTTTGTTGTTTTTGTGCTGATGTGCTTGCCCCAGTTTAGCTTATGGTCAAGTATTACGCCCAAGTACTTGACTTCATTCGATAGGGTAAGCTCCGTTCCAAAGAGTTTTGGTGTTTTGCACATATGGGTTTTCCTTTTGTTGGTGAAAAGTACTAGCTCCGTTTTGTTGGGGTTAACCGTCAGTTCATGTTGGTTGCACCATTCCTCCATGATCCTGATGGCTGCTTGCATCCGATTTCGGATCGTGTCTTCTGAGTCACCTTTGATCAGGATGGTGATGTCGTTTGCATAGCCGACCGTGAAGAATCGTCTGTCGTTTAAGTTCCGTAACAGATCGTCCACCACAATGTTCCACAACAGGGGTGAGAGTACACCTCCCTGTGGGCAGCCTTTTGCAACTATACCCCTTGTGGTGGAGTTTACCGTGAATTGTATTGCCCTCTGTTTCAGCAGTTGATCAATCCAGCCACTAAGGGTTTGCTCAACTCCGAACTTTTCGAGGGCCCGGCTGATACTGTTGAACTTAGTTTTGTCGAAGGCACCTTCTATGTCAATGAAGGCCCCCAGTGTCATTAACTTGTTGGTGAGCGCTGTTTCAATGGTTCCCACAACGGAATGCAGCGCCGATTCAGTTGACCTGCCACTTCTGTAGGCGTGTTGATGTGGGTGTAGTGGATTGCGCAGTAATGCGCCCTCACGGAGGTATCGGTCCGTAAGTCTCTCCAGCGTTTTCAATTAGAAGGAGGTCAAGCTGATGGGTCTGTATGCTTTCGCTTGTGAGTAGTCAGTTTTGCCAGGTTTTGGGAGGAATATGACTTTAACTTCCCTCCACCTGCAAGGTATGTATCTGTGCGCTATTGAGGCCCTGTAGATGTCGAGCAGGTGCGGCACAATCGTTGTGCATCCCCACTTTAGGAATGCTGGTATGATTTCATCCAGGCCTGCGGATTTGAATGCCTGGAAGCTGTCTATTGCCCATATCAGCCGGTCTGTGGTGACCACATTTTCGGCTACCAGCCAGTCTGTTTGGGTCGGTGGTCTGTAGTCTGACTCGTCCCACAGACGGTCATTGGTTACTTCACAACCTGGGAAGTGAGTTTCAATTAGCACTTGGCTAATTTCAGCGTCCGTAGTTGCGTAGGTTCCATCTTGCTTTTTAATGGCGCCAAGGGTTTTGTTGCTGTCCTGAGACAAGATCTTTTTCACCCTGGCTGCTTCATTCGTTGTGTTTATACCGCTGCAGAAACGCCGCCAGGACTCGCCTCTGCGGAATCTTATGCGTTTCTTGTAGTGTGACTGGGCTTCTTTGTATTTGAGCCAGTCTGCTTCCATTCTCGTGTTTTTAGCCCTGTTAAAGAGTTTCCTCAGGTTTTGCCTGAGTCCCTCTAGTTCTCTTCCCCACCACTGGGTTTTGCTAGACGACTTTGAGAGTGTGGGTGCACAGGCTTGCTGATAATTTGTTTGTATACATTCTGTTAGTAAGTTGGTGTTATGTTCTATGTTGTCAGTGCTGGTCGACATGTCCTTAAAATAGGATTTGTCTACCTGTGATACGAGAATCGTCTTGTATTTCGCGATGTTGGTTCTGCGAGGGTTGCGCCTAGGTTGTTGGACGTTCTCTTGCACTCGTATGTCATAGCAGATTCGTCTGTGGTCTGCGAAGGATGGCTCAGCGGACACATGCCAGTTTGTGACAAGTTCCGCGGCCCCATCCGATGCTAGCGTTATGTCTACTATGGTTTGATATCTGGAGCTAACAAAGGTGGGCTCCGAACCGTTGTTAACTACAGATAGATTTGTTGAAAAGATGTATTCAGTCAAGATCTCACCTCGTATGTTTGCGTCGGGGCTTCCCCACAGCGGATGGTGCGCGTTTGCGTCCGCCGAGATGATTACCTGCCAGCCGTGGTCCTCGCAGTGCTGCACCAGCTCGGCCAGCTCTTTTGATGGGATGTCCTCATCGCCAGGCATGTAGACCGAAGCTAGTACTAACATCTGTTTGTTGGGCCCTGTTTGGAGTCCTACGGCAGTGAGGTCTCTAGAACAGAAGTTGGTTAGCAACAGTGCTGGTATTGTTCGGGGAATGTATATGCATGTTCTCGGTTTAGTGACCGAGCAGTTGTGCAGTAGCTTACCTCCGATGTTGTTTAGACCACATATGTTGTCGCCTCTAATCCACGGCTCCTGGATTAGGGCTATAGTCTGTTGATTAACCTCCAGCAGCCTGCGTAGGGTAGCCGTTGCAATTTGTTTATGCTGGAGGTTAGTTTGTAGTGTGTATGTTCCTTTAGAATGATTTACCTATTAAGTATGCTCTCTTATAACGATATGTATGAAATGCTTACTATGCAGTTTACTTAATAATGCGCATTATATTGTAACTCATTGAATAAACTACTTTCGTACGTACAAGACCATCTTTAATTTATCAGAGGACCCCCAATATCACATGGCGACCCTGCCTCTTGGGGTCTGCCAAGGGGCTATATTTTAGTTTTCCAGTATTTTTTTAGCATTTTCAGTAAACAACAACAATGTTTCGCTCAACTGTTGAGAAAGAGGAAGTTTTCTTGAGCCAGAATTCGGCCGGCGGACAAAATGACGCTTTACTCAAGGACATTGGTGGTCACATGGAGCGACTGAGTCTGGTCACAATGATAATACTCGCTGTGATAGCTGTTCTGGTAATGGACTTTGGAATAAAACTATATAGAAATTGCCATCGTCAATGGATACGTGAAGAAATGGGTCTTAGCACGTTCCAGCGTATCAGAGCTTCCATGAGAGGACGAGTGGATAACGGCTCCAGCAACGACCGTGAGTGATAACCATTTGTGTTCAGTGTCTAAAAAGTCACAAAGTGTCATATTTCATTACGCTAATAACTAATGCACTCTATAATCGTACACAAGTACTCAGTGAATATGATACCGAGCGCGTAAATCTGCAACGTTGGACATTCTATAATTATAATGTTTCGTAGCTATTCTACTTAAAACTGTATTGTTTTATAACTTAGAAATATAAGTTAAAGCGTATGTTAAATTTTGCAATGTTTATTATAGAACATGATTGATAATTTAATAGAAAATTTTGACTCTTTGGTAAACATACGCAAATATTTGATTAAGAAAGGTCAAAGTAGATTTAAAGGTAAAGTGATTGAGACTAAGTTAAGTGAAGCTAAATGTATTTTCGATCATTGCCAAAATATTTTTTTATTGTTAGAAAATAGTAAGGACGTTAAATTAGCGTCGGCAGTAGAGGTTTTTCAGAATATACGAAAGGTATACGACGAAATAAATAATTTATGTATTTTTTCTAAGACAGATATTACTTGCAAGATGGAATTTGACTTTAAGGTGGCGTGTAATTTGTTGCCAGTTATGGAAGGCAAGCAGGAGACTACCAAACGGTTAATAGATTGTGTCGAAATGTATGCAGATACGTTAGATGACAAAGGTAAGACCATGTTAATTACATTCATTCTCAAAAGCAGATTGACAGAAAAAGCAAAGCTGCGTATTGCCCGTTCCTATGCGACTATTGAGGATTTAATTAAAGATTTGCGAAAGCATCTTGTGCCTAAAAAATCTTATATTGCCATACAGACACAGTTACAGAATATACGACAAGGTTCTAGCTCAATCGACAGTTTTGGTAGCGAAGTTGAAAGACTGTTTACAGAATTGACTATTGCCGAAACGTACGATAATCCAAGCATGTATGACGGGTTGAAAGCTTTTAATGAAAAGTCTGCTATAAAACACTTTTCAGAAGGTCTGCGCAGCTCTAGGCTTGGGACGATTATCTCGGCCCGAAACTACAGCAGTCTAGCGGAGGCCATCCAAGCAGCAAAGGACGAGGAAATATCATCGCACCAACCACAAGCAGGTAACATCATGCATGCATCTAAAAATGGACGTGGTTCCCTCTTTATTAGGCAATCCCAAGGACGTTCTTATCAGAGAGGCAATTTTTATAACCATGGTCAATTTCATAACAATTACAATCGTAATCAATTGTCTAATCGAAACAACAATAGTGGACAACAGTGGCGTACCTCAAATGCCCTATCTGACCCCAGGCGAACATCTTCAAATTATAGAGGTTATCAGCTAGGTCATATAAATACTAGGTATTTCAGAAATCGTGATAGAGGTATAGTTTCGGCGCAACACACAGATAATATTCCACAAAATGTTGCCGAAACAAATACCAATGTAGACCCACAGCCTAGCCAGTTTTTTCGATCTTAATCATTTTATTTTATCTTGTCATGGTAGTGCAAAGTATGTTGTTTTTAGCATTAATAATATTAAATACTATTGGCTCGTGGATACAGGCGCCTCAATGTCAATTATTAAAAAGGAAGCGTTACCCAATAATATCAATATACGGAAGGATAATACCTTAATAAATGGAATAGGTGGTCAACGTCGTTCTCAAGGTATCGTTGATCTAACTTTAAATCATAGTTCTATATCGTTTTGTCACACTTTTATTGTTTTTGATTTGTTACCATTAAAATGTGATGGAATTTTAGGCTTAGACTTTTTAAATAAATATTATGCAAATATAAACCTAAATACAAATATTTTGACAATAAATACTAATGGTAGACAGTATAATTTAGATTTTGTTGAAGAATGTGACAGATTAAATAATTCACTTACTTCCAGCCCGATCAGAGTCAACTCATTACATATTTTTAAGCGAACTTAATAATAGTGATGTCATTATTTGTGGGAAACAGTTAACAAATGATGTGTTTTTAGCTAGCACTATAGGTACAATTCGTAATAGTAGAGTACCTGTGAGAATATTAAATGTGTGTGATAAAGAAATAATTTTGCCTTCCTTCAAACCTGATGTGCAACCCTTAAGTAATTATAGTATTTGTCAGTTTAGTAATTCTAATCTAAATGTTGAGCGAGTGAAAACACTGCTAAATGAATTAAAATTAGACTATATAAATTCTGATGAAAAAGAGTCTATAGAGGCAATTTGTGCCAAATATTCTGATGTTTTTTACCTTAATGGCGACAAATTGACAACTACAAATATTTATGAGCAAGGCATAGTGCTTAAACCAAATTCTGGTCCAAGTTATGTTAAGCCATATAGAATACCGCAAGCTTTGAAGCCAGAAATAGCAAAAAAAGTTAGTAAAATGTTGGAAGATGATATCATAGAGGAGTCTAATAGTGAATGGTCAAGTCCAGTCTTATTAGTGCCAAAGAAAGGTAGAGAAGGAGATAGGAAATGGCGATTAGTAATAGATTACAGGAAACTTAACGAATCCATTTGTGATGACAAGTTCCCTTTACCCAACATTAATGAGATTTTGGATTCTATGTCTGGCGCTATTTATTTCACACACCTTGACCTTCACCAAGGTTATTATCAAGTGACCTTGAAGCCTGAGAGTCGTAAATTTACAGCTTTTACAACTAACTCTGGTCATTACCAAATGAAGAGATTACCAATGGGTCTCAAGACAAGTCCAAGTGCCTTCAGCCGAATGATGTCAATAGCAATGTCAGGTTTAACTTATGACAAATGTCTGGTTTATCAAGATGACCTTGTAGTTATGGGAAGAAGTCTTAATATACATAATCAAAATTTAGTTACGGTCATGGAAAGATTGCGAAAAGTGAATTTAAAATTGAACCCGCAGAAATGCGATTTTTTAAAAAAGCAGGTCTTATATTAAGGTCATATTGTTTCAGACAAAGGTATTTTACCAGACCCAGAGAAAATTAGTGTCTTACAAAATTATCCAGTCCCAAAAAATTCAGTTGAAATAAAGCGCTTCGTAATTATTATAGAAAATTTATTAAATCATTTTCAGAAATAACCATGCCATTAAATAAATTATGTAGAAAAAACGAACCCTTTAATTGGACTGCCGATTGTAATAATGCATTTGAATATTTAAAAAAGGCTTTAACTTCTCCACCCATTCTACAGTACCCTGATTTTTCTAACGAATTTGTAGTTCAAACGGATGCTTCGGGTATAGCTATTGGTGCAGTACTATGCAACAAAGATTTGAGACCAGTAGCGTACGCAAGTAGGCCCTTAAATAAAGCAGAAAGGAATTACCCAACTATTCAAAAAGAACTTTTAGCAATAGTGTGGGCTGTCAAATATTTTAGGCCGTATTTGTATGGTACAAAATTTACAATAATGACAGATCACAAACCACTAGTATACTTATTTGGCATAAAAGATCCATCAAGCAGTTTATTAAAATTTCGCTTAGTTTTGGAAGAATATGATTTTAAAATAGTATATGTCAAAGGTAAAGAAAATGTTATAGCAGATGCCTTATCTAGAGTGTGTTTGACATCAGACGATCTTAAAAATATGCATGAACAGTGTATGTTTGTGATGACGAGAGCGCAAAAGAAAAAGTTGAATGAAAGAAATGATAGAATGAAAGATGATGAAAATATGGTTCTTAGGAAATCCACTGACAAATGGCCTGATCAACCACGAGTTGTGGACATACTAAGAAAACCTTGTGATTCTGTGGAAATGGATTTTATTGACAGTAGTGATTTACGAATTTTGCGAGAGAAGAATATGATTGATAAAGAATATAAATGTTTTATTTTCGTGGCAAATCGAATGACGATATATATTAATCTCGATTTCAAGGCGCATTTTTCGCAAGACGAATTTGTGCAAGAATTGAGTTATTTTTGTAAACTAATACATGTTGAGGAAGTTTACGTGATTAAAAATAAAGATAATATTGATTTTATTGAGAATATTTGTAAAGAAATAAAGTCACTTATACATTGGTCCGGACCTCGAATATGTATCTTACAAGGAGTAAAGAGAATAATAAACGATGATGAAAGGACTATCATAATGAATGACTTCCACTTATTACCAACTAGCGGCCATGCAGGAGTGCGAAGAATGGTAAACACTATTAAAAGAAAGTACTATTGGCCAAATATTGAAAAGGATGTCCAACAATTTGTCAAAAAGTGCACAAAATGCCAAAAATCTAAGTATTTACGATATGTTAAAGAGCCGATGGAAATTACTACGACCGCTTCCTCGGCACTCGATAAAATATATTTAGATTTAGTGGGTCCTTTAGATAAAGACATCGATGGTAACTGTTATATTTTGACCATGCAGTGTGAACTAACTAAATTTGTTCAAGCTATTCCTTTAAAGAATAAAGAAACCATATCCATTGCAGATGCATTTGTCAGACATTTCATTTTAAGGTTTGGTATTCCGGCAGTTATAGCAACAGATCGTGGAACAGAATTTATATCAGCCACTATGGAACAGGTTTGTAAAATTCTAAATATTAAAAAGCTATCTTCAACAGCATATCACCACCAATCTATTGGAGCTCTTGAAAATACGCACAAAACATTAGGCGCATTTTTAAGAATCCAATGTGATAGTCACACAGATACATGGAGCTATGCTGGCTACCGTTTTGGTGTTTCAGCTTTAATAATACAGTTCACTCTTCAACAAATTACACACCGCATGAATTAGTTTTTGGTAAGCTCTGTCGCATACCTAGTAATATTTCTGATAACATCGATCCATTGTACAATATTGACAATTATCCGTTACAATTAAAATACCGATTGCAGTTAGCACAAGCCGATGCAAAGAAAAATCTTTTAGGTGGTAAGCAAAAACGAAAAGAAATGTACGATAAATTTGTAAATCCAATCACGTATCAAAAGGATGACTTAGTTTTGTTGAAAAATGAAACCGGTAGAAAATTGGATGTTTTATTTGAAGGTCCCTATAGAGTGATTGAAGACGTAGGTTGTAATGTAAGAATACTTAAAAATAATAAAGAAGAGTTAGTACATAAGAATAGAACTAGACCTTACTATAACTAAATGTTTACCTTGTTAGCTTGTAAGTTTAAAATGTAATCAATATTTCTAATTGTAATTTGTTATCGTATGTTTAGTAAAAAAAATAAAAAAAAATAAGACAATTATAAGATAAGCTTTTTTTTTTTTCTTTGTAAAGGGAAGATGTAGTGTGTATGTTCCTTTAGAATGATTTACCTATTAAGTATGCTCTCTTATAACGATATGTATGAAATGCTTACTATGCAGTTTACTTAATAATGCGCATTATATTGTAACTCATTGAATAAACTACTTTCGTACGTACAAGACCATCTTTAATTTATCAGAGGACCCCCAATATCACAGTTTGTATGACTCTAGTCTGACGAAGAATCGAGGACATTGCTGTCCATAGACTCCCCGTCAGACGAGTCGTGCTCGTCTTTTGCGTCCGTCGCAGCGGTGGGTTGTTGTATAGTCGCTGCGGGCGCCGGTGTAATACGGGCTATGCCCGAGGTGCTTGGGATGGCTGGTACAGCTCGTCCCGTTGTGTCCTTACCTTCACTCGGCGTCTCCTTGGGCCCTACAGCCGCCGAGCTCTCCCCCCCGCTGGAAGCGTGGAACATTACGTACACGCTGCCAGCGAAGAAGGAAACCCGACGGCCGCGTCCCGTGATCTTGGGGATCTCGGGTTCCGGGATGCCCAAGGTAAGGTACACGCCGTGCTCCTGCAAGAATGCGCCGTACAATTGCCACGTTTGTACGGCGTACCAGGGGTTTTGGGCAATGAGGAGATGGTGGATCTTAGGTAGCTCCATGGTGATCGTCCTCGGCAGCCACAGCACTGCGCGTACGCGCTTCGCTAAGTCTGACTGCCTGATGACGACCAGCCTGGTCCCCTCAATCGTCGATCTTAGTTTGGCTACTGCGTTTTTGAGCCACGTTAGTGAGTGTTCGTTCTCGCACCATAACTTCAGGACACCCTCCACTGCAAGAGGTTTGCCCCTAAAGGAAGGTGCGAGTGCCGGCCCATTATTCGGCGGTGTGGCGAAGGCAGTTTCAACTATACTCTCTTCAATTGAGAGTTCGAGCTGCCTCGCCTGTTCCACCGTCAGGTCCGTGGCGGGGGTGGTAGCGATGGCTACCATCAGCTGCGAGTTTGTCGCGTCTGCGTAGCTCTTACCGCTCTTGGGTGTGGCGTCTGTTTTCGCCCGTTTCGACCCGGCGCTGGGTGGTGTAGAGTCCTCAGGGCGATCCCTCTTCGTGCTTGGTGTCGGAGTGGGATGTCCTGGTGGCGCCGGATCGCGTCTTTTTGGGCCGCGTTTGTGGCGCGGCTCCTTGTTTCTACACGACGGCTGTGCAGCGTTACCAATCCCCACCGGAGGAGCGCGGCGGGGCGCCCCGGGAGCAGCCGTGGTTGGTGCGCCGCGCGCAGGCGGGAGTGCGCTGTCTGTTATTACAGTCGCGCCTCCCGCCGTCAGCGGCGCAACACAACCGTCCGGCTGCGTCGTCCGGGGCGGAACGTCCGCTCCACCGGTCGAGGTTTGGTCGCCGCGCTGGTTGTTTTTACCAGCCGTCGTGGTCGTAGTCGGGAGTGCGCTAGACGATTTATTCGACCCGACTGTGTTGTTTGCTCACGTGAGCGTTTGTAACGGCGGTAGCGTTTACCGCCTCGTCTACGACTACCTGGTTTCGCAGTCGACGCGGAGTCAACGTCCGCCTTTTGGCGTGCGTTTGCTCGACGCGGAGCGATGTTCCAGGTAGTGGACGAAGTGTGGGTTGCACGAGGCATGGCGTTGGCCAGGTCGTGCAGATTTAATGTGTCTCTCTCTCGGCTTTGTGAAACATTGCCCCCCCCAGAATACGTGGGGCAGCCTGCACACGATGGTGCAGAGAGGGATTCTCCAGCGTCACGGACGCTGGTACCCACATGACAGCAAAGCACTACAATTTTATTAATGCAACGACTGAGACAGTTAAATCAAAATTAATTTTTATAATTAACTAATAAAATTAAAAAAAAACATGATAGAATGACAGCAAAGCACTACAATTAATGCAACGACTGAGACAGTTAAATCAAAATTAATTTGTATAATTAACTAATAAAATTAAAAAAAAAACATGATGGAATCATGTTTTTTTTTATAAGTGATTTTTTTCATGAAAGCAGAATTAACGCAGTTGAGATGCGATCACTGCGTAGTATCTGTGGGGTGAGACTGATGGATAGGATTCCGATTTTAGGAACCGGCGAGCATGTATGAGAATAAAGCACTACAATTTTATTAATGCAACGACTGAGACAGTTAAATCAACATTAATTTTTATAATTAACTAATAAAATTAAAAAAAACATGATGGAATCATGTTTTTTTATACGTGATTTTTTTCATGAAAGCAGAATTAACGCAGTTGAGATGCGATCACTGCGTAGTATCTGTGGGGTGAGACTGATGGATAGGATTCCCATTTAGGAACCGGCGAGCATGTATGAGAAGAGTAATGAATGTAGAGGAAGCGCGTGAGGTTTGTATGGATAAAAGTAAGTGGCGTTCCGTTGTCTCTGCCTACCCCGATGGGGAAAAGGTGTAAGTATATTTATGTATGTTTTTTTTCGTTCCCTCTCCAATCTTTCTCCTGTAATTTTCCTATAATTCATCTTGTAAATTGGTTATGGGTAGTTCTTCAGAAACAACACTTACAATGTCTATGGGAATATTTCTGTAACCAACTAACAAAACGATCTGTAATTTATTGTACAGTTTAGCTTAATCCGTATATTGGCCAAATTATATACCTATTTGAAATAATTGCAGTCTAACTAAGTACAAAAAAAAGTATTTGAACTTCGTTCTTCTGATTTATACGTCGTGTCCGTCTGCCATTGTGCGGAATAAAATAGTCGATATCGCATTTTCCCTTTCATAAATCAATATAAATGTTATTATTATATTAACGAGAGGAAATGAATAGCCCTCTGAGAAAAAATATGTATTAGTTATAAATACCTTAATGTGTTGATAAATAAGTAAATATGAAGTGATTAATATAGCGTAAAAGACGCTTGAACGTACTTGGTTGGGTAATGATTATGAGAGTCTGGTTTCCCGTGGTGGGGGGGAAGCCAGTCGTGCTACGGACGAGCTAGGTGTACCTGGGGCTGGATGGCTAAGATCCTGGTGTTACGAAGGTAAATATTTCATTCGTCTTCGACATTCTGATTACAATGCCTATTTTATAAAATTTATTTTATTATTTTGCAACTTCAGTCTGCGTTTCGAGAGACGCTTAATTTAAGTTATAGATACATACATACATAACGTCACGCTTTTTATCCCCAAAGGGGTAGGCAATGGTGTATTTCTACACCCACTTTTCGCCAGATATACTTTAGTCCCACGTAATAAGGGACGAGCCTATTGCCGTACCGGGCACATTTCCAGACTCCGTGCGGCTACTGAGAATTTCGTGACAGAAAAACCCAATAACACAGCCAGACCCAGGAATCGAACCCAGGACCTCCCGATCCCACGCGCACATTTATGCCGCGAGACCAACGAGGCAGTCGTATAGGGTTTGATGTCGAGTTTTCCGTCTCTACGCAAAGATGGTATTTGCATCGTGTTGGCCTTACAACCCTTAGTCGCCTCTTACGACACCCACGGGAAGATAGGGGGTGGTGACACTTGTATTCTATGCCGTCAACCACACGGCATCAAATTATAGATTGGTGTAGAAAAGTGTCAATAGTAAAGTCTGTATGTATGATGTGTTATACATGATTAAAGGCAAAATCTTGATTCATCTGTGCCTAATTCGCATGTTCATAACAATTAAATATGATATCTTTTGTACCTAATAATTGATTGTATTACAAATGTAAGCAAAAGGTTTATTTTTTGTTATCTTACAATATTCTCGCTTGGCCATACAATAAAATAATTATTATTACTGTTTTGGAGTTTGAGAAGTGTTTCTTCCGTGATATGATCACTGATAATTGTTTTTGTCGATGTTGAAGGCGCTGACCATGGGTTGTCCGCAGGGATCAGTGTTAGGCCCGTATTTATGGAATCTAGGTTTTGATGACTTTCTAAGCATACCACTACCACCAGGTTGCTCATTGACCGGATATGCAGATGACGGTCTTTTACTTATTCAATCTAATACTAGGGTAGGACTTGAAAGGTTAGCTAATCAATGTTTAGACTTAATCAACAATTGGGGTGAACGCAATCGTGTATATTTTTCTCCACAGAAAACATTTCAATTACTTTTGAAAGGGAACTTAAAAACACCGCCTCGAATCAAATTCAATAACATAACCATTAGAAACAAAGAATCAGTTTGTTATTTGGGGTTAGTTTTAGAGAGAAACTTTTCATTTGTCGAGCACATTAGAACAGTAGGTGAAAAATCTAAAAGAAGTTTTTACGCCTTGTCAAAGATATCAACTGCGACATGGGGGCTTTCGTTCAAAACTTTAAAAGTAATTTATGGTGCAACATATCTGGGTTGTATGTGTTATGGTGCGCCTGCATGGGCTGATAGAGCTACTATCGGTGCTGTACGACGTAAAATGCTACAAAGTCAACGTCTCGCGTTGATATTTTTGTGCAAGGCTTATAGGACAGTTAGTACTGAAGCTTTGCCAGTACTGGCAGGTGTATTTCCAGTCGATCTTGAGGCACAAAGACGAGCAGCAATGTATTACGTGACACGAGATAACATGGATCTAAATTTTCTAGCTCCGCGCGACAGACATAGGATCGCTAGATTGTTGAACCATCAATCCACAGTCTATGACGATCTTCTTGATGAATGGCAATGTCGCTGGAACACATCAACTAAGGGCCGTCACCTCTACCAGTTCTTCCCATGCGTCCAAGAGCGACTGGCGAGGAACTGGTTGGAGGTGGATCACTGTGTAGCCCAATTTCTTACAGGTCATGGCAACTTTAAGAGCAAGTTGTATTCATTTAAGCTAGTTGATTCACCGTTATGTCAATGTTCAACATCTGGCAACAATTATGAACAATCTGCTCATCACATTCTATGGGAGTGTAGTCTTTGGCAAATTGAACGTAATATCATGCTTAACGAATTAGAGGTAACTTCTGGAGTAGTGTACTATACGGATCTTGTGGCAAGTAGGACGAATTTCCGTGCGTTTAGGCGTTTCTGCCATACATATTACTGGAAACAGGCATAGTTCACAATTTAGGCCCCCTTAATGCTCATGTCCGTGGTGCTTATCTTTTCTCATCACTATATCTCTTCGTTGCTTGTCTCCCGCTTTGTTAAGGAGGGAAGTGGATTATTCATTTTCCAACTCCTCCAATATACTTCTGATTAAGTTCGTTGCGGGTTCCAAGACAGTTTAACTTTCCCCGGGACTTCACGAGTGTCAAAACTCGTTGTCATCAATGGTCACTGCTGCTGAACCTGGCTACACAGGTGACACAGTAGTGGGAATGAGGGTGGGATTAGTCCCATTTAAAAAAAAAATGATAATTGTTTTTATAAAAAAGATTATTGTAGTTGTTAAAATATAATGGTTTTCTTAATAAAGTTTTTCTGTTTCTAATTCATCCGTAACAAATTCTGATCCATCTGGGCACAAAATATTTGAATGTTGATATCTTAAAAACTACTTTATAATAAAAACGAATCCCTAATTCAAATATTTAATAATTATGTTCTTTGGTATTCCTATTTCCATAATTATGAGCATGTATTACAGAGCTGAAAGTGCAATTTAATTTTGGCCAGATGAATCAGTTATAGAATTAAATTTTGAAGAACTATCCTGATGGAGTCAGTCTTGTTTCATTCAATCCTTAGTTTTGTTCTATATTCACTTGTTTTGAAGAATACCATAAAAAATTGACATCACCGCATGTTTTAGGTTCTTGAAACATTTTCTAAATGTCATAAAAAATCCACATAACTGTTATGACTGGGATTTGAACACACTCCTTCAGAACGGTAAGGGTATGTATTATCCATACGACCATCGCCTTGTTGTCAGTTAGTGGCGAATTTTGCAAACACTTGACAGAGTGTTTACGTCATCTAACTTAAAACTGTCATTTCCAAATAATGAAATAGTCTTAAGTCAAACCTTTTTGCTAATATGTTTGACGACTGAGGGACCGATGAGAGTTTGTCGTGTAGACGTCAGTAGTCTTTGACGACGGTAGTGATGACAATTTGACATAACACCGGCCGTCACAATATTACACATAGGAATTTCAGCCTTCGGGATAGGTGAAAGTAAATGAAAAAATACTCATAAAATAAAAACTGCTGGGCCTACATGCATCATAATTTTATGGGACCAATTCGACACTATTCCGCATCAAACAAACAAAGAATTACGTAAATCGGTTCAGAAACTTCGGCGAAATTGGTGTACATACATTGAAAAAAAAATATACCGGCTGAATTAAGAACCTCCTCCTTTTTTTTTGTTTGAAAACGGTTAAAAAGAACCTGATCGTCAGCGTATAGTAGGGTCTTATGTAAACACTGATTCACCCATTTTCTCCCAATCGAGGAGAAGCAGCTTATCCTTGTCTAACACCAAGATCAATATTAAACCATTCCGTGTAGGCCCCGTTTATTCGGACACAGGCACTTAAATCCCTATACATAAAGATGTTAGTGTCTGTATCAAACTCCTTACACTGAAAGTGTTGACCAAAGTTCTGTTTATCCCTTGCCACTCGATTGTAAGTCTTTTCCAAGTCAATAAAGGCGCAGAAAACTTGGTGTTTCATTAGATTTTCTCTGAAATGCACCGTAAAGAAAAGACTTGATCGGAACATCCCATTCCCTTTCTGAATCCTGCTTGCACATCCCCAATTTTACTATCAGTTTTAGGATCCACTGTTTCAATCAGTCAGGTACTGATGCATACAACTTGCGAAACACTCAGGAGGCTTATATATACCGCGATTATTTTTGCATTCTTGCTGAGACCCTTGGCCCTTATACAGTGGCACAGTTACAGCCTTGTTCTAGTTACCTGGTGCGCGACCGGGCCGCCAACACTGCTTAATCAGTAGATAGTAGGTAGGCTTGCAGTATCGCCTTCGCCTACCTTGAGCATTTCAGCAGATAGCCTGCCATATCCCGCAGCTTTACCCGCTTTCATATTTTTCAAATATTTTCAGTTATAACGTTAAAAATATTGTGTTTAAAAAAATACTATTACATATTTTCTAAAGTTTCTCGATGGTGAGAGATTAAGAATAGAAAGTGTCACTACCCTATTTAATTTCTTGCGTGACGTAAAGCGACGTTAGGAAAATACAGGAAACAAATAACAAATAGTATCTTTGCATAGAGAAGGAAAACTTGACAGAAAACTCTATACCAACCCGTCTGGTCAGGGTGGTATAGTTGGCCATGTCCTATTGGCTCACAATAGTCATAATGCTATTGGGATGCTAATTTAGAGAGACCTATGTCCAACACAGGATTGTTGAAGATTGTTATGGTGACTATTACGTATGGCGTAGTGGTTTAAGCTTCAGATCGCTGTTTAGTTCTGCACAAAGTGTCGTGGGTTCGATCCCCACACGAAGAAACCCTTGTGATCGACAAATTCCTCTTTTGGGCCTGGGTGTTATTAGTGTCCGTTGATTTAATGTTTGTAAAGTTGCCCGGGACACAGGATTTATTTTTAGTGCGGGAATCGTCTCAAAATCAAATGCATTTTTATAATATTGTGTGACCTAAGAAAATTACAAAGTTCAACCAACCAAATAAACGAACTCTTCGGAGTTCGTTTATTTGGTTGGTTGAACACGCTAATCTCAAGATTGAGTGACCTACTTTGAATAATTAAGTATGTTATGTGTTTGATAGATAATTATAATTTATCGTGAAAACCATAGTATACAGGGTGTAAAAAGACCCTTAACGAAAACTGAAATCCCATATTGTACCAATTATTACAAACATTTTTACCTCGGCACCATACCTGGGCAATTACTGGTTTAGGAGATATTGACCAAAGTCCCAATATTCATTTTCTAATTATTGCAAAATCGTATTTTGTAGGTATGACAAATGTAAACTTTCTTGCAAATAAACATAAACGAAATTTTCAATATTTCCCTGAAATAAACTGCTTTAAAGTCTGCTGCGTATTATGCGGATATAAGTGTCGCCGCACACGGGCCACCGGTCACAACGACAAAACGCCGCCACCAACATATTTCCTGTAGTTTTCATACATTTTATATGGACTCGCCGTACACGGTTGAAGCCGGTGGCCGCCACACGCTAAAATCGCCGTTGCGCGCTTCTTGTGGCCCGCACTGGCCACTAAACGCCGAAACGAAACGTCACTACACGCCACTTGCGCATTATTATTTATGGCTGGTACAACAGCCACATTTGACAGATTTGTATCCCGCAGAGGGCTGCCTTCCTTGATCCGTTCTGACTGCGGCACTAACTTCAAGGGCACCTATAATTATTTGAATGATGTTGTTAATTTCCTTGAAACCAGCAAGGCTGATATAGGTATCGGCTTGCCCGACGTGGGATAAATTGGTTGTCAATTTGGTGGGGAAACCACCAAATTGTCCACACTGGGGTGGTATATTTGAGGCCGCCGTAAAATCGGCCAAAACACACTTGCGCAGGACAATCGGTGAGTCTGTCCTTACATTTGAGGAACTCGCAACTGTGTTTTGTAAGATTGAGGCCGTTTTGAACTCTCGGCCATTGTGCCCGATCTCCTCAGATCCGAATGAGTTGGAGGCCCTTAAGCCGGGCCATTTTTTGATTGGTCGCCCACTTGTCGCCTTGCCTGAGTACACCCCTACATTGATACGAGACCTGGTCGTCTCTCGCGTTTTGAATTGGTACGCCAGATTACTCAGAGCTTTTGGAAACGCTGGAATTTGGAATATTTGCACATACTCCAGCAACGCGTTAAGTGGACCGACAAGACCGATCCACCCAAGATTGGTGACCTCGTTTTGATCAAGGAGGCTAACCTTCCGCAACTCAGATGGCGCAGGGGGCGCATCCTTCGTTTGGTAACTGGGGCTGATGGAGTTCCCCGATTTGCTGAGGTCTTGGTGGACGGTCCGATTCTGAGGAGAGCGGTTGCAATATTGTCACGTCTACCAACCGATTAGCGGACCGGTAGCCCGGTCCGGGGCGGGTGGATGTTTGAAATAGAATTAGTTTTTAATATAAGTCAAATCGATTATATCGATTAAGTAACATTTTGTTTAGTCTATTGAAAATTTCTGACAATGGTCACACTGAACTGTCAACTTCCCCTTCCGGAAAAAAGACGCTTTTGGTTCTTGGTCTGTCTCGCGAGAATTATTGTAATTGATATAAATTGATCGCCCTTTTGAAAGCACATAAACCAGCTTCGCGAATTTGTATTGTGAATTCTTACTCTGCCGCCTTTGGTTTGCCCTTCCCTATCGGCAACTAGTTGTCTCGCACTATTGGAGACAGCATCATACAGGTCTAAGACCTGGGCATAGTCTTCGCTGACCTTATTTCGCTGGTCAGCGGTGAAATCGTTGACTGACACTTCGAGACAGCAAGCGCTGAAAGTGCGGAATTGCTGTTCCACACTTGCCAGGCGATCGTCAATCCGCTCGTACCTTTGTAGTAAGGCCTGCTGGCGATCAGGCCGGTTCACTAAGGCACTGGCCGAGGCAAACCAGCGCAAATCTGATGCAATAGCACCAGCAGCCGCACGCAAGTCCTTGATAGCTGACATAATCAAAATTCAAAAGAGCCCGGACAAGCATTAAATAATATTAACAATCAAAACTTAATTTTTCTTAATTCTTTGAAACCAACAAAGTATTAGCCTGTTTGCTGTTGGTACAAGCAAGTGACAGGTATCTACTGTCCAACAAAATTAATAGTTTCAATATATTGAAACAAACAAAAGTTATCAAAGTTGTAACTTATAACAAATTAAAAGTTGAAACTTCAAATTAATTAATAAATTATTTGCAACAGACAGACTGGCTGTGTTATTTGAGATATACAATAGTAAGTAAGCACAGAATATGTGTTACCTAGCAATATTATCTATATATTATAACAAACAAAGGTTTATCAAAAGTTTGGTTGTTATAAGTAATGATTCAAACTTAATATAATTATGAGATAAACTAAATTTACTAAATTTATTTTATTGATACATACAGCTGTTATGTATCCAAACAAACTGACTTATTAATAGTAACAGCAACAAATCTATGCTAGATTTCAACAATTTAAATCAAACAATTACTGATTGAGGTTATGTATGACAATGTGTTTCAAGTTATGTAGGTCAACGTATACAATTAAATATTATGTATTTTAGACAATAACTGACCTGACAAACACTACAATACTGTCTACAAGGTGATAAGATACAAGCTTATACCAATCTGAGGTTTGTACTCAGTAATGCAACAGCGGCTAAATACAACAGCGCTCTGCACCAAAAGTTATGTCTAGAATTACCGCAGCCAGGTAGGGATTTTCAGAACAGAGTTGCAGGGGAAGGTGTAATACATCTACCTGACCGCGATAGAAAATATATCTAAACACTTTCACTGCGTTGCACAGCGAGTCACAACCAATACTAATAAAATGTTTCAACTCACCCGATATCTTCACTGGTGATATTCTTGAAGTGGACCTATAGGATTAACTCACAATTTTGGACAAAATAACAAGAGAATCGAATAGATACCAGTCTCCAGTTCAGCGTAGTCCTCCTCGGGCACCAATCAGGAATTCACACACGTGTTTTACAAAGTTCAATGTTCAATTCAACTTCTGCCGGGCAAACCAAAGGCGGCAGGGTAAGAATTCACAATACAAATTCGCGAAGCTGGTTTATGTGCTTTCAAAAGGGCGAACAATTTATATCAATTACAATAATTCTCGCGAGACAGACCAAGAACCAAAAGCCACACCACCCCTTTTGGGACGATACGGGTCTCTTGCACGTTGAAGGGCGTCTCAAGAACGCCAACCTCCCTTACGGAGCACGTCACCCGCTTTTGTTACCTAAGGACGGTCATTTGGTACACTTGTTGGTAACTGACCGTCACCTTAAAAATTCGCATGCTGGTTGTAATGCGCTCTTGGCCATTTTGCAACGCGAGTTTTGGATCTTGTCTTCCCGAAGAATTATTCGGAGTGTGGTCTTTCGCTGCATCCCTTGCTATAAGCTCAAGGCTTCTACCATGCAGCCCTTGATGGGGGACTTACCGGCAGATCGCGTAACTGAAAGCAGGACGTTTGACGGTGTTGGCACGGACTTCGCTGGTCCCTTCTTGGTTAAAACGTCGACACTTCGAAACAGCAAGACTGTTAAGGCCTACTTGTGTGTTTTTGTTTGTCTTTCCACAAAGGCCGTACATTTGGAACTGGTCTCCTCGCTTACGACCGAGGCGTTTGTAGCCACATTTGACAGATTTGTATCCCGCATTGGGCTGCCTTCCTTGATCCGTTCTGACTGCGGCACTAACTTCAAGGGCACCTATAATTATTTGAATGATGTTGTTTATTTTCTTGAAACCAACAAGGCTGATATAGGTGATAGGCTTGCCCGACGTGGGATAAATTGGTTGTTTTCCCCACCAAATTGTCCACACTGGGGTGGTATATTTGAGGCCGCCGTAAAATCGGCCAAAACACACTTGCGCAGGACAATCGGTGAGTCTGTCCTTACATTTGAGGAACTCGCAACTGTGTTTTGTAAGATTGAGGCCGTTTTGAACTCTCGGCCATTGTGCCCGATCTCCTCAGATCCGAATGATTTGGAGGCCCTTACGCCGGGCCATTTTTTGATTGGTCGCCCACTTGTCGCCTTGCCTGAGTACCCCTATATTGATACGAGACCTGGTCGTCTCTCGCGTTTTAAATTGGTACGCCAGATTAATCAGAGCTTTTGGAAACGCTGGAATTTGGAATATTTGCACATACTCCAGCAACGCGTTAAGTGGATCGACAAGACCGATTCACCCAAGATTGGTGACCTCGTTTTGATCAAGGAGGCTAACCTTCCGCCACTCAGGTGGCGCAGGGGGCGCATCCTTCGTTTGGTAACTGGGGCTGATGGAGTTCCCCGATTTGCTGAGGTCTTGGTGGACGGTTCGATTCTGAGGAGAGCGGTTGCAACATTGTCACGTCTACCAACCGATTAACGGACCGGTAGGCCGGTCCAGGGCGGGTGGATGTTTGAAATAGAATTAGTTTTTATTATAAGTCAAATCGATTAGATCGATTGAGTAACATTTTGTTTAGTCTATTGAAAATTTCTGACAATGGTCACACTGAACTGTCACTTCCGTTCCCGCCTTGAAAAATTAACACGCCGGTTTTGGGGCTCTCGCGAGATTATAATTGATATAAATTGATATAAATTTATCACCCTTTTGAAAGCACATAAACCAGTTTCGCGAATTTGTATTGTGAATTCTTACCCTGCCGCCTTTGGTTTGCCCGGCAAAAGTTGAATTGAATATTGAACTTTGTAAAACACGTGTGTGAATTCCTGATTGGTGCCCGAGGAGGACTACGCTGAACTGGAGACTGGTATCTATTCGATTTTCTTATTATTTTGGCCAAAATTGTGAGTTAATCCTATAGGTCTACTTCAAGAATATCACCAGTGAAGATATCGGGTGAGTTGAAACATTTTATTAGTATTGGTTGTGACTCGCTGTGCAACGCAGTGAAAGTGTTTAGATATATTGTCTATCGTGGTCAGGTAGATGTATTACACCTTCCACTTCAACTCTGTTCTGAAAATCCCTACCTGGCTGCGGTAATTCTAGACATAACTTTTGGTAGCAGAGCGTAGTTGAAATTTAGCCGCTGTTGCATTACTGAGTACAAACCTCAGATTGGTATAAGCTTGTATCTTACCACCTTGTAGACAGTATTGCAGTGTTTGTCAGGTCAGTTATTGTCTAAAATACATAATATTTAATTGTATAAGTTGACCTAGATAATTTGAAACACATTGTCACACATAACCTCAATCAGTAATTGTTGATTTAAATTGTTGAAATCTAGCATAGATTTGTTGCTGTTACTATTTATAAGTCACTTTGATTGGATACACATCAGTTATATGTATCAATTTGATTTAGTTTATTGCATATATTGATATATTAAGTTTGAACCTTACATTGTTAAACCTTGTTATAATATAAAGATAATATTGTTAGGTAACACATATTCTGTGCTTACTTCCTATTGTATATCTCAAATAACACAGCCAGTCTGTCTGTTGCGAGTAATTAGTTAATTTATTTGAATATATAACTTTAATTAACTTATTTGAAGTTTCCACTTTTGATAACTTTGACTTCGTTTGTGTCAATATATATTGAAACTATTAATTTTGTTGGACAATAGATACCTGTCACTTGCTTGTACCAGCAGTAAACAGGCTAATACTTTGTTGGTTTCAAAGAATTAAGAAAAATTAAGTTTTGATTGTTAATATTATTTAACGCTTGTCCGGGCTCTTTTGAATTTTGATTATGTCAGCTATCAAGGACTTGCATGCGGCTGCTGGTGCTATTGCATCAGACTTGCGCTGGTTTACCTCGGCCAGAGCCTTAGTGAACCGGCCTGATCGCCAGCAGGCCTTACTATAAAGCTACGAGCGGATCGATGATCGCCTGGCAAGTGTGGAACAGCAATTCCGCACTTTCAGCGCTTGCTGTCTTGAAATGTCAGTCAATGATTTCACCGCTGACCAGCGAAATAAGGTCAGCGAAGACTATGCCCAGGTCTTAGACCTGTATGACGCTGTCTCCAATACTGCGAGACAACTAGTTGCCGATAGGGAAGGGCAACCCGGCCTGAAGCAGGAGCTTCCTAGGTCAGCACCGGGGCTGGTGAGTAGGCTCCCTACTTTGGACCTCCCCCATTTTGATGGCTGCCTAGGAAGCTACCTGGGCTTCGTTAATTTGTTCGACAGCCTGGTCAATGACAGGGCTGACCTTTGGCCAGCACAAAAATTGGCATATTTAATGTCGGTTCTGGATGGGGAGGCTAAGGGCCTCATCCAGCATCTGCCCGTGTCTGACGAGGCGTACCAGACGGCTCGGGACCTAATTACCCGTAGGTACAGTCAGCATCAAAAGTCGATGACCACATTCAGATTTTCAAAATCAATGAACATAATATCACCCATAAATCGCTCAACAAGAAGGGCGCCAGTCTTGAATGAACATCATTAAAGTTCAAAACTAACTGAACACTACTTGTCAAAGGTCACTGAACACCATTTTGTCAAAAATTGCTGATCGTTATAATATCCGAAAACATTTAGAATCATCAGTTTGAATTTATACCATCGACGTAATTATAGATTTTTTAGTTCGATTGAATTGTAACCTTATTAGTAAATCAATAAGACTTATTTTCAAAAATCACGCAGATTCCGTTCAAATTCATACCGTCGACTTTAGTTTATGATTTTTATAGTTACGATTGAATTAGAACCCAATCCGAGGGTCTAGTACGAAATTTATACGGTGATGATAGGCTAGTCGACGGGAACAATTTTCATCATCATTCTCTTAGCGTTATCCCAGTTTCAATCTGGGGTCCGCTTACTAGTCTAACCGGATTTGGCTGAATATTGGCTTTTACACAGAGCGACTGCCTGTCTGACCTCCGCAACCCGAAGGGATAGCGATATTCCATGGTTTAGACCAGTGTCAGTTTATTTAGAAGGTACTGACGCCCTGTAACGGCTGTCAAAGATCTTCATGACAACCGGGACCGACGGCTTAACGTGCTCTCCGAGGCACGGGACAAGCGATAATTAACAATTCAATACGCACATAACTCCGAAAAGTCATTGGTGCGCGCCGTGGATTCGAACCCGAAACCCTCTGCATGGCAGTCTGTTGGTATCTCCACTCGGCTATCGCTGCCTTTTGACGGGAACAATTTTCATACATTTCCTTAATGCGCCCTCTATCCATCGCTACTATCCGATAAGGGCGCTTTTAGAAAATCTATGGAAATAGGGTTGTTTCCAACTAGTCAAATCAAGCACTTTTAATTAAATGTCAAAAACGACCTTTGTCAAGGGTTTTGTATGAAATATGATATAGTGACGTCATAGTGTTTTGCTGTCAAGTAAAATACTTATTATCAATAAATTGACGATAAAAAGATGTTAAATTAAGTTTTAACATTAATTGATGTATGAAACTACTATTATTTTCACATGTTTCACTAGATATAAATACTTGTATAATTTATTTCACATGCAGGAAACTTCCGTGACGATCGCGTGCAAAACTCGTGGTTTGTTTGAAAAACAAACTCTTGGTAGACCCCCTATATACCTACATATAAGACTCATTTTCAAAATTCACACAAATTCTGTTTTAATTCAATTCTTTGTAAAACTGTTTACCCTTGAATGTAAAATAATATATCTACTTAATTATCACTTTGTATCGAATGAAGACCATTGCGGTTGCAATTATTTATCATCTATAAAATATTGTATTAGCTTAAAAGACTATAGTATTATATAAAATTATTTACTTCAAATACTTTAATCATAATTTATTTAATCACATTAGTTTATCAAAAGTAACGACCTCCTTCATTTAGTTCTCGGACGTCACTGGCCGTACTGGCCGAATGACTGGTGACGTGGTGTTATGCTTTTTTACCAAAACTTTGTTTAGCTACTTTTGAAAAGTCATGGTCACCTACTTATGCCCTTTTAAGATAATTATTCATTTCTGGCGCTTGTCATGTTGAGCAATTTAGGTGTATTATGGTGAACAGCGATATTGAAAATCTAAATGTGGTCATCAACTTTTGATGCTGACTGTACCATAACAAGCGTGGCCTCGCCGACACGCACATCGAGCAGATTTTGGGTTTGCCGACGCTCACCCGGGTCTCTGGGTTGCGCACCCAACTTTTGAACCCGCTTTTGGTGGCCATCAACGCACTTAAGTGCCTTGACCTGCCCGTGGACCAATGGTCCTATCTATTGGTGCACATTGTGCTGAAAAAGCTGCCTGCCGACCTGAGGTCGCGTTTTGAACAGCGCTTTGGTGGGGATAGCTCGACCCATCTGCCCCCCTTTGCTGACCTGGAGAGGTTCCTGGAGGATGAGTGCCGGGTCTTGGAAAACTCCGGTGGTGACACGCCGGCTAAGACGCAGCCGCCCAAGGTCAAGGAGCAGGCTCGCGTTCACACCCGAGCCAATGTTGACCGGCGCCCTCCTCGCTTTGCGGTCACGCAGAGCCCAGCGGAGTGCTCTTACTGCAAGGTCACAGGGCATAGAACGGCCAGTTGTAGGGCATTCTTGGACCTGCATGTCGCCTCTCGTAGGCGCATCGCGAATGCCCGCCGCCTTTGCTTCTCTTGTTTGGGGTCCCACTACCAGCGAGACTGCCCAAACTCTCGCCCCTGTCCTCACTGTGGAGGACAGCATTTGGACATTCTCTGTATGAATGCCAGAGAGGTTGGCCGCTTGTCCAACCAGTCCCAGGTATTCCCCTCCTTTGGCGGAGCGTCCCCGCCTTGATTCGCGCCCATCTCGTTTTGGGCGGGTGCGTCACTATGACCCCCCACAGATGGCGCGCGGATCGAGTCATCGCGCCTTTGAGGACTTCAAGCCGCACCCCCATTTTGACTTGCCAGGTCCTGGCCAACGGTCGCCGCCCAGGCAGCAATAGGTCATTGACCCCTGCCCTATAACGCCAACCTCCCCCATTGAGACCGTTATCCTACCAACGGTTGCTGTTAGGGTCTGCGGACCCACGGAGACCTCTGTTGTTGTCCGTGCTATATTGGACACAGGTTCACAAGGTTGCATTGTTTCCACTTATTTGGTGGGGCAGGTTAAATTAAATATGGGCTCTTTTCCGAATTTTATACGGGGTATAGGTGACGTAGCCTCTAATGTTGAAGGGCAAGTTAAGGTTTTGTTTGGCCCTGTTGGATCTTCACACCCGAGGATTAAAACCTCAACTATTGTGTTGAAGAATATTTTGGGTATGCACCCACAGAAACAGCTACCTGCTGCTGTGGTGAATTTGACATCGGGATTGGAACTGGCACACCCCAAATTTGACACACCGGGACAAATCGACTTGTTGATTGGCTCTGATGTCCTCGGTGGAATTTTGATTGGTGGGAAACGGGTCTTGGTGCCAAATGGTTTGACTGCCATCCCGACCATATTTGGATTTGCTTTGATGGGCCCTGTACCTAGGGACCCCCCTCCACCAGAACTTGATAATTTGTTGGCTGTAGGCTCTGCTCTCTCTGATGCGGTTCAGAGGTTTTGGGAAGTAGAGGAGCCCCCTCAAGTTGCCCGTTTGAATCCAGAACATGAGGAGTGCGAGCTGTTCTTCCAGAACAACACTGGTCGACTCCGTTCTGGTCGGATTATTACGAGGCTACCCTTCCTGTCTGTTCAGCCTCCGCTTGGTGAGTCACGACCTTTAGCCGAAAAGAGGTTGTTGGCCATGGAGCGCCGCATGGGTCGTGATCCGGAGCTCAGACAGAAGTACATTGAGTTCATGAGGGCATATGAACAGTTGGGACGCATGTCTGTGTCAAATTTGGATTGGCGTTCGGTGGAGCACTACTTTCTCCCGCATCATGCGGTATTGAAGCCATTGACTGGGAAGCTGCGTACAATATTTGATGGATCTGCGCAGACTTCAACAGGCGTATCCTTGAACCAGTGCTTGCATTCTGGTCCCAAGTTGGTCAAGGACCTTTGTGACGTCATCACCAGCTTCCGACGACATCAGGTTGTCTTTGTGGCCGACATAAAAATGATGTTCAGGCAGACTATTGTCCACCCTGATGACCGTCGCTTCCAGCTGATCCTTTGGAGAGAGTCTCCTCGCGATCCCATGGTCGTCTACGAGCTCAATACGAAAACGTACGGGTTAAGATCAAGCCCCTACTTGGCAATACGTTCTCTTTGGGAGCTCGCAGACCGAGAAGGCTTACGTTTCCCACGAGCCTCCGCCATCTTGAAAGACGATATTTACGTCGATGACATTTGCTCGGGCGCCTTCACAGCGGACGAGGCGATCCTCCTGCGGGACGAATTGATAGGTATTTTGGCCTCCGCTGGTTATGAGCTGCGTAAATGGATTTCCAACTCACCAGAGCTTTTGGAAGGCTTGCCAGAAGATCATCAGTAGGATCCACATTTGTTTGAGATTGTTAACAACCCCGCCATGATGGCTGTTCTCGGCGTTCAGTACAGACCAGTCCAAGACATCTTTACATATAACGTAGACTTGAAATTGCCGTGTTCTTGGACTAAACGTCTCGTATTGTCTACTGTCGCCAGAACCTTTGATCCGAATGGTTGGATCTGTCCAATTATATTTTGGGCAAAATGCTTCTTGCAGAAGCTTTGGACAGCAGGATTGACCTGGGACGAACCTCTGCACGGCACTCTTGTTGAGGAATGGACCTCCTTTGTATCCTCACTTCCTGCCGTCAACGAGATCTCCTTGCCTCGTCCCATCCTTCCTCCCGGGAAGTACAAGGCCACCCTTCACGGGTTTTGTGATGCCTCGGAACGTGGTCACGCGGCCGTGGTGTACTTGCGCACAGTTAGTGCATCAGGTCAGGTGAGGGTTTCCCTGATCATAGTCATAGTCATTTATTCACATATAATAGAGTATACAGATGGCATGTAACAATGTATGTACTTAAGATCTATTAAACCGATATTTGGCATGTGAATTAATTATGTAATAGCATAGCATTAATTAAAATAAGAATACAAAATGTCAAAAATAAAAATAAATGTCAGTGAATAATAAATAACATCAATAACTTATTACAAAAAACATCAAAAACCAATATAATATTACAGGAGCCATTCATTAACAGAGTAGACCATTTTTTCCATTAACAATGTTTTTAATTTTGTTTTAAATCTACATAATGGCAGATTTTGTAATTGTAATGGTAATTTATTAAAAATTTTTTTGCACATTACGTAACAGCTTTTACTGTATCATGGCGAAGAGCAAGGTTGCACCCCTTCGGACATCTCTGACCATTCCAAAATTGGAGCTCTCGAGAGCAGCACTACTTGTACGCTTATTGAACCACGTGTCTAGTACTTTGGGTAAAAGCATTTGTATTAGTGGGACCTACGCCTGGACAGACAGCCAAATTGTACTTTGTTGGTTGAAGGCCACACGTTGGAGGTATTTGTTGCTAATCGCGTTTCCCAAATCCAGAAATCCGAAGTCAAGCTTGTTTGGAGACACGTGCCAGGTGAGCTCAACCCCGCTGATTGTGCCTCGCGCGGATGCTTGTCGCCTAGTTTGATAGGTCATTCGCTGTGGTGGGGTCCGGAATGGTTGAGTCGACCAGAAATTGATTGGCCTCGAACGCCAGTTTTGAATACTTCTAATTTGCCGGGTTTACGAACACTCGCTCTTGAGAAGGTAGAATGTGCCTTCGACCCCGATTTTTTGTTGAATCATTACAGCTCCCTCGACAAGTTGTTAGGTGTCACTGCTTGGATAAAGCGTTTTGTTTTTAATTTTAGGCACCCACAACAGAAACGACTGACACCGTTTATCTCACCACAGGAACGACAGGAGTCCCTCACCTTTTGGGTTCGTTCTGTGCAATTGGCGCATTTTGAAAAGGAGATTGCTATCCTTAAATCAGGGAGATTGAAATTGTCGGGAGCTGTCTCTAAATTGAACCCATTTTTGGACGATACGGGTCTCTTGCGCGTTGGAGGGCGTCTCAAGAACGCCAACCTCCCTTACGGGGCACGTCACCCCCTGTTATTACCTAAGTACGGTCATTTGGTACGCTTGTTGGTAACTGACCGTCACCTCAAAAATTCGCATGCTGGTTGTAATGCTTTGTTGGCTATTTTGCAACGCGAGTTTTGGACCTTGTCTGCCTGAAGAATTATTCGGAGTGTAGTCTTTCGCTGCATCCCTTGCTATAAGCTCAAGGCTTCTACCATGCAGCCGTTGATGGGGGACTTACCGGCAGATCGCGTAACTGAAAGCAGGACGTTTGACGGTGTTGGTACGGACTTCGCAGGTCCCTTTTTGGTGAAAACGTCGACACTTCGAAACAGCAAGACTGTCAAGGCCTACTTGTGTGTTTTTGTTTGTCTTTCCACAAAGGCCGTACACTTAGAACTGGTCTCCTCGCTTACGACCGAGGCGTTTGTAGCCACATTTGACAGATTTGTATCCCGCAGAGGGCTGCCTTCCTTGATCCGCTCTGATTGCGGCACTAACTTCAAGGGCACGTATAATTATTTGAATGAGGTTGTTAATTTTCTTGAAACCAACAAAGCTGATATAGGTGATAGGCTTGTCCGACGTGGGATAAATTGGTTGTTTTCCCCACCACATTGTCTCCATCAAGTAAACGAATGCAGTAGAAAAGAGAACTCACCTAAATGTGCGACATGCCATCGCTTCAAGAAACCGAGCGACCACAAAACAGGTGACCCCGAGTGCCCAGCAAGAAAAATGGCAGAGGCAAGGTACATTAATTCTATAGATTATAGTGAGGGCGCCTAAGAGCGCCGCCTTTATTTCTTAAATTTTTGCAGTTTCTACAGTCTACAACACTTTTAATTGATACACTTAAAAAACAATTTAGTTTCGTAATTATTATGGCTGACGAATTAATTAACGAGTTAGATGATTTTTCTGTACATATATCAAAAATGTGTGATACGGAAAGTTGCAGTTTATACGTGTCAAGATACAATAAGCCTTTAACAATACTAACCCAGAACATCCGTAGTATCTATAAAAATATAGATGGCTTAACCATTTTCCTAAAAAGATTGAATTTTGAATGCGACGTTATCATTCTCACAGAATGTTGGCTTACAAATAGAAATGGCAATTTACCAGTTTTGTCAGGCTACAATACCTTTTACACAGCAAAATCCCTTAATCAAAACGATGGTGTGGTAGTATACGCAAACAACTGCCTATCTGTCACTTTTGAAGAACCAAATGTCCAAGAATTCAATTGTCTGGTGATGAAAATTGGATCCGATATCGCCATCATCGCTGTTTATAGACCACCATCCTTCAGAAACTTAGATACCTTTAATAACTCCTTAAATCGCATCATACAAACCCTATCAGCTTTTAAAACCGTTATTCTATCTGGGGATGTAAATATATCTATAAACGCTGAGAACTGTGACGCCGGGACGCAAGATTACTTAAATATGTGTGCATACCACGGCCTTTCCCCCTCCCATACCTTTCCAACACATCAGAGTGGTTCCTGTTTGGATCACGTCTTGCTCAAGACCCAGCTTCCGTGTCTAACGCTTGTTGCTAACTCTTCAATAACCGACCATTGTGCTGTCCTAATTACACTTGATTTATTGCAATCATCGGACGTTACGCGACCTCAGCAGAAATCAAAAATAAATATGAGTGGACTTGAACGAGATTTGTGCAACATTGATTTTAGCCTGGTTTACAATTGTGCTGATGCAAACAACTCACTAGCGTATGTTATTAGTAAAGTGCAAGAGAGCATTATAAAAAATACGAATATCTACAAACTTAGTAAGACAAACTATAATATTAAACCTTGGATAACTCCAGGTTTGATTAGATGTATTCGGCATAGAGACAAGCTACATTTAAGAGCTAAACATAGTCCTGAAAACGTTATTTTACAAACATCCTACAAACGATACCGTAATTTTTGCAATAACCTCTTGAAAAAGTTAAAAACAGAGTACGACAAACTACAAATAAATGAAGCAGGCAATAACAGTAAAAAACTATGGCAGTACCTTAAAACCGTTACTTATACGTCGAAGCAAAATACACCCGATACGAGTTTATTAAATACACATGACTCACCACAATCATCGGCCGATAGCGTAAATGAGTATTTTGTAAACGTAGGACTAAAACTTGCGGAAAAAATTCAAGTTCAATGCGGCATAGATCTGTTTGACAGTCACTCAAGTTACTCAACCTATCTGAACAGCGGTAAATCTTTCGTAATGTTGGAACCGGACGAAGATGAAGTTGAGCGAACTATACTCACCTTAAAAAATAACACTGCAGCAGGATGGGATAACATTAATTCTAGCGTTTTGAAAAATTTCAGACATATTCTTGTACCTCCCTTAACACACATTTTTCGATTATGCCTCGCTGATGGCATTTTTCCCACCTGTCTTAAAAAGGCCGTAGTAGTTCCTATTCACAAAAGCGGAACAAAAGGTCTCGTAACAAACTATAGGCCTATTTCGATATTACCTTCGATAGCCAAAGTCTTGGAAAAAATGGTAAATAATAGGCTCATGACTTATCTCGAAAACAATGCTCTCCTATCCGTCACCCAATTCGGTTTTAGACCTAAGTTGTCTACTGCTGATGCAGTACACCAGTTAACGAATTATGTCTCAGAAGAACTTGGAAAGAAAAAGCACGTCATTGGAATATTTCTTGACCTGGCAAAGGCCTATGATACAGTGTCTATTCCTAAACTCCTTAAAAAATTGGAAGCCATAGGCGTCAGAGGTAACCAATTAAACTTCTTTACTGAATACCTAAAGAACAGGCACCAATGTGTACGTATAGGCAACGTTATTAGTGCAGATATGAAAATGCCCCAATTCGGCATTCCCCAAGGAAGCACCCTCGCATCAACCCTCTTCCTGGTGTACATCAACGATCTCTGCAACCAAAATTTAGATCATGGCAAAATCATTGCATATGCTGATGATACCGCCATCCTGTTTTCCGCTGACACTGCTGAGGAGGTACATGAATTTGCACAACGGAGGTTTGACATAGTAAATAACTGGCTGAAATATAACCTATTGACCTTAAACGCTGAGAAAACCAATGTTATCAAATTTTCAATGCGGAAGTCTCAGACTACGACATATAATAATACATTACAAGCTCATTATTGTATTAACCCTGCACTTAACACATGCACTTGCCCTGCTGTTCGCTACACTACTAACATTAAGTACCTAGGAATCATTGTAGACGATTGCCTCTCCTTTAAACAACATATAAGTGCTCTTACATGTAGAATTCGTAAATTATTCCACGTTTTTAAAAAACTCCGTTGTATAGCTGATAATAAACTAATCATACGGGTATATCAGGCTCTATGTCAATCAGTTCTGCAATACTGTATTACTTCTTGGGGTGGAGCCCCAAAATCTATAATGTTGCCGATTGAACGAGCACAAAGAGCACTCCTAAAAGTAGCAACTAACCGACCCTTCCGATTCCCCACGCAGCTCTTATTTGAAAGTTGTAAAGTACTAACTGTACGCCAACTTTTCCTGTTGTATACGATCCTAAGGCATCACTCTACGCTTATTTATAACCCTAATCTCACTAACAATAAAAGACGTAAAGATATCGTTTGTACTGCACTTTCCGAATCTAAGTTTATTTTCACGAACAGATTTTATGCATTTCTAGGACCATTTGTTTATAACAAACTTAACAAAGTACTGTGTATTTATGACGTAAACTTTTATAAATGTAAACAATTAGTTTATAAGTATTTGCAACCTTTGAATTACGAACAGACTGAAGATTTGATGACCGTACTAAAATAAATATTAGCTAGCCAGGCATAACTCGTGGTCTTGACATAGTTTCTTTTAGGTAAGTAAAATGTAATTTGCTTAATAGCTTAATATAGTCTTTAATTATTGGTAATAAATATATACTTTATTTTACATATTACATAAGTAATACATTATGATTATTGTGCCTTTACAGCCTGTGGCACAGGTATATCCTAGTACAGGCACCCATTGTAACTTAGATCTTATCTCTTTCCTAGAACTACATATATTTATTTATTGTAGAAGCTATGAATAAATAAACAATTTATTATTATTATTATTATTATTTATTATTATAATCGGTGAATCTGTCCTTACCTTTGAGGAATTCGCAACTGTGTTTTGTAAGATCGAGGCCGTTTTGAACTCTCGGCCGTTGTGCCCGATCTCCTCAGATCCGAATGATTTGGAGGCCCTTACGCCGGGCCATTTTTTGATTGGTCGCCCACTTGTCGCCTTGCCTGAGTACCCCTATATTGATACGAGACCTGGTCGTCTTTCGCGTTTTGAATTGGTACGCCAGATTACTCAGAGCTTTTGGAAACGCTGGAATTTGGAATATTTGCACATACTCCAGCAACGCGTTAAGTGGACCGACAAGACCGATCCACCCAAGATTGGTGACCTCGTTTTGATCAAGGAGGCTAACCTTCCGCCACTCTTGGTGCAGGGGGCGCATCCTTCGTTTGGTAACTGGGGCTGATGGAGTTCCCCGATTTGCTGAGGTCTTGGTGGACGGTTCGATTCTGAGGAGAGCGGTTGCAACATTGTCACGTCTACCAACTGATTAGCGGACTGGTAGGCCGGTCCGGGGCGGGTGGGTGTTTGAAATAGAATTAGTTTTTATTATAAGTCAAATCGATTATATCGATTAAGTAACATTTTGTTTAGTCTATTGAAAATTTCTGACAATGGTCACACTGAACTGTCACTTCCGTCCCGCCTTGAAAAATTAACACGCCGGTTTTGGTCTGTCCCGCGAGATAAATTGATATAAATTGTTCGCGTTTTGAATTAACGCGAATTTAATTAACTTGTAATTACTAACGATTGCCGCTTTGACTTCCGGCAAAGTTTGTGGTAAATTGGTGATATATTGAACATTGAACTTTGTAAAACACGTGTGTGAATTCCTGATTGGTGCCCGAGGAGAACTACGCTGAACTGGAGACTGGTATCTATTCGATTCTCTTGTTATTTTGGCCAAAATTGTGAGTTAATCCTATAGGTCCACTTAAAGAATATCACCAGTGAAGTTATCGGGTGAGTTGAAACATTTTATTAGTATTGGTTGTGACTCGCTGTGCAACGCAGTGAAAGTGTTTAGATATATTGTCTATCGTGGTCAGGTAGATGTATTACACCTTCCACTGCAACTCTGTTCTGAAAATCTCTACCTGGCTGCGGTAATTCTAGACATACATTCATTGTTAAAATTAGATGTATCCAATTACTACGGTCATCTTCTTCTACGACGTTTTCTTATCAGAAAAAGCGCATTTAAACCTTCTTCGTCTGAGTCCATCATACTGAATGCATGGGTTAAAAAAAGTAGCAGCCACCGACCGCAAGTGGCGACCACCGGCCACAAGTGGCTGCTGCTCGCTTTAGCTTCTTTTGTAGCTGCGTCTAGCTTCTTCTGGTGGCGTTTGTGGTTGTGGCCAGTGGCCCGTGTGCGGTGACCCTAAGCCCTAACCCGGAAGATCGGTTTCGCTTCGTCGAATATTGCACGCTATTAGGACGCGCGAGATAGCTGACCGATGTACTCTTCAGGCCGAGGATGGCCGTGGCGTTCCTGCAGGAGACTCGGTAGAAAGGCAGCAGTTCCATGTTAATGGGTGTAACGGGTTCGGACATACGCTACATGGGAATGGCTTTGAGCTGATCTATACGGGTGAAATTGGTGGGTTTGGCGGGGTAGGGGCTATGCTCACGTAACAGTTTGGGCGAGAAACGGTATAGTGACCAGCATATGACTGTAGGGGTACTAATGTCAGGGGTTGTGACCCGCACAACAGGCTGTTTGCAGCGACACGATGGCGTTCTGAGATCATCTCGGCGAAGTTTTCGTGATATCGCGAGATTTCAGTATCAATTATTTATCTCAGAAGGAAACGTTTTGGGTGATAAGTTAACGGTCACCGTGGCTTTGGCTAAACGAAGCTGTAACGAGGTAAGGGATCATATTCTCCGAACTTGTGCGGCTGCCACCCTTGCCATTGCGTACTTAATAAATTATAAGGTTATATTAGGTATAGGCAGTAGACTGTTATCATATCTCACGGTAGTAGAGCCTTGCTGATTTCAGCATGAATGGGCCGGCTCGACCGGGGAAGTACTACCCTCTCACAGAATCGACGTTAAGTAACAGTACCTAAACTGCTGCGTTTCGTTCGGTGAGTGAGAGTGCTGGAAGCCCGATCCCCTATTCCTTCTCCCTCATCCCACTCCTTATCCTATCCCTTTTCCCATCCCAAAGGAGCGGCAACACACTTATGACTCCTGTGGTGTTGCTTGTGTCCATGGGCGGCGGTAATTGCTTACCATCAGGCGATCCGTCTGCTCGTTTGCCGCCTATTGCTATAAAAATAAATATATCTAAACACAATAATTTCTGTTTTTTAACATTGTATTTAAGACCATAAATGCATACATATACCTCACACAATACCCTCAGCAATTTCTGTAAAGCTTTGATGAAGCTATTTATTTATTTCTTCGAATATTATGAAGCTTTTATAATTACCGTCCATATTTATGGCAACTCCTTTTAAGTATTATATTATTTGAAAACAAACGTTCGAATTGCTTTAATTATCCATCAGGCGTGAACATCAACAAGTTCAGAATATATGAATATTTTAGTCTTTATTAGCAAGTTTAAGCTATAATAGAAACTCAAGTAAGGATAACTCCGTCATTTGTGTATGACTAGCCTGTATCGTCCAGCGTTCGATTCCCACCAGGGACAATCTTTGTGTGATGATCACGATTACTTGTTCTGTATCTGTGTTCTACTAGGGATATGGTAGGCCGTATAGTGTGTGATTTCCCCGTGCTACATTCCAAGGATATGCATATCCTTTTAGGGTACACCCTAAAGTTGTGATGCCAGCGCAGGATGTCTGAGCGTAATGTCTTCACTGACGAGCTGCAGAGTTGAAGCTTTATTCATCACTATACAACCTTTCGCAGTTTACGTTAATTATTAACGTTAATTATATTAACACAATAACTTACTTGTATCGATCTATTTACACATGTATCGCAAAATAAATAATTTCATTTACTGCTGGATAGATCACTCTGCATTATTTACGTCTTAACATCAATTCGAGTCAATAAAAGGATCTGGCCTTCTATAGCACCCTGACCAGAGGGGTTGACATAGTGTATCAATGTAGAGATTTCCGTTTCTTTGCAAAAGCTTTCTTAACTGCTTCGTATCTTTACCTAACCCGCCTTTTATGGCACCCACGGAATGAAACAGGGCAGTGACACTTTTTATTCTTAATCCAACATCAGCAGTAAATATTAATTAATATCAAGGTGAAACTCGAGACAGTCCAGACTAGTCTCTCCACCAGCCTACTGCTGCCGTCAATATAATCAACCACTCTCAAAATGAGAAGAGTCATGTGCCCAGCATTGGAACAGATTACAAGCAAGAATGATCATGATGATTAATCTGAAAGTGACTGCATTGTTGGCGTGCGTAGTGGTTATGGTGGTCGCCTCACAGCTTAATTCTGGGTCGAATATTGTCGTTTCGATTCCCATACGAGACAACACTTTGTGTGATCCATAAGTTGTTGTTTTGAGTCTGGGTGTTCATTATGTCCATTGGTTGCATGTTTGTAAAACACACGACACAGCGTTTTTTCTTATTAGGAAAGTTGTCTTTCAAAAATCACAATTTGATTAAAATATTATGTACAGTCTTATCCAGCATTTTATTAAAATACTTATTGGGATACATGTATTTTACTCATCAGTATTTTTCACCCGCACATCTATTTCACTTTCTTCATTAAATTCGCTGGTGTCGCAAAGCCTGGGAAAGTAAGGATCTTTTTCGCAGATAAATGGGAAATGCATTTCACACCACAGATCATTCAGTAGTCCGTTGCGAAACACGGAGCCACAATATTCCCCTTCAGTTGCGTTGTCAGGTTGCCCTTGGCTAAATTGTTTGAAACCAGCTTCTTGAAGTGACTGACCTGAAAATCAAGCAAAAACAATTTTAATATTTAGTTCACTGCTAGACATAGGACTCTCCTAATTGCGTCAGCAGCATTGTGAGTCAATACTAATAGGCAACCAGCGTATTTGCCGGAGCCCATTATTTGCCTCCCTTCAGGTTTTTATCTCACCCTGGTAAGAAACAGAACCAGGACCCAGCACAACCAGTCCTGGACTGGTGTTAAAACATGTAGGTAGGCCAAGGAGGCTCTTCCCGCAGCCGACGGTAAGATAGCTAAACAAATCCTCCGGCTGTCCAAACAACAACTGCGGACAGTCACGGCCGCCTACACAGGACACGAAACATTTAATAAACATCTATTTACTATAGGTATCACCGACAGCCCGTTGTGCAGAGCTTGTTTGGCAGCAGACGAGACGGCAGCTCACCTGCTCTTCGACTGCCCTGAGGTCTCACAGTACAGGCAGCAGTACCTGACCAGACTCAGCACCCTGAGGGAAGCAGTGGGCTACACCAAGAGATTGCTGGCCTTTCTCGTAGAGCTGGTGTGACTCGAATGACAACATCTTTCCCACCCGCACGCAAAATACACGCAAGGACTTGGTCTTGCGGAAACAGCCCGTGCTACCAAGTACCAAGAGTCAATACGAAGATTTGGCACGTTTGCCAGATGGGTTGATATAGACTTCGATATCGAGTTTGCCGTATCTTCTGAAAGATACTATTTGCTTCGTGTATTTTTGCCTAAGTATTCTCTTACGATACCCACTGTGAAAGTGAAATTCTCACTTACCATCTAGAGTTGTCCAGTCTGCGCTCTCTCCGTAAGTGTGGAAACCAATGAATGCATTATCTTTGTACGGTCCAAGCATTGTGTTACCTGGATACCGAGCATATAAGTCCTTAATAACTTGAGATTCTATATTGCTGTTGATGATGGTAAGATGGCCGCCTTCAGCGGAACAAACGAAATGTGCTCGTTCAAACGTTCGCTGCGTTGTGTGGAACTTGTAACATTTGTTAGTGCGGGTATCAAAGTAATACTCTGAAATTTTCAACAAGCATGTAGTTAAAAATAATGATATAAACCCAGCATATAAATATTGCCCCCCTAGACAACCACGCCGGCCAAGTGCAAGTTAGCAGACTTGACATGCCTTTCGAAAACATCACGGAGAAGTCTCAGACATGCATGTTTTTTCACGATGTTGTTCTTTACAATTAGATATTTTTGATTATTCGAACCCGAGAGCCTCTGTATTTTTTTAATTGCTTAGAAGCTTTTTGACTAATCGGACATGCAAACCTCATCATACCCTGAACTTACCAACTACAGAATATAAAACAGACTACAGAATATAAAGTAAGTCTCAACATCATATCAGCAAAATTTCAGTCTGTTAGATTCCCTACCATACTATGGCTGCTTTTTGATGTACGAGTAGTTGCAGTTCAAAAAATCAATGAAGGGAAACGAAATACAAAATTAATTTTACCTGGATCAAGGGTTCCACAAATATTGGCGCCTATCGATGAATTCGGCCTGTGACAAATGTATGGACGAGGTACGTCACAATTCACGTCAGCGAATTCCCCTTCAGAATTCATCGATATACATCTTTCTGCGTTGTTCTTATTATCAGGTTCTTTTTCAGCCCATCTCTGAGTTATAACCTCCAGTGATATGCCTGTGAAATGGATATGACCTATAATAAGTTCTGCAAAAAATGCATTTTAACTTTTCACGGTAGGATAGCCTTGCTGATAGCAGCATGAATGGGACCCTCTCACAGAAAATCGACGTAAAGTAACAGTACCTATACTGTTGCGTTTCGTTCGGTGAGTGAAAGTGCCGAAGGCCCTATCCCCTATTCCTTCTCCCTCATCCCACTCCTCATCCTATCCCGTTTCCCAACCCCAAGTGGTGGCAACGCACTTGTGACTCATGTGGTGTTGCTTATGTCCATGGGCGGCGGGAATTGCTTACTATCAGGCAATCCGTCTGCTCGTTTGCCGCCTATTACCTACCATAAAAAAAAACAAGTTCAACATTAATTCAAATCTATAATGAGAGGAGTACAAATCTGTTTGTATTAACATTGATGACATATTATATTCATTAATCTTATATTACAATTAAATGCTTCGGTGTATCGGCGCTATTACACATAATACTCTAAAACTAGTCCTCAACACTATATATATCATAGCTTATTTAATAGAACTTGTAATTTACCATTAATTGTGTAATAGCTGCCCCGCGAGAATGTTGCGTGTATGCCAGTAAAGATATCGACGTCACGGATAGCATTCATCATTGCAGTTCTGAGTTGAGTTGATGTGGGAGAAGCTAACATAGCACCTGTTGACAAAAATAAATCAGAATTATATCATTCTATCAAATATCTATCGTCATGCCTGTACTCCAATGGGTAGGCAGATACTATGGAATGCTAAATGCTCCTGTTCAAACACACCACTTTGGATGCCACGTATTCATTAACCTCATCATGCATGCTCGTTGATTATGGGTACTTTTAACCTTTTTTCAGTACGCCACCTACTTGGTTGGCGTATGTCCGTCTTGGGCACATCTCCATTAATTCTTACCTGATAGACTTCTTTCGTATTTCTTCTTTAATCCCTCCGGCCCAAACGTTCAAACTATCGACACATTCCTTATCCAATCTTAGACACCACATATTCTTTTAAACCACAAAACTATCAAATTAGTAAAAAATCCTCAGTGTAAGTAGTCTCACTTATCAATTAAAAACAAAATAATTTGTTTAAAAACACACACCCCTCTTCCCCCCGGACCTCGGTATCGAGTGAACGTGTGAAAATCTACGCAGTTTTAAATAAAATTATAAGTTTAAAATTCATAAAATCTACGTTCAATAATAGGAGTGCATAAGTAGTGAAGAGCTCTACGGCCATTACATCAAGGACCAGTGCCCCACCCGTCGTCAACAGCTCTACGCTGCAGCGAAATCCCGCCCACGGGTGAGAGAGACAAAACTATTTTCTTTAAATTGCAGCCGCAAGTACCAGGCAAACAGAATTGACAAGAACTCCATTAACACTAATTCAGAAACATAATTTCAACAAAACTATCAACTGGCCTTGCGGTCTGGAGGCTCAGAGTTGATGCGACGCAGTGAGGAAGCCCGGTTCGAGTCTTAGCATCCACTAATTTTTGTTGTTCGACTATAAGTTTAGACACATATAACATTATTCCAAATTCAAGAATTTTAATTGAAAAAGGAAAATATAACAATTAAATAATAAAATATATTTTCTAAAAATATTAAATCAGAAAAATAATCCAGTCACAAAATAGGAGTGCATAAGTTGTGAAGAACACATCTGCTTGAGCTGCCGACAACTTACAGAAGCTCCGTGCTCGCTATACAAGCCTGGTGCTCACAAGCTTAAGCCGCTATAATAACAAGTACTCACAATGGAAGACACATCACGCTCAGAGTCCAATATTTCAGAACCACAAACTCCGCCAAACTACATAGTCCAACGTTCGAAACGAGCTAGAGAAGAACATACTTGCGGCTCAGAATTCCTTGATTTTAAAAATGAAATAAAGAATTTAATCTCCTCTTTCGTATCATCTCAAAAAGACGAAATTAACAAGATTTCTGCTATATTAATGGAGATCAAAAGCACGAACAGCAACATTGAACAATCGATAGCCCCTTCCCTTCCCTTTCAGCTCAAAATGAGGCACTTAACAAAAAGATTGAGCAGCTGGAAATAAAGTCGAAAAGAGATAGCGAATATATTGTCCTTCTGGAGGAAAATATAGAAGATCTTCAGCGCGGGAGCCGTAAATCTAACCTCGAACTAAAAAATGTGCCAAAAATGGGTAAAGAAACGAAAGATGACTTGATAAAAATGGCCACTAACCTGTCTCAAGAAATTAATTACCCTATCCAGAAAAATGACATTAGCGACATTTTTCGTGTACCAAACAAACGCAGTATTGAAAAAAGCGGCCCTATTGTACTAGAGTTCTTGTCGACTATTACTAAAACTAACTACTTAAAAGCAGTTCGGACCTATAATCAGAAAAACAAGGATAAGTTACACGCTAAGCATATTGGACTCACCACGAATGAATTTACGCCCATCTACGTGTCTGAACAGCTGACAACCAAAGGAGCCCGTTTATTTTACCTTGCACGGGATCTAACACAGTCCAAGAACTATAGATACTGTTGGACCGCCTTCGGCCGTGTATATGTCAAGAAGGATGACAAATCACCCACAGTAATAATTAGCAATGAATCTCAGGTTTACAAACTCATGCAACAATGACTAGCAATCTATTACTCATTATCCCATATACTCTATTTTGTTTTTAATTTTTCTAACACAAAACCATGTTATTTTTTAAGTTACTGTTGTATTTTAGTTTTAAGTAATATATCCTTCATAATTAATGTAAGCCACTTGCGAATACACACATCTACACTTACTTCCCTACGCTTAACCACCACGCATCACCACACTTATTCACACAAACACCACACGCATTCACACACACATCATACGCATATACACTTACATAAACACAACCGTCAAGTATTTACGACACGTAGCTCATCTATAACATACGACTATGGATAGTACCCTGAGCGCAATAACTGAATTAGATAACACTGAAATAGCCACAGTATTGAGTTATTCAACAGGAAATTTTGTAAAACATATAGGTTTAAAGAAGAACAATTTTACTATCGTCTCCCAAAATATTCGCAGTATTAACTTAAACTTTGACGACCTTCTAATAAACCTAACGCAACTAGAACTAACCGCTGATCTGCTTGTATTAACCGAATGTAGACTAAACTCTACGAAAAACATTCCACAATTGGCTAACTACACCTCAGCCCAAACGTCGCACCATGTGAACAAAGCAGACGGAGTCGTTATGTTCATAAATAACGCAAGGAAATTTAAAATAAATGAAATTAAGTTATCTGATGCATCTTGCTTACAAATAAAATTCCAACCCGATCTTATTATCCTCGGCATATACCGTTCTCCGTCGAGTAAAAATGCAGACGACTTCATAAGCTCACTAAACACACACTTGAGCTCAATCTCCTCGGCAAGGAATATAATAATTACGGGTGATATAAATATTAATTTAATTCAGAAACACGATGAACAGTCGTTTGAACGTTCAAACAGACTCAATTATCTAAACATGTTGGCAATGCACGGCCTGCTACCCGGTCACTCATGCCCAACAAGAGAAAGAAGTTGCCTAGACCATTTTATTTTAAAACTTCAGCCCGGCCAAATATCTGCAACCATAGCAATCATGGATACAACTATTACAGACCATTTAACGATCTTCTTAAAACTCTCCTATCAGACATTAAAAAAAAACATTATGAAATGCAAGTCAATTGTTAACGTAGATAACGCAATAAATATGCTGAAAAACAGTAACCTACAAGAGCTTCTAAATCTTACTGACCCTAATACACTAGCAGATAGCCTTATTAATTCACTTCAAAAATGTCTTATCGCTAATACAATAAAATTCAACATGCAGTACCCGTCAAACATAGATTAATAAAGCCCTGGATGACAATCGGCCTATTAAGTTGCATTTCTAATCGGAATAATATGCAAAAACGGTTGAAGTCTGACCCAGATAATCACATTCTGAAAATTACTTTTAAGAGATATCGTAACTTTTGCAATAATATCATAAAAAAACAAAAGAGGATATATGATCGAAATCAACTAAGGGCGGTTTCAAATTAGCGTATTTTTCTGCGCGTATACGATCGTTTCTGCATACGCGCTTACACGCGCGCTACATTACGCGCGTCAAAATACCGGTCTCTCGTAAATGGGCATATATCGGCGTGTTCGCTCGAAACTGTAGTGACATCTTGTCAGTGTCAACATGGATTTTGACGGCTCGCGCTTATACGAGCTTAGACGCGCGTCAACGCTCGTACGAGTTGTGCGTGTGTCAAAAGGCGAGCCTATACGCGCCTTCAGGCGCTTCCAAAAACGAGCTTACACGCGCGTATAAAACGCTAATCTGAAACCGCTCTAAGAAAAGCACAAAAAGATCCTAAAAAGCTTTGGCGCACAATACATAATATTACGCATAGGCGCCCTCCTAAATCTACAAGCCTAGGGTTATTTGAATCGGCCTCACCTAATGAAGCAGTTAATAATGTAAACAAATACTTTTGCAGCATAGGCAAACTACTCGCTGACGATATTATAAACAGACCTACACAGAACATTTCATGCGAGATCCTGAACTCACCCGGCTCTCACGTCCCAATAATTTCACCAGTCTCGTCCTTTGCCTTACTAAACACCGATCCTGAAGAAGTACTAATGGTTCTAATGAATCTGAAATCAGACAGTGCTCCTGGTTGGGACAAAATACCTGTAAGCTTTTTAAAGGCTGCACATGTAACTGTTGTCCCCATTATAACTCATCTCGTCAACTTATGTTTTGAGCAAGGGATTTTTCCTACTGCACTAAAACACGCCTTGATAACGCCTGTATACAAGTGTCGGGACAAGACAGACCCGACAAATTATAGGCCGATATCTGTACTGCCGTCACTGTCTAAAATCATTGAACGATTACTTAATAAGCGACTAATAAACTATCTGACAAAGTTAAACTTCTTCTCAGCATCTCAATATGGCTTTAGACAGGGAAGGTCGACAGAGGATGCTGTACTTGCGCTTGTCTCTACTGTCGCTGAAAATGTCGACGCAGGAAGTAAATGTTTAGCAGTTTTTCTCGACCTGAAAAAGGCATTTGATACGGTCTCTGTCCCCAAACTTCTTCTCACGCTTGAGAGCATAGGAATAAGGGGAAAACCTTTAATGTTGCTTAAGGAATATTTGAACGAGCGCACACAAACAGTCCAAATAGAACAGATCAGTAGTTCGAAGGAAACGGTCACATACGGTGTGGGACAAGGGAGTGTGATCGGTCCAACACTGTTCCTTGTTTATATTAATAGCCTATGCAACATGAACATAGAAGGAGCCCAGATATTCTCATATGCTGATGATACGGCTGTAGTCTTTGCTGGCAAATCGTGGAACGATGTTAAACAAACAGCGGAAAGAGGCCTAGCCAGAATATCCGCCTGGCTTGATAGCAACCTCCTAACATTAAATGTATCGAAGACAAACTTTATATGCTTCACTATGTACGATAGAACGCAACCAAAACAAGAGTTCCAGCTTAAAATTCATACATGCCGCAACTTTTCTAACCACGATTGCTCTTGCTTGGCTATTAATAAAGTGACAAATATAAAATACTTAGGCGTAATGCTTGACCAAAGACTCTCATGGCACTTGCACATAGAACTCATTATGAACAGAATCAGAAAACTAATATGGACATTTAAAACATTGCGACACATAACCACAAAACAACTCATACTGCAAATTTATGACTCCTTGGGTCAGTCAGTGATTACATACTGTCTGTCTGTTTGGGGTGGAGCTATCAAGACTAAATTTCTGGAACTCGAAAGAGCCCAAAGAGCTCTACTTAAAGTCATTTTCTTTAAACCTTTTAGGTTTCCTACAAATAGTCTCTACCTCATATCAGACCGACTCTCAGTTAGAAAATTATATGTATTTCAAGCGATTCTTAAACTGCATAGAACCATTCCATACCTTTCATCTACTGAGCAATCTGGGAAAACTAGGAGAAAAAAAGTAGCGCCACTAATAACTGCAAAAACGGCTTTCGCAGACAGGCAGTACATGTGACAATCATCCCGCTTATACAACCTACTAAATAAAGAATTAAACATATATTCCATGCCGCACAGTGACTGTAAAAAGACCCTGGTTCTTTGGCTAAAAACCAAAACCTACGACGAAGTAGAGGCAATGTTATAATAAATTAATGATCGTGTAAATAAGAAAAATAACAACAATAACATTCACATACATACACTTAGACACTTACATAAAAATAACACACACGCATACACACACACACACACACACACACACACACACACACACACACACACACACACACACACACACACACACACACACACACACACACACACATACACACACACACACATACACACACCCTCAAGCGCATTTTTAAATTACATTTTTAATTTTAATTTTTAATTCTTAATTATTGATTTTTAATTTATAGTTTTTAATTTGATTAATTATTGAATTTTAATTTTTGATGTTTAATTTCATTTTTTAATTAATTATTAAATTTTAATTTTTGACGTTTAGTTTAATTTTTAATTGAATTTTATTTAAATACATTTGAAACTGCATGTTTTTCATATTATTATATACTACTAGTCTTTTTCATACTACAAACATTTTATTATTGTAATCACGCACAATTGCATTGTTAAAGGAAGAGCTGTATCCCCTAACACAAGCAAATTATTGCTTAAAAGGGGGTAGAATACGAAGTAATGTAAAACGTGTATTTGATGAAATAAACATTTTTATTCTTATTATTATTATTACACACCCAGTGAGATGATAAGACCAACCTTCATAACGGCAGCGCAGGCGAGCATCGTGCCACGTCTCCGGTACTAAATGAAATTTAATCCATCCCACATCACTATATGCATAGTCGCATCTGAATCTAACAGCATCTGTAAAAAAGCCAATAGGCAGTTAATTATTTGCGTGGGACACTTAATAAATGTAAGCTATTTAAATCATTAGAGATTATATTACAGATGATCAACAATTTAGTCATAATTTACTGCATAATAATGTTAATTACATACATACATACATAGATTCACGCCTGTTTCCCCGAAGGGGTAGGCAGAGGCATATTAAACGCCCACTTGGCGCCAGTGTTTTGATCCCACGTAATAGGTGGCGAGCCTATTGCCGCTTATCGGGATATTTTGTTTGCCAGAGCCTCGTCCGTTGATCGGCAGGTGCACCACTTGCAGGTGAGGTTGGCTTGGGACCCTAAGTTCTTGGTGGGAACCCTATGTTAATTAAGTTAAATGTAACATGTAATAACAACTCAACAATATTTCGACAGTAAAACAATATTTCTAATATCTAATACTAATCTTAATATATAAAATCCTTGCGTTACTGACTGACTGAGAGACACGCTACAGCCGAAACTATTGGGCGCAGGAAGCTGAAATTTGGCATGTGTGTTCCTTGGGGACCGTAGGGGTGTACTAAGAAGGGATTTCCCGAAATCCCCACGGGATTGGCCAAAATGGGTAAAATTAAAAAAATTGCAGGCGTAGCTGCTGGCGTCCTCTAGTATTATATAAAGCTGAAGAGTTTGTTTATTTGTTTGGTTGAACGCGCTAATCTCAGGAACTACTGGTCCGATTAGAAAAATTATTTCAGTGTTCGATAGCCCATTTATCGTGGAAGACTGTAGGCTTTATAACAACGCGCTATGAGCGACGGTAGCGGAGCAGTAGAATAACGCGGGTGTAACCGCGGGCATCCTCTAGTGTACTATAAACCTTAGGTCCGCCAAAGCGCAACTAAGGCATTTGAGCATTTTACATACAATTTTAGACATCGCCGTAAATTACTTTTTGATTAGGGATAATTATTGTATGGCATGAACATCATAAATGAGTTATAGGCGTCTACGATGTTCAGTAAATTTGACTGAAATGTAATAATATAACACTTTACATATCCAAGATGAAAAGCAACAGGTGTAGGTGTAGCACAAGGAAGCTCATTGGCTCCTACTAGGTGTTCCACGAGGCAGCATATTGGGACCATTGCTATTTTTAATTTACGTAAATAACCTGCCTAACTTAACTAACCATCTATGCATTATGTATGCAGATGATGCTACAATTTTTATATGTAATGATAACTTAAATGACACTGAATATGAAATTGAAATAAATAATACATTAAATAGCGTTACTAGCTGGCTAAAATCAATAAACTTAAAAGTAAATTTGACAAAAACAAAATTGATGCAAATTCAAAATTATAAAAATAAGCCATCATCGTTTAAAATATGTGAATCGGATACATTTATAGAAGAGGTCAAGCAAATAGATTTCCTTGGAGTTACAATAGACCATAACTAAAATTGGAAACATCACATTGAAAAAATAAACAAAAGGTTATCGAAATACAGTTATACCCTATCTATACTTGTCGAAACAACTTCTGTCAATACTGCGAAATTAGCTTATTTTGGTTATGTATATCCATTGTTAACCTACGGAGTAATATACTGGGGCAACTCATGTAATGTACAATCTACATTTGTTCTACAAAAAAAGTGTCTCCGCATTATTTATAATATGCAAAGTATGGACTCTCTTAGATCTGTCTTTAGTGAAAAGGAATTCCTTACACTTACCGGTATCTACATATTAGAATTATGTTTATTTGTAGATAAATAATAATATCCATTTTTTTAATCTTAAGTGTACTTCTAAGCCTAACGTGCGAAATAAATATAAATACAATTTAAAGTTACCACTTATAAACAATGTTATATATTACAAAAGCACGTATGTAACTGCAATCCGAGTTTTTAACCACTTGCCCGTATATATTAAGCAACTAGAAGGACAATTGTTTAAAGGGGCCTTAAAACGTTGGCTAATTAAAAAAGCTTTTTACAATATGAATGAATATTTTCAAAATAAATGTTAGTCTTAAGTAGTAGTAGTATGTAATTATTTATAAGAATAATATTACAATGCCCGATTGGGTAGACTGTTGAAACTACATATTTTATGTAAACACCTATGTATGCACACAGTTTCAGTAATAAATGTCTTTGTCTTTGTCTTTGTCCTATATTTTTCCTTATACATGATTATTATTATCAATTATTATCTTAATATATAAAATCCTTGCGTTACTGACCGACTGACAGACACGCTACAGCCGAAACTATTGGGCGCAGGAAGCTGAAATTTGGCATGTATGTGCCTTGGGGACCGTAGGGGTGCACTAAGAAGGGATTTCCCAAAATTCCCACGGGATCGGCCAAAACGGGTAAATTATTAAAAAATGCACGCGTAGCTGCTGGCGTCCTCTAGTTATCAATAAACTATGTAATTCTAAAGACCAAAAAATAATCGGAAAGGTTTTGACACTAAGAATATCATTACGATGATAAAATAATAAGAACAATCTTTAGTTTATTTTTCATCGTTAAAACTATACTCTTAAATATTCTAGACTATGAATATTTAAGTTTATATACTCGTATACACCTTAAATTTGGATTTTATCAAACAAGTACAGTTGATTTAGTTACAGCTTTCATTAGAACAATAGCAGTAATTTACTCACAAATAAAATGTACGTTTAAAACAAATAAAATACACGATAATATCAACTTACCCAGTGAACACACACCCACAAAAATGATCAAAACAGAATATCGTAAACTAACTTGCATATTTTTTATTAGTTAATGCAACACTGAGAGTTAATACAGATACTTGTATTTATATAAGAAAGATTTATCTTAATTATAACAGCAAGAAAATTAAACATAACATATACGATACTATCGTTACGTGAGTACAGTGAACTTAGTATTTATTTATCAGAAGAAGTTATAAATAAGTTTAACAGTAAAAAGATGGATCATATTATGACACATTAGGGACTGCCTGAACTAAGATTGGGCTTGACACGAAGAGCCGAAATTTTTTCTCATTGGCGTGCCGTTGGAGAGGCCTATGTCCAGCAATGTAATATTGCAGGCTGGTGACGATGTTGATTGGTCCTCACAAAATATGTTTGATTTTATAAAGATCTTCTACTATAACTCTTACAACTATTATAAACTTAAAACTTAAGCGTTTGCGAGGATGGATCAAAGCAAACGAACGAATTTCGGTTACCTTCGCAATAATATAGTTTTCGTCTCCATCACCGACTGGTTTGGGTAAAGTTGCCGTCATTCTGAACTTTTGCGGCTATCAATAAAATTTATATAAAATGAAACATCAGGATGAAACGATCAAAAGTTATTATGGCCACATTTCTCTAAACCATATCGAATCTGAGATATTCGGTTTTACATTTCTTAGTAAAATCGAATAAGTTATCACACTTAACTGCACTATTTTAGATTCTCTTTCATTTCATTGATAATCATTGATTGATCTTTCATAATCATTGATAATCGTTCGATCGAGAAAAATCATTCCTAATCCTTTTAAATAGTTTACGTTAAATAGTTTAATTATGTTCATATACCTAATTATAGCAGTCAAAACCATTTAGGTGAATATGTAATTGCGAATAATCCAAATAGAAGAAGGGTTGATTTTGAAATAATGAATACGGAAGTGCCTGCCCTATATGAATTTCCCATTTCTGTGAGTTCCGATGATTTGGTATTATACGCACTTGAACAAGTACAAGCGACAAAAAGCGACGGTACGAACCGTCGCTTTTTGTTCTCATCGAAGTATACAACGTTTTTTTTTACCACTAAAATCCACCTCGACTGCCAACCAAAGACGCCTTACGGGAGGAACACTGGGTACAGCAGCTATCTAGTCTTCCACCTATGGCGTCATGTTCAATGGAACCCGTTATTAGGGAAGGCTAAACGCCCTCTATTACCCTTACTGGCGGCTTCCCGGAGCAACGAATACTAATCAGCGACGCCGCCCTCGTCGTCGGGCAGGATCGGCCCTCTCCCGATCCCGATCCCGTGCAGCCTCCTTTTGGAGCATAACAGCTTCACAAAAGGAGGCCACTGCTTGCCAGCCTTCCTCGCTCACCAGCATGGCAGCAACAACTGCCGGCGAGGACAGATCGTGTACGATCTGGTCGACAAGGACTTCACACCCATGCCGGGCAATCCTCCAACGTATGCTGGGCGGAGTCCAGGTCGCCTGCACAGTGGTGATATTGTGCCGTTCTTTCGCGTCCGATTCGAATCAGATACTCACCGAAGTACCCGCACCCGGTGGGTATCTGAGTCAATCAGTAGGTGATGCGGCCGTGTTTCCGTTCAACCCAGGCTTCAAAACTTGGCAGAATGGCACTGACAGTGCTTTGCCATTGCTGCAGAGCCTGTCGGTGAGCGTTGCGCCGCATTTCGAGCGCGTTCTGGACATCCCCGTTCGCCTCCCGGTGAACTGCGCGAGTCTGGTCATAGACATTCGCGTCCATGTCCGCCAGGATATCAAAGGACGGGAAACGTGCCAGAACTGTCGCCGCTTCTGATGAAATTGTGCGGTATCCTCGTACGATCCGAATGGCCGCCACTCGTTGCACGCTATTGAGCCTGGCTTTACAGCGTGAGGAGGCCGCTAGGCGTGTGGCCCATATAGGCGCTCCGTAAAGGGCCATGGATCGTACGACCGCATAATAGAGACGGCGAACTTCTTCTCAGGGACCCCTGAGGTTCAGAAGCAGCCTTTGAAGGGCTCCTGCTAATCCGCGAACTCAAGGGACCATACGCTCGAAATGCTCCTTGAAACTGCAGCCGCTGTCGAGGGTGAGCCCGAGGTACTTAATGTACCGGTCTAATCGAAACTCCACACCATCCACTCTAATAAGCGAGCTTGATGGAACCACACTCTGTCGTTTCCAGTGGAACAGCGCCTCGGTCTTATGAGGCGCTACCTGTAGGCCCAGCCCGTTTATCTGTCGGACGACACAAGCCACTCCCAATTCCGCGAGCTGAATTACTTCAGGGAAGCCATACCCTCTTGCTAACACCAGAGGGTCGTCCGCATAGCAGACGATACTCACGCCGGGTCCTCAGAACTGCATCGTATGCGAGGTTCCATAGCAGGGGTCCTAACACTGACCCCTAGGCAACCCCACACGCGACCTCCCTCCGGTGTTCAAAGCCGTCCCGACCCATACTAGTATACGTAATGGACTTGGATGGATGAAGATTTTACGCAGATATGGAGGCATGTTGTGTTGTAATCGTGCCTCTCTAATTGCTAGCCACGGAAGGGAGTTGAAGGCGTTGACTATGTCAATACTGAGAGCCAAAGCCACTCCCTTCCGACGAACAAATTATACAAAGAACCTAACACTGATTTTTCAGAAACGATGACGAGCTTCAGGGGGATTGATCCGTGGCTTCTTAGAGGTAGAATCCAATCGCGACTATGTATATCCTCATCGAGAGAGCTGCGCAAGGGTTAAATGCGCTGTTAGGGCATTATTCTTCATGCGTGGTTGGGAAACGGACCTTGGGCTGTTGTTCCCATATAAATGTCAATTATATGGTACGTGGGATGGGGTAGGTATCAAAATAGCCTATCTCCACCGGCGCAATTCTTAGATACAATTATAAGACATGATATTGAGAATGAAATGTACGAAGATAACAAACTGTGTAATATAATATTTTAAAGTATGAACATATGGTTTTATTATTTCGTTTATGTCCTATTACACTGATGTCATGTCAGTGAACAATCTTAAAACGTAAATAATCTTAAGTAAAACACTAAGCGCGTCTCTCTATTAGTTTATATTGACGACATTCTGAAGATCTTCAAATGCTAAAATCTCAGCTCCGATATTACTTAGGACAAAAATAATTGATGTTATGTATATATTTAATATAGTACTACGAAGTATTATTAAAATTATTCGTGGCCGCTGGAAAAAATGACGCCACTGGTCCATACAATGTTACCCAAACCACAGAATAATTAGTACTTACGTACCCAAACCCCTTTCAGTTTGATGCCTCCACGCGTTTCTGAGAAAAAGGATCTTGACAGACGGACGGACAACAAAGTGATCCTATAAGGGTTCCGCTTTTTCATTTCGAGGTATGGAACACTACTTGATACTTGATGGCACGGGCTGTTTCCGCAACTCCACGTCTTGGCGTGTATTTTGCGTGCAGGTGGGAATGGTGTCTTCATTCGAGCCACCCCAGCTCTTCGAGGAAGGCCAGCAGACTCTTGATGTGGCCCACTGCCTCCCTCTGGGTGCTGTATCTCGTCAGGTACTGCTGCCTGTACTGTGCGACTTCAGGGCAGTCGAGGAGCAGGTGGGCTGCCGTCTCGTCTGCTGGCATACAGGCCCTGCACAGCGGGCTGTCGGTGATACCTATAGTAAATAGGTGTTTATTAAAGAATCCGTGTCCTGTGTAGGCGGCCGTGACTGTCCGCAGTTGTTGTTTGGACAGCCGGAGGATTTGTTAACACTAAAACACTAAGCGCAACTCTATATTAGTTTATATTGACGACATTCTGAAAATCTTCAAATGCTAAAATCTCAGCTCCGATATTACTTACGACAAAATTAATTGAAGTTATGTATATATTTAATATCATCATCATCAGCCTTTATCAGTCCACTGCTGGACTAGGCCTCTCCTTTGAAAGGAGGAATTGGCCTACTATACCACTCTGGCCAAACGGGTTGATATAGGGTTTGTATCAAGTTTTCCTTCTCTTACAGTGCTGTTCTCTGCATAATATGCTCCCTCTGTCGGCTCTTACGACACCCATGGGATGATATGGGGTGGTGACATTCCGTATTCTTAATCCGTCACCACACGGACAGATTACACACGGATACGATATTTAATATAGTAGAAGTATTATTAAAATTATTCGTGGCCGCTGGAAAAAAATTACGCCACTGGTCCATACAATGTTACCCAAACCCCTTTATGAAGTCTTGAGTTTCCTCCAGGATACTAGACATTTTGTGACTTTACTAGTATAAGTTGGAATTTATGAATACCTAGAAATAAAGTTTGTATTTATTTCAAAGAACCATCGTATTTATATAAACGAGAGAAAATACCCGTTCAACTAGACTTCTTGTATAATTACTTAGTCTTATCTTTATGACGACCTCTTGCCCTCCGTGGTTTCCAACAAGCGATTCAAACTTGATGTTTTGATATGTGTTTATAATTTAATCACTGTTATTGTATGTATTTTCCTAGAGGCCGCAGGAATGTATCAAGGGATTTATTGAAATTCTCTAGGGATCTTGAAGCAACGGGTAAATCAAAATAAAACACGAACGAGAAACTTCAATGTGTGGTTATTTGAACCACATTATTTGTTTCTTGTTGGGTACACACAATGATTAAATAAAAAAAACTGTTTTATATTATTTAGTTTTTCATCTTATTATACCTCTCCTCGGGCTTGGAAAGTTAAACAGCAGTCGTTCCCGTAACGGCAAAACACCATACTTATCACTCATATGGAACGCAATTATAAAGTCAGACAGAAAGGATTCCGCCGCAAAACGGTGCGCAGCAGCCTCGCCCAACTCTTGAGACAAGTAGGCAAGGGTGTCGGAGGTGGACACGGTCAAAGATTTTAGCCCCAACTCAGCAGATTCGCTTCGCGTCGCGGGATATTGGCACGCTAACTGGACGCGTGAGAGATCTGACTGACGTACTCTTCAGGCGGAGACTTGCAGGGGACTCGATGGCAAGACAGCAGCTTACAATTTATTGGGAATAGCTTTGAGTTAATCAATACACGTGGTACTGGCAGAGATCAGAGTAGCGTTTACGCTCGCTGAGGAGTTTCAGGACATAATCAAGGAGGTAAAACGCTACATTCATCGGCTTATGGCTGTAGGGGTACTTAAGGAAAGGAACCTATGCACCTAAGGTTTGTTGCAGCCACACCGAAGCGATAACTTTCTGAGATTAACTCGATGAAGTTCTTCGTGAAATTTCGCTCTCGCAGTAAATTATTCTAGATTATGATCTGAACGGTCTGTGGGTGAGGAGTATGAGAAGAGTTCACGGTGGCTTTGACTACGTTGGTCGTAATCAGGAAAGGGAGCATATCCTCCATGTGCGGCTGCCAACCTAGCCATTGTGTATACGTACTTCAAAATGAAAGCCAAACACCTTATAACCTACAAGACCGGGAGGCACGCGACCGAGACTGATTTCCTACTTACCAGGAGTCACCATATCAGCAAAAGATACTTGATGGGCCTAGCCGCGAAGAGAAGGAAGAGGTATTCAATTCACACCTCGAAGAATTGCACGGCAAACCAAGGCTTAAAATCTATTGTCTGATAAAATCAGCTATTTACAAAAATCAACTCCTTGCACAAATCAGCCACCTGCTTAAAAAGCAGCTACGAGCCAAAAAGCCGCAATCTGCAAAAAAAACTGGTTTAGATTAAAAAACACACAGAGCTACTGTAAACTGGTTTAGACAATAAAAACAATATAGAGAGCTACATAATATGTAAACTGATCAGGTAAAGTTGTCACGCATATTATTGCACAATTCTCTATAAATAACAATAATATTGATATTCCTATTACTTAAAAAGGTTTTTCTCGCCTATTACATAAAAATCATTTCTTTTCTCGTCATCCGACCGTTACTAACTTGACGGTAATCACTAACGTCACAATATAATTTCATTGTTTCTATGATATAGTTACTGAAACTGATTAACATTCTCAGACGCCTTAGCGTATAGGTACATTCAATGCATTTATGCTTCGGTTGTAAAAATAAATAAAACTCATTTGCATTTGTCACAGTTTCTCAAAGTTTCAATGACGTAATATAAAATTAACTAGAGGATAGCCGCAGCTACGACCGAACTTTTTTTTTATAGTAATAGGCGGCAAACGAGCAGACGGATCGCCTGATGGTAAGCAATTACTGCCGCCCATGGACACAAGCAACACCACAGGAGTCACAAGTGCGTTGCCGCCCTTAGGGGTTGGGAAATGGGATAGGATGAGGAGTGGGATGAGTTAGAAGGAATATTGGATATGGCCTCCGGCACTCACCGAATGAAACAGTACAGTTTAAATACTGTTACTTTACGTCGATTTTCTGTGAGAGGGTAGTACTTCCCCGGTCGAGCCGGCCCATTCATGCTGAAATCAGTAAGGCTCTACTACCTGTTAAACGAACTTTTTATAATTTAACTGTTTCGAACGACCTTTTCCGTCCTTCCTAATCGCGTGTGAATGTCGAGAAATACCTTCCAAGTGCACTCCTACGGTCCCCAAGGCACATACTTCAGCTACCTGCGCCCAAAAGTTTCGGCTGTGCGATGTCTGTCAGTCAGTCAGTAACGCAATAATTTTATATACATGAATTAATATCCAGGACAATTCATATAGAACTTCTGCGATGGTTACCAGATAACTGATAAACTTACTGATATTTTTATATACATAATATTTTTAATAGAAATATTCAGACAATATCTAATCCCTATTTATGACACAAACATTGGCACTGGTTTTTAAAATTGGACAGGTATTTTTTTCCTCAACCGTCAACGTCATTTAATTTTAAGGGGTTATTCTCTTAGGGCCTCGATCCCCGAGCCACCCGTACCGGAGGTCCCTGATTTATTTATGTATTGGTTAACTCAATTGAAAGTCAATTTAGCTTAAAAGTACTGTCAACAGCAATATACCGTTTATAAAATATTATAAGTTACTAAAATCAAATACTAACCTTAAGCATCATGATTAATCAGGAAACATGATAGAGTTTCGCTTGGTTATGGTAAATATTATAATTAAAGAATTTAAAGTAGAGTGTTTAGAGCGATCACAGGTTTTAATTATTGTCACAATTGTTTCATTTTCAATACACAAAAAATAAAATAACCAGACTAAATGGAAAATTAACATAACTGAAAAACAGGCAAAACTATTTGACTTCGATATTTCAGTTTGATTTGCATATTTTTTTACAATATTTCTTATATTGTAAAAAATATATATTAAATATTTACTACTATTGGCATAACAGTATACATCATTAAAAATCAACTATAAAAATTATCAACTTCAGTATAAGCTTATAGTAGTCAGTATCAGTATCAGCTAGTATAGTAATGGTAACGTGAAGTTTAAAAAAATATTGGCAGTAAGTACATCTAATTCAAAAAAATTCTATTGATGTTATAAATTATAGAATAGTGTAATTTGATAATATTGTAATATTTACATATTATGGAATATTGTTTACGTTCTTATAATATCCAATTCTATTTTAAACATTTTATTCAAACTGTATTAACCTCTAATAAATCTATTTGTTGGTGTTGTACGAAAATTCAATTTAGATACTTTCGTCTTATATATTTCAAACATATGCATTTATGTAATTTTATGTCGAATGTACAAGTTGAAAATAATATAAAAAATAAAAAGATAAATTAAATTAAAAGGTTCGTTATCGGGGCTCTCCGGAACGTGTGCCTCGGGGATCCGGGTTCTAAGAGTTATATGGCTGCACTAAATATTCTTCTATATTACTTATATATATTCTACCGAATTATATGTTCTACCCAAATACGTCGTAGCATATGTGTCTGCTGATCGGGTTGTCCCGGGTTCCATTCCCGGTTCGGGCAATTTTTTTCGGGCGAAAAAATATCACTACTACTTTATCGATTAGAACTAGGAGGCAGTAATTACAGGGGGAAATAAAGTACGTACCCATGAGGCAAGAGGTTTTCCATAAAGTACATTAACTTATTGAACGATAAGTTTCTGACTTTTATACGGGAAAACTTTGTCCAATGGACAAATAATTGCTCCACTTCTGAGTACTATTTGTGTCTGCCGCTTGCAATGTTTTAAAAGAGTCTTTTGGATGTGCATGTTGGGAACCACTGACACCTATATTAAATTTGTACTAGAACCGTATATTATGACCTCGGCAATGTTCAGTTCGTTACTTCCTGTCAAAATTGGCTATAATGAAGTACCGTATTAGTGGTATAATATTAATATTCTGTTTAACATGGACTTGGATAAACGTTGACGCTCATTTTATTGGTAAGATTTCGATTTTTGACAATTAATTATCAGTATTTACACAATTTCGAAAACAAGACCAATCACTACTTTAACCTTAGACGACTTCTCTGTATAATGAATAGTACCTGGATTACCGATTTTTCGTTTTTTGGGTATACCATGTTTTCTAAAAATGTATCCTAGCGAGATCCATTTATCATCTCCAATCTCCTGCATATTAAGTTTCACGATAATCGGTGGAAATCTATTGTTGTAAGTAACATGGAGCTCAGTCTTGTCACATCTTTAAAGAAACTTTGTCTCTCATATCGAAAATCTATACCTTGCACCCGCCATCACCTTGCAAATGGATCGAAATCGGTTTGATTGACCGCCGCTATTGGTTGATTTGATCTATCCATCGATTTGGCTCCCAGATATATCTATTTGACAAAGGCTTCACACAAAATACGTCAAATTTATCATCATCATCAGCCTTTAACAGTCCACTGCTGGACTAGGCCTCTCCTTTGAAAGGAGGAATTGGCCTACTATACCACGCTGGCCAAACGGGTTGGTATAGGATTTGTATCAAATTTTCCTTCTCTTACAGTGCTGTTCTCTGCATAATATGCTCCCTCTGTCAGCTCTTACGACACCCATGGGATGATATGGGTTGGTGACATTCCGTATTCTTAATCCATCACCACACAGAAAACAAATATGTATCCAAAGCTAAATCCATGGATAGATCAAATATTGAAACCGGCAGTATATCATAAACCTTTATTAATTTTCTGTGGCTTTACCACCTTTTTTTTTTGGGTATGGGTATGGCAGAAAAGGCATGAAAGTAGAATTACCGCAGTTGAGATGCGATCACTGCGTAGTATGTGTGGTGTGAGACTGATTGATAGAATTCCGAATGAAACTATACGAGAGAACAGTGGTCTGAAAGAAGATGTCGTGACTAAGGTCGGCAGAAAGGAATGTTGAAGTGGTTTGGACACGTGGAGCGAATGAGTGAAGAAAGAATGACGAATCAGATTTATAAGGCAAATGTGTGTGGGCAAGTCAGTCGCGGCAGGCCTCGTCGGACATTCTTCGATCAAATTGGAGACGTCCTAAAAACAGTCCGAAGTACCCGAAACCGGTGAGCATGTATGAAAAGAGTAATGAGTGTAGTTCCTCTACACTCATTACTCTTTTCATACGTGAGGTTTGTAAGGATAGAAGCAAGTGGCGTTCTGTTGTTTCTGCCTGAAAAAGCCGTGAGTATCTGTATGTATGCTTTATCACCCACAAAGAACTAGTTTTACATGATGCAACTATTCAAAATGAGTTTCTTCCAGATAAAGTGAAGTATCGCTGTGACTATAAATACTGCAGGGCATGCAAAGGATGGTTCAAGTACCACAGGATGCCTGCGACCTTCCACGAAGCCCGGTTGAGATGTGACATGGAAGGTACGTAGTAACCTTAAATGTACTGAAGGGCCTTAGGGTTTTATTCCTGATAAGTGGATAGAATGCATGGTAGCGATAGCCGAGTGGAGATACCAACAGACTGCCATGCAGAGGGTATCGGGTTCGAATCCACGGCGCGCACTAATGACTTTTCGGAGTTATGTGCGTATTGAATTGTTAATTATCGCTTGTCCCGTGCCTCGGAGAGCACGTTAAGCCGTCGGTCCCGGTTGTCATGAAGATCTTTGACAGTCGTTACAGGGCGTCAGTACCTTCTAAATAAACTGACACTGGTCTAAACCATGGAATATCGCTATCCTTACGGTTTGCGGAGGTCAGACAGGCAGTCGCTCTGTGGAAAAGCTAATATTCAGCCAAATCCGGTTAGACTAGTAAGCGGGCCCCAGATTGTATAACGCTGGGATAACGCTAAGAGAATGATAAAGTGGATAGAATGCATGCTACTGTGGCGCACATACTGGCAGCAAAAAATTGTTTGACCCGCATGTGTCTAGAAGCTTGTCCCAAAATAAGATCGATAAGAGGTATATAAATCAGATAAGAGAAACATATTTTGTATGGCGCTTATATCAAATATGCATCTCTAATCTCCAAATCCATGTATAGATCTGATATTGAATCCGGCGGTAAGTGTATACTATGAAATATGAAATGGCTGCGGTGACTAGCTGCTGCATTAAAAAGAAAAAATATAATAGATAGAAAACAACTATTTTGAATATTTTTATGATAAAGAGGCTGATATAAGATTTTTACGAAATAACGAATAACCTTATTATTCATGGTTTCGTATTATTAATTCTTGAGTCTGTCCGTTCAACTATTTTGCTACATATTCATTAATCCTTTTCTTTAAAATCCATTACTTCATATTGAATAATGAGCTTGTTTTTTTACCAATAGGTGCCATACTAGCTTCCCCAACAACGCCTGAAATCAGATCAGTTTTGGCGCGATCGAATGGAAGGATTCCAATACTGACAGGGATTCACTCTACTTTCTCTGCAGGAGATTTTGCAACTATTGATGGTTAGTACCAAATATTTGTTTTATTTGGCTAGATAATAATTTACCGACTACCTCCGTGGTCCAGTGGATAGCGTACGCGACTGCTGATCGGAGTTCCCGGGTTCGACTCCCGAGCCGGGCAAAAGTGTTGCTGGGTTTTTCCGAATTCTCAGTAGCAGCCCGGAGTCTGACGATGTGCCCGGTAACGGCAATGGGCTTTTTTTTTTTTTTTTCTTTTTTTTCTTTTTTTTTTAATTATATATACATGGTATTGTACATATTTAACAATATTTATTTTACTCGCCAAGCTCATTCGCTTGTTGGCGAGATACGCTCTTATTATCTACTTATAAATACGAATACCACATAACATGTAACATAATATTATAGTAAAAAAGAAAACAACAAAGAAATGAAATAAAAACATAGATTCTAACTTAAAGATAATATGAATATGGAGCTTAGAAATTGACTGCTCGAGGGTTTTGGTGAGCCTCAGCAATCGCGAGGTCTCCTTCACCGAGCAATAAATCCCTAAGCTTATTTTTTAACACATACTTGCTATATTTTGGTTCTTCTCTTAATATATTTATTCCATTAAATATTTTTGGGACTAGATATTCAGTCATTCTCTCTCCGTAATAGGCTCGCCCCCTATTACGTGGGACCTGAAAATTCGTGGTGAAATGTGGGTGTATTATTACACGTCTGCCTACCCCTTCGGGGATACAGGCGGGATACTATAAAAAAAGATAATAATTTAAAGAGGTGGACGCATTGCATCAGGTATCGGTGCACTGTGCACGGTCAATGCTGCTTACGGCCATTTTCAATATTCGATCCATACATGGATTTAATGATTCTAGATTCGTGTTTGACATATTTTGTATGGAGCTTATGTCAAAAACGAATCTAAAATCTACAGATCTATCTATAAATCGAATGTTGAATTCCGTAGTTAGTGGATCAAATAAGCCAATCGAATTTACTGCCGACATGATTTGACTTTTCAGCCTTATCGAATCCTTAGTCCGTTATTGTAAGAGGAGAATAAACCAACTTTTAGTTTATGAAGTGTCCGCCTAAATCCAAATAATGCTTCTAGTTAGAGTCTTATCGGTTTTCACTCATTTTATTTCAGCGAAAAATGCCTCAGGTGAATTACTTATTCTAAACGGAGAATAAACCAATTGTCACTCTGTGAAGTCTCTGTCATAATCCAAATGAATGCTTGTGGCTACTAAATATTATTATATATATTGGCATATATATATTGGCTAATTTTATTTCTACGAAAAATTCCATAAGTTAAACTACATGAGCTATAATTGCTACGAAATTTACGAAAGGCGTCTACGATCATGCTGAACTATAGTGATGGTTGTACTGAACAAAAAGTCTTATAATATTTTTACTTTTGACACCATGTGTAATTTCAATAATCAGATAATTTTGATAAGAAATGGATGTACGAATATGCAGGTAGAAAACAGTTTTATTACATCCATTTAAAACACAATTTTAAATACTAAATACATTTTTTTTCGAAAATTTATACGATTTAAAACATGGCTACTTAGGATTTACGGAAGAATGACTGCTGTTTGATACTTATTTTTTTTGTCAAAATGAATTACGCCATGTTGCATGACCTTAATTTTCACTCACTAAGGGTAGATCTACACTTTAGTATCGATCACAAACCGTTCTGGATGCAATCTTATATAATTTAATTACCGGAATACAATTTGTAACTTTACTGAATTTCAAAAGACCTGACTATGGCCTTCATTAATTCGAGGTCAACAAACAGTAAGTAAGAGTAATTATATTTTGGTTTTCACAGGTATACCACTGGAAGAAATACCACATGAATGGATGAAAGCTGAAATAACTGATAACATAGATATAGAACATTGCGCTTCTATAAACGCTAAAGGCGGTTTGGATGATGTGCCTTGTGACGTACCTCGACCATTTATGTGCTACAGGGATAAAATAGAGGAATTGAATGCTTGTGGAACACCGGATCCAGGTAAAAGAATCATTATGAGAAATATTATAAGTGTTACTGGGTTTTTCCGAATTCTCAGTAGCAGCACGAAGTCTGGTAATGTGCCCGGTAACGGCAATAGGCTCGCCTCCTATTACGTGGGACCTACAAATTCATGGCGAAATGTGGGTGTAATGCTACTAATGTTACACCTGAAAAAAGCGAAAGTTTGTGTGGATGGATGGATGTAAGGTTGCGTCTTATTCTTTCACGTATAGTAAATACTACTGAATGGATTTTGATTACACATTGAAGCAATATAGCTTATATATTCATCATGGCCTACATTTTGTATCGGTAACCACGCAAGCAAAGCCGAATCATATTCACATACCTACTTATGTAAAGACAAAAATACAATTGTACACTTAACTCCTACGACATAATAGACAATAATATCTTCTTCGATGTCTTACATCAAGATTTTTTCAAGGTACAAAAATCACAAGCTTATACGAGGCAGTAGAAAATAGTCAGTAAATAATACCACAATTGTCAAAAATTGTGCACAGGGTTCCCACCAAGAACTTAGGGTCCCAAGCCCACCTCACCTGCAAGTGGTGCACCTGCCGATCAACGGACGAGGATCTGGTAAACAAATTATCCCGATAAGCGGCAATAGGCTCGCCACCTATTATGTGGGATCAAAACACTGGCGAAAAGTGGGCGTTTAATATGCCTCTGCCTACCCCTTCGGGGAAACAGGCGTGAGTCTATGTATGTATGTATGTATGTTGTCAATAATTCTGGCTGTTTCAGAATACCATCTTAATAGCGATACACAGAAATGCTACAAGTTCCATACAACACCCAGATCATTCAGGCGAGCCTACATGGCATGTTCAGCGGAAGGTGGCCATCTTCTTATCATCAACAGCGACGAAGAGGCAACAGCAGTCAAAGAATTGTTTGCAAAATATCCGGTGGACAGCTTGATAGGGAAGTTTAACAAAGATTTCGCTTTTATTGGTATCACGTCTTGGAATGAACATGGAGACTGGAGGACTATACATGGTAACAAACATTATTAGTTATGTTTATAATTATGTTTATAACTAGATGGAACTGATTATTTTATTTGCACACATTGTACGATTTACGAAAAGGGTCTTCATCGTGTGTCATGAGAACTGATTATGCCCAGTTTTACGCCCCATTTATAGATTAACCTGTAACTAAAATTACTTAACAGCTTACAACACAGACTTTTTAACACTAGTTTTGAAATTGCATTTCACTGTTCATTTATTTTGTGTCCTAATCTAAACAGCTTTATATGCCGATTACCTTCTATAACACCAATTTTGTCAGAGGGCTCACTATCCGCTCAAGCTGAAAATAATTTAACAACGCTTTTTAACTTCTAATACTAATATTATCATCGACGAATCGTCAAGATCTAACCAACATTTCCACCTTTTCTCAGGTGAAAAGCTAGCAGACGCAGGTTATGACAAATTTGCACCACCACCAGCAGAAGAAGTTGCAAATTCAACTATACCAGAATTATGTGTCACCGTTACGAGAGAAGGATTACTAAGCAACGTAAATTGTGATGACTATTTTGCGTTTTTTTGTGAAAAGCGACCTGAATATCCTCCAGTATGTGGCCTAACATTATAAGACATAACCAACAAAAAAAAATGAACCTTGACAAAAATTTATAAATCTGAATTTTTTTCTCTGAAGAACATTCAAAAGACAGTTCTAATTTTGGCTGGTACTAAACTACAGAGTATTCATAGACAAGCTTTAGATGTAAATAAGAATGCATGTTTGGTTTTAAAATATATAATTACTATGTAAAAGAACAGATTAACCATTACTATCTATCTACTAGTAGAACATTATAATAATGATGCAGATTTTATTGGTAAGCAGTAATGCACGTATTCCATAAAAGTGTTGTATTTGTTTCCCTATTTTTCTCAAATTGTTTTTACATATAATTGCATTTCTGATATGGATAAACTGTTGTGTCTAATGTTATATAATCCGCTTTAATAATAAGAACTACTGTACACAGTTATGCAAAAAATATTTATCTTTAATATTAATTGATCTCACTTGGCTGTTATATTCTTGTTTGAACGACACAGCGTATACACTTGGCGTTGAAAATCGAAAATTGAAATTGTTGAATAAATATTGATAAAATATGAATATTTGTTTGTTTTTGGGAACCTATATATTTAAGTCCAGTAATGTCGTGGAGGACATCAATGGAGCTTCGGTGTTGCACAAGAATCGGTTCTAGGTCCCCCCCCCCGTGGGATCTCCACCTTGTCGTGGTGGGGGGGGCTCAGTAACCGTGGATTGGTCATCCGCGGTGAAGCTAAGAGGGATCCAGGAGGGGACGCTCCGCGTGGGCTTGACGGAGGCCTGCACAGGATGCGTCCAAAGGGAGGGGTGCGAGGGACAGTTCTTCTGTACCTCGCAGTCGGGTGCGGTCGCGGGAGGAGAGGCGTGTTGGTGTTGCGTTGCCGCGCGCCCTATCTCCCGCGACTAAATGGGGGCGCACCATCGTTGCGTCGCGGTGGGGCCGCAGAGGAAGAGGAGATGCGGTGTTGCGTTGCCGTCCTCCCTATCCTCTGCGGCCGCTGAGTGTTTTGGCGGCGGAGCCCAACACCTTCATCCGCCGTCAAGGGGGTTTAGTTCGGGGCCCGCCTGACCATCTGGCGGGCCAATACCCGTCGGGGGGTAGCGAGGAATGCTTCAGCGATACCCGACCCTCCGACACACGGGTACGTGAGGAACACGGTTTGGTTTTTAGTCAGTAAGAGTCTGACAGTCCCCTTCGTCCTTCCCCCAAGGCGGAGGGACTCCATGAGGATTTTCCAACCCGACACCAAAAAAAAAAAAGGTTTGGTTCTAGGTCTGCTGTTATTTATTTATGAAATATACATATATTTTTACCAATGACGTATTATAATATAGACGCGCCATACTCCCACATAGCGGCTCTGAAAAACGGCTACAAATGCCAAATAATATCTTGTATGAATAAAGAAAGAGAAAGTAAATGAATACTACTATAAGGGACACCTGTTGTTAGAGAGAGATAATTTTGGTTGGTTTTTTAAACTCTTACACACAAATTATTGTTTCGGAGCGTACTATCACAACACAGGTTCGCGGTACTTTAGTACATATATATCGATGGGTTCGCGCGTTATCTAGTATATCTGTATAATCTATGCGCGTAACTAAACGAAATGGCGCCAATTGCCTTAATTTCAGTTTGCCATTTCAGTGTGCGGGCAACGCATCTATAGCTTTTATATATCTTTGATTTTTACCATATTTAAGTGTACCATCTACATACATGTATATAAGAAAGTCGTGTTAGTTACACTATTTATAACTCAAGAACGGCTGAACCGATTTGGCTGAAAATTGGTGGGGAGGTAGCTCAGGACCAGGAAAAACACATAGGATACAATAAAATTAAAAAAAAAATAATCTAGGAGGGATTTTAGAGAGGGTCAAAGTTTGAAGGGACAAACCTCCTACCTATTGACAGTAAGAACGCATGCGCTGTAATAATTGAGTGCTGCGCATGTCCTATCTGTCAGTACTGTCACATTATACATTGTCATATGGTGCACTGTCATTACTTCGTTCGCTTACTTATATAAACTTATAATTATTGTAACAGCCTTGGCCAATCCCTACTAATATTAGGTATAAATGCGAAAATGTGTATGAATGTATGTACAAATTTCACGCTAAACTGGGCTGAACCAATATTCTCTACTCATAAATGCGAAAGTGTGTATAGTGATATATCGGACCATGGCTTTGACATTTGCCGACATTTGACACCTTTCGGTAAATAATGTCATGAATACTGACCAAGTTTCTTCGTACCCTTGAGACGGAGGATCTCAGATAGGATGTCGGGGTTCGAGAGAAACACTGCTAGGCTGAACAGGCTCTTTATTATGTCTCACTACCGCTTAGGTACATACAGTATGACCGAACTAGGTAAGCACTGGCCTGAGGGCTGGAGCGTAGACTCCTGCTGCTCTCCGACGCTCGCAGGGTAGCTGCTCGTAGGGTCACCGATGAGCTGGCCAAGGTGCGCTGCGCAGGCAGCTCTGTGGTCGAGGTTCAGGCTGAGTGGGGTCTCAGGCGGTGCGGCCGATGTGGGCCGAGCGGTCAGGCTCAGGCGTCCGTGGCCTGGCTGTAGCAGCTCGTAGGCAGGAACTGAGGCTTGGGTGGCAGCTGGCTAGTAGCGGCACGGCGCCAGCAGCTCGTGGCTTGTAGCCCGTAGAGAGAAGACAGGTGCAGTGAGCCCGTAGGAAGAACTGGAAACAGCATAGAGAATACACAACAACCGGTCAGGAACAGGCGGTCCCTAGATCGGCTGTTATGCTTAGGAGACACAGATACTACAGACAGAACGTATAGGCACACAGACAACTAGAATATGCTTACCCCCAGGGGGACAGTTGAAAGAGAAGTAGGATTGTAGTTGTAGTTACTACAACCATCAGCGAGACGGTGTGTAGGGCAAGTGATCGACTTAGATCGCGCACCCATCTTATATAGGTATAGGCCTATGACTCACAACTGCCTTTGGCTAGTGAACATGACCATATTTGGTAATATTGCGAACGGCTAAGCTGGCGTTAAGCGCCTGCGAGATATTATAACGCAATACGTGTAGTATTACGTTACACCCTATAGGGTTTCTGAACTCCTTATAATTATCAGGAGTACCTTCACGCAACTTGAGACTGAACGTTGGTGTTCTAGTCCTGTTCATTCGGAATCTTAATGCACCAAAGCTTTGTAATGGCAAACGGCTACAAGTAACACCTAGGACGAAACATTATAAAAGGTATTCGCGATGAAGGGTTCCGTAGTGGAGGTATCCACTTACCATAGCCATTATCTTCGACTAACTATTAATACCTAGTATTTGTATAAACGATAAAGCTATATGTGCAGTTTTTTAAGATGTGCACCTCGAACATTTTAACAAGTCACATCGACCATAGCACATTCATTTGAGCTCCTCATGAGGCGAAACATAGTGTTATGTTGGAACGTATCCAAAATAAGTTCACGAGACACTTGTATTACAAGCTGTAAGGGGTATATCCATTATACCCATTGATGTACTCGTACCCTACACTATTTGTTTTAGGTATGGTACAACACTCTAAGAGTACGACGGGAGTTTTCGCTCGATAATAAATTTTCGAAATAATATTTTTAAAAGCGTATATTCGGCCTATTTTTATATCATTGGCTAAGACCTCGACTCTTTTTTGTGTATGTGGCTAACTCTTATGCCGCAGTTTATATACCGTACTGCACTTTCTGCTAGATCTGCATGTCTCGAAACAAGAAACGGGCCCGACGGTTTTACTCAACCCTCGCTGCACTGTAGCGCTCCGATCTAAATTCCGCAAGTGGTCACCCATCCAAGAGGTGACCTTTGTAAATATTGCTTAACTTTGTCAATCCATAAGTAAGGCAAGTCAAGCCACACCAAAATTCAACGAGATCTAAATCAGCCTACTATCTTAGAAAACTACTAACAAATTCCGTGTACGCAACTAATGTGGAAAAAGTATCCATAGGCTATGTCATTAAAATCAATGTCCGCTAACCCAAAAATATAGAAAACCGTAATAATAGTATTATAGAGAAATGTTATCATTATTTGAATTTAGTTGACAGCAGTCGGTCGTTATTACTTTCCAAAACCCTAATTTAACTAGCAAGGCAACATTATACTTACGTGCTAGTGATGTTCTTAGATTCTTCGATATACTTTTTTTTATATAAATAAAATACAACTGACGACTGCCTCGTTGGTCTCGCGGCATAAATGTGCGTGTGGGATTGGGAGGTCTCAGGCTCGATTCCTGGGTCGGGCAGTGTTATTGGGTTTTTCCGTTAGGAAATTCTCAGTAACAGCACGGAGTCTGGTAATGTGCCCGGTACGGCAATAGGCTCGCCCCCTATTACGCTGCCGTCATAATTAGAAAAGGCACAACTAACATTTTACAAATGTTGAGAAAATCGAGATTAAAATATTTTTTGAATTTTGTTAAAAAAAACACGTTTAAAATGTGTTTTTCGAAATTAAGTAAATGTAAAAAATTGCGTTTTTTTAGTATGTATACAACTATAGCATTATTATATTTTTAAGTTTAATGGAAATATTTAATAATTAGCATATTTCTTTTTAACTTAACATAAAAAATAACATGAAAAGAGCAGTATTATGTTTAAAAGGCACATATAACCAAATATGCCTTTTCAATGTAAAATTTTGAGTAAAAATTTTAAATGTTACGATAAAAAGGCATATTTACTCAGTTGTGCCTTTTCACTGTAAATTATTAAAATAAATACATAGGTAGGTACAGTAAATATTAGAATTAATTCCTAATATTTATATTTTATACTTTGTGAGTGTATTTTATTGTGTCTCCACAGTGGGATTATATATTTTAAAAGAGGCTGATAAATGTCATTATATCTAATATATAAAATTCTCGTGTCACAGTTTTCGTTCCCATACTCCTCCGAAACGGCTTGATCGATTTTGATGAAATTTTTTGTGCTTATCCGGTATCTATGAGAATAGGCCAACATCTATTTTTCAAAAAAAAAAAAATTTGCAAAACAACGTTTGCCGGGTCAGCTAGTAAGAAATAAAATAAGGTAGTTGTAAGAAAATAAAACATTTATTTCAAAAAGTTTGTCCAAACAAATTTTCAAAAGTACTATCAATTATTAATAATATCAATAATTGAAGGACTCAACAAAACAAAAACAGAATTGTTTACTAAAAATGACACTTCAAAATCTCTCTTAGTTAAAAATTAGGTAACACAACCAGTTAGGAACTTCAATGGTAAAGAAATGCTATCTGTATATCTATTAAAAAAACATGTAATTATCCAGCCTTTAGAGACAAAGAAAATCACGTTAATGTTTTTAAACTTTCACGATTTTTTTTATTAAACATGATTGTTTATACTAATGTTGCCGAAACCCGCTCTTCACGAAGGCGCTGCTAAGCTGACATCAGTCTACCTGTGACCACGGCCGATGTAATTCGGTCGAAATGTCGGGAAACATTAAGGTATTTATGCCTTTAAAATATTAACACGATTCAGACCCGGTATAAACAATCATGTCTAAAGAAACTTACGTATCTATAATATAAAAATTAATCGCTGAATGTGTTGCTAAGCGCAAATCTCAAGAACTCCTGAACCGATTTTCTAATTCTTTTAGAATATTCCTTGAAGTACGAGGATGGTCACTTTGCGGGTGAAACCGTAGGCGCAGCTAGATAATAATAAAATTCGAAAATACTTAATTGATAGATAACTGAATAAAATTATTATCCACATATGTGGTTAAGTATTTTATGATCAATAATTTACACACGTACTCATAATAAAATTAATACATAGACCATACGTTATACGACCATAATTTTTTGACAGACATATTTTTTGTAACTTAATAAAACACTAATTAACAAATGCGTGGACATAACAATAATAAACTTTGAGTAAGCATATAAAGGTGTGTTATTCTATGTTTTAGTAACAAAAACTCTGTCAAAAAGCAAATCGTTAACACACGATCGAAACATTAATACCAATTACATTTTTGTAACGAGATTTGTTGTACAGTGCGGCTACGTGATGTTCGCTATAATTACCTACCGAAATGTTTTAATAACAATGTAACCCTTTTAATGCAAATCAAATTAAAAATACATATCAATTTAAATTACTAGTCTTATAATAAGCAATTATGGTAAGCCACGGAAATAAGTAATAAAAACAATATTTACCAGAGGGCTGCACCGACAAGCCTGGACTCGCCTCGACTCATCAGGCACAACTGACGGCATTCCCTGCATACCTTGCCCTCCTCACTTCATCTCCGTTCAGAAATGTTTAGTAGTAAAGGCACAAACGCCAATGTGCCTTTTTTATATAGGTAACATTTATAAGCCTAGGGGTAAATAGAAAGGGCATAACTGCCAGTTGTGACTTTTCTTTCTACATTAATTGCTAAAGTGATAATATAAAAAATAAGCACAATTGCCACATAAGCCTTTTATATTTGACGTACGTCTGTTATGCCCTTTCCATTAAATATATCAATAATAAATAGGTGAAATAAAAGTCATATCTCACAATATGCCTTTTTATTGTAGCTAAAAATCCATAAAAAATTAGGCAGATAGGCCTTTTTTTCCTGATTCCGAATATATATTTAACTCATTTTGACAAAAAGTGTTAGTTGTGCCCTTTTTCGGTAACACGGCAGTACGTAGGACCTACAAATTCATGGCGAAATGTGGGTGTAATATTACACTTCTGCCTACCCCTTCGGGGATACAGGCGTCAGTCTTCATAAACAATTTTTTCGTTCAGGCTGTTTTCTCTCAAATTCGCATCCTCTTGGCATCGGAATGAGAACTTACTAACTTAAAAAAATATATATAGAAAGTCTAGACTCTAGAGCTATTAAAAATATTGCCAAAATTAACAGTAACTACTTTAATAGATTTAATTATATCACTATATTTTTGTATAAAATATCATTTTATGTATAAAATGTACATTCTTAATACAATGTAAATTATTGTTAATGAATAATTAATATAATAAATAATGTCCTAGTCTTTTATTATTAAATGTAGTGGTATTTCAGTCATTGACCATAACACCTCCTCAAGGACATTATTGGGAACCGTTATGAAGAGAAGAATTACAGGATCCTCCCCCAGCCAAATTTCAAATTATTTAATTAAAAAGCAGAACGGAGTATGGTACTTACTTGATAATTGAGTGAGTCTATAAATAAATAAATAACATAATTAATTTAAAAAAAAATTTTTGCTTCGATCACCTGGTAAAAAAGCAAGCTTTACAATAAAATAATTCTTATTTCTTATATAATCCACTGGATTTAGCACATCATGGCGACATCTTATTTTATTTTATTTATTGAGGATTTCTATCTTCATTTTATTACAAAACTAAGCTTGAATAAGGCCGATGATTATAAATTTAATAATGAATTTTCAATCTATAAAACCGTTTTCAATTAAAAGATGAAGGTAAGCTTTATTCAGTTGGAGGCGATAAAAGCGATTTTAATAAACGTCTCAATCTCCTTAAAGCGTCAAAGCGAGGTACCCTTTTAGGTTTTAATAGATAGAACGATAATGGTAAGAACAAATGCATATACTTTAAATGATTAAAGTAACGATAATCCGAAACTATAGAATTTATACTAATATTACCTATAACTAGGTACTTGGTAAACAAAACATTTGGATTGATTTTATAGAAAGCAGATAGATGATTATATTCACATTAGACTGGTTCTACTTACTTATATATTAGTGCATAGTCTAACCAACAACGTTAACTTTATAAAATTAGTCTAAAAAGGTCCTTATACTCTGATACATTCAATTATTGTCATCATATTGCCATGCTTATTTTTGCATATTGCAAGAAACATGAAATATACGATTCTTGACCATGGATGTAAGTACTGAGTAGCAGAATTAAAGACAATATAAACAAAAGTTTTAACTCATGTATTTCTTTTTCTTTAACCTTCAAGCAGGCGCGCGGGCTTTTGTAACGGGAATGGTCACGCGTAACCTAAAAAACTCCTTGGACATTTAAGGGATTTAAAATACTAAATAACCATAGAATCGTATATTATTAGATTTGTGATTTATCGTTTAATATTCAGTTTAGTAATAGAAATAAAAAATGTAATGGATATTGTTTAATTCAAATGATTAACATTATAATAAGACAGTCACATTTTCTTTGGATGGGTTTACAAAATAACAATATAAACTATCATTTATGAAACAATCAAATACATTAATTTTAGAACACAAAGAGAAAAAAAAAGTGAATATAACCCTCCGACCCTTCATCACTGACTTGTGATACTCTCTTTCTTTATAATTTTCTTGTAATTGCGCGATTATCTAAAGGTCGCTAGTAGGCCTACAAGCCATTTTATATAAAAATACAAATAAAGCACTAAATTGGTTCAAAATAATAAATAAACAATCTACACACAGGGACGCCCGTAAACTTTTCGACGACTAAAACAAAGGCTAATTGTACAACACGTGACAGGTGGAGAGAATGAATATATAGCTCGTTTTGTTCATAACGAACTTAGAAGAGGGTACTTAAAGCATGAAAGATTTTTAACTAAAATATTAGGAATTGTAAATAAAGACGTTTCAAGTGCGGTCGATTCAACGCCGCGCGACTTCTTGAAGGTTAAACTCTTTCACAGCACCTTAGTACAATCAGATAATGTGTGAATGACTTTTCTCTGCAAGTACTTATGCCACCGTGGTGTCCATCGAAGTCGACATGTGTTGTAATTTATATATCTTCTTTTTTTCCTCATTTTATCGATATCTGTCAATGGCATATGTCGCAGCACTATTCTTACACATGGTTGTAACCGGGCATCATTTGCGACGTACAATTTAGACGACAGCCTACCGAACCGTATCGATACACAGACTGCACTATATTTCGATATATCGCGTCAGTGGAGTGTTTCTTATGAACATATTTGTTTGTGTTTTATTTAAGTATAATAATGCTGAAATTGGTAAGTGTTTTTATTTTATTTCATTTTTATCTGTGTTAATATGCACTAACTTTAATGTTCGTGTCCAATGTGTTAATTAAATAGCTTTTTAATTGAATAAGTTATTATGGTACATACGTTTACTAAATGATAAAATGCACAACTTCACTTTAAGAAGTTATATTTCTTTTACATCTATCTAAGTATAAAAAATATAAATTATGTGTAAAATTCCTTAATCCTGCGTAGATATCTTTTTCAAAAAACAAACAAGATATCAAACTCTAGCTTCTATAGCAGATGAATAACATCTTCAACTTAAGAAAGGTAAGTTTCGTTCTAAACGAATTTATTACTGAATGCCAAGATACCGACCGGCTTGTCGCCAACTTTATTAAAATTCATAGCAAACTTACGAAGACACGAAGTTGTACAAACAATTATACTTGCTTGCGGGAGTTCATTTGAATATATCTTAGATCATAAGTTTTAAATTGTTCTTTACTAGCTTTTGCTTGCGGCTTTGAACAAGAATGAAAGGTAACGTAAAATATGTAAACAAGAATTTAATATGTTTAAACTTTTACTTTATATGTCTGTGTTGTGACTTAAAAAGTATTAATATATATTATATAAAATTCTTGCTTTACTGACAGACAGTTTATCGTATACATTTTGGGCTATTTAAATATTGTAATCATCATCTTCGACATGTCATAGTCCACTGCTGGATATAGGCCTTTTCAATGGTTTACTATTGTTTGACAAAAAACGTATGACAAAATATAATTTTACAAACAACGTTTGAAAAACTAATCATTTGACAAACTTTCATTTCGCAAAAATATTACTTTAAATCAATCATTTGACATAATACAGGTTTCGCAAATGTTTTACTTAGAAAATAATTAAAATGTTAAATAATTATTTTAAAAATTTGACTAAATAATTCGTTTGCCAAATTGGTGATTGTACAAAAAGTTAGAAGATAAATTATTAGTTTTTAAAAATAACTAATTTCTAACCAATACTTACGCGAAATTTTGAAAATATTTAATTGCATGGTTGCAATTTTCATCTTGGACAGATTATTCATAGGCAAGTAATCATCATATCAGCCAAACGACGTCCACTGCTGGACATAGGCCTCCCCCAAGGTTCTCCACACAGACCGGTCTTGAGCCGCCCGCATCCAACCGCCTCCCGCGATCTTGACGAGGTCGTCGGTCCACCTTGCGGGGGGCCTACCTCTGCTGCGTCGTCCGGTAAATGGCCGCCACTCCAGAACCTTTCTGCCCCAACGGCCATCGGTTCTTCGAGCTATGTGCCCTGCCCAAGTAATAATTTTGTATTAATACTTATTCCATAGAAACCTAATGCTTTAAAAAAAAATACACACTGCCTGAATTAAGCGAAATAAGTAGAATACGGTTCTGTCGCAGTTCTAACCTAACCTAACCAGCCATTGTTTCAGTTGACCCTACACAAAGATTGTTGTATTATCGTAGATTTTGGTTAATAAAATATTTACCAAGCAAGGCATTTTGTCAAATGTTAGTATGCTTTATGTTGTTTTGCCAAATAACAAGTTTAAAAGAATAATCAATTTGTAAATTAATGTTTTAACATAATAACTTTTTTATAGTAAATATATTGTCTAATGAGTAGTTTATTAAACAATAGTTTGTAAAATAATAAATTTATCAAGTATAATTTTGTCAAATGTTATTTGCCAAATGAAAATTTTTCATTTGTTTTTTGTCAAATGATCGGACACCCTTTTCTATGGCACGCTACTTAAATATTGTGATTCTAATTTTTATTATTATAATTTAACTATTAAAACTGCCTTGAATTGTGATTCTACTTGAATTATGCACCATTCTGAAATGTGTAGGGCCTTTACAATGTTTTTCTCATCTGCTAAAATAAGCGAACATTAACCATTGATAACGCACATAGCTTCGAATACGTCTGAGCCGTGAGATCGCGCTTGAGACTCTTGCGTGGTAATCAAGCACTCTTCCCATGAATCTATATACTTATAAGAACGCGCAGTGCTCTTATAACTATCGCTTTAAGCGTGCCCTGACTTGTCGAAAGAAATCGTCAGAGTAAAGCAACGTCTGCACAGGTTACCAGTTGGATTGGTGACCATTTATAGCATTTATGTACTTGAGAGCGCTACCGTACTTCGGAGGGCACGTAAAGCCCCGGGTAAAAGGTCCCGGTTCTTGTCTCAGGACAAGCATTGTTAAGCTTTGCTTCAGGCCTTCGAGTACTTAGTCTAAAAACACACGAAAAGAAAGAAAGTTGCTCTTGTTGCATATTTTTTTCTTAACATTATATTGTTTTCCTGTTATTAATTTGAGGATAAGCTGGTATTAAAATCCTTAAGTGGACCAGCATCCAAATCAAACATGTACTGTATATGATTGACCAGAAATGACTTTAACGGTGTAGAGAGATACTTTTATTTACTTTTTACTTCAAAATAAGCGGATTTTCAACCCATTGTACCTAACTCCCGCTTTACCGCCGCAAGAGATATTGAACATATGTATTACATTACCTTAGTGGGTGCCTATGTTTTAAAATAACCCACTGAGCAAATTTTTTGGCAAAAGCCTTAGCTCGCGATAGCTTGACAGTCAGGTACTATTATTACATACCTACTCGTATAAGACATTTATACGAGTAGGTATGTAATAATAGTATTATGTATGAACATTTGTATAGATAACCCCAGCTAGTACAATATCACCTTGCAAAAAACGTATACTTCATTTAGAATATGTATAAGTGAAACTAGTCGAACTTACCGTTTACATGAGCCTGTATTTTATATTCTCGTTATTTGTTATAGTCCAGTAGACCGTGTAATGGTCCCGTACGTCGCTCGGTAAGCGGCCGTAACGTTTGCCATGTCATTATGCATTTTTTTGTACATTCCATGTATTTAGGTTTAACCTGTCTTGTAAAGGGGAATGTGAAACGTAAACAAATTACTGTACGACAAACTGTTACTGCCACGACCTAACTTCAGCGTGATATTGTGTACCTGACATCGATGGTTTTCTTTTTAGGGTTCCGTACCTAAAAGGTAAAATACGGACCCTATTACTAAGCCTCCGCTGTCTGTCTGTCGATCACCAAGCTGTATCTCATAAACCTTCATAGCTAGAAAGTTGAATTTTCACAAATTATGTATTTCGGTTGCCCCTATAACAGCAAATACTAAAAATAAAAAATAAAAAAAATATTAAGGAGGGGTTCCATACAATAAACGTGTTTTTTTGTATTTTTGCTCAAAATTACTAACGGTAACAGGTAGATGCTTAAAATTTTCTCAGAATATGTAGTTTTATATTACCTCTCAAAATAAATAATTAAATAAAAAAAGTAAATAATAAAAGGGAGCTCCCATACAATAATAATAATAATAATAATCATTTATTTGTCAAACACAGGTAACATTATAATTTTAGGTCTTGTGTGTTTACAATTTCGAGTGCGCTGTGTTTTGCCTTAAAGACATACAAATATATTAATATTATACAAAAATTGTCTACGCTTCATTCACTAATAAGTTAACAAAAATACAAATTAAATAAAAAGAAAACATAATGTCATAATATAATAATAAACAAAGGAAGTAATAGTAAATAATCAATGTCAAAATCAAGTTTAAAATAGAAATTTAATAATTTTAATAAAGAAATAATTTGCGATATAGATAATATAGAAATAATTTATATGTCAAACAGTACAGAATAAAATTATTTTTTTTGTTTCAAAATAGTTACAGTTTATCATTCAGGAATTCGTCAATATTATAATAACATTTCTCTATTAATAATTCATTAAATCTCTTTTTAAACAGTTTTAGTGGCATATTCTTGATAGATTCGGGTACTTTATTATAAATTCGCGGTGCGAGACCAAAAAAACTTTTCTGCATTAATGTTGTTTTGCATTTGATGTTACTTAATTGGTTTTGATATTGAGCACGTATTGGACCCTTTCTGACATCAGACAATCTTGTAAATAAGTGTGGATTGCATTTTACAAATAGTGCCGTTTCCAATATATACAGTGATGGTAATGTTAAAATGTTTAAAGATTTAAAATAAGGAACGCAGCTGTCAGTTACCTTGATACCACACATAGATCTTACACATCGTTTTTGAATCCTAAATACCAGCTCCCTATCAGTGGACTGCCCCCAAAACACAATTCCGTACCGTAAAACTGATTGTGCCAAGCCATGGTATGCTGTAAGGAGAGCTTGACTGTTAACCCTTCGCGACAGTTGAAACAGGGCGTATGCGGTTTTGCTCAGTCTTTTGCATAATGCTTCAACATGAGGCTTCCAATTTAGTTGGTTATCCATTATTATACCCAAGAATTTGCACATAGTTGTTGCCTCAATATTGACATCCTTATACGAAATGTTAATGTTTGGTATTTCACAGCGCTGATGGAAATGCATAACTTTGGTCTTACTTAAATTGATCACTAAATTATTATTTTGAAGCCACTCTATAATAGTATACAGACATGCGTTTATCTCTTTCTCGTAATCCACTTTATTTTTACACTTTATTATAGCTGTGCTGTCGTCCGCAAAGAGTACCATTTTATGTGGTGTTATTTTTGGCAAATCATTAATATAAATTAAAAATAGTAACGGGCCCAGAACAAACGTAATTTTTAAGCAATTTGTTATTCGATCTAATAAACAGGTAGAAACTTAAAAAATATTTAATTATACATACAACAAACGTAATTTTCTTTTATAGATGATGGTACGGAACCCTTCGTGCGCGAGTCCAACTCGCACTTGCCCAATTTTTTTGTATTTAACTAACTGAATCTAATCACTTATATTCAGTTTGGTTCTGGTTGTGACAGCAAAATAATATTTTTATTATTCATTTCATTATTTCAAATGAGCACAGCAGAATTTAAAATCCTTCCACTATTATAAATGCGAATGTTCGTGAGGATGGATGGATTTTTGATACAGGTCTGTCTCCGCGCTTTAATGCAAACGTCTTTGATCGCAAACGGGACAACGCATCGATTAATGTTAGATTTTTCGCACCCACTTAGGCGGAGTGGTGTGTAGTTTCTTATTAATAGGTATATATCAGGTTGCCATCCTAGTCCATTTTCTTGACTGCCACGATTTGACATAAGTTTGTCCTTAGTGATTCTCCTGTGATCGTAATAATCCAATCGAATAGCCATATTCGTTATAGGCCAATTTTGGTGGCAGCCTTTGATATGACCTTGAGCATTTTTTAAAGAGCATTAACACGAAAACCACTGTAAAACAATGCAGTATATCGGCAAATAAAATGAATGGTTGCAAACCACTGCCTCAATTCAGGAGGTCATTTATTGACCGTAGGCCAAAACTATGTGTTCAATACAAAATTGACCGTGCAAAAAATGCTTACGATTCGTATAGAGTAAACTCCAAAAATGTAAGTAAATAAACCATCGTCTTCGTTTGGGGTAAGGAAAGCGGCAATAACCAGTAAGTCCCTAAATATTGGTTAAACATTTACTGAATCGGAAATCAAAGAATCCGTTAAACGTAAAAGCTTAAAGCCACTTTCATCTCTAACGTTTCGATTCCAAACAGCAAAAACCAATGCAGAAGTTTATTTCATTATATTTGTTAAGTTTCTTCCTGACCCGGCGTGTGGTTTTTAAATTAAAGGAACTTCGTTGGAATTTGCCTTCAATGTGCCAGAAAATAGAAAGGCAATTCTAATACATAACTTAGGAATTTAGGAACCTAAACTTGACCATATCAGCTGAAAGACGTCGACTGCTGGATGTATGTAAGTCTCTACCGAGGCTTCTTATGAGGACCTATCTTGAGCTACCCGCATTCATCTGCTGCCTGCAATCCCAACAAGTGCATCAGTCCACCTTGCGGGAGGCATACCTCTGATTTTGTCCTCTGCGTGGGTGCGACTGCAGAACCTTTCTGCTCCAATGGCCATCGGTTCTTCTGGCTATGTGCCCTGCCTACTGCCTCTTCAGCTTGACTATTCGGAGAGCTATACCGGTAACTTTGGTTCGCCTGCCTAAACATAATTAATTTTATTACAAAATCACACATATTTATGAGAATCACAGACAGTTTTAATGTTCATCTATATACGGAACAGTTATTCGACGGAGGTTATACCCGTCCACCATCGGATATTTTAGAGCCAAGATTGTCTCCTTCCACCAGCGCGCCTCGTCCCCTCTACAGTATTTTTTGTTATTATTTATGAAGGACACTTTCAAAAATTCATTTTAATGCTTTTTCCAATCCACTGCTGGAGACGAGCCTCTCGTAATTGGAATCACAATGGCATAGTGAGACAATAGGAGGTTTTCGCCTGCTATACCTCGCTAACCAGTCGGTTTGTCATAGGGTTTGATGGCAAATTTTCCGTCTTCATAAATATATTATTTTCTTCATGTATTTTCCTTAGTCGCCTCTTGTTTATTTTGTTTTTCGTGTGAGTGTGTGGCCAACTCTGGTGTCTGAGTTTTCAGACCGCCCTAAAACCTCCGATATGGCCTAACGATCTTTATCCTTAGACAAGAACCGGGACCGACAGCTTTACGTGCCCTCCGAAGCACGGTAGCGCTCAGATGTAAATGCCACACACGGTCACGCATCCAAGTGGCGACCTGTGCAAGCGTTGCTTGACTTTGCCGATCTGTCGCCTCTTAGAACACCCGCAGAATGTAACGTCATAAATTTTAGTCAAGAGTATCTAATTTTGGATTTGTGCTCTAAATAATGTAACTAAAATTTTATATATTGCTGCATTCTTTCAGTACGTCATCAGCAACTGTCATATAAATTTACCGTTATATAGCAACAAAAAGAACTTGTAAGCTTTAACAGATAATTTATCACTGGCAAAACCCGCAGCTGCCATGAGTTGAATTTGCTTTACCACTTCGAGAAGTGATTGAAAAAAGTTACCCAGATCCGTTAATGGTTTGATGCCTTCATTCATGATTCCTAAACGTACAGTCCAGAATCGGTTAAGTGCTTTAGCTGTGAAAATGTAACTGTACCTATTACTTTCTGATTTAATATATTTTGTCTACGCCTCACGGTTTGCCTGAAAGTAGGAATGTGTGAGTGAATTTTCTATTTGGCTATTTGCCTATTGTCCAACGAACTTTTAAGCCTCCCTGTATAAAGATTGGCCTGAATAAACATGTTTAGAGGCTAGATTAAGGAATTTCAAATGCAAATACAAACCCAGAACCGAGATATTTATACGGTCTCATTTGTTGAGGTACGATAAAAAGACCTAACACTATTAAGTCGAGAACCTCACTGAACAGATAGAAATGAATTGGTTTTCGTACCCGACATTATTTAAGGGTAAGCGTAGAGCTATGAATGTTCAGAAAAGGTATAAGATTTTTACTACAGTTAAAATGTCTTCCGCTAGCCATTGTAGCGCTAGCTTCAAAATTTGCTGATATGCGAAACTTCTACCTCCGCCGTATAATAATATGCTTTGTAATATGTGGGAAAAAAATTAAAAGATCTTAAATAGTGGATGCCTAAATCATGAAGGGAAAGGAGCCCAATGTCAAAATTGTATGTTTTAGCTTCAATAATTTTGACTCAGTGCTTTTGTATACAGTATTTTAAAAGTACCACAGTAGCCGAATTTGCAAAACTTTATTATTTAGCGCTAGATTTACACTATCCGAAACCATTACTTATTTTTATTCCTTACAAATATTTTACATTCATTTACATACCTACGAATAATAACTATTACACAAATAATGCTGGGGCTACCATATTTAGTCTAAGTTTTATAATAACACCAAATGTTCTATAACTCATTTAATTGTACGGATTTTTTTAAAACATTTTTGCAAATATAGACTATTTTAAACTTACTCTTTCATTCGTAGCTCTATGCAGTACAGATGTTCTCTCAGTTCAAACAAATGCGTCGGTTTCTGAACATTGCACGTTGCTATTCGAGAGAAAATGCAGAGAGAAGTACTCTGATTTCCTGCAGTTACAAAAGCGCATTCATGTCATCGCGGAGGCTTTCTGTGGCCTTAAAGCTTAATTATGTGGCGTTGTACAACGGATAAAGCATTAGCTTGATTGAAGAGGGCATTGTGGGTTTTGACTACAAAGTGTTTATTATTAGTCTACAGTGTGAGCGATCAACGGGCAAAGCTGCTGAACAACCCTAGAACCATGAGTGAAGCTTTAAACGACACCAGCCAACTAATGGCTTTCTGGAAAGAACTAAGGTAGTATGGGTAGTCGGCGTCAATGAAATCGCCACATACGCACAATGGCCCAAATAAGTGGCTAAGTGCGGAAAACCCACGACCAACTAACTAACTAACTATTAGTCTACAGTGTAATGTGGACTCTACACTATGAAAGTAAGTTTTTTGTGTCAACCACGAACATTTTTGTTTTGGCGCTGCACTTAGTCATAGTTAGGTACATTTTTTTAATGGTTTTGAACGAAGAATGGAAAATATTGTTGAATAATAATCAATGAATATTGCTTGTTCACCTGCCATGATTTGCACATCCACATTATTAAAATGTATTGACGAATTTTAGTACCGGAGTTTGTCTTAGAATCGAGCTTTGCCGTCACCACGGCCGATGTACAATCAAACAAGTCGGCGCTGGACCAGGCGCTGGTCCAGGCGCTGGACCTGGAGTTTGAAAAAATTGCCTTGGCTCGCTCATAGAGTCGGGGCACACTAGAAACTGGTTTTGTATACAAGTGTCAATGTGCGTGTAAAGTAGCACTGGAATCGACGATGTCTTGCTAAGTTGCTAATACGCTTCATACATAAAAATCATGGATAAGTATTTGATTAATTAAAACTTCGTGATTATTTTCGGCCATCAATTATGATTTATTTTTGTTTGCCTTCTTGAATATTTTTTTATTTATTAATAGACTCACGCCTGTAATCCTCGAAAGGGTGGGCAGAGGTATAATATTACACCCACATTTCGCCATGAATTTTTAGGTCCCACGTAATAGTACAACACGAGCGTATTGCCGTTACCGGGCACATCACCAGACTCCGTGCTGCTACTGAGAATTAGGAAAAAGCCAGTAACACTTTTGCCCGACCCGGGAGTCGAACCCAGGACCTCCGATCAGCAGTCGCATACACTATCCACTGGACCACGGAGGCAGTATAATCTTATACTTAAATATTCGAAATTCGATAAATTATTCGAAATTTTGTAAAAATTACCAATATCACCAAAAATATATGAACTTACATACATTGTCACCTGTACTAACTCAGTGAATACTAGTATTAGCGTAAACTATTAAATATAATGCTACATTCAATGTAATTAAAGTTTCAGGAATTCTAACATCCTCAGAACTATTGCTTTTACATTTACGTAGGCGCAAAGAGACAATAATACCAAACATTCATTATATCTGAGACATAATTATGACTTCCTCTGTGGTCCAGTGGATAGCGTATGCGACTGCTGATCGGAGGTCCCGGGTTCGATGCCCGGGTCGGGCAAAAGTGTTACTGGGTTTTTCCGAATTTTAAGTAGCAGCACGGATGGTGAAATGCCCGGTAACGGCAATAGGCTCGCTCCCTATTATGTGGGACCTAAAAATTCATGGCGAAATGTGGGTGTAATATTACACCTCTGCCTACCCCTTTGGGGATATACAGGCGTGAGTCTATCCATTATATCTATATGATATTATCTATTTGCCGTCGCATATATTGTTTATGTATGTGTGATTATGTATGTCCATTTTAAGGTGTATATTGTTGTTATTATTGTTACTAAGTAAACCATCTCAATGCACTTTATTAGCACTAATGTCAATTCTGTTCACTCTAAGGTGGAGTGAATATTATGATCGTCATGTGTGTGTTTTGGTTTAATGTAACATAAATTTTGCGTCGCGTACAAAGATGTATATACTACTCAAATTCACTCTAAGCATATAGTCGAGCTGTCTGCTATGTCTACATATCAAATCAACTGAAGTATCGAAACCTCACAAAACGCTTAAACTTTAGATTGAACATCCAAAAGGCAGAAAGTACAGTTTAATAAGAAATCAATGGATTACTTAAAGACTTAGTTAAACTAAATATGGAGGTTTAAGACGGAAACTTTGCAAACTTTTTTAAAACAACAGGTGATCTGGCTATACGTCTCGCTGTGAGAGTACTATATTTCTTTTAAACTGTTTTAAGATACTTCTAACATAAAAGCGTGAACATTTTTAAAAAGGGATTTTGACACTAAGTTTAATTAAATTTCTATCCAAATCAGCTTGTTTTATTTAAAAAATAAATTGAGTGCGAGAGTCGGACTCATCTATGAAGGGTTCCGTAGTAGAGGTATTTACTGAACTCACCCACTATCTCCACCTAACTATATTGGTATATAGTTGATAGAAGTGATAGTGGTCTATAACTTCTTTGCCAGCACACATAACTTTGTTCTCCATAGTACTGTTATAAACGACAAAGTTATATAATTTGCGGCTTTTGAAAATGTACTATTAACTAAAAAACCACTGGCTACTTATCGTTCAAATCATTTTTTGTTGGTAGTTGTTTACGATTACGATCTACAGCATATCTTTTTTTTTCAGATTTGTCACACTCTTACTTTCAGGGCTCGGATACCGGTAAAATTTTTAAACCGTTAAGTATTATGTACTTGCCGCAAAACCTTTACATTTGGTTTCGTTCGCATAAACCGGTTTTTTTAAACCGATATTTGGAACAGTATTTACAAAAAGGTTTTTTCGGATTAAACGGTTTAGAGCAATAAAAACCGGTTAATACGGACGCATCATAAAGAAACGCGGCGCGCTGTTACGATTTTATTCAGTAGTAAGATGTTTTTGTTTGGCAACGTGTTTACCGACATGCCGTTCGTCGAATAAACCGGTTAATTTAGGTTAAAATAAAGTTCAAAAAGTTTCACGTTCTTAAGAAAAGTTCGGAGGAAAACCGTAATAAATGGTATGGTACCGGTATTAACCGGTATTTTTTAAACCAGTTCCGAGCCTTGCTTACTTTAAAAGTTATTTCACTTCGCGGAAGTCTATCTTTCAAACGATTGACTTTGTGAAACAATGGTTTTAGGAACTTCAAATGCCAGAAACTCTATAGAGCTTTGACCCACCAATAAAAGTTGGTGTACAAGCATGCCAAATGTAGCATTCTACTGGTGCTATATTAGTGTTATCTACAAACATTTTAAAATCCCTTTAGAACTTGCGGTTTCTTTTAAATCTTAAAAAATATGACTTTTAGGTTAGATACCTGAAGTTTAGGTTAGTAGCAGTTATTATTGTAGAAATTATTAAATAAGTGTTGTATTTTGTTAAAATGCTATCCTAGGATGTTTGGCTATGAAAGGAAGAAATTACATAACATCAATCTTAGTAATACTTTTGACTTAGGTCATAACATCCTGACTGTTCATGTAAAGCGGCGATAGCCGAGTGGATATACCAACAGACTGCCATGCAGAGGGCTCGAATCGAATCCACGGCGCGCACCAATGACTTTTCAAAGTTATGTGCGTATTGAATGGTTAATTATCGCTTGTCCCGTGCCTCGGAGAGCACGTTAAGCCGTCGGTCCCGGTTGTCATGAAGATCTTTGACAATCGTTACAGGGCGTCAGTACCTTCTAAATAAACTGACACTAGTATAAACCATGGAATATCGCTATCCCTTCGGGTTGCGGAGGTCAGACAGGCAGTCGCTCCGTGAAAAAGCTAATATTCAGCCAAATCCGGTTAGACTAGAAAGCGGACCCCAGATTGAAACTGGGATAACGCTAAGAGGATGATGATGATCCTGACTGTTCATCGGTAACAAAATAAAACAAGTTATAAAAGTGATTGATTTATTCATCTTCAAACGTTATTAAAACATTATCAAGAAAACCTGCGGGCTGATCAATATTGTCGTGACCTAGATCTCTTTCAGCATTCAGATTCCCATTTCTACAGTGCTGGTCTAGCCGCAAAAAGCACTCTTGACAGTTAACAGCTTCTGGTGGAAGCTGTAAGGTAAGAAACATATATGAGTATATGGTGGAGATAGACAAGTTCATAATTATATCCACACAATCCTTAAAAGACAAACTTGAATATTTAGCCTATTATACTAGTCATTTAAGATACTTTTAGGTAGGTAGGTTTACTATTATATACATGTTTTGTTGCATTAATTACAAGCCAAGCAAAACCGCAGGTGGTACAATCATCATTATAAGGATTTTTTGCTACGGTCAAATATGATCAATAAATAACGTAGTATCTACATACCTGTTGCAACGATTTCTATCTAGCGAGAAGAGTTTGCAGTTCAGATTGTATTGAAGACACTTCATGTCTTATCATTCTGTCGACGCACAAGTGACAATTTATGCACCTCAACATCGTTACCCAAGTCACAAGCAATGATCAGAATCCGTCGCAAATAGCACAAAGTCGGCGAGTAGGCGAGATCGAGTCCGTATACAAAAGCAAAATCGTCATGAAAATATAATATTAAATCACAGAGAGAGATTACGGAGCAACAAACACAAACAACAAAGCAAATGTCAATTGATGTCAATGATTGTCATCTTCAATCTTGACTGATCTTGACCTTGACATAAGCATTGGCGCACCAAGGACGTTTCGTTACACGTAATCACTAACGCTCATATTGCCAAATAATTATTAGAATAAACATTCATAAAAACATTATTTTCATTAACTGTGTATATTTAAACCGAATAAATATTAAAATCTGTACATAATACATTTATACATGTCATTTTTTTTAATCAATTTACTCGTTTTGTTCCCGTGTATGCGTACTGAGTAACGCAAGTGGTCGAGATAAAAACAGGAAATAGGCGTTGGGTTTTAAAATTCCTTTTATTACTTACTTTTTATCCGCAAGTGTAACAGAGTAACAATTAAGTAACCAAGGGTCTTATTTTGATAGGATAATTTTCATTAATTTACATTTCTTGTAAATTAATGAAAGGGTGGGGCAGGATCTGGCATTGTCCTTTATATCCATACACTACACGCCGCGAGCATAAGACTAACTGAAAAAATATTTTCACGCTAGTTCCATGTAGGGATCTCTTTATTTTCATTTATTTTTTATTTTTGACTATCAATCATGAAGCGGTTAACAGAATATCTACATACCAATTTATGGTTTTAATAGTTTCGGAATGCTGTGACATATGAACAGACAGACAGACATGGTGGCTCTATAAGGGTTCCACTTTTTGTAATTTTTGGCTACGGAACCCTAAAAATAAAGTGACTTCGTTGTTATTATTTTATAGACACTGTGCTATTGAGGGGTAGGTAGAGGTGTAATATTATTACACCCCAACTTCACCTGGGATGAATTTGTAGGTCCTTAGGGAGTGAGCTTATTGCCGTTGCCAAGCACTTTGTTAGACTCGGGAGTAGAACCTGGAAACGCACCGACTCCACCGGTAAGCAGCCAGATACCCTATCCCCTGGACCCCGAAAGTAGTACTTTAATTGAAAATCATATAAATATGCTCACGTGGTTAGAAACTAATTCTAATAGTATACAACGGAACCAGGGGCGTAGCTACCGCCGTATTTGCCGTATCAATTATACGGGGCCCCCGGGCCACGGGGGCCCCCAAAGTGTGTAAGGAAAAAGAATAAAAACTTTCTAATTTATTTTATTTTACAAATGACAAAATTCTATAAAGCAATTCCTTTTTTTCCCGCCTTAAGCGTGCGTTCAAAAGTTGGCAACACTACATCGTTATGGCGGGCTGCGGGACTTCCCCGTTTTACTTACTTCATCTTCAACTCAGCGGGGAATCCCCGGGAATCCTTCATCGATATCGCGATGTACGTGTACGTTGTTGTACTTTGCATTGGATGTTAAACCACGGAGTGCAGTGCACTGTTTATTTACGCGCTTTATATAAATGTGCATTACATTGTAATTCAGCACAAACAATATTGTTCTTCTGGTTTAGCAGTATTAGTAACGATTTGTAAAAGAAATGAGTGAAAGGAAAAGAGATTATCCCAGCGGCGCTGAGAAAAGAAAAATTAAACAGAAAAGGGACGAGGTTATAAAAAAGTGCCCAAAATTTCTTCATTTTTTCAGAGACAAGATACTGTGAGTGATTTAGATTGGAAAGGTAAGTACTACACTACTACCCAACCCATTTATTAGGGGCCCGTAGTGATAAACAAGGAAATCTTTTAATTTCGGTCTGTCCATCTGTCCGTCACAAAAAGTTGTCTCCCCCCTCGATTTTCACAATTATACTGTTTTTAGGGTTCCGTGCCTTGACTAAAAAAAACAAAATTCTAACTTATCTATAGGATCGATTTGTTTTGTTGTTTGTTTATCAGTCTGTATCGTATCGTTAATTGCGTGTTGAGAACTTCAGATGTGCAGACTCGCTTTCGGGTTCTCGTTTTGTATGGCCACTTCACTACGCGCTGCGTTTAAATAGCACGCAGGTGTATAGTAATGCACGGACGGGCTGCAGGTGATTTTGTATCTACTAATAGGTACGAGCACAATCCGCGTAGAATCTGTGTGCGTCTGAACTGAACACTCTCTAACTGTGACCCTTAGTAACGTTATTTATTTATATATAACTCTTTTTAGTTTAGTATCAAAGCATTCGTATTTATTTTTTAGCAATTACTCGTTTATTTTTAGATTCTTCTGAAGCATGTTCTTCGTCACATATCCATCCGGAAATAGAAGAAAGCCAAGCACATACTTTATCGGATGTCCATCCAGAAATCGAGGAACCCCAAGTCAACGATTCTGATATATCTGCAGATATTGCAGATTGTAATATAATTTCATCAGATAGAGGAAATTTTGGTGACAATTTAACTGAATGCGAACGAAAAATAATTTTTAAATTGGGTCCATTTAAACCACAAGGACCATTTCCAAAAGTTTCAGAAAATAACCGACCTTTTTCAGCTTATTATTATTCATATTTCAATCAGGCAGGCATAAAAATTATAAGACCATGGTTATGTTATTCTAACGTTTTAAACAAACCGTACTGTCACTTCTGTTGGTTATTAGCAGATCGTCAAAACAAATCGTACTCCTCTGCTTGGGTTAACGGTGTTTCGGTTAGAAGCAATTTCACACAAACTATTCTTGACCATGAAAAGTCACAGCAGCATATTAGTGCCTCACTCTCTTATAATAATTGGTTGCAAGGAAATACCATCGATACTCTATTGAAAAGTGAAATCGATAGTAAAATTACATTCTGGAGAGATGTACTGCATCGTATAATTAATGTTATAATTACTTTAGTATCTTGTAATCTACCTTTGAGGGGGCATGATTCTGATTCTGGCAATTTTATGGCAATTTCACGTCTGCTATCTAACTATGATGCAACTTTAAAAGAACTTTTTCTAAAACCGAAAGGTGAAATAAATTATTTAAGCCCTACGATTCAAAATGAAATTATTAGTTTGCTTGGTACTAACGTTGGAACAGTATTATCTCAGAAATTAAAAAAGCTCCATTTCTGACAATAATTCTGGATACAACACAAGACTTGTCAAAAATTGACCAACTATCTGTAGTTTTTCGATATATCTCGGTTACAGAAAATGATGATAATGTGCCGAAAGAAATAAAAATCTGTGAGTCCTTTTTAGGATTCATAGCAGTAACCGATTGCAGTGCTGCAGGTCTGAAAACTGTCATTTTAAATTTGACTAAAGAATATGGAATTGATTTGACTAAATGTAGAGGACAGGGATACGATGGAGCAAATGTTATGTCGGGTGTGTATGGAGGATTACAAACCCTAATAAAAGAGCATGCTCCAAATGCCGATTATGTTCATTGTGCTGCGCACGCTTTAAACTTGGTTTTGAACGATGCTGCGAGACATGTTCGTGAAGTATCGACTTTTTGTCGATAATTTAGAAAAAATATATACTTTTTTTGGCAATAGTATAAAACGCTGGGCTATGCTAAGTGACGATTTATCTGAAAAATATTTGATTACCCTTAAAAAGGTATGTCCTACCAGATGGTCTTCTAGGAACGACGCTTTATTAGCAGTAAAGAAAAAATTTTTACTAATCATGAAAACTTTGTACCAACTAAATTTAATTTCAAATAAAAAAGATGAACGTGAAGAATGTAAAAGTATAATTAATATTTTAGAGAGTTTTGATTTCTTAGTGCTCGTTACATTTTTTTCTTCACTATTTGAAATTATTAATCCTGTTTCTAAAGCTCTACAGCATGAAAATAATGACTTACAGAAATCTAGTATTTTATTAAGTAATCTTTTAAATAGACTGTAATAATAATAATAATAATAATATCTTTTTATTTCAGTAACAAATGATTACAAAAACAATAATTGTTGATTGGAGCCTCCTTTTAAGCAAACAATGCCTGTATTAGGAGACTCCGCTCTTCCATAACGTAACACAGTGTCATAATCTAAGTTAACTTAAATTTTATTTTACTTATTTATAACAAACAAAAGAAAGATAATAAGGTGTGTGTGCATTTGAGTGTGTGTGTGTGTGTGTGTGTGCGTGTGTGTGTGTGTGTGTGTGTTTTTGTGTGCATTTGAGTGTGTGTGTTTTTGTGTGCGTGTAAATGTGTGTGTGTGTGTGTGTGTAAGAATGTGTGTTATTTTATGTGCTGTAGGAGTGACTCAGTATCTTCATACGTAAGGTTTTTTATCCAACTCTCTAATATTCTTTTACAGTCTCTTAATGTTTTAGGATATATGTATATTTCTTTATTTACTTTATTATACAATTTAGCAGACCGTTTATTATATTGCATAGCGGCAGATTGAGTTTTGGTTTGTGGGACCATTGCAATAATGTCTTTTCGTCTTTTTCTCAGTACGTTGACATCATACGGTAGGGTCTTATGTTTTTTTAAAATAGTGTGGATAATGTATAATTTCCTAACAGAAAGCAGACCGCTTATCTGATAAAGACTCTCTGTGGGAAATCTAACTTTTTTAAAATACATTATTTTTATTAAAGCTCGGTGTGCTCGTTCAATTTCAATAAATTTAGATTTAGCTGCACCTCCCCAAATAGGGATGCAATATACCACAACTGATTTTGCTATTGCATTATAAATTTCATTCAATAGATTTCTAGGTGGACCTATATTTTTATTGAGTTGAGTAGGAACGACATACCGTAAGGTTTTAAAAATCCAACCAAGTTTCCTAAGCCTTCCAGTGATGTGCTCCAGATGAGGGTACCACGAAAGCCGTTGGTCAATTATGACACCTAAATATTTTGCTTGTGGCACTTTATCTATTTTTGGACACTTACAGGAATTATAAAAAGGTTTGTTACAGGAGTGTATTTTAATTGTAAAGTCCTCGTCTGGTTGCGAACGATTTGAGATGCTGAAGCAGACGTAATTGGTTTTGGATGTATTTAGGGTGAGAATATTGTCATTGAGCCAGTTAGCAATCTGGGCCATACCCAGCTCTGCGTGAAGTTTGACCTCCGGCCAGTTTTTCCCAGAGAAAACAACAGCCGTGTCATCGGCGTAGGCGAAAATTTTTGCGTTTAACACTTTTAAGTTGCAGAGATCGTTTATGTACGTTAGGAAAAGTGTAGGTCCCAGTACGCTTCCCTGCGGCACGCCGAATGACACATCCGCCGCGTCGCTAGTGAACTGGTCTATCTTTACCATTTGTCGTCTGTCCGTAAGGTAGTCTTTAAAAAAATTAAGAGGGATTCCTCTTATACCAACGTTTTCTAGTTTGTTTACAAGGGTTGGAACAGAGACGGTGTCAAACGCCTTTTTTAGATCTAGGAATACAGTTAAGCATCTGCTTCCTGTATCTAGATGTTCAGATACTAGTGAACTGAGGGAAGCCAAAGCATCTTCAGTCGATACTCCTTGCCTAAAACCATATTGAGTAGAAGATATGATTTGAAATTTATTAAGGTAATTTATGAGTCTGATATTAGCAATTTTTTCTATTAGTTTAGATATGGCTGGCAAAACGGAGATCGGTCTATAATTGTTGACATCGTCTCTGTCCCCTCCCTTGTGAATTGGCGTAATAATAGACTGTTTCAACGAGGCTGGAAAGATGCCTTTCCTAAAGCAGAGATTTATTAGATGGGTAATGATTGGAACGATTTCTTTAGCGATGTATTTCAAGAATTTAGTGGAAATTCTATCCCATCCCGGGGCACTGTCCGACTTCAAGCTCATTAGAGTTTGTTCCACCTCTTTATCGTTAGTCTCTAACAGCGCAAAAGAATTGCATTGTGTATTTGACATATTAGACGTAGTGAGTCTATTAGACGACTTTGATTGGATGTCTTGAGCTAAATGTTTACCTATGTTAGCGAAGTAATCGTTTACGAAGTTTACTGATTCCCTTGGAGATGGCATGATGTTTAATAAATCATTGCTTTGATTTTTAGTTTTATTTGTGTAAGTTATTGTCTTTATGTTTTTCCATAGTAGTTTTGTATTTGTGACCGATTCAGTAAGTAACTTTCTTTCATATTGTCTTTTTAACTTTTTGATCAGGTAATTGCAATAATTTCTGTAGCGATGGTAAGTAATTTTTAGAATTTCGTTATGTGGGTCATTGCGGCAATTTTTTTGTAGTCTATTTCGGTTTTTTATACATTTCAGTATACCGGTGGTGATCCACGGTTTAATTATTCGTTTGCTATTTGGAACATGTTTTGTAGTAGTATTTTTGTCGATTGAATCAATTATTGTGTTAATGAGAAGGCCAGTTAACACGTTTGGATCGTTACAAAAAAGTAGTTCAGCTATATTTTTTTCTTGTAAATATTTTAAAGCCTGTGCCAATTAAGAAATCAGAATTCATTTAATAGTTTGCTAAATGAATCCAAAGATTTAGCAAAAAAGTGGGGGGTAACAACTGTTTTTAAAAACAGTAGGCGAAAGATAACGAAGCGTTTTTTTGATGAGTTATCACAAGATGAGAGAATTTCCGACCCGGAATCCTATTTCAAAGTCAATGTATACTATTGCTGTTTAGATATATTAATTTCTCAAACTAAAGAAAGATTTCAGAGCCTTTGCAACCTGAGTAGTATATTCGAAATATTACAACCGGAGAAACTGCTATCTTCTTTAAGCGAAGAGATATTAAACGCTTCCGGAAAACTGTCTGCTAAATACAGTAAAGACATCTCACTTAATCTTTGTGACCAATTAAAGGCTCTAAAAACATGCTTAAATTCTGAAATTAAAAACATTTATTCCATTAAAGAACTCATTGAATTATTGCTAGTAAAATTCAATAGTCTTGCATCCAGTTTTCCCGAGGTAATCACAGCATGCTTTTTATTCTTGACCCTTCCAGTTACAACCGCAACGGCAGAAAGAAGTTTTTCAAAATTAAAACTAATAAAAAATTACTTAAGAACTTCGATGGGACAAGAACGGCTGTCAGACATCTCACTATTGTCCATAGAGGCAGAAACTTTAGAAAAACTAAAATCATCATCAGCCATAAATGATTTAATAAATCAGTTTGCCGATAAAAAGGCAAGGAGAGTGAATATTTAAAATTCGATTTTTATTTGTAAAATGGGTAAATTATGTGATAAATAAATATTACTTCTCACAATATTTTTTTTCTTTCGTGAAAAATCTTTACCTCCATATAAGGGCCTCCAAAAAAATTTTTATACGGTGCCCCGACAAGGCACGCTACGCCACTGAACGGAACCCTCAAAAGCCCAGCAGTAGTTGATTAGAACTAGCATCTCAAAGCTGTATTGTAAAAACTATGAAATTTGATATAGATATATTTATTTAATAAAATGTAAAGGATAATTATAATTAGCGCCAAATAAATGCAATTTCTTTATTTCCTCTTTCTCCAGTTCGAAACCTTTAGTCAATTTCATCAACCAGTGCATTTTAAACCATATAATCTACTTAGCAAGTTTCATTTTTACTTTTCATCTCTTGACATCATCCATTGTAGGTATGGTCTAACATTGAAAAGTGCCATCTGGTGACCCCAAATCTCTGCATAAAATGCATCTGTATGACTACTTGGAGTTATGACTTATTACACGCACGAAATAATTATTATACTCTGTGACACATTCGGCAAAACCCAGATAATGCTGACCTCTCATTTGTATAGGCTTATCTTACAAAGACAGGTCACCGTAAACTAGATTATTATCTTGTAATTTCGTGTGTACCATTTTACTAAGCTTACCTATTTGTAACGTGATAGTAATTGTTGTATACTGTAGTTTTTTACTAAATGACTGTCGTTGAGATTGACTAATTGGTCCATTAGAACTATTATATCTAATTCCTCAATTATTTTGACAAGCGTTGAGTGGTTATAATAATCCGTGCACTTTCTTTTTACTTCGGGTTATGCTACCGATATAAAACGTCTATTATTTTTACCAGTACCAACCAGTTAAGCTTTTAGTTTTTTTACTTTGCAGAAGCACAAACTCACCACTAATTAATTATTTAACGTAAGGTTTTTCAATACAATTATATGTTTAACGAATCTTGAATGTTGGCAAAAGAGGTGATTGATCCTGCAAACCAAATTATAAACTCAATTACTTATTTAAAACAATATTTCCTGCTATAATTCACTCACATTATTTACACCTCTGCCTACCCCTTCGGGGAAACAGGCGTGAGGCTATAAATAAATAAAATAAAAATAATTCACTCACGACTAGAAAGCTAGGCAGAGTTTTTGCATAGTATGGCAATTACAAAACTGAAGGGGTAAATCTAAATATATCCCTTACTGCACATGGTGAGATGACGAGAAAGAATATTGAAAATAACTCCGTCTCCTTCTCACTTTGCTTCAGCATTATTGATATCCGTGGTGTCTTAAGTCTTACAAAGAAATGAATAAGGTGCGAAATGTATCACTGGCGTTTCTAGACTACTAGACTAGTCCGACTCGCACTTTATATATAAAAAAAAGAAAAATATATAAAGTGCGAGTCGGACTTGCTCATGAATGGTTGTAACAGTGGTAGCCTATTAACATAACCAATAACTTCACCAGCAAAAATAGCTTTGTTTTTCATATTGTTTGTATACATGACAAAGTTAAAATATGCTGTTCCACTTCCTCAAAAACCACAGACTATATCTTTGTTTTACCAATTTTCGTTGAATTTTTTTATTACGATTTTAAAAATACATTTTAGGGCAGATCTCAAAAATATTCCTAAATTTCCCACGGCCTTGGTTATGAATCTATCAATCTTCTGAAATGTACTATACCTCAAACATCCAATATTTAATGCTAAGTGAAAAAGGATCGATGAATCCATTATACAAGCCAATAATATCCAAGTAAAAGGAAAAGGTTACATGAAAAAGGTGAGAACGATTTGAATAAATTATACTTTTAGAATATTCCATTTACTTGCCTCAACAGAAAGTGTTGCTCGCTGTTTGAATTTTAAAAACATTTTACCCAGTTTGGTTAGGAGAAGCAGCGCTGTCTTCAAACAACCCTAAGAAAATTCACATAAAATATGTAGACCACATGTATGACTTTAGTTTGTCCGTGTGGTGACGGATTAAGAATACGGATTGTCACCACCCCATATCATCCCATGGGTGTCGTAAGAACCGACAGAGGGACGATACTATGCAGAGAACAGCACTGTAAGAGAAGGAAAACTTGATACAAACACTATCCTATACCAACCCGTTTGGCCAGCGTGGTATAGTAGGCCAATTCCTCCTTTCAAAGGAGAGGCCTAGTCCAGCAGTGGACCGTTAAAGGCTGATGACGATGAATGACTTTAGAAAGATGTACATATATTATAGCAGGTTGTTGCTTCTGCCACGGAATTTTATGCTCCAAAAGGCGATAACGAAAGCTAGAAGGCAAATAAAATGAAAAAATGTAATGCTCAGACTTATGTGTGTGACCGAAATGTGGCCATTACGTTACAATCAGTACTTACTGGCAGCCTGTCTGCTTGATTTATCATCATCATCATATCAGCCAAAAGACGTCCACTGCTGGATAAGCCTCCCGCAAGGCTCTCTACATGGACCGATACTGAGCCACCCGCATCCATCCGCTGCTTGATGATGATGATGGTGAATTTAAGTACGTAGCTTTGTAATTTACTTGACTTGTGCAGTGGTTTCACTTTGAGCATTTGTCAAGCCATTCGGCAGGATAGCATGTTGAGTAAATTTACCCCAGGCGTGACAACATTTTATATGCATTCCTTCGGGAGTACCTTTTGTATGCATCGGAATTTTGTAAAAAGCTCTACAACATTTATCTATTGAGTGGAAGTGATATACCAAAAATAACCTCAAGATTTTTTCCTGACTGCTTCCATGGTCCAGTGGATAGCTTATGTGTCTGCTTATCGTGAGTTCCTGGTTTCGATTCCCGGGTCGGGCAAAAGTGTTACTGAGTTTTCCAAATTCTCAGTAACAGCACGGAGTCTGGCAATGTGCCCAGTAACGATAATAGGCGCCCTCTATTACGTGTGACCTAAAATTCATAAGACAAAATGTGCGTGTAATTACACGTCTGCCTTCGGGGATACAGGCGTGAGGATGGATATAAAAAAAAATTAACGTCAGCCCATCCTAGAAAATCCATCTATATACCAGTCCAATCAAAACTCTCTAAGTTGTCCCGACAACCTCACCTGAGACGAGCGTGCCGACGAGATGAACGATGTCTGGAAACTTCAAGACTAGTTCAAATTACGTTACGTAAAGTTACTGATGGTCTTCAGTAATAAAGTTTTTTATTATTTATGTTGACCGCATCGTCAGTGGTTGTATCATAGTTTCGACTTTGAAAACAGTCTCGAAGCAGACTTGATAGAGTAGATATCCCTAATACTGAAGATAAATAAACGCTTTTAGGCGTCATTATCATAACACTCAAACTGTTCTGTTTTTTAAAGAAAACTGCACTAGGACCAAATCCTCTGTCGTTATTTGTATGTTTGTAAAGTGCCCTATTTTTTAACTAACGGACATAATAAATACACAGACACGAAACAACAACTTATGAAGCACACAAAGTGTTGTCTCGTGTGGGTACCGAACCCACAACATACCGCACAGTGCCAAACGGCGAGGCAGACCCACTATTATATAACAGTAAGCATGCAGTTTTGAGATGTTTTACGACACACAGAATTCATTCAAACTATATTTCAGCATTGAGATTAACAATATTTCCTTGCCAGAAATGTAGATAGATTAACAAGGTCTTGAAGTAATTTTGAAAAGTACAGCAATTTGACTTGCAGAACTAGAAGGTCCAAGGTCAAATGAAAGCTGCATGATTTTTAAACACAACCTTAAGAGGTTGAAATAGATGATTAATGTGTAGAAGTGTGCATATTTGTAGGAATTTCACGTCCTAAATTTGTTATCACTCCACCCTTTACCAGGTTTAACCGTAAATTTTTATCGCAGCGAGAACGTTGCAAAACTTAGTTTCAAATACATTTTAAAAAGAAAGCATTCGATGCAGCCTCTTTTAAAAATTCGCTTCCGTTTCACAACTAAAAAAGCTTGTCATAGTGAAAAATACAGCCACAACGATCGAACACAGAATTAAACCAAAGGACGGCAATAGTTGGATCGCTCGCCACCAATTCTAAAAAAGCATTCATTCCAGTGCCAACGTCTATCCGATATCATCCTTATCTCGTTCGCCGTTTATTTAAAATAGATTTTTTAAATGTTGACTGCCTAGTGTAAAATTACAACAAAATATTCGTAATTAATCGTTATATTTATCTTTAACTAATTCAATTAAAAGTTATTTACTTCATTGATGTCACAAGGTAACACTCATGAGCCTCAAAGTAGACTTAACGTACTGGTACGTATATCTTATACGTAGTACATAAAGCTGAAGAGTTTGTTTGTTTGTTTGTTTGGTTGAACGCGCTAATCTCAGGAACTACTGGTCCGATTTGAAAAATTCTTTCAGTGTTAGATAGCCCATTTATCGAGGAAGACTATATGCTATATAACATCACGCTATGAGCGACGGGAGCAGAGCAGTAGCCTTAAATAACGCGGGTGTAACCGCGGGCATCGTCTAGTAATAAATAATAATAAGGCAGAGATGGACTAGTAGAGATACCAACAGACTGCCATGCAGAGGGTATCGGGTTCGAATCCCTGGCTTTTCGCAGTTAAGTGCGTATTCAATTGTTAATAATTATCGCTTGCCCCGTGCCTCCTCCCTCTCCCTCCTCCTACGTCCGTTTTCAAGGAGCGAATGGAGAAAATAATTATTTACTCTTTTTTAAAGGGTCCATACGCCCCTTACCTGCAATCTATGATATTATTTATTAAAATAGTACGGTTGGACAAAACATAAGTTTACTACTTATATAATTTTGAAAACTGACTTAGAAATATTGCTTTCTCTGTTAGTGTAGTGTTTATACTGTGTCGTGTAAATTCAAAGAAGTTATCTGTTATTATTTACCTAATTTAGTAAGGTACTTTATGATCTAATTACACACTACTTTTAAGATTGTAATGAGTTTGCCATATGAGGCTTAAAGTGCCTAATTTCTGATTGATAACTTTAAAACCAGGTTTTTGTATTAGGTTTTTTAGGCGAATACCTCTGTTCATTCCTCTATTTCTACCTAATAAAATAACACATTTTTTCGTTAAAACGCTTTGAAGTTGTATGCGTATTAAATTGTTACTTATTGCTTGTACCGTGCGCTGGTGTGCACGTAAAGGTGTCAATCCTAGCTGTCATGAAGATGACATATCTTATTCACAGATGTGCGAACATAAATAACGGCAAATTTTAAACATCTGTCTAAAATGTGCTTTCTTTAAAACACTTTTCAAATTTGCAACACGGTATTAGCATTTTTCTTTGTGGCTGTATGAATGGATACCTTTGCCTCGAAGAACAATGACTTAAGTATAACCTATACGACATTAGTGTCATTACGGCGATGTGACACCTGTCATTTATCAACCAAGCGTAACCTTTCTTTAGAAAGCTATCGCTTAGTTTGTCTCTAGATTTCAGAACGGTAGGCAAATAGAGATGCCGAAATTAACGACCACACGTTGACTACGAAATACAACATTATTATTGCATGTTAGAAACTTACCTTCAACCAAATATAAACCTTATTACATTTCAATAAGATCGTCAAAGTATTCTAAGAAGTTTTATGATGACAGATGTATTTTTGTGCCGTAGAAGATGACAACGCTAAAATTTGTCGCCGTAGAAACGTCTCAATGATGCTTATTTCAAAGTCATAAGGTTTGATTTTGAATGTGTTTTTGTAATGAAGAGTAATATAGTAATGAATGTTTTTAGTATCAGACAAATGTATGTGAAAGTGAAAATATGACCGATTTCGAAGACATTTGCAAACAGTTCACGGACGACTTACGGCCCATAAATGTATAGATTATGAAACAAAAGTGAAAATAATATTAGCATATCATTTTCCTTTTCATCCTAACAGAGTCTGGGGTGTGGTTATACATTTGTGATTTCGTTCTGAGAAATTATCGATATTATAAGTTACATAAAGCGACACTACTTATATTAAAAATGCAAAAGTTTGGATGGTACGGTGATAGTGTTTGGTATGTACCAATTTCACGTCAAAACGTCTGAAACCGAATTGGATAGTCAAAGTCAAAGTCAAAATCATTTATTCACCTAGGTCACAGGGTGACGCTTATGAACGTCAAATTTTAAGTACATTACTTAATGCTTCTACATTTACATTTACTGCCTCGTTCGCAAAGCAATAGGTAGAACCACGAGAAAGAACGGGCAATAAAACTCGTGGCCACTCTTTTTAATCGCCAGTGTTATGTTGCATATTTTGTCTTTGTAAGGAGCTGCAACTGTTTCACATTTTAATTAATTACCTGTAAATGGTAATTAGGAGCATACATAATACTTCAATAATTAATTCAGTTACCAATTTAAGTGGTGTAGTAGCCTTCCAGTGTGAATCTTGTGTAACAGGAGCTAGAGCAGGATAAATGTTAATATATGATAGAAGTTATTTTTAAGTTAAGGTTATTAAAAGTTCAGACGTAAAAAAATAATAGGGGGTGAAAGATATAACATGGAAACGAGGTACTACTTCTTAAGTAAGGAATACGATTAAGGGTAATTTATTAAAGACCGCGTCCTGAGGGAACTACTTCGCGTACCCGAAAAACCCAAATATCTTACGAAAACCTATTTTTTCTGAAATAAAATATAGCTTATGTTACTCGCAGATAATGTAGCTTTCTAATGGTGAAAGAATTTTTTAAATCGGTCCAGTAGTTTTTGAGTTTATCCATTACAAACAAAAATACAAATTTTTCCTCTTTTATAATATTAGTGTAGATTTTTTATCTATTGTTAATAGAAGAAGTAAAGCTGTGGGCTACAGCTAGTGAAGTATTTAAGTGATTATGATAACAGTTCACGTAACTTGTTTGATGAAGCTAAATGTCGATTAAAAGATAAAAGTCAAGATAATGATGATCAGTATTTTTTTCAAATTGATTTCATTATTTAGGATAAAAGGGTAGACCAAATTATTTATGTTTATTATAAGTAATGATTCAGTGTTACCATATTGTAGTTATACCTATTGTACCACATACTTACTCGCTACGTGTGAAAATTTTACTGTTATAACTATGTACTATCAACTCGACAATAGGGAAGTTTCCTGCAAGTGAAATAAATTTTTCAAGTATTGTTATCTAGTGAAACATGTCAAAATAATAGTAGTTTCATTCATCAAATAATGTTAAAACTTTATTTAACATTTTTTATCGTCAATTTATTGATAATAAGTATTCTACTTGACAGCAAAACACTATGACGTCACTACGTCATATTTCATACAAAACCCTTGGCAAAGGTATTTTTGACATTTCATTAAAAGTGCTTGATTTGACGAGTTGGAAACAACCCCATTAACAATAAACAAAATTACCTCCGTGGACCAGTGGATAGCGTATGCGTCTGCCGATCGGGAGGTCTCAGGTTAGATTGCCGGGTCGGGCAAAAGTGTTACTGAGGTTTTCCAGAATTCACAGTAGCAGAACGGAGTCTGTCAACGTGTCCGGTAACGGCAATAGGGTCACCCATCGGTAAAAATCATAAGGCAAAATGTGTGTGTAATATAACACCGCAACGCGAAGAAATAAAAAAAAATAAGGGGTAGTGTTTTAAGCGGCCGCCTCGCCGCTTGACACTACGCCGAGTGTTGGGGGTTCGATTCCCACACGAGACAACACTTTGTGTGATCAATAAATTGTTGTTTCGAGTCTGGGTGTTAGTTGTCCTCGTTGGATGTATGTTTGTACAGTCCCTAGTGACACAGGATTTAGCCCTAATTTGGTAGTTATCTTTAAAAAAAAAACAATGTGGATTTGTATATTAGGTTCAGTTTGTGAGATTTCTACAATTAGATGGTTTCGTTTGAGGTGTTCGTAATTCATTGTTAAAAATTCGTTGGATTTTATCGTAGAACTATATTTAAAAGAAAATGCAGCGAATGCCAGAATAGTTCAATCGGTTACCTCAATCCGTGACTCTATGCCGACTGTTTGTGGTATCGATCCGCATACAGGATAACATTGAGTGATTTATAGTTTTAACGAGTCTGGATTTTGTTTGTGTTGGTTAGTTAATAATAATAATATAATAATAATATTCTACCACATACACACATCACCATATAGTCCCAAACCAAGCAGAGCTTGTACTATGGGGACTAGATAATAGATAAACATACATATATAGATACTTTTTTTTGTAAATACATACATATTATACATAGAAACACCCAGAGCAAGACAAACATCCATGTTCATGCACACAAATGTTTGACTTGACCGGGAATCGAACCCGCGACCTTTGGCGTAGCAGTCGCTTACACTCCCGCTGCGCCCACTCGGTCGGCCAGTTGAAGGTTTGTTTGTGCCCGTTAGTTGAATATTTACAAAGTTTTCAGACGGGACCGCGTGAGCATCTTATATGATTAATAAAATGTCGATTTCAGCCTTAACGTATTTTAGGGTGCCAAGCCAAAAACGGAACCTGTGAAGATTCGCCATGTCTGTCTGACTATCTGTCCGTCCGTATGTCACAGGCATTTTATTAGTTTGTTAGTAAATGTTCGTAATTTTATTCCTGTCATTTAATTTTTTTGCTTTTAAACTTATTTGTTTTATTGGTATAATTTTTCCTGAATTTGCGGCGAACCTACGAGCAAAAAAGCATACAACTATGAATCGTCAAATGTAGAAAATACTTACTTTTGTAGGTCAGTAGCTCCAAAATATTATTTACTGTTGGAATGTCAAAGGGCTAAAGTTCAAACTCACGTCAAGCATCTCTGGCTTTTAAAACGCACGTGCGTTTAAAAAGTTAATTATCATTTAACGGTCCGGTCGAACATAGTGGTGAATGAGGACATTCAAATGTACTAGAGATGACAATTATATTTTTCAAAACAATGGATTTCAATTTTTTTTTATAGCCTCACGCCTGTATCCCCGAAGGGGTAGGCAGAGGTGCAGTATTACACCCACATTTCGCCATGATTTTTCAGGTCCCACGTAATAGGGGCGAGTCTATTGCCGTACCAGGCACATTACCAAACTCCGTGCTGCTACTGAGAATTTCCTAACGGGAAAACACAATAACACTTTGCCCGACCCGGGAATCGAACCCGAGACCTCCCAATCCCACGAGCACAGTTATGCCGCTAGACCAACGAGGTGATTACTTATTATGATAACTATAATAAGTACGACGGTTGACTCGTGATCACGGTTTTGCACACCTATACGGAAACGTCGAGATAATTTTTGCATAATTACATAATTGAGTTTCATTAGATAAATATAACTTGATGTACCAATCAGAAAGCTCGATCATGTCAAATATCTTTTTCCAGACAAATTGGTTTTGACACATTAGTCATTATCACCATCATCAGTCCTATATATAAATATACTGCTGGGCATTGGCCTCTTCTCACAGTGAGAAGAATCAGGCCATAGTGAAACCATACTGACGAAGTGCGTGTACTTTGCTAACGTTTTGGAGACAAACAATCTGAGAAATGCAGATAATCTCGCGATTTTTTCTTTCACCGTTTAGTATTACCGTACAGTTTGTTATGTTATTAAGTTTTAGTTAGTTCTAGTTTGAGCAGACGGATCGCCTGATGTTAAGCAATTACCGCCGCCCATGGACACAAGCAACACCACAGGAGTCATAAGTGCGTTACCGCCCCTTGAGGTTGGGAAAAGGGATAGGATGAGGAGTGGGATGAGGGAGAAGGAAAGGGGCCTCCGGCGCTCTCGCTCACCGAACGAAACGCGACAGTTTAGGTACTGTTACTTTACGTCGATTTTCTGTGAGAGGGTAGTACTTCCCCTGTCGAGCCGGCCCATTCATGCTGAAATCAGCAAGGCTCTACTACCTTAGTGTGTGGCTAACTCTGTGGTGTCAGAGTTTTCAGACCGCCCGAAGGCCTCCGACATGACCTATCGATCCTTATCCTTAGACATGAACCGGTACCGACAGCTTTACGTGCCATCCGAATTACGGTAGCGCTCAGATGTAAATGCCACACACGGTCACCCATCCAAGTGGTGACCTGTGCAAGCGTTGCTTGACTTTGGCGATCTGTTACGAACTACGAGGTTACGAATGACAAGCCAAGTCTCGCTATGAGCGCCACACTACGCTACCGTACAGTAATTAGCAGTTTAATGCGCACACTACTCATAACTTCGAAAAGTCCCTCAAATTAGAGAGCTGACTGCCTTCTTCAGTCAAATAGAATAAACTAATCTACTCAAACAATAATGAACATGAACATTGAACATTTCGACCCATAGGTCCAGCGCTACGTTCCTAATTTTAGACCAAGTAGGAACTTTTTGATCAAAGGTGAGTTCGTCCCACACCTTTGACATTTGAGTGTATTTCCTAAGGGGACAATACGAAAATCTATAGATAGATAAGCTGAGGCCAAATGCCGTGTCCGGTGGGATGTTTCAAACACCGTTCAATAAAACCTATCCATTCGTTCATTTGAAGCGAACGTGACGATCCGAAGTAGTGGGCCTTTTGAGAGAGATTTATAAAAGTCGATAGATTAAAGGCTGGTTCTCGTTTGGGTTTGTTTTTATTGTAAGCTGATTCAAGTTTAAAGGTTGGATTAAAATGTAAGGATTAGTTGTAAGTTACATTTATAACACGACGCATTACATTTGATTTCTTTTTAATTTAAAGTGCTTTGAAAGCGGCATCGTCAGTTTTAAAGCAAGCATTATATATAACATATATTTAATCCCTAATCTATTCCTTAAGGGGTGTCATAATAGAAAAACAGCATTTAAGGGCCTGCGCAAACGTAGACACTTTTTGCTGCCGACACAGCACACGATCACAGAGAACCGTAGTAGCTGTGTCCCCTAGCGGTGATCGGACACAGTCGCCGTTGCTACTACTGGTCACTGGTAACCGTAGTGGCTGTGCCCGGTGGCGGCAATCGGACACAGTCACCTGTCGCTACTTCTGGCAACAATTCGTTGCTTGCTTGGCTTGTTTCCCGTCAGTCTCACAATGGATGTCGATGAAGAAACATTATCCTTGCTGGTTGTGTTGATTATACGTCGACGTAGACGTCGTCACCGTCAACGTTAATGCCAACGGTTTCGTCAGTTCTGGATACATCCTTTTCTTAGAAATCGAAATGAAGTGTTCAGTGTGCGTGACTTGTGTCCCAGCGGAGACTGCCACCGAATGCAACTCCTCCGTTTGCGCAGCTCAGTACAATTATAAGGAAATTTGTTAATGTTGCTTGTGTCTTCAACGGACTACTTTTGGTTTCCAGTTACCGACACCGATCACTTTTTGATTGTTATTGAGTATGTCTTTCTTTCTCTTAGCGTTATCCCAGTTTCAATCTGGTGTCCGCTTTCTAGTCTAACCGGATTTGGCTGAATATTAGCTTTTCCACGGAGCGACTGCCTGTCTGACCGCCGCAACCCGAAGGGATAGCGATATTCCATGGTTAAGACTAGTGTCAGTTTACTTAGAAGGTACTGACGCCCTATAACAACTGTCAAAGATCTTCATGACAACCGGGACCGACGGCTTAACGTGCTCTCCGAGGCACGGGACAAGCGATAATTTACAATTCAATACGCACATAACTCCGAAAAGTCATTGGTGCGCGCCGTGGATTCGAACCCGATACCCTCTGCATGGCAGTCTGTTGGTATATCCACTCGGCTATCGCTGCCTTATTGTTATTGAGTATGTGTTAAGTGGAAACAACTGAACACACGTATGTCCAGGGAGCAGATGATTTCATACTGGTTCCATAGAAATTAAATTGTCATCGGTAGCTTGTGTCTGATACCAGACTCAAAAGTGTCCAGGTTTGCGCTCTGCCTTATCCTGCCTGTACCGTACTATATCTTAAAAAGGAGTCCCATATCCAAATTGCATGTTTGAATGTGCAGACTCTACGACAATATGCCTGTCAGGACAAGTGATTTTGTGATGATGATAACACTAAAATCCTAACATGTTGCCTAAGAAAACCGACCAAAAGGGACAGCGGAGTCTTAGTAATAAGATCCCGTTTTAACTTTTGGGTACGAAACCCTAAAAACACAAAAAAAGATTATATGACTTTTCAATGTTGAAAAATCCCAAACAAAATCAGAAATCAAATCAGCTCTCGCAACCGTCTCTGATGGATACAAATCGCAGTCATGTCTATTCCAAATGAACGGACCCACGGACGGATGACTTATCGAGCGCTATCAATATCCAACCTCGCTCGAGCAAATTGCTCAAGATAAATTTCTTCCGTTTGTTCCAAGGGTGAATGAACAGAGTGGTCAAATAATTGATGCTTCTTTGTCGGGTTACATTTTTGTTGGACATTTGTAATCATCCAGCTTCTAGTCAGAGATTATAAACAGAGGCCCAATTCTCCTAAATAAATTTGTTCAAAATGCAGTTCCGATCTAATGTCAGGTTCATGCTTATGCCTCAAATAGTATTCTTCTAAATTAAACGATATTAGATACATAAGCTTCTATGAATGAAGTGCGTTAAGGAACGCTCTTAATAATTATATTTATAATAATTATATCATAAGCGGCGATAGCCCAGTGGTGTACGTAACGGACTGCCGAGATGATGGTCTCGGGTTCGACTTCCGGGCACCCCGGGCACACACCTCTGACTTTTCGAAGTTATGTGTCTATTAAAAATGATAATAATTACTCGCTTAATAATGTGCCCAGTAGATGGCAATAGGCTTGCTCCTATTACATTGGGATCGAAACATAACTGGCGAAGTGTGGGTGTGTAATACTTACACCTCTGCCTACCCCTTCGGAGATAAAATGCGTAAATTTATAGTGATGATTATAATTATATCATCAGATATATTTTTGGCCAATATTTCAAAACATGATCAGTATGCTCATTTAGTGTCAGTTGCGTTCATAGCCAGAACTACGTCTATCTTAAAATCACTCATCTGTTGACCAGCTGAAGTGAATCCAGGGTAGCTTATGGATTAGTCCTAAAGCCAGGAGAGTTACATTTGTAATTATCAACACTGAATCATGGACTGCACCGATTGGCGTAGTCGTTTTAATGGTAGCATCACCGTTTGGCACTGCACCTATAGCTTTGGGTTCGATTCTCACACGGGTTCCATAAATTATTGTTTCTAAGTCTGGGTGTTCTTTGTATACATTGATTGCACGTTTAAAAAGTCTCGCGGGATCTGTAATTAATGCGGGAGATATCTTTAACAAATCTTAAGAAATGAGTTCCTTGTGCCACTCCCAGTTCATAAAAATTCACACGAGAAGCAAAATAATTTATTGTTTTCTGTTCCGAACTTATAAAATCTCTTTTAGCTTTCGGTTTTCTCGCTAACTCGTTGAACTTTCGTTTACGTCTTTGAATGTCAATGACTTTTGTATTGAAAATAACTATTTCGAAAAACTCTCCCAGAAAAATAGTCTAAGCAAATCAATTGAAGTCCTAAAATAATAGGCTTGTGTCCTAAAATGTAATTAGCGATTGATTCGTTCCTTTATTAGATGTTAAACTGAAATACCTGATTTTTTTCTTCAAAAATCAATCAGCATTATTACTAATTACGGCTTTTTAAAAACCTTTTTGAATTTGACACGAAAACGCTGTAAACGATCATGGCGGTTGAGTGATATCACAAAGTCCAAAACAAAACAAACCGTGAATGAAGTCTGGTCTGATGTACCCACTTTTATTTTGTTATATTCGATTTGACAGGTAGAAAGTTTGACGTTTTAGTTGTATTTACTACTAAAACGTCAACAACATGAATGGCGGACGTACTGTTTGACGTAATGCTCTCTGATTGGTGTTCACTGTCACAAGAATAAATACATTATTTTTAGTTTTAGAATCCTAAAAATAACATTAATCTTACCTTTTTATAATAAATAATAAACTTTATTGACATCTTAAAATTATAATGAATCTATAGATACTACAATCAAACCGATTTATTCTTAGTGGACACAAGCCTATTTTTCTTAAACAAAAAGATATATATATATATATATATTCCATATATATATATATATATGTGTATATATATATACATATATATATATATATATATATATATATATATATATATATATATATATATATCCATTTCTAGAAGTTGAGTAAAGTCAATATAATTGTTTTTTAGGTCAAATGGATACGATTAGGGTAACAAGTCAATCATTCGTTTCAAAATATTTTTAAGTTATTGAAAAAATATTCTGGTTCTTATCTTTCAACATTTGTAGATTTGTACATCTATACTAATACCATAAAGCTGAAGAGTTTGTTTGATCGCTGATCTCAGGAATTACTAGTTCGATTTGAATAATTATTTTTACGTTGAAAAGCCTATTTATTAAAAAAACAGGGGTGTAACTGCGGGCCATGTAGTATTCTTAGACCGCGCACCAACTAACTGCATCTCGCGACACTGACTCGAACGCTGCGTGTGCTGAACATAGTGTCCAATAAAATTGATTTTTCTTGTTCATTGAGTTTACACAGGCCACCTACTTAGTATTATGTGAAACGGTTTTGTAATATTTCAGTTAAATATGTTATTTACACAGATTTAAATTAATTACGCATCCAGTGCATTAGGTTCGCCTGCAAAAATGGTTTATAGTGTGATCATAAATAAATCAATATTTATGTGTCACATATTTATTGTTATAATTTAGATTATGTTTGGTTAGGATTGAGGATCCCCACAAAATCTAAGGTCTAAATATTAGTAGGATTGATTCGGAGAAACGTCAGTTCTTTCGAAAGCAATAGTAACCAACCAACTCGACAAGGATTCGCCGGAATTGGTATCATATAATTAGTTAAAACCTACAATCGTCTCTCAGTGAAAGTGAACAAGCTTGTTTTGATGATAAACTATAGTATGCAATATATCCGTGAAAGTATTCAACTTGTTGGTTGGATTTTTAGGTATGTGTGCTGACTACAGATTCACCAATATGGTAAAAGTCATCATCATCATCTAAATATTTTTTTTGTGCGCTACTGACTGACTGACAGACATCGTAGACACAACCGAACATACTGAGTAGGTATAACGAAACGATCACGCGTCGATACGTATTAAAAAACTAATATTTATCAAAACAGTGTCTATCAATGATCACGATTATTGTATCATCGTGCATCGTGTAAATACAAAATACAAAAAGACAGATATTATATTTTTTTATTTTTAGATAGGGTAACCTAGAGCGGTGTGAAAAAATTCACATACGAGGTGTATAAAACATAAAATTCGGTGAAACTACATATTTCGAAAGAGTGTGACCAGAAAGTTTAGTCGATAAATGCCTAATTCGCAAAATGGTTACTTAGTAACTTATCTGGACTAATTCGTGAACAGCCTAGTTCTTTAAGGGACTAATTTGTGAAATGCCTAATTCTAAAAAGGATTAATTAGTTAAATGTCTTACTCTAAAACGGGCTAATTCTTAGAAATACTTATTCGTTAAATAAACTATACAATACCAAATATTTCGATTTTACTCAGAAAAACTATTTATTTAAAATCTATTTATTTTACTCTTAACATAAGGAAAAACAAGCCAAAACATAGTGACAGGCCCATCCATTTCTGGGAATTGCGATCTTTCCTTATTCCGAAGTGATTATCTTGGCCGTAAAAGGAAGAGAAAGGACGATACTAATTAAATACAATAATAATGGGTGTTACCAACAAACACCCCTTATTTAGCGAAAATAAGGCGTGTTTGTTGGTAACACCCACACAACAGTCTAAGTTAGGCATGATTGTTTTTAAATAAAGGATATTGTTTTGGATCAAAAAAGTGGATCTGAAAATTCTGCCATTCGAGTTTGATCCAATCGTATACCTTCTCTAACTTAATCAAAATCGGATATAACGTAAACAAATAACGTGCCCAAACAAAGTTACGAGTACCATCGAATTTTTAAAAGTAACTCCAGGCGTTTCACCTATTCCTTCCTTGTTACTAAAAATCCAAGTTACAATCATACAAACAAGTACACAAGGTGCAGAGAACATCCAGTTAAACCTGAGAACATAGATCACAGGAATGTTCGCTGCTTTGATTGAGTTAACAGAGGCACTGATGAGACGAGATGCCAATTAATCTGTAACGACATTCATACAGTCGAAGAATTGATTCGTGTAGGTTTTTGATTTATAAATTGGCTTTAGTGGGTGCAAAGGGTTCCCACCAAGAACTTAGGGTCCCAAGCCAACCTCACCTGCAAGTGGTGCACCTGCCGATCAACGGACGAGGCTCTGGCAAACAAAATATCCCGATAAGCGGCAATAGGTTCGCCACCTATAACGTGGGATCAAAACACTGGCGAAAAGTGGGCGTTTAATATGCCTCTGCCTACCCCTTCGTGGAAACAGGCGTGAGTCTATGTATGTATATATGTATGTAATTGCCTTTAGTTGGACATGGAAAATGCTAGTGAAAATTGTTTTGTCAATCTGAAAGGGACTTTTGCGGATGTTGTCTTAGTGTTATTTGATTCTCTCTCAGAGGGCGGTGACTTATCTTTCAAGGCGTTATAGGTCTAAATACGCATGGTATATAATAATGAGTATGCTTCCAGCTACGCCAGCACATTTTATTTTCATTTAACCATTTCTGCCTGAATCGGTCACCCCTACGGTCCCCAGGGAACATCCACGCAAAATTTCAGCTTCTTGCACCCAGTAGTTTTGGCTGTGTCTTATCTGTCAGTGAGTCAGTAACGCAATACTTTTATATATACAGATCATGGATTTGCACCCATGAAGTCGCCAACCCGCACGTGGCCAGCATGGTGGAATATAGAACCAAGTCATTGGATTCTGATGAAAAAAATCTTACCAGCATAATAAAGCCTGCAAATATCTCCAGTGGCAAAAAAATTAAGTAGGCATCCAAGGCGTCGAATCATTACGTAGTTGTAATAGAAATAATTAGATCTCCAACAAACAAACAACCGCTTCCTTCCTGTAAACGATTCATAAAATTGAGTCCCAACTAGTCCCAAGTAAAGACGGATATTCGTATTTGTATCGTCATATTTGTATGATACAACGATTACTTACCTAAATCCATTCGTGTTGACTTGTCATTCATTTCATAATACTATTGGCTACACTTAAAATTTTTGTTCCGTTGGACAAAGATTATCTACACAATTTAGGACCAGTATCCGTCTCCATTTTCTGATAAACAGTCCTGTAAAAGAGTTTTTGGTTATGTAAACGTCATCTCTGCCACCTTGCCCTGTATGCCGATGTTCATCAAATTACTTGTCATCATCATCATCAGCCTTTAACAGGCCAATGCTGGACTAGGCCTCTCCTTTGAAATGAGGAATTGGCCTACTATAACACGCTGGCCAAACGGGTTCGTATAGGGTTTGTATCAAGTTTTCCTTCTCTTACAGTGGTGTTCTCTGCATAATATGCTCTCTCTGTCGGCTCTTACGACACCCATGGGATGATATGGGGTGGTGACAATCCGTATTCTTAATCGGTCACCACATAGACATCTTGGCTTCACTTGTCATAATTATCATACAACTTTTTGAAGTCCACTGATGATAGATTGTGAATTAATATGACAATTTGACCTACAAAACAGCGCTGGTTAAACTAGTGTTTCATCTCTTTCGCTCTTATTTGCGTCGTGTATTTTACTTAGTCGCCTCTTACGACACTCACGGAATTTTTATTCTTAATCCAACCCCACTCACGGCGGTCACGCACAGGACGTCTTTGCAAAGGTAGGCCTCCCACAAGGTGGACCGACGATCTTGTTGGGGTCGCGGGCAGCGGATGGATGCGGGTGGCTAGGATCGGTCTGTGTGGAGAGCCTTGGGGGAGGCCTATGTCCAGCAGTGGACGTCTTTCGGCTGATTTGATGATGATGATCACCACTCAGATAGGTATATTACAAATTATACGACTTTTACTTTTCATTTTACTTTTAAGTCGTTACAAAAGAAAAGAGACGGCAATAGGTAAAGGTAGATTTTAGCAGCAATATCTTTTAGAATTCATTTTATAGCTCAGCTAAGCTACGTAGGTCTCCTTCCTGCTTCTACTTCCGAACACTAATGGACTTTTGGTCCATCGGATTGGGACCAACTTTAGATACGTCGAGTCTCACTATAGACTTGTTGCTTTAACGTATATATAACTTCATTCATTTCAAAACTAATTGAAAATATATTATTATTAAAATGGAGTCCAATGATTAATATGTTTGAACCTATAAAAAATCAAGCACTGCCAGTCAGTGAAAAAAATAACTTTAAGTGATTTATTAAAAACTCAAAAAAAAACTCAAAACTGAAAAGAATCACCATCATCATTATTATTTACTTACCGCACTCCACCACTGCTGTATTTAAGCCTCTCCGATGGCACGCCACTAAGCTCGATTTTCGTCTCTTCGTGTCAAGTTTTTGATAACCACATAATAAATATAGAGCAAGTAACATCTAAAAAATAATCAAATAGTATTATCATGATCCTCTGCGTAGCAGAGCAGTCATTTACTCGCTCCGCTTGGCTAATGAGCGAATCGATATTTTTAAACGATATTTGCTCAAAGAAAACTGATGTTCAAAACTCACTCACTTCAAAGAGACTCGGTGAATCGTTTTTTAATTTAATGGTCTTGACGAATATTATTAAAGAAGTTAACTAAACACAGTATAATCGAACAAATATTACGTATTGTCATCAGCAATTGTCAGGCCTCTAGATCTTGTGTTGGCTACATTATCGTGACGATCTACAAAAATACACACAATGTTGGACCACTAAAGCAGTGCTCTATAAGAATACTAGCTGAAACGGCAAACATGTGTCACATAAGAAATGTAGGCAAAAATTCTACACAAAACTACCCTTATCTCCTAGCGGCAAGAAATATACTTTACGACCCATTCTCATACTTACTAAATAAGCTCAAAAAATCATAAAATCTGCTGAGCCACTTCAGGCGTCCGACTATAAGCACTGTAATAGGAGATTTTTTATAAAAGTACTAGAGCAATCCCGCAGCCACGCCAGCTTTATTTAAAACTAGAGGATGCCTGCTGCTACGCCTGCACATTTTTCCCGATCCCGAGAGAATTTCGGAAAATCCCTTCTTAATGCACCTTTACGGTCTCCAAGGAACAATCATGCCAAATTTCAGTTGCCTCTGCATAATAGTTTTGGCTGTAGCTTGTCTGTCAGTCAGCCAGTAATGCAAGGATTTAATATATACAGATAGCACCGTTAAATTATAACCGTTTCTTCCAGATCTCGTTAGAATTTCGTGATATCCCTTCTTAGTGCAACCCTACGGTCTCCAAGGAACATTACTGCCAACTTTCAGCTTCTTACGCGCAACCGTTCCGCCTTAGCATTCTCTGTCACTCAGTCAGTAAATCAAGAATTTTGTACCTACTTCCTTAGATATAAGACTAACACTACAAAGAAAGTGGAATTAATATAGCAGCAGTCCTAACTACAAACGGTATAATTGGGCCGCCGTTTTGCTAGTTTTGGTCTAGTTTTGTTTTCCATTTACTACGCGACAATTCTGCTAGGGTGCTAATTCAATTCGACGACTGTTAATTGAATAGTTTCAGAGAAAAACAAACCACTTCCAAAAGTTAAATGGAATTCCCTCGCATTTGAATTCGAATAAAATGGTTGAAGCTGTTTTTAGGGTTCCGTACCTCACAAGGTAAAAAAGGAACCCTTATAAGATCACTTTCTTGTCTGTCTGTCTGTCCGTGTGTCACCACCGATTTTCTCAGGAACGGGTGAACCTAGCAAATTTAAATTTATACCAGATACTGAGGTCTATGGTTCCTATTAGGTGTATAAAAAACAGGGTCCTGGGTCAACCCGATAAAAAGATATGGTCAAAATTAGATTTTTGCGAAAACTTGTAAGTAACAAAATTAACCTTAATTTTCAACATTTTTTAATTTTCGGAATTTTTTCCTTTACTTGTGCTGTAAGACCTTGGTTTTAACCAAAATTGACAATTCTAGGTCAACCGTAAGTACCCTATAGGTTTTGGGTCGAAAACCTATATGGTAGTTCCCCTTGAACTAGAATCACGAAATTTGGCCAAAACCCGGGCAGGTACAGCACAAATAAAGGAAAAATTACAAAAAAGTGGAAAATTTAAGGGTGTCCCCATACATACATAGTAGACTCCATTTAAGATAGTCCTCTAAGTTGTATGGGCGCTCATACAGATTTAGAGGACTTTTTTTTTTTGGTGTCGGGTTGGAAAATCCTCATGGAGTCCCTCCGCCCCGGGGGAAGGACGAAGGGGACTGTCAGACTCTTACTGACTAAAAACCAACCCGTTTTCCTCATGTACCCATGTGTCGGAGGGTAGGGATTCGCATAAGCATTCATCGCTACCCCCCGACGGGTATTGGCCCGCCAGATGGTCAGGCGGGCCCCGAACAAAACCCCCTTGGCGGCGGATTAAGGTGTTGGGCTCCGCCGCCAAAACACTCAGCGGCCGCAGAGGATAGGGAGGACGGCAACGCAACACCGCATCTCCTCTTCCTCTGCGGCCCCACCGCGACGCATCGAATGGTGCGCCCCCATTTGGTCGCGGGAGATAGGGCGCGCGGCAACGCAACACCGACACGCCTCTCCTCCCGCGACCGCACCCGACTGCGAGGGACAGACAGAACTGTCCCCCGCACCCGCACCGTTGGACGCATCCTGCGCAGGCCTCTCCAAGCCCCTCCTGGATCCCTCTTAGCTTCACCGCGGATGCCCAATCCACGGTTACTGAGCCCCCCCATCACGACAAGGTGGAGATCCTACGGGGGGGAGATTTAGAGGACTAGCGTAATTAGCACCAACCCCAAAATAAGGTAAAATGCGTACGGAACCCTCGGTGCGTGGGCCAGACTCGCACTTGCCCGATTTTTTTTTTATTTGAGTTTTGAATTTGAAATATCAGGAATTGAGGCACTAGTGACCGGTGCTAAGCTCAGGCTTAGCGTCGTGGACACTCTGAATGTACTCTGAAAAAGCTTCGTGTTTTGTTTACTATTAGGTATTTTGTTACCATACAGTCTTTTGTAATGCATAGTGGACTTAGCCAGGAGGTTAAATTCTCCTATTACAAGGTATCGTAATAAAACGTTGTCTAGACGGGTTGATCTACTATTTTTGTTACATGTAATTTTCGTTAGCTTCTTAAGACGCCGACAGTATGAAATGGGGCAATGACACTTTCTTTCATACATATGACAGTGAGATACTCGTAGTCCATCGCCACATTTACGATATAAGTATAAAAAAATATAAAGAATTTTGCATTTAATAATCATATTTCGATGTAAGCTTATTCAATATGATTAGGTGATTATTATTCGGATAGTATTTGGCTCGACCTCGTCGATGACGATGTGATTTAAGTGATTCTTGTCATGGGTATGTTTCCTATACTGGACAGAACTTTGAATGATGTATGAGTATATGTGCAGTAAGTAGGCTTTAGAACTTTTTTAAATGTTTATCCAAACGTGTAACGCATAGAAGCAAATAAGTTTTTATCCTTACGAGAAATTACAGCCTTTGGAGTATAAAATAAAATAATATTGAACTCACTTTCATGGTTTTCCAATTTTGTAACCTTGGCTTGTAACATTGTTGTATATTCAAGTGATTTAAGACATGTCATTGGCACCTTAACATTGTCAAACTAATGGCTTTCCTTTCTATAAGTTGTCTGTTTACTTTCTTTCTCGATACATTCCTCAAACCGGTTTCTAAAACAGCTTCTGTTTTGTTTAGAATAAGAACATCGTGATTATACGTTGTTGTTATTGATCGTGAACTTGTGAGCAATTTGCTTACTCACAACTGGCAATTGTTTGAGTGAGTTGTGCTTTTGAGTCATAAGTATTACCAACACTGGGTTGGATTTCGAAACGAGTCGCCCGAATTTGAGGGTATTGGTGGTGTAGGGGGCTTAAGGGAGTTAGTTTTAATCCCCTATAAGTAATTTTGGCTGCCGGAGTTGCGTCTAAATATTTTTAAACAATTTCCAAAAATTCTTCATTCAATTATGCAAAACGGAACGTAATTTTAGGTTTTATGTGAAAGTAACTAAATAGGTTGTGTTAGGTTCTCTTTTGACCCTTAACCCGAAAATAGGAGCCCTGCAAAGCAGGGCTCCGTCAACCCCAGTTTATTAAGATAGTATTTATTTAGATTTTATGTGAAAAGTTAAGTGTCAAAATGTCAAAATGTTTTTCCTTAGTTTATTAAACTAGTGTGAAGAATGTGGCAGTTGGCAGTGCCATACACACCGATGTTTGGAGATTTTCTTTTTTCAAAGGAAACCAAATATTTCCGGCAAGTGACAATGGTGAGGGGGGTTCCGAGACTACGCCTCCTCCTCCCCAATCACTCACAACCCCTAAAGACGTTGACGCATTTAGAAACCTTTACCCCAAAACTTACCGCTAAATTTAATATTCGATCAATCCTTTTTTGAGATTTAAGATGCATATTTGACATATGCTCCATACGAAAGTCAAATATGTATCTCAAATCTCCAAATCTATGAATAGTTCGAATATTTAAACCCGCCATTAGTAAACGGAGCTCGAGACGTCCCACATATTATTCATATTCATTTATTTATAAGAATATAAGTTTACAGCATATAGTACACCAAGTCACTTATATCTATAGGTACTAAAAATACTTAAGTAAATTAAATACTAAGTTCTACAAAATTACTAAAACTTAGCCTAAAAACTAAAAATAACAATATAAATTTTGTAAACAAAAACAAGAATAAACTTAACTAGAGATAGGAACTATAATTTATACTTATAAATATGTTTTAATAATACACTCTGTGCGTTAAAAAATATGTCTGCATCTGGACTATATTTAAGAAGCTCATTTGAGTATAAACTTTAAAGGATTCTGATATGGTCCTAAGACTCGAACTAGAAAAAATCTAAGATTTTTATTAATAATGTTTTTTGATTTACGCTTGATCAGCTTTATGTTGTAGAACTCAATCGAGAAGACACTAAAGACATAAAGACATATTTATTTCTGCATTTTGGTTGTTTACAACACTTATACAAGTCAAAACCCTATTCTCGATGATGCCGGCTTTCCTAGCTAAATGACTTCTTGAGAAGAAAGGCCGAAACAAACTCAGTCATTGTTTTTTTTTGTCATTTCATTATATTTCATCTCTTCGTTTATATTTTTTTTAAGTCCAGACATAGGTAATAGGTTTAGATGCGAGTACAATAAAATAAAAATAAATAAAAATAAAATAAAATAAAAATAAAATAAAACAAAATAAAATAAACGTAAATACACAGAAATGTCAGGCAATAACTTTCACGAGGAAAAAACAGCCCATATATTTCGACTATCATATGAATAATGTAAAAATTCCCAAAGTCACACAAGTTCGAGACTTAGGTGTAATATTAGACTACAAATTTACGTTTAATGCACATATTGAGCAAATTATTAGCAAAGCATATAAATATTTGGGCTTCATTATCCGCAACAGCAAACCTTTTAAGGATTTGCAATGCCTCAAAGTTCTTTATTGTAGCTATGTCCGGAGCGTGTTAGAGTTTGGGAACTTAATTTGGAGGCCATTCTTTAACATACACAAACAAAATATTGAAAATATACAACATAAATTTGTCAAACATTTAAATTACAGAGCTCAAATAATAAATAAATCGTATGAAGAATCATGCTACTATCATAAAATTGCTACCTTAGAAGACAGACGTCAAATAACCGATATGATATTTTTGTATGACTTACTTCATAATAAATTTGATTGTGATGAACTTTTAGAAAGCATCAACTTTAATGTACCCCAAAAACGCACTAGGCAAACGTCTTTGCTGTCGGTCCCTTTCAGTACAACAAAATATTACCAAATGTCGCCATTTTGTCGCATTCCATATATTTATAATCACTTGTTCTCTTCATTGGATCCCTTTAATGCCTCACGTAACGCTTAGAAGAAACAGATATTACAGATTATGTCACAAAAGAACTTAATTCCGCCTAATACAAACCAGTGACTGTCAAACCCCTAATACACTAATACAACACACCTACACTACACTTACACACACACACACACACACACACTCACATTGTGTATGTGACACGCGCACACACACACGCACACACATACCGGACATATTTGATTAACATTAGAACACAATATTATGTACGTGTTGTTTGTAAATTAAATACTATTAACGAACATTGTCTACCCTGTCTGTAATTAACTAATTTAAAAGTGTACTTCGTAATTGGCGTACCTATATACATTGTAATAACCTTAGTTTAAGTATTGTCAGCTGTGAAGGACCTATATGAAATAAATAAAATAAAATAACAATGCAGGATATCATCTGACGCTTATAACTGACTCGTAGGGTCCAAAGTTCAAACCACGGCGCGCAATACTGTCTTTTCTAAGTCAAGATCGTATAATAGGTACGAATGCGAAATAGATAATTATCGGTTGCGAGTTTGAGGTTTCGAAAGCTAAGCCTTACTTCGTTCACGTAGTGGTCTATTGCCAAACCTTTCTCATAGTGAAAAGAGCCCATTGCCTAGAGGTAGGACAGATAATCTGTGGGTAAATAGTAAAAACCTGTGTTTGTAGTAGGATTTATACGAAAAACCAATAGAACTACTGTCAGAACTATTGTCAGTTTGAATTTGTTCGTTATTATTAAAACCTACTTTGTGGTCACATTGTAACATTCCGATCGCTTTATGGACCACTATATTTATTTCAAATAACTTTTTCAAGCCCTTTGACTACTTGTGGTCATGGTATGTGATTACTATAGCTGTTGTCTGCGGTTTCGGCTGCGGTAGGTGCGTGATTATTGTGTTTATGAGTAACCATTTTGTTATATATACTTTTCTTTATTTTAATTTTCTATTTTTCCCGCGGCTCCGCCTATGTACGTGTTGGTTATTTCGACAAAAGGTACCTACCATTGTGCTATTCAGGTGACATTTAGATTTTGAACATAAAGAACATCAGCATCGGTATACTGACCACACAAATTGTTTACCACACCTAATGCACTGGGACGCGGCGATCACATAGACCACCATACTAATAATAATCCACAAACATTACGCTTATTTTTTTTATAGACTCACGCCTGTGTCCCCGAAGGGGTAGGCAGAGGTGTAATATTACACCCACATTTCGCCATTAATTTGTAGGTCCCGCGTAATAGGGGGCGAGCCTATTGCCGTTACCGGGCACATCACCAGACTCCGGGCTGCTACTGAGTATTCGGAAAAACTCAGTAACACTTTTGCCCGACCCGGGAATTGTACCCGGAACCTCCGAACAGCAGTCGCATACGTTATCTTCTGGACCACGGAGGCAGTTATTTTTTGTGTTTAGTTCTTTTGTTATTATTAATACTGTCTAGCCGGTACTGCACGCGAAATACTTTTTGTGAAACGACTTCGTAATAACAATAGAATATTATAAGAGCCCTGTGAAAATAATTGTCATTCAAACTCTGTTCGTAAGTCGCTACTTGAATAATAAGCCGAATGTTACGTTCTCGAAATGTTACAATTCATAACGTTACTCAACCAAAAGAAAGTGTAGGAAAGTTGTGTATTTTCATATAATACTGTGTGAATTGAATGTCGTCCCAAGCCAATGCGCTAATAAGAATTTGTTTATTCTATTCATAAAGAATTTTAATATCTCAAGTTTTCACATAAACTGTTGTTGCTATTTCAACATAATTAAATTATCCTAGTTGCATAGTAACAATTATGTATCGGGTCTATACTGCGTAATTTTATTTTTGCTTTTCTAAAAGACAACTCCCGCACTAGGAATAAATCCTGTGTCGCGGAGGACTTTACAGACATACAACCAACGGACACAATGAACACCCAGACTCGAAACAACAAATTAAGGATCACACAAAGTGTTGTCTCGTGTGGGAATCGAACCCACAACACTCGGCGCAGTGTTAAACGGCGAGGCTACCGCTTAAACCACTACACCAACCGTGCAGTGTATTTTCAAATAATTACAATTAATTACGCTATGTAGACCCGTTACATAATAAATATTACGTGACAAGTTGCGACAATGTAATAGTATTCATCCCGGTTGCATCTAAGACTCACGAGTCATTTCTCTGAGTCTCGAGTCAAGCAGACATTTTTCAGGACTAGCCAGATTTGACAAAATACTCATTAGCTGTTCTATAGGGCGACTGATAAGAGTTATAACGCTATAGTTCATCATCTCATCCAACAGACATCCACTGTTAATTATAGGCATTCAGCAAGGGTATACACAGGGACCAATCTTGAAACGCTGCCTGCAATCCCAACAAGATAGTCTATCCACCTTGCAGGATGCACGTTATAGCTATAATATTTATTTTCTCATACACATACATACATAGACTCACGCCTGTTTCCCGGAGGGGTAGGCAGAGACTACGGAACGCCATTTGCAACGATCCTGACATACCTCACTTGCTTCACTCACTCCCATCAAGTTTCTCATGCATGCTCTTCTGTTAAGGGTACTTCTGACTTGTCCTTTTTTCAGGATGTCTCCAATCTGGTCAGAGAACGTTCTCCTAGGTCTTCCCCTTTGTCCTGTCCCATTCACACTAGCCTGATATATCTTCTTTGTCAGTCTATCGTCATCCATCCTCTCCATGTGCCCAAACCATCTTAACATGCCTTTCTCAATGCTTGTCACTACATCTTCTTTTACCCCACACCACTCTCGTATCACACAATTCTTTACTCTGTCGGTTTTTCTCATTTACTCAATTTTCAAAAATATTTAAATATGGATGACTTTTCTAAACTTGATAACTTGTAAAGTATTTATAGTTAGTTGTAGGGCACGTAGGCTGAAATCCTTAGACGCAAGGGAAGATTTAGGTAGTCATCAACATAAATGACATTCAAAGCGGCTTAAAGAACATTATAACGCTTATAATTATTTAGTCATTAATAGATTTTTCCTATGATGTGTGTAATCTTTGCTTTAAACCCAAAATTAATTTATTTTCTTTATAGATTTTATAACACTTTTCTCCAAATTAATAAACATTTATATTAATAAAGAACACACTAACCTTTACACCCAAAACCTTCAAACCTACAAACTTGTTAGAAAGTGAGATATATACGTATAATGGCATGTGAATCGAGTTACCGCGTTGGTCTGCTCGTCACGGCCGCCAGACGCGGCAATCGGTCAAGTGCGTTCACCTGTACTGACCTAGCAAATACCATAGATTCTCGAATGATAGTCGCTTAAGAATATGATGTTGATTAGTAAAACAAAAATTTATATTGAAGTGCTAGAGGACGCCAGCAGCTACGCCTGCATTTTTTTTAAGTTTACCCGTTTTGGCCGATCCCGTGGGAATTTCGGGAAATCCCTTCTTAGTGCACCCCTACGGTCCCCAAGGAACATACATGCCAAATTTCAGCTTCCTGCGCCCACTTGTTTTGGCTGTAGCGTGTCTGTCAGTCAGTAAGTAACGCAAGGATTTTATATATTAAGATTTTTGGGTTCCATACCTCGAAAGGAAACAATGGAATCCTTATAGGATCACTTTGTTGTCCGTCCGTCCGTCTGTCAAGACCCTTTTTCTCAGGATCGCGTTGAGGTATCAAACTGAAATGTATATTAAATATTCAGGTCTACTGTTTCTTAAAGCTGTAAGAAATCAAACTTCTTACCTGCAGCTTTGTACAGAACCCTCAGTGCGCGAGTCTGACTCGTACTTGGCTGGTTTCATAATTTATTAATTGACCCACGCTTGTACCCCCGAAGAGGTGGGCAGAGGTGTAATAAATTTTACTTACACCGACATTTCGCCTTTTGAATTGTAGGTATGTAATAGGAACGATCTTATTGCCGTTACTGGGCGCATTGCCAGACTCCTTGCTGCTACTGAGAATTTGGCAAAAGTCTGTAATAATTTTACCTGACCCGGGAATGAAACTAGTGCCGCAGATCCGTAAGCAGATCAGCAATTACCTGTATAATCAGTATGAGGTTCCATATCATCATCGTCTTAGCATTATCCCACTTATAATAAGCCAGGTTCCTGTCACTAGTCTCACCGGATTTGACTGATTATAAGCTAGAGAGATAAGAGGTCCATGGCCAATGCTTTAAATTCATATTCAAATAATTTACTTACTTTAAATAGGGTTACATAAGATGTTTGCATTCAAATAATTATATAATACTAGAGGACGCCAGCAGCTACGCCTGCATTTTTTTTAAATTTACCCGTTTTGGCCGATCCCGTGGGAATTTCGGAAAATCCCTTCTTAGTGCACCCCTACGGTCCCCAAGAAACATACATGCCAAATTTCAGCTTCCTGCGCCCAATAGTTTCGGCTGTAGCGTGTCTGTCAGTCAGTCAGTAACGCAAGGATTTTATATATTAAGATTAAGAACAAGCCCACTTAGCCATAGTTCATAGCATCCAAATATAATATATATGCAAATATAAATGTTACAAGTGCTTCATGATAGCAAAGTGTTACGAAACACTGATTTTGATGGTAATTTTATAATCAATTCCATCATGATTTTAAAAATAATACACTTCGTTTTATAGCAAACAATACGCTCTTAATAAGGATTTTTAGACACAGTCATACAATATATCCATTCGCCAGTTACTGGCGACTAATTCACAAACAAATCCGGTGCGTTTGATATTTCTCGTACAACATGGGACCAGGACATTGACATTATGTACCTACTTAAAAGACAATGATCTGACATTTGTGGATGAAAAACGTTTTAGAGGTTTTTATAACATCTCATTAACCTTTTAACGAACTTTATATTACTCAATAGGAAGACCATGTGGATAAAAACGTTTTTAGAGGTTTTTATAACATCTCATTAACCTTTTAACGAACTTTATATTACCTACTCAATAGGAAGAGCAAGATTATTCGACGAATTTACAATTATAATGTATAGACAACGCCCGCGGTTACACTCGCGTTATTTAAGGCTACTGCTCCGCTCCCGTCGCTCATAGCGTGATGTTATATAGCCTATAGCCTTTCGAGATAAATGGGCTATCTAACACTGCAATAATTTTTCAAATCGGACCAGTAGTTCCTGAGATTAGCGCGTTCAACCAAACAAACAAACAAACTCTTCAGCTTTATATATTAGTATAAGATTATATCATAATGTTCTCGATAGACATGTGAAGTCTGCCAACCCGCACTTGGCCAGCGTGGTAGACTATGGCCTTTCCCTCTCATAGTGAGAAGAGGTCCGTGCCCAGCAGTGGGACAGTATAAAGGGCTGATGATGATGATGATGATAAGATTAATAATTTGTTGATACTTTCGCGCAGCATAACATGGAATAGTGTTAGACAACTAAACAAAGAAGACGGAGAGTCATCTTTGGTTCGTGGTCTAGCACTAATTTTGGTAAAGATCAGCAATCTAAATTCTCGAAAGCTGTCTACAAAATGTCAGGAAATCATACACATAGGAAGGTTCATTACGTTACCTCTTAAAAAACTTTCAAATAATACCTCACATTCGAAAGTGTAACAACAATAACAAAATACCAAAACACATACGCGAAACAAAATAATTAAGACGTAACATCATCCGCTCAAATTGAGCGTATCTCGCATCGAGTACTTTCAAATATTACTCGAAAGACTCTCACTTGAAACAAACCAATGGTACCAAAGCAGCGCGAGCGCAAGACAGAGACAAAACACTAGAAAGATCCATTCACCATCGCGAATTCGAACAGAAGACTCGTTTTTTAAAAAGCTAAAAAAACTTCCTAAAATATTCATGTATATTGAAAGCTGACAGTAACATTGACCTCAGATTTTGACCAGGTGTTCCTCAAGTAGAGGGGAGAAGCGACAGGTCTGCAGAAACCAGTGGCGCTGCGAACACGGATTAAACGAACGTGTCACGCTCGGCAAAGTCAGTGTCTGTATTATTATTGTGATCTAGTGTGGAACTGTGTATGTGCTACAAAACAGTTTTGGTGGTAATACTAAAAGGTGCAAAAAAGACAGAGCGAGTTTCTCTTTCGTACAATTGGATTTTTTGGTGATAGTTTCAACATGTTGCCGTATACCTTTATTGTGAGTACTTTTTAATATTTTTAGCTATTTTTGATAATTTATTTATTTCGAGACAAATTTCTCTTTTGTGGTGATGTATTCAAATTATATAACTTTTCATTCAATTGTGTATCGTTATGTACAGCAACTATTTCATTTTCAGTTTCTTTATTCTTCACATTTTGCAATTAATGAGTAATGCTAAGCGTTTCTTTTGTATCGCTATCTTCACTATTTACTAAGAGTATTACGCGCTATAGCCGATCGCCAATGCGAGCCTAAGAAAGTGTACATGTATAACTAAACTTTCCCTTACTGGATTTCGATCTCCAAAGAGTAAACAAGAAATCTCTTTCATACTTTATTATGTTACTTGACTATTTATTTTCAACTGCCGTACTTGTTGCAATTTTATTATCATGTTTTATTTGTAAAATGTTATTCCATTCATATCGAGGCATACCTTATTGGCCTGAAAATTTTAGTGACATAAGGAAAACAGAAATATCTTCACGAATGACGAAATAGGTATTTATGGTAATCCAGGCACTACAACATCAAAATGGGCAGCAGGTTTGATTCCCAAGCAAGAAGAAAATTTTGACTGATCCTTGAGCATATTCATTGTGTTCAGTACATATTGTCCTTGATTCAGATCCAGAACCAGATGCGTGAGACAAAAATAAAAATGTCTAAATATATATATTTTTTAAATTTTTATTTATAGACTGTAAAGACGCCTGTATCCCCGGAGGGGTAGGCAGAGTTGTAATATTACACCCACATTTCGCCAGGAATTTCTAGGTCCCACGTAATAGGGGGCGAGCCTACTGCCATACCGGGCACATTACCAGACTCCGTGCTGCTACTGAGAATTTCCTAACGGAAAAACCCAATAACACTTTGCCCGACCCGGGAATCGAACCCGAGACCTCCCAATCCCTCGCGCACATTTATGCCGCGAGACCAAAGAGGCAGTATGTTTAAATAAATGCAAATCAAATTATAAATAAGACTCAAGCATACATATAGGCATATCTAATCAATTCATATAAATAAATCTGAATATTAATCCACCTACTCATTGCCCCAATACGGAAAGAAATTTAAAAGATTTCTCAAAATCAATATTCATGGAACAGCTGTTTGTCCGAGTCAAGGTAAAAGGTTCAGCAATAAAACCGGTTACGATGTTTGTGTTGGCCGTTTGTAGGCCACACATTAGGGCCGTGACATCTGACGCTTGTTAAACATTATCACGCATATTAATAGAGAAGATTTGAATAATGAAAATTATGATTTGGGAACTACTCTGGTAGCAAATGTAACTTATGAAGTTACTAATGAAGTAAATGGAATTATAAACGCTCGGATTGTTTTGGAAGTTACTGATGTATTTAGTGAATATGTAGCGAATGGCGGCAGGAATTCCTTTATCTAATAACAGATCTCACTTAACATAGGTAATATGTTTTAATTTGGCAATTATAGTTGTTAGTTTGATAATATATCCAATTATCTAAAATTTATCGCTTACGATGTATATGATGTGATGTAAGATAATGCGATGTTTAAGACACGTCAAGTAAGTTATTTACTGCAAAGATCTTACTCGTGAATAGAAGTCTAGAAGTGTCATTTAAAACTACATAGACATTAAGTGAAACCAAATTTTACAGATGTGTATATCTCTATCTCCTTTTATAAGAAGATACTCTCGGGTAACTTTTCAAATTTTACTGTTTTTGCCCGATCTCTTGGGAATTTCTGGAAATTCCTTCTAAGTGCACCCCTACGGTGTCCAAGGAACGTTGTACATACCAAATTTATGCGCTCAATAGTTTTGGCTGTGCGTAGTTTGTCAGTCTGTCAGTGCCGCAAGGATTTTATATATACAGATTTACTGTAGTCGTGTACAATATAATCAGTAGTGCCATAAGTAAAGTGTGGAGTTAGTTACTTTAGCCCTTCACAGAGACAAGACTATGTTTCTAAACTAGAAAAAATAATGTAGAGTTTCGTCATACACACATAGTTAGTAATTTATACTTTAGTTCAGTATATAGGTAATTATTTTTTTAACAAACGCTAACGGCTATGCTACTCATTACCGGCGAACACAACTAAACAAGATACCTAATAGGCAATAAGCGTGAAAAATTAATCGTTTAAATAATTACATTAATCAGATTATTATAGGTGATTTTAATGACGCTAAAATGTTCTTCGATAAGTTTCTTGAGGAACTTCTTAATAAAGATTTCATGGTGTTACGTTTCATAACCAAAATTGGAAACGATGAAGTGTTTTGATTTCTATTTTAGAAAGGTTCTTTTCGAATCACAAATTAGGAATGTACCATGACTTGATAAAGCATAACTCATAGAGATCGTGCCGAAGATAAAAAAATTATAATGAGAACATTTTTAGATCTACTGTCAAATAAAAAAGGCACAAAGTATTTTAAAGTATTGATAATGATGCAAAAACGATAAATACAAATCCATTGATAATATAAATTGTTGTTGTTTGCTGTGCGGTGTAATTGCAATTAACTTATTATAATAACTAGAGTCCTGCGGCTTTGCTTGCCCTGAGCTTTCAACCTTAATTTAACCGCCTTAGAAGTGGCATATTAAAACCCTTCATTAGTATGTAGCCTACGGAATAAAAGAAAGCCGTTGTCCAAGTTTCATGGTTCTAGCATAGTAGTTTGGGCTCTGATATGATATTTCAGTCAGATCACATCAAATAATTTTACATAGGTACATCATACATATTCATCACACATTACAACTTCACACCTTTTATCCTCGAAGGGGTAGATAGAGGTTTATTACACACCCACACTTCACCAGTTATGTTTCGGTTACAATGTAATAGGGGGAGAGCCTATTGCCCTTTACCGGGCACATTGTTAAGCGTATGATGATGATATACCATATATCAACCCCGTTTATAACCTATTCAACTGCTCGGCAGGGGCCTCTTCTCACTATGAGATGTGTAAGACCATAGTCCACCACGTGCTCGCATAGTGCAGCTTATCAAACTTCGTGTACTTTTCAAGAACATTAAGTCAAACTCTCAGACATTATTTGAAGAGATTGGAGGTTTTCCATCACCGTTTAGCAAACGATAATACACAATTTAATAAGCACATAACTTCAAAACTCAGTTGCCTATGCGTGCTGTGGGATTTAATATTATATCTTCTGCGGCAATGACTTCTGCCGTTTTTAAAAGGATGCTATACTCAGTTATCTTTGACTGTAACTCTGGCAATTATTTTTTTAAACCAAGTCAATGTTAATCAAAATCAACAATGGTATATGCATCTTTATCAGTAAGAAAATAATTTATACAATTCATTTCTTAAAAGCAAGAACCATTTTATTGTGCCTATAAACTTTAATATTTCTAGCATTAGCTAACTAAATAATACTTTATTTTTAAGAAATTACTTACCATGAGAAGGTAGCTGCTTAAAAATTAATGTTCTCTTTGGGATAAGTTGTGTGTAAGTATAAGTTATGAAGTTAAGAAACGTTTTCCGTCGCTTTAACTGCTTGAAAATAAGTGTCTACCTAGGAATAAAGTTTTAAAACTTTTGAAGCTCTTACTTGGAATTTTATACAGGTCACATTAAGTCTATCACAACTTTTAGTTCTACTTATTTATATTAGATTTGCTTTAGTTAATTTACTGTTTGATTTTTCAAAGCTTTAATGTAATTTATGTATAACTATGTTTCACAAACATTATGAAATATCAAATTTTATCTACAAAACTACCGCTTTCTTCTTTTTGTTAATCAGAATTGTTTAAATCTTACGTACTTTATGCAAAAATTTGTTGGCTTGTTTTATCAGCCAAATTAACCTTTTTTATACAACATCTCTTCTCTTTTAACTTTCTCCTTCATATTTTAAATCAAGTTCATAAAGCTTACAATCAAGTTAAGGGATTTCACCAGTATAGTTGTGTCCGCAAAATACCGCCCCATTACTTTCTTAAACCGGTCCGCGAACTTTCGGAGTATCATCACATGTAATAAAATACTAATGAAAGTTTTATGTGCCAAGTTTTTAGTTCAAGATTGTTTGATGTCATCGCTGTTTGTGTGACCGCAGGGATAAATTATATCTGGTATTACACTACTAATAACATTATCATGTCCTTTTTCAACTCAAAAAGACGGAGAGAAAGAAAGTAAAATGCTTATAAAACAACTGATAGACGTACTAATATATTTTGAAATTCAATACTTCAGTTACACCCAGACAAAGAATAAATAATCATGTTTATCACGCAAACAATCAAAACATCAGGTAAACGTGGTGACAACAGGTGGAGTAGGGCTGTAGCAGCATGGCGGCTATGGATGGGGAAAAGAAGTGTCGGCCGTCTTTTATTAAGATCGGCCGACGATATCGCAATCGCGGGCCGAACCTAGGCTAGATTAGAACAAAATCGAGGCAAATGGCAAGAACAAAAAGAGGCCTATGTTCAGCAGTGGACAAAGCCAGGCTGTGAATGATGATGATTACGCAAATAATTACCTTGGCTAGGAATCAAACGCAAGACCTCCGCTTTAGCAGTTACGAGCCACTAGATTAAGGGCCGGTTGTTTCAAATGGTTGGTTAACGTAACATACGTACGTTAAATACTGACGATTACGTGCCATGTTTAACGTACGTAAAATACAAAGCGTTGTTTCACAGCAAAAAAAACCGGTCGTCAAAGTTATTTGAGTTGCCAGTATAAAGCAATACTTTAGCCCAAGAAAAATGGTTGGGAGATTTTTGTAGTATGGGAACATCGCGCTTTTAACGTCAACATATGGTCAACTTCATCTAAAAGCGGGAATTGGCTACCTATTTTTGTTGTTTTGTTTTGAGTGCTTGTGATTTTGTAAGCAATAAATCCAAACAACACCGATTTTATTTTAAATAACTGACACATATTTTGATACGTTCGTTGTTCCTTAATAAATATGGATACTTTTCACCAAAGTACCTAAGTATTTTAATAAACACCATATTTGTGTAACTTTGGGATTTCACGTGGTATTTTATTGTTACGTTATTTTACTGAGAACGTGCAGTAAATTTCTCAAAACTAGAGAAAAACCGATTTGAATCTATGATTGAGAAATATAAGGAAATATTGTTTTCCAAAAAGCGATTTGACGTGTTAATAATATAACTATTACCATTGATACACGGTATCGTGTTATAAATTCCTGCTCGTGCCATAGGTTAAGATTATAAATACGTGTTTTAAATAGTTCTCTTTCTTTCTACAACATTTGTTTCATCAGACGAACTATCGTCTAACAAAGACGAATATACCAGGGAGTCCATTGTTTTTTTTGCCTGTTTCACAAGTATTCGACGCAGATGTTTACAATGAAATGGCGCTAACCAATGGGTCCAGCACCGGTTAACGTAAACGTTACTTTTTGACGTACGTCAAGGATGTCATTTTGTGAAACAACGCAATTTTTGGTTTGACGATAGTTAGCGCCATTTTTGACGTTTACGCGTGCGTTAAATTGTGGTGAAACAACCGGCCCTAACAGTTGAGTAATATCAGTGCCAAAACCTTTTTTTTTTGCAGTTTTGCTTTTCTATTATTCATATGATATTTTGCTACATCAGGCATTTTCAATGCAGACGTTACGGTGACTTTATGAGATTAAACTACACAGGTGTTGAAATATCCAAAGATATTGAACTAAATCCAATAACTTGCAACAGCTGCGAGTCCTAACCATGTTATATTTATTGCAGAAAGTTTTGTCAGATATATCATAATGTATTCTAGAATGACATGAGCCTCGGCTTGTGTGATTAGTTTCCAATTCGACTATGATTTATCGCTACGCCATCTTGCTAAGAGCAATAACTCGTATGAAGTTGCCAGTTTGAACATATTAATTCAAACGAACATGACCACAACTTAATGCAACATATGTCACAAGACCCATCACCAAGCCGAAGTCTACTCTTTGTGGACATCATGCCAAGTCATACTAAACAAAAATGATACCTGGGAAACGATTTTCTTTTTAAGTTTTCATTTTTTGAACCGCAATCAAAAGCGCACGCGTGCTACGCTTGAAATACCTACTTATCCATGGGGTCATAGGGCATCTAAAGAACATATTGCCGGGGTATATGCATCGATTTTGTACCTAATTAGAAAAATTCCGTACTAACTTTGAGCCACAATATCTCCTGAACCAGTAATTTCCCAGGTATGGTGCCGAAGTAAAAATAAGCTAATTTATGTCACAATATCACTGTGAGTAAACAAGTAAATTTGGGAATTTTGTGAATTTTACCATACTGGATAGACGGCTTAGTATAGGATTGACCTTGAGTTTTCTCCCTTTTTTGTAGACCCACGCCCATATTCCCGAAGGTGTAGGCAGAGGTGTAATATTACTCCCACATTTCGCTATGAATTTTTAGGTCCCACGTAATAGGGGGCGAGCCTATTGCCGTTACCGGTCACATCACCAGACTCCATGCTGCTACTGATAATTCGGAAAACCCCAGTAAAACTTTTGCCCGACCAGGGCATCGAACCTGAGACCTTCGATCAGCAGTCGCATACGCTATCCAGTGGACCACAGAGGCAGTCTAGTTCCTCTTACTAAAGATACTATTTGCTTTGAGTATTTTCCATAGTCACCTCTTACAACACCCATGAAATGAAATGGAGAAGTGACATGTTGTATTCTTAATCCGTCACCAGGTCATTTTCACAAATCGTTATCTAAATTGTCATGTTTGTATCATCATTGCACATTTGCTTAACTTCAAATATCTCTCTATTAGAATTCAAATGTGAAACTGAATACTTTGTATGTTTTCTTTCAAATTTAATTTACAGCAATGTTAAGCGTTTTTTATACGAGGTGGGTGCGTTAAGTAGTGAATTGCATTACACTGATTGACGGATTTATTAGTTTTGCGGTTTGTGACTACGAAATCGATGTAGGCGATCATACGATAACATTTCTTATCATCAATGATATTGAAGAAAAAATCAGTAGTATTAAAGAAGAAAGTTTTAAAACCTTAATAACAGTGCCATCAACTTTCGATAATGAATTTGTTCTCGTTATGAGTTTGTTTTTGTTGCTTGTTCTTATGCCTGTCTGATTTCTATGATAAATGCGGCTTAGTAGACTTAGTTGGCTTACAGAGAAATCTTTAAGTATTTTGTTCTGGTTAAAAATAAATATAAAGGTTTTTTTTTATGAAAGTCATATGTTAATTATCGCTCGCTTAATAATGTGCCGGGTAGATGGCAATAGGCTCGCCCCCTATTACATAGTTACTAAACTAACTGGCGAAATGTGGGTGTGTAATACACCTCTGCCTACCCCTTTGGGGATAAAAGGCGTGAAGTTATGTTTATGTTATGTCATAAGATATGATTATATGTGTAAATACATCTCAATAGAAAATATACTTAAATGAACATTTATTTTATGGAATAAATGCGATATTGGCAAGGGTTTTGCTTGAAGGCACATACCCTTCACTCACCGAAGGAAACGCAAATGTAGGCCTTAATTTTCCGTGATCAGGTGATACTACAAGGTGAACTCGCGAATTTATATTGAAATCAGCGTGATTCTATTACTAGAAAATTATGATATTAATGTAAGGTCTCTAAATCTATAAAGGAAAACAATAAGTATTCATTCTGTTGACACACACAATATTTATGAACATGAAGACAATCGTGTCAAAACTGTTTCCATTTAAATTCTAAATGAGATAGGCAGGATAATATCTATCGTTCTAGGTAAAAAACTGAATTTATTGATGCCATCTAAAAATATTTTGAAGTAAGCTCATCAGATATTGGTGGCAAATGAGGTGTGGTCAATAGTTTTAATAAAACTGTCGTTATTGTGACACAAACGACCACATAGTTAGACGATGAAGAGACATCCATTATGGTGCTTTCAAATCCGGTTATCATAAAAAGATGCGTGATATAGTTTTATAAGAATCTAAGGTAACGATTGTAGGTTTTTCTAACGCAAATAATATTGAGATAAGATTAAGCTTGCAGAGAAACTAAGCTACAAAAATTGCGGACTTGTGGATAGTAGGTATTCTACTCCTTCAAGATACTTTTAATTGAATTAGTTCGGATGTCAAAGCCAGTTTAAGTTTTCTCGGGATTTTACAACTACTAAACCTGGCTATACAGTAATGGCATATGAATTATTCTAAAAATAGTAACATGGAATGTATTGGAAAATATGTCATAATCAGATGACGTGTTTTCTTAAATTTGTTTATTCACCGTCAGTCTGGATATTGACATATTTACAAAACGTTTACAAAATATTTTTCTTATTTTACCAAAGTTTATCAGAGAACGCTACCAATTTAATATGAAAAAGGATATTGATATATCCTTCCATATTGCAGCGAGAGACGAGCGATGTTCATTGTTTGTCAAGTTGATATTGCTCCAGTGGATGACGTTGTCGAGGGTTACTACAGCAATATGTCTCAATCCGTTATGCAATACAATAAACCAATAAATCCATCATAGTCTTGCCTTATATACATAGTACCTACACATAAGAATTAAACTATTATATACGGTTTTCAAAGCGACCCATTGGGCTTACATTTCAGCAAAAACATATAGAATTTCATTTTCACTATTTCGCGACGATTCAATGAAAACGAATACAACCTCATTCTTTGTATAACCAATATTCCTTAGAAAAACATGTCCGGTAAAAAAACCGTAATTTTTTATTTGAAACAATTCGCTATAAAATCAAACCGTAATAAACTTTTATTTTATAAAGCTTTAGTTGTTAGTCATAGTTTTATTTTCAAACTGAATAAAATACCTTATTGCAGATATTGGAGCTAGTACAGTATACATAGATCTAGTTATATCCACAAGCGATAAACCTAACGCTTCTCAGAATCAATAAATCTGTATAAAAAAATCTTGAGTTACTGACTGTTTGACAGGCTACGCACAGCCTAAACTACAAGGAGCAAGACACTGAAATTTGGTATTTACGTTCCTTGGAAAGTTTACAGGAGCATTAAAAAAAACAATTTTAGAAAATGTAGTCCCACGAGGGTGGAGCCGCAGAAAAAGTCTAGTGTTTTATAATAAATTTACTACATACATACATAGTCTCACGTCTATAACCCCGAAGAGGTAGGCAGAGGTGTATTTCTACACCCACTTTTCGCCAGATATACTTTAGTCCCACGTAATAAGGGGCGAGCCTATTGCCGTACCAGGCACATTTCCAGACTCCGTGCTGCTACTGAGAATTTCGTGACAGAAAAACCCAATAACACTGCCCGACCCAGGAATCGAACCCGGGACCTCCCGATCCCACGCGCACATTTATGCCGCGAGACCAACGAGGCAGTCGTATAAGGTTTGATGTCGAGTTTTCCGTCTCTACGCAAAGATGGTATTTGCATCGTGTTATCCCTTAGTCGCCTCTTACGACACCCACGGGAAAATAGGGGGTGGTGACACTTGTATTCTATGCCGTCAACCACACGGCTATTTACTATCCATTCATTAATCACTTCTTTATTTTCGAGTGACAATTATTCGAACAATGTTTGTCGAATGCTGATTAATGTGCCAATAATTACCACCGTACACAGTAGTAGCGTAATAGCCCAAAATGTACACACATCAACAAAGTCTAGGGATATCTTAATCCTAAATTATTTACGAGTTTATAGTTTAGAACCTTGTTAGTTTCCACAAAAAGTTTATATACAGATTAAAACCTCTTTTATTCTATTTTCAAAATTTGAACATGGAAAGAAAAAAAAACAAAATAATAAACAAAATATGGCGGCAAATTTGCTAGTAATTCGTTACATTAAAGAAAGTTAAAACTGTTTTATTATAATTATTAATGAAAAGGGTTTTTAATTGTTTTTCTTTTTTAATTTAACGTGACGTACGAACTTTAAAAGTCATGTCACGTCGTCATTTGAGTCGAGATGAAATGTTACGAGCCGTGGGCATGTTAGAAAATGGTGCAATTCAACGCGTCGTTGCTGAGGCCCTACATACCAGTCAAAATGTGATATCAAGGTTGTGGTCACGTTATCGCAGTACTGGAGATGTGGCCGAACAGCACACAGGTAGATATCGTGTTACTACGCAGAGACAGGATCGATTTCTCCAAATGACCGCCAGAAGACAACCCAATATCACAGCGCTGCAACGAGTGCAAAGGCTCCAGGAGGACCACCAGCTGCTGGTAAGCGACCAAACCGTGAAGAAGGTTACATGAAGTTGATCTTCATGCTCGAAGACCATTGCGTGTTCCAGCATTGCGACGTGGCAATCGCGGTCGGCGGCTTTCGTGGGCTCGGGAGCATTTACCATGGAGTGACGAACAATGGTCTTTGGTGCTGTTCACCGATGAGTCCCGGTTTGGGTTTCACCCGGATTTACGAAGAACACGCGTTTGGAGAGCTCCAGGGAGAGTTAGCCGTCTACGGCACCCTCAGGAGGTCCACCCATGCCAAGGCGGGACAATCATGGTGTGGGCAGGAATTCGTCTTGGCGGATGAACCCAACTCGTTTGGATCCAAGGCAGCATGACTGCACAAAAATACCACGAGGAGGTAGTAGAGCCCGTTATTGTCCCACACAGAACTCAAATAGGCCACGAATTTCTACTCATGCACGATAATGCTCCTTGCCATACGGCGCGGCTGGTATCGACCGCTCTCCGAGAGCACGATATTCAAGTTTTGGATTGGCCTGCACAGTCGCCCGACTTAAATCCTATCGAGCATGCCTGGGACATGTTACAACGAAAAGCTTTGAGAGATTTTCCACCAAATTTGACGACTGAACAACAACTTTACGAACACTTGCAAAGGACATGGGACCTCATACCGCAGCAAGACATTGACAATTTAATTTTAAGTATTAACAATCGATGTCGATGTGTAATCAATGTAAGAGGTGGCAACACTGATTATTAATGATTAGATTTTACAAGATTTTTTCCATTTTTATTAAAATTAATAGTTTTTTAAGAAGAAATGTTTGTTGTTATCATACTAATTTTCCATGATGATTAAAAAAAATATTTTTTTTATTTAAAACAAAAAAAAACACGAAATGTTTTTTATTTTTATTAAAGACCTTAAAATAATCTATGATTCTTCTATTTACTGTATCAGAAAATTCTTCATAGATTTTTAGATATTTGATGAAATATAAAATATCCCTAAACTTTGTTGATGTGTGTATTTTGTATTTACAAGTGAAAATTTGATGGGCATGTAAAGAATTTAGAATAGTTACTTAATTTTAGAGCGATGTAATGGAATGGCTCATATTTGAAACATGGAAAATCAACTTTTAAATAATTTAAAGATATCCGAAATATCTGCAGTTTTCTAGCTGCTAGCAGTAGATAGTTAAAAATTAATTAAATAACTCAATTTCAAATTTCTCTCTGGTTACGAGTTACTAAAATTATGATTAAACTTTAAGTCATTCATCAAATGCGTTAATTTGTGGTGTTACATCAATTTCTTTTGCGAATTAATTAATTTTGTTCGAGCTTTCTTTTTCATTAATTTTAAATATTCTTTTATGTATTTTAATCTCAGTCAAATTAATTATCGTTCTTGGCACATAGGCGCATATTGTTAATTCTATTAATTTTCGTGCCAAGCTTTATTTTATATAGACATTATCATATTGGCAAGTTGGATTCAAATTCAAAACAAATATCTAATAGTTGCGATAGTTGGTGAAGATGGATGTATGGATGATTGTTACTCTTTCTCGCAAGAACAACTGCAAGGTTCTTGTTTAAAATTGTCGTGTAAAATTGCAGTGTAATTTTTTTGTCTTATTATTCTTAATGATTTGATTTATATTTGTACACCATATTGGTAAGGCATATGGAACTTGTATTTTTTTGTACATAACACCTTTGTAATTATTACCACCTATGTCTAGCAAATAAATAATTCTTATTCTTAAGGATTTTGATACAACATTGCAATAATATAACAAAGATCTGATATCTAATAACACATAAGCTACAGTTTATCGCGATAAACGACAGCCAAGCTGGCGAAGCCGTAGGTGAAATCTAACTGCCAGAAAATTCCAAATAAAATGAAATAAAATTGCGACGTTACCTACAAACATAGTTTAAGTACTCCACATATTGCCCTACACATGGTCCGCATCGTCCGGGAACTACAAGCACTATAATTAATACTCGATGCCGGGATATAACCGGTAGAATTTCTTGTTAAGAACTAGTCAAGCCTGATGCATTGGATTTCTCGGAACAAGTGCCTAAAGGTATGTTAGTGTTAACAGCTGAGCTAGAATTCAGAATAATTCCAGATTTTTCCTTATTGTAACAGTAATGTGAAAATAGTATGTTGCGACCAAAATATTAAAAGGCGTCTAGTTCACCGACCTAATAATACTGAAGCAGATCTTCAAAAAGAAAAACAAATATACAAGACTATTTTTAGAACATGCGACAGTTTAATTAAAATAATGTATAGAATTTAACTGTTACTTAACGCCTCTCGATGTGTCGCTATGTTTTTCTATTTCTTTCGAGTTTAATTAAAGAGGTTCTTTTTGATTCATCTCATATGTCATAAATAGTGATGCATGCTAATCAGGATCAACAGCAAAATATGCTATTAAATTTGGGTGTTGCTTGAATATTTTACACTAACACAAGCCCCATTTTTTTTTTGCAAATGCAACAAAATTCAGTATTTAATCACCCGAAATTTCTCCCCGAACCATTGACTGCACCAATTTATACGAAAGACTCAAATTCAAAATTGGCCAATTAGGACACCCGAGAATTTAGCAAGCTCGCGTTACCAATTAAATTTTGAGCTGTCACTCGGCACTCAATTACTTGTTTTTGTATTTTGGTTCTTTATCGAAATTTCTCTTTTATCATAAATCATCATGTACATAGATTTTATTTCACAAATTAAACCAGGCATCCGGTACACTTTTTGCCATGTTTTTTTAGTTTTTTAGTATAGAAGTCTAAGCTTAAGTTTCTCTTCGGTCTTCCGTTGCTTTTTTAGTTTATTTAGTTTTTGTCCTATATGAAAACATATATTATTACTTGTACTTTCGCTTCATTGCAAAAAACACCCTCATTATGATTTTAATGACCTTCTGCATAAAACACATTAATATTTCGAAAATCAGCTGGTCTCTACCAACTGGTTGATTTACGGTGTATACAGACGATGTGATTATCGAAGTCAGACATTACTCGGATCATTCAACTGAACAAAAAACACTTTGCGATTATATTATTATATGCTTTCATAAATCAGCATTTTCTCTGGAAACTAAAAGACACGAAGACAAAAAATGTGAAACGCTAAAACATGTTAATACAAGCAATTTGGCTAGATGCCGTAAAGGAATGCCAAATCTCTCAAGGAACACCACTATACTTGATCAAAAGTGGACCGTGTATCGAATACAAGCGGGAAGACTCATCCAAATTCTGTTAAGGTCGTGCACACAGAGAGCTGTACTTTAAATATTCATCCCGTCTCAAAGCATCTCTTTACGGAATACTGTCGCTTCGTGATGAAAAATATTTACAGTGAATTTACGTAAAGCTATAGTGACAAGTATCGATGGAACAATAATTATAAGAAAAACTAAGCCGAAAATTTCTCAAACCCCTTTATTATTAAATCAAGAAGTTAAAAAAGCAATTGTCCCGTCAGACGATATTTATTGTCCAATTGGTTTTATAACAATCAAATAACAATACATAGATAATGCGAATTAATTTCGTATTACAGACTTTAGCTCAGAAAAAAGTTAATACATAAATCTGCTTTGGATAAAGAAAAGTTTAAATCCAATCAAAAACTTATTAAGCAGATTCCTAAACATAAACACGAAGATTTCGAAACATAATAAAAAATATTAGACGTACCATAATAATTTAGCTCTGTATCTTAATAATACAGCTCTTAGCTCAAAACTTGAATGTGATGGATTAAATAACTCAGCTCATAAAAGTATTAATAACTCATCCAAGTTAAGATGAAGAAACAACATTTTATAACTTTCCTCGTTAGGTTTGTAGCAATGGAATTTCACAGGCGATTTTTCTGTCTCGAATATCAAATGAAACGGATTCTAATAGTGACGTCATTAGACAGTTCGCTTTGACACGTTTTTCCGTAGCTGTTTTGAATACGACACGTTGATTCATTTGAGTAGGCTTTTAGGTGGAGAGGAATTATACGAGTAGAATAAACTATTTTTGTTTGTATTAAGTTTTCGTAAAATAGAATGTTTATGGGAACTAATTGTCCCAAAAATGTCGATGTTCTAACTTTTGGTTCAAAGCATTTTAAATATCTTATATTATGCCATCACGTTATGCTTGAAATACACAATATCACGCACTACACAAGCATTTTATTTGCTATATAAGTATATTAGCTTTACATATACCATATCTATATAAACTGTGCCAAATTTCATGTTTCTCCGAAGAAGTACATGTAAAATTTTGCTTCAGGTACGTATAGATTGCCTATTTAAATAGTAAAACTTATCATGATTAAGGAGACAGTAAGGATTTATTTTTTAAATAGGTACTGTTAAAGGGTTGACCGTTAAATGGCCAAGCTATATTATTCTCATCTTCAAAAACGTGACCTCCTAAATTTCAAAACCCTCATACGAATATTCAGAGCAGACTTTGTAAATAAGAGGTGGTAATGACATGAACCGACCCTATATCAAGTGCGAAAACTTTATGACGGCTAAGATTTATAACCGAACTGAGCCGGTGATGGACGTGCTTAGCCTCGTAAGTTGTTAGACCTGTGCTTTCAACATTTTGCCAAGGGCCTCTTGAGCCTATACAAAAATTCTGCCATATAGATTGAGGCCATTTTCAGGGTCTTTTCTGCATGAAAGATGGTATTTTGTACCAACACTTTGATGTATTTAAATCGTAGTTTATCGCTGGCTCGTTGCCGGATTGGAGAGCACGGTATGCCATCGGTGTGTCATGAGATCTTTAACAGTAGTTTCGGGAACTCTGTACCCTTAAATTTACTGACACTGGTTTAAGCTATGAAATATGGCTATTCTTTAGGGTTGCAGAAGTCGCGCTGTGGAAATGTAATAATCCTGACGAAAGTCTTAAATGCGGCCGGGATAGCGCTAGGACGACAAATCAACGCCGTATATATACAGATTGTGTATATACAACGATGATTCGTCGTCAGTATTAAAGTTATCTCATGATGACTTTATTACTGACTGACTGACAGATAAGGCGTAGCCGAAACAACTGGACGCAAAACCCTGAAATTTGATTTGCCCAATATTCTAAAGGATTCGGGCAGAAACGGTTCAGTAAAATAATATTGCCAGCGTAGCTTTGTAGTATTTTATAATAATTATCTTTGATGGCAGTGATTTTATTACCACAACAAATTTCACCAGCCTTACCCAACATTCCATTAAAACTTACAGCATCAAAAAACCAAATCACAAATCATAAAACCGATAAGGCAGCCTTTCGAAACTTACAAAAAGTGTTCGCTAGCACTCGCATATCTGCTTCTGGATGGGTCTAAAGACACTCGTCCCACTTGGCACCGGTTTTTACATCGTTGTCCTTACCTCGTAACTTTCTATTTAAGCATTTTTTACGTTTGCATGGTGTTTAAGTAAATTATGGTATGGGTTGACCCACACCTACTACGCATAATATTATTTTATGACCTTTATGGATGTCTGTTGAATGTTTAAAGGGTTATGTAGGACATATTTTTTTCTTATGGGGAGAAATTGAATTAAGGTGGTCGCATATTTTGTGCTGTAGATCATCTCAGAAAATAAATCTTCATCATCATCATCATCAGCCTTTAATAGTCCACTGCTGGACTAGGCCTCTCCTTTGAAAGGAGGAATTGGCCTACTATACCACGCTGGCCCAACGGGTTGGTATAGGGTTTCTATCAAGTTTTGCTTCTCTTACAGTGCTGTTCTCTGCATACTATGCCCTCTGTCGGCTCTTACGACACCCATGGGATGATATGGGGTGGTGACAATTCGTATTCTCAATCCGTCACCACACGGACCAAAAAATCAAATATGAACTTATCTGTAAATACAAGCTCAGGGACAAAATATACTTTCGAACAATTAAAACCAAATTTTTATCCTCTTCTATCGACACTTTTAATCATGGCGTTTTTTATTTCACTTTATTTTTTATCGTACAGTTTGTCACTATCATAATTTGGAATCGGTAGAACCTAAGGGTAGTAATAACCACTGAAACTTTTTTCTAATTAAATTGCCCACTATCTGTTTTTAAATGAGCCAAAGTATTTATTGAATGTCACGTATTGGCTCTTTAGTATCAATGCTATTTTTTATATTATGCTTGAAATCGATCACAATTAGGGATACAAACTACGAGTTATTGATAATATAAAGAATTTATTAATCAATTATTCATAACTAGATGAGTAGCCACGGCTACACTTTCGTTATTTAGGGCCATTGTACCGTGGCGCATTGCTTGCTATATCTAATATATAAAATTCTCTTGTCACAGTTTTCGTTCACATACTCCTCCGAAACGGCTTGACCGATTTTGATGAAATTTTTTGTGCTTATCCGGTATCTATGAGAATAGGCCAACATCTATTTGTCAAAAAAAAAAAAAATTGCAATACAACGTTTGCCGGGTCAGCTAGTAGCATATAAACCTTAATAAATAGGGTATAAAACACAAAAATAATTATTCAAATAGAATCAATTGTTCCTGAGATTAGCTTGTCTAGCCAAAGAAACAAGAATTTCTTCAGCATTACAATATTAATATAGATAACCGTGTATAAAACTATTTTTATTTATTTAGTACCTCGTACATACAAAATTTTTGTACTTGTACTATGGGTACTAGGTATTGAATTAACACACATAATTTATGTACTTTCTTTTGGTAAATACATACAAACTACACTTAGAAACACCCAGACCATGACAAGCATCCATGTTCATGCACACAAATGTTTGACTTGTGCGGGAATCAAACTCGTGACTTTCGACTTGCAGTCGTTTACACTCCTGCTTCACCACCGGGTCATCAAGATGACCAGTAAATAGTAATATCTCCGTATATACTATACAGTGACTGACGTATAATGCCTATAATGTCTATTCATCAGTGAGGCTTTTACGCAGTCACGGTGACACATCAGATTTGCGTAAAGTAGGTTGTAAAGCTGACATGATACATGTGTACTGTCAGAATGGATTTCAATAGTGAAACCGATTCTTGTTTATTTAATGGGTCTTCATCGCGTTTATAAGGTATTTAAGATATAATTATTTGAAAAATAAGTTCCTATTGATAGCTCCGTTTACTAAGTAACCTAGATTTGTCAGAATATTAGCGACTAGATGACGCCCGCGGTTACACCCGCGTTATTTAAGGCTACTGCTCGGCTCCCGTGGCTCATAGTGTGATGTTATATAGCCTATAGCCTTCCTCGATAAATGACCTATCTAACACTGAAAGAATTTTTCAAATCGGACCGATAGTTCCAGAGATTAGCGCGTTCAACCAAACAAACAAACTCTTCAGCTTTATATATTAGTATAAGTTATGATATTCTATAACTTAGAAGGGTGCCAGTATATTCAAAGATATTTATTCGATATAACATTTCTTAATCACAGTACTGGCGGTTTAACATGTTCTTCATGACACTCGCCAAGCGTTAGGTAATTAATCTAATATACAAACAATTCTGGTGAGAGAGTGGGACCCGATACCCCATGCATGGCAGTCTGATAGTATCTCCACTGTCGCGCTTGCTGCATATTTACATGTAATTGTGTACGTGTATGCGTACACATTTGCTTCACATCATCACATCATCAGCCCTTTATACTGTTCCACTGCTAGGCACGGGCCTCTTCTCACTTATGAGAAGGGAAAGGCCATAGTCCACCACGCTGGCCAAGTGCAGGTTGGCAGACTTTACATGTCTTTCGAGAACATTATAGAGAACTCTCAGACATGCAAGTTTCCTCACGATGTTTTCTTCACCGATTAGCAAGCGATAATTAACAATTTAATACGCAGTTAACTCCGAAAAGTCATTGGTGCGTGCCGTGGATTCGTACCCGAGACCCTAGCAGTCTGTCGGTCTCTCCACTCGGCTATCGCTGCTGCTGTGTAATGTGTTTGACCGTCCTTGTGTCTGAATCTCTTTAGATACGTACACCAATTAATACAGTTGTCTGACATTAAATTTTTGAGAACTAAACCTGGCCTTGTAGATAGCAGATACTCTAGTAAACTCTAAACAACTTAAACAGTACTCAGTTCAAAGATACATCTCCAAGTTTGAGTGTCATTATAATAAAGGTGTCTGCACATTATCTCAAATCATATCATGGCCGTGCAAGACACGTAATATGTTATAATACTTGTCTAGACAATACGATACAATGGTAGCACGAAAATATATTGTTTTTATTTATTTTGGTACTTTAGTATAAAATTATACCGAGAAACGAGTAACGTGTTTATTGATGAACAATCTACTTGATATAGTAGATATAACGACAATATACAAAGTTGCCGAAGTAGGCATTTCTTGGTGCCCACTTAAGGTAAAATGAGAAGAGGAGGAGGTAATATTTTCTCTCTTATTCCAAACCTCACTATTTATCTCTTCATAATCTGTAAGATAACTAAAATGTTGGTTTAGGCCTCTAGCGCTCTTAGTCACCGGACAAAATACAATACTTGTAACACTACTGCTTTACTTTGATAATCTACATTGTGCGAGAAAGTGATAATGCCCAGACCATTCATACTGTTACTAGTGTGGCACTGCCATTCAAAATTATTTCGTAACTAATTGGCCCGCGGTCACAGCGCTATAATTATCGATGGCCACTGCTACGTACTCGTGGCTCAAAGCGCGATGCCATAAAGCCTTTCTCGTTAAAGGGCTATTCTGATCCATCTAGCATTATTCCATTTCAGCTTACTAGTCTAACCGGATTTGACCGGAGATTACTTAGCTCTTCCACACAGCTACTGACTGATCGCCGCAACCCAAAGAGATATCGATATTCCATGGTTCAGACTTGTGTCAGTTTATTTCTTGATATTAAGGGGGATCTCTATCTACCCCTATAACGGCTCAAATGAAAAATGGACTATCCTACACAAAAGTAATTGTTCAATTCGACCCAGGGGTGCGTGACATTATAACGTTCAAACAAACGAACAAACTTTGAATATAGATACCTACATCAAACATTTTTGTTGCTTGTTATAATAATAATAATAAATAATATTCTACCACATACACACATCACTATCTAGACCCAAGCTAAGCAGTGCTTGTGTTATGGGTACTAGATAATGGATAAACATACATATATACTTTTTTTTTTGTAAATACATACATATTATACATAGAAACACCCAAATACGTGATAGTGGGTTAACTCCCTTAGCTCACAGTACTTAGTAGAAGTGGGATGTAATGAATCTTAAGATTTGGTATCATAAACACTAAAGTGCTAACATTAGACTAAGTTATATTTCAACAAGCATGTTCTTGATTATAACTACAGAACTAAGTTTAGAAGTTTCTTAGTTTATAGGTAGATTAAGTTACTACAGACATGATTAAGGAGTAGGATCGTGTTGAAATGGTATATACATTAATATGTTTGAAAGTGATGCTGCTGAATATAAATGTGAAGTAATTTATTTCATTTAGATTACATAGTTAAATTATGAATGTCAAGACATATTTTTTATATACCTAGGTTCGTAGATATTCTTTTATGATAGGTAGATAGGTCTATGAGAAGAATCTGGCAGAAAAAGTATGCCACACTTTTAAAACGCCAAATTGTAAAACAATTTTATAATTTTTGGTATCATGACCACTGACACATTCAAAAAACAATACTCAAGTAATTAAACATAGTTCAGCTGGCACATAATTATATTAAAGAGTCTTTCTAAGTGACATAAATATTGACAACTACGGCACCTAACTTTGCATATAGCTCAACACGCACTTAACCAAAAAGAAAATGATGAATGAATTACAGAAATATCAGACGCTCTTTACAGCCCTTAGAACTTTATTTAAATACTAGTCTAAGATCCGTAGAAGAGCGACCTTCACCAAACTGGTTCATGAATGAAAGTATTTTATATCAAACTTTGCATGTTAAAAAATATATCGCGAATGGGTTGGCAAAAAAAATCCGGTCAAGACTAGGAAAAGTAGAAAAAATATATATTTGGCTTTTCATTGAACTTTGCATTTACGCGTTTAATAAATAAATTTAGTACTAACTGAATGTATGAACCCTAAAGGGTACGTTAACACAGGGTTGTCAATTTTTCCTGGCGTATTTGGTAGGGTTGCCAGGTATAAACACTTCGACTATTAAGTTATTTTAATAGACAAATCTTATATTAAAATGACCGCTACTTCACTGCGAACACGATGATATCGGGTTGCCTACGAAAAACCTCTCAGAAAAAGCGGTTGACAATTTTATTTAGCCTTGACCGGATTTTTTTTGCCAACCCATTCGCGATATATTTTTAACATACAAGGTTTGATATAAAATATTTTCATCAATTACCCAGTTCGGTGAAGGTCGCTCTTCTACGGATCTTAGACTATACCTAAATTATAAGCCACTCATATATTCTAACAATGTTACAGTTTAAAATACAGAACTTTCTCTAACATAACGGTATCAATGTAATTATAATGATACACCACAGTCAATGTTCAAAATAAGATGTTTCGCTAATGCACCTCAATTCGATTTAAAGTGGTCTGCAGTTCGCTTGGTTTCAAAGTTTTTATTTTGATAACAATGATTTCTAAAAATTGTTTTCGTTTAAATTGGTATATTTTTAGACTGAGCTATGAATTTTGGTGATTTGAAAGTTACGCAAGCTATATTAAGCTGTATTTCCATTGACGAAATATCTAACTTATTTTTTTATTTAATGTATTTTTGACAATTGATTGATTGGTCTCTTGATGGCTTTCTATTGGTTTTAGATCTTCTAGCAAGGTTTTAAAAGTATTTAATGCTCCGCTCTTCATCATTCATCATCAGCCTTTAACAGTCCACTGCTTGACTAGGCCTCTCCTTTGAAACGAGGAATTGGCCTACTATACCACGCTGGACAAACGGGTTGGTATAGGGTTTGTATCAAGGTTTTCTTCACTTACCATGTTGTTCTCTGCATAATATACTCCCTCTGTTGGCTCTTACGACACCCATGGGATGATATTGGGTGGTGACATTCCGTATTCTTAATCCGTCACCACACGGACGGATTAAGAATACACATAACAAATGAAAATCTTGTCACATCGCTCTTCATAACAAATGAAAAGCTTGCAACCTACATAACAAAACGTTATTGTTCTGCGCACTGACATTGCGAATGTGACGATAAACGTAATGTCGAATCTTTAAGTACCTTTTGGAAATTTTACATTCATACGCGTCACATTATGACCCAGGTGCATAAATGTTTTTTCACTCATGTACGGCAGAGATTACAGATAATTGACTTTAATTATTCACATAATATCCTTTTCTTGGCGCCGTGGAAATTCCCTAGCTAGCTGGTCTCGCTCCGCCATTTAAATTCAAGTTTACCTCAAACTTGGGTTAGAGGGTGGTAGAGGGAATATGTATGACTACCGAAATAAGTACAACGTGGGATCCTTGGCTTTGGCAACGTCGCAGTCATCGCCACGATGATGACAGCGACATATCTTCCCGGCCAATCCAAACACACTAATGGCTGCCTTACCTATCATTTATTTATATTTCCTACATGATCTTGACTAAACTGCGGCGGAACTTAAACTTAAGCCATTACGTTTAAATTATTTGAAACACAAGTTTAACGAGTCAAAGCCGAGCTAATGGGTAGTTGTGAACAACAATTATGTAGTTTGGAAGCAAGGGGTTATACACACTTATTATAATAACGCTGCGTTTAAAGTTGGGCGTTGTTATGTTCATACTATTTCGTTAGTTCTAGTTTTCATAAGATCTTATTGCTGAATCGCTTTTAGTATCTTTTGAGTATTGTTTGTGGACCAAATTGGGGACATCTTGAAAAACAGCAAGGTGCGAATCCGAAACCGATGACCATGTATGAAAGGCGTAATGAATATAATAGAAAGCGCGTGAGGTTCGTAAGGATAGAAGCAAGTGATGTTGTGTTGTCTCTGCCTACCCCGAGGGCAAAAAGGCGTGAGTATGAGTCTAATGACATGTTCCGTACTCACACACGGTTTCAATAGTAGTACTTAAAAAATAAACGTGTGGGCTACAAAACTTACACATCGATTATTTAATATACCTACTGCAATTTAAATTTTGTTACCTGTCACGTTTGTTTAGTACAGGTTTAGAGTTCCTGGCACCCACATTAAGTACGTATACAAAAGGTGCGACCACGACTCTAGCTTTATATCTGAATGAACTATTTTCATATGTCGTCCTTTTCAGACCCCCTTTTTAACGTAGTCGGGTTATAGTTTTTAAAGTTTTTTTTAAGCAAGCTGCCGAACTTGACTCTGTCTAGTAAAACTATATGAGTACCCAGATTAATATTACAAAGAGCTATTTAATACAAGGTTAAATTACTGCAGGCAGTTGACATTAAGATACACAACCATAATACAAAATAATTGTATACCTAGTTTATGTGTGTATAATAATTATGTCCTTTATATATATGTTTTTGTTATCGCTTTTTGTACTTCGCTCATATTGTAAGATCTCATAAGTTATGTTTCTGGTGTACGATAAAGCATAAACAAATAAATAAATAAATAACTGTTTAATTAAACAAACAAGTAAAAAATACTTTAAACATGTTTTTTTTTATTTAGCCCTAATGCGGGAGTTGTCTTTTTTTAGTAAAAGAAAACTCCCGCATTAGGACTAAATCTTGTGTCGCGGGGGACTTTACAAACATATAATTTACCGACACAATGAACACCCAGACTCGAAACAACAATTTATGATTTACACAAAGTGTTTTATAGTGTGGGGATCGAACCCACAACACTCGGCGCAGTACGGCTGTGTTTGTTTAAACACTTTATACTGAATACGTATAAGTATAATAAAAAGTTACACTAAACTTGTGATATTGACATTGAAGATTTTGAAGGCAAGCAGTTCTCAGCCTCCGAGCCTATAGAATCTTAAAAGGATGCCAACCGACGATTATGATCATACTAAATAAGATACCCGCTGACGTAAAAGGACAAAAACAAGTAAATTCCAAATTCCACAAATGCAGTGAAAGTGTTGTCCTTTCCCCGAAAACCTCGCTCGATGACTTTCTGCAAGACACATAAAAACTTGACTCACTTTATGTATGAATCATTACGGAACTGAGTTGTAAAATTTTGTCTTTTATTAGTTTCGGCTAGATCTTTAAAGCATATTTTAACACACTTAACGCTATAATGCATACAATAGATGTTTTATTGTGACTGCAGCTGTGTGTTGTCCATTAGGTTAATGTTATTTTTACTATTTAGCATAAAAATATTTTTTTTAGTTTTTTTGTATAATATTTATGTATTTACAAAATAGAGTATATTTGTATTTATGTTTATCCATTGAGTAATGAGTAGTACGCGTAATACCAGTTCTGCTTAATTTGAAACTACATGGTTTTGTGTGTATGTGGTAGAATATTATAATTATTACACATTTATAAAGGATGCTGCCGTATAAGTAACATTTCATCCGTTTCCTAACATGAAAGTTGAATTTGAATTTGAAAGACATACACAACAAAACTAAATCCCGAGACATGATATTTAGACTTTTATGCCATATAGATCTAACAGTGAATGCAAAAGAATTATTATCCAGGACGATCAAGATTACTTAAAAATAAATTAGTTTATCAAAATAAGTTCAGTAGTTTTACATAGAAACACAAATAGAGTTGCTACCGCATTTATGATATTAGCAAACATACATCTATAAGATGATTATATTATTAGAATTTCCTTATTAATTTCATAGCAGACTAAGCTACTGCAGTCTAGGTAAATTAGCAATACTCTGTCGCCAAGTTACCGAAGCCATAAACTATTCCGAAAGCTATATATATCACGGTCGTGTTGCACTAAATCGAATCACGCCACGACCGAGCCTGCCATCAATAAGACTGGCTTACGCACGACTCGCTCGGACTGAGTACAAACATACGTGCACTATTGTTGCGAACGTACAGAAATTGAAGACGTATTAAGGCATGCGTACTGAATATAAAATAATAATGTCGTTAAAAAATCAAGCTTTCAGCTATAAACAAACAACTTGCTACAAGCAAAATAAAATCAAAATCAGATTAACCATGATAATTAGTGAAGAGTAGTTAACTTCTGATTTCATTATCCGATCTTTTCGGCAAACTCAAAATTTCTGTCGGTGTCGATCATAAGCTGTTACCATTGGAATTTACAGAAATCCCTACAGACCCTAAGGAACATACATATCATCATCAGCCCTGTATAAAAACTGTCCCACTGCTGCGCACGGGCCTCTTCTCACTATGAGAATGAGATATGAGGTTGGCAGGCTTCAAAAGTCTAACATCATGGAAAACTGTCAGACATGCAGGTTTTCTCACGATGTTTTCCTTTACCGTTTAGCAAGCGATAATTAACAATTTAATACGCACATAACTCCGAAAAGTCATTAGTGCGCACCGTGGATTCAAACCCAGACCCTCTGCGTAGCAGTCTTTCGGTCTCTCCACTAGGCTATAGCTGCTCTCATACATACATATAATTATGCCAAATTTCAATTTCTTTCTCTTCCAGTAGTAGATTATTTTAAGGATACACCTTCTCTGTCAGTCAGTCAGTAACGCAAGAATTTTATATTTATAGATTTGTTTAGTATACAAAGTTAATTTATACAAGTGGAGGTAGGCAAAGTGTGTTTAAATATGATAAAGCAAAATATTTTTTTATCGTCTGCAATTAATATTAATCCATAGATATTATATTTTTACATAAGATACTTGCCAAAAACTAAGCCAATATAAAATACTAAAGGACGCCCGCGGTTACACCCGCGTTATTTAAGGCTACTGCTCTGCTCCCGTCGCTCATGGCGTGATGTTATATAGCCTATAGCCTGCCTCGATAAATGGGCTATCTAACACTGAAATAATTTTTCAAATCGGACCAGAAGTTCCTGAGATTAGCGCGTTCAACCAAACAAACAAACTCTTCAGCTTTATATATATTATTAGTATACGATAAGATATAAGATTATTTATTACCAGAATATGCATGTCTGAATAAAAAAAGTTATGGTCGACGCGAATTGGCGAGCTTCGGATCAAATTTCGCATTTGGTAACTGGCTACATATTATGGATTTGGTTCGAAATGCATCACAATGTTCGACACGCTTTCATTTACTTTCGTTTAATAATTTGTATAAGTGGAATTATAAAACGAAAACGAAAATAAATATTTTTAAACGACGATGACGAGTGGACTTGTTTTGGCTGATATGATGCAATATTTTTAGTTTCATATGTATGTATATATTTGCCGTGTGGTTGACGGCAAAGAATACAAGTGTCACCACCCCCTATGTTCCCGTGGGTGTCGTAAGAGGCGACTAAGGGATAACACGATGCAAATACCATCTTTGCGTAGAGACGGAAAACTCGACATCAAACCCTATACGACTGCCTCGTTGGTCTCGCGGCATACATGTGCGCGTGGGATCGGGAGGTCCCGGGTTCGATTCCTGGGTCGGGCAGTGTTATTGGGTTTTACTGTCACGAAATTCTCAGTAGCAGCACGGAGTCTGGAAATGTGCCCGGTACGGCAATAGGCTCGCCCCTTATTACGTGGGACTAAAGTATATCTGGCGAAAAGTGGGTGTAGAAATACACCTCTGCCTACCCCTTCGGGGATAAAAGGCGTGACGTTATGAATGTATGTATGTATATTACACATAATTATTATCGCTGACTAAGCGAATAATAGAGTTATTTTAGTGGCTTCTGCGGATTGGGCCATTACACCGAGTGTAATGGCCCAATCCGCAGACGCAATAATACCTATTATATGGGATATTTAAATGTGACTGCCTCGTTGGTCTCACGGCATAAATGTGCGCGTGGGATTGGGAGGTCTCGGGTTCGATTCCTGGGTCGGGCAAAGTGTTATTGGGATTTTCCGTTAGGAAATTCTCTGTAGCAGCACGGAGTCTGGTAATGTGCCCGGTACGGCAATAGGCTCGCCCCCTATTACGTGGGAACAAAAAAATTCATGGCGAAATGTGGGTGTAATATTACATCTCTGCCTACCCCTTCGGGAAAACAGGCGTGAGACTATAAATAAAAAATAAAAAAAATGTGTTATTTGCTTATCAAGTCCCTCGAGGCACAGAGTTTCTATGTTTAAAGCATTTTTCTGTTTTATCATAAAAGTCAAAATTGTAAGACGATCTCATAGGTGCGATGGCGAGGTTCTAGGTTTGATTTCCTTAAACGAAATAGGTACTCAGTAGTAAGATGCCTAATTACATCGTTTTAAAATTTGTGATTAGACAAGCAACACTAATGCAGCATTTGAGTTAGTAACGCTTTCCTTACTAACTATTGTTCGATCGATACTCTTTAAGATAAGGGCTAAAAAGGATTACTGAAATTTATTTCCCTCTATATATTATTTCTTATTTTTTTGTTATTTCTTATATATTACAATTAATATGTAAACCAGACGTTGTGACGAGTTGAAGATGGAAGAGGGATCTTTGCCCAACAGTGGGACATGAATTATACTATTAATAATAATAATACAGGGTATAAGCGACGGTATACTGAAAACCGATACCAGTGATTCAGTACATGATACTGAGGCCATTGGCGGTCGAATTGTCCGGACAATTTTCATGATGTTTCCGATTTTTCTTTTGCATTTTTTGCCATATAATGTTATGAAATAGTAACTATAGTCGACCCGCATAAGTATTTTTGTAAAATTCTAAGAATTCATACATGGCACGTTTACTTTGATGTGACATCGGCCGCGGCGCGCGGCCACAACACAGTAAGGGCGATTTCAGATTAGCGTTTTATACGCGCGTATAAGCTCGTTTTTGGAAGCGCATGTAGGCGCGTATAGGCGCGCCTTTTGGCACACGCGCAACTCGTACGAGCGTTGACGCGCTTCTAAGCTCGTATAACCGCAAGCCATCAAAATCCATGTTGACACTGACAAGATGTCACTACCGTTTCGAGCGAACACGCCGAAATATGCCCGTTAAATTTTTTGAAGCGCGTAATGTAGCGCGCGTGTAAGCGCATATGCTGAAACGACCGTATACGCGCAGAAAAATACGCTAATCTGAAACCGCCCTAAGCCCACCAGTACATCGTTATTACTGCCGCTACCACCCGCCGCTGTAGGGCCGTAACAGCTGATAGTGCGAGTTTGAGTGTTCCTATTTACATCGCAATTTTTTGGAAAAATGTCGAGTTCTTAGATTTTATCCGGAAAATTCGACCGCCAAGGGTCTCAGTATAATGTACTGAATCACTGGTATCAGTTTTCAGTACACCGTCTCTTACACCCGGTATATCCAATATGAATTCATCAAGGTGATAAAAATAATGTTTAGCAAAAGATTTCCAAAATCGAAGTGTTTTATTGGCAATACTTTACACCATTTTGCTAACTACTAAGTAGTTAAGTCGTACAAATATCAATGTTTGCGCAGATTACTAAATGCTTATAAAATATTAGTATGTATCTGGGTTTTGAAACATTTTGAACTCAAAATAAGAAATTTTCAAAAAATAGTTTTGATTTACAGTTATGTTTACAGTAGTCAGACTCAAAATTCAACGTTGTGTGCCATTGACCTATGATTTATACGTCTGGTTCTAATGTTTTGGAAAAGAAGAAAACAGTAATAATTATCTTCTTAATATATAAAATCCTTGCGTTACTGACTGACTGATAGACACGCTACAGCCGAAACTATTGGGCGCAGGAAGCTGAAATTTGGCATATATGTTCCTTGGGGACCGTAGGGGTGCACTAAGAAGGGATTTATCGAAATTCCCACGGGATCGGCCAAAACGGGTAAATTAAAAAAAAATGCAGGCATAGCTGCTGGCGTCCTCTAGTTATTTATATACAGAGTGTCACAAGACCAATCACTAAGCCGAATTCTACTCGTTTTGGACATCATGCCAATAAAAACTTAGGAAATGTTTTTTTTTCAAATAGACACATTTTTAAATCGCAATTAAAATTGCGCGCGTGCAATTGTCGAAATACCTACTTACCCATAGGACATCCGTAGAACAGGCTGGCGGGGTAAATGCATGCACGTATGGTAACTCTGATCCTCAATATCTGCTAAACCAGTAATTTCCCAGGTCTGGTGCCGAAGTAAAAAATGTTCATAATTATTGTTACAATATGGGTTTCAGTTGCCGTGTAGGGTCTTTTACCAAAGACCAAAAGAAGATACCAAAGCCGTTAATATACAGGTTGTACCTGTATATTTACGACTTCAGTTGATAAATCTTTTATCAACCAAAGTTGGCAACATAACTTCCCGAATAGCCAAGCTAAAGTGGCAATGGGCAGGCCACATAGCTCGAGGAACCGAAAATCATTGAGGCAGGAGGATTCTAGAGTGGTGACGACGCGGCAGGAGTAAGTCTCCCGCGAGGTAGACCGACAATCTGGTAAGGATCGCGGGAAACCATTAGGTAGGTTCAAGATCGATCTGCGTGGACCTTGAAGATGGCCATGTCCAGCAGTTGCCCTCAGGAGGCTGAAATGAAAACAATATATGCCTTGTACTGATACTGTTCTTATATCCGTGAGTCAAATGTGGGCTTCAGCTGCAAATTAGCGCTTTGGTCAGTGGTCACCCATCTGAACCACAGCACATGCTGAGCTGCTAGCCTTTAGACACATTAATTTCTATTATTTTTATTTCAATCTTTTTGTTGTCTTTCTACCTTCGAAGTGCTTTTTTTTGCTTTGCTTTTTATTTATTTTTGTTTGTGTTATGTGTGTCTAAAAAATCTTTTTCTTTTCTTTCTTTCTTCTTTCTTTCTTTCCTTGACTAGAAAACCTCCAGCGTTCTTTCATCGTTGGTTAAAAACAGCATTTAAAGGTTACAAATAATAAACTACCTATAATTCGCTCATAACTAAAGCCACAAATGGAGATAAAAACGCATCATTTCTTCTGTAGAGACACTTTATCTAGCTTAATATTCCACTTAAGTACTAAAAGGTATGAAAAAGTGAAAAAAAATACAATACTGAAATAAAAATTAGCGGCACGTTTCTTCCATTTGTCTTCAGTTACATCACGGCGAAGTTCTATGATTATCGTGCTGTCGTTGGGTAGAAGTCCTGACAATACCCAAAGGAATTGGATTAAGGCATAAAAGTTAGAAGGACGACTTTATGGTACTTACGAGATTGCAGGTAGTAGAGCCTTGCTGATTTCAGCATGAATGGCCCGGCTCGACCGGGAAAGTGGGTAGTACTTTCCCGGTCAAGTCTCACAAAAAATCGAAGTAACGTAACAGTACTTAAACTGTTGGTATTGCTTGAGTCCATGGGCGGCGGTAATTGCTTACCATCAGGCGATCCGTCTGCTCGTTTGGCGCCTATTAGATACTATAAAAAACCCTGCTTTTGTAACAATTTTTTAATTGAAATCACAGATAGACACTTTAATTTTATTTATATATTTAGATGTAAAGAGTAAAATCAAGGTAACGATAGCCCTGTGGAGATACTATGTAGCGAATATGGGTTTCAAACCCAGGGATGTGTACCACTTTTTTCTTATAATAATAGGTGGGAAACGAGCAGACGGATCGCCTGATGGTAAGTAATTACCGCCGCCCATGGACACAACACTATATGAGTCACAAGTGTCACCCCTTGGGGTTGGAAAAAGGGATAGGATGAGGAGTGGGATGAGGGAGAAGGAATAGGGGATAGGGCCTCCGGCATTCTCAGTCACCGAACGAAACGCAACAGTTTAGGTACTGTTACTTTACGTCGATTTTCTGTGAGAGGGTAGTACTTCCCCGGTCGAGCCGGCCCATTCATGCTGAAATCAGCAAGGCTCTACTACAGTGAAGACTTTACTTACTTTATAAAGATGTGTGACGTATTATGTTTTTATTGTGGCTTGCCCTGTGCTTCAGAGACGACGTTCAAACCGTCGGCTTCAGCTGTCAAGATCTATATGTGAGTGTCAGTAATATTTAAGATATTATCTACTGACATTTGTCTAAACCATGGAGTATCGCTATCCCTTAGAGTTGCAACGATCAGAAGGCAGATGCTGTGTAGCACAACGAATATTTAGACAAGTAACTGAATTTAATACAAACAATACAGATATTTTAAAACGTAACAATCAACAAGCCTCTATCAGAAAGTTTTTGTTTTAATAACAAGAAAACAACCATAAAATAAATTTTATGATAAGCAAACAAAGAACAAAGGCTTTCGAAATTACCAGAAAAATCTTCACTTCAAAGTAGCGTTAAAACATTCATAATAAACTTAATCACCCTATCTTTTTATTTATTAGATTCTGTAGAAAAGTTATTTGATAAAACGCTCCATTATTTTGATTACTGGACTAAAATTTAATATTCTTTGTACTTATTAAAAGACTTACTAATTTATATTTAATGAGTCTCAAATATATGTCTTTATTTGACACTAAATGTGAATGTAATTAGTAAGGTTATACTTTTCTTGATTATTTATAAAAGGCAGCTGCAGATTAAAATAATTTTATCGAAAGACTTTGCAAACTTCCAATCAACGGAACCAATGAACACTCAGACTTGTCACAACAATCTGTGGATCACAAAGTGTTGTACTATGTTAGGATCAAATCCACAACACTCGCCACATGTTATACAACACAGCGGGAGCATAAAATAATGTTTAAAGTGACACTGCTGGACATAGACCTTCCCCAAGGTACAGTCGAACAACTTCCCGCTAGAACACCATAAAGGCGAGAATGGCAAAAAAGCAAGGCATCACCAGTGCTACTTTTTTCACACACATTGACATTCGTATACAAAACCAGTTTCTAGTGTGCCTCGACTCGAGCGAGCCAAGGGATTTTTTTAACTGGTCCACCGCCGACTTGTTTGATTGTACGCCACTAGACTCAATATCTCCCGTTTTTGCTACCCTGCCACAACCAGCCACCCTCCTCAAGTCATCCGTCAGTGTGGCCGGAGGGCGTCCAATACTACAATTGACAACACGTGGACTCCATTGGAGAACCTGCTTCCTCCACCTTCATCGGCTCCGCGACAGATGTGGCCAGCCCACTGCCACTTCAGTTTGCTACAGCTACTGCTTTAGTTGAACTGCGTTGATTAGACATAAGTAACCGACTGACAGTATCTGATACTGTCTAATTTGCACTAACATTAAAGAGCTGAAGAGTTTCTGTGTTTTGGTTGAACGCACTAGTCTCAGGCAATACTGTTTCAATTGAAAATATTTTTTGGGAGTCATTCACTTGGGGGAAGGCTGTAGGCTATATAAATCACGCTATAAAATACTAATATCTTGTTTGATACGAAAACGATTACAATGTTTTGAGGGTACTAGAAGTAGTACTACATAGTTTTAATCTAATTTATATTATTAAAGTCTAGTTATTAATCTATTATATAACATAAAAACTATTCGGTCTACCCTATTCTACTCAAAGTTCTAAGAAAATGTCTCCATTCCCATTTCATGTCTGTTGTCTGTTAGTGCAGAGCTGTCTATAGCATTGTATAACGGTCTCACAATCCGTTCATGGCTATTGGAAACATATCCCATTAGGCCGCAAAGACAATCTGTATGCTGCGATCGCTTTGATCCAAATACACTGCAGTACCAAAGACTATATAGATATTATTCTATATCGTGTTATATTAAACTTCAAGGTCTTTTAGGTAGACCTGAATTTAGTTTATTTAAGTAATGTTTGTGTAAAGGGTCTATGTGAGAGTAGAAATATTTATGTTTAGGACTATGTCGCGTAATTATTTGAAAATATAGGTAGAATCATCATCAGTAACGGAATTATCCCAAGTAAGGCTCGTCTTGCGTATTGCAGGGAGTTTTGGCGCCAGTGCTGATGTATGGTAGCGAATCATGGGTATGGCAGAAAAAGCATGAAAGTAGAATCAATGCTGTGGAGATGAGAGCTTTAAGGAGTATGTGCGAAGTAAGCCTGATAGATAAAGTGAAAAACAGTGTTATACGAGAGAAGTGTGGTCTAAAAGAAGATGTAGTGATAAAGATTGAAAAAGGATTGTTGCGATGGTTTGGACATTTGGAACGGATGGATAAAAGAAGAAATACGAAAGAAGTGTATCGTGTAAGTATGAATGGAGATGTCGGTAGAGGATGCCCAAGTACGCCGACCATTTGGACAGCGTACTTCCGTAGGTGACGTACTAAAAAAGGGCCAGATTAAAAGTACCCATAACCGGCGAGCATGTATGATGAGGTTAATGAATGTCGAGGAAGCGAAAGAGGTATGTTTGAACCGGAGCATTTGGCGTACCATAGTATCTGCCTACCCCAATGGGAGACAGGCGTGACGATAGATAGATATAGGTAGAATACCTTTCATTTCCTTCGATGTTTCGGCAGGGGTTACACCAGCCGTGGTCACGAAATTTCGTTGACTTTTTTGATCAAGATTTTTTTACATAAAACGGTTCCAATTGTATCAAGCAGTTTGTCTTGGTTGCTCTTGGTCTACCATAATTATTATTTTGAACTAAGAAGGGCGAAGCCGCGGCATAACTAGTTAAATATCCATGAACTAGGTGAGCCGCGTCATTTAGTGCTACTGCTCCGCTCCCGTGGCTCATAGCGTGATGTTATATAGCTTATAGCCTTCCTCGATAAATAGGCCATCTAACACTGAAATAATTTTTCAAATCAGACCAGTAGTAGTTCCTGGGATTAGCGAGTTCAAGCGAGAAAAACAAACAAACAAACACACTCTTCAGCTTTATAATATTAGTATATATGTAATCGTAAAAGGCGTCGGGACGTGACGACCCCACCGCCCACTGGGGGAGTTACTCTGACGAGTAGATACTCGTCATAATATCTCCCCCAGCGCAAGCAGTCAACCGAAAGATGGCGGTCAAACCATCCGAACCTGGCGGAAGGAAATCCCGAGATGCTAGATGGGCAGCAGCGTCCAGCACTAAGAACTTCCGCCACTGCGATCGCCAATACGCCTGCCAAGCGTGGCGATTATGGCATATCCCCCCAATTATGAATCACACCATTAAAAACCGGCCCCTAGTCCCCGGCAGCCCCGCTAGTCCTGGTTATGGTAGCGGCCATGGTAACGGCGGGGCAAGGGGTGCGAAGAATCTCCGGCAGAGATCGGGCTACCACCACCAACGACAATTGGCCCTGGCAACACTGAACACGCGCACACTGCGGGCCGACGAGAAGATTGTCGAGCTGGAAGAAGAATTGAGCAAGTTGCGATGGGATATCATAGGCCTATCTGAAGTCCGAAGACAGGGGGAGGACTCGATAGTTCTCAATTCCGGTAACTTGCTCTTCTACCGGGAGGGCGACCAACAGTCCCAAGGTGGTGTCGGGTTCATCGTCCACAAATCTCTCGTGACCAACGTGGTAAATATCGGGAGTGTGTCGAGCAGGGTAGCGTACCTTATACTCAGAATATCCAAGCGGTATTCGCTGAAGGTCATACAGGTATACGCTCCGACCTCGTCGCACCCCGATGAGGAGGTGGAAGCCATGTACGAGGACATATCTCGGGCTATACATGGCTACAAAACCCATTACACCGTGGTCATGGGAGATTTTAACGCGAAACTGGGCAAACGCGACGGTGATGAGCTGAGAGTGGGGCCATTTGGTTATGGGCATCGGAATTCCCGGGGTCACTTGCTGGCTAGCTTTATGGAGAAGGAAGGACTCTATATGATGAATTCCTTCTTTAAGAAGCGAGAATGCCGCAAGTGGACCTGGGTAAGTCCAGACGGTGCAACCAAAAATGAGATCGACTTTATCATGTCGACGAAGAGGCAGATATTCAATGATGTCTCCGTGATCAATTCACTTAAAGTGGGGAGCGATCACCGAATGGTAAGAGGCACATTGAATATCCGTACAAGCCTCGAACGGTCGAGGTTGATAAAGTCCACGCTCCGACCGGCACCAGTTCATATCCAAAACCCCGAGAGCTTTCAGCTCGAACTCAAGAACCGTTTCGAATGCCTGGGTGAATGCGTAGATGTGGACGTGTACAGTAACGGGTTCGTGGATGCTGTCCATACAACAGGGGCTAAATTTTTTAAGCCCCAGAAAAGCCAGAGAACCAAAAAGATCTCGGATCCGACCCTCGAGCTGTTAGAGGAAAGGCGCAAGATGGTTCTGCTATCCTCCGACGACATGCCGAAATATCGGCACCTCAACAGACAGATCTCTAAGTCTCTGACTCGCGATCTCCGCCAATACAACACAAAATGTGTTCGTGAGGCGATCGAGCGGAATAAGGGATCCAAAGTGTTCCAAAGGGATCTGTCTGTTGGGCAGAGTCAGCTGACAAAGCTGAAGACGGAGAATGGCAGAATCGTATCGTCCAAGCCTGAGCTCTTGGAGGAGATCGAAAGGTTCTATGGACAGCTATACACGACAACGCAACAACCCGCAAGCACTCCAGCGCCAGACCCTAGAGCTGGATTGACCCGACACTATACCGAAGATATCCCGGACGTCAGCATGCACGAGATTAGTGTGGCTCTCAAACAGCTTAAAAACAACAAGGCGCCGGGTGATGACGGAATTACGAGTGAGCTTCTGAAGGCCGGCGGTGCACCCGCTAGAGAAGCCCTCCGGAAGCTCTTTAATTCTGTCATTCTCGAGGGTAAAACGCCACAGGCGTGGCACAGAGGTGTGGTGGTGCTTTTCTTTAAGAAAGGGGATAAAACCCTCTTGAAGAACTACAGACCCATCACACTTCTGAGCCACGTCTACAAGCTGTTTTCGAGGGTCATCACGAATCGTCTCGAGAGCAAGCTAGACGACTTCCAGCCTCCCGAACAAGCCGGTTTCCGTAAAGGCTATAGTACCATAGACCACATACATACGCTGCGGCAGGTTATACAGAAGTCCGAGGAGTATAACCAGCCCCTATGCTTGGCGTTTGTGGACTATGAGAAAGCCTTTGATTCGATCGAAACCTGGGCGGTGCTACAGTCTCTCCAACGGTGCCGCATTGACTACCGATATATCGAAGTGCTGAAGTGTTTGTATGAAAACGCCACTATGTCAGTCCGCCTCCAGGACCAGAGTTCGAAACCTATTCAACTCCAGCGAGGGGTGAGACAGGGGGATGTCATATCCCCGAAACTGTTTACCACTGCGCTGGAGGATGTTTTCAAGCTTCTGGACTGGAATGGACTCGGCATCAACATCAACGGCGAGTACATCACTCACCTTCGATTCGCAGACGATATCGTAGTCATGGCTGAGACCATGGAAGACCTAGGCACAATGCTCGATGGCCTCTGTAGAGTCTCCCAACAAGTAGGTCTTAAGATGAACATGGACAAGACGAAAATCATGTCGAACGTCCATGTTGTACCTGCTCCTATTCAGGTTGGGAACTCTACGCTCGAAGTTGTCGACAAGTATATCTACCTGGGACAAGTAGTCCAATTAGGTAAGTCCAACTTCGAGAAGGAGGTCAATCGTCGAATCCAACTCGGTTGGGCAGCGTTCGGGAAGCTACGACATATCTTCTCGTCCGATATCCCGCAGTGTCTCAAGACGAAAGTCTTTGACCAGTGTGTGTTGCCAGTGATGACTTACGGATCAGAGACGTGGTCGCTCACTATGGGCCTTATCAGAAGGCTCAAGGTCACTCAGAGGGCGATGGAGAGAGCTATGCTTGGAGTTTCCCTGCGAGATCGAATCAGAAATGAGGAGATCCGCAGTAGAACCAAAGTCGCCGACATAGCTCTCCGGATAGCCAAGCTGAAGTGGCAGTGGGCAGGGCACATAGCTCGAAGAACCGATGGCCGTTGGGGCAGAAAGGTTCTGGAGTGGCGGCCACGTACCGGACGACGCAGCAGAGGTAGGCCCCCCGCAAGGTGGACCGACGATCTTGTCAAGATCGCGGGAGGAGGTTGGATGCGGGCGGCTCAAGACCGGTCTGTGTGGAGAACCTTGGGGGAGGCCTATGTCCAGCAGTGGACGTCGTTTGGCTGATATGATGATGATGTAATCATGTAGAATTACTGATGCATTTAACTAACGAGACGAAGCATTGTATCTTTATTTCAAATTACTAACCTCTCTAACTGCCACATAGAAATTTCCATCGAAAAGTTTTCAAATACTAACTGAAGCTAATCAAATATCGACTCTAACTTCAACAGTGTATACATCAATTTGCAATGTCGACAGTTCCCTTTGATGGAGCTTTTGTGTCCAATTTATTGGTTTCCGGTTTCATCCGGTTCGATCAATACAGTCCTTTTACGTAAAGTGTGAGTTTGGTAAATACGTGTTTTTGACATTGGGATAGGTAGGAACAAAACTAATGGAAAGATCTGGTCCAGTAAAGGCACTACTTAAAAAAAAAATCTAAATAGAATATGCAGACTTGTATCTTAGGTACATGGTATACAGATATACAGTAGAATGCGTTTATTATGACGCTGGCTATATTGACCAACCGCTTAATATGACGTAATTATATAGCTAAGACTAAAAAAAAACGGCTATAGTCCAGTGGTGTACTTACGTAACGGCCTGCCGAGACGATGGGTCGATCCGCAGGTACCCCGGTCACACACCTCTGACTTTTCGAAGTTATGTGTGTGTATTAAAAAAAAACGTTAATTACCACTCGCTTAATAATGTGCCCGGTACATGGCAATAGGCTCGCCCCCTATTACATTGGGACCGAAACATAACTGGCGAAAAGTGGGTGTGTAATACACCTCTGCCCTTCGGGGATATAAGGCGTGAAGTTATGTCATGTTATGTTATATAGCTGAGTTTGGTTTTCATTAAAAAAAACTCTATAAAAAAGTCGGATTTAATGACTTCGCTTTTGACATGTAGTTTATGAATTTAATGAATTTAGTCCGGTTATTGTGACCGATGGCGCACAACGACGCTCAGCTTGGTACCCGTGGTTTGATTAGTTTTGAAAAATATATCAATAATGTTTGTCTACTTTTGTATTTTTGTAATGTACTTATAGGGTGCATAGGGTTCCCACCAAGAACTTAGGGGCCCAAGCCACCTCACCTGCAAGTGGTGCACCTGCCGACCAACAGACGAGGCTCTGGCAAACAAAATATCCCGATAAGCGGCAATAGGCTCGCCACCTATTACGCAGGATCAAAACACTGGCGAAAAGTGGGCGTTTAATATGCCTCTGCCTACCCCTACGGGGAAACAGGCGTGAGTCTATGTATGTATGTATGTAATGTACTTATAACGTACAAGTTTACTTCGATTTCACATGTATTCTCTAGAAAAATAAATACATGTACACCTATGCAAAACAGCAGGTTGTTTATTTTCTACCAATTGACGTCCGCTTAGTATACCGTGTTTGTCATTTCCCTTCGATGTCATTATAAACGGATTCCACTGTACCTTTTACTAATGGTCTAGGCATGTCGCCAACTACGCAAGCTGGTGGTTCTCATATTCGCTAGTTCCTCATATTACAGCGATTTAGTTTATCAGTTTACAATCTTCAAACCTGCACGCTTTATCCAGCAGCAGCATCTGCAACTTGGGGCGAAATCGAGTTCTATCTCCGCACATTTGTTATTTCAAATCTGGATTACTTTGTGACCATCACTTTTATTTGTGAAAATTATTGAGATGTCTAAGGCAACGCACTCCACTCTCCTTGTTATAAATTTGCCTTGTAATTTAAACCGCCAAGGTTTTCTGATCGATAAAAAGAACCAGCAAAATTATCAGAAAAAACAAAAAGTATTACACCTACTGAGGTCAACATTTTACTGAGCTAATCAATTTTGAAAAACTAATAGTATGATTATTAGTAATTGAATAAAGCATGTCATGATCAAATATGCTTTGACCAGTAATTCTGGGTTGCCTTTCACAAGTATGTAGGTTATAATATGCACTATCATTGCTCAGCGAATGAAATTAATCATTTTGAATTTACGATTTAATATAGGGTATTTGGGTATTTGGCAACTATATTATAGAGAGAAATATGCCAATTGTAGACCGTCATTATTATGGAATACGTTATAGCTCTGAGTACAAACGCCACGATTTAAAAACTTTGGACTTTCACAATACATTTTATTAAGAACGTATATCATAATTAGAACCTGTGCTACACTAACATCTTCAACACCAAATCGCTGACCCATCCAAATTCCAATCAAACCCTTGCCTGTTGACCTGCATAGCCGCCGTCAGGATTAATAATGCACATTTCACCACAAGCCACCTCATCCGCCTGCATCAAATTGATCACCCATCCAAATTCCCATCACGCCTAACGTAACTTAACTTACCATAGCCGCCGTCACGATATCCATTCCGCCACGAGCGCAACTAACAACACCGTCTAAATAATCGCCTACTTAAAGTGCAACGACCATCGTCTAAAGAGTTCCTTAGTGAAAGTAAATCTACTTTGACGCATGCGCCGAACACTTAACGATTGAAGTCACGAACCATTTTTTTAGATGTACATTGCACTTTCGCGGTTGCGTAATTATGATTTTTATTGTGCAGACGAAGCGGTGGATGACGTCTACAGAATAACTATTAGATATTACAATGTTTTAGTGTTATCATTTTATTTTGACTCAAGTATACAATCATTTAAAGGAAAGGTGAATGTTTCGATCAGGTGCTTAAGTTAATGATGTTACTGTTAATAGATGAGGATGGTTAAAATTTAATTACAATTTAGAATTATTAAAGTTTTTTTTTTATTTCCATTTTAAAACTGTTTTTCACCACGGTTACATAAATAAATTCGCATTATTATTTGGGATTCAACTAATTGTGTTTCGATACGAAAATCATAAATGTAAATGCTATTTTACATTATTCTTAAACTATTTCTTTCTTTATTTCAATTCTATATTTTGTGATTAATTGAAACTAATTATGATTTTGTATTTATTTTCAGGTAAGTAGCAGACATTAACAACATACTTGAAAAGTTATGGGAGTCTGGCAAGAAAGTATGTAGATACATCTATATCTATAATATACCTAAATACTAGAGGACGCCAGCAACTACGCTTGCATTTTTTTTAAATTTACCCCTTTTGGCCGATCCCGTGGGAATTTCGGGAAATCCGTTCTTAGTGCACCCCTACGGTCCCCAAGGAACGTACACGCCAAATTTCAGCTTGCTGCGCTCAATAGTTTCGGCTGTAGCATGTCTGTCAGTCAGTAAATAACGCAAGGATTTTATATGTTACTAGCCGTTTCCCGCGGTTTCACTCGCGTCCTGAGGAAACTACTTCGCGTACCCGAAAAACCCAAATATCTTACGGACCCCTATTTTTTCAAAAAATAAAATATAGCCTATGTTACTCGCAGATAATGTAGCTTTCTAATGGTGAAAGAATTTTTTAAATCGGTCCAGTAGTTTTTGAGTTTATCCATTACAAACAAAAATACAATTTTTTCCTCTTTATAATATTAGTGTAGAAGATAAATATCTGTTTGTAATATTGAAATTCCCGCTTTTTTTCTAAACGCTATATATGCCGAAATAACATTTTTTTCAATTTTTGTCTGATTTTCTGTCTGTGTGTCTGTCTGTCTGTTCTCGCTAATCTCTGGAACGGCTGGACCGATTTCGACGGGACGTTCAGTGTCGGATAACTGATGTACCAAGGAGTAACTTAGACTATAAAGTCAAAGGGTACGCGAAGTAGTTCCCTTAGGACGCGGGTGAAACCGCAGGAATCGAACACGGGACCTCCAATCAGCAGTCTCTTACGCTATCCACTTGACCACGAAGGCAGTCAACTAGAGATAATAACAGCCTCAATATTTGGAATACTCCAAATTACGCAAGCCGCAGACCCTTTGAATGCTCTGAATGCCATTCTATTTCGCTTCTGTCATGTAATTATCTTGAATACTGAATACTGAGACGTCTCAAATTGTCTCATTTGCAATATTATACCTTTGAATGTCTCTAACAAACTAGCCATATTACTACGTACAATCAAACAAGTCGGCGCTGGACCAGTTTGGAAAAAAATCCCTTGGCTCGCTCATAGAGTCGAGGCACACTAGAAACTGGTTTTGTATACAAGTGTCAATGTGTGTGTAAAGTAGGAAGGAAGCTACGAAGCTACTACGTCTTGCTGAGCGATTCTCGCCCTTAAGGTGGTCTAGCGGGAAGTTGTTCGACTGTACCTACTATTACAGTCAGAACTTTATTGTCAATAACTGGTTAACTCAATATTATGGTGATTATATTGTAGTTCAGACGGTTAGACTGCCTCCGTGTTCCAGTCGATAGCGTAAGCCTCTGCTGATCGGGAGATCCCGGGTTTGATTCCTAGGTTGGACAATATATTGTATACTTTATAAGATTCTTTAAAACATGCAGCTCCTGACAAAAAATGTGTATGTTATTATACAAAGTTCGGCAATTACAAAACGTGACGATAAGTTTTATTGGCCATTCATTCATGCTTCCACGCTCTTGCATTACAAACATGGCACTAAATTTAAGTGTTTTTATAATTTCACATTTTGATCCAAGTGTAAAAGATCACCTTTTATCCCCGAAGGGGTAGGCAGAGGTGTAACCCGCTTTTCGCCAGTTATGTTACGGTCCCAATGTATTAGGGGGCGAGCCTATTGCCATCGTCGTTCGAAAACTCAGAGTTGTGTACCCGGGGTACCTGGGGATCGAACCCGAGACCATCGTCTCGGCAGTCCGTTACGTACACCACTGGGCTATCGCCGCTAAAAAGATAATATAAAAGATTTAGACTGCCATATAAAATAAATTAGAAACATTTAACATGATTAGAACCGCGGATAATTTGTAGGTACCTATTACTAGTCCACAATTATACAGTAGAATAAAGATTAATAGACAAGGCTGTTAACGACAGGCAAAGAAAAATATCACTAGAACAATCAAAACAGTTATTTTTAAAATAGAATGAGCATCTTGTTCAATATGTTTATGACAGTAATAAAAAAATGTCTTTATTGTTGCCATAAAATAAAAGACTGCTAAAAGTAACTGTTCGTAACAGCGATTGCACTATTTAGCAGCAAAAGTCGACTGTAGGCACATGGCATATGTAAGTACATATGTAACTACGTTATTTAGAACTACTGCTGCGTACCCGGCATGACATGCCTGCAGCACTGGCTCATGTTAAATAGTCTATTGCCTTCCTAGTTAAATGGGCTATCTCCGTGGGCTATTTGACTGCCTCTGTGGTCCTGCGATAGTGTATCATGAGGTCTCGGGTTCGATTCCCGGGTCGAACAAAAATTGATATTGGGTTTTTCTTTTAGGAATTATCCAATAGAAGTTCGGAGTCAGGGAGTTGGCGGTATCACAACCCCGTGCCTCGGAAAGCTCGTTAAGCCGTTGGTCCTGCGCCTAATCTCTCTCCGGTCGTGTCGCATGTGGCGTCCCATCGGACTATGAGAGTGAGGGAATAGAGAGTGTCCTTGTACGCGCACACTCTCGGCAAGTCTCATATATAGACAAGCCACCATGGCCATTAGAGAGAAGAGAGACATTATTAAATGGGTTATCCAACAAAAAAATAATATTTCAAATCGACCCAGTAGTTCCTGAAATTTTATTAATTGTCACGATCATCCAAATATTTTGACTTTATAATATTAGCATACATAAATAGACTCACGCCCGTTTTTCGAACGGGTAAGCAGAGACCACGGAACGCCATTTGCAACGATCCTGACATATCTCTCTTGTTTCATTCACTCTCATCAAACTCTCTTCCGCTCTTCAAATGCTTTTCTGTTAAGGGTACTTCTGACCTGTCCTTTTTTAGGATGTCTCCAATCTGGTCAGAGAACGGCCGCCTAGGTCTTCCCTTCGTCCTGTCCCATTCACACTTGCCTTATATGTATATCTATATATTAGTACCTATAGGCTACAAATAACGAACGCTACAATGATGGCTAGCAAAGCAACAACATTGGTTGGGACGCGAGTGTAATTAACCAAATGACGGGCAACCCGGTGGATGCGTTGCCAAGTATAATGTGTGGCCCCGCCGCGAAACGAACAACGCGTTAGTTTTATGAACCCTGAACGCCTATACGCTGACAGATTCAATCTGCGTGCCTTAAGAGGGAATGGATGAACCGATCATTTGCATCTCCACCATGAAGACATGAAGATAAAAGAATGCCGGGTATCTATGCCTACCATACATCACATAATATAGATTCTATATTCTATGATGCCTACTAACGGCCGACATATATTTGACATAAGCTTCATACAAAATATATCAAACTAGAGGACGCCAGCAGCTACGCCCGCATTTTGCTAAATTTACCCGTTTTGTCCGATCCCGTGGGATTTTCGGGAAATCCCTTCTTAGTGCACCCCTACGGGTCCCAAGGAACATACATTCCAAATTTCAACTTCCTGCGCCCAATAGTTTCGGCTGTAGCGTGTCTGTCAGTCAGTCAGTAACGCAAGGATTTTATATATTAAGATGTTGGGGCTTTACGGCTAATAAAAAAATCTTTGATCCCACTTCTAATACTTTTCAACAGATTTCTAAGCAAAATATTAATGATATGAACATTTATTTTGTTAGACTTTTAAAACACAATTTTAACTTCAAAATACTTTGTGATTCACAACTCTCATAGACCGAAGCAGCGAACTTTAAAAAACTTATTTTAAATGCAGATGCACTCAGTCGGGCGATTCTAATTACTGCAAAATACAACTGCCTATTAAGCGCAATGCATTCAAGCCAATGACATTTTCACGCCTTTTGACTAGATCGATTTTTTTAGTGTCAGCATTCATCACTCGTGCCAAAAACAACATTAATAATCATATTTGCCGACAAACAACAGCTGCTTATGCCTGCAGGCAAAATCACAGGGTTCAGCTAATCTGTTTTTAAACATCATCATCATAATGGCGACGAGCGGTTGGCGCAGCGGGAGTATAAGCGACTGCTACGCCGAAGGTCGCGGGTTCGATTCCCGCTCAAGTCTAACATTTGTGTGCATGAACATGGGTGTTTGTCTTGGTCTGGGTGTTTCCATCTAAGTATAATATGTATGTTTTTACAAAAAATAAGTAAGTATATAAGTATGTTTATCCATTATCTAGTACCCATAGTACAACCTATGCTTAGTTTGGGACTAGATGGCGATGTGTGTATGTGGTAGAATAAGAATAGAATATTATAATATGTAAGTAAATGTCCTGGCTGACATAATATCATCGCGAAGTCTAAACTACTGAACATAAAGTTTGAAAGTTAGTTCATTTCGGGACTAAGAAATTATTCTTGTAACATCCCTAAAAGGCAAAAGCTTGTTTGAAAATTACTGGTAATATAATATAAACTAGATCACAAATAATAATTGTTAACACAGGCCCCTGAGGCACCTCATGTACTAATACACAGCTTGATCCGTTATTAATACTCGTAATGATGTCAACTAATACATGTTTATTATACAATATTGACTAGGCTGTACGACATATCGCCAAAGCATTATTAATTATTACCTACACACTGAATATTACAATTTCCATTATCCTACTTCATTTAATATTAGCCAATATTAAGTCAACTCCGTTTAAACTACTAAGCGGATTTCGGGCTACAACTGGGATAACGCTAGGAGGATGATGAAAAATTGATGATGATGATTTGTGATGACGGATGGATTGTTATTCTTTCACGTAAAAATGATTTAAACGTCACATGCAGAACCTATTGTTCCATAAATTTTCAACGACTAAACTGTTTTGATGCCATAAATATAAAATAAATGAAAGCCTTCGTAACGTCAATTCAATCACTGTGTCTGCTGCAGGCATTCGTCATATGTCAATGGGATTTGTGCTATGCATAACTGCAGTATCGCAAATTGAGACTATGTATCTGTTAAGTTTGCCACATGTTGCAGAATGTAATGTAGATACATATTTTATTTTTCAGTAAGGATAGTATTATAGGTATACCTCAAAGGACAATTCGTGATGCTTATTTCTTCAAAGCATTTAAACTCTTTATTTTCTCCCGCATTACTTGGAATCGTAGTTATCATCATCATCAGCCTGCCGTAGTCCACAGCTGTATATAGGCCTCTCCAATGGCACGCCACTGAGCGCGATTTTCGACTCTTCGTATCCGGCCGCTGCCAGTGGAATAGAAGTGGTTTAATTATTTTGTAACTCCTCCAATTTACCCGGGTAGGTTTTAGTTTTAGGGCAGCTGCGATTTCTTCCATACAACCAAGATTAAGACTTTTTTAGCCTTGATATTTAAATCGGCTCAAACATTAGTATAGCTATTGTAATGATATTCCTGATCACTACTACGACCACTCTGTTAAAAGCAACTCGGCTGATAAGAAATTAGCTGTCTTGAAGCATTCAGATGTACTTCTCTGAAACGATTAGATTACAAAAAGACATTTTAACAATGGCATCTTAAACAATAGACACAATTTAGATCTTGTTCTTGGATTCAGGTTTATTCGTACCAAATCTTATCTAAATCCATTTCAATACACATAATAGTCAATTCACTTTTTCTGAGTAATATTTTTAGGTTAGGCCTACAATAATGTATTTCAATATTATATTAGCAATGGGGTGCATAGGGTTCCCACAGGGTGCATAGGGTTCCCACCAAAAACTTAGGGTCCCAAGCCAACCTCACCTGCAAGTGGTGCACCTGCCGATCAACGGACGACGCTCTGGCAAACAAAATATCCCGATAAGCGGCAATAGGCTCGCCACCTATTACGTGGGATCAAAATACTGGCGAAAAGTGGGCGTTTAATATGCCTCTGCCTACCCCTTCGGGCAAACAGGCGTGAGTCTATGTATGTATGTGTATGTGTGTATGTATTTCGCCTTGATTGATCTATATATTGTATTTTTAGTATATATATAAGCGATTTGGTTAAAATTATTTAAACAATTCAAATACAAGGGTTACCTTTCATGGATACTAATCTAGTTTATACTACTTATTATTATCAATCTTTCATCCTTCATTGCTTCAGTTATCGAAGGACGCCATGAGTAGATAAAGCTTTATCTTCATTGTAATACAATGTGCTCAACCAAGAAAGACCTCACATCGGAAATTGGAAAATGTTTCCAATTGGATGAAAACAAATTCAACTCAATTGCGTAGTAGAAAACATGTTATTAATATAACTATTTTTTTATATAAGTATTTTTACGAGAATCGGTTCACTATAAATAGACCCCATATCGTTTTCGTCAGGTACGGGCTTCTTCTCATTATGAAAAGGTTAGGTAAGGTCATAGTCACCCACGCTGGCCAAGTGTGGGGTGCAAACTGCACATGTCTTTCGAGAACTCCCAGGTTTCTTCACGATGTTGTCTTTTACCATTTCATCACCATTATAAGCTTACCGTAGTCCACTGCTCAATATAAGACTGTTCAACTCATGTATTAGTAAGTTATAGTACAATTGCGATCTACTGCCTGATATAAGACTCACAAACTCACCATTTAGCAAGCACTCATGAAACTACGCACTTAAGATAATTAACCATCTATAGAATTTCGAAAAGTCATCGGTGCCTGCCGAGGTTTTCACACGATCTTCTGCGTCGCAGACTTTAAAGTTCTCCATACGTACGCTCCGATTCCGATCCGGTGGACGCGCAGCTTCAAGTAAATAAAATGCAAACACCGCCACAGTGAAAAATCTCAACAGTGTGTAGATGTTATTAGTATAGTGTGTCGGAGTACCGACAATGCGAACTTAAATAAAGACCAAGTGAGGGTAGGTGCCGAAACCCGCACTTCCACAAGACGGCGCTGAGCTCTCATCAGTCTCTCCGCGACCAAGCTCGGTGCAAGACGAGCGAAACGTCGGAAACAAATAGGTATTTATATCTTAAATAAGTTAAGTTAACGCGATTAAGAGCCGCTAAATTATTTTGTATGAAGTATACAAATCGCGAAAGTTTAAAATCGATTATTCTCCATAAAGCTATTACTGCCTTTACTCCTTTATATAGTCTGTCATGATCTTATCTTTAACATGATACTTTTGACACAAGCCTTCACTACTTCTGTCTCTCTCTAAATTCACGGTTAGCTTCACCAGGTCTCGGTTGACAGGAACTATGTCACATGTACTTTTGTCAGACCGTGACGCGTGTAAATATATGTATGCACATGTAATAACACATGTGTGGTAGCGCAGTGGCGCCGTGCTGTAGCGTTCTGGACTTGCAATTTGCGCGATCAGGTCATTGGTTTTGTTTGCAGTTTATTTTAGTATATTGCTCTATGATTCTGTAAAATCTAAATATGCTACAATTTGACTACTAAACTTACTGAATTGCAATGTCGATTCATAGGTCAAGTATTTCCACTTCAAACGGCGTAAAAAAAAAAAAACCTACTAAATAACTGCAGCAGCAAGGCCAGCATGATACGCTCGGTTTAGAACATTGTTACATACATATGATAGGTGAATTGTATTATCACTAAATGATATAGTACCTTAACAGAAGGACAGGCATTTTTAGCTACAATAATTAACCATTTGAGCGACAGGCCCTATTTTACCTACTCAATAAAATATAATTGACTCTTAAGTGGCAAAGACAGTTTACTTAGAAAATATTCACTCCACTCATATAAACTAACCTAACCATCGGAGCGCTCTGTATCAAACAGGATAAGAGTGCTGAAAATATTGTAAAGGCTAGATATTTTCTTTTCTTGTATCTTATACTAGCTAGAAACTCATACAATCCTTATAATCTGATATATAAAGTCTTTGCGTTACTGACTGACTAACAGACAACCACAGCCGAAACTATTGGTCGCATGAAGCTGAAATTTTGGTTCGTTGGGTGCACTCAAAAAAGATCTTCGTCATTCCGAAACGGGTAGATTAAGAAAATGTCCGGGCGAAGCTGCGGGCTTCCTCTAGTACCTACATAAAAATTGCTACCTATCTACATCTTAAACAAGGCGATTCACAAAACTTTTTTGCCTTCTTTGAAGCTTAAGTGTTACAAACTTCGCTCATAAACACTTTTAGCAACACTTAAGCAAACGATAACTCAACTGGTCCATTTCTCTCATTAACTACGTAGTCAGTGGTTCGCAAAATGGTCGCCGACTAATTTGGTCGTACCAAATGACCTACAAACAATTTGGTCGCTCGATGTGCGGCATTCCGGTTTGGCGACTTCGCTTAATCGCCGCCGATTGGAACCCCCTCGGTATGCTCATGACATTAAATGTGAAGGGTTCGTTTATTTATTTGCTGGGCGATAGAAAGGGCAGTAAATTTTGGGCTTAATGAGTCAGTTACTTTTGGATTTGCGTCAATTTTATGGTTAACTAGCTGGGTGGCGCGGTTTCGTTTGCGTTGGTGTCGGTTATCGTGTTGAAAGATAAGTTATGTATTATTCTGATAGCTTCGCTCGAACAGACAAACAAAACAACCTCCTTCATACTGAGCAATATGGTTTTACTAAGGGTCACTCGACGACGGATGCAGGAGTAGCTTTACTCAAACACATCTACAATGCATGGGAGTACTCTCAGAATGCTATTGGTGTGTTTTGCGACCTTTCGAAAGCATTCGATTGTGTCTGCCATGATACGCTCTTATGCAAACTTAAACATTACGGTGTCCAGACTAAAGCATTGGATGTTATTAAGGCATATTTAAATAACAGAATCCAATGTGTAGAAATAAATGGCTCAAAATCCAGTGGCGTACCAGTACAATTGGGAGTGCCGCAGGGTAGTATCCTAGGGCCTTTCCTGTTTCTAGTTTACATAAATGATTTGCCATTTTACCTGAGAAATATTTGTGACGTGGTATTGTTTGCTGACGATACTTCATTGATATTTAAAGTAGATAGAAATAAGGAAAACTTTACCGAAATAAACAGTGCTCTTATTCAGGTGACTAAATGGTTTACTGTAAATAACTTAGTACTGAACGCCAGAAAAACCAAATGTGATAAGTTTGCTTTGCCCAACGTCAGAAACCTTGGTCCTAACATAGTTTTGAATGGTGATGTACTGGAAACAACTGAATCTACATTGTTTCTAGGAATAACACTTGATTCGAAGTTACAATGGGGCGCACACATTACATATCTGTCAGCGAAACTTAGTTCGGCTGCTTATGCCATTAAGAAGTTGCGCAATTTAACAGATGTCGATACGGCTAGATTGGTATATTTTGGCTATTTTCATAGTGTTATGTCTTATAGCATATTACTTTGGGGTAGAGCTGCTGATATCGAAAGTATTTTTATATTGCAAAAAAGGGCAGTTCGGGCCATTTACCAACTACGGACAAGAGTTTCGCTCAAAGAAAGATTCAAGGAAATCGGTATTCTTACAGTAGCGTCTCAGTATATTTATGCTAGTGTTATGCATGTACGTAAAAATATAAATTCATATTCAAAGAATAGTGATATACACTCTATAAATACAAGAAATAGACATAAATTATGTGTTCCGTATTTTCGTTTGTGCAAAACTCATAGTTCTTTTATAGGACTTAGTATACGTATCTACAACAAGATACCGATAAGTATTTTGGACTTGCCTTTTAACGCATTTCAGATAAAGATTAAAAATTACCTAATGCAAAAGGCATATTATAATTTAAATGAATATCTGAATGACAAATGCGCTTGGACATAATGTTTCATAATTCATATATTATATAGTAAATAGGTAGATGATAAGTTTCTTGACATGTAATTAAATATTATTCCAAAGTCATGTAAATGATAGTTTTTGGAATCGCCACCACATTACTAAATGTCACTTATCTCGTTAGATACATTTATTTGTTATTTTTTTTATAATGTATTATAATCGTGTAGCCAATCAGTTTGATCGGTGGTTATATTTCAAAAAGTATCATGTCAATCAATCAAATATAGGTACTACATTTGCATTTTGCACGCGTTCCACATATTTATGATAATATTAACGATCTGGAAAATGCAGGTAATTCGTGTTCATGGTCAGTATACCAACAGATTGTTAATTACTGCCGGTTCGTGTACCGTTGTCGTCATGCTCACTAAAATGTCATTTCTTGTGGTGGCGTCGTGTGTCGGGTCATCCCTGTCCCTCTGATATGGCGAGAGAGATGATGGCTGGCCCATGCGTCATACTCGTGAACGGGTGCTACTTGCGATGACTGGTCGATGTCGGTCTTACGGGCTGGTATTACATTTTTAATATTAAACTGTATCATTTCTATCATGGTTCTGAACATTTGCGCGGATTGCCTGCATTATTAGGTACTTAATGTAAGAGGATGCTCCTGTTTCACCATGTCAATTTTCAGGAGGCTAATTAAATGAACATCAAAATTTTACTACATTATGCTTGAGTATTAAGTAGAGTAAATACATATATACAAATGACATAGAAGGTGTAACAGTTGCAGCACCTTACAAAATTTAAATTTTTATGTATTATGCAAAACCTGGCGATGAAAAAGAGTGACCTTGAGTTTTATTGCCCGTTCTTTCTCATGGTTCTACGCCCTTGCTTTGCGAACGTGGCAGTAAATGTAAATGTAGAAGCTTTAAGTAATTTTTTAAATTGACGTTCATAAGTGTCACTTTGTGATTTAAATGAATAAAGGATTTTGACTTTGACTTTGACTTAGACGGGTGTTCGAGCGACGCTGCGTTCCCATACACCCGCCTCACGCCTTTTATCTTCGAAGCGGTAGGCAGAGGTGTATTATACACCCACTTTTCGCCATTTATTTTTCGGTCCCAAAGTAATAGGGGGCGAGCCTATTGGCATCTACCGGGCACATTAGATAATTAACATTTATATTAAAACTATAGAGCGTATTTTTATAAAAATACGCTCATTACTTTTTGCAAATATCCATCCATCAATCCTCACAAACTGTTTCATTTATAAGAGTAGTACAGGGTCATCAGCGTTATTTGTTTAAAAAGTTTAAATGATATCGAGAACTGTAGAACATGGATTAATTTATAGCCCAAAATAGTAATCTGCTATCGAATGTACTAATATCATCAACCACATCGCCTACCTACATCAATTTGTAGCACAAAACACACGTCCAACCAACCAACTAGGCACTACAGCAGAGTAGAGCCATTAAAATAAAATATGTTCACGTTTCTCTAACGTACTGGCTGGATCAGAAATAAATGTACTAGTGTTTTATTGTTATTGCTACAACAAACCATTTAGTGTGACGTCACATATTTAGCAAACCTATCAGCTCTTGTTTCGATGTTTTCATAAAAAAGTCAAAATCATTTATTCATCTACATTGACATTTACTGCCACGTTCGCAATGCAATATAAATAAACGAGTATCTTGGACGGAGTATCAAAAATAATAAAAAGTAACACAACAGCTTATCTGTCTAAAAGCTAATTGGTTATCATCATCAAAAAGTCCTTCGCAGTCCACCGTTGGACAAAGACCTCTTCTAATTTTCTGATTTCTGAGTCAATAGGTGGATTTGGTCTACTATACTTCACTAGACGGGTTTGTATAGGATTTCCGTCTCTTTCTTTTTCTATCTCTTTGCTTTGTGTATTTCCATAAGTCACCTCTTACGACATCCATGGAAGCAAAGAGGTTGGACGTTTAGACTAGAGAGAACATGCCCTATAAATTTCCTTATACCGAACGTGCAACATGTAATGTCAGTTGGTCTTAGTTGGTTAATCATAACGTCAAATTACGCGTCTCATTTAAAGAGGCATATACTCTTTACATACTCATATCTTTGACTACATTCTCTAAATAGCCGTGCTGTGATCTGTCAACAGTGTAAAATTTGTTGGATGTTTGTGTTTACATTTTTAATAACTTTTTTGCATTTAAATAGTAAGTAAGCTTATAATAATTAAATAGTGTACTCATTAATTAATACACATCGTGTAGGTGATATCGGGATGTGGATTCCGCTATTCTCGGAACGGAAATAACAGGAGAAACTTTATCTTCTAGCAGTGAGTCGGAATTTTCCTACAAATGTATTTACTTTTCTCGTATTAATGCTATAATGAGTGTTAAGTTTACACAATATCATTGTATTGCAAATCAAAGGAACAGCTTGCATACGTATGTGTTATGAATTTTACTCACAAATTGTTATTTTGTACATTTATTGATTTAATAGGCTTAGTGATGGGATTTGACAGTGAAAGGAGATATCGATGTTTTTTGAATGAGGGATAAATACGGAAACTAACTATCGGACATGAATGTAAAACTGTAGCTGGAAGCGACAGCGGGTAGCCGCGGTTGCTAAGTTGACAATAAACAAAGACATCCAGCGGTCTAATTTTCTATCACGCGTTTGATAGTAAGCGCAGTTTAATGTACATAATTGACTTAGATACCTACCTTAAAAGTAGCGTCTATTAACCTAAAGCCAAGTGTTCCAGTGTAAGCGCGTGTGTGTAGGCTTACATTTCTGCATCTATAAAATAGTAGATGGATTAGGGATGCGAGTAGCATTTTTTCATTATTAAGAAGGTGTTTTTTATTACAGGTTGCCTATTAATGACGTCACAAGAAAACTTTGGATAAATGCCGTTGGACGGCCTAGTTTGATTTAGCAGAAGTACCATCATATTTGTTCACGTCATTTTGAGAAAGACTGTTTTTTAAAGACAGAAAGCACCTGGCGTCGTTTAAAACCGAAAGCTGTGCTTACATTACATTTATGCCCGGACATTGCACACCCGGTAGAATTATTTATCCAAAGCTAAACAAAAAGTGTGTAATTTTAGTTTGAACATATTAATAAAATATAATAATTACAACGATTTTAATTAATCTACCTACTTCTATATTATTTATCATATTAGTGCTATCCTGACTGATCAAAGACGTCTTGCCTTGTAGTCCGCTACATAATATTCTACCATAAAATATAATATTCTTTCACATTCACACAACATTATCTGGTCCCAAACTAAGCATATCTTGTACTACGGGTACTAGACAATCGATAAACATGCATATATACTTTTCTGTAAATATATTACATATTACACATAGTACCATCCAGACCAAGACAAACATCCATATTCATGCACACAAATGTTTGACTTGAGCGGGAATCAAACCCGCAAGCTTCGGCGTGGCAGTCGGATTACCTACAACTCTAAAAAAATCAACGTGATATGATGCGACGCAAACAAATTGCCAAAGCCTGCCGTGCCGCATTAGCCAATCTGGTATGATTCGTACAATACATAATCTAAGTGACAGTTTCTTAGCATCGCATCGTAACGCATCGCTCATTAGTTTATTAATACTTTTTGTCAATAGATTTTATGGCTAAAACGAACAATGAAGGCGCACGCAAACTGTTCGGACGCGACTTACTGTCGCGACAGTAAGTCGCGACACATAGTGTGCACACCCTTTCGGACGCGGCTTTCTGTCGCGTCCGCGTCCGATACAACCATAGACACGCCATGCTGTCTATGCAATACACTAAGGCTAGGTAGGAGCATATTTTTCTTAATTCAGGGCACTAGCAGTTAGCACTATTATATTATTGGTATACCTTGAAGTAAAGCAGAACTGTTGAATTGAAAGTGAATTTATCATTTTTGACTATATTCGGTATAAAATCAATATTAAGGCCGTACCATGGACAATATACGGATGACAGTAAACGTCCGCAGACGCTTACTGTCATTTTTCCAGATTGCTATCGGACGTCTGAACGCTCAAGATCACGTCCGCGACAGACGTCCGATATTGTGCACACTTGAATGGATTTTCCTTGTCCAGATACAGGCCTTGCCACACGGCACAATTTTACGTCCAACTTGACTAAATCACTTGATGAAATCGTGACGTGTAGACGCCAGTTGTCCAACTCAAGTTCATCGGGTGGGCGGTACCACCAGATTTTAACCAATCGGGTGGGCGGAATGCAAATCAGTGATTTGATTGTGTTGTGTAGACGGGCAAAGCCAATTCGATTGAAAATTTGATCAGTGGTAAAATTGTATCGTGTGGCAAGGCCTTACCCTTCTGTCGCGACTTACTGTCGCGACAGTAAGTCACGACAGATAGTTTGTGCGGGCCTTTAAACACGTGATTTTTTTAGTACTGTCTGTCTGGCAAGTCTTTGCAAAGCACTGTCCGGCGTCAACAGCAAAAACTACAATTTCAATATTTTAGTTGTTTATTTATACGGCTTAAATATATCGACACATACTAAAGTTAGACATTTGACCAAAAATATTTATCGATAAATCATCACTGTTACGAACAACACTCGGTTTCCTAACTCTATGTTTTGTCTACTGTTTGCCTACCACGATTCTGCTATAAGAGCGTGCTGCTAAACCTATCGACAGCTCTTTCTATCATACTGCATGTGCCATTAGAAAGAAGATATCAATCATAGCAACCGCTGTTGTTATTTAGTGTTACTTCTATGCCTTAGGTTATATTTCTTTGCATGGAAGAGACAGTGACATTTTATATTCTTAATCTCTCTCTCTCAGTTTGTGGTCTTCGCCATTTTCGAGCACGCTATTATAATATTTAACATATTCATATTTCTCGTCGTTTTTTATTATGAGAGGTATAAAAGTATTGTACACGGTTAGAAAGGTAATTTAATTTACTTTCAGAGGAAATAAATATAATAGAAGAAACCTTTTAATTTTAAACATAAAAAAATATAAAATATAAATGATTGTTAATTGCCACCAATTTTCGTATTTTATTTTTCAAACATATTTTCTTGTTATATATCAGATTCAAACCTAGATAAGTTTCTTTTCAACTAGATTTCCAATTAAAAAAACCATATCTGATAAGAATCCGATAAGAATTATTCTTATTGGACTTTGCACAATTGTTTACTTTTTCCTACCAAAAATAACCGCCATACCCGCCAAAATTTTCGAAAGCCAATATCTCATGAATTATAGGAGTATTATATATCATATGATAGTTTTATTTATATACTCATAATAAAACAATAATTCATAGCAGAAATGTAACCTTATCTATATATTTTTATTCAATAAAAAATAAATGCCGTTTTTTCGGTAATTGAATGAATATAGCCTCTTGAATTAAATTATTACACAATATTTGTTTAATTTTTTGTTGTTATTTTATAATTAACTAGTTCATTCACAATTAAAACATAAAAATATCAAATATAATTATATAATTTGTTTACAATGATGTTTTGAATCCATAATTATGCCCCGCGCGCAACATGCAAAGACAGCGAAATATACAAAATTTCAAATGCTGACATTTAAATAATTTTCTAAGCAAGCATTGCTATAGTTTTATATTATTGTAAAGCTTATACCACCAGGTATACAAAATAATAAAAGTAAGCAATTTATAACCCATATTGTTATCATGATAAACAAAAATGGCGAGTAGGTCGTCGATAGACGACATTGTTTACAATAGGATCAAGTTCGGCGGGTCGCATAAACTAAACATTCCGTCATTCAGTCATCATTTAAACATTACTACAAAGCTTATTTAATCTACTTTCATAAAAACATCATTTCAAATATCAACACCCGAGTGACGAGTCGTAAGGTTAGGTTTAAGGTAGCACGGCAAGTGGCCTTGCTTCGCGGGTGGTTAGATAACGACCGCGTGATGCTTTAGCGGAAAATGTCAAATTAGAGCGAGCGGTTACCTTGAGCGGATAAGCTCCATAGAAAATATGTCAAACACGAATCTAAAATCTACAGATCTATCTATAGTTCGAATATTGAAAATGGCCGTATACCATGTTAGATCGCTATCCCTTTGGGTTGCGGACGTCAGACTAGCAGTCGATCTGTAAAAAAGTTAATATTGTTGTTGTGGGATAGCGCTAGGAGGATGATGATTTAACAGTGACTCTACTAAATGTTACTATCCACTAGCGTTTATAAACATGTATGAAAATTGTTCACACGCACTCTTGACTCAAATTCGATTAAAACTCACATTATGGGCTCTGATACAAATCTTAACCCATCTCAGGGTTTAATTACAAAATCAGATAGAATCACAACGCCACGCCAGAGGCCTTCGGGAGATCCGAGTACTCAAACACCAGAGTTGGCCACAAACTCACACAACGAAGAAAGAAAGGCTTTTTTTTATAGCATTAGGTGGCAAACGAGCAGGCGGATTGCCTGATGGTAAGCAATTACCGCCGCCCATAGACACAAGCAACACCACAGAAGTCACAAGTGCGTTGCCGCCCATTGGGGTTGGGAAAAGGGATAGGATGAGGAGTGGCATGAGGGAAAAGGAATAGGGGATAGGACCTCCGGCTCTCTCAAAGCCGTGACAATACACCAAGTGATTACGCAGTTCAGGCATATCTCTCAGATACCTATAGTTCCATAACTCATACCCGCCAGATAGCACATACAGATAAATAAACAAACAGTAACAACAATATAATGACGAGATACACTAATGTTTCCACTACATTACGCTGCCATCAACTTTCGCGACTGACGATAAGCGAACATTAATATAGATAGCTGCTTACGGATGACACAGATAATCTTCAGACAATAATTAAAACGCAATGTATCAGTAACCAGATTAAGATTCGCTACGATCTACTTGCGATCTTCTTTTTGTGTGAGAGTGAGGCAGGCTCTAGAGTCGTCTTTTAAAAACTAAGGGCGGTTTTATATTAGCGTTTTATACGCGCGTATAAGCTCGTTTTTGGAAGCTTATGTAGGCGCGTATAGGGGCGCCTTTTGGCGCACGTGCAACTCGTACGAGCGTTGACGCGCTTCTAAGCTCATATAAGCGCGAGCCGTCAGAATCCACTTTGACACTGACACGATGTCACTACCGTTTTGAGCAAACTCGCCGAAATATGCCCGTTTATGCGGGCTCGGTTTTTTGATGCGCGTAATATAGCGCGCGTGTAAGCGCATATGCTGAAACGACCGTATACGCGCAGAAAAATACGCTAATCTGAAACCGCCCTAAGCTGAAGGCCTTTGAAGTGGTGTAACAATTCTTTTCCTGAGGCAAGAACCAGGTCTTTCGGCTCAACGTGCTTTCCGAAACACGATAGCACCCTGCATAGCGATATTGTCAATGTTTCTAATTATATCCGTTTTGTAATGGATAGTGTGAACTGATTTTTATAACTCACTAATATTTATGTACACATCACTTGACTCCGGGCTGCTACTGAGAATTCGGAAAAATCCAGAAACACTTTTGCCCGACCTGGGAATCGAACCCGGGACCTCCGATGAGCAGTCGCACACGCTATCCACTGTACCACGGAGGCAGTAACGGCAACAGACTCGCCCCCTATTATGTGGGACCTAAAAATTCATGGCGCAATATGGGTGTAATATTTACACCTCTGCCTACCCCTCCGGGGATACAGGCGTGAGACTATAAATAAAAATAAATAATATTTATGTAAAGGGTCTCAATCGCGTAAACATTCAAAAATACAGTCAATTATACGCGACGTTTTGTCATGGATACACCAACCGTAGTCACTTGATGGCTGACCACACAGATGGACTATCATACCGTAGGCATAAATATTAGTAAACAGCATTTGTAAGAACGTTTACAAAGACTACAATAGCTCGTATCATACCTACAACCCTTTCATACATAACGTTCGTACACTTTCACTGAACAATTCAATACGTGATCCATTCCGCATGTTACCTAAAAGTGCTCGTTATATATGGTACAACGGAAGGAAGCCAGTAACTGTAGCATAGTAATATAATAAATGGAATTGTGCACTGCACATTTTTGTACCACTTCTGCTGGGTTCTGTGGAAATTTGAAAATTGTTTTTTAGTTGTACTCCTACGGGCTCCTAGGAATATATCCACCTCAGCTTTTGAGCCCAATAGTTTAAGCTGTTTGTTGTCTGTCAATCAGTCGGTAACGGAAAAATTGTATAGATATTTCAGCTCGCGAGTTCTTCAGTTATTGCAATAAATGGTAGTTTAAGTTCAATTCTAGCGTTTAGGCTATGTTATTGGCAAGTTTCCTAAAAATAGTTTTTGCCTGAAAGAGTAACAAATATCCATCCGTACAAACGATCGCGTTTATAATAGTTGTTGCATGGATGAGCTGACCAGAGCATAGAACGCATTAGTTCGCTATTTAGCTAGTTATCTAAAACTCTGTATTTTATACAGCGGTGACAGAGTATAACTAAAGGCTGAGTCGATCCTATCAAAATTCTGCGATGCTATCATAATGCTAATAACATACATACATACATACATAGACTCACGCCTGTTTCCCTGAAGGGGTAGGCAGAGGCATATTAAACGCCCACTTTTCGCCATGTTCTGATCCCACGTAATAGGTGGCGAGCCTATTGCCGCTTATTGGGACATTTTGTTTACACATTTTGTTTGCCAGAGCCTCGTCCATTGATCGGCAGGTGCACCACTTGCAGGTGAGGTTGGCTTGGGACCCTAAGTTGTTGGTGGGAACCCTATGGGGTACTAATAAACATTCTACAATAATATAAAAGTAACTGACCCACATACTGGTGTAACACAGATTTTACAGAGTATTAGCTTTTCCACAGAGCGTCCATCCTCCGCAACCACAGACCACATACTTGGTCTGTGTCTACAACCTATAGAGATAAGTATATTCCATGGGTTACATCTGCGTCAGTATAATAAAGGACACTGGCTCCCTACAACGATTGTCAAGGATTTTCGTGATAGCTGGGGCCGAAAGCTTATCGTGCCCGCCAAGGCACGAGACAAGCGATAGTTAATTTTATTTATTAACTACGCACATAATTTCAAAATAACAAAGGCAACGATAGTCTAGTGGAGATACCAACAGACTACCATGCAGAGGGTATCGAGTTCGAATCCACGGCCTAATGACTTTTCGGAGTTATGTGCGTATTGAATTGGTAAATATCGCTTATCCTGTGCCTCGGAGAGCACGTTAAGCCGTCGGTCCCGGTTGTCATGAAGATCTTTGACAGTCGTTACAGGGCGTCAGTACCTTCTAAATAAACTGACACTAGTCTAATAAACCATAGAATATCGCTATCCCTTCGGGCCGCAGAGGTCAGGCAGGCAGTCGCTCTGTGTAAAAGCTAATATTCAGCCAAATCCGGTTAGACTAGGAAGCGGACCCCAGATTGAAAACTGGAATAACGCTAAGAGGATGATGATGATAATTTCTAAATAACAAGAAGCGGAAATACCAATAGCGAAACAAGCTATTGGTATTTCCACTGGGCTATCACTACCTTATTAAGACCCATGACATAAACATTTTAATAAGCCTACAAATCGCTAAAATTTAAAAAGAAAACACTCTCCAATCAAACAAGAATATTCTCTAACGAAGCGCCCACATCCAAACTCTATAACAGACTCCGTAAACATCCAACATAGATACAGAAGCCAATATTGTTGGCTCAGCACAAATTTCATTGTAACGTAGAAGGGTACAACGAATAGCCGACGGGTATCGGTAGTTTTATATAACCTTTGACTTACCTCATTACGGCTGCTTCCTTAACAGGGTTGGTAGAGCCTTTTGTTCGATTCTTGGGTGTGCTTTGAGAAAAATGTTTCAGAAAATTTTTGATACAGGAAGGTAGAATACCCTTGTATTATAATGTAATACATAGGAAAGTAAGGCTTTGATGTCAGAAAAACTGCTTACACTTTTTTTATAACAAGACTTCGTTCACGGCTCCAAATGCATGAGACTTTTAAATTAATAGTTTAATTATCTGACAGATTACATCATACAAACTGTGTTCTATTGCTGATGATCTTACAATGTAAAACAGTTGCAGCTCCTTATAAAAATAAAATCTATAACTATTATATTCGTAATTAAAGGAGTGGCCATGAGTTTTATTGTCCGTTCTTTCTGGTGGTTCCACCTATAACCTATTGCATTGCGAACGTGGCAGTAAATGTAAATCTTGATATTTGACTTTGACTGAATTAAACAGTTACAGCGGTATCCAGACAGCCTAGAAAAGAACGTTTGTGTAATATTACCTGGCAAGTAACATAAACAGGACCTAACCTATCGAAGAGTAGGTAATAAGACTAGCTGTTAGTCTAGTGCTTCTAAGTCCAACTCAGTATAAAAGTACTTATCTTATAATTAATCTTATATTATAAACAAGATTCTAAGTAGGCATTACCTTCTCGAGATGTCTACTTGAATGCTCCTGAAAGATCGAATTATCCCAACATGATTCGTCTTTATTTAGGTCCAATTGAAATCAACGAATTTTATAAAATAAGGTGTATTTATTTATCTTTATGTGTGATAGATGTAACGATAGCTTATTTAGTAGACGCACAGCCTTAGTAGTATTATATCAAGCATATTTTATATCAAAAAACATATATTTACTTATGTACGATGTAACGTTTATGAACACTCAATATAGGTACAGATAAATCAGATAATTCTGCATGTCTATATTTACATGTACGTTTGCCGTGCAAGGGCGTAGAACCATGAGAAAGAACGGGCAATCATTTTATTTTGTAAGGATCTGTAACAGTTACTCGTTTTTAATCACATGTTTCTATTTTACTGATAATAAGGAATAATCAGAACGGCTACTATTTAAAATGAGAATACCATAAATTATTTCGGAGCAGTACTGTAATGGCAACCCTAATACAGACCGTTGGCAAATATAACAAGTAAACATCTGCCCCTTCACAATAAGTTATTTCTTTTCAAACATGGCTGTCTAAGCAATGTATAAATGAGGGATGAAAGGAAAAAGACACACATGGTTCGTTCTAGACGTTTATTGTCCAAAAACCACACATTTATAATCTTTAAAATTTTCATAAGCACACTTAACAGCCATAGTTTCTACGTCCACCAGATGTCTCCCCCATTGGTTACAAAACTATTTCCTTTTATACTCACACTTCGTTCCAAAATCAAAATTAGACTAGCACTATTAGAATAGCCAGTACTAAACCAAAATTAAAGTTAGCCAGTACTACGTTTAGGCATATGAACTTCTTGTGCTCCTGCTACACCTTCGTGTTAACGCGTCAATGAGCGCGTTAATTTAGACGCTACGTAAATGTGGCCAACTGGCCAACGGTTTAACGCGTTAAAATACTAATTTCCAATGCGATTTTTTTAACGCGTTAACTAACGCGTTATACGCCATTGCCATTAACGTTAACGCTAACGCAGGTGTAGCAGTAGCATTTCAATTGTATTATTTAAATCCCACATAAAAACGAATATTTTATACTTATATCTGTCCGCGGCTTCGCCCACGTGGGCGACGGTGATCGGGTCAAAAGGTGGCCCGTGTGCTATCCTGATGTATAAGTTACATGATAACAACGTTTCATCAATATCCGTGTAGTATAATTATACTACACGGATATTGATGAAACGTTGTTATCATGTCTGAAAGAGTATCATGAAACCTTAAAATTCAGCCCTCCTCACAAATGTTATTATTTTTATTTATTTATAGACTCACGCCTGTATCCCCGAAGGGGTAGGCAGAGGTGTAATATTACACCCAGATTTCGCCATGAATTTTTAGGTCTTACGTAATAGGGGGCGAGCCTATTACCGTTACCGGGCACATCACCAGACTCCGTGCTGCTACTGAAAATTAGGAAAAACCCAGTAACACTTTTGCCCGACCCGGTAATCGAACCCAGGACCTCCGATCAGCAGTCGCATACGCTATCCACTGGACAACGGGGGCAGTCAACACAAATGTTCATATAGATAAAAAGTTTATAATATTACTTGCAATATTATTTACTAGATTCCGACTTGAAGAATGAGGGATAAGCGTAGACAGAAAGTTTTAATCTTGTTCTTGCATAATAATGATTAAGTTTTATCGGGATTTTGTAGTTAGCTATCCCGGTCGTCGTATAACCTAACATAATTAATCGCATTATTTTAAATTAAGTTGTCAGCTGAGTTCAAATTAAATTATTTACTATCGCTTGCCTCGTGCTTCTGCTAACACGCTAAGCCGTCTGTTGCTATGGGGAACCAGTACTTTTGAATATGCTTCCACTTCCAACATTTCACAGGTAGTAGAGCCTTGCTGATTTCAGCATGAATGGGCCGGCTCGACCGGGGAAGTACTACTCTCTCACAGAAAATCGACGTAAAGTAAATATATATAGAGTTCGTTTTTGTGAGACTGACTTTTATTTATGAATCAACCCGAAGCTACTGGACTCAAATAGGAGATCAGTTCCTAAAGTACTTAAACTGTTTCGTTTCGTTCGGTGAGTGAGAGTGCCGGAGGCTCTATCCCCTATTCCTTCTCCCTAATCCCACTCCTCATCCTATCCCTTTTCCTAATCCCAAAGGGCGGCAACGCACTTGTGACTTTTATGGTTTTGCTTGTGTCCATGGGTGGCGGTAATTGCTTACCATCAGGCGATCGGTCATTGCTCGTTTGCCGCCTATTACTATAAAAAAAACTAGTCTAAGCCACAGAGTATCTCTTCCGGCAATCGCTCAGCGTCAAAGCGATAGTTTTAGTTAGTATCATAGCTCGTATGATACTGGTAAATTTATTCAGTGTCTTCCGTCGTCCTTGTAATTCCATTGACATTTACTTCATTTCGAAAGTATTTCCTTCTTGTGCTGCTAAACTTGTCTTAAAAAACGCATAACTTTAATTACATATCTTGCCATCCTATCAAAATGCATACCAGTACAAACCGCAAGCGAAAACATCGTCGCGGTTTCGCGTGAAATGAATACGCCAAACCGCGTGCGTTGACTAGCAATTAGAACAACATACTATGTAGCAGCTTAGTTAATTGGTTATTATTTGAACTTAATTAAGACAGAGTATATGCCTTAATCTAATAAGTGCGCTGCCGTAAGTGCTGTCAGCTTAATAGTTACGCGTTATCTCTACAACTGAATTACTGTTTCATATTATACCTAATACGAAAGCAGCGATAGCCGAGTGGAGAGACCGACGGACTGCTATGCAGAGGGTTCGAATCCACGGAACGCACAAATGACTTTTCGGAGTTAAGTGCGTATTAAATAGTTAATTATCGCTTGCTCATCGGTGAAGGAAAACATCGCGAGGAAACCTGCATGTCTGAGAGTTCTCCATGATGTTCTCGAAAGACATGTGAAGTCTGCCAACCCGCATTTGGCCAGCGTGGTGGACTATGGCCTTAACCTTCTCATAAGTGAGAAGAGGCCCGTGCCCAGCAGTGGGACAGTATAAAGGGCTGATGATGTGATGATTATAATACTAGGCATACCCGCGGCTCCGTCCCTGTGAAGTCTAGTTAAACCTTCCTCAGGAATCATACTATGCACTGGTAGAAATGTTACAAAAGTCCGCACGGTATTTTTGGGTTTACTTATCGCGTTCATACTGACGTACAGGAAGACGGCGGTGAATATTAAGGATGGCATTTATTTCCACAACTTGCATGAAAATACATACATATAAATCTTATATGGCACAGGCTTATTTCATTTTATAATGGCTATAGATATAATGATACCCAATGCTCTCAAGTAGAGGATTCATAAAAGAGCAATATTTGGCATTAATAAATTTAATTTAATTATTGCAGTTTTTTTGCCATCACATTCGTGATTTATTTTAATCAACTTACCGGCCGTTACCATTCCAATTGAACCTTACACTACTTTCAAAGTTATTACGAACCTCCTTACAAAAGAAACAGAAGTGTAAAGTTTTTTGACACTAACACTACCTAGATGACCCTAAGTCCTACTTGACCTGTATCAATCATCAATAGGTAACTAAAGCAGGCCTTTCACGTTCTAATCGCGTTTGGAATTTCGTCCAGAGTTCATAATCCGATTGTCAAGCGCGAAATTCTGCTGATATTTACACGTCTAGGTATGTTGTAAAAAGTATTTAGTGTCCAAAAGTAAAATGTTATCTTAAAAGAAACTTAGCGAACTCCACAAAGTGTGAAAACAGCGACTACTTTTTACATTAATATTATTATTGTCAGGCTAAAGTAAAGGTTCAAAATAAATTTCGTTGTAGTTTTATGTTATTTACTGTGGTATATTTACCTCTATACATACATACATAGACTCACGCTTGTTTCCCGAATGGGTGGACAGAGACTACGGAAAGCCATTTGCAACAGTCTAGGCTCAACTCTCTTGCTTTATTCACAACCTACATTAGAGCTATATTGAAGTCTACAAAGCACATTTTCAGACATATTACTAAACAATTTGGGTGATGCAAGGCATGTTCCAGGCGACGTGTATTAGTGACTACAAGTACTCGTATTTACTTGTTAAAAATAGTTCTAAGACTAAAATGCTGACAACAAAACTTCTAGTCATCTTGCCGCTAGTTCGACCAGTGACGTTTAACGCTAGTCGCTTAAGACAGGCTGACTTTGCAGTGTTGGCGAAGAATAATGATCACGATGTTTATGTAAGTTTTTTAAATATGTAACGTAGTATAGTTCTCGAATTTATAAAAATAAATAAATAAGAATCAGATATAAAATCTAAACCTGCATTCTTGAAACAATATTTAAGAATTTACATTTTACTCAGAATTTTGGTAGAAATATATTTTGGATTGTATGAGCAAAGTGTAACATAGTCCATCGAACGGCACAAGTATTTCATTATTCGCTGAAGGAATTAAGCGCCGCCGCCGTATTGATTACTTGTATACAACATTATTATTATAAAAGCGAAAATATTTCTTTTCTCTTTATTTGTTTGAGGACTTATAGGCATATAATTTTATATGTCAGTCCCATCATAACAAGAACAGTTTACAGCTTTTAAAATTACTAATTACTTACTTATATCTAATATACATACTTAGGTTCAGGGTTCGAAAATATCCGATATTTATTATAAATATCAAAATATCGGATATTTACGATATATATCGGATATATATCAAGTTTGATATACTTATATCAATATTGTATGAAAGTCATATTATTATTTCATTGTATTATTTATGAATACTATTTGCATGTGTTTCATAAACATACTAAAATGATCAAAAAATAAAAAACTGAAATGTTTTTAATGTTTTATTCATTTGAGTACTTAGTTTTTTGTAACGAATTTTTTCTGATACCACTGACGGACTGACGCCATTAATACCGGCAGAAGTGTTGCCATTTTTAGATTAAAACTTACCATTATAGGGAGTATGTTTTAACTCTACTCCCACGCCATCTACATTTGGGAAGTAGAAATACAGCTACAAACGCAAAAATAATATTCTTTTTAAACCATTTTTGTATTGCAATATGTATATTACAAAAAACATTTGATATAAATATCGTCGAATCGAGGTTGATATACTTATATCGGATATATATCGGATATATATCTTGATATATATCCATTGATATATATCAAGATATAAGGTCGCTCTGTGGAAAAGCTAATATTCAGCCAAATCCGGTTAGACTAGTAAGCGGACCCCAGATTGAAACTGGGATAACGCTAAGAGAATGATGATATATATCCTCGAACCCTGCTTAGGTTACATACATACTTACTAGAATTATGATAACGTAGGCAAAGCCAATTCACAAAACATCTTAGCTTCAGTACACCAACATTCATACAGTTTATATTTAAGTTATTTAAGATACTTGCACTTTTACTACTGTTTTTGGCACATTCCATCAAACGTGTTGAACATCATCTACTTTATTGCACACTTCACAAAGTGGTGAAATAGCTCGTCCCATTAGATGGGCGGAAATATGAGATACAAAGGTACGTTGCGGTATTTTGAATTGGTCCCTAAAATCCGAAAGCTCTCTCCATTTTAGGAATCAATTCCGGGAAACAGCCACAAATAAGCGTGCATATTCATGAGCTCGCGATTAAAAGCCGTGGATCCAATTATTGGAGGAATCACAATAAGTTTTTAATTTCCTTTGCTGGTATTCATTCCTTTTAGCAAGCACCAAAATTTAAGCTTCTATTTCAGTAGTAGAAAAAATAGCAAGCCATTATTAACAATTTGATACACATTTTTACTTTGAAATGTTACGCAGTATTTTTTCGTCTTGTTGTTCTCTGAAATCTCTCTATATTATTGTTGCTATAGTCTATTATATATTCTCTATATTATATATTCTCTATATTTACTTAACAAATCAATAAAAATATCTTAGAATTACTCACAAACAGTCATCTGATATCAAACTAAACAGACGTTATAGTGGCAACCAGACAACTGATTAACATGCTTGTAAATCCCTAAAAATCTACTCAATGTGAAATAAACTTTATTATTATATTATATTTATTAAAGATAAATTACACCCAGACTGTATAAATAATCGTGCTCAAACTATAAAGAATAGTTTCGGGTGAGAATCGATCCCAAAACCTACAGTTTAGTAACCTGGGCTACTAACCAATGCCTTATTGGTTTGATAAACCTTTACAATAATATAACTACGTACAGCATAAAAGGCGATTGATACCGACGGCCAAACCTTACCAACGTATATATTACCCAAAGGTCCAATCTACATTTCTTGCCACCATTTCGGGGATACAACTCAATCCCACTAAATCCTCTATCGTTTCTGTGAATCGAAACACAATACCAACTGTGAACAGTGCAGAAATAAATTGCACTACGCTCCGATACCATCTTATAGTGTCGATACACCAGAGTATTCACTTGTAACAGAACAACGAGCATTCGCCGTTTCTTGTTTTGTCGAACTGAACAAGAAACAGAGCCGAACATTGCTATGAAAATTTTACGATCTTTCTAGCGAACATTCTAACAGAGAACCTTTTGTATGCCGGTTCCAGGTGCGGTCTGCCCCCAGTTTAGTTCATAGTTGGCGTCGTTTCTCAGTCTCTCTTGTTCTCATAGTAAAGATACACTGGGGGAACGTCCGCCTCTCTTGCTCTTTCACTGGGGGTACGACTGCCATGTTGGGTCGCAGAAAGTTTGTCTTCAGAGCGCCTAAAGGAAATGTGATTATAAGTATAAATCTTAGTTCTTTGACTCTAATCAGCAAAAACGTCAAAGCAAATTTACTGTCAATTCGCTAGAATACTCGCCGGACCGTTCGTAAGAATGCTCGCTAAAACACACTCGTTTGTTTTTCTGTTTTGTAACATTCGTTGCTCATTACAGGTGAGTGCTCGAACGTATCAGCACCTTTATAGTGCCAGGTAAACATTGCTGGGAATCAGGTAAATCTGCGCGCGAGAATAAAAGGTAAATGGTATGTAAATGTTAGAGGTTCTTTATCAGATGCAATCTGTTGGATCACGGACAATGTTGCCGCAAAATAGCGCTGCGCTTGACACCTCAAGTCTTATGGCTGTCATAGACATTCAAGTAATCTTGGAATTTAAACTTTCGTAGTCACGTGCACTAATTTTAAACCGTCTTTCGGGATATATACCAGTTTTACTTATTAGTAACATTCATCCAACCGCTATACCTACTTCAGTACATCCGTAAACATTGCACTTACAACATTGCCGAAATATTGGTCACTCGAAATAAAGGTACATGGTATATATCCCGAAAGACAATTTAAAATTAGTTCAAGTAATTTGATGAAAAAGTTTGATGAAAATGGCTTGATGCAATTTGAATTAGCGTATTTTTATTTGATCAAACTGTTTAAACCAGCCTGTTTGATTAAAGTGCTTTTTCTATGGTGGCCATTAGTCCGTACTAATGGCCACCATAGAAAAAACAATTTGAACAAACCGTCTAAAGCTGTCTTTAGCTCAGTTAGATTCAATAGACGTTCATTATTCTGATTAGCTTAAAGCAGTAGGTCGTTTTAAGCAATGAAGTTAGAACGTAATACATTAAAAAGTCCCAATCGTGTAATTATTAAAAGAAATATCATTGTGTACAATTTTTGTGACATTAGCCCAGGACGTGAAATATTCTTCTCTCTTTTCGTGCTAGAAGTCAGATGGAAGTCACTCTATAGAATAAACTAAATATTCTGTACTAGACGATGCCCGCGGTTACACCCGCGTTATTTAAGACTACTGCTCTGCGCCCGTCGCTCATAGTGGGATGTTATATAGCCTATAGCCTTCCTCAATAAATGGGCTATATAACACTGAAAGAGTCCGTGTGGTGACGGATTAAGAATACTGAATGTCACCACCCCATATCATCCCATGGGTGTCGTAAGAGCCGACAAAGGGAGCATATTATGCAGAGAATAGCACTGCAAGAAAAGGAAAACTTGATACAAACCCTATACCAACCCGTTTGGCCAGCGTGGTATAGTAGGCCAATTCCTCCTTTTAAAGGAGAGGCTTAGTCCAGCAGTGAACTGTTAAAGGCTGATGATGAACACTGAAAGAATTTTTCAAATCGGACCAGTAGTTCCTGAGATTAGCGCGTTCAACCAAACAAACAAACAAACTCTGCAGCTTTATATATTAGTATAAGATAATCTGGTTGAAATAGAAAGCAGACCCCGGGTGAAAAGGCAATAGTCTTGACAAAATTACGCTAGGCTCATGATGATGATAATTTTTGTAATTTATGCGAAATGCCAACATGCTTTATCATGATAACAGAGTTTATTTTAGTCAAATTTCCATACAAATATTTCGTATTGATGTCAAATGTTTATATTGATATATGCTGATTTTTGATGGGCTAATAAAATGTTGTGTTGATTTGAATTCAAATCAATAGGCATTTGTTTATTTGGACCAAATTTTTATACCGGTCTGAAGTAGGTAATTTAAAATAAAGAAAATATGGATTTAGATTGGGCTTTTTTTAGATACCTAATAAATATTTATATAGTGACAAATCTTTACGCTTCTGATCGTATGAAGTAGATCTCATAATCCGTTTTTTTTTGGTTAAGACTAGGTACTGGTTTATTATTTTATTGATAGTATTATGCCGTATCATCCTATGTTTATACACCATTTGAAGTAAAACACTTTATTTTACTTTTACTCTGTATATTTCAGTGGACTTTACTAATATTCAACCAATAACTAAATGTTATACTGAGGCTCGTAACAAAAATTTGCGCATCTCATATAATATTGTCGCGTTTAGGCATGAAACCCACAATACCCAAAGCCACAGCGGCAATACAGACGTTTAAACTAGTACGTCTTACAAGCTTTTAAAATATTTAAAACAAACTACAACTATTCTGAAAGCCTACACTTTCGCTAGATACCAAGTTCCTAAACAATTTAATTAATCTCGCTGAAAATAAAACTTTACGATCTAAAGAGTCTTTATTGCTCTCTAAAGTATCTCAGAGAATCGAAGTAATTAATCTTATAACTGAAGCACTGTCCGAGACGGAAAGTTCAGTTTGAAGTGGAATGCCTTTGACGTGCTTATTATAAGTTAAGTACTTGAAGATCGTACGCATCGTGGTGTATAATGATTTTCAAGGAATATGGATAGTTCGCCGTTTTTATTTGCCTTTGAATGCATGTTGTAAGACTAGAGTGACTTAACTTGTCGTTCGTAATACATTTGCTTAAAACGGTGAAGGAAAACATCAAGAGCAAACCAGCATATCCGAGGGTTGTTGATAACGTTCTTGAAACACATGTAAAGTCCGCCAATCTGCATTTGGCCAGTGTGGTGGAATATCATATGGGCTTACTCTCCTGGGCCCAGAAGTGGGACAGTTTATATACAAGGGAACGAAGATATAGTGTATATAGTGTCAGTTATACATTTTTTATTCTGTTTATTCTCAGTCTCTTTCCCAATATCCCTTCTCTTTTCCTCACCCTCTATTTTAATGCCTATTTCCGGCAATGCACAATTTACATCAGGCATTAGTAAAAAATTCTGCCTTTGCTGGGAATATAACCCACCAGGCAGCGCAGGCCCTATGTTTCTTTTAACATTTTATATCTATAAAAAAATATATGGAAAATCACTGTCATTCAATGAGTAGTATCCCGTACAATTTACCACAGTACCTTCCTAAAAAACGTTTGTATCATTGCTTAAAGTGGAGGACCTAAATAAAACAAGGTATCCGAATTTCCCACTCCATATGTGAGGGTATTGACCGCCAGATCTAAGTGCAAATGGTTCCAACCCAACTATTACGCAATAAGGTAACCATGTTGTAAGAAAAACGTACTTTTGTCTGCATTTCAATTTTATTGATTGTGGCGATATGTTTGTTCGAAAATTTTGAGACATGTTTTAAGACAATTGCCGCACTATGAATATATTTACATGGGACACAATGGACCCAGACTCGAAACAACAATTTTTGAATCACACGGTGTAGTCTCGTGTGGAAATCGAACTGACAACAGCTGTTCTAAGTGGCCAGGCGACCTCCTATACCATTAGGCCACACGATATTTTGTTCTTCATTCTTAACTTATGATTTCATTTCAGAAGCAATCTATTTTTTATTTTACATCAAATATTTAAAAAGAAGAATGAAATGAAAGATAAAACCAAAAATATAATCTTCGAAAAAAATACTCTTTTTTATTTCGTTTGAACCGTATTTTTAAGTACAGTGATAAAAAACCAGTTTCTTCAGCTTAATCAAAATCTAAAACTAAACTTCATAATTATTTATATATAATTAAAATATCAACAGCTAAATACCTATTCTTTCGTACAGCTTAATTAACCTGTATATTAATTAAAACTTATTTAAATATGTATTGTAAAATAATGTGTTTCTCATTATCTAAGTTATACTGGGTCTGGGGATTATTAGACAAAAATAATTATACTAAGAACAAGTTTGCAACGTTGGCTCAGACCTGATGGCGCGATGAAATAAAGCGACAGTCATATTCAAAACGGACAAAAATAACAGAGAAAACTATAAGTAATTAAGTATTATCCAAAAAATCATCGTGGCAGTATTTCATATCGGAAGCAAAGCCACGGGAATATGATTCTACGATATCATTCGTAATAGTATCTGAAAATAATGTTAATCAACGGATAATGCAATTCAAATAATGTTATTATTACGTTTATCGAATTCACAAACAATTTTCTAATTCTTCATCAAGGTATCACTGTCGAGGAGCGATTATTTCATTAAATTTGCGTTTGCCGGCTTTTAGATACCCGAAAGAAATCAGATGTGCCATACAAAATTGAACTTTGACGTCGTTAAAATGTATGGAACAGCAGATTATATTTCCGCCACTAAGCTATGTACATAATAACGAGTACAATCTTATACTTAATATATAAAGCTGAAGAGTTTGTTTGTTTGCTTGAACGCGCTAATCTCAGGAACTACTGGTCCGATTTGAAAAATTCTTTCAGTGTTAGATAGCCCATTTATTGAGGAAGGCTATATAACATCGCGCTATGAGCGACGGGAGCGGAGCAGTAGCCTTAAATAACGCGGGTGTAACCGCGGGCATCCTCTAGTAACTCCATAAGAGCAACACTGCACTTATTTTTACTGGCTTATTCTAGTATGGAATAACGTTTCAAACAAATTATGTTAAGCGCTTTGTCAGATATGAATCAACCCTTAAAGCGCCAGATTTAATAAACTTTCTGTTTATACAGGTACATAAGGTAAGGGTGTAAATTATGAAAAGGTTTTCTAATTGCGTTTAATTATCATTTATGTAAAGGATATTATGATATAGAATTAATGAAAATATTTTGTTATAATTCAGATAATTATTTGCTTCGAATGTTTTAAGCGTACCTTTGAAGTAGGCATAATGGAAAGTTTCATAGTTAGTAGTTATTATAAGACCGTTGGTTTTATTGTAATTGTAATGTAAATAATAAAATTATAACAATTGAAGAATAGAAGTGCCGAAATTCAGGGGTTTATATTGTAAATCCTCTCGAAGAGACACTTCATAGAATTGTTAACAGCGATAGCAAAGTAGAAATACAAGAGGCTGTCAAATAAAGGGTATCAGGTTCGAACCCACTGACTTTTCGAAGTTATGTGCGCATTAAAGTCCTAATTACCACTTGCCTCGTGCCTTTAGAGCATGGCAAATAGTGTCGGTCATTGCTCTCATGAAGATATTTGACAGTCACTACGGGGAGTCGATACCTTTGACTATACTGACACTGAACTAAACTCGGAATAGTTTAGTACTTCGGCCTTTCTCTAGTTAAATTATTTCTTACACATTAAAACCTACAAAATTTAAATTATACTACAGTTTATTATATTGAGGGTATTTATTTGTTGTATGAATTTAACGGATAATAAATATAAATGTTGTTAAAACTAACTATCACTAAGTGGCTATTTACACATAAATTAAAACAATAATTTCTATACTTAAATAACTAACAAATAAAAGGAAATACATAAAAAAGGGTATTGAGGGTTGCGTAATTTCTACACGATGACGACCTACAACAAATTCTTTCAATTTGTTCCTAAGTTCCTCATTCTTCGAAATGTATAAGAATATTCCTTCAAGAACATGGTATCCCTAGCCAAGCTGATCCTCGATCCATATTATGAATAGTAAATAAAGTGTAAAAGAAAAACCAATTCGTCTGAGTTTGTTGCGCTATCCCTAAGTATTACCGCCCTTTAATATTTATACCTACGTGGTGTTACCGACGCACAATGTTGGATTAGGATATTGAGAAAATACAAATGACTCCTGTTTTAAAAAATATGTTCTAGGATAGAAATTATATTTGAAGCATACATACATACATAGACTCACGCCTGTTTTCCGGAGGGGTAGGCAGAGACTATGGAATGCCACTTGCAACGATCCTGACATATCTCCCTTGCTTCATTCACTCCCATCAGATTCCTCTTCTGTTCAGGGTACTTCTAACCTGTCCTGTTTTTAGGATGTCTCCAATCTGGTCAGAGAACTTCCACTTAGGTCTTCCCCTACGTCCTGTCCCATTCACACTTGCCTCATATATCTGCTTGGTCAGTTTTTCGTCATCCATCCTCTCCACATGCCCAAACCACCTTAGCATACCTACAGTAGTACAGCACTACTTGGGTACTACTAAACGCTCAGAAAATGTAAAATTATACTTTTATACAAATAAACAAAAACACGTTTTTGTCTACAAATAAAATAGAACTTATCTTTACAAACAAGACATCTAGATTCAGACTCTGCTTAACCCTCATCAAAACCTAAAAATACAGTTGGAAACAAAACTGTTTTCATGGATTTCTCAATTTTAGCTACTTACACTTATCACATGTGGAAACAACAGTCACACCCTAATGTGTATTTTCTGAGAGATTTCACTGAGCTACCCACCGGCATAATGTTGAATAAACTGGAGTCATTTTGTACCTACATAATTGTGTGAAATTGTATCTGTAGACTTTGCTGGTGAATACGTATTTTGGTAGTTGGTTTGTATGAGTTTGTAGCGATTGTCATTGTCTAGAAAATTATTCAAATCCAGAATATTTTAGTATAACTTACCAATAGAGATTTTCATTACCTGTGTAGAGTTATCACAAGATGATGTGTGTGTGTGAAAATTATTCAAATCCTGTTTTTTTACTACTTACCATCAATTGATGACGGTATCGGGGTAAATGTTATGCTACCAGATTAGGAAATGCTACTATTGAGTTGTCCTACTCAGAAATAAATATTCTTTGGAGTTCCTCTAAAGCTGTTATTTCACCGCCGTCATAGAAACTATCGGTACTACACACTCGTTGCTGGCTGTTTGCCAACTCATTCACAGTTGCAGGCTCTATAATATTCGCAACTTGTTACTCGCCGGCATCTCAATCGAACGAAAATCAATCAGTCCATTAAGACAAACTCATGCTAAAACGTCAAATTTTGACTTAACCTTCCATATATCTAATGTAAGAATTATTTTCTTTTTTTTCAGGTAAGTCATCCCAGCTTTTTCAGTTCCTAATCACGGTGTAACGTACGTATATCTCAACTGATTTTATTAAAGGACATACAAATTAACTGCTACTATACAAATATTATCACTCACACCTACATCACGCTAAAGAGCCCTTATGCTTACAATGTTTTAGTTCTTAAGGGCAAAGGTTAATGTTGCCAGCAGGACACATTTTCAGGCTTTCTGCTAAGACTTTCTTAACAAATTAGCCTAATTACATATAAGGAAGAACCGTTTCTTAAAAACTTGAGGCATTTCCTTGCCAACTTTAATTTGCATAATTTCCTCGCTATTATGGTAATGACGAAAATTCATACACCTACCTACTGCAAAAACTAAATAAATAGACTAGTCGACTAGCGGTTTCGCACGCATATTTTAGAATTTCCGGTTTTGCCCGATCCCGTGGGAATTTCGGGAAATCCCTTCTTACTGCACCCCTACTTTCCCCAATGAACATACATGCCAAATTTTAGCTTCCTGCGCCCAATTGTTTTGGCTATAGCGCGTCTGTTAGTCAGTAACGCAAGGATTTTATATCTTAATATAACTTATTTTTTATCAATACAACAATGTAATCCTATTATTAGCGACCTAGGTAGCGCTCATAGCGAGACTTGGCTTGCCGTAACAGATCGGTAAAGTTAAGCAACGCTTTCACAGGTCACCACTTGGATGGGTGACCGTGTGGCATTTACATTCTGAGCGCTACCGTGCTTTGGAGAGCACGTAAAGCGTCGGTCCCAGTTCTTGTCAAAGGATAAGGATCGTTTGTCCATGTCAGAGGCCTTCGGGCGGTCTGAAAGCTCCGACACTTGAGTTGGCCACACACTTACGAAAAACAAAAAAAAATTTGCGACCTTTAGAGGTACCTTTCAAAAGTCTATAAATATTACTGTGCTATTTGTATGTCCGATTATCTCGCAATTTTTCGGTTCGCGTACTAACGCATGTACGTAATTTGAAATGGTAATTCATTGGACAATTTTTATTCTACGCCCGTGAAAACCGAAGCGAATTCGCAGCTTCGTTTTATTTAAAATAATGTCGCTTTCGCCTGATCCTGTAGCTCGTTCCAAACGTTGTGAGGCTGGCAATATGTGATAACTCCCTGTAATATTTATAGTAACAACAAAATGAGGGAAATAAGATTTTTGAGACTACGTTAAGAGCATCGTCGATGGAAGTAAATCATTTATTCGACTTCCTTACTCCAGATCAAATATACTGCTCTTCATAAGCAATGTTGCATTTCTATTAAAACTATCTGTCCCGGCGAATCTCGTACTGCCATATATGTAATTTACATATAAACCTTCCTCTTGAATCATTCTATCTATTAAAAAAACCGCATTAAAATCCGTTGCGTAGTTTTAAAGATTTAAGCATACATAGGGACACACAGACAGAAGAAAGACTTTGTTTTATACTTTGTAGTGATGATGTGAATTCTGTTTAATTGAAACTAAATATTTGTCAATTTTCACAACATGATGAAAATTTACTTATACATTGGGTCCTTTCTTACTATTAGAAGGGTAAGGCCATAGTGAACTTTTGCGTAGCAGTCTACCGGTCTCTCTAACAACTACTTAGTAATCATCATCCTCTTAGCGTTATCCCAGTTTCAATCTGGGGTCCGCTTACTATTCTAACCGGATTTGGCTGAATATTAGCTTTTCCACAGAGCGACTGCCTGTCTGACCTCCGCAACCCGAAGGGATTGCGATATTCCATGGTTTAGACTAGTGTCAATTTAATTAGAAGGTACTGACGCCCTGTAACGACTGTCAAAGATCTTCATGACAACCGGGACCGACGGCTTAACGTGCTCTCCGAGGCACGGGACAAGCGATAATTAACAATTCAATACGCACATAACTCCGAAAAGTAATTGGTGCGCGCCGTGGATTCGAACCCGATACCCTCTGCATGGCAGTCTGTTGGTATATCCACTTGACTGTCGCTACCTTTCTAACAACTAGTAATGTTATATAAAAAGCCTTACATCACAATCTGTTGCGATTTCATTAGAAACTCAAATCTCACGGATGCATTGTTTCTTTCGTATAAAAAACATGTTTACGGCCCGAGAAAACGCTCCAACTCATTTTATCGTGGAAACGGGAAACGAATAAATTGAGTGTTAAATAATACGGCTTTTATAGACGTTTTTTATTTAGTATACGATGGTTTATATTCTCCTGGTCGGAATGGCTGGGACTTTTTTATGACATTGTTTTGGACGATGAAAATAGAAAAGTATTTATTGATAGGTCGGTACAGATATTTCATTGGCTGTTTAGTAGTTGTTATTACCATTTATTTATTTTTTTAACTTTTTTATTTAGTCTCACGTCTGTATCCCGAAAGGGGTAGGCAGAGGTGTAAATATTACACCCACATTTCGCCATGAATTTTTAGGTCCCACGTAATAGGGGTCGTGCCTATTGCTGTTACCGGGACATCATCAGACTCCGGGCTGCTACTGAGTATTCGGAAAAACCCAGTAACACTTTTGCCCGACTCGGGAATCGGACCCGGGACCTCCAATCAGCAGTCGCATACGCTATCCACTGGACCATGGAGGCAGTATTACCGTTTATGATATTTAAAATGTTCGTTTTTGGATATCGAAGGCAATTCCCTTGAATTCCTTTGTCAGGGGGACTACTACGGGGACTTCATTCATTCGTTGCCCTAGTGTTGTCCCGCTTGCATTTGAGACTTTTCATCTTCGACCCCGGGTCTGGTTACTAGTCTTACCACGATGGACAGAATTTTGCTCTTCTAATTTTGCTATTCTATATAACAGTCAAAAGTACCTAATTGCTACACCCACTTTTCACCAGATTTATTTTAGTCCCACATAACTGGGGGCGAGCCTATTGCCGTACCGGGCACATTACCAGACTCCGTGCTGCCACTGAGAATTTCCTAACGGAAAAACCCAATAACACTTTGCCCGACCGGTTGATCGAACCCGAGACCTCCCAATCCCACGCGCACATTAATGCCTCGAGACCAACGAGGCAGTCACCAACGAGGCAGGCTACAAACATTGAAATCCTTTATTTAATTTTGATCACAAAGAACACCCAGATGTGGGTATAAAAATAGTAAATAGCAAAAATCCGCACGTGTAAATGAACCATTACATTTACCACGAGCCATCATATAAAACGAAAAATTTTCCAGCTGATTTATGTCAGTCCATCTACCTATTCCTTACCTTACCTGAAATAAATTAATCAAAAGCGTTCTCAACATACTAAAAGCCTAAAATCCAGAATATTCTATATGTCCAACCCTTTTGATAAAAGTAATACATCATTAGAAGGTTAAGTGGGTAGCCATTACTGACCCATCCCAATTTCACGAATGACTAAGCATCTACGATTTCCTATGTCCAAAGAGCACATGAAAGGTCTGTAACTGTTCATTTTGAGCTCAAATGATTCTTAATCGAAAAAGGTTCTGATTGATACGATAATGAACGGAATGGATGATTCTGAGAATACAATGTTGATTTATGATTTATACGTCCTTTTGCCTCAATATTTTGGTCGCCTTACTTTGTCTCTGATCGCCGAAAAAGTAGGTACCTTGGTATGTTGTCAAAAGATCAACATTTTTTTTTAAAGGCATCTCACGCACTAGGACGAAATTTCTGTGTCGCGAGGGACTTTACAAACATTCAATCAACGGACACAAGGAACACCCAGACTCGAGACAACAATTTGTAGATCACACAAAGTGTTGTGTCGTGTGGGAATCGAACCCACGACACGCCGCGGCGCATTACCAAGCGGCGCGGCGGCGAGGCGACCGCTTAAACCACTACGCCAACCGTGCAGTCTGCATATTTAGGAACTTGGAGCTAAGAATAGATTTGCGACAAAACGGTAGTCGTGTGAGGTGAATAATATAAGAGCTATTATACATATATTCTACGATTAAGACCAGTGTCAGTATATTGGAGAGTACGGAGAGAACTACCAATTGGCTTCCCGCTACTCCTTATAGAATAAAAAATGTCTTTAGTATTTGTATACAAAACTACACAAAACGCTAGAATAACAGTTTATCCTTTCTAAGATCCGAATCACATTTTACGCTATTAATACTTTGAACGTATGTCATAACCGAATTAGTTCTACGACTAAAATTCCAAAGCGTCATAAAGAAAGTGATAAGCATAGAGAGTCGATCAACACAATAAACCGGTAGAATTCGATATGTTTACGTGATTAATACATTTTTATGCTAACACTAACCACTTTCACTTGGTAGGCTTATCTTTAGAGGTCACGGTTGGAATGCGGTTCGAATGCGGCTTAGTTTTTTGTTCTAAGATTAATATCTCTGTAATGGCTTATTGGGTGTTAAAAATGCGTTATTAGTTTATTTGTTACACTACGCTTTCATTGATTGTGGTGGAATTTTACTGCTTACTGTGTGGTCTCAGTCAGATGGCCAAATGCAATTTTCTTTTGGAATTTTCTTCGAAATTCTAGGCTATATGCTGCTTTAAAAATAATCCCCTGAATAATTGCTGTATACGCACCAAAGGCTCTATGCTTAGACGACTTTCGGGACATACCTACTGACTCCCTGTCACATCTGTCAAAGATTCCCATGACACACAGAACTAATTGTTTTATTTGCATCAACATGAAGTGACAATTGTTCCGTGAATGACGGATTAAGAATACGGAATGCCACCACCCCATATCATCCCTTGGGTGTCGTAAGAGCCGACAGAGGGAGCATATTATGCAGAGAACAGCACTGTAAGAGCAGGAAAACTTGATACAAACCCGTTTGGCCAGCGTGGTATAGTAGGCCAATTCCTTCTTTCAAAGGAAAGGCCTAGTCCAGTAGTGGACTGTTAAAGGCTGATGATGATGAAGTGACAATTAACAATTTACTTAGCACATAGCCTCAAAGTCAGTAGTCATGCCACAGGTTTAAACGTAAGTTCTTCTGCAGTGCAGTCTGTTGGTATCTCCAATCGTTTTTGTACCACACTAAGTACATAATACATACTTGACGACATACATACATACATAGTCTCACGCCTATATCCCCGAAGAGGTAGACAGAGGTATATTGCTACAACCACTTTTCGCCAGATTTATTTTAGTCCTACGTAATAGGGGGCGGATAGGCTCGCCCCCTATTACGTACCGCCGTACCAGGCACATTACCAGACTCCGTGCTGCTACTGAGAATTTCCTAACGGAAAAACCCAATAACACTTTGCCCGACCCGGGATTCGAGCCCGAGACCTCCCAATCCCACGCGCACATTTATGCCGCGAAACCACTACGCTTGACGACATTTAGATGTATAAAAGCCTATCTAAACCTTTGCTCTAAGTTCAAGGCCAAAGAGATGTGAGATGGTAAAGTTTTAAAGTCACATTCTGCTCCAAATAGGATGATAGTAAATAACCCCGCGTGTCCGCTGTTATTATTTAAACTATTTGCATATCAAAGCTCGGGCGTATTTAGTACGGATTGCAAATAAAATTGTACATTACATTTATCTTATCTTATACTAATATATAAAGCTTAAAAGTTTTTTGTTTGCTTGTTTGGTGGAACGCGCGATCCGATTTGAAAAATTCTTTCAGTGTTAGATAGCCCATTTATAGAGCCATCCATCATAACATCGCGCTATGAGCGACGGGAGCGGAGCAGTAGCCTTAAATAACGCGGGTGTAACCGCGGGCATCCTCATCCTAGTTTGTGATATGTTTTGACCCAAAAAATACTAAGAAATAATGAAATAAAATAAATAAAGGTGGAAAATGTGAACACTAAAACTCTCGATGACTCTTAGCGGCGGGATCATATGATTTGCGGTTGGCATTATTTTACCACAATCTCACCAAGATTGGGCACCATCGACCATTATAGGCATGACAGAACTAGTCGCCATAAAGCACGCTTTATTCAGCATTACTTTATTATTTTAAAAAAAGTGTAATTTTTTTTGTCATAAGAAACGGAAAGGTCCGAAGTACCTGAAACCGGCGAGCATATTATATGAAAAGAGCAATGACTAATGAGTGTAGAGCAAGCGCGTGAGGTTTGCAAGGATAGACGCAGGTGACGTTGTCTCTGCCTACCCCACGGGAAATAGGCGTGAGTATATTATATATGTATGTATGCTTTTTTGATGACCGTACTACGCATTCGCATCCGGATCCACAAAGGGCAGTGTGTTAAATCCACAAACTTTCTATGTGACTACACTATTAGCGCTCCTCTTCTCAGTGAAAATAAATGCAAACTTATGTTAATGAGAAACTTTATTTCAAACATTACGCCTAGAAAGCTTAAGAGGACACTACGCTATTTTAACATTTGTAGAACAGTAGTATTTGTTTTAAATACCACCTACTAATGTAGTTAAGGTTCAATTCAGACGGAAGAAATTATTAATAGGATGGTGCAGCAGTCGTGGACTAGTAATAAAGATAGTTATTGACAATGTTTAAATCTCGTAAGAAATAACAAAATGCAGTTAAATTTCTCGTAGTCGTGGTCCATACACAAATAATAATAAAACAGAGAGGCTTTGTTGTAGCATTGAAAGCAAACAAGCAGACGGATTGCCTGGCGGTAAGCGATTACCGCCATTTATAAATACCCGCAAACTCGATGAGTCAGAACTGCGTTGCCGATCTGAAATTGAAAATAAATTGAAAAAAGTAAAAGAGGAGTGGGATTAGAAGAAGGGGTAGTGAGATCCGGCCAATGATGTTACAAAACTAAAAAGAAGTAGATATGTTATAGGCGTACCAAAAGCAGGACGCTAAACAAAAGCCAGTTGGCAAGTCTCACATATGTGTGTGTGACGTCGCGAGCCGGCGTCAAAGTAAAACTGACACATCTTGTCAGCCGAAAATAAAATATGGAGTTATCGATGTGTGCGTTACTGTACCGTTTCTACGGATTGATTACTACGTAGGTAACGTATCTATCATTTTCTTGTAATATCATTGAGTCCGGCCACAGACCACCTCCAGGTGGTCTGTGAGTCCGGCATACGCACTCACCGAACGAAAAGCTACAGTATAGATACGCTTACTTTACATCGACATTTTGCGAAAGGATAGTCCCCAGTCGATCCATTCATGCTAAAATCATCTCTACCTGAACTACAAAACCTTGTAATAAAAAGCATTTTTGCCAATCTAAACAAAATACTAACTTGTTATATAAAATGTTCTATTAAAATGGTAGTGAAATAAATATAAATTGTTTTGCAGAATGTCTCGTACAGCTATGAAATATTTGTTTGTTTAGTTCTATGTAGTAATTTTTATTCTGGGAAGAATATTATAAAAGCATTTACACCGAAATTTATTTTATAGTTTGTCTCGTAACATACATTCTTATTTCATTTTATTTGAATTTGCTTTTAGAAGTAAGGTAAATTTGATTAGAATAAAGTTTTCACAATAATGCGATCATGCTTTGAAGGTTGCAATTATGGTTTGTACCGTTCCGACTGGATAAGCTTTACGGTTTATAATTAAATGTTATGTTTTGCTTAATAGTCGAGCCTTTGACTGTGGCTTCGCCTGCATGGCGTCGATGTTATTGAGATAGAAATGTATACTACATTTCTATATTATTCCATTTTATATAATTTCACATTCTATAAAAAAAAATTGTACAAATGGGGGTACAATCCGATTCCCACTAAGGGCACTTATAAAATATGTATGGAACTGATTCCTGGCAACACTCAAATCGAGTGCAACCTCATACTAGGTCCCCTAAAGTAGGTTAACAGGTGAAATACATAGATCTAAGAATGATTGTGACCACAGAACTGATATACTCAGAAACACCTTGTATAAAGCGCGTATTCGAATCTCAGTTGACAATGATATTGTGGTTTTGTGGTACAATTTAGATATGGTGTTTAAATCAGGTGTATGAGATACGTTTTATAAGCAAATACTATATCGAGCTAAGCAGCGATAGGCCAGTGGAGAGACCGACGGACTGCTACGCGGAGGGTCTTGAGTTCGAATTATGTGCGTATTTAATTGCTAATAATCACTTGTTTTACGGTGAAGGAAAACATCGTGAGGGAACCTGCATGTCTGAGAGTTCTCTATAATGTTTTCAAAAGACATGTAAAATGTGCCAACCCGCAATTGGCCAGCGTAGTGGACTATGGCCTAAGCCTTCTCATAGTAAGTAGAGGCCCATGCCCAGTATTGGGAGAGTTTAAATATAGGGTCGATTATGATAATGACTAATCGAGTCATTTTCATAATTAGTTAGGGTTCTGCTTAGTTTAGGACTCGATGGTCTTGTGTGAATGTGGTAGAATATATTATTATTCCCTTTATTTCTCATTATCGTAAAGTCAGATTTTATATACTTAAAATAATTTTATAAATTAAAATCAAATATATAAAATGAGACCACGGAGACCCACCGGCATCGGGCACAGGGACCAAGCCACCGGTGGTTATTATCATTATTATTATTTTAAAGCTTTTTTATCTTCTTTCTTTATATTTTCTTTAAAAATACAAGTCCAGGACTAGAAATAAATTTTGTATCGTGGTATGTAAAGCAAACATTAAATCAACATAAGAACGCCCAAACTTGAAACTACCATTTACGGTTCACGTAAAGTTTTACTTCGTGTGTGACGAACTCACGAAACTCAGCGCAGTGCATAACGGCGAGTCGACGCTTAAACCACTTCGCCATACATGAAGTCAAATGTGTCTAGGCTTTTGTCGCTCGCCTATACCTCCGAAGTGAGATCTTTAACAGTCTAGATGGATGTAGACTAATATAACACTAAGTAGGTTTTAATTAGCTACAAATAATGGATACTTGCTGCTTAAATAACGGCCTTCAACCCGTCTTTAATGGATGAAAAGTATTTCATAATCAAAAGCATATAAAAATATCGTATAAACTAGGATAGGTTATACAACTTATAAATTACCTTTTAGAAAACATTGTAGATATGATGAAGACACATCGTATGCAAACGTTGGGATATCTAATTTTCCTGTTGTGTAAAAGTAGGATGCAAGGTTACATTTACCAGGAGATCAGCATTACAAAGACGTGGCTTGACACTAATTTAAATTGCACGACACTGTATTTAAATTTCCATTGACTGCACGGACGGCATAATACAGTACTTAGGTACTCAGTGTCTCGCCGCGTCTGCGCTGAGACTTGTGGGTTTGAACTTCGAGCCTCACAAGATACACACTTTGTGACATTTAAATTATGTTATTGTTATTTTGAATTGATTTGCAGCTAAAAGCCTTACGTTACTGACTGACTGACAGACAACGCACAGCCAAAGCTTTTAGGCGCAAGAAGCTGAAATTTGGCATGTATGTTCCTTGGACACTGTAACTCACAGAATCGGAAGGAAACGGTTACATTTAAATTAAATGTGCGGGTATAGCTGCGGGTTGCACTAGTTGTTTATAAAATATCCCGCGATATAAGATCTTGAAAATAGGGCGGTTTCAGATTAGCGTATTTTTCTGCGCGTATACGGTCGTTTCAGCGTACGACACGCGCGCTACATTACGCGCTTCAAAAAACCGGACACGCGTAAACTTGCATATTTCGGCGTGTTCGCTCAAAACAGTAGTGACATCTTGTCAGTGTCAACATGGATTCTGACGACTCGGCGCGTATAGGCGCGCCTACATGCGCTCCAAAAAACGAGCTCATACGCGCGTATAAAACGCTAATCTGAAACTGCCCTTAGTGTGAGCGTTGTCTATTAAAAAAACAAATCTAATATATAAATATCTTGTGTCAGTGTGCGTAATCAAACTCCTCCGAAACGGCTTGGGTCTATTTGGTAGATCAGAACAAATGGTTATGTTTGTTTTGTACCTAGTATTGTTTTATGATTTAGTAAAACAATGCCCATTATAATTACACGCATCCCGCGGTCGACTAGGAAAAAAATCACTTTCTCAGATTAACTGCTTCTTTTAATAGCATACACACATCCATGCAAAGCATTACTATAAATACATTTACAATGTAAACAATGTCGAGCATGTAACAGCTGACTGAAAAACAAAAGTATAGCACATAACACGTGAACATAGAAAGTAATGAATGACTGATGCGACGAGCGAAACATTTGCATTCATTAGATGAACGCATGGACCATTTCACTTATACGAGACAGCAGATGAAGCTATGATAAGAAATAGAAATATCAATATTACAATACGAAAGTATATATCCTTTTTGAGGTGTAATATTACACCCACATTTCGCTTCATATTATTCGGTTTTTAGCTTAAACAACATTTAAACAGGATGCCGCCATGACAGGTTGGACACAACAATATTTAAATTTCAATGTTCAATAATTTCGAAATTCAAGGACGGTCTGTGTGGAATGCCTCGGAGTCATATTTATTATGTAGACATGTCTATATTATATCTAGCTATGATGAGAAAGCAAACATTGTAGGGAGTTCATCTACTTTACACTGTCACTTACGTTGACGGCTGATTGGCGTCGCGGGAGGGTAAGCGACTGCTACGTCGAAGGTCGCGGGTTCGATTCCCGCTCAAGTTAAACATTTGTGTGCATTAACATGGATGTTTGTCTTGGTCTGGGTGTTTCTATGTATAATATGTATGTATTTACAAAAAAAAAGTATATATGTATGTTTATCCATTATCTAGTATCCATAGTACAAGCTCTGCTTAGTTTGGGACTAGATAGTGTTGTGCGAAAGTGGTAGAATATTAAACTCAAACTCAAAATCATTTATTCATTTAGGTCACAAAGTGACGCTCATGACCTAAATGTTAAAAATTATTATTAAATATTACTTAACTAATAGAAAATATCTTAATATACAAAATCCTTGCGTTACTGACTGACTGACACGCTAAAGCCGAAACAATTGAGCGCAGGAAGCTGAAATTTGGCATGTAAGTTTCTTGGGGACCGTAGGGGTGCACTAAGAAGGGATTTCCCGAAATTCCCACGGGATCGGCCAAAACGGGTAACAACTAACCAAGCTTTGTGACGTTAAACAAGTTAATTTTGTTCTGAAAGTAAAATAATTATAAAACACAAACTATGCTGATAATTTCTGCATAAAACATAGTTATAAATCACTCTTCTTTGTGCCACACGGTACATTATTTCAAATTGCGATCTGGTAAGGCAGAGGAGCGATTAAACCGTATGCCAGTTACGGAATGCGCGAATGAATGAAGTCAAAATGACTCACCAAATATATAAGGCATACGTGTATGCGCGAGCCGGTCGCGGCCGACCTCGTAGGACATTCGTCGACCAAGTTGGTGACGTTCTGAAAAACGAAAAGGTCCGAAGCACCTGGAACCGGCGAGCATGTATGAAAAGATTAATGAATGTAGAAGAAACGTGTGAGGTTTGTAAGGATAGAATCATGTGGCGTTCCGTTGTCTCTGCCTACCACGACGGGAAAAAGGCGTGAGTGTATGTATGTATGGAATGCGCGACAACTGATACTCGGTTATACCTGGTTAGACTAGTAAACGGACCTCGTTCTCCAAGGCAGATGAGGCTTAGACGCAACTGGGATAACGCTAGGATGATGATGAGTAACAGAATGTCGGATATCAACTAAACTTACGCCCGTCTGTCTGATAGTCTAACCAAATTTCAGTTGAATGTGAATTGCGCTACTCAAAAAACGGGACATTTTAGGAAAAAGAATTTACGTTCGTTTGCCCCACTCTTAGCATTCACATAATCTAGTTTCCACCACTGCAGAACATACGGCGTCGAAATTTCGTTTGAATACTACCTCTTTTTTATAGACACATGTATTTCCAACGAGGCAGGCAGAGGTATAGTTTTACACCCACTTTTCATTATGTTGTAAAATTTAGTTCCCGCTTTTAACAGAGGGCGAGGCTATTGCCATTACCGGCCGCACTCCGTGCTGCTACTGAGAAACTTAGTTACACTTGCCCGAACTGGGCATCAAACCCGATCAGCTGACACATACGCTATCAACTAAACCACGGAGGCAGTCAAACAACCGAACTGCTACTGCCACCGATGCTGTCGCCGTACGATGGCTGTTGAATGCGGGCCATCAGCGGGCTGAGTCAGTAATAAGCGTCAGATGACATGCTGCATTGTACTCGAATCTAAACCTATTAAGTCTGGATTTCAAAAGAATATAAACAAAAATATGAAATACTAGTCAACACCAGCGGCTTCGCACGCACATATTTTCGAATTGCCCGTTTTGCCCGATCCCGTGGGAATTTCGGGAAATCCCGTCTTAGTGCACCACTACGGTGCCCAAGGAACATACATGCTAAATTTCATCTTCTTACGACCCGTAGTTTCGGCTGTAGCGTGTCTGTCAGTCAGTCAGTAACGCAAGGATTTTATATATTAAGAAGATAATGAAATGACAAAAAAAGCAATGACTCTGAGTTTGTTTCGGCCTTTCTTCTCAAGAAGTCATTTAGCTAGGAAAAATGGGCATCATCTAGAATAGGGTTTTGACTTGTATAAGTGTTGTAAACAACCAAAATGCAGAAATAAATACGTCTTTATGTCTTTGATATTTCAGTCGGTAAAGTACCGGTGCCGTACTTTCAGCTGATACGTCGCTACACAATAGTTTCAGTGCCACTAACAAACAAAGTTGTACTTTGTAACTGTCTCTGGCAACTTCAGTGTGTTTTGACAACTTCGAACTGAAGTTTGGTTGAACAAAGTTGCCGAGTTTCACCTTATTGGATACAAACTTCTTGCTTCTGTTTATAGGCTTGAGATGTGTTCTAGATTGGATTTGGTATTGCTTGTTCTATTCGTACTTAATTGTCTTTGTCATCCTTCTATAAAAGCCTACATTTCTGAGGATTTCTATGTTGAGTTCACTTAAAAACATCTCCCCCACTAAGCATTGTTGTGGGTACCTTACAAAAATGCCACGGTTGGACACAATGACTCGAAACAACAGTTTATGGATGACACAAAGTGTTGTCTCGTGTGGTAATCGAAACCACACTACTCGGCGCAGTGTCTAGTGTAGATACATAGTTTATAGGTGGATGTTTATTACTCATAATCATATAAGTATTACTAAACAAAAATTAAACTTTACAGTCAAATAGCTTGTACATTAGAATTGCAAATAAGCTAACTCTTGTCTTGATCACTGACATCCACGTATTATGGGTTTTTTATTTCAAACTAGCTGGTACCCGCGGCTTCGCACGCGGAAAGTAATAATATTTTATTTAAACTTTCATACTTTGCGCGAACCTTACAACCTCCTCAATCAAGCCCTTTCGTAAAATTCGTTCCTAGCGGACGCCTAAAATAAATAAACTACGTCTCAGCGAAAATATACACATATAGGTATATATAATATTACGAGTCGGTATCGTTACAACAGCGCAAACTACCGGGTCAAATTGAGCCTATATATAGCGCTGTAAAGTCCTCTACCTTGCAGTAAAAGTCTCATCGGTTCAGTTGTTCCAGAGATTACCCCGGACAAACAGAAAGACAGGCAGACAGACAGACGGACAAAAATGACAAAAAGGGTTGTTTTGGACTTAGAATTGTGTAACTAACTATATGCACTGGAAAAAACATACTAATTTTGAAATCACAGTCAGACACTGCAATTTTATTTATATGTATAGATGAGAAGAAGAAGTAAAGACTTGACCGGGTCAGGTTGTAGCCTATATAAAGCGCTATAAAGTCCTCAACCTTGCAGTCAAAGTCTCATTTGAATCGGTTCAGCCGTTTCAGAGATTACCCCGGACAAACAGAAAGACAGACAGACGGACAGACAGACAAAAATGAAAAAAAAGGGTTTTCTCTGACTTAGAATCCTGTGATTAACTATATGCAGTTGAAAAACATAGTTATTTTGAAATCACAGACAGACACTACAATTTTATTTATATGTATAGATGATTCGAAGAAGTAAAGACTTGTTATCGTGACAACAGCGCCAACTACCGGGTCAAATTGTAGCTTATATGTAGCGCCATAAAGTCCTCTTCCTTGCAGTGAAAGTCTCATTTGAATCTGTTCAGCCGTTCCAGAGATTACCCCGGACAAACAGAAAGACAGACAGACAGACAGACAGACGGACAGACAGACAGACAAAATGGTTAAAAAGGGTTGTTTTGGACTTGGAATCGTGTAACTAACTATATGCACTTGAAAAAACATAGTTATATGGAAATCACAGACAGACACTTCAATTTTATTTATATGTATAGATGTATAGATGAGTCGAAGAAGTAAAGACTTGTTATCGTGACAACAGCGCCAACTATCGGGTCAAATTGTAGCCTATATTTAGCGCTATAAAGTCCTCTTCCTTGCAGTGAAAGTCTCATTTGAATCTGTTCAGCCGTTCCAAAAATTACCCCGAACAAACAGAAAGACAGACAGACAGACAGACGGACAGACAGACAGACAGACAAAAATGTTAAAAAGGGTTGTTTTGGACTTGGAATCGTGTAACTAACTATATGCACTTGAAAAAACATAGTTATTTTGAAATCACAGACAGACACTTCAATTTTATTTATATGTATAGATGTATAGATGAGTCGAAGAAATAAAGACTTGTTATGGCGACAACAGCGCCAACTACCGGGTCAAATTGTAGCCTATATGTAGCGCTATAAAGTCCTCTTCCTTGCAGTGAAAGTCTCATTTGATTCGGTTCAGCCATTCCAGAGATTACCCCGGACAAACAGAAAGACAGACAGACAGACAGACGGACAGACAGACAGACAGACAGACAGACAGACAAAAATGTTAAAAAGGGTTGTTTTGGACTTGGAATCGTGTAACTAACTATATGCACTTGAAAAAACATAGTTATTTTGAAATCACAGACAGACACTTCAATTTTATTTATATGTATAGATGTATAGATGAGTCGAAGAAATAAAGACTTGTTATGGCGACAACAGCGCCAACTACCGGGTCAAATTGTAGCCTATATGTAGCGCTATAAAGTCCTCTTCCTTGCAGTGAAAGTCTCATTTGATTCGGTTCAGCCATTCCAGAGATTACCCCGGACAAACAGAAAGACAGACAGACAGACAGACGGACAGACAGACAGACAGACAGACAGACAGACAAAAATGTTAAAAAGGGTTGTTTTGGACTTGGAATCGTGTAACTAACTATATGCACTTGAAAAAACATAGTTATTTTGAAATCACAGACAGACACTTCAATTTTATTTATATGTATAGACAACAGCGCCAACTACCGGGTCAAATTGTAGCCTATATTTAGCGCTATAAAGTCCTCTTCCTTGCAGTGAAAGTCTCATTTGAATCTGTTCAGCCGTTCCAAAAATTACCCCGAACAAACAGAAAGACACACAGACAGACAGACGGACAGACAGACAGACAGACAAAAATGTTAAAAAGGGTTGTTTTGGACTTGGAATCGTGTAACTAACTATATGCACTTGAAAAAACATAGTTATTTTGAAATCACAGACAGACACTTCAATTTTATTTATATGTATAGATGTATAGATGAGTCGAAGAAATAAAGACTTGTTATGGCGACAACAGCGCCAACTACCGGGTCAAATTGTAGCCTATATGTAGCGCTATAAAGTCCTCTTCCTTGCAGTGAAAGTCTCATTTGATTCGGTTCAGCCATTCCAGAGATTACCCCGGACAAACAGAAAGACAGACAGACAGACAGACGGACAGACAGACAGACAGACAGACAGACAGACAAAAATGTTAAAAAGGGTTGTTTTGGACTTGGAATCGTGTAACTAACTATATGCACTTGAAAAAACATAGTTATTTTGAAATCACAGACAGACACTTCAATTTTATTTATATGTATAGATGTATAGATACTTGTCATCATTAGCCCCGTATATAAACTGTCCCATTCATGGGCACGGGCCGGAATGGGAGAAAACTCCCTATAAGAAGGGTAAGATCATAGTCCACCACGCTGACAAAGTGCGGGTTGGCAAACAAACTTGCAAGTTAAATACTTAGTCTTCTTTTATCCTACACAAAAATAACTAAATAAAGAGAAATCATTCCCCAAACAGCTAAATATCTATAACTTATGTTTAACTTACCACCAGATATAGTAACATATAACAGAAAAAAATAGTAAATTATCACCAAAATGAAACCCGCATTTTAATGTAAAATTATAACCAAAGTTTTAACATTTCGCTATCCTATTTAAGCAAAATGACTCCAAATAAATCATTGTTAACCCAAAAGTAGTAAATGATCACCAAAATTAAACCAGCATTTTAATGTAAAATTATAACCAAAGCTTTTTTGTTAGTTGTATGAAATATCAACACATAAATTGGATTCGGTTACGTTAAGTTGACTTTTTTGAATTAAGGGTCACAGAGAACCTAACATAACCTATTTATTTATTTATTTGGTGATCATTATTATATTTGGTGTTCGAATATAATTTGAAGTGCAGTCGTGATTAAAATAGCTAGTACAATTGTAATTTTAGACATTATTTTTCTGGTGTTAAGTATATATTTTTGGTTAAAGAACTAAGGGTATCAATGCATTTTATGGTAGTCATTATATTTGACCCCAATATCTATTAAAATTCATCTAGAACATTTTTCAAATTTAAGGATTTCATCCATTTTCATGTAGAGAAGCAAACACTTTCCGTTGTTTCACATACATTTGATAAACGCCCGTCATTCCAAACATTTTGTTTGTGCCTTTGAAATTTATTTCTTTTGAGAAAATGTAGAAAAACGATCCGATTTCTTAAAAGCTTACGTCTTAAACTGTTACAAAGGTAGGTATTTCGCTCGAGGGTGATACCTCGCTAAATATTTTCCTATTTTCGTACCTTTGTTGGGCACGAATACTAGATTTTTTAAACGTCTGACCTTTTCTTGGTATGTAGACGATATTCTTCGTCTGTGGTTTAAGAAGCTTTCATACACATCTGTTTATTTTTTAGAATATTTAAGGTTTACAAATTGCCCTATCTTTATAATATTATTTCTTTCTTACCTATCTTCTTATAATCTTACTCCTACTTGACGTCTGGACCAATTTAAATGGGTGCCTGAATTGTTTGAAAATTTAACGACCCTGTATGTAGCGCTGTATCCACTAGTATAAAATACATCAATACTTCACAATGAGACGCTATAAACGTCGTATTCTTCCTAAGCGTCATCTCCTTGCCAACAAGACCTACCAATCTCATTCCCGCACTATTTATTATTAATTAAAACCAACTTAGACTTTTACAAAGTAATTACAAGGCCAAACTTTGTCCCAAGTATTCAAATTGACAACTTTTCTGTTTAACGCCTATATAAACACAGTTTGGATGAAAGTTGTAAGAATTTATACTTGCAGACCAATTTCAAATGCTAATTTAATATTAACAAGTAATACGAGATGGTTTCAAAGATCTATTTGTATTTTAAACAAAGGATCCTTTGTTACTTGAATACAATAGGCGTAGATAATATAAAATCAGGTACTAATTTCATATAACAACGTTTGAATCCGTTATCTATTTGCTAAGGTTTGTCCTTCATCATCATCAGCCCTGTATAATATACTGTCCCACTGGTGGGCTCGGGCCTCTTCTCACTATGAGAAGGGTAAGGCCATAGTCCACCACGCTGGCCAAGTGCGAGTTGGCACACTTCACATGTCTTTCGTGGACATTATGGAGAACTCTCAGACATGCAGGTTTCCTCACGATGTTTTCCTTCACCGATAAGCAAGCGATAATTAACGATTGAATACGCACTTAACTTCGAGAAGTCATTGGTGCGCGCCATGGATTCGAACCAGAGACACTCTGCGTAGCAGTCTGTCGGTCTCTCCACTCGGCTATCGCTGCTTAGGTTTGTCCTTAGCTTGAATTAATCCGATATTTTCTAAAGTATTTATGACAACACAATACATACAAATATCTCCACAATAGAACTGAAGGCGATATCAAGGGAAAACTACGACAAAACACTCCTATCAAAGTAGGCAATCACATTTTTCAAAGAAATTTTCAAAGAAACATTTCATTCGGAAGTATACGATATCTCTAGACAATACTTTAACTGCTTTTTAATATCACAAATCTCTCCCTTGGTAGTTGAAGATATATAGTACATCAGACCTTGAAGCGTTCACAAACAAGGGTAGAATATTTAGAAATAAGATTCATGACTCTATCTCTGAATAAATTGAGGCCTGAAGCTATGTGTAGACTAATATAAATGGACAATTTTGATTTACTGATTACCATGAATATCTTAAATATCTTACGGCATGAATGTGTTAATTGACCAGGAAAGTAGCACAGGATTAATTCTAGTTTGTGAGTTATATAAAGAAAAATATTGCCTTACCTAAATATATAAAAAACAGTTTTTTCTTTAAGGCAGCAATTTCCAAGTCTTCATTTAAAGCAATTTATATTAAATTCTTCCGTTACTCACTGGCTGAGAGGCAATGCGAAGCCCGAACTACTTGGCATTACTGTAATTTGGCATGTAGGTACATATATTTCTTGGGTATTGTAATGTGCCCGGTAGATGGCATTAGGCTCGCCCCCTATTACTATTGGGACCTAAACATAACTGGCGAAACGTGGGTGTATAATACACCTCTGCATACCCCTTCGGGGATAAAATGTGAAGTTATGTTATGTTTATATTGTAAAGGAGCACTAAGTGAGGAATAATAGGAAAAGCCTCGCCTCTACCCCTCTCTCGGAGCAGGTGGGAGAAATCTAGTCAATAATAAATAGTTTACCTATGTCTATCTCCCATTTAATCGTTTAGCTGTGGTTGAACCATTAGTTGTTCAACTTTACAACAAGTTCCAATACTTGTACTGCAGGGGCGCGGCAACTTATAATATTACTAATTAAAGTTTTAATTGAGTGTAATGCTAGTGCCACGGAGTAAAAACAACACTTAAATTACTATTGGAAGATTTAATATGCTATGAAAATATAAGCAATGAATTGGCATTGCGAAGTTTGGTTTTTGGTTTGAAAACGTCATAAAATGTATATATAATGTTCAATAGCAACTTTTTATTTTATTTAGCCTGTCTGTGTGTCCCACTGCTGGGCAAAGGCCTCTCCCTGGAATAGCCACGCGTAGGTTAAATAATATCACGGCATTAGCTACGGGTGTTGCGCTGTAATCTTTATAAAGCGAGTGTAAGCGCGGCACATCTAATTCTATTAATAAATAAGCGATATTTTCTTTCTCTACTTTCTCTATAATATTAATATCTATAAATATATACAAGATTTCTTAATATCATTTAAAAAGATAATATATCATAAATATTTATAAAGTCTTGACATTGACTCCGGTGACACACTTGTGGAGTGAAACGTGAAACATTTAAAACCTTTTACTTTCAACCACGCATGCATTATTAACTAAAACCTGTGTTTATATATCATCAAAATTATTTATTGTTGTATACATGCATTAGTGTTTTTAATGTACAAAAGAAAGTTGGAAAAGGAATGAAATTAGTTTGATGTAAACATTGGAAAAGCAGCGATGGCTCTGACAGACTGCTACGCAGAGGTTCTCGGGTTCAAATCCATGTCGTGATCAACTGACTTTTTGAAGTTCATCATCCTCCCTGCGTTATCCCACTTCCATCCCGAGGTGTGCATACTAGTCTAACCAGATATGACAGAATATTAACTTTTCCACATAGCGGCTACTGCAGTCGCTCTGTTGAAAAAGAAATAATCTCTCCTATCTGGTTAGGCTAGTAAGCGGACCTAAGGAAAACTAATATTCTGTCATATCTGGTTAGATTGACTGCCTCCGTGGCCCAGTGGATAGCGTGTGCGACTGCTGATCGGAGGTCACGGGTTCCATTCCCGGGTCGGGCAAAAGTGTTACTGGGTTTTTCCGAATTTTCAGTAGCAGCACGGAGTCTGGTGATGTGCCCGGTAACGGCAATAGGCTCACCCCTATTACGTGGCACCTAAAAATTCATAGCGAAATGTGGGTGTAATATAACATCTCTGTCTACCCCTTCGGGAATACAGGCGTGAGCCTATAAAAAAAACTGGTTAGACTGGAAAGCTATAAGGCAAAATTCTTGAATACAAAATAGACGATGATTGTTTTTAAGTAGCCATTTCCAACACTTGGATAAACTAAAGTCGATTATAGGAAATATAGTATACAATTTAATACGCTCTTCATTATTTTGCCAATAGTCTACTATTTTCACGATTACTCAAAACTCAAGTTTTCATGTAGTTTGAGATTCAGCGATAAATCTATTTTTGCTACTTCTATAGCCATACCTACTTTACTTTGCTCTTTATGTTTGTTATATCTATAAGATCTAACTTTGTGAAATGGCTAGATTAATATTATTAAAAAATATAAGTTTAGTCTAGTTTAATCCTGCTCTAAAACAATGACAGAACTGGGCTCAATATATCATTTGAAAAAGAAAATTCACAAAATGAAACTGTTTCAAATTAAATATTTCTCTTTGTGTTTCATAGTAGTAATTTAACTGTCATACAAATATTATTCACTTATTTTAACGTTTGTATGATAATCTTTTTGTGGATCTCGCTGACATGGCGTTTGATTTATTCGGGGATAATGTAAGGAAGGCATTTTATTTGTTTCTTTCTTTATTTATTTAAGTTACATGGATGACTTTTACCTAATATATATGTGTAATAATAGAATGGAAAACATAAAGCCAATAACAAGTCATCACTTATAGAAATTGTTTAAAAAGCAAATAGTGAACATACTGAATATGCGTAGATCAGCTTAAGCTGCTAGGTTAATAGTACAAATTACATTCTACTTTGGTTTAGTATAGTATAGCAGTGGAGGTAGGCAGAGGTGTACTACACACCCACATTTCGGCAGTTATGTTTCGGTCCCAATGTTATAGGGGGTAAGCCTATTGCCATCTACCGGGCACAGTATTAGGCCAGCGATAATTAACATTTTTAATGAACACATAACTTTGAAAAGTCAGAGGTGTGTGCCCGTGGTAACTGGGGATCGAACCCGAGACCATCGTCTCGGTAGTCCGTTACGTACACCACTAGGTTATCGCCGCTTAGTACCTATGTATACTTATATAAGAAAATAAAACAGTAATATATCACTTCTATTGAGACACATATTATATATTGTCTTTAAAGAAAGTAAGGCTTATGCACAACCGTATCTGAGTACTAGTGTACTAGTACAAAATGGGTCAAAGTTATGCTGTTTGTGCAACCTATTATAGTTTCTACTTGCACCGACAATTTATAACGTTCCTATTGTTTTTCATCACTGCAAAACAGATTTCAAAATACATGTAAAGCCTGGGTTTGCCTATTTTCGCGGTGAGGTTGCACTAGTCAGCACTGTAAGAGAAGGAAAACTTGATACAAACACTATACCAACCCGTTTGGCCAGCGTGGTATAGTAGGCCAATTCCTCGTTTCAAAGGAGAGGCCTAGTCCAGCAGTGGACTGTTAAAGGCTGAAGAAGTGCGCTACTTGCTCCAAGAGAATCTAATCATTATAACAATATTTGTGGCTCCCTTTTTCGAGGGTCGTTGCTCATACAATTTTGGGAGACACTGTCACTGTCTACGTTAGTCAAGTAATGTTCTAAAATGTAACTTTTTTTAAATTTAAATAGACTACTCCCGCACTAGGAATAAATCCTGTGTCGCGGGGGACTTTACAAACATACAACTAACGGACACAATGAACACCCAGACTCAAACAACAATCTATGGATCACACAAAGTGTTACCTCATGTGGGGATCAAATGTCAATGACCACTCAAAGTTTAAAAGTCGGTCTTGTTTTAACTAGAGCATGCCGGTAGCTACGCTTGCAGATTTTATGTAAATTTAACTTATGCGAACCTGACAACAGGTAAACGCACTTAAAATTCTTAGAAACATACATAACTATTATAGAGAAATTCACAAATAATTATGTTATTTTCTTTCCATCCGAGGGTTGCCTATGCTCTTTCCATCCATCCAGACGACCGGTTGGCGCAGCGGGAGTGTAAGGACCACCGATTTGCGCAGCGGGAGTGTAAGCGACTGCTACGCCGAAGGTTGCGGGTTGGATTCCCGCTCAAATGAAACATTAGTGTGCATGGACATGGATGTTTGTCTTGGTCTAGGTGTTTCTATGTATAATATGTATGTATTTACAAAAAAAAGTATATATGTATGTTTATCCATTGTCTAGTGCCAATAGTACAAGCTTTGCTTAGTTTGGGACAGGATTTAGATGTGTGTATGCGGTAAAAAAAAAAAATGTGCATTTTATTTGTTAACTTCTTCTGTATCTCTTCTAACTCTGTAATGTGACTTGTCTTATCTTATGTTTTCTTCTACCAGTAAATTAGAAGGTACTCAAATAAATAGACTTACTTAAACCGCTTGCAGACTTACGACATAAAACAACAAAAATATCCTCTAAATCCCTTAACATAATTATTAAAATGATTTGTATTACTTATCTTAATATATAAAATCCTTGCGTTACTGACTGACTGACAGACACGCTACAGCCGAAACTATTGGGCGCAGGAAGCTGAAATTTGGCATGTATGTTCCTTGGGGACCGTAGAGGTGCACTAAGAAGGGATTTCTCGAAATTCCCACGGGATCGGGCAAAACGGGTAAATTTAAAAAATTGCAGGCGTAGCTGCTGGCATCCTCTAGTTTTACATAATGACCAACTGAGAGGTTTGTCAAGTAAACATGTTTGTCAGGACTTTCTTTTATACGCTCGTTTTGAACGTGAATTCACTCACGTCGACATTTAAGTGTAGGTTTGGTCTCCATCTAGGTCATCAGCTGATAGAGGCTTTCGCGCTTCAAGATTGCTTTCTTTATTAAAGCTGTGTGTAGATAATTATAATTAATGATAATAAGAGGCAGCGATAGCCGAGTGGATATACCAACAGACTGCCTGCAGAGGGAATCGATTTCGAATCCACGGCGCGCACCAATGACTTTTCGGAGTTATGTGCGTATTGAATTGTTAATTATCGCTTGTCCCGTGCCTCGGAAAGCACGTTAAGCCATCGGTCCTGGCTGTCATGAAGCTCTTTAACAGTCATTACAGGGTACGTATCAGTACCTATGAATAGAAATTGACGCTAAAATTAAACCATGGAATATCGCTATCCCTTCGGGTTGCAGAGGTCAGACAGGCAGTCGCTCCGTGGAAAAGCTAATATTCAGCCAAATCCGGTTAGACTAGACCAGTTGCAACTGGGGTAACGCTAGGAGAATGATGAAGTGGGTGTGTCAAATTTTTTTAGCTAGACTACTGGGCTGATATTTTGGACTGAAAGCTTACATTCATATAACATACAATATTTGATCATTTTGCTGACATTTGATACTAATAACTGACCGCCTCGTTGGTCTCGCGGCATAAATGTGCGCGTGGGATTGGGAGGTCTCGGGTTCGATTCCCGGGTCGGGCAAAGTGTTAGGGGGTTTTTCCGGCAGGAAAGACTCAGTAGCAGCACGGAGTCTGGTAATGTGCCCGGTACGGCAATAGGCTCGTCCCCTATTACGTGGAACTAAAATAAATCTGGCGAAAAGAGGGTGTAGCAATATACCTCTGCCTATCTCTTCGGGGATATAGGCGTGAGACTATGTATTTATGTATGATACTAAAAAAAAGAAACCTATGATTGATACACCTACTCATATCGCCCTTTGGATCAGCACCGCATCAGCCGTTCATAGGAGTAGCCTTGGCTACGGTTCGGCGGTACCGCATTTATGGCTCAATAACCTGGTTGCCCTATATCTCACCTGGCGTTTTTGGTTGGCTTGGTTAAGGTCAGCAGGTATAGTGTCAGTTTAGTTTACAGTTTTAGGTAAATTAGTTTGGAGTGAACGCTAGTGGCAAGATACTCCAAAAATCACTTTCACTTGTTTAGTTATAAATACTACACAGCTTATACTATATATATATATATATATATATATGTATATATTATAGTTTCCAAGTAAAACGGTAAAATTAATGACACTAACGCCTAGGTATTATAAGAGATCTAGGACCTGTTTCACCACCTTTAGTAAGCGTTACCTTCCAGGTAAATTCAAAATTAGAACGAAAGTTGTATGAATTTATTTGTCAAGTAGTTTAACAAAAACTTATTGAACAGTCGTGAAACAGGTTCGTAAGCACATGTTAAATATGACATTTTAAGACACTTAAAAAATACAAAACAACTAAGTTAACGTATTGTAATTTATCTCAGCAGCTTTAGCAAGAATTACTTCGTTGATTCTCAATTCACCCACGATATTACAAAAGTTTCTAAATATTACCAAAACAAAATCCTATTACAAAATAGATAATGTTCTCACTCGTTTCGTTCAGGTGTTTTTATCAGATTTCATTTCTAATAAGCCCATTAAAAGACACATTGGAATCTAATCTAACTTTGTAACAACCTAAATTACTGAACACGTATTCTGTACGTTGGACCCAGAATGGTACCTTGCGAGATCCGATAGGACCTGATAGGAATATAATCAAAAGTTTAAATAGGTGAGTTGTAAAACTGTACAGATATACAAGTAAACGTTTTATTTGGGATTTCTGTTTGAAGTTATAATGAAACCAACACATTAAGAATATTAACGAACTGGATTTAGGAATTAAAGGTCTAATCAATTTCTAATTACTGATTTTGTTATTTTCAGGTTTATTATACCACCTCCTTTTAAAGCCTAGTTTTGTTCATTTGTTGCCTGGGTAATTCACAATAATCTCTTATAAAAAGTGTCGTTAACACAACATTAATCATGTTCATAATGGTGGCACACCTAAGCAACTATGGTGCGAGACCTTAACGAACCACATTCAAGACCCAATTGTAACACTCTCAATATCATGCCCTGACACATTTGAGCTCGTCGGATGGATGGATTGGATTCTGGATGGATTGGATGGATTTAACAGACTTTAAACCAACGGAAAGATAGGACGATATCAAAAAATATTTTTTTTATAGATCACGCCCGTATCCCCGAAGGGATAGGCAGAGGTGTAATATTACACCCACATTTCGCCATAAATGTTTAGGTCCCACGTAATAGGGGGTGAGCCTATTGCCGTACCAGGTACATTACCAGACTCCGTGCTGCTAATGAAAATTTCCTAATGGAAAAACCCAATAACACTTTGCCCGATCCGGGAATCGAACTTGAGACCTCCCAATCCCACGCGCACATTTATGCCACGAGACCAACGACGCAGTATGCATTATGTTAACACACAAATCATCTCACCGTACAAGGGTGATATAAGAATCAAGCTATAGTATTCAATGTTATAGTTATAGACACTGACAAGCCAAATTTGGCAAAGTGGTGTAATTATTACATCCAGACTACGGCTAGTATAACCCACGCCGAACTTAGGGTCAGTCTGAATGAATCCTTGATTTTAAAATTAACCACATGATTGAGACCCATTCCATTTTTTTTCTTACTGCCTTTTTCCTCGAAGGGCAGGTAAGGCAGAGGTGTGTAATATTAAACTCACATTTCGCCAAGAATTTTTAGGTCCCACGTATCGGCGAGCCTATTGCCGTTACCGGGCACATTGCCAGACTCAGTAACACTTTTAACCGACCTGAAACCTTCGATCAGCAGAGGCATTCGCTATTCACTGAACCACGGCGTCATAAAATTTAGTATAATATGTAGAAACCGCTTAACTTTAAACGAATTCCGTCTAAACATATTCTCCAAGTAAGTTCTATTCAAACTTCTCGTTTAAGTAAGGATCCGATTATAATTACATTAAGTACGCTCAATAATTAAAGTTAACGAACATCTCGAAGTTTATAGCGAGTTAGACGTAGCGTCAGGTATGCTCTCGATATTTAATTAACGAATGATTACTAAATTAGTTGATGAAATTAATTATAACAAAGAAACTTTTGTTAAGTACCTGCCTTTGACGTGTTTATTTAAGACTAGCTGGTACCCGTGGCTTCGTTTTTGTGTTAATTTAATGGACGCGACTACAGTGCAGGAAGTCCCTGGTTATGTAATGATTAAAGGGTTCTTCTAAGAAGAAAATATCCCAAGTTATTTCATATATAGATAACTGCTACGAACTACTTGGTAGTAAAATCTTATCAAAATTCGTCCAGTTGTTTTAAAGATAACCTGAAAAAAAAAACAGACTGACAGACCAATAGAGAGAAAGACCAACTGACACAAAGATAGACAGACGGACAGACAGACAAAATATTTAAACGGCAAATAACCATGTGAACAAAACCAAGAATATTTTAACAATACAAACTGAAACTCGATATTTATTTATTTGTATAAACAATCTGCCTCGTGGAGTTTCCAAGACTGTTTGTACTAAGGAGAGCTAACAGTAAGAATTAGTACTACACGAAAGGATGAAGAAGGGCAGGTAAAGCTGTCGGTCCCGGTTCTTGTCTGAGTACAAGGATCGTTAGGCCATGTCGGAGGCCTTCGGGCGGTCTGAAAACTCCGACACCAGAGTTGGCCACACACTCACACGAAAAACAAAACAAACACGAAAGGATTAGTAAGTATTGAAATTAAACTTTGTCATCACAGTCTGCCGTGAACATGAATTCTGTAAAGAATTCGAAACGTCGCACAGTGTTAGAAAATCGCAATCTAGCGGGATTTAATTCCTAATGATACGATACTCATTAATTTAATTAAAATAAGTTATAATAAGTATTCCTATAGCTTTATAAAACCATTTTCGTTTTATTTTGTAATTTAAAAAACGAAAAACACAGATAATATACTTATTACTCGTTTGTTTTGGGCAGGGAAAGCATTGACAAAACTTCTGGCTCCAATTTACTTCCACTTTTTCGTGGTAGGCTCCTTCCTGCTAAATAGGGGTCAGATGAGATTAATAGCATATTTAGAGAGATGTGTATTTGTATCTACCCGTGAAGTTTTGAAGAATTCTCTATAGTCTATAGTAACGATTGTCTTGGTTTCTTGACTCTTGAGCCTCTTCCCATAACTGGCCAATTGGCACGAAGCATGATGATATCACATCTTTACCGTGAAAAAGAACCTTGTGAGCACTAACAGGCATATTGTAGGTACTTACAACATGGACAACACAGTTTTTTTTACTTCCAGTATTTGGTTATAAGAAATTAATAAGTTTTTAGCCAGTTTATTCACGTTTTCACGAATTATATTGTATTGATGAGTTTATTTATAATTTATAGTCTCACGCCTCTATTCCCGAAGGGGTAGGCAGAGATGTAAATATTACACCCACATTTCGCCATGAACTTTTAGGTCCCACGTAATAGGTACCTATTGCCGATACCGGGCACATCACCAGACTCCGGGCTGCTACGGAATATTCGGAAAAACCTAGTAACACTTTTGCCCGACCCGGGAATCGAACCCGGGACCTCCGATCAGTAGTCGCATACGCTATCCACTGGACCACGGAGGCAGTCACTGTTGACTGCCTCCGTGGTCCAGTGGATAGCGTTATTGATGAGTAGATAGTTAATTTTGCATCTATCATCATGCTCAGAGCTTCGTCAGCAGATAAAGATACAGGATTACTAATTAGACATTTACGGGCCTGTTTGATTGCTGTCCCACTACTACCGGACTCGGATGATAAATATTTTACTATGGCTGCACAATCTCGTTTACCAGCTTTGAGTTAGTTGCATTCATTAGCCACTGCAATTTCTTCAGGACTAGTCGCCTCTAACAGCGTTTGGATCTTTCTCTTTTGAGTTCTATCACAACAGTCTCGAAAACCTTTCACTGGTCTTCCAGTCTTCCTGGAATTTCTTGTAAAACAGTTTCAGGTAAAGTAATATTAATTCATATTACTTTCTAAAAACGGTCCCGATGACAATGACATTTAGTCCATTTTACTTTTAAAAAGCTCTCAACAAACCCTTGGTATTATTTTTAGAATATTGAGAAAAAGTAACACGGGAATAATTATTTATAAAAATAAAAAAAAACTTGATTAAAACGATAACTTCCTCTGTTAGAAGACCAAATTTCGAAAATTTGCAATTTCGTTATTTCGACAGCCATGCTGAAACTAAAAAATTAATGTATGGGTGCCGCAAAAATGCGCAAAGTTTGTGGGTTGTATCTGTTAGTTAAGACTATTAGCTTTGTTATGATGGTATATATTCCACTATATAATGCTATATAATGTGTTTTCGGATCCAATGTATTTAAAACATAAAAATAATTAAGTCAATTTCGTGTCCTATTATAAATAGTTGACTTTTACAGATATTACCTATTATACATTGGAAAAAATTGTATGTACTTACGTATTAAACACAAACGAAATAATAAGTAAAGTAAATAACACTGTTGACTTCATAATCACTTCGTAATCGTACTCGTAATTCGCACAAATCAACGCAGCAAAACGTGTAATAAGTGTGACTCAGTTTTGCTCCCAATATAAACATTTCTGATTAAAATGTTAACCTTCCCACAACAAAAAAATATATGTCGTCGTTTTTAGTAAAGGCTATGGAATAAATAAACCTCAATAATTAATAGATAAAACGATGTTCGAATTTTTAATTAAATCCCGCTAGATTGCGATTTTCTTACAGTGTGCGTCGGCTAGTAATAAATTAAAAATATAGTTTCTAGATCATTAGTTTCAAATGTAATAACTTAGTGAAACCAATACATCGCGATAAAATCCGTAAACTGTAGTTTAATTTCAATTTGCTAATTAGTTAGTGTTTGCTCGATATTTTAATGACAAGATAATACAAATATTAAGTGTATAAAGCAACAAAATGTTACGACTGAATTTTGTTACAATTAATATGATAAAATTTAGCTTAGCTCTTGAGCTTTAAATTCTTAACCCTTCTGTGGATTAGTAGTGGAATCCTTATTTTATGTAACTTCTTGTTGGCAGACTAACTTGAATACAGATGCTGTTAAGATTTGATAAATAAATCATACTTCACCAAAGTGTTGATTATGGACGTTACTAAAGTTTGTTTCGCAACCGGTAGAATTAATAAAATACGTATAGCAACAACATTATACACGCACAAGAATATTATAAGCAGTTTACAATTTAAATTACTAGAATTCTTATTACCGTAATATTAGTAATAGCCCTCATAGCGAGACTTGGCTTACTGTTCTTAGTAGGTCAGCGAAGTTAAGCAACGTGTGTACAGGTCGCCCTTTGGGTGGGTGACCACGTGTGCCATTTACATCAGAGCTCTACCGTGCTTCGGAGGGTGCGTAAAGCTGGCCATGTTAGGCCATGTCAGAGGCCTTAAGGCGGTCTGAAAACTCCGACACTATAGTTGGCCACATACTTACAAGAAAAGAAAGAAAGCAGTGATCTAATTTTAAAACTTACCGTACGCGAGTGTTGATGGATGCGGGTGGCCCAATATCGGTGCATATATTTATTTATTTTTATTTTGCTTAAGGATTTCCAACAAAGGCTGTACACCTTTGATATAATATTTTTTTTTTAAATTACATTACAGGATTATAGCCTGTGTACTCCCTCAATTACAGGAAACCACATCATGCATAAATCATAAATTCTAAAATAACAAAATAGTGCACATAAGAGCAGACAATTTACAAAAGTTTACAAAATACATGTTTTAAAATTAAAGTTACAATTACAAAGTTTACTTAGAATTAACAAAAAAAAATCAACAATATTAACAGATACTGAGTAAAATAAAAGATAATAAGGAATACACCCATTACTATACCCCAGTAAAAAGCGCAGCCATAGCATGTTTTTTGTACTCACTTATCCTATCGCTAATATCTGCATTACAGAGTTTGGTGACCAAGTTGTGCTGCCTACAAAGCCTTGACATGGCGGCGTAGTACCCGAGATTTGTTCTTGAGTAAGGAACACTGAACAACTTATATATGTTACTTCTAGGCACATGAGTAGGGATGTTAATGACTAAAGAACTTAATAAATCACTGCAATCAATGTGACCGTTAAATAATTTGTGAAGAAAAACAGCATCTGTCATTTTTCTACGGTTCAATAAGGTAACCATATTATAATGTTTTAATCTTGCCGCGTAATTTGAAAGTATCTAGGCTTTATGGTCGCGATAGCAGATATGATAAAGAAAGCGTTTTTGAACACTTTCTAAGCGCTTATTGTAGATATCATAGTAAGGGTTCCAAACAACAGAGTTATATTCTAGTATTGGTCGTACTAATGCATTAAAAAGTAGTATTTTTGTTGACGATTTTTTGTATTCTCTCGTGTTGCGCAACACAAAGCCTAATGTTATATAGAGAGCCTTGGGGGAGGCCTAAGCCCAGTGGTGGACGTTTTCGGCAAATATGATGATTACTATACAGTTATATCCAGAAAGTATATATTTCTTGATCTAGACTCAATAAGTACCTACTTACAAAAATAGAACCAACCTAAACGTTATCTGTACGATGTACGGTTAACAAGCTTTGCTGCTTCATTTATTTTACTTTGCTTTATATAATAGTTTAGCCGTCAGCCCTGAAAATGATATTCAAATATGTATTATAATTTAACCCCAGATTTTTGAGTGAAAGTTTTAATTTTGGACATTACTTAAATAAATGTTTTAACATTACTTAAATAAATGTTTTAACATTTTGTACTCTTTCTTAATTACATCTGTCTAACTTGTGGAGCCAAGTAATTACCTTGCAGCACTCCTCTTATTATCCTTTAAAATTTCCAACATGTTATCTGTACTTTAGCCGTAATTTTATTCGGGAGCAATTTTATTTTAAACTATGACTAACTCATTTTGGTGCTTTAAAATTAACTGGTATAATTTTGTTCGTAATTAGGGGCAAGCATGTCAAAAGTTTTGATAAAATTTTAAAAGTCAATGCATGCAGAAAATGAGTATTGTCGGGCCTCAGAGGATTTCAAGAACTAATTAATCTTGCAAGCTTTTTAAGCATACATTTCACTCGCCCGGTGAATCGCGCGCGGAGCGCACGCGTTTTTGTGCTTTACCGAGTATATACAATATATTTCTAACGAATTAATACGTAACTCATTTTTACGATGGAAAGTAACAGTGATGGAGAAGAAGTCAGTGATTCGGAGTTTTTAGATAATTGCGAACGAGAATATGAACAATCGCAGATGATTATATCGGAAGTTGATGAAAATTGTTGTGAAGAAGTAAGAAGAAATGTAGTTAAAAGAAAAGAAAGAGAAGATGACAATAGCGTAGAAGATGAATTTATTACTGTAATTAGAAGAAGACCTAAAAGAATAATAAGAAGTGTTTCGTCTGAAAATAATTCTAGTAAGAGGGTAGATGAAAATAAAAATCAAAATAATTTTGAAGAAATAAATACGTATGAAATATGTATTACTTCCACGGAAAAGTTGCCTAAACAAATGGCTTTAGCAAAACTCTTCAGATCGGAGAATATTAAAGGAATAATAAGAATAAAATACAAAAGTTTTAACAAAGTTTTAGTGCAATTTCAAGAAGATGAAGATGCTTATAAGTTACTGGAGTGTCAAAAATTTAAAGAAATGGGTTTCAGATGTCAGAAAGTGAATGATCTCTCATTTTCATACGGCATTGTTAAGGGGGTGGATATTGAATTAAGCGACAAAGAATTGCAGAGTATAATAGAAAGTCAGACCGAAATAATTTCTATTAACCGACTTAAAAGATTAAATGCGGAAGGCAACTGGATTGAAAGCGAGTCTGTAAAAATATGTTTTAAAGGAAATGTTTTACCACCATACATATACGCATACGATTGCCGCTTTAAGGTTGAAGCTTACGTGTTTCCGGTTACCCAGTGTTCGGGATGTTGGCAGTTTGGCCATGTATATAAGTTCTGCCCAACGAAAAAGAAACTATGTCCAAAATGCGGCGGCCATCACGAAAATTGTGAGATTACTGATTTTAAGTGCCTAAATTGTAAAGGCCCCCATCTTGTGTTGAGTAAATCTTGTCCGATGTACATCAAAGAAAGGCAAATAAGGGTAATCATGAGCAAGGAACAGATACCCTATCGAAAAGCTCTTCAATTATTATTACAAAAAAATGAACAGCAGGCGAGCTTACCTCAATCCCTACACAGTAAATCCGCAATCAGTAATATAGTAGAAAATACTGAAACGTATAGCAACGTAGTATCTAAGTCCATATTAGAAAGTCAATCAAAGCCAACTGATTCAAGTCCAATTAAGAGTCATAGTGAGAAATTAGTGGACCCCCCTGTACCACAACTTATTGAGATACAACAGGATAAGCAGAATGCAGAGACGAATTCAGAACAGTTAGTGGAAGAGCCAGGAAAAAATAAGCAGCAAGGAGAAAAAAACGAAAGTAAGGAGGATCAGGAGCACTTACGGTATAAATTTGAATTTAAAAAAATAATTCTAAAAATAAAAAGTATTTATATGTCCCAAGATAAATTTGAAAGTAAACTTCTGTCAGTTGTAAAATTAATTTGGGAGGAATTTAAAAGCGTTTTGTCGACTATGTTCTTTAATAGAGATTATATTAACACAATATTTAGTTTTTTAGATGGATAACAGTAGCCATGACAATATACGCATAAACATTTTCCAATGGAACTCACAAAGTTTGCGCCCCAAATTAATTTCATTTACAAATCTATTAAATAGAGAAAACGTTCATATCGGTATACTTAGTGAGACATGGTTAGACAATGAGTCAGATATTAGCATTAGTGGGTATAACATATATAGGAAGGATAGGGCAGATGCCTATGGTGGTGTTTCAATAATTGTACATAAGTCTATTCAATCCTACTTATATCCAATTAATGTTACTAATTCAGGCATAGAAGTTATTAGTGTGAGATTACTAAACTGTAAAGACTTAGAATATATCGTTAGTATATATTGCCCTTCCTCCGTACAGACAAGATCCTCTGACTGGGATGAGATCTTTTCATGTTTTTCTAAATCAACTATCATAGCAGGCGATTTTAACGGGCATCACACCAACTGGTCAGTTAAAACTGATGCAAGAGGCGTACAGATCATGGATACAGCTTTAGAAAATTCCTTCGTGTCTCTTAATAATGGGATGGCTACCCGAGTAAAATTGGTCAATAACAATTTACAACAGACCACTCCCGATGTTACATTTGCATCGTCCGACATAGCTTTAAAGTTTGATTGGCAAGTTTTTAATGAAAATATCGGAAGTGACCACTTAATCATTAAGATGGCAATTAATATAATAGGTAGCTTTAGCTCCACTAAGAGAAGAAATTACAAAAAAGCCAATTGGTTAGAATATCGTAATTCACTTTCAAGAATTTCATTTCCTTATGACGATGAGAACGTTCAAGAAATGTATAACTATTTAATTGATCAAATTAATTATACGGCTGATCAGCATATTCCATACATAAAATGTTGTGTTAAACCCACAAGTAAATTTAAGCCAAAAGATTACTGGAACCCGACGTTATCTAAAATAGTTGCACAAAGGAGATTACTTTTAGCTCAGTTCCGTCGTAATCCCACCCCCGATAATTTAGGCAAACTTGAAGAGAAAACTAAAGAAGCTAAAAAATTAATAAGCAAAGCTAAATCTATAAGTTGGCAAAACTTTTGCAATTCTATTGATCACACAGTATCAGCCCCAGAAATGTGGCGCCGTATGAAATGGATTAAAGGTTATAGGCAAACAAAAAGTTATCCTCCCCTCGATAAACAAAAGCAATTGCTACAGTCACTTACTCCCGATTATGTTTTGAATTTGATGCCCAATTTTGTATCGAGTAACGAAAATTTAGAGTGCAATTTTACTATGCAGGAGCTTAAAAAATGTATTAAATTGAAAGATTCAGCACCGGGCGAGGATGGGATTTCTTACTCTATGATATATCATTTACCCCATGAAGCTAAATTATTCTTGCTAAACATATATAACAAAGTTTTCAACTCAGGTACAGTCCCCCACCAATGGCGGAATATTCATATCATTCCTATACCCAAAGTTAATAGTAATAATAATAGCCCTGGACTCAAGCTTCGCCCAATTTCTTTAATATCCTGTTTGTGCAAGACTTTTCACTTAATGTTATATAAACGTCTAGAATGGTACACAGAAAATAAAATGATACTACCATCACATACTGTTGGTTTCAGGAAGTCCCATTCTTGCTTGGATGCCGTTGCTCGTTTAGTAACATATATTCAAATCGGATTTTCCAAAAATTTACCTACCTTAGCATGTTTTCTAGATATACAGAACGCGTATAATAATGTTTCGATTGATGTTGCAATGACTGTTTTGGATCAATTAAAAATAGGAGCCAAATTTTGTGCTTATTTGTGGTCATTTCTAAGTGAAAGGCATTTGAAAATTAAGATAATTAATAATACTGAGTCGATAATTACTCGATGGACCAACACGGGCCTAGCTCAGGGAGACCCTCTGTCTCCCTTAATATTTAATTTAATAACTTACAGGTTAAGTCATTTGCAACTTAATGTACTGCTGTCGCAATATGCGGACGATTACGTTCTGTACATTAGAGATAAAGATATGTTTGTATGTGAAATGTATATGCAGAGAGCACTTGATTCTATAATTCAGTTGTTAGGGGAACTTGGATTAGATTTATCTCCTAGCAAATCAAGTTACTGTGTTTTTAGTAGGGGTCGCAGAAGATTATTACCCACCTTACAAGTACATGGTTGTAGACTAACCTTTTCAGAGTGCGTCAAATACTTAGGCATATGGTTAGATAGAAGTCTGCGTTGGGGTAAACATATTAACGAAATAGTAGAAAAATGTTCAAAACTCCTCAATGTATTAAAAGTACTTTCTGGTAGCTCTTTCAGTATACATATCACTCACTTACGCAGGCTGTATATATCATTAATTAGAAGCCGAATAGATTATGGTTGTTATATTTACGATAGTAGTGCGAAAACGCACACTGTAAAACTAGATCGATTACAAAATCAGGCTCTACGATTAATAGGTGGATTTATTAAAAGCTGTCCAATTCACGTTATGGAATGTGAGCTAAACATTATACCGCTATCATTGAGAAGGAGATACTTAGCATACAAATACAATCTGAAATTAATGTCTTGGTCAAATAGTGAAACGTCTGTTATGATTTCCGAATTAAATGGCCTGTGTAATACAAGGTATTGGGAAAACAAAAGAATACCTCTGCTAGTTAACACTTATAAAGATATGTCTGGCATCTCTGTTAATTGTTCTAATATATTAAATATGTTTAATTTAGAGACATGGGTTTCTAGTATCGATGTGGAAAAATATATTAATGTAAAACTTGTATGTGTTCAAGGTTCTAAAACTTTACTAGATTTTCATCTATTACATAATAACGTCATTGCAGAAATTAACGAGAAATATCTTGGTTGGCATTGCATATTTACCGATGGATCTAAAAGTAATTTGGGTTTGGGGGCTGGTTTTTACGACAGAACCTTGCAATATAAAGCAGGCTTTAAAATAGATTGTGAAGTATCAATAATGTCGCTTGAACTCATTGCAATATATCAGGCTTTATCTTACGCATTTAACAATAAGCTGAACAAAATTGCAATATTTTCAGATAGTAAGAGTGCCTTACAACATGTGGCTCGGTGCGCCTCTGGCCGCAGAGGGGCAACGATAGCCTTTAACATCCTTAGACTAATCCTCAATTTTAGCAAACTTGGCAAAGATTTAAAGTTGCAATGGGTTCCAGCGCATATAGGTCTAACAGGGAATGAGGAAGCTGACCGTATAGCTAAATTAGCAGCAGAAGGTGGCGAATTAATAAACTATTCACCAGATTATTGGGAGTTAGTGCCTAAATTCAGAAAGCTTTGCTTTGATCAATGGAACGAAGATTTTAAAACTAAATCCTTAGATAAAGGCATATGGTATAGAACCATACAAGGTGAACTTCCTCGGGTGTCCTGGTTTGACAACACCAGCTTAAGTCGGAATTATGTGAAACTAGCTCTCAGACTGAGATCCGGACATTATCCATCAGCAAAGTTTGCATACTTAATGAAGAAGATTAATTCACCTAATTGCATGAGTTGTAATAAAATTGAAGATGTACAACATTTGCTGATGGAATGTGTCCGGAATAAAGATGAACGTGAATCATTGCTGAAAGAATTCGAACTGAATAGGCTAGAAGTTGGTCTGGTTCAAATCATTTTGTCAAAGCCTAAATCTGAGTTGGCAAGAAATCTGTGTCGGTTGGTAACAGTTCTTCAGCAGTGATTTGCTATATGGATAGGATCCATGTTTTTGTTTTTATTGTTTTCAATTTATGTTTAAGATAGATAGTTAATAAAAAAAAAGCTGTGTTTATATAGTTATAAGGTACAATGGGGTTGACGTGTCCTTAGGGACAAAATCCCCTAAACCAAATAAAGATTAAAAAAAAAAAAAAAAAAAAAGCATACATTTGATTGATAATTTTACATTAAACATACTGTATTCACACATGCTGTGCCGCCTCTAGACACAGATTTAATAAAAATTTACCCTCGTTGGTTTGGAAATACCATAACTTCACGCCTTTACCCGTGAAGGGGTAGATTACACACCCACACTTCTCCAGTTATGTTTTGGTCCCAATTTTACAGGGGGCGAGCCTTTTGCCATCTACCGGACACATTGTTAAGCGAGCTATAATAAACATTTATATTACACCCATAACTTTGAAAAGTCAGAGGTGTGTGCTCGGGGTAACTGGGGATCGAACCCGAGACCTTCGCTCGGCAGTCCGTTACGTACACCACTGGGCTATCGCCGCTCTTTTTTTGGAAATAATTATTTATCCATCAAAATTGAAAAAATATATTATCCATATATTATATCTCCTTTCCACAATCTAAAGGTAAAATTAAGCACGACTCGGTGTTCGTGGTCGTTGTTGAGTCTCAGTAACCAAATCAATATTGGTCTATTGATAAAAAACTACAAAAGTAAATATAAACGGTAAACGGATGCCAAACAAAACTTGAATCACTAGAATGACGAGAAAATGTTTAAATTGTCACCCAAACAAGTTACATACCAACGTGTTGTGTTTCTAAAAATAAGTTACATAAGAACTTCTAAATAGAACTACAAACGTTATCGAAGGTTAGTGAGAATGTGTAGTGATAAGGTTTCTACGTATCTTCAAAGGGCAACGACTATTTGCCCATCGCTCCTGAGGATGCCTCGTGGAGAGGCGAAACACGTGTCGAAACATAGTCGGCGCATAGAGCGAGGTACTCCACGTCAGCTATTTTCCTGGAACCCATTTCCGCATTATTCCATATATCCCTTATCCTTTGTCTCGGCATTGTAAACCTTTTTCTATTGCAATGGTTGGGTTGGGCAATCCGAGGGTGCGTGTTGGGTTCCTCTTTCCTTCTATTAGGTTATAAAAAACTAATTTAACTCATCTCATAGCCTCGAATTAGAAAGTATTGTAATATTTTAGAATTACGTGGTTAATATTAATGTTCCAAGAGGTACATGAATTAAGATTAATTTATGCGTAGTCTTTATCTATGGTTCTTTGCGAAAAAAATAATGTTATAACAAGCTTATTATCTGTAAGCAACTAATTTAAAAAAATCTAGTTTTCTATGCATAACAGAATTTATAAAATTCTATAGGCCAGTTTAAAATAAAACCAGAATTTTCAATGTTTTTCAGCAATTTTGTAAGAAAATATTATATATAAAACTAACTTACTTTGCCGTAATAAATTAGAAAGCTGAAATTGTGACAGTCTTCGCATTGTCCACAAAAACTAAAATTTATAAGTGCTTGCAACTGTTGTCTCTTTATTTCATTCATAGAAGAATATTAAAATATTTCTTCACGTTATTATGACAAACAGCGTAATTTTTGGACGAAATTTTGAACTTAATAAAATTATTTATTACTCTATCAAATATTTTGCTTTTGCCTTTGAAATTCTTACCTTAATCACTAAACTATACTAGGCTTGCTAAATTTGAAATGTCTTTGGCCAAAGAAGTATGGGTATTTTCCAACTAAAAGACCCCTCATCCCTGACATAGTTTATATGTGATGATGTTGCTGAAAACTTGTTTAATATAATAGTAAACATGAGTGAAACTTTTGATCGTTGAAGAGCTTCAATCATTATTCGTAGTTTCATCGGTGTCCATTAGATGTGTTCACCATTATACGGTAATATGGTTTAATCAGGTTTAGTTCTAATGCCGATAGGTTAACGAGAGATAAAATAACACTTTGGCCAATCTTGCAATAAAATTCGAGCCATTAAAATCGTTCACATGCATAAACGCATTCTAATAATGCAGTAACATAAACTTTTAAAAATGAAGTTGTCACAGCAATAGAAGCATTATTTTTATGACTTGAAATAAAGTTAGGAACAATGCACAAACCATGTTCGCACATTATCGTTAAACTTAACAGCGCCGTTCGATTTTAACTGCCAGTCATATTTGATGGTGACGACTGAGTGTTTTTAATAGCTTTTATATTTTTTTGGAGACTTGTCTAAAAATTATCATACGCGGCGGTAACCCAGTGGTGCACGTAACGGACTGCCAAGACGACGATCTCTGGTTCGATCCCCGGGCACACCTCTGACGTTTCGAAGATAAGTGTGTATAAGAAATTTTATCGCTCGCTTAATAATGTGCCCGGTAGATGGCAATAGGCTCGCCCCCTATTACATTGGGACCTAAATATAACTGGCAAAGTCTGGGTGTGTAATACACTTCTACCTTCCCCTACTTTAACGACAACGCGGCAGACCTAAATGGAGACGGCGGGACGACCTGGATGCTTTTGACAGTGACTGGCTGGACCTATGTCCAGCCAGTGTGCTATGCACAGGACAGGAATGCATGGCGGTCTAAGGGAGAAGCCTTTGCCCAGCAGTAGGACAGATTGTTAGGCTGAATTAAAAAAAAGAAAATATGAGACTAAGTACAAAAAGTTGGTACAGTACGCCATAGGCAGACGTTAAGTAAAATCACGCACCTACTTAGAGATAAAATAAGTAGATAAGTTTTCAAAAGGCGTAGCTAAGCTTCTGCATAAATTTACGCCTTGAAATTTCGTCATTTCTACAGAAACTTATCGTAAGAACCAATCAAATCTGTATACATAAAATCTTTGCGTAGCTGACTGACAGACAATATAGCCGAAACTATTGGGCACAAGAAGCTAAAATTTGGCATGTGTGTTCCGTGGGAAACGTAGAGGTGCTAGGACAGGATTTCTCAGAATTTCTATGAGATCGGGAAAGAGGGGTAGGTACAATCAAACAAGTCGGCGCTGGATCAGTTTTAAAAAAAATCCCTTGGCTCGGTCATAGAGTCCAGACACACTTGAAACTGGTTTTGTATACGAGGGTCAATGTGCGTGTAAAGTAGCACTGGAAGCGACGATGTCTTGCTGAGCGATTCTCGCCCTTATGGTGGTCTAGCGGGAAGTTGTTCGACTGTACATACAAAAAAATATGCGGGTGTAGCTGTGGGCATTCTCTAGTCTCACATGCTTTTAAGTTTTATAATGTAAATTTTCCACATAAACTTCTTGAAGTATATGATATAAATTATTACTACCACAGTACTCATAATGCGCCCATTATTATTCAATTAGTTGTACTACTTATCCATTATCGTATAATAATAATGGTCGAACATTTCCTTACAATAATAGGAATGGAGTTTGTGAGTCATTAATTTTATTACAATGGGCCAATAGGTAGAAAATACGTAGGTAATCATGAAAAGTAATGTATTTTCTAGTTAGCTTTTTGCGGCATTTCTTCCAATCCTTTATAAGTTAGGTACTTATTTCATATTTGATATTATTGATATTGTTTTCAGCAAATCATTCACAATTATGTCACTTCAAAGTAAACATTGTCTCCGTAAATTATAAATTATTTAATACGATATTAGTGTATAAATCGTAGTAAAAGTAACATTTAAGTGATTAATATTACTGAAATCGTAAAGTGATATTATAAACTACCTGAAGAAACAGTTCTAATCACGTATAATCTTCATAAACAAAGTGCACAGTGCATTGCAATTTAAAAACTTCCTTAGAAGTGTAAACTAGGATTTATAGTGCTTAAATAACAAAAACATCCAGTGTTATAACAAAACATTACGAAGCAAATAATTTAGAGTGTGTTAATAACTTTTTTTCTTACAAGTATTCGTTTTTTATTTGAACTACATTCAAAACATAACTTATTGCGTAAAAACAGTGCTACCAACATAGTTATTTAACAAAAATCGCGTTCCAGAACTACATGTATTAGCATATTAGCATAAGTGTAAAAATAAAGACGGACATTCACGAGTGTTAACCAAAGAAGTATCAATAAAATTTTAAGGCTAGATATTCACAAAATTTAGAAGAAATGGAATTAAACAGTAATATTACAATGAGAAACCATCGCATACGGAGAACTCACTCGAGTGACTCCATAGAATCATTAGACAACTCTTCTTTAAATTTGAGTGTAAAAAGCATGATGGAATTATCCGCAGACACCAAGAGTGATGAGATTTTAGATTTAATAAATTCGAACAAAAACTTAAAAGAACAATTATTAAGCGCACATGCGGAAATAGAAACGCTTTCCATAGAAATTAATATGTTGAAACAAAAATTGCAAGAACAGGAATTGAAAAATGAGCGTCTTAAAAACATGTGTTCTAGTCTGAGCACAAACTTCAGCAGCAGAAAAAATGAAACAGTTTCAAATAGAAGAAGTACTAATAGAATATTAAGTACTACAAAGCCTAAATATTCTGCACGAAAATTGAACCTTGACGTAGAGTTTCACACTCCGAAACTTTCGTCTCAAACAGATCCCTCTGAACACGTAAATAAAAATGATATCAGCACAAGATTACCTAAAACCGTAGAACGTAATTTTACTGAAGACAAATATAATTTGGCAAATATCAAGAAGAAAAGGAAGCTATGCATCCTAACAAACAGCAGCATAAACAGCAAAATACAAGACATAGAAAGTAATTTTGGAGAACATTTTATCTATTGCCGTTACATTAAAAAGAACTGTAGTATATTGGAATTGCTGGTAAATATTGAAAATAAATTACGAAACTTTGATATGAACGACTATTGCCTGATAGTAGTAGGAGAACATGACTTTAAAAATACAGTTAATTATACACAATTGTTACAATCAATTGAGGCACTGATACAGCCAATAAAACATACAAATATAATAATATGTGTCCCCACCTACGTAATGAACTCACCGATATACAATTATAAGGTTGAAGTGTTCAATAATCTCCTATATACGAACTTAAAACACAATAACGCATATATGATATGTTTTCAAGAGGATCAGGCAGACTTAACATGCACGGAATACAGAATATCTATAGAAATATAATGCTGCGGATACAGGTTGACATGTATATCTTTCCATATGAACACAATATGACATGTAACAGCTATAATGATGACGATACAAATTTGGCAACCGCTACGAAAACAAATCATCAAAGAAATTTGAACAGCATATCCATTGGCCAGTCATTAGTAGCAGAAGAATCGGTGCACAATCAACAAGCGAGTAACTTACAAACAAAGAATTTTTTTCTATAGTTATAAGTATTTGAATGTATTGCATCAAAATATTAATGGTATCTTGAACAAATCTGAACTTTTGACAGTAAATTTGGAATGGCTTAAAGATCAGGAAAAGAGAGTTGATGTTATATGTCTAACTGAACACAATATGACAAAAGATGACACTAAATTACTATTCATTCAAAATTATGTTTATGCAACTTCCTTCAACCGAAAATCTCGTCGTGGCGGTGCATGCATTTTGGTTCGCAATCAATGTGAGTACAAAATAATTACCTCCGTTGAAAAATTTAGTATTTCCGGATTACTCGAATGTTGTGCTATAGAACTGGTACTTCATCGTTTAATAATAATATGTGTTTATAGACCACCTCGAAACAATACACAAGACCTCGATCTTTTCTTCAAAGTATTTAATACTATACTAAATAACTTATGTTTCTTAAAAAAGAAAATTATAATATGTGGCGACTTTAATATAAACACTTTAGTGAACAGCAAAGCGACTGATATTTTTTTGGACACATTAAATAGCTACAACCTAATATTAGCCATTAAGGAACCAACTCGTCCGGTAAGCGGAACGTGTATAGACAACTTTATACACAACATTAAAGGATGTAAATGTGACGTTTATGAATTTGCTCTGTCAGATCATACGAGTCAGTTGTTAACCTGTCCTGTTAAAGAAACTTGCTCATTGCCATATTGGTTCATAAAACGAAGAGACTATTCGACAGAAAATATTTTAAAGTTTAAAGAATGTATACAAGCCCTTACCTTCCACGAAATATACAATATGGATAATCCAAATGAAGCATTTGATTATTTTCATGAAATATTCACCTTATTTTATTATTTATGCTTCCCTTTAATATTAATAAGGAATACATCTCACAAAAAACCATCGTGGATGTCAAAAGGCATTAGAAATTGTGCCCAGCAAAAGAGAGCCTTGCTGTGGCAACTTAGAAAGCAGCCTAGTACATATAATAAGAATAAATTCAAATCTTACTCTCAACGTTTAAACAAAATAATAAAAATGACTCAGAAAGCTCAAAATAACTTCAAAATTAATACTGCCTTTAATAAAAATAAAGCAACTTGGTCTATTATTAATCATACTAAGAAAAACTTTGTAAAGGAGAATATTAGGGAAATCAAAGTAAATGGAAAAGTAATAAGCGACCCGATGGCAATCGCGGAAACGTTTAATACATATTTCGTTAGTGTCAATGACGTAAATCGGACTGTAACAGACGCAAATTTAAAACTATCAACAGGTAACAAGAATTATGGATCCATGTTCATGAATGCAACAACTGCTTTTGAAATCAATACCATAATAAATTTATTGAAAAACACTAAAAGCACAGGTTATGATGATGTTTGTACAAATGTTGTAAAATGTATATCTGAGTTTATTTCACCTGTTTTATCTCACATTATGAATTTATGTATATCTTCTGGCACATTCCCAGATAAATTAAAAATAACTATAGTGAAACCTTTGTACAAAAAGAATGAAAAACATATCTTAACAAACTACAGGCCAATAGCACTAATACCAGTATTTTCAAAAATATTTGAAAAGGTTATAGCTAAACGTCTTAATGATTATTTTGAAACAAAAAGACTCTTTACAGAAAAGCAAGTCGGTTTTAGAAAAAATAAGTGCATAAATCAGGCTATATACAATTTTTTGAATACAGTAATGACTGGTTTAAATGAAAAACAATTGGTTGCGGCACTTTACATGGATTTAACTAAGGCTTTCGATTACGTTAGTCATAGCATACTATTAAATAAATTAGAGGCCTATGGTGTTCGAGGTAATGTGCTAAATCTTCTTAAGTCATACCTTACGGACAGAAAGCAATGTACGCAAATTACTCGAATGTGTTTAAAAACACAAACCGATACTGTTTATACTTCCTCATATCGTTCAGTAACACAAGGTGTCCCACAAGGGAGTATTCTCGGTCCATAGCTATTCATTATTTATGTAAATGATCTTCCACATTTTGTGCAACATGAAATTGTCTTATTTGCAGATGATAGCACAGTTATGTTCACCAACTCAAGTAAGCATCAATTAGAATCAGACATTATCCAAACTCTTGACACAATAATTCAATGGCTATCTAATAATAATTTAATAATTAATTTAAATAAAAGTAGTATTATGACATTTATGAATAGAAAAAATAATTTAGTAGACCTTGACATAAATTTCAATGGACAAAATATAGTTAAAGTTGACAACGTCAAATTTTTAGGTTTAAATCTTGATTCCAAATTAGACTGGAAATCGGAAGTAGAAAATATTTGCACTAAACTTAGTAAATTTTCATATGCGCTCTATATGCTCGCAAAAATTGTGAACCAATCTGCAGTCATTTCTGCATATCATGGCTACGTAGAATCTGTGCTGAGATATGGCGTCATCTTTTGGGGTAACTCGGTAGACATAGAAAAAGTATTTAAAGCTCAGAAGAGATGTGTGAGGGCAATTTGTAAATTGAAACATACAGACACTTGTAAGCCATTTTTCATTAGTCTAGAATTATTAACCCTTCCAAGCATATACATATACGAGGTAACCATGTTTGTTCTCTTGAATATTTCAAATTTTGCACAATTAAAAAGCAAAAGGCATGAAGCAAAAATATGTTTTCCAACAAATAAAACAGCGCAGTTCAGTAATAGTTTTTTCTGTATGGCACCACGTATATATAATCATCTTCCTGTAGATATATTAAAATGCGCTAGTCTAAATATACTTAAATCAAAACTGAAACAGTTACTTATCCAAAAGGCATATTACAGCGTAAAGGAGTACCTCGATGACAGATTCACATGATTTAAATTTTGAGATTGTTAATTATTTGTAATGTAATATTATTTTTCGTGTTAATTTCTACTATTTTAATTTAATTTGTATTTTTTATTTTGATTATTTTATTAATATTGCTATTTATTTGACATTATGATTTAAATTTTGAGATTGTTAATTATTTGTAATGTAATAATATTTTTTGTGTTAATTTCTACAATTTTAATTTAATTTGTATTATTTAATATTGCATGCTAAGTGGCGGAATATGGCTGTACGATATTATTATCTTATAATGTAAAACATCTCCTAAACCTATATTCGCAATAAAGATATTCTGATTATGATTCTGATTCTGATTATATTATTACTAGAGGACGCCAGCAGCTACGCCTGCATTTTTTTTAAATATACCCGTTTTGGCTGATCCCGTGGGAATTTCGGAAAATCCGTTCTTAGTGCACCCCTACGGTCCCCAAGGAACATACATGCCAAATTTCAGCTTCCTGCGCCCAATAGTTTCGGCTGTAGCGTGTCTGTCAGTCAGTCAGTAACGCAAGGATTTTATATATTAAGATAGTGTTGGTTTCGTTGTAATTTATTTCAAACAACTGTATGATATTTCACTTACTACTTGATACTGATTTGTCTATCAAAGTCAAAGTTTTAATTCATATAACTACTTAGACTTCCTCTAACTAAATTAATCACAATTATGAGTCGGAAAGTTTTATTCGTCAATATATTAATGCCCAAGCATCAAATGACTTTGAGAGGATTTAAACTTAGCCAATTCTTATACTTATACTAGTCAACGCCAGCGGCTTCGCACGCAGATATTTTCGAATTTCCCGTTTTGCCCGATCCCGTGGGAATTTTGGGAAATCCCGTCTTAGTGCACCCTTACGGTCCCCAAGGAACATACATGCAAAATTTCAGCTTTTTGCGTCGCGTAGTTTCGGCTGTAGCGTGTTTGTCAGTCAGTCAGTCAGTAACGCAAGGATTTTATATATAAAGATGTGATCAACTCAATATGACAGAATACCATAGTAAAAGTTTTAAACAAAAACTATTGATTGGAGAAATTAAAGATAAATTGCTATTTTCGTAAGGTTAAGTTTTTTTATGATATTAATATTCTACCACATACGCACAAAAACATCTAGTCCCTAACTAAACAAGGCATGGTTTAAGGTTGGTGGTCTTATCTTTAATAAATACACTAGAGGACGCCAGCAGCTACGCCTGCATTTTTTTTTAATTTACCCGTTTTGGCCGATCCCGTGGGAATTTCGGGAAATCCCTTCTTAGTGCACCCCTACGGTCCCCAAGAAACATACATGCCAAATTTCAGCTTCCTACGCCCAATAGTTTCGGCTGTAGCGTGTCTGTCAGTCTGTCAGTCAGTCAGTAACGCAAGGATTTTATATATTAAAATGATTGTTCACACATCCTTGTTCATGCACACGAATGTTTGACTTGAGCAGGAGTTGAACCCGTGAATTTTGCCGTGGCAGTCATTTTTACACTCCCGCCACGCCGCCGGGTCGTCGGTTTTAAATAGATACCAAATACTACATAACTACCTCGTTGGTCTCGCGGCATAAATGTGCGCGTGGGATTGGGAGGTCTCGGGTTCGATTCCCGGGTCGGGCAAAGTGTTATTGGGTTTTTCCGTTAGGAAATTCTCAGTAGCAGCACGGAGTCTGGTAATGTGCCCGGTACGGCAATAGCCTCGCCCCTTATTACGTTGGACCTAAAAATTCATGACGAAATGTGGGTGTAATATTAATAAAATTCGGGGATACAGGCGTGGGTCTATAAAAAAAAATTAAAAGAAACTACATAACTACCTTTAGTTAATTCCATACCATTACCATAGTTAATTCAGGCTTCGGTAGAAGGAATGCGCTATGCAAGACTTACCTTAACATGGAAATGAATGCCAATTGAAATGGCATAGCGGATAGTATAATGAAGATTGACCTTAAAGAACAGCGCTCTCATTCAATATAATTAGCCTTTGGTCCGGCACTAAGCAGCAATGTAAATTTAATTCTCAACAATATTGACCCTGTAAATAATATTGAAACACCGGACTCTTCACAGAAGAGATAAATGCATGCATGATTAACAAGGATGCGAGCGAATAAGATTTGAATGAAAATAGATTTTAACCCGTTTCTAGTGTTTTCCACCTCGACAAAAATATATAATGCCCAGTGCGATTTCCTGACTTTATACATCTTTGATTCCTCTTCTATAGGATTCAAAATGACGATGAAAATGCACAAAAATAGTCATGGAGAAAATGCATCCTGTAGAACATTTTTTGTGGCCTGATAGTAGCAGTTGAAGTAATTAAAAGCAATATATTCCAACTTATTACATTTCAAAATTAAGCACTTACAAGCCATTTCTAATAACAGGGCAAAAATGCCTATAAAGACATTAAAATGAATACAGAGTTTAACGTACCCTAATAAAAGACAAAGTAGAAACTAAAACATAATTCCAAATTGCTAAATAGTTGGTCTAGAAATTTCAAGCCACGGTGCCCTAATCCTTAAAAGGTGGCTTAGACGCTCTGTCCAATTTAGAGGCAATGTCTGAAGCCCTTTTTATACTAAATCCCCTACTTTATAATGTAATATTTTAAATTAATAGGCGCTATTATTTATTTCGTTGCTTTGAAGAAATTTAGTTTTTACTCTTATTTCTTTAAATTCATATATTATTTCATACAAAAGGATTAGATATTTATAATAGCAAACAAAAACTAACTTATTCTTAAAACACTGTAATAATAAGACTGCCTCGTTGGTCTCGCGGCATAAATGTGCGTGTGGGATTGGGAGGTCTCGGGTTCGATTCCCGGGTCGGGCAAAGTGTTATTAGGTTTTTCCGTTAGGAAATTTTCAGTAGCAGCTTGGAGTCTGGTAATGTGCCCGGTACGGCAATAGGCTCGCCCCCTATTACGTGGGACTAAAATAAATCTGGCGAAAAATGGGGGTAACAATATACCTCTGCCTACCTCTTCGGGGATATAGGCGTGAGACTATGTATGTATGTAATAATAAATATAAACTCATATTGGACTTTTATGAAATTCGACAATATATGTCATGTCTAAAAGAAAACATCGCGGCATCGCTGAAATAAAGCTTATAGATAAAAATAACACATTAACATCCTTGTATCACGATAACCGACAGACTCGCAGGCGTGGCCGCGGGCAAAAGCTAGTCCTTTTATACAGTGTGAGTGCTTGGCCATAGTAGCGCGGGCAGCCCGCGCGCGGGCCGCGCGCGGCGCCGCGCCCATCTTCGTGTGTCCGTAGTGGCGCGTTCGCGGGTGCGGTGAACAGTGTTTGTCAAATTTAGGATCGCGGCTAGATGAATATGAGTTTTCAGTTAGATGACGTTAACACTCACCATAGTAACACTATGTCAATTGTTCACCAAATTCGTACCTAACTGATAACAAGGTTGTAGCCGTGCGGATAATACAACCGCCTCACGGTCTGAGGGCGTGGGTTCAAATCACATTTATAACTGTTATAATAATTTTGGTTTTTATGATATTTGGAAAATGTTTATAAATATTTGGCAAATATTAGAAATAAAAATATTATTTTGAATAAAAATTGGAAAATTCTAGTAACTTCAGGTACGACTGGAAGGGTTAAAAAGAGATATGTGGTAATGTAAATAAATAAAACAAATTAGAATTTATACAGATACTTTGCATTTTTAAGTTCATCATTATATAATACTAGCTTTTGCCCGCGGCTTCGCGCGCGTTGAAGTCGGGGTAACATTAATTTACTTTCAGTCTCAAGTTGTGTGAGACTCTTGATTAGTCTAAAGAGTTCAGAAACTCTATAGAGTACAAAGTAATTCGGTTAGTATCCATGACATTATCTACCATTATATATAGGTACCGAATATATATCTATAAACACTTTCGCATTTATAATATTAGTAGAGTATTTTAGAAGATTGACTGATATGTAAGTAACCTATCTTTAGGGTTCCCTAGCCAAAGGCTTAAAACTGAACCCCTATATGAACCATGAACCATGAACCATGTATCCGTTTCTATGTCGCATAAACTGTATGCCGAAACTATTAAGACTACAAACAAAATTGGTAAGTAGATGTATTCTGTGAACCGCTTTATGATTTATATACAAAAAATATATATCTGTCCTGTACTAGCGGGGTGCCTATGGAGATTTTTTAATTTAAATTTTGCTTCCCAAATCCCTTGGTGCTCAATATCAATAAACAATATCGATACACAAACACTACGGAAACCAAAGTTATTTTTGCTGGCGAAAAATTTATGGTGATATTTGGCTAGGGGGCTATGTGATGCTTATGTTAAGTGAATCCCTCTACTACGTTAACCATGATGAGCGAGTTTGACTCGCACTTGATTTCATAATTACTCATAATATCGTTGCTCATAAAAGTTTGAGATCCGCACGCTCCACATTGTTTGCCGCTTGCCGCCCGCGCATTCACTACGGACACTTGTATGAAAGTCCTATGGTTTGAGTTGCCCGCGTGCTCCCCGCGCTGCACAGCTCACGCCGCTCGCCGCGACCGCTCTTCCACTGCGTACACTCCTATAGAGTTCCATATGTTTGAGTTTCCCGCGTCGCGCCCGCACCCGCGCCCGCCTTTCACTGTGGCCGAGCACTCACAGCTGACTGCACAGCAATATATTTTGACATTTCATATCGAACCAATAAAAGCCAACGCTTGTATTACAATCGAGAAATCAGACATTAATACCTTAACATATCCAACCAATAGTCTGCGTATTATAGGAATGTGCCTATCGAAGGAATTCATATAAATTCATAGCAATGTTCAGCATTACATGGTTGAGGTTTTACTGTACATGTCTCCCACAATATATTTGCAATAAAGAAATAACGTTTAAAGGAATAAAATATATTATGTGTAACTGGAAACATACGAGAACAGTTTTGGGTGTAAAAGACAATATTATTTGTATGTGTTGATAAGAATAAGTTTATAAGAAATAATAAAATATCCAAATTTATAATCAAAGCCATTCATAATCAGTTTTTACTAAGTATTTTCATGGGCTTACGCGAATGTTACACATGTCATCATCAGCCCTTTATACTGTCCCACTGCTGGGCACGGGCTTCTTCTCACTATGAGAAGTGTAAGGCCATAGTCCACCCGCTGGCCAAGTGCCGGCTGGGAGACTTCACATGTCTTTCGAGAACATTATGGAGAACTCTCAGACATGCAGGTTGCCACACGATGTTTTCCTTCACCGTTTAGCAAGCTATAATTAACAATTGAATGTTACACATTGAAATTACAAATTTTATCGCGATATATTGTTTACTGAGATTCCATTTATACAGAATGACCTAGATGATTTATTATAATCTGGAACCGTGGTCATGGCTGACACAAATTTAAGAGGCACCGTAGTCAAGTTATTTTTTTATGTATTCCAATTGCTATTATTGATCAAATTTGCAAAAATCTATCTCTGTGTATGGCGCAAAGATAACTGAATTTATTTAATCGTAGAATATAATACCGATAAGTCAGTATAAAAACCACCAACATCATAGCCGATAGAAGTCCAGTGCTGGAGACAGACATCTCCCAAGGATTGCCACCCTAGAAAAATAAAATTACGATATCTATGATTGCCACATATCTACACACGCTTCTTGAAGACCAATAAAATCGTCGTAACACCTTGTAAGAGGCGTTATAAGAAACAATTTATACAGGTTGTTACAAGACCCATCACCAAGCCGAAGTCTACTCGTTGTGGACATCATGCCAAGTCATACTAACTAAAAATAATACCTGGGAAACGAATTCCTTTTAAGTTTTCACATTTTTAAAACCGCAATTAAATGCGCAATGCTCGAAATACCTACTTATCTATGGGGTCCTAGGGCATCTAAAGAAGATATTGGCGGGGTAAATGCATCGATTTTGTACCTAACTAGAGGACGCCAGCAGCTACGCCTGCATTTTTTTTAATTTACCCGTTTTGGCCGATCCCGTGGGAATTTCGGGAAATCCCTTCTTAGTGCACCCCTACGGTCCCCAAGGAACATACATGCCAAATTTCAGCTTCCTGTGCCCAATAGTTTCGGCTGTAGCGTGTCTGTCAGTCAGTCAGTAACGCAAAGATTTTATATATTAAGACTAGAGGACGCCAGCAGCTACGCCTGCATTTTTTTAAATTTACCCGTTTTGGCCGATCCCGTGGGAATTTCGGGAAATCGCTTCTTAGTGCACCCCTACGGTCCCCAAGGAACATACATGCCAAATTTCAGCTTCCTGCGCCCAATAGTTTCGGCTGTAGCGTGTCTGTCAGTCAGTCAGTAACGCAAGGATTTTATATATTAAGATTATAAACATTCCATACTAACTATGAGCCTCAATATCTCCTGAACCAGTAATTTCCCAGGTATGGTGCCGAAGTAAAAAATGTTCGTAGTGATTGGTTCAACATGGGATTTCAGTTTTTGTTAAGGGTTTTCTTTTTACACCCTGTATACATAAAAACGAATAGCCGAAATGTTTGTACGCGCATAAGTTCCAAGCGGCTGAACCAAATTGGATAAATCTTTCTTTTATGTGTTCGTTATAGTCAGGAGAAGGTTTATATACTTAAAAAAGTTTAAAAATAAAATGTCGTTTCGAAGTTCGTCGGGTCAGCTAGTATGTAGATAAAATGCACAAAATATTTGCTCGTATATTCACATAAAAACCAAAGAATTTCGTATCTATCGCTAATATTAACGTCACCAATACTTTTTCACACGCGATAACCCGCCAGCTATTCTATCACAGCGAATGTGAACACATAATCGAATAAGCGTGTTCATTCAATAGAAAACTATGCATTTATTGGTTTTATTATAATGTTCTATAGATGTGACTGCACGGATGACATAGTCGATCAAAGAGGCTCCTCGATGTTAGCGGTGTCCGGTATAGTGGCTTCGAATTCTACATGAGACAATTTTTTGTAATCCTTAAACCGTTGTTTTGAGTCTGCACTGTGTACATTGATTGTGAATATTGTTAAGTCTCCCACAACACAGGAACGATTTTCTAGGTTTTGGTGACTTTTAAGGAATAACCGACTTAAACTTACATAAATTCGTACAATGTTAAAAGCTTGGCGCCTGTTTCATTTACATCAGAGCGCACCGTGCTTCGGAGGGCACGTAAAGCTGCCGGTCCCGGTTCTTGTCTGAGGACAATAATTGTTAGGCCATGTTGGAGCCCTTTGGGCGGTCTAAAAACTCCGACACCAGAGTTGCCCACAAACTTACACGAAAAAATATGAAAGTAGTAATCAACACACATATTCGAGGTCAATTTCTAATTAGATTTAAACCAGCTGCATTTCGTGTTCACACAAATGTTAATCGTTTTCATTACAAACTTAAGAGGTGGAAAAATAGACTAGCTGTGGTCCTTTGATGTGCACTAGTGCTTTTACGGCCTCGTGTATCGCTGACGTCATTTAATGGCATCCTATTGAAGCAGCCGGTCATTCATTTGGTTCAGTCTTTGTTCTAACTTACTCTGTCCTTTATAGAGCTTTGACTTTGACATGCGTTTCAGTGCAATTGCATGTAGCTATATGAAGTAAGTAGTGTTTATTTTCCAACTCCTCCAATATACTTCTGATTAAGTTCGTTGCGGGTTCCAAGACAGTTTAACCTTAGAGCATAGATATTTAAATAGAGGCACATTTCTTAAGGGCGCTCTGTAGACAAACTTTCTGTGACCAGTGTGACCCATATTGCCGCTTGGCGGCGTGGCAGACGCGCTGTGACAGCTGACTCTACGAGTGCAAGAGAGACGAAAGTTTCTCCTGTGTATCTTAACTACAAGAGCAAGAGAGACGGAGAACGACGCCAGCGCCGCCAACGGCGCCAACTACGTACTACACTGACAACCGTCAACACGCCAGTTGGAATCGGCACACGAAACCCTTAAGAAATGCGCTTCTATTATGTAAATCTGTATTCATTGGTTTAACTTTCCCCGGGACTTCACGAGTGTCAAAACTCGTTGTCATGTCACTAGTGCTGAATCTACTACACCAGGTGACACAGTAGTGGAAACGAGGATGGGACTATATGAAGTATAAGTATAGTGAAGTTCAGATTTTGTACCAACTCATAAAAAAAAATTTACTTAATTGAGTGTTACAAGTCCAGTTATGGCAAAATTACGATATTCATCGATATACTGAATTTGTTGATTTATATTTTTCCCATCAAGATTATTGATTGCTTTTTCCCTTAAAATATTATTTTTAAATTTATATTATGCATTATTACGAATGCCATATCCCGTATCTAGTTCTAATCACTGATCTACAATATCATTTCTTAGAATACGTTTAAATATAGGTACTGCTTGCTCTCTCTGGAGAAATGTTATATTTTTAGATTTATCATCAATATCGTGTTTATTACTGACACTGAAAATTCAAGTCAATGAGCAGAAGAAAACTCTAAGTAGTAAAGTTAGCAATGTTGACTTCTTTAGTACTTTGATTCAGAGCATTTCATTTTTAAATTTAATCTGAGCGCATTAAAACTTAAATTTCTTAGCGATATTTGAAATTCACTCATGAAAAGGTATACTTTTTTATGCATTCCTCAGTCCTTGATTATTTGGCATAAAACTTTTTGAAGTAATAACTTTATGAAAATATATATTTATTTGCTCAGGTCACTAGAAAATAAAATATATACACGGTGTGTCTACTCGTCTTGCACACCATGCCAAGTTATAATGCAAAAATAATACAAGAGAAACAAAAAAATATTGGCTTAACATGAATGCTCGAGATATCTATTTATGCGTGCATAGGACATGCAAAGAGGTTGGACGTTTAGACTAGAGAGAACATGCCCTATAAATTTCCTTATACCGAACGTGCAACATGTAATGTCAGTTGGTCTTAGTTGGTTAATCATAACGTCAAATTACGCGTCTCATTTAAAGAGGCATATACTCTTTACATACTCATATATTTGACTACATTCTCTAAATAGCCGTGCTGTGATCTGTCAACAGTGTAAAATTTGTTGGCTGTTTGTGTTTACATTTTTAATAACTTTTTTGCATTTAAATAGTAAGTAAGCTTATAACAATTAAATAGTGTACTCATTAATTAATACACATCGTGTATGTGATATCGGGATGTGGATTCCACTATTCTCGGAACGGAAATAACTGGAGAAACTTTATCTTCTAGCAGTGAGTCGGAATTTTCCTACAAATGTATTTACTTTTCTCATATTAATGCTATAATGAGTGTTAAGTTTACACAATATCATTGTATTGCAAATCAAAGGAACAGCTTGCATACGTATGTGTTATGAATTTTACTCACAAATTGTTATTTTGTACATTTATTGATTTAATAGCCTTAGTGATGGGATTTGACAGTGAAAGGAGATATCGATGTTTTTTGAATGAGGGATAAATACGGAAACTAACTATCGGACATGAATGTAAAACTGTAGCTGGAAACGACAGCAGGTAGCCGCGGTTGCTAAGTTGACAATAAACAAAGACATCCAGCGGTCTAATTTTCTATCGCGCGTTTGATAGTAAGCGCAGTTTAATGTACATAATTTACTTAGATACCTACCTTAAAAGTAGCGTCTATTAACCTAAAGCCAAGTGTTCCAGTGTAAGCGCGTGTGTGTAGGCTTACATTTCTGCATGTATAAAATAGTAGATGGATTAGGGATGCGAGTAGCATTTTTTCATTACTAAGAAGGTGTTTTTTATTACAGGTTGCCTATTAATGACGTCACAAGAAAACTTTGGATAAATGCCGTTGGACGGCCTAGTGTGATTTAGCAGAAGTACCATCATATTTGTTCACGTCATTTTGAGAAAGACTGTTTTTTAAAGACAGAAAGCACCTGGCGTCGTTTAAAACCGAAAGCCGTAGTTTTAACATATTAATAAAATATAATAATTACAACGATTTTAATTAATCTACCTACTTCTATATTATTTACCATATTAGTGCTATCCTGACTGATCAAAGACGTCTTGCCTTGTAGTCCGCTACATAATATTCTACCATAAAATATAATATTCTTTCACATTCACACAACATTATCTGGTCCCAAACTAAGCATATCTTGTACTACGGGTACTAGACAATCGATAAACATGCATATACAGTGTGTTTCATAAACCCCCGTCTGATCTCGAAAGGTCATATTACTGACTTATCAGGCATACCAGGAAAAATAATAAAAAAAATCTAGGTCATCATAAAACATCAGAATAAATTTCCTTAGCTCAGTGCTAACGAGAAACATTACCCCGCAATTGGCGAAAATTCTGTAAACTAACAACACTCCCCTCAATAGCGGAATCCTTTATGATTCTTAAGGCCCATCCACACGGCACAATTTTACCACTGATCAAATTTTCAATGGAATTGGCTTTGCCCGTCTACACGACACAATCAAATGACTGAATTTCATTCCGTCCACCTAATTGGTTAAAATCTGGTGGTCCGCACACCCGATGAACTTGAGTTGGACGACTGGCGTCTACACGTCACGATTTAATCAAGTGATTTAGTCAAGTTGGACGTAAAATTGTGTCGTGTGGATAGGCCTTTAAATTTATTAAAAATTGTCGGCTTTCGCCGCTTACCGTGTCAAAGGGCATGCCGCCTTTTTAAAATAGTGCAATTTTACCGTCAAGCGAGCCACCGTACACAAAGGGACCGCTCTAGTGATGTTTACGATCAAGAGATAATATCGATTTATTTAATTTTAACATGACATGTTAAAACTAGAATGATAGCCTGCTAGGCTACTAGGCCAATGATAGCCTAGTGATGATACCAACGGATTGCCGTGCAGAGGGTATCGGGTTCGAATCCACGGCGCGCATCAATAATAATACATACATAATAAGATAATAAGACTTTTCCAAGTTACGTGCGTAATAAATAGTTAATATCCCTGTGTCTCGGAGAGCACGTTAAACCGTCGGAGCAACAGTCATGAAGATCTTTGACAGTCGTCACGCGGAGTCAGTACCCTTAAATAAACTGATTCTAGTCTAAACCATGGAATGTTTTTATTTATTAACAGCAAATAAAAACATAAATTTACACAAAGCTGACGTTTTAGGGGTTTAGCTACCAATATTCTATCAGGTAAACAATAACATAAAATATCGATAGAAACAGTACTCCAGTGAATACCATTTGTTACATCTCTAATTATTTACCTATTTGATTTACGAATTAACTATTTGCCTACTTGAACACTCAGTCTTTCGCTAGCTTTCCTTTTGTTTAGACTTCCGCGTGAAATAGTAGATTCGTTAGGTATGTCATATTCAAACCCTGAATACTTTAACATGTTGATGTGCTTAGGTAGGAGTGAATGCAATTATGCAGGTGCTCGTAGGGAGTACGAGGAGCGGTATGCCAGACCACGGGGTCTACCCGTGCCGTCGGAGCGCGCGTTTCAACGGCTTCACCACCGGGTGTACAACACGGGCAGTGCTCGCGATGATTCGAATCGCAATCATGGTGGCAGACCACAAAGTAGCGACGGTGTAGTGGAACAGGTCTTACAATTATTCGCTGAGGATCCCACGCAGAGTACCAGGAGTGCGGCACGTGAACTGGGCACCAGTAACGCGCGAGTGTGGAGGATATTAAAAGAAGACGGCCAGCATCCTTTTCACTACCAACGTGTTCACTCACTTATGCCGTCGGACTATGCCCACAGAAGACAATACTGCAACTGGCTACTTGGCAAAGTAGAAGAGGATGCTACGTTCTTGGAGCGCGTGTTATTTACCGACGAATGTTCATTTGTGCGGACGGGTGTTTTCAACTGTCACAATGAACACGTCTGGGCTGTTGAAAATCCACACGCGATGAAAGAAAGCCACTTTCAACATCGTTGGCGCATCAATGTGTGGGCGGGAATCCTCGGCGACCGTATTATTGGTCCGCATTTTTTAAATGAAACCATGAACGGTACCAATTATTTAAGATTTTTGAGGGAAGTTCTAAGTGACGAGTTAGATTCGTTGCCGTTAAGCTTCCACCGCAGCTTGTGGTTCCAGCACGACGGTGCCCCACCTCATTTTTTACGAGCTGTGCGTGAGTATCTTGACGCACAGTTCCCTGGCAAGTGGATTGGACGAAGCGGGCCTATCTCGTGGCCACCAAGATCACCGGACCTAACGCCTTTAGACTTTTACTTGTGGGGACACGTTAAACAAATAGTGTACCAAAAACCGTGTGACACTGAAGAAGAAATGCGTGCGCGTATCGTTTCTGCTTTCCGAAGTTTAAACCCAGGAGTGTTAAGAAGTGTGCGTTCGGATATGGTGCAAAGGTGCCGTAAGTGTCTGGACGTGGGCGGCGGACATGTGGAGAATGACCGTCGCAACTTACAGCAAGTTGATATTTTTATCAATTAAGGTAGGTACCTAGTTACGTAAGATTAAACCAATTAAAAAGTAGGTAGTTATTAATGTAAGTACCGTAGTCATAGCGCGACGATTTTCTCTTAGATGGGTGACCGCGTGTGACATTACATGAAAGCGCTTCCGGGCTTCCGACGGCCCGTAAAGCCGCATCCAAGAATCGTTAGGCCATGTCGTAGGTATTCGAGCAGTTTGAAAACAGTGGCACCAGAGTTGGCCACGCACTCGCACGAAACAAACAGAAAACCTTAATACTGTACTTTGTTTTACGGAGTTTTACCTAAACTGTCAAAGCAAAAGATCAGCTGTTGCATCAAGTGCATAAAATCTGTTTATACCTAAAATAATACTTGGCACGTGTAAAGGACGATGACGCGCGGCGGCGGCTTTTGTCAAAGGAGGCGGTCGGTTGGCCTATGCACTCAAAGGCGCCGCTTTTGCCGTCAAATTTTTATGAACTTTAGGTAGATACCTAGCTAATACGATTTATGAGTCTTTAGTGTTGCCATGGGTAATCTGATATGATATTATTTAAAATTAATTAAATTTACATGGGAAAATTTTATGTTGAATTTCCGTGAAATAATGACAAATATCTCATCATTTTACGCTACTCTACAACCCCTTCATTGATCGGACGGATGGATATGTAACACCCTGTATACTTTTCTGTAAATATATTACATATTACACATAGTACCATCCAGACCAAGAAAAACATCCATATTCATGCACACAAATGTTTGACTTGAGCGGGAATCAAACCCGCAAGCTTCGACGGGGCAGTCGGATTACCTACAACTCTAAAAAAATCAACGTGATATGATGCGACGCAAACAAATTGCCAAAGCCTGCCGTGCCGCATTAGCCAATCTGGTATAATTCGTACAATACATAATCTAAGTGACAGTTTCTTAACATCGCATCGCAACGCATCGCTCATTAGTTTATTAATACTTTTTGTCAATAGATTTTATGGCTAAAACGAACAATGAAGGCGCACGCAAACTGTTCGGACGCGACTTACTTTCGCGACAGTAAGTCGCGACACATAGTGTGCACACCCTTTCGGACGCGGCTTTCTGTCGCGTCCGCGTCCGATACAACCATAGACACGCCAGGCTGTCTATGCAATACACTAAGGCTAGGTAGGAGCATATTTTTCTTAATTCAGGGCACTAGCAGTTAGCACTATTAAATTATATTATTGGTATACCTTGAAGTAAAGCAGAACTGTTGAATTGAAAGTGAATTTATCATTTTTGACTATATTCGGTATAAAATCAATATTAAGGCCGTACCATGGACAATATACGGATGACAGTAAACGTCCGCAGACGCTTACTGTCATTTTTCCAGATTGCTATCGGACGTCTGAACGCTCAAGGTCACGTCCGCGACAGACGTCCGACAGTGTGCACACTTGAATGGATTTTCCTTGTCCAGATACAGGCCTTGCCACACGGCACAATTTTACGTCCAACTTGACTAAATCACTTGATGAAATCGTGACGTGTAGACGCCAGTCGTCCAACTCAAGTTCATCGGGTGGGCGGTACCACCAGATTTTAACCAATCGGGTGGGCGGAATGCAAATCAGTGATTTGATTGTGTCGTGTAGACGGGCAAAGCCAATTCGATTGAAAATTTGATCAGTGGTAAAATTGTATCGTGTGGCAAGGCCTTACCCTTCTGTCGCGACTTACTGTCGCGACAGTAAGTCACGACAGATAGTTTGTGCGGGCCTTTAAACACGTGATTTTTTTAGTACTGTCTGTCTGGCAACTCTTTGCAAAGCACTGTCCGGCGTCAACAGCAAAAACTACAATTTCAATATTTTAGTTGTTTATTTATACGGCTTAAATATATCGACACATACTAAAGTTAGACATTTGACCAAAAATATTTATCGATAAATCATCACTGTTACGAACAACACTCGGTTTCCTAACTCTATGTTTTGTCTACTGTTTGCCTACCACGATTCTGCTATAAGAGCGTGCTGCTAAACCTATCGACAGCTCTTTCTATCATACTGCATGTGCCATTAGAAAGAAGATATCAATCATAGCAACCGCTGTTGTTATTTAGTGTTACTTCTATGCCTTAGGTTATATTTCTTTGAGGACATGTATACGTATAGACAAAATTGACGCGAGAAATGCGTCAAGTTTATAATAATTAGAAAAAAAATTGTGACTTTGAGCCTCAATATCTCCTGAAGCAGTAATTTCTGAGGTACGGTGCCAAAGTAAAAAAGAATCGTAGTATTTATCCACTATTTCCACCGTAATCAATTCATGGAAGGCATACAGAAATAGTAAAACGTGATCGACAGCACCAACAATTATGTTCCTATACAAATAATACAGAGATAAATTTTTCAATCAGAATTTCGAACAATATTAAACATTTTTTTTCATAGTCTCACGCCTGTACACAAGTACGCAAGGGGTAGGCAGAGGTGTAATATTACACCCACATTGCGCCATGAATTTTTAGGTCCCACGTAATAGGGGGCGAGCCTATTGTCGTTACCGGGCACATAACCAGACTCTGGGCTGCTACTGAGAATTCGGAAAAACCCAGTAACACTTTTTGCCTACCCGGGTATCGAACCCGGGACTTCCGATCAGCAGTGACATACGCTATCCACTGGGCCACGGAGGCAGTCGTGAAACATGAATAAATAATTGTTTTTAAATTACACGGCAAGCAACAAGTTACAATAGAGAAACCAAGATTATTTTTTCCCAAGTCACAATACGATTAGCAGACAAAACAGCGTGAAATCTGGTAATTGGTATTAATTAATTTATTAGCACACCAAAACACGGTTTTAAAGTTATCATTAATAAAATCGCTATGGGAACAGTTTGCTTTATGTTAGGTTATCCTACTTCATGCGTAATTTTCTCAGACTTTGTAAATGAGTAGTCTTTTAAACCAATGAAATTTATCACATAAAAAATTACGTGAAAAGAAATCTTAGTCTAATAATCTAAATATCTAAATAAATAAACTATTACAACCCTGTTTACAGCGTATTTTACAACGTTTGTAACTCTAATTATTACAATCTCTTTTGAATTTGAAATCCTTTGATAATTTAAAGTTATTTTAACCGCTTGCTTGCTCCGCGCCGCAACCCACGCCGGCCCCTCTGCCCGGCCACTTGAAAGCGACAACGATCAAATGCCCGCGCGTTTTTTTCGCCTCGGCGCGCGGGTTGGTTTCCACACAATTGGTCCTTGTGACTCAATTTGTTTTGAAAGGTTGTCAAGTGTTATATTATTTATGTTTGTTATGAAACGAACTATACAATGTTATCTTTGTTTATTTAGATTACGACTCTGGTGTCGAGTGATGCTCGTTTGAAATTGATATAGCGCGTTTTAGAGCTCGCTTTGTATTTATAAGTTCATGCCTCAAAACTTAAAGCGGTGACATATCGTTTTTAATATTTAATTACGTTACTTATATATTAGATAATAAGATAAAAATAAAAAAGTACACTTGTTTATACATATTTATGAATTACAGGCCTCTGATTCCAAACCATTATCTGGCGCCGCGCGGCGTAATTTATGTTAAATTTGATAAGGCCATATAATGCACAAATAACAGTTTTAAACATACAAGTAAATAAACAATAAATAAGTAGTCTCATATTCTTTTAAAACAAAAAGAAATCATACGGATAGCATTCACCACTTCTGAGTAATATGAACATTTCTGAAACAGTTCCCATGCTCTCAGTAAAATCACTGTTGCGCGCCAAAATCTACTTAAGGTCTCGAAAAAAGTCAAATCTTAAATTTCATGCTGGAATTATTATATATACGTGTTAGTTACTTACATACCTTGATAAACACAATAGATCTTAAAGAATAAAACTAAATTTAACAGAAAAATCAGAACAAATACACTCACACATTTCGCACATTCCGCACCGACTCAACACTCAATGACACATTGACAACGAACGTTTTTTTTTTTTAATTTCTCTATGGAGTTGAAACTCGACTGGGATTAGTATGACGGGAAATTTAACGTAGAAACGAGATACATAATACAAACTAAGCCCTAGAGCGACAGAGACGAGTATATTTCACTCTTTCGACCGCGGGAGCCATGTCATATACAGTATGACACGGGCAAAGTAGACTGAGATGCGATGTTATATGCCATATAACACGGGCAATTTAGTGTTTGAATTTTGTTATATGCCATATAACACGGGCAAGCAAGCGGATAATTAAGTCATTAACTTTTCATTATGTAGATAATATAATCGTCATCATTGTCGTCATTATCATTATCTTCTTCAATGGCACGCAACTTAGCTCTATTATCGAAATTTTTGTGTCCAGCTGCGGCCAATAAATTCTTAGTCATTTATATTATAACAGGTTATTTTCTAACTGCTTAAGGAAAGAAGCGGCTATAGCCCATGGACTGCCGAGACGATGGTCTTGGGTTAGATCCCCAGTTACCCCGCGCACACACCTCTGACCCTTCGAAGTTATGCGTGTATTAAAAATGTTAATGATGTGAAAATGAGGAAATGAGAGGGAACAAGATCGCCTTTTCGATTCCGCGGCGTGCTGACGCGTTCCCTCTCTCTTTCTCGCTCTAGTAAATGACGGTCCTAAGTGACAGAAAAGGATAGAAGCATAGGAAAGTGCGATGCGGTGCTTATAGGTGTAGCTCAACCCTTACAATGTGCCCGATAGATCGCAATAGGCTCGCCCCCTATTGCATTGGGACCGAAACATAAGTAGCGAAGTGTGGGTGTGTAATACAGCTCTGCCTATCCCTTCAGGGATAAAGGCGTGAAGATATATGTTATGTTAGCTTAAGGATTTTTTAATTATCCTTCCATCATATTATCCAGACAATGACGTGAACTTTCACACAAATGTCATCTAACATAACGTAATAATTTCTAAGAAAATTTCACTTGATATTGTTACCTTAGTCATCTAAGATCGAATGGGAATAGGAGCAAGCTCTATTGAATGCCTTTAGAATCGCTATCGAGATCTCTTCATTATTATGAATGAGAAATTTTTAAACGATGTCTGTATTTATTTATTATGTATAAGTGAAAGCGTCATTAATAATTTATGAATTAATTTGATTTTGCTGCGTCTTATGAAGCGTGGGCTTATAGCACGTCCATCAATATTTCCATCTTACTAAATATGAACTCTGAATTTTAGATTAAGAATTTTAAAATACATGAATATTATACAAGACATCTCATACGTATATGTAAAAATATTGAGTTAATCAATCCAGTGGATTAGTCTATGCGTTAATGCATGAGCCAATTTCTCTACTTTATATATGTTTTCATTTGAATGAACGAAATTCTGTAAATAGCGTTATTTTTTAAGTGTGTACTTAAATATTAACTGAAATGTCGCTTGTGCATTTCCTAACTACTGAACACTGCGCGGTGTGTTGTGAGTTCAATCACCACAGAGGAAAACACTTCGTAATCCATACATTATCGTTACAAATCTGTTGGTTAAAAACTCATTAAACCCCAGATCCCAGTACAGAAATCATCTTTTTTCACAGTTTTTAAATACTTGTCTTATTTGTTTCAGGTGTCCCGATAAATGAACCACAAGAATCTCACCGTTTCGATAAGTGATGAAGTTTGAGTCACACCAAAATGGACACTATAGGAAGTTCAAGAAATAACACAACAAAATGGAGGTTCAACCTCCTAGCATTGTACATACTCCTTTTTGCAACGAACTGTCAAGGAGAAACCAGTCATACTGATAAAACCAAAACAGATGTAAAATTAGATAGTAGTTTAGATTCTATTCACTGCCATAGCTGTTATAGTAGAAGTATTAAAGAATCTCCTGTAGAAGATTATCTTGAAGATGTCGTTGATACGCTTAGTACGTACGCTGACAAAAACTTTAATTTAAGTAAAACTGTCTTCAATTTAGAAAAAGCTGTTGAAGAAATACTAGATAAAGCCCTTATTGAACGTAAATATAGCATTTTTGATGGAGTCGAAATTAAAGCAGTAGAGACCAATGAAACTAACATTGAAGAAAAGGATAAAAATGGAGAGGGAAGGGAGCTTTTTAGCAAATTCACTTACGAGTACAGATTGTATCAAAAAATTAAGGATTTCATTAACACCCACATTTTATCGATCAATCTGCCAATGGCTGCGAAATGTAAGTACCTACATTACTAATTTTCAATAATTATCGAATATAAACTTTCGCGGTTTGTATACATCATACAAAATTATTAATTACAAAAATTAATTAATTTTCAGTAAGTTTTAAAATTAAGTTTTTGATATAACGATCTTTACAACAAAAGAAATTTAGAATTACCTAATTTAAAGACAGTCGTCAATTAACGAAAAATTAACAATAACCGTGTAGCAAACTTTCCTTTACTCATTCAGCCTATAGACAATTATCACAGAAACAACAATCAACTGTTTGACTCGAAAACAATTTAAAAAAGTTACATATTAAACTTTATGTTATGTGTTTAATATTGAGTTTTAGACCTGAATTTGATAGTATAATTTCCCCAGAACACAAGTCACCCTATATAATAACCTTAAGTAATAATTATAATTTGTTTCAAATCTTGAGGAAAATCTCTTAAGTCTTACTCAAATACCCAAGACAACGCATGTCTAATGTTTCACCATTATTGTTCACAGCCTTTGGCCTCAACAAATTCTTTATCCCGATATTAATCGGTGGACAAGTGCTGATTAAGTCTATCCTGTTCGCGATGTTCCTGCCTAGTATCCTCGGCAGTTTCGGCAAAATGCTCAGCAAAGGTAAGCAGTCTTTCAAAGTTTTTAACGGTGTGTTATCTTTAGACAATATTTTGACTATGCAATGACCAAAAAGCAACTTTGTAATTAAGATCGTGTTTACAAGACGTGACGTAATTTACTTGAGTTTGCCCCACATTGTTAATTTTCGTCATAATTCTGGTAAAAATAATTTATAATGACAGAATTCAAAATTCTGTCAATTTGCTATGGAAATTGTTTTGATTGATAGCTTATGTTTAAGGTTAAGCTGTAATTTACGCAGATATAAGATGTCGATTTTGGTTGTTTTGTGTCTGTCTAAATGCCCAGTCTCTGCTATATACCATGAAACAAAAGATCTTTTCTACCAACAAATAGACAAGTTATTTGTGACAAAATGACCGTGACACTCAAGTTCAAAGGCGAATAAACCCTGTTGCGTGAATGCATAACTCGTTTTTGCATTCTGCTTAGATACCTATACGAGTAAATGGCCATGAAACATTTATAATACAGCGTTGATTCATTCATCAAACAGTCAAACATACATCTACTGGTTCCTGCTGGGCATAAGCAAATAAGTCAATCAAGCATTGAATAAACTACAGTAGTAGTTTTGGTGTTTTGCTGCGTACAAATACGGGGTGTAAGGGACGGTGTACCGAAAACCGATACCAGTGATTCAGTAAATGATAGTGAGGCCATTGGCGGTCGAATATTCCGGAAGTTTTCCGATTTTTCTTTTTCATTTTTTGCCATATAATGTTAAATGTTAATTTCGGAAAATTCGACCGCCAAGGGTCTCAGTATAATGTACTGAATCACTGGTATCAGTTTTCGGTTCACCGTCCCTTACACCCAGTATAGTGAGAGTTTAAGGGTTTCTTCTAGTTTAACTAGTATAGCTAGTATAGCCTCTTAAATTTCTGCTGCTGCATCTAAAAATCCTCACATATTATTTCCGTCGTAGAAGATAACAATCCAAAATCTCTTACGCCACGATTCTACCACATTGTGTATAAAGTGTTGTAACTTGTGTATTTAAATGAAGGTGTTCAGATATAACACGACAGGTGTCAACAGGTTTCCATTAAACGGGAACAGGTAGTAACGATAGTAGTCCAACGATAAATTGATCGTCACACCTTATCAACGTGTTATAAGCGGTCCTTATCAGCTAATATAATAAAAAAATCTTTAATATTCCAGGTCTATCCCACATATCAGCCACCTCATCTCAGGCCAGCTATCCTCCCGTAAACGCCGACGACCAGACCGGTTACAACTCGGACAACAAAGACTTCATGGGTTACGAGGTGAACCAGGCGGGGACGTTCGCTTACCCACAAGATAACGCTTATGGAGACGCTGCCGACGCTAATGAACTTGGGAATGTTGATATGTCCAGGTGAGGAGTATATTTTTATTGATATAAGCGGAAGAAACAGGTAAGCAGGCGATATCCTAGTCAAGATACCAACAGATTGCCATGCAGACCTACTGCATGGCAATCTGTTGGGTTCGATTCTATCGGGTTCGAATCTAAGACGCGCCACGCCACCGGTCCCGTCTCTCATGAAGATCTTTGATAGTCTTTATTTGGATTCAGTACCTCTAAATAAACTGTCACTAGTTTAAACCATGGAATGTCGCTACCGTTTTGGGTTTGCAGAGATCAGACGGGCAGTCACTCTGGGGATAATATTTATTCAAATCCGGTTACACTTACAAGCGGACCTCGAGCTACAAGTGGGATAACGCTTGGAGAATGATGATAACTGGAAGGAAAATGTGGTGATAGAAAAAATATAATCGCGTATACGTCACTTCCAACAAACATTGTTTAGACATGACATGACATGCTACACGATGGTCAATGGTTGTAACTAGCATATCAATATGAATGACAGACAGGGTAAACCCCTAAATTGCTGTGGGTATGTCATTTTGTTGTGTGAATCTAACCAAACAATGTCGACACTATGTACTCAATCTTTTTGTTTTTTTTACTTTCAGGTTCGGTGTGGACAGTCAAAAAATGGGATACCTGCCTTCGAAGAACAGCTACTACAAGAATCAGTTGACAACAGCTAACAATTACAAAGTATGTACAATTTTTCTAATTGTAATCTACGAAAAATAAAATGTAGCATCGGTATCGTTTAAGTGGTCTTACCACACTGGCAGTTTACAATGTGACCTAGATTTCAGCACCATTTGTGGTGTCACTTACTGGGGTGGTAAGTCACACCACTCTCTCTATTTCTACTGTTGTTAAAAATATTATGTCTACCATGCATTTTTGTTTCGAGTCTGTGTATTTTTGTTCATTATTAATGTCCCAAAACACAAATGATTTTTGTCTAGTGCGGAAGTTCTCTTTTTACATTATCGATCTATATTTATACCGAAATCTATATTAATGCGTAGTAGAACTTTATTTTTAGAAGAAATATAATTGCAAGAAAAGACCTTCAATGCATGACCAGATATCCCATAATATTATAAGTGTACTGTGTTTTATTGTATACTAGAGGACGCCAGCAGCTACGCCTGCATTTTTTTTTAAATTTACCCGTTTTGGCCGATCCCGTGTGAATTTCGGGAAATCCCTTCTTAGTGCACCCCTACGGTCCCCAAGGAACATACATGCCAAATTTCAGCTTCCTGCGCCCAATAGTTTCGGCTGTAGCGTGTCTGTCAGTCAGTCAGTAACGCAAGGATTTTATATATTAAGATATTCATTAAATATGTTATGTTGATGATATAAATTGCAGGTGTTCCAAAAGATTCCCGCGTCTTCGATGATACTGAGCAACTATGATCCATTCTACTCACCGCTGTTGTCCAGGCTCGATGGTATATTTGCAAGACTGGGTGAGTTGATTTAAATCCCTACTAGTGTTTAAATTCCTCCTGAAAACTGCCTCCGTGGTCCAGTGGATAGCGTATGCATCTACTGATCGGAGGTCCTGGGTTCGATTCCCGGGTCGGGCAAAGTGTTGTTGGGTTTTTCTGAATTCTCAGTAGCAGCACGAAGTCTGGTGATGAGCCCGGTAACGGCAAAAGGCTCGCCCCCTATTAAATGTATAATATTACACATCTGCCTACCCCTTCAGGGATGCAGGCACAGTGTATAAAAAAAATCCGTTTGCATTCTCGTCTGAGATGCTTATTTATACCTTATGATGGCGAAGAAACGTAGTGATTCAGGTTGTGCTGGGTCCCTCAATCAAGGTTGAGCTGTACGATGGCTTTGAGCTGAGCTAACGATATTCTACATTGTACTCGCATACTTGAACCATTTTGTCTTGACTTAACAGAATACGAAAGTATAAAAAAATATGGGACGTAAACAAAAGCTCTGAGTTTGTTTCAGCCTTTTTTTTCAAGAGACCTTTTAGGTGAGGAAAGCTAGCATCGTCTAGAATAGAGTTTTTAAAATTTCAGCATATATAAGACTAATTAGGAGATGACAACTGACTACTGCTGTCTACACGGGTGATGCAGTAGCGAGAATGAGTGTGGGACGGGATAAATCACAGTGCTCTTTATACGTTGAGCATCCCAACTACCATAACATTCACCACTCAACTTAATTTATTATGATTCCAGGTCTAGAACCAACGGATAACGCGGTGGACGGCAACATCGAAGCCTGCAGAGAGCAGCTGATCTGCCTGATGTACTCCAGCCCTGCCAAGTTCGCGCCCTACAGTAACCTCGTCTCAGCACAATTGAGCAGGTATGGCTATCTTTTGAACAAACTGATTATTCAGGCACGAAATTGCATAGGTAGTAAAGAATCTTGCTGATTGTAGCATGAACCGGCTGACTCGACCGGGGAAGTACTAACCTCTCACACATTTTGATGTAACACAACAGTTTCTATACTAATACCGAGGAGTGCCGTAGGTCTTATCCCTCTTTCCTTCTCCGTCATAGAGCTCCTCCTATTACTTTTCCTATCCAGGCTGGTAACGCACTTATGACTCCTCTGGTGTTACGGGAAATCATGGTCACTACATTAAAGAGGCGAACGGAGCAGTGATTGGTACTGCGCCGCACCTTGTGAGTTTGATTCCCGCACAGGACAAAATTTTGTGTAATTAACAAATTGTTGTCTGGAGTCTTTGAATGTTTGTAATTGTAATTTGGACACAGCGTTCATACTTAAAATTGCATTTGTGTACTTACCTCTGTTTTTTAATCCAAAAATATTTATATATGTGGTTAGAGCAGCATGTGCACTTAGTTTTCAATTTATTAATGTACTAGAGGATGCCCGCGGTTACATCCGCGTTATTAAGGCTGCTACGCGTCACTCATAGCGCGATGTTATATAGCCTATAGCCTTTATCGATAAATGGGCTATCTAACACTAAAAGATTTTTTCAAATCGGACCAGTAGTTCCTGTGATTAGCGCGTTCAACCAAACAAACAAACAAACTCTTCAGCTTATATTAGTACTAGAGGATGCCAGCAGCTACAACTGCATTTTTTTTTAAATTTACCCGTTTTGGCCGATCCCGTGGGAATTTCGAAAAATCCCTTCTTAGTGCACCCCTACGGTCCCCAAGGAACATACATGCCAAATTTCTGCTTTCTGCGCCCAATAGTAACGGCTGTAGCGTGTCTGTCAGTCAGTCAGTAACGCAAGGATTTTATATATTAAGATTAGATGTGTGTTTTCTCCGTAAATAGGCCTTAACATTGTGATGTAATAACAAACTACATAATTTTCTTCGACTTTACAGAGAACTGAACGAACTCCGACGACCAGTATCAGACAACCCAGAAATCCTTCGGTTCTTCAGATACATGAAGGCAGCCAGACGAGGTCAAGAACAATCCGACTGTATGTACTCCTACCCAACGTGTACAGCCACCGCGCCAATGCAACACACCATGATAGCGGCGTACCACGACATCAATAAACTTGTCACAGCCAGGAAACTAAACGCTCATTAAAAAAATTCAAAAAATTAATCTAGTTAGCGTTTTCAAAATTCGATCTATCCATGGATTTCGAGTTTAGAGACATGTTTGACATATTTTATCTGTCATATCTCTAAATCCATGTAGATCGAATATTGAAACCGGCCGTAGACCGAATTCAAATTAAGAACGAAATGCAGGCAGCTAACAACGTTCTTTACTTGATTTCGATTTTTAAAGTTCTAGATAAATGTCAATGTTTCACTTATAATCAGAAATCATGTTAGTTCAGAAAAATTTAAGGCGCCTTAAGATAAAAAAAAAAAACTAGATTCAAATTAAATGTAGAACGTAATGCAGCAGTTACAACGTTCTTCATTTGACTTCGATTTTAAAATTTCTACATAAATGTCAATACTCTTTGACATGATTATAAACGTCAGTTTAATTTAAATTAAGAATCTCGCAGTAGGTAATGCCCATTGAGCCAAGCAAATGAGAGTAAAATGATGGCGCTTGTAAAAATTAAAGCTCTATGACATATCAAAACAGATAGAAGAGAGCTTGAAAAGGGCTATCAGTATAAACGTGGTAGCTTGTGAGGCTAAACCGTGGTTTGTCACTCTGGCAGGCAAAAACTACAGAACTGATTTTGATGAAATTTTGCAGTGGTATAGTTTCATCAGAATAATACACAATATTGCTGCCTTTTGTTGCGCAAAGCTGGGAATCAAAATCTAAAATCAGTTACATCTATATTTTCTTGGGCTTACTTTACTATATGTACTTATCTATATTTGTATAAGCCAAAAATGGGCTAATATGTAACAATCTTAACTTCGTTACGTAGAGTTAAGACAAATGACAAAATAAGGTTGGTATAACCTAATTTGTTTCTAGACATTACCTGAATGTCTAATTTTAATATGTTTGTATCCTAATTTATTTAAAAGTGTGAAAGTATTTATTGTGTGTATGTTGTGTGTTAATTTATTAAATGAAAATAAAACTAATAATTTAATTTATTATTATTTATTATGATGTTTGTTATATAAAATCTTTAGTTTAGAAATGTTATTTTAAATGTAATTATTTATTTTTAAATGTAGTTTAGTTTGACAGTACAGCAATGTATATATACCACCGTATGTCTGTTCATAAAAGATGTTTTATGTAAAATATTCGGCAACGTAGCCGCTTGAACCTTTGTAATCTTACGGATTTTTTATTATTTATTTTTTATATTTTAGTAAAATTAATAACATTTAAATTATTGTTACTAACAAATCTATAGGGACTCTAATATGGGCATAGTCAACGATGGATTTGAATTCGGAATGTATACTGTCAGGATTTCAAAATGGCCGTTCGCTTGTCGATGGTATGCACATATTACAGTAAAAACTTACTTAACCTTAGTAACCATCACTGTGTGATTGTATTAATTGTAAATGGTAGCTGATTTATTAATTTAAATATTAAATTAAAATATAAGACAATCTCTTGCAAGGTGGACTGACGATCTTGTTGGGATCGCGGGCAGCGAATGGATGCGGGCGGCCCAAGATCGCGCTATGTAGAGAGCATTGGGGTGCTATGCCCAGCAGTGGAGGTCTTTCGGCTAATATGATGATGATGATGAAGAGAATCTCATTTTTAATAGCTTTTCCGTCCGAAGTTTCGGCCGGTTTTCATCGGATTTGGTCACAGGAAGACTTCTGACCAGTCGATTTATATCCATAAATGATAAACAATGTAAATAAGTATCGTATAATATTAACAAGAAAATGTTTCAAATATATATTTAATAATAATCTGTTACTCTCATAATTTATTTATTTTTGTAATTGAGAATTATAGTATTTGTGTTACACACTTTTTAAATACAAAATAACTGGAAAAAGAAATACAATTAAAAAAGCGATTTTAATTGTTCTATTTTATAAATATTGTTAATAAATTCAGTGAGTGGGATCAAAATTGGGATGTTTTATTTATAAACTATTTTTGTTAAAGTCGTAATCAATGTAGAGAGCAAATAAATTGTTGATGAAAATGTTGATTGTTTTAATTTCTCCTTTGCAGGTACAGTATGACTTTGGTCTACTAATGTAATGAAAAAATGGTGTAGAGGGTCTTTGTGCGTTAAAAATGTTTATTCCGAGTTCGGGTGTTGTTTCAGTCCTTTATTGAATATAGGTATATAAGTAACCAGCGATATAGGATTAATTCAAAGTACGCAGTCGCTCTTTTTAGAAATAAACAAACAAAAGCAATAAATTGGAGTTAATAGAATATAGAAAAATAATTGAATGAGTTTTTCATAATCCATAGAAAAGCCACACAAATTGTTTGAATACGAAACATATCAAAAAGTAATATTATAAACTTTCCACCCTGAAAGCAATTTGTGTGAGCGAATGAGGTTTGATTTTCTGCTTGAATATTTAACTTAAAGGACAATGGCAGATCTTCATACATCAAAATGTCTGAAATTAAATTGAAGCGTACAGTAATAAAAAATATATATAAAAATTGGCGTAAGTAGCAGAGTCTATAAATGACTCTATTTTCACTCAGGAAAGGTGGAAAAAGAAGATATCGGTGTTTGAATTTTTAGTTAAGAATGAACAATGTAGGGAAAAGGAAAGTTATAGTATGCACGTTAAACAATGTAGGTAGGTACTTTTGAATTATCAAATGACATATGTCAGATTGACATCAAAACGCAGAAGGATTTTGTAGCATCTAACTGTCACAGCCAAAGACAAAAGCAGAGCTGCACATTTTAAATTCATTTTATGTGAAATCGATACAACACTTAAACGATGCTGTGACGTTTTTATTTGATTCAAACGTTGTTTTGCTTCAAAAATATTAGCTTTTTGATATAATGCTGATTAAATGTTAAATAACTGCATTTTAAAGCAAACCAACTCTATAAAGGTCGATCGTATCGATTACTTATTTAATAATCGATACGGATATAGCACTCAGATCTATTCCTGTCCCACCATTGTCTATGGCAACAATCAATTAATAAAGTATTCGTAATCAATTGGAATGCTTTTTATCATCATAAAATACTCCAGCTTTAACGAGACAAAGTGAAAATATAAAAAAATGGTAGAAAAAGAAAACAATTTGTTTAGTTCATATGAAGTTTAAGGTCGCCACAACAAACCCAGACCAAATTCTGCCATTGTTCGTAAAACAATATTTTTTATCTTTATATAACTTGAAACAGGAATCATCATTACTTTGCTATATATTAGTACCTATTAAACCTACATACCTAATCATATTAACGCGTATTAAAGTTACAAAGAAAAAGACGGTATAATTGTTCAAGAACTATTAAATCTTGCATGATAATAGTTGACGAAGAACATAAATGTTGGTAGTTATGATTGCAATATTCAAGTATTACATTATAATCTCAGCTTAATAATAAACAGACTATGTAAAGCGTACATTTATATAACTCCAATTTGTGAAAATCCGCACCTAAATCACTATATGTTAAACCAAACAATTAAGCTTTGGACTGCACACATAAAAAGATGCACTGTTATTGATTACTTAGTAAATGAAAGAACACATTATTATAATTATATTGATTTTATATGTAACAAGGTCAATCTAGGTATTGCTTATTACGAATACAAAAAAAAATATCTATCACCTACAAAAATAAAATTACATCTGCATAAGCCAATTACACATAAGAATAACAGCAGCCAATTAGACCACTTGAACATAGGGACCAATTATAAGGTGAAAAAGGGCACAATACCATACTATTTTAAAATCACTAAAAAAGCATCTATTTGTTCAGATACTGGCAGGGTGACTGGTGGAATGCTTAATAATTCAATTTCAGGTGAGAGCAAAGAGTTTTTTCGAGCCTAATAAAACTAATCGCTTTATTTTATTACATCAGAATATTCACGGTATATTCTCAAAAAAAGAGCTATTAGAAATCACTCTTGCAGAAATAGATACTAAAACTAGTCCTGATATATTATGTTTAACTGAAACATTTGTTAAAATGGGTACTGAGCAAAATATTAATATTACTAATTTTGAACTAGGATCATGTTACTGTAGGCAAAATAAACGAGGTGGCTCATGCATACTAATCAGGAGAGGCATTTCTTATAAAAAGATATCATGTTTTGATGAGTTTAGGATGACTTACCATTTTGAACTTAGTGCAATTAAGCTTATGGATAATAATATAATAATCATATGTATATATAGAATTCCCTCTAAAATTAAACGACATTTAGATTATTTCTTTAACAACTTGGATCTCATGTTGTATAAATATTTATCCAAATATTCCAAAAATAGGATTATTTTAGCTGGTGACTTGAATATCAATTATCTTGACAAACAAAATCAAAACACACGACGATTAATGGATATTTTAACGAAATATAATTTAGTCTCGCATATATCTGGACCGACTAGAGATAAAACATGCATTGATCTAATCATCAGTAATTTAGGTGATGCGTCGGGCTCATTATTACCATTATATTTATCCGATCATGATACGGCCCAGATTCTCATTTGGTCTGTAGCATCTAAAAGCAAAATACCCAAATTTATCTATAATTTTAGAAGATGTTACTCAGAGGAAAACTTAAAAAAATTCAAACAATACCTCCCTAGCCTACAGTATTTAAATTGGTACAATCAATCTGACCTTAATTTAGCATTTAATGAATTCTATGATTACTTTTGTCTACTCTATTATCTCTGCTTTCCAATAAACAGAATAAAAATTAATTTGACAAATAAAAATAATTGGTTGTTAAGGGGCCTGCGAAAGAGTTGTGTTTACAAGAGAAAGTTACGCTTTAAATACTATTATTCAAAATGTAAAAAGGATAAATATAAATACATAAAATATGATAAATTATTAAAAAAATGCATACTCACAGCTGAAAAGCTCAGTAATTCCAGATATGTACTAAATAGTGAAAATACATGTAAGGCGACATGGTCAGTCATTAAGAGTGAGACTAACGGTACAATTAATAAAGATTATGTAACTAAGCTTGTTCATAATAACACAGTTATAACTAGCCCCTTGTCCATAGCTAATGCGTTTAACGACTACTTCATTTCTAGTACAAACCAAATAAACCATGAAATTAACAATACAAATTCAAAAAATCAACACTCTAACACCATTTTTTTGTCGCCTGTGAATGAGTTTTATATACACAAGCTGATAATATCTCTAACAAACACAAAATCTGAGGGTTATGATTCTGTATGTACCAAAATCATAAAATCTTGTAGTAGTCAATTGGCTCCCACAATCACTTTTTTTGTAAATCTGTCCCTACAGACAGGCACGTTTCCAAACAAACTAAAATACTCCGTAATTAAACCATTACACAAAAAAGGAGAAAAGACTGATATAAGAAATTATAGACCAGTTACTATCTTGCCAATATTTTCGAAAATATTTGAAAAAGTCATGCATGATAAATTAACATCTTTCTTCGACAGGCATGAGATAATAGACAAGAATCAGTTTGGCTTTCAAAAAAATAAATCCACTAGGGACGCTATGTTTTTCTTAGTTAATGATATTCTCCAGAAAGTCAATGATAAAGTATACACAACAGTTATGTTCCTTGATATGACAAAAGCATTCGATTTTGTCTCACATAAACTGCTTTTGAAAAAATTAGAACAATATGGTATTAGGGGACCAGCACATAACTGGCTAAAAACCTACCTAGAAGATAGGCTTCAAAGCGTTGATATATCTCAGTTGAACGGTAAGGATTATATACAAACATATAGATCAGATTACAAAAAAAATGAATTCGGAGTTCCCCAGGGAAGCGTATTGGGACCTCTGCTTTTCCTGGTCTATATAAACGACTTACCTGATGTTATAGAACATAAAACTATACTGTTTGCAGATGATGTATCGATTATGGTGACTACAGATAAAAATATGTCAATCAAACAACACGAAACTGACATTTACAATACTCTGACATTAGTTATTAATTGGTTAAATAATAATAATCTCAAAATAAATTTATCTAAGACAAATATCATTAATTTTAATAATAATAATATAATAATTAATTATCATGGACATACCTTATCGAATGCAAATTGTGTGACATTTCTGGGAATTATAATAAATTCAAAATTCAATTGGATCGAACAAGTAGAAAAAATTACGAACAAATTAAATAGTTTTTTATATGCTCTTTACAAATTAGCAAAAGTAACTAACCAAAATACTGCACGAACAGCCTATTTTGCTTATGTTGAATCAGTCCTCAGGTATGGGTTACTTATATGGGGCAACAGCTCACACATACAAAAAGTGTTTTTAGCCCAAAAACGATGCATCAGATCGATTTGCGATATCGCTCCGGACGTATCATGTCGACCTTTCTTCAAAATGTTGCGAATACTCCCGTTAGCATGTCTTTACATGCTTGAAATAGGTAAATTTATAAAACAACATCCAGATTCATTTAAACACGCTAAAGATGTCACTCGGCGGGATAATATAAGAAATCCGGATAGGCTTGTTCTAAACATGATACCCAGAACGAGTCGGCTTCAAAACAACTCATACGCCATGTGTGTAAAAATTTATAATAAATTACCAAACTTTTTAAAAATCCTGCCGATAAATAAGTTTATACCAGCTTTACGTAGTTGGCTCATGCAAAAAAGCTTTTACTCTATTAAAGAATTTTTATCAAGTAATTAAATGATGAATTATCGGTGTAATGAGTACCTAATTGACCTATTGATGAATAAATATATGACATTGTTAACATAAAATATGATCAATGAAATAGATTTAACTTGTTCAATTTATACTGTATGTTCCTACATTTGCATGCTATTTTAAATGGCTAAATGGGCTTGTACTTTATATTATTATCATACTATGACATCAACATCTGTAATGTACCCTGTTTACAGTAAATAAAGATATTCTATTCTAAAATCTTTTGACCCTAAAATTTCGATCGGCTCACATCGCCTATGGTAGAGGGCAATGTGTGTTTGTGCCCGCGTGCAAGCCAGGCACGCATGCGGGCTGCCCGCAACATATTGTATAATTGAAGATTTTATTGTCCTGTGGGCCACAAGCACGCAGGGCGTGTTGCACGGAAGTGTGCTGCCTGACTGCTTGAGGCGGACCTCGACAGTCAGGGCCTGTTCAATATCATATGTTTGCGAAAAGACACTAAAGCACAATGAAAGGCCTTAAACAACGATACCGTAATTTTGTTTACAAAGAATGCACAATGTCATGAAAAATCATCATTCCGGTTAACGCGGCCTCCTAGTCATTTAGCTCCTGTCTAGCCACATTCACAGCCACAGCTAATATGAATGGGCCATTCATGGTGATACCACCCAAAAATATTTTAAGAGATACTTTCACCGCACTACTTTGGCAAGAAATATTTCACCAGTCAAGCTCACTTATTTGGGCAGAAACAAGCAAAGTCCTAACTTATTGCTCATCTGAGAATAATATACATAAACGAAAGCGTCACGAATAATTTAATTAAAACAAAACCAAAACCGCAAACCGTGCATAAAACTAAGTTTCAGTCTTATACTAACTTGCTAAAAGTAATCTTACTTCTGAATTACTTAATTATGTTAACACATAAGCTGCCGAATTCGTGTATTTAATCATGTGTAGAACTCGACCACAAAATGCTGCGTCGTAAAGTAGTAAGCGAGCCTGTCTGAGATTTCAGGACACGACAAGAGGTTGGACTTATTTGATTAGTCTGTAATGTAGTAGTTTTAAAACAGAGCAATTTTTATAATTATGTTTGGTATACTATATATTATTAAATCTGGGTACAATCAAACAAGTCGGCGCTGGACCGGTTTGAAGAAAATCCCTTGGCTCGCTCGAGACACTAGAAACTGGTTTTGTCTACTAGTGTCAATGTGCGTGTAAAATTGCACTGGAAGCGACAATGTCTTGCTGAGCGATTCTCGCCCTTATGGTGGTCTAGCGGGAACTTGTTCGACTGTACATAGCTATACACGGTGTCGAAAGATCAATCACCGAGCCGAAGTCGTAGCCGTTTTGCGTAACATGCCAAGTCATACTTAGCAAAAATAATACCTGCGAAACGAAAAAAAATTAGTCTTAAAAAGTTTATACACCGCTATATAAAGCGCGCACGTGCTTGCTCAGATACCTACCTATCCGTGTTTATATGACGCATATACACCTATAGGACAAATTGGTGCGTGAAATGCATCGATTTTGTAATATTTAGAAAAAAATATGGTAACTTTTGACTTTAAGAGCAGCGATAGCCTAGTGGAGAGATCCAATAGGTTCAATCCACGGCACGCACCAATGACTTTTCGAAGTTATGTGCGTATTAAGTTGTTTATCGCTTGCTAAACGGTGAAGGAAAACATCGTGAGGAAACCTGCATCTCTGAGAGTTTTACATAATGTTCTCGAAAGACATGTGAAGTCTGCCAACCCGCACTAGGCCAGCGTGGTGGACTATGGCCTTACCCTTCTCATAGTGAGAAGAGGCCCGTGCCCAGCAGTGGGACAGTTTATATATAGGGCTGATGATGATGGTAACTTTGAGCCTTGATATCTCCTGAAGCAGTAATTTCCCAGGTATTGCGCCGAGATAAAAAAAAATACTAATGATCGGCACAGTACCTACCTATAGGATTTTAATTTTACACCATACAACAACAATACACGATTTGTATTTGCAAGTTTATTTAAAAAGTTTTAATTTGGGATCGATCCGCTTTTCTCTCTCTGTCTATCTATCTAAAAGTCACGCCTGTCTCCCATTGGGTTAGGCAGAGACTATGGAACGCCAAATGCTCCGGTTCAAACATACCTCTTTTGCTTCCTCGACATTAATTTAATCTCGTCATGCAAGCTCGTCGGTTACGGGTAGGTACTTTTGATTTGGCCCTTCCACAGTAGGTACGTCACCAATTTAGTGGGCGTAAGCCCGTCTTGGACCTCCTCTACCGACATACCTATCCATTGATTCATACTCAATACACTTCTTCACTTCTTTCAAAAATCTTCTTTCTGCCATCCATTCCAAATGTCCAAACCATCGCAACATACTTTTCTCAATCTTTGTCACTACATCTTCTTTCAAACCAGACATCCGCTATTTAGACTGATATAAGTCCGTCCTCTGAACACATATTTAAATGTGTTCAGAGGACAGTTGTTCAAGTAAATGCGATGAGCACTCGATATACAACTGAGGCCATCTATCGTACACTGGCAAAGACAACTAGCATTTGCGACATCTAACGGTCATGACGGAATTAGATCGTGCATCGCGCAATTAAAGTTTTCGTACGCTCATAAATTAATTCATTAATCTTAATATATAAAATCCTTGCGTTACTGACTGTCTGACAGACAAGCTACAGCCAAAATCAAAGCGAAATTCCCACGGGATCGGCCAAAACGGGTAAATTTAATTAAAATCCAGGCGTAGCTGCTGGCGTCCTCTAGTAATTGTATAAAAGTTGTGGGGTCCTCACCGTCCGACAACTCTTTATTGTTAACACGGTTATTTTGCAACATCAGGGCACTCCGTAGGTGGAAACCACAAAAAGACGCAAGGACAGAATATGCGAACTCCACAGAAGCACTTACTTATGGACTCAACGGTTTTACTGCTACTTGGGTCCTCATCTATACAACATACTTCACAGAACACTACAATTTTATTCATCTTCTAGTGGCTCTCTAAAAAATATTCTAACACAATGGCTACAAAAATGTAACTACCACGATAAATCTAATCCTCCCTGGGATCTAAAATACTTGTTTGCCAGTCAACCTCACAGACACTCATATATACATACACACTCACGCACCCATGCATTCACACGCCCTTACACACTCCTATACACACACACACCCAAAAATACCCGTGTTCCTCATGTACCCGTGTGTCGGAGGGTCGGGTATCGCCGAACAATTCGTCGCTACCCCCGACTGGTATTGGCCCGCAAGATGGTCAGGCTCCCAGGATCTCTCTTAGCTTCACCGCGGGCGTCCAAGCAACGGTTACTGAGCCCCCACACCACGACAAGGTGGAGATCCCACGGGGAACAAACACACACACCCATGCACAAACAGACACAATCCACACTTCAATAATTCAATCAGCCAATCATAATGTTTTATAACATATTTTTCCTCTATATTTTTTCTTTTTGCACGTTCCGTTTAAGTATTGTTTTAAAATTTATATTAAAAATATTATTTTATTTAAATTATTATAATTATAAATAAATCTGTATTAAATCAATCTATGTATATTGTAAGAAACTTTACAATTACTGTACAATATCACATTATCATTATCACGTATATTATAAGGATCATTGTACTTGGGGTTGGCACTAACATCTTAAATACAAGTTGTCTCGGCAACTTAACAAGGTGTTAGTCGCGACCATTGACGATTATGTATATTATACCGTTGTACCTTATCTTATAAATCTGAGAGCATTGTCAATGTATGTGTAAACTGCTTTTATACGATAGTAAATTATCATTATTAGAATTAGAACTTAGGGTCCCAAGCCAACCTCACCTGCAAGTGGTGCACCTGCCGATCAACGGACGAGGCTCTGGCAAACAAAATATCCCGATAAGCGGCAATAGGCTCGCCACCTATTACGTGGGATCAAAACACTGGCGAAAAGTGGGCGTTTAATATGCCTCTGCCTACCCCTTTGGAGAAACAGGCGTGAGTCTATGTATGTATGTATGTTATTATTATTGTATTTTGTATTGAACTTATGTCAAATATATATATATCTCGTAGCCAAATCCATTGATATGGCTACGAGAGAATGTAATGGCTTAAATAACAGTTTAAGTACTGTTACTTAAGTTACTTTTCGTCGATTTTCTGTGAGAGGGTAGTATTTCCCCGGTCGAGTCGGCCCATCATCATCAGCCTTCAACAGCCCACTCCTGGACTAGGCCTCTCCTTTGAAACGAGGAATTGGCCTACTATACTATGTGACGTATGTCCGATACTTACCGCGTCTACGTCACAGTACTGTTCATACGCTCGGCCAATCAGAGAAGGCCATCGTCCGCGCTCGCGAAGCCTGACCAAATATGGTCATGAACGGAGTCCAATTCTGATGGAGGGCCGGTATATAAAGGGGCCGACAGAGAGGCCAGCACCGCTAATGATTGTTACCGTGCCTAACTACGTGCTACTACTACTACTTCATACGTGTATCCTGGTCCCAGCTGTGGGTTTGTTACTACATTTACTGCGTTAGCGTACTGCCCATCTCTCTACCTGCTAGCTGAGGCCGGCTGACGCCACCTGCCTGACTCTATTGGTTGTGGCTTTCCTAATGCTGCTTCCCTTCAGGTTCCAGGTCCACCTTAAGGCTCCGGGCTACTCTACCTAGACCGCTACACTACCCTGCATCGTCCTCGACGTCACCTCTGCCGAACAGTCTGGCCCTGCCCTGCTCATCGCACTCAGACCGCCGGCGCCTGCCAGCTGAACTAACGGCCTGCGAGGATCTGCCCGCTACGCGCAGCCCTTCGAACAACCTGTCCTACACACCACCGGAAGGACCAGCGTGGGAGACTGCAGCCCTTAGTGTTCAGGCCAGTGTCGTGTTGTTGGTCGGTCATACTCGTGGCAAGGGAAGTGAGACAATACTCGGCAATAAACGCATCTAGAACCTCTACTGCGTTTTAATACCAGAACCCGTTACAGTGGCGCCTACGTGGGTTATTGTCTCGCTTTCCGTGCTCGAGTTCTCATCTAGCAGGTCTCCATTATTGTAAGCGAGCAGGTGCGGCTACAGCGAACCGGTACGTATTGTTGTACTAATTGTCTACCTTTTAGTGTAACTACCTACTACGTACTAGTTCGCAAATTTTAGCGGGCGCAACGCTGGCCAAACGGGTTGGTATAGGGTTTATATCAAGTTTTCCTTCACTTACAGTGCTGTTCTCTGCATAGTATGGTCCCTCTGCCGGCTTTTACGACACCCATGGGATGATATTGGGTGGTGACAATCCGTATTCTTAATCCGTCACTACACGGACAATTCATGTTTAAATCTGCAAGGCTCTACTACCTATAGTTATTAGTTTTTTCAAGTTTGGGTGTTTTTTGTGTCCGTTATTAAATGTTTGTAAAGATACACGATTTTTTTGTGTTGGCGTTGTCTGTTTTAAAAACAAACAAACAAAAAGCAATAATTTGGAGTTATTCGATGAAAAAAAAACTTAGAAAAAAAACAAAGAAAAGCCATACAAATTTATTGAATACGAAACATATCAAAAAGTAATAAAAACTGTCGATCCTAAAATCAATTTGCGTAAGCGTATGAGAACTGATTTTCGCTTGAGTATTTATAAAATACCAGTTAATTTTTTACTGGTGTAACGTTGTGGGTCACTTTTACGTTGCACGTGGGTCAACGCTATTTAGTTACATGAAATATCGATATATCGGTACATCGTATACATCGGTCACATTGGAAAGGAATAACAACAGCTGTGTAAAACTGTAATTTTAGTATAATCGAATCGGGCATCATCATTACATTGCTATATTTATATTATTCATATATAGAGTATATAACCGCGTATGTTCAACAATGACCTTGCACAATATTAGTTGATACCTCTTTTTGACCACAAAATTTCCAACGCCAACGTCACGGCAATACGTCAACAGATAACTTCGCGATCAATTAAATATCACTAGACTCCGTCCGCGTGTATTGTACATCTAAAGTAATCTAAACCTTCCTCAGAAATCATACTACTTAAAATAAATGTTACTAGAATCCATCCGCGGCTCCGTCCGCCTATACATGTAAACCTTCCTCAGGAATCACACCATCTGTTGGTGAATACCTACATACTTACCATAAAATTCATCCGTGCGGTGACGGATTAAGAATACGGAATGTAACCACCCCATATCATCCCATGGGTGTCGTAAGAGCCGACAGAGGGAGTATATTATGCTGAGAACAGCACTGTAAGAGAAGGAAAACTTGATACAAACTCTATACCAACCCGTTTGGCCAGCGTGGTAAAGTAGGCCAATTCCTCCTTTCAAATGAGAGGCCTAGACCATCAGTGGACTGTTAAAGACTGATGATACCATAAAATTCAGTTTTTTGTTTTTCAGTTTATCGTGTTCATACAGGACGGCCAGGGAACTTACTACACAATTTTTTACCGACATCAAAAAAGGAGGAGGTTCTCAATTCGGTTGTGAGTATCTTTGAAAAGTACTTAAAACTCTCTGTACTGCAATCTCTTATTTATAATATACTGTATAGAATGCAACACACCAATGTTTTGCTGTGTGAAGTACAAAGGAACAGACACTTGAATGAATATAAACTGAACTCATTACAACAAATTTGCTTAAATTTTAAGAATAAATTCTACCTTTGTTTCCTTTGTTAATACTCATAATAGTACTGGGTCAGTTTGGATGTAGGATGTTACTCAGGGAGATACTAAAATTATCTTATAGAATAAACTATGCAAATTATAATATGTCTAAATATAAGTGTAATCTTGCACATAGTAAAAGTAACATAAGTACAGGAACAGAAACAGAAAAAATTCAATGTATTGATAATGGTACATCTCCTGATGGGAAAGCACATGTGGTAGACATTGGTATCAGTGATCTATCACAAACCTCTGACACTTGTTTTCGTCAGCAGGAGTTCCAGAAGTAGCACTCCTGTATATTCATGTAACACTAATGACACGAATCTTGAACATGTTTTCATTTTTCATCAAAATGTGTTTGGCCTGAATAATAAAAAGGATGAATTTGAACTGTATATAGAAAGCCTTCAAAATACAACGCACTACCTGTGTATAAGTGAACATTTTTTAATGAGAAGCTGGTCAATCTCTTAAATTTTACAAACTATGTAGTGGCATCATATAATACAAGATTAAATAAACAGAGGGGTGGTACCATCATATTAGCGCGGAAAGATAGACAATGGGAAGAGTTACCAATTGCCAAAAAATTATATGCTATGGAGGCTTTTGAAATATGTGGTGTTAGAGACAAGACAACTGGCTTGTGTATATGCTGTTGTTATAGAAATCCTTATGATAAAAATTTAATTACTTTTATGGATAAGTTGGAAAAACTTTTGGAACACCTCTTTGACAAGAGCTGCTGTATCTGTGGTGACTTTAATATAGACCTCTTGACCCACAACAACAAACGTAGTGAGTTTATAAACCTAATGACATCATATAATTTCAGTGCTCTAGTTAATACAGTTACATATAAAAGAAACAACTCACAGTTATGTATAGATAACATTTTCTCTAATATTGCAAAGCATTTTCTAGTATCTTGTGAAGTTGACCATAATGGATTAGCAGATGGACATGCGGGTATACTGTGTAATTTAATAATGTCTAGTAAAAAATTATAAACAGAATAACCATATAATTTATGTTACAAAAAGAATCTTTAATCAGGTCAATAAAAATAAATTCAGGCAATTACTACAGCAGCAAAATTGGTACTGTTTAGGCATAAATTCGTTTATAGTAAAGCTAACCCGATCATTTAAGGCAGCTTTTTAGAAAAAAAACAATAGCGGTTAATTTAAAACGCACCAGCCAACTCCGCTGGGTAACAAAAGGGATAAAAATATCCAGTAAAATGAAGCGCTTCTTAGTGTCTAGTAGAAACACAGATTCAAGTGTTTTAAATTATAGAAACTCTTATATAACCATATATAGGAACGTTATAAAGAAGGCCAAAAAGTTAGCTGTACAGTCTGAAATAGCACATTTTAAAAATGTACCTAGGGACATTTGGAAAATTATAAATAGACACAGGAATATTGAGAACAAAATTAATAAGTCTATAACAATCAAGGTAGCTAATCAAATTGTTAAAAATCCTAAACAAATTGCAAACATTTTTGTGAACCAGTTTGTTTCGAATAGTCATCATTGTCGCTGGCAATTGTAACATGCATTCAGCTGTTGGGTTACTACAAAATAATATAGATAGAGTCCAAAATGAACTACATTGGCAGCTAACTACCGCAGAGGAATTAAGAAAATTAGTTAGTAGGATGGAGCACAAAACCTCATGTGGCCATGATGAATTGCCAGTAACTGTTCTGAAAGATAACATCGACATTTTGGCTTTACCTTTAAGTATTTTCTTTAATAAATGCAAGTTGAAAGGTGTATTTCCGGACCAACTCAAGATTGCAAAAGTTATTCCTGTACATAAGAAAGGATCGAAGCAAGATCCCAAAAAGTATAGGCCTATCTCGCTGCTGCCAACGCTATCAAAAATTTTCGAAAAGCTAATCAAAAGCAGACTTTTAAGATATCTTAATGTGAACAAAGTGCTAAATTACAAACAATTTGGTTACCAGACTAATGTTGGTACACAAGATGCCATAGAAAATTTAATTTGTAATGTAAGATCTCGTCTAAACTTAAAACAGAAAGTAGCTGGCCTGTTCCTTGATTTAAGCTCCGCCTTTGACACAGTGAACCATGAACTGTTGCTGAGCAAATTGGAACACTATGGTGTGAGAGGTAATTCCATGAAACTGTTTAGATCTAACCTAAGTAACAGAAAGATGTATGTAGAAGTTAAAGCACTGGATAATAATGTTTCTGTTGATAACGATCAGCACGTATTAAAACAAAAGGCAAAGAAGTCTTATAGATCTTACAAGGAGGCATTTAGATCAAAGATGGTTTATACTAATACGGGGGTTCCACAAGGCTCTATATTGGGTCCATTATTCTTTGTCATCTTCGTTAATGATCAAATAAATCATATTGAAAATAAGTTAGCTGAGAATGTGCAGCTGGTATTATTTGCTGACGACACGAACGCCATAGTGTCTGCAAACGATCTGAGCTCTCTCTATGTGCGCGTGAATGAAACGTTAAACATGTTCCATAACTGGTTTACAGTTAACGGGTTAAAGGTAAATGCATCAAAAACTAATATAATGATGTTTAGATCCACAGCTAAAAACACTGACCGTCTTACCTGTGTCTTTGATGACGATACAATTATTTCAGTAGAAGTAGTGAAGTTCCTTGGAGTATATGTGGATCATTGTCTTAATTGGAAAAATGAACTCGTCAACATAGAAAACTGTATGTTCTGCGTGCTACGTACTTAGGAGCCTGAGAAATGATATTAGTGTTAAACAATTAGCAACAGTTTACTATGCACTTGTGGAATCCAAGCTAAGGTATAGCATTTTATTCTGGGGAGCAAGTTATGAATATAATATAGAAAAGGCTTTTGTTTTACAAAAAAGGGCAATTCGCACGATTGTTCGTATTAAACAACAAGAATCTTGCAGGCAGTATTTCAAAGATCTCCGTATTCTAACAGTCCCAGGTCTTTACGTGCTCGTTCTACTGGCTCACTTTAAAAAATATGTCCACGAGTATGAGACAGAGGAGGAGAGACTTGTTAGGGAGAATACGAGACGAAAAGACTTCTACACAAAAACCATTCCCCATCTAAACATTACTAAACATGGAAGCTACCACATGTCTGTTAAACTTTTCAATAAATTGCCAGTCGATGTAAAGCTGCTCCTATACAAGAGTGAATTCAAAATAAAATTAAAAAGCTTTTTAATAGAAAGATGTCTATATTCTCTTAATGACATGTAGTTTCGTAATTTTTGGTTAAATTAATTAATTGTTGAACTTATTTGTATTTAATTCTATAATTATGACATTTATTTAATTTTAAGTTGATTGAATTGCTACTTATTGTTGATTTTGTTAGATTGCATTATTACTATTACCTATATACATTTTTTTTTTATTCTAATTTTTTGTAAGTGACATGAATGATTGTAATGAATTTTATTAATATTGATTACTGCTAGGGTGTTTTTGTGTATTTTTCTTTGCTTTGTTTTTGTATTTGTTTTTTTTAATGATCTATTTTATTATAAGCTTAATTCTACCATGACATATCAATGTAATCATATCAAACACAATGTAAAAATTGTTTGTGATTAAATAAATAAATAAATAAAAAACTTAAAAAGTTTATAAGCCGCAATGTAAAGCGCGTACCTACCTATCCATTGGCGCACAGGATATGTATAGGACTATTTGGCGAGTCAATTTTGTAATAATTAGAAAAATGTATGTTATGGTGACTTGGAACCTCAATATCTCCTAAAGCAGTAATTCCTTTAATATCGAGTCGAGGTAAAAAATAATTTGTAATGATCGGCACAAGAAACATATACGATTTACATACATTATGTAAGCTTATTCAAAGAGTTTTAATTTGGGATAGATCCGCTATTAAGACCGATATAATTGCGTTACTGACTGACTGACAGACACGCTACAACCGAAACCATTGGGCGCAGGAAATTGAAATTTGGCATGTATGTTCTTTGGGGGCCGTAGGGGTGCACTAAGAAGGGATTTCCCGAAATTCCCACGGGATCGGCCAAAACGGGTAAATTTAAAAAAAATGCTGGCGTAGCTGCTGGCGTCCTCTAGTATAATATATTATTTAAGTCGGTCCTCTGAACATCATCATCACTATCGGCCCTGTATATATAGCCAAGTGTGGGTTGGCAGACTTCACATGTCTTTCGGGGACATCTACCTATGGAGAACTCTCAAACATGCAGGTTAGGTTCCCTAGCAAGCGATAATTAACAATTTAATACGCACATAACTTCGAAAAGTCATTGGTGTGCGCCCTGGATGCGAACCCGAGACCCTCTGCGTAGCAGTCCGTCGGTCTCTCCAATGGGCTATCGCTGCCTTCTGAACACAGATATTTATATATGATGATATTCAAATAAATGCTAAGAACACACACTATACAACTGAGGCCATCTATCGTACACTGGCGAAGACATCTAGCATTTGCGACATCTAACGGTTATAACGGCATTAGACCCTGCATCGCGCAATTAAAGTTCTCGTACGCGCATAACATAATAGTCTAAGAGCCAGTGTTCCGCAGACTTACGGTATAGTAGCAAACTCCATATTTATGCTAGTTATAGTTATTCATCTGCCGTAGATCAAATGGAGGTTCATTATTTCCATAGTGGGTTCCTTTAGGCGTGCCTAGAAGTCGAAAAGCATGAAAATCGACTTTCAAAACGTGATCGCAGCATGTCTGTCGTTTTGATATCTTAAAATATATATATATTTTTAAAGAAATACTTAATGGCAGACACGTGTTCCGGTTCCTACTATATTTTATATAATATCATAGTTCCCAAAATTTCATAAGATTTACGTTATTTTAGCAAAGCTAAAAATTATATATGTTATTTATATTATTATTATAAACGTATATTTACAAAGGCAGACACATAGGTCGGTTCTGACACTCGGGCAGACCATACGATACTTTCTCAGTATTCCGTTCTATTGAAGTTGCATGATTTTGATTTTCTCACTCTTCATTTCGCAGGGAACTAGTGTTTCAGCAAAGCTGCAATTTATGTATGTTTTTTACATCATTATTATACATGTATATCTAAAAAAACAGACAGATAGGTCGGTTCTAAAATGCAGGCAGACTACATAATAGTTTCGCAGTCATGCTAATGGAGATACACGATACCTATTGACTTTCTCACTCTTACTGGCAATGACAGCGCATCAGTATGAATATATTATGTGAACAGTGTTATTAAATTTTATAATTTATAACTCTAATTTTCAATCATAAACATATAAGTATTTATAAAGAAATCAACATTTTTTTTTTCACTTACAATAATAATGATTTTGCTATTTATTTTGTTCTAACAAAACGTGCAACTCGAAATTCAAATACAGAATAAATAAATTTAATATTGGCTACAAAAAATCAAAATTATTCACTGTTCTTCGTCAGAACTGCAGACTTCCGTTGATTCAATCATCATGTCAGCCTAGAGACGTCCACTGCTGACATAGGCCTCCCCTAAGGTTCTCCACACAGACCGGTTGAAAATAAGAGTTATCTTATCTTATACTAATATAAAAAGCTGATAGTTTGTTTGTTTGTTTAGTTGAACGCGTTAATCTCAGGAACTACTGGTCCGATTTGAAAAATTCTTTCAGTGTTAGATAGCTCATTTATCGAGGAAGGCTATAGGGTATATAACATCACGCTATGAACGACGGGAGCAGAGCAATAGCCTGAAATAACGCGAGTGTAACCGCGGACATCCTCTAGTAAATTATAACATTTAAAAACACTGTTCACATAACATATTCATACTGATGCGCTGTCATTGCCAGTAAGAGTGAGAAAGTCAATAGGTATCGTGTATCTCCATTAGCATGACTGCGAAACTATTATGTAGTCTGCCTGCATTTTAGAACCGACCTATCTGTCTGGTTTTTTAGATATACATGTATAATAATGATGTAAAAAACATACATAAATTGCAGCTTTGCTGAAACACTAGTTCCCTGCGAAATGAAGAGTGAGAAAATCAAAATTATGCAACTTCAATAAAACGGAATACTGAGAAAGTATCGTATGGTCTGCCCGAGTATCAGAACCGACCTATGTGTCTGCCTTTGTAAATATACGTTTATAATAATAATATAAATAACATATATAATTTTTAGCTTTGCTAAAATAACGTAAATCTTATGAAATTTTGGGAACTATGATATTATATAAAATATAGTAGGAACCGGAACAAGTGTCTGCCATTAAGTATTTCTATAAAAAAAATATATATTTTAAGATATCAAAACGGCAGACATGCTGCGATCACGTTTTGAAAGTCGATTTTCATGCTTTTCGATTTCTAGGCACGCCTAAAGGAACCCACTATGGAAATAATGAACCTCCATTTGATCTACGGCAGATGATTGACTATAACTAGCATTAATATGGAGTTTGCTACTATACCGTAAGTCTGCGGAACACTGGCTCTCAGTCTATAACTTCACGCCTTTATACCCAAAGGGGTAGGCAGAGGTGTATTACACGCTCACACTTCGCCAGTTATGTTTTGGTCCCAATGTAATAGGGGACAAGCCTGCTGCGGATCTTTGCTTTCTATATAAAAATCACCATGTCATTTGCTTTTAATTCTTTATAGGTAAGCTTACGAAGCATATTGACAATATATTTTTTTTTACATAATTGCTTTGCATACATACATACATAGACTCACGCCTGTTTCCCCGAAGGGGTAGGCAGAGGCATATTAAACGCCCACTTTTCGCCAGTGTTTTGATCCCACGTAAGGTGGCGAGCCTATTGCCGCTTATTGGGACATTTTGTTAGCTAGAGTCTCGTCCTCGTCCGTTGACCGGCAGGTGCACCACTTGCAGGTGAGGTTGGCTTGGGACCCTAAGTTCTTGATGGGAACCCTATGCACCCTATTGCTTTGCGCTCCCATTAAACTTCGAAGAAAACATGTTCAAAAGTCAAATGCAATTTTCTGTCTACATTCATTTCATTTTACACACAGAACGAGCAATGCTGTATTAAAAATTCTTTCAGCATTTTAGATGCGTCTTTTCAGTGTTCCGTAGGAAACTACAGGGACCTCTTAAAGTTTTCACCATGTTCATCCAACTGTCGTGCTATCAGCACAAGTGGTTTGACTTGGACTTTATTATAGGTCCTTGTAGCCATGTAATTCTCTTGTGAATACGAACTAAGAGTACAAAGAGTGACTACCCCCTTTCATGCCGTGGGTAAAAGACGACTATGGAAATAATACTTTCTTTGACTAGACTGCCTCCGTGGTCCAGTGGATAGCGTATGCGACTGCTGATCGGAGGTCTCGGGTTCGATTCCCGGGTCGGGCAAAATTATAATATCCTCCTATTAACTGACAAGTGACAATACTATGGTGACGCAAAGTAGAAGAGGCCTACGTCCAGCAAGGGACTGCGAAAGGCTGCATTATGATTATGACAAAAACATCTAATATAATAATAGATAGTTCCCTATAAGAAGAATCAATTACATTAATTGTGTACTAATGAAAAGAAAGAGGAACCCACCATGCACCCTCGGATTGACCACCCCAACTATTGCAATAGAAAAAGGTTGATAGTACCAAACTCCTCTGGTGAGACAGAAATGGGTTTCAGGAAAATAAACCTGACACTCAGTGTCCCGCTCTATACGCCGACTATGCTCCGACACGTGTTTCGCCTCTGCACGCAACGACTGAGCATCACATAGTATAAGAATAATTGTGCTCAAATTAATTTAGGTTAGGTATAAAGCAACACTGATGAACGTATTTTTTTGCTACAGAACCCTATTAACATGACCCCACACACACTTGGCCAGTATTCACAAAGACATTTGTAGTACATAGGTACTAAAAAAAGAGTTGCGTTCGCAAGAGCTGCTAAATTGCCCCAAATATGGACGCTGGAGTAAGCCTCTGAGCCTTTTATGAAGCTTTCATGAACTCGACACACAAGAAGTATGTTATGCCTTTTGTACACTATGAAATATCATTCGACTTTGTGATATTTTTTAGTTTTACTGCTCTGCCGGTTTAATAGAGGAACAGACGACTGCTAACAATATTGTTTCAGTTTTAATACCTACATGGGGCAAAACTTACAAACATCCAAAGAAATCAAACGCGCACTCCCAATCTCGCTTAACGTCAAAAGCAACGACGGCAAAATATAACACACTAGATGGGCCCGCGGTTACACCCGCGTTATTTAAGGCTACTGCTCCGCTCCCGTAGCTTATAGCGTAATGTTATAGAGCCTATAGCCTTCCTCGATAAATGCGCTATCTAGCACTAACCGAATTTTTCAAATCGGACCAGTAGTTCCTGAGATTAGCGCGTTCAACCAAACAAACTCTTCAGCTTTATATATTAGTGTAAGATACATTTGTTCGTAACATTCGCTCTGCTTATAAACGGTTTCCCTGCCACATTCCAGCCTCTTTTCACTGAGGAGGGCTAGGCCTTTGTCAATCACGCCGATCAAATGCCGATCAAATCAAGTTGGCAGACTTCAGAAGTCCTTCAGGAACATTATGGAGAACGCTCAAACATGCAAGTTTCCTGTTTTTTCGTCAGCCGATCAAACGATAATTTTAAATTGAACTTTTTCCTGCATTGTACTATATTTAAGTATGCTACATTATATGGGTGTAGCTCATATTGGGGGGATTTTGCCGTAATCGCCACGCTTGGCAGACGTATTGGCGATCGCAGTGGCGGAAGTCTTTGATACTAGACGCTGCTGCCCATCTAGATCTTTCTATTTACTTCCGCCTTACTTTGGATGGTTTGACCGCCATCTTCCGGTTGACTGACTGCTCTGGTGGATCCCAGTGTGTGGTGGGTCTCTAGGCTGACATGATGACATTATATGGAAATGATCAAGTTTATCCACTCTGTATTAGTCTAAGATCTGTAGAAGATCGACCTTCACCTATCTGTTTCATTCTTCATCTTGCTCAGATTTTTAGCCAAGGACACGATATATTTTGAACTTATTTATTTGACTTAAGCTGCTTTAAACTGCCTCCGTGGTCCAGTGGATAGCGTATGCGACTGCTGATCGTAAGTCCCGGGTTCGATTCCCGGGTCGGGCAAAAGTGTAACTGCGTTTTTCCGAATACTCAGTAGCAGCCCGGAGTCTGGTGATGTGCCCGGTAACGGCAATAGGCTCGCCTCCTATAACGTGGGACCTAAAAATCATGGCAAAATGTGGGTGTAATATTTACACCTCTGCCTACCTCTTCGGGGATACAGGCGTGAGACTATAAATAATAAAATAATAACTTATTTATTTAATGCAAAGTACTTTTCATCGGCCACTGAACAGATGTGTGAACATTGAACCTTCATCACGGATCTCTAATGACTCACAGCTAGTTGCTAAAACAAAAGTTATTGACAAACATCAAGACATCTGACTCATAGTATATTGAAGAACAGATCCGGTTTAGGCACTATCCCTACCACTTTCTTGTAGAAAGTTGACCTGTCTGATCATCTTACAATCGAAACTGAACTCTATCTTTTGAAACATAGACTCTGAATTTCTGTAACGGCGGCTGAGACTTGATACAGCCGCCACCAGTAAAGTAGACTGATTTTGAGTCTTATGTTGTTAAAGTTCGAGTTGAATTTCGTATGCTTGCTATATAAATGAGTGTGTTTATCATCAGTACGTAATATTTTGTAATAATATATGTGTTATTCGGTCAGTAGTGCCGGATTAAGTTTGCTAGTTTGGGGACAGACTTGCGTATGGAAAGGTTGTTGACATCTTGTTCAATTAATTAAAGAAGCTTTTTTTTCTCGCATGAAATCTCTTTGCTCGGCGTTTTCTCCGGTATTCTAGATACAATTTGATTGTTGGAGGAGATGTGTGAGATTCGCCGATACATGAGTCCAGGAATCATAAAACAACTGAGGTTAACTCTACTGCCTAAAGCGACGGAATCACAGGCATTCCGATATAGTGATGATCCCACAGAGTGTGGCCCAACGACATTTAGGATAATATTCAGCAAACTTTATCATGGGACACTAATTTCTTTTTATAGACTCACGCCTATATCCCCGTAGGGATAGGCAGAGGTGTAATTTTACACCCACATTTCGCCACGTATTTTTAGGTCCCACGTAATAGGGGGCGAGCCTATTGCCGTACCGGGCACATTACCAGACTCCGTGCTGCTACTGAGAATTTCCTAACGGATAACCCAATAACGCTTTGCCCGACCCGGGAATCGAACCCGAGACCTCCCAATCCCACGCGCACATTTATGCCGCGACACCAACGAGGCAGTCACACTAAAATACTTGGTTATAAGATACATAATGCATACCATTGATATATTAGTACTTACATACAAGATGTTGATCGGCATTTGCAAAATATTTTAAGCACACAATATACATAGAGAGTATACTTTTTCATCTAAAATAATTTCTAACAGTGTGCGATGCTATAAGACCCTATTTTCATTAAATGTTACTTAGATAGTAAATCAGAATAAACTGTTGAATTGTGCAAAATAAGACTATATCGCGCAGTCACTGAAGGTACGTGTGCTTGGGTGTGTGAAAGGCACTTGAGAGTATGACGACGAAAATTTTTTATTAACTTTTAGTGACTTATTTTTTTATGTATTTGTATTCAGTTATAATAGGATATTCACCCCTTCAAATATTTTTCAAATGCAAATCAACGCCCTGTATATATCGATGAAGCATACACATTCATAACCTTTTTATAGTTTTATATATACCGTAGAGAGCTACGTACAAATTGTCATCGGATTCCAAACTAGGTAGAGCCTGTGCTATGAAATTCAGTAATTTGTCTTGAAGAAGAATTGAACCCAAGACCCCTAGCATAGCAATGTGCAACAAACCACCAGACGAACAAGGCCAGACTTATCAGCTCATGCAGAGACTACTACCCTCTCACAATAAATCGACGTAAAGTAACAGTACTTAAACTGTTGCGTTTCGATCGGTGAGTGAGAGTGCCGGAGGCCCTATCCCCTTATCCTTTTCCCTCATCCCACTCCCTCATCCTATCCCTTTTCCCAACCCCAAGGGGCGGCAACGCACTTGTAACTCCTGTGGTGTTGCTTGTGTCCATGGGCGCTTACCATCAGGCGATCCGTCTGCTCATTTGCCACCTGTTACTATAAAAAAAAACAGATAGCATATCAAATTTCCGTCAAGTAAAGTTTCCATGGATAAATACATTCATGACATCACAAAAAGCATTTATCCTAACTATGACAAGTTGCATGACATTTTGATTATACTATCATGTCGTTCACCGAATTTGAAGAAATAGTGAAAGTCTTAACAATGAAATAGTCCACTGCTAGTAAAAAAAAAATTCCTACTGGAGTAAACGTGTTCGTCTCATAGACGTTGTATTTCTTTTTGGCAATTATTCGCCATTAAGATAAGCAGCGAAAGCCGAGAAACGAACAGACTGCCAAACAGATGGTATCGGGTTCGAATCCACGGCGGGCACCACATATTTTTTTTCTTTTTTTTCTCAAATTTACATGCGTAATAAACTGTTTTTACTTGTCCAGTGCCTTAGAGAGCATGTCTTAACATGCTTGTCATTGCTGTCGGCTGTCATGATAATCTTTGGTAGTCGTTATGGAGAGTCAATACACTTCAATATACAAACACTGGTCTTAACCATGGAATATCGCTACACCTTTGGCAAAGAGCTCAGATATTTACATATAGGCGCATTTCCTATGGGCGCTCTGAAGACAAACTTTCTGTGACCGAAATTGCCGCTTGGCGGCGTGGCAGTCTGCGCAGTGACAGCTGTCTCTATGAGAGGAACAGAGACGAACGTTCCTCCTGTGTATCTTAACTACGAGAGCAAGAGAGACGGAGAACGACGCCAGCACCGCCAACGGCGCCAACTACGAACTAAACTGGAGATAGTTCACACTTGGAATCGGCACACGAAATCCTTAAGAACTGCGCTTCTATGTAAATCTGTATTCATGGCTTTTGGGTTGCGTAAGTCAGATGACAGTAGCTCTATAGAAAAGTAATTATCTGTCAAATGTAGTAAAACTACAAAGTGGCTCCTGGGCTTCAAGACTTTCATTTTGGATGCAACCGAGGTAACGCTATGGAGATTTTTTTAAAAGACAACTCCCGCTCTAGGAGTAAATCCTGTGTCGCAGGGGACTTTACAGACATACAACCAACGGACACAATAAATACCCAGACTCGAAACAACAAATGTTAATTATCGCTCGCTTAATAATGTGCCCGGTAGATGGCAAAAGGCTCGCCCCCTATTACATTGGGACCGAAACATAACTGGCGAAAAGTGGGTGTGAAATACCTAGTGCCTACCCCTTCGGGCACAAAAGGCGTGAAGTTATGTTATGTTGAAACAACAAATTATGGATCACACAAAGTGTTGTCTCGTGTGGGAATCGAATCCACAACACTCGGCGCAGTGTCAAGCGGCGAGGCGGCCGCTTAAACCACTACGCCAACCGTGCAGTCTAGATGACTATGGACTATAGACTATGGACTGATCTGTGCCCTGTGAACTCACAAGCATAGCCTGTGACATCTATTTGTGAATCATAAAAAGTTTCATTCCGTATGCACATCGAATCCACTACAACTGACACAGTACTAGGCTGCCCTCCCTAACCTAAAGTGAGTAACTGCAAAAACATGATATAGGACTTTAAACTTTATCACGAAACACGGAAGTTTAAATTCCTATATCATGTTTTTGCAGTACGGCAAGTCCTAATATTACATCGCACAGCAACTCCCGTCTGCACTGTGACCTAACATCAAGCTGTATGAAAGCTACACCAACCTCAAAAGCACTTACGAGACAATACATTCACCTATTACGTCACTACACTTCCCTATTAGTACGGAACTTTACTCTCCTCATTGCAAACGCATAACCCAATGGCATACTTCAACCATATTTCCGTACCAGTCTAAGTACTACTTGTATAGGGACTGGTGACATTTTGATACGTAACTATCGTAATGGTCCTGATACACTTGAGCATTCACCTGTAATGAGAATTCTTGCGAATGTTAAAAACATAAAAACAAACGAGTGTGTTTTAACGAGCATTCAATTGGTTAAAAATTAATACTCAGGTGTATCAGCACGATTAGACAGCCTTTTGGAGTCTAATGTGGGACTTAAGCCTTTCCTGACTTCCGTTACAATAACAATTACAATATGTACGTTTTGACAAAAAGGTATATATGTATGTTTATCCTATGACGAAAGACTTACCAAGCAGATATTAAGGCAAGTGTGGAAGGGACAGGACGAAGGGGAAGACCTAGGCGGACGTTCTCTGACCAGATTGGATACATCCTAAAAACAGGACAGGTTAGAAGCACCCTGAACAGAAGAGCATGCATGAGGAATCTGATGGGAGTGAATGAAGCAACAGAGATATGTCAGGATCGTTGCAAATGGCGTTCCGTAGTCTCTGCCTACCCCTCCGGGAAACAGGCGTGAGTCTATGTATGTATGTAGGTATGTTATCCTATGTCTAGTACACCCTGTGAGTATACCCATAATACAAGCTCTGCTTAGTTTGGGTCTAGATGGTGTTGAGTCATCATCATCCTCTTAGCATTATCCCAGTTTCAATCCGGGGTCCGCTTACTAATCTCACCGGATTTGGCTGAATATTAGCTTTTCCACAGAGCGACTGCCTGTCTGACCTCCGCAACCCGAAGGCATAGCGATATTCCATGGTTTAGACTAGTGTCAGTTTATTTAGAAGGTACTGACGCCCTGTAACGACTGTCAAATATATTCATGACAACCGGGACCGACGGCTTAACGTGCTCTCCGAGGCACGGGACAAGCGATTATTAACAATGTAAGAGAGATAGATGGTGTTGAGTGAATGTGGTCAAATAATATAATTGTGAGTCAATAGGAATATTGTGCCCACTATACCACGAAGGGCAGACGGTTAGGCATAGGGTTTGAAATAAGGTGTTCCAGTGCCCCAGTGGGATCTCCACCTTGTCATGGTGGAGGGGCTCAGTAACCGTGGTTAGGTCGCCCACGGTGAAGCTAAGCGAGATCCCGGGAGTGGACGCTCCGCGTGGGCTTGAAGGAGGCCTGTGCAGGATGCGTCCAAAGGCGCGGGTGCTAGGGACAGTTCTTCTGTCCCTCGCAGTCGGGCGTGGTCGCGGGAGGAGAGGCGTGTCGGTGTTGCGTTGCCGCGCGCCCTATCTCCCGCGACCAAATGGGGGCGCACCATCGTTGCGTCGCGGTGGGGCCGCAGAGGAAGAGGAGATGCGGTGTTGCGTTGCCGTCCTGCCGATCCGGACAATACCTATCGGAGGGTAGCGAGGAATGCTTCGGTGATACCCGACCCTCCGACACACGGGTACATGAGGAACGCGGGTTGGTTTTAGGTAAGTCAGTTAGAGTCTGACAGTCCGCTTCGTCCTTTCCCCAGGGCGGAGGGACTCCATGAGGAGTTTTCAACCCGAAACCAAAATAAAAACATTTTTTGTTTCTTGTTCCTATGTGTTGATATACGATTTGCTTCGTGTATTTTCCATAGTCACCTCTTGTGACACGTTGTATTCTTAATCCGCAACTATAAGTACCTAACTATAGTACAACATAGTTTGAAGCCGCGTATCCGTCACAAGTAATACATTATATGTTATGTTAGGTATGTGATTCACTCAAAGCACCAATTGTATAATATCTTGGTCACTGTAGGTACGTATGGTGTAGTGCCTTAAGCGGATGCAACACTGTTTAGAGTGTTGGGTTCGGTTCCTACAACATATATACATGGATAGTCTCACGCCTATATCCCCGAAGAGGTAGGCAGAGGTATATTGCTACACCCACTACAACACAGACAACATACATTCAAGACAGCACTTTATTTTTTATTTTATTTATTTGGAGCACAAAGAAATTAAAAAGAAAGTAAAGAGATATACACAAAAAAAAAACCGAACCGAATGCGGAGCCCTAACAATATGCTTGATCCAAAAATCTTGTTTTGTTTTTGGTGTACTTTTTATCGCGTCCTTGCGACTTGTACACCTAAGTATTTAAATTTAGGTCACGAGTCGCTATCAACATAAGTATTAGTATACAACTCCTACCACTGAGATCATAGACCACCGATGAAGAAGTAATTTCTTCATTTTTCTCACAAATACATTTCGCCAACGGAATCCCCCGCGAATTTGGCCACATCGCATCCTCGTACCCCAAGGTCTAATATTAACAAACGATGGTTACAACACAATTGACAGCCGGAGGGAATTCCTGATCGTATCCATGAACTGAATTATGAAATGCACCAGGATACAACAACTGGAGTGTGGTGGTACCTTAGTGTGGAGACGGCTTCTTACGTTTATTTATACCTTTTTATGATACATGAAAGACTTTAGGGACAGTTTGACTATGTAATCGAACTTATATATATGTATTATTATATATGTACTAGGCGTATTCAAAAAAATATAGCACTATTCCTGAAAGAAAAGCAGAAAAAAGTCGTCGAAATTTTACTCAAGCCCACCTAAATACAGGCGATTGCAGAATTTGTTCATGTAATTCAAATTAGCAGCCAAATATCTGATTCTTTGAGTAATTCAAGTGGGTTAATTACCTCTGGTTTTATAAAGACGGTGGAAAACGGTACAGTTTCTGACTACTAAGCGATCTCTATGTACTACCGTAGCCAAAAAAGAAACGTATTTATTACGAAGCCAACTCCATACTTAACCACTCTAGTGACTGTTCGTTGGGATACCCCAAGTTACGTTAACTTCATTCAAACTCCGGTTAGCAAGTTCATTACGAACATCAATCGATCAAAAAAGAACCTTAGTGCGTCCCACCACAGTCGAAATTTTCATGTTAATCGGATTTTGTTCGCTGATAAACTTAAGTTTGTTTAAACTTCTAAGAAGTCTTATAAAATAGACTTTATTGCTTTAGAGATAAGGTGGAAAATATGTTATGTAAGAAATCGTAATCGGTTAAGAAAAAGTTTCGGCCAGACACGGCAGCAAAAAGTTGCTTTCAAGTTGCGTGCTACTTACAAATACAAAATAATGATTAAAAGATATCTGTACTGAGCGATGGTACTAGTACAAAAAAAGCTTTTCTTATTTGATTCGTCAAGCGATTGACCCTAAGGTATATATATATATATATATATATATATATATATATATATATATATATATATATATATATATATATATATATATATATATATATATATATATATATATATTTTTTAAAAGACAACTCCCGCATTAGGACTACATCCTGTGTCGCGGGGAACTTTACAAACATACAACTAACGGACACAATGAACACCCAGACTCGAAACAACAATTTATGAATCACACAAAGTGTTGTCTCGTGTGGGGATCGAACCCACAACACTTCGACACAGTGTCAAGCGGTGAGACGGCTGCTTAAACTAGTGGTTTGCCAACGCCAACCATGCAGTCAAATCGTATCAGTGGCTCATAAACTTGCCAGCATGTATCCACCAGCTCAATGTAAAACTGGAGATGGAACAGCAACAGATATTGAAGAGAAAACGATCTCGAGCCTTCCACGTTTGTTTTCAACGCCCCATTGGCAACAATTATACGGACCATTTTATATCGATGATCTTCATCAAAGTAGCACCTAGCTGGTCAAACTGACACATTTGTAGTATAGATAACGAGGCTTTGCTACTCAGGTGTAGCTTTAGAAAACTTTTCTCATTTACACTTTTTTGTAGATACATACATTAGAGAAGCATTTACTAATTTATTTTAACACACTTCAAGAGTTCATTTCTTCCACTTGATTCATGCTATCATAGTCCCGCTAATACACAGAGTAACATTCGTTTTAAATTATCTCTGTCCATCTAACCATGTCCCATGAAACATTGCTGTTTGAGGACTTTAAATTGGAAGGGTCTTTACTCTTATTGCGGTAAGTTTTTACAGAAAAAACACTGAGAAACCGATTGTAATGAAATCATATAATTATTTCATATAGCATAGCATGTAATCATGAAAACATAGCAGGTATATAGTCCTTCCTATCGATTTCGATAACAGTGACCGATGACAGTTCTTTTTAATGTCGAGCGTTTGCTCTAGTTTGGCTTGCAAGCTCAAACTTCGTTTTTAAAGTTCGGTTGCAGGTGTAAAAGAATAATTGTCATGGAAGTACTCAGTAAACGGCAGGAGAACTGCAGCTTGGACTTCTGTCTCCTAGATTCGCCTCAGAACAGTAGTTAAAACTAGCTTTATCCATTAGGTACCTACTAGAGTAAACTTAGCAACTGTCCGCAACAAAAAGTCGCCTAGTCTGATCATAACAGCGCAGAGGTTTATGCAATTCTTATGTTTTGTTATTATATAAGCTTGTTTGGCGGCACACCGGCCATTCTCCTCTGCATCGTTCAGTGCATTGAACGCGATCTAGTTTTTTGGATCACTAAGTTTTGGATAATCACTAAAAAAGGTAAGTTTAATTATTTTGCATTTATTAATAATTTTAATAACTTTTTTGTTTAGCACATCGGCAAGATATAAAAACATGAAGTTATTTATACCACATGTCATTTATAACCTAATTACTTAAAACTTACAAATACAGTTATAATCTAAACATATATTTTTCCTCTAATAACTTTGTAAAAAAATATATTACAATTATTATTTTTATAAATAGCACGATTTTATTATAAAAGTGAGCAAAAACTACATTAATAAGAAGCTAACTATTTTAAAATTAATAACCAATTTTGTGATAAGAAAGCCAAGTAAATGACAATCTGTCAATTTAATAAGTAAATGGCAAATGAATACGCCAAAAATAAACAGAAAGAAAAAGTAAGTAATGTAAAGTAGTAAGTTTTAAAGTAGAATAAACGTTATTCATAAACTTGACGTATCAGTTTGATATAATTATAATAGCAATAGTCTTAACAAAGCGAAAATAAATGCATAAAAAAATATCCTGACTTGGAACAAGTAGACTGAAACAATTAGATGCTACTAATTAAAAAGCTAAGTAAAAACACTTTTTAATTCTCAACGGTATTTTATTATTTTTAGCAGCGGTCTGCTGAATCATTACTTTCATTTAAAGTAAATAAGTTAGTAATTGTCTTCTCCTTGTTTAAAAAAATATCCACCGTTAAAAGATAATGTCCTGAATTTAAAGTAGGACATTACATAATTCGTGGTTTATATTTTTAGTATTACTGATGTTTTATATTTATTTAGACAATAACTCACATTTCTAAAGTCACAACAATACGAAAATTGTATCGTGAGCAATTTTATGAACAAACAAATAATGAAAAACCAAAACTGAACAAAAATTTGTGCGAGAATCGAAATCCAGACACATAATAATCTCCCAGTAGAAAGGCTATAAACTTAGACCAATACACCAAAGTCTGAACGTGCGGTAATATTAAAAAATCAGTCAAATTATATTGCCACTCATAAAACAGTAATAATAACAGCCCTGTTTATAAACCCATGTCCCACTGCTGGGCACGGTGTCTTTAAGAGAAGAATTAGAACAAACAGGACAGGTGTAGGTATGCAAACTGAATTAAACAGTACATTAAATTCAAACCCACGATCTTCCAATTACAAGCCCAATTGCATATCCATATCAACTAATTTGTTATTCCAAACAATTTGACGTTCTTTCAACTACAAATTGCATAACCATTATGTCGCTTCAAATTTGTTATTTCAAACTGTTTTTAACAGAATATCAGTTTCATGTACCAGTTTCGTTTCTTGTATAAGGATAGTGAAAGTCAAAAACACTATGGAGGAAGCGAATAGAATACCTTTTCTCAGTGTGTTGCATCACAGTGCAGTCAAAGAAGGCTATACAGGCAGTCATTTAAATACAAAAGGAATCTTATGTTCTGAGGTTATGTTAACATAAAATGGTTACTTGAGTTTTGTGGCTAGTGGATTTTTGTAGATGAGATTGTGTTTGATTCTTGGCTGGTTGTTTTTAGTAACATAACATAACTTCACGCCTTTATCCCCGAAGGGGTAGGCAGAGGTGTATTACACACCCATGTTTCGCCAGTTATGTTGAGGTCCCAATGTAATAGGAGGCGAGCCTATTGCCATCTACCGGGCACATTATTAAGCGAGCGATAATTACCATTTTTAATACACACATAACTTCGAAAAGTCAGAGGTGTGTGCCCGGGGTAACTGGGGATCGAACCCGAGAGCATCGTCTCGGCAGTCCGTTACGTACACCACTGGGCTATCGCCGCTGTTTTTAGTAGTACTTAGCACAAAATGAGTCTTATAAATATATAACATAATGTGATATCACATTTTTTGTGGCAATAATTACGGTAATATGATTGTGTCTATTCTGAAGGTGATCAGTTGGTCTACAAAGTGTGTGTACATGCATAAAGATGGTTATCAAAAGTTAAGAACATAATTTTTATCTTTTGTAATTGACGAAATGATACACATCTTACAACTAATCATTTTCAATAAAAGCGTGAAAAGCGAGCAGATATCTTTAACTTTCATTGTGGTAACCTTTTTTTCTAACAAGATATACTGAGAAAGATAATCAGCTCATAAAATATAGGTACAATGTGGCCACAAAAAATAATCATGAAACAGCATAATGTACCCAATAATCAGCCAAATCTACATCTAAAAGTCCTGAAATCAATTCACAATAACCCGAAACCATACTCCAAATTCCTAGAAGCAAAGGTTCTTAAACTCATAAACCACAGTTGAATACTCCGATCATGAAAACGACCGATATAATTCAGGACACGACACTTGGCGCGTGGAAAGTACATTCCTTCGACATTATTTTAGTGGGTCAAGTAAGGTAATGCTCGAAAATAATTATGAAGGTGGCATACTTACTTCTAAATACAGGGATGGATATGTTTGTATAGTCATTTTGAAACTGCTAATACGTTTGGTGTTCTAAATTCGATCCAAAGATAAATAAAAATAAAAATGGGTGCATAGGGTTCCCACCAAGAACTTAGGGTCCCAAGCCAACCTCACCTGCAAGTGGTGCACCTGCCGATCAACGGACGAGGCTCTGGCAAACAAAATGTCCCAATAAGTGGCAATAGGCTCGCCACCTATTACGTGGGATCAAAACACTGGCGAAAAGTGGGCGTTTAATATGCCTCTGCCTACCCCTTCGGGAAAACAGGCGTGAGTCTATGTATGTATGTATGTATGTATAAATAAAAATTGTGTCATTTTATTAAAATTTTATTTGGAAGTCTATTTTGAATCATTTTTGTGATACAGCGAAGTTTTCGTGATATAACTGATTCGTGATTTATAGCGATATGGTTTGTAATTTGGCATGTATGTTCCTTGGAGACCGTAGGGGTGCACTAACAAAGATTCCTCAAAGTTCCCATGCGATTGTGCAGAACCGGTTAAATTAAAAAAAATCGTGCGTGCGTAACTGCGAGCTTCTTCTATTTTTTTTTTGTATAGAAGCTACCAATAAACAGCTGGAAAGTTTATTTAAATATAGTAATTATTTGTAGGTTGAAATCACGCTAAAACCAAACAAGCTGCAGCCAAAATAATGTAGCTGAGTTCGCAACACACACTGTGGGTGTTGCTTTATTATTAACCACACCACGTTTGCCCAAACTTGTCAATTTGCAATACTCCACTACAGGCATTTGACTACAATGGTCCATGATCATTATGACATACTTCGGCTGGCCTACATAACGGCATACAAATGAGATTATGACTAAGTCTTACCATACGTTGGTCCATGATGTGTCACTAGAAAGTTGGTCCTCCGTCGTTACTAGAATGGGTCAAGAACGCATATTAAGTCTTCAATGACATAATGAAACGCTGTGTTTGCCAATCTGACTGATGACGTCTGTGCCTTTTTGGTTTTGTGTCACACACAATTTTATGTCATCATCATCGACTCTGTATTTATACTGTCCCACTGCAGGGCACGGTCCTCTTCTCATCATAAGAGGGTAAAGTCATAGTCCACCACGTTGGCCATGTGCGGGTAGGCAGACTTCACATGTCTTTCGAGAACATTATAGAGAATTCTCAGACATGCAGGTTTCCTCACGATGTTTTCCTTCACCGTTTATTTTGCAGACGATTAGTTAGGCATTATTAACAATTTATTACACAAATAACTTCGAAAAGTCTTTGGTCCGCGTCGTGGATTAGAACCCGAGACACCCTGCGTAGCAGTTTGTTGGTCTCTCTAGTAGGCTATCAATTAAATTAAATTAAAAGACAATTGGTTATAAAAAAATAAGTGCCGTATCCATTATCCTTTTCTGAAGACATTCAGCATTAATCCATTCAGATCACGACTGTCGCCAGTAAGGCAATCAATCTTTTTAGCACAATACAATTGATTAACTTACAAATGATACTTTGTTTTGTTTTTGATTGAGGTTTGTCAGCTTATAAACTTTACAAGACTTTGCCCACAAGCAGACCTGCGGGAAAAACAGTTATCACGGTAAAGAGTGACCTTTATCACTCTTCAGCCTCCTAACTATCTACACACATAATTTCTTTTTTATTTTTATTTATAGACTCACACCTGTATCCCCGATGGGGTAGGCAGAGGTGTAATATTACACCCACATTTCGCCTTGAATTCTTAGGTCCCACATAATAGGGGGTGAGCCTATTGTATATATTGTACCGGGCACATTACCAGACTCCGTGCTGCTACTGAGAAATTCGGAAAAACCCAGTGACACTTTGCCCGTCCTGGGACTCGAACCCGAGACCTCCCAAACCCACGCGCACATTTATGCCGCGAGACCAACGAGGCAGTCAGTGTATAATATTGGTATGGATTCTATACCCAAAATAATATTGAGATTACTAGCCCGCACTAAATAGCTATTATTCAAATATTGTCACAAATAAACACCCAAAAAGATATTGCCCTATGTTGAAATTTAACCCACTACATTCGGCAAATAGCCATGATGCTGTCTGAAAATACAGTGCTGTTTACTTATTAATACTGATTGACTTTCTACCGTATGACATTATAAAAAAGTTCACGGTATAAACTGTACCAAAACTGGGCAAGTTTGTAACATTCTACCTACTTTCAAATTCATTAGATGAAGATTTTTTTAATTTTTGCAAGTCTAAACACTGAAGTTGTTTAAGGGGATAGAAACTAAGCCAAACTTAAAAGGCCGAACAAGATCTAAGTCCCAGACGAAATGCCAATAAACAGTCCTGAATATTTAAAGGACGAAACAAACTTTTTATTTTGTTACACAACTTTCTTCATGTTGTGAATTGATGAATTACATTCTATAGCGTAGTTTGACTAGCATTTCGTAATACATCTACAAAGTTAAGCAACGTTTGCAAAGGTCGCTAATTTGATGGGTCATCGCTTGTTTGGGCATGTACATTAGTGCATTACCTTGCTTCGGCAGGTACGGTGAATACGTCAGCGCCTATTATCTCTGGATAAGAATCGTTAAAAGATAATGACAGTCTTTGGCACAAAAGAAAGACATTATTCCCTTTTGTGCCTTTGAATTGTTTATAACCTACGATACTAGAATAGGCCACACAGTCTCAAGAGAAGAAAGATGGTCCATATCCTGCGAATATGTATTATAATAATATACTGCCTCCGTGGTCCAGTCGATAGCGTATGCGACTGCTGATCGGAGGCCCCGGGTTCAATTCCCGGGTCGGGCAAAAAAAAAAAGTGTTACTGGGTTTTCCAAATTCTCAGTAGCAGCACGGAGTCTGCTGATGTGCCCGGTAACGGCATAAGGTTCGCCCCCTATTACATGGGACCTAAAATGTCATGGCGAAATATGGGTGTAACATTACACCTCTGCCTACCCCTTCGGGGATAAAGGCGTGAGTCTATAAAAAGAATCTAAAAAAAAATACTTCAGCAGTAGTTAATTCGAAAACTCTACTTCATCCTAGGGTTATCTCTATTGCATCCAACACTTTTTTTATAGTAATAGGCGGCAAACGAGCCGACGGATCGCCTGATGGTAAGCGATTACCGCAGCCCATGGACACAAGCAACACCACAAGAGTCATAAGTGCGGTTCCGGCCCGTAGGGTTGGGAAAAGGGATAAGATGAGGAGTGAGTGGGATGAGGGAGAAGGAAAGGGGATAGGGCCTCCGGCACTCTCACTCACCGAACGAAACGCAACAGTTTAGGTACTGTTACTTTACGTAGATTTTCTGTGAGAGGGTAGTACTAACCCGGTCGAGCCGGCCCAATCATGCTGAAATCAGCAAGGCTCTACTACCTTCTAACCGTATATCTATTATTAGATTGTCTACTTTAAAAACAGATGACCCAAGACACGATCGCATCAGTATTTTGCCTCGGTATTACGATAGCTTTACAATATGTCCGTTACATAATTGCGATACATTATACAATCATTGAAGCAACACACCTCTATGCATTGCAACCAAAATGCTAATAAGACCGCTTTGCTAATATTTAGTTAGCCTAGTAAACTTGTTAATTTTACAACATTAGTGTCAAGTTCAAGAGCTTTGAATGCATTTTATAGGTGTATTTTGGACTTTCAAGCTATTTAGTCAAACGTTCAAACGAAAGTTTTGACGTGACAACGTCTTATAAATTGGTTTGCCGGGTGACACTTCAAGAAACTGCGTTACGCTCCGCTCACGTTATGCGCTCACAATGAGAGCGAGTGAGAGGCACGCGTCCCGCCTAAGAGCGAGAGAGACAGACATAAAAAGTGAAAGGCACGCGTCTTTCATCCTTCTTCCTACTATACGAATGAATATTCACACACAATTATTTTACCACTCAAAGTCGTTGTCACGTAAAACTTTCGCCCGTATACCGACTTTACAGGCAACCAATTTTTTTTTTTCATATTGGTCACATCCAAAGTGCAGTAAGGTAGAGTCAAAATTAGGTATGGGAATGTTGAAAGCAGCCTAAAACCCCATCATAGGTAACTGAATGGACTTTATTTTTATTTACAAATATGGCAAATTCCACACTAGGAATTAATCCTGTCTACACTTATTATTATTATCTACACTAATATTATAAAGAGGAAAAATTTGTATTTTTGTTTGTAATGGATAAACTCAAAAACTACTAGACCGATTTAAAAAATTATTTCACCATTAGAAAGCTACATGATCTGCGTGTAACCTAGGCTATATTTTATTTTAGAAAAAATAGAGGTCCGTCAGGACGCGGGTGAAACCGCGGGAAACGGCTAGTAATATTATAAAGAGGAAAAATTTGTATTTTTGTTTGTTTGTTTGTTTGTTTGTAAAGGATAAACTCAAAAACTACTAGACCTATTTTAAAAATTCTTTCACCATTAGGAAGCTACATTAGCTGCGAGTAACACAGGCTATATTTAATTTTAGAAAAAAATAGGGGTCCGTAAGATATTTTGGTTTTTCGGGTACGCGAAGTAGTTCCCTCAGGACGCGGGTGAAACTGCGGGAAACGGCTAGTCATTTATAAAGTACACACAGACTCCAAATAATAATATGTGGGTCACACATTGTTGTTTTAAACCCACAACACTGAGCGCGGTACTAAGTAGCGAAGCAATCGTTGAAACCACTACGCCTTAACTGCGCACTTTTCTGTTAACCTACAAACATTTCTCTAGCATAGTTCTATCAAATATTAGTTTGCCAATATTACTACTCAAAAAGTCTACAATAATCAAGGCATACAACAACTACAATTTCCTTCCACATAATTGGATCTAAAACAAATACAAACCAAAAGAAATGCGCGCCATAATTACCTCCTTACTTTTATAATCCAAGATGGCTCCCGTTATTTGAGCGCGTACGCAGTCGCCCGTCGCGCACCGTATGTCTCGCTCGTACGATGTAGGTACACTGTTCCAATTACAACTGTGTCGAACACCGTGTCTAGTTTCGCCATGTGAATTTCTGTTCTGTGTTTGAGAAGTAAGCGCTGTGTTTTACTGTGTTCTAAATCGAATTCGTAAGTTGTTGTTTGAAAATGGAAGGAGAAAGCCTGCTGTTTTCTGTGAGGTTACATGCCAAATAGATTTAAATTTAGAAATTTAGAATAATGTAAATTCATTTAAAGGGTTTGATTTTTATTATGATTACCAGCCAGCTTTTTAAATAACAATTAAGTGCATAACAAGAGTACACGCAACTTTACTCCTAAGTTGTACCTAATTTGGCGCCATTTTCTTGGTCTAGTTGAATGCTATTTAATTCTGTATTTTACTGCTATATTAATTTAGGATCTATAAATTTAATCTGCACCTACTCAATTAATTAGATTTTACAAAACTTAATTTATCTTCTTAAATATAATCGAACTGAAAAAAGTCCTACTTCAAAAGGAGCCTAAAACAAAATGACTGTCCATAAATCTTTAAATTAGGATGTAGAGCCTTCGGGACCAACTGTCATAAAATTGATAACTCTTACTATTCCCAGTCAAACTGATAAAAATGTTCTGACCGACAATCAAATATTATTTACATATTCTTTGATTTTACATATTTTTTGCACAGTAAGATACTGTACGATACTGTAGATTTTTCTAGACTCTGCATTTACTTGGAACCAGTCTCAAGGCTTATAATAAAACCTAGCAAGAAGAATAATATGCCCATAGAAGCAATAAAACATCAGATTTGTACTTCTTCTGATGAGCAAAACCTAGCAAAATCGCCTGAAATATGGAATGAATTGTATTAAGCAAGATTCAAATTTGAACCTTATGAAACTATAAATAAAGTCGCAAATGTTACTTCTTTAGGTGCCTATCGGTATTGGCATCTGCTATGATGTATTGTCGGTTCTCGCTCTAGCGTGCTTATATGGTGTCATTCAGACAGGGACGTCACGATAAATGGCAGAACGTTTGACAATGTGAAATTTAAAACGTAGCTTTGGAATCACTGGAATTGATAAATGGTGTACAGCTTTTTTACCTCCAAAATATTCTGTTTTTGAAAATCTCGTTGAAGATATTGAGGCGCAATTTTTTTTTACTTTTAAATACAAACTGGAACACGAATCATATCAGTATCATGTTAGGGAATAAACTCCTTAATGAATACTTTTTACTATTCCTACGGGATTATATACCACGTAGGAACCTTTTTTTGAGCAACCGATAATTCCTATATTCCCTAATGAAATTATCAACCTACTAGAGTAGCCATAAATAACGTGGTTACGACCGCGTTATTGATGCGTGATGTTATATAGCCTTTAGCCTTCTTCGATAAATGGGCTATCTAACACTGAAAGAATTTTTGTCCGGTTCAGCAGTTCCTAAGATTAGCGCATTCAACCAAACAAACAAACAAACTCTTTATAAAGAGTCACATTTCCTCTGAACGTGAAATTAAAACACTTTTCGAATTCGCACATACGATTCTGAATCGAAGCGAATCTACAACAAAAAAAAAACACGACAATCGCTATTATGTAGCGTCAATTTTTTTTTCTACGAATATCATTCGACTAATTTCTCGCATGAGTTGTTGGAAGACTTTCATCGAATTTAGTCCAGCCGCTATGTCACGTAAAGCATTGTTTTCTTTTCCTCGTTTTGTGGATGGTAATATGCGTGTATAAATATTTATATGGTGTTTTTGGTGGTAGTTTGAGTCGTATTGCAAGTTTTACTCGTATGTAGAGTCCTAACTTGGATATTCAAATAGCTTAAGTTTTTTTTATGATAATATTCTACCACATACACACATCACCATCTAGTCCCAAGCTAAGCAGAGCTTGTGTTATAGGTACTAGATAATGGATAAACATACATATATATATTTTTTGTAAATACATACATATTATACATATAAACACCCAGACCAAGACAAACATCCATGTTCATACACACAAATGTTTGACTTGAGCGGGTATCCATCCCGCGACCTTCGGCGTAACAGTCGCCTACACTCCCGCTGCGCCAATCGGTCGTCAAATAAGTTTTCCTTCAAAACTAATAATAAGTAGATCGAAAATGTATTCTCCCTATAAAAGATTGGTCTAACTTTGTAGAGCAAAGAGAGGCCCATCATTTGTCTAAGGTAGGTATTCTCCACACTTTATTTGTAAAATTATTATGTAAATTTAATGTGGTTGTGTAATATAAACATTTCACACAAAATTAACTATTCATTTGGTCATTTATTCATCCAAAAATTTAGCTGTAGAGTAGATCCCATTATTTTTAATAACATCCTTGGTCTACATGTGGACCTCTAATACCGAACTCACAGATCTAGTGCTATAGCAACCAGATAACTTAAAAAACATATGTACATAATTATTCTTTAATACACATTATAGACAAATGACTTAGACACAGAACAAAAAATTGTGCTCATTACACAAAAACGCCCTAGTCGGGAGTCAAACCCACAAACTTCAGCATAACAGTCAGGGTACTCAACAACTACACCTATAGCCACTCCGGAATAAAGATATCGTAGTAGTCTAAAATAAAGAATCAATAATAAAAACTAAACAGTTATGCCACCAAATCGGAACACCAAGTGGCCGCCCGGTTCCAATTTCCTACTTTTACATTGAACCGCAGTGCCGTACTTTCTATCGCATATCGTAATGTAAAACAACTACACCGACTTGTTTTGAACTATAAACGTAATGCTACACTAGACCATAATGTCGTTAAAATATTTGTGAATGTAAATGTGTAACATGTAAAATGTAATGTAAAATGTGTAATGTCCAACAATAGACTTATTTTGGCTGAAATAGTAATATCGCAATCTCTGTGTGCTGATGGATTGAGGATACAAAGTAGCACTACCCTATGTCATTCCTTGGCTGTTTTCAGAGACAATAAAATGAATTATTCGAAAACAATATATAACTTTGGCCAGAGACGGTAAACACGACACATAACGTTGTGCTAACCCGTCGAGCCAGCGTGGTATTGTATATACATACATACATAATATATACATAGCTCACACCTGTTTTCCGGAGGGGTAGGCAGAGACTACGGAACGCCATTTGCAATGATCCTGACATATCTCTCTTGCTTCATTCACTCCTATCAGATTGCTTAAGCATGCTCTTCTTTTCAGGGTACTTCTAACCTGTCCTGTTTTTAGGATGTCTCCAATCTGGTCAGAGAACGTCCGCCTAGGTCTTTCCCGTCGTCCTGTCCCATTCACACTTGCCTTGTATATCTGCTAGGTCAGTATTTCCTCACCCATCCTCTCCACGTGCCCACGTGGTATTGTACCAACTCTAAATCCTCTTACCGACTCACAATGATATTGTGAAGCAAATCAGTTGACACATATGGTCATTGTCCAGAAATAGACTGCGAAAGTGGGTGACGATGTACACCAGTATAAGGCTTTCTAGGAGTTATTATGTAAAAGTAAAGTATAAAGGGTAGTTTCATTGCTAACAGCGATTTCTACCAGGAAACCTTTTATACAGTAAAACAGTGCAGTGAGCTAAAATATTTAAGTTATTTATACACAGACATGTAACAGTAATTGAAATACGTCCCTGTATAGACTCTAGACTCCAGGGGGAGTGAAAGTTTAAATGCATAGCTGAACTGACTGCATCCCGCGAATATGCTATTATTATACCATGTTTATTACAACATTGTATGCGTAAAAGTCTTGACATGAATAGGTGACTTGATGTCTCTAATAAATACGTTCTTTTTCTCTTATTAAGTTCTTTTCAAGGGATTAAAATCCTAGCTTATGGTTTCTTAAAAAAATGTTTTAATACCGATTGGTAGTTCCTGAATTCTCCGTTCAAAACTCTTTGCTTGATTTGATTTATAGCTACTAGGTACTGAATTAGACACATAAACCTTCTAGGAGAATTAGACTATCTATTGGTGAAAACCGTTTCAAAATCCATTCAGAAGTTTTTAAGTTCTTAACGTTCTTACAAACAGACAGAACGCGCGGAGACTTCATTTTACAACATACTAGCTGACCCGGCGAACTTCGTACCGCCATATTATTTTTTAAATATTTGCTATTATTTATTTTCATACAAACCTTCTCCTGACTATAACGATCACATAAAAGAAAGATTTATCCAATTTGGCGCAGTCGTTTGCAAGTTATGCGCGTACAAACATTTCGGTGAATCATTTTATTTATATGTATAGATAAATACAAGCTACGCTCCGTTAAACCTTTACCCGATAAACAAATAATATCTTCACAAACAACCCGCAAATAAGACATTAGGGACATAATTGAATTCCCTCTAGCGCACCAACTTCAAAGGATTATTACACCCGTAATCACACAGATTCGGTACCTGTGCCGAACAATGTTCAAATTACCTGGCACTTTATTTGTGTACCTACTAATTGGCAAAACATGAATTTGCGTTAAACGTTCCAACTGTTTTATTTAAAGCAGATGTTGATTTTAGTAATTAGTATTGTTTGTATTACCGTATAGAGACATAATTTTTGTATGATTTGACTTAATAATTACGTGTATTTGTATGAAAACTTTATCATTTAATTATCATCACATACTATTTAGTTAGAATTCTTACTCATTTCTCATTCTCGTTTCCGTTTTCTAAGTGTAAAATAACTGGGAATGAAAATAGGATAAATTATGGGACAGGTAAATAACAAAGAGCACGTATACCATAAAAAAAATCTGTCATACACTATACACATAGAACAACTAGACGCGAAAGAACAAATTATGAATCATATAAAGTTTACAATAAAAATATATAAAAGATAGGAGAGAAATATTAAAGCATGATATTTTACAAAGCTAATCTGCTGCCTTTACGCCCAAAAAAATCATAAGTTATGAATCCCAATCCCGAAGGAAAAGGAATGGTACAACGTAATTCAACCTTTCTCAAAGGACATGACAAAAACATGATCCTTGAATGACCTTACAGACCTCAATTCTGTGGGCCCAAGCCAATCGACAGCAGAAAAGGTTTCCTTTATCTAACCGATGAAATATTTCAAGGAAATGAAATAATTTGAGGCCTTTGTTGAACATGGATAGCTTCACGCTTGTGAAGCCCCGTAGGTTAAACAGATACGTAATTGAGAGCAGGAATGGTGTAGTGGGTAAAATAGTTGCATCGACATAATATGGTACATGCTGAGCGTTATGAAATCAATTTTGGGTTTAATGTGTAAACTACAAAAAATTCAGAGTTCGGGTGTCCTTAGAATACGCCATTTATTTTATGTAGAATTTCAAATTTTACAGGTCGAACTACAAAATGTCGGTTAGACTAATAATAACTATTGAATCATTAAGGCATGAAAATCTTTACAGGAAACCTGTTTGTTATATGTTCGAGCAAAATCACAACAAAATAGAACTTTCAACAGAACATCCTCAATTACTAAACCCTTATCAACTTGTTCCAGGTAAATCAAAATGCTGAATCAAGCTAGATGGCTGATGCTGGTGATAGCTGCTGGCCTCACGCTGCAGTCGAGAGGAGAAGGCGGCATCAGACTACCTGACCAGCCTCCCAAACAAGAGGCCTCTGAAGGCAGGTCACTGAACTTTGGAGAAGATAGAGGAAGATCGGTGAGACAAAACGCCGTTGATACTTCTTGAATTGTTGATTTAGTTGAGCAACTGTATAGCTGTTTTATATAGAGCATCTATTTCTGGATTAGAATCGTTTCTTTTTGTTCGTATTTGCTTAGGTCTTTTTAATCATACAATAAGCCCCTGCCAGCCCGTACTTGTGCCCAGTAGTTGGACAGAATATTATAATTATACGGGGCTGATGAAGATGATGATGAAGACCTTGTCAGCCCTATCATACCCAAATTAATTTCAACTACAGTATACATCTATATTACCCTTAACTAGCACTACCATTTTTATATTTATATGACTGCATTAGAATCTCGTATCAAGCAAGTAAAGTTAGTACGTTTTCTTGAGCAGAAATTCTTAGTTGCAGTAATTCACAGAATCTGAAACGAGTGGCTCATTCATCATCATTTTGTAAGTCGATAAGCTTTAAGGAGTTAGAAACACTACATAATTCATAGAACTTGATGAATTCGCATTGCACAAGAATAAAAATTGCCAACCACTCTAGTGCGTAGTCCATAAAGACTCTGGATAAAGACTCGTTCTATAATAATTCGTTAATACGAAGAAAAACGTAATCATGTTCGAGAAAAATAACAAATTAATCTGACAATAACTAGCAACAACAATAGATTAATCAATTTTTTTTAATATGAAAAGGGTGGGGCTATAGTCCACCACGCTAGTATAGTGGGGTTTACAGTCTTCATATTACTAGAGTTGCAGATTTTCTCACGGTTTTTTATTATTTCTTCCAGCCCCAAGCCTCAGGTCGTGGTTTCCTGGACTGGATAGGTCTGGGCGAAGACCAGGACCCTTACATCCAGCAGTCGACACAGCAGTGCATCCAGGGAGACCTGGCTGACTGCTTCAAAGCTCAAGCTCTAAGATCGTTCGACGATTTCTTCGATAAACCGAGTTACCAGTAAGTACATAAACGTATCTATAGAAGCCTTCACAATGGAATCTATAAGAGTAGTGCGATTGAGCAAGTTTTGCATCATCATCATCATCAGCCTTTAACAGTCCACTGCTGGACTAGGCCTCTCCTTTGAAAGGAGGATTTGGCCTACTACACCACGCTGGCCAAACGGGTTGGTATGGGGTTTGTATCAAGTATAAGTTTTTTGGTATAAGTTTTGCATATAAATAATTAAAGTAAAGAATGCTTGTTCATAATTAGAAGGCTACTCATCTGCTTGTTAAATCACTTACTAAAAAGTCACCGACTTGCTGTGTTGCATGTTCTCAAGATCTTGCCTGCCACTAAAACTGTTGGGAAAAATTTAATTTTACAGCTAAGCACAAAACAAATCACCGTACTTACCAGACAAAGATTTGTCCTGGGTGAAAAACTGACCGCTTCGATTTTAAACTTTCGCGATTTGTATACATCATATAAAATAAATTAGCGACGGACGAACGGTGCAAGACGAGCGAAGCGTCGGAAACAAATAGGTATTTATGCCTTATATAAGTTAATTGTACGCGATTAAGACTCGCTAATTTATTTAGTATGATGACCCTTTCGATGGCAGACTTGTCAGTCATTGTTTGTTTGTTTTTCGTGTGAGTGTGTGGCCAACTCTAGTGTCGGAGTTTTTAGACCGCTCGAAGGCCTCCGACATGGCCTTACGATTCTTATCCTGAGACAAGAACCGGGACCGACAGCTTTACGTGCCCTCCGAAGTACGGTAGCGCTCAGATGTAAATGCCACACATGGTCACCCATCCAAGTGGCGACCTGTGCAAGCGTTGCTTAACTTTGCCGATCTGTTACGAACAGCAAGCCAAGTGAGTCGCTATGAGCGCTACAAATTGTCAGTCATGATCACTAACTTCTTTATATCAAACTACTTTCAACCAACCTTCGGACTATTTCTCTACATCTACTTTTTTACGTATATTAATGCCTTATAATTTTCATCCCATTTGCAGGCTATCAGAAAATGCAGTACTCGTAAAGGTAGAATCCCAAGCACGCGCGTTGGTTCGAGAGCCGCCTACACTGGAGTCGCAGCCAAGGAGTGAAGACTCAGACTGGGACGCGCTTGTCAAGTATGGCATGAGGAAAATTGAAAGGTGAATATAAATTGAGCTTTACGATTATACACACAACGGCAAAGCCTTTATACACAACGTAATAAAAAAAATATATAAAAATTATCAACGCAAATTAAAGTCAAAAGTTATTAAAAACCAGCCATGTTGGATATTAGTGATAGCAAAACTAGAAGCACAAGCAGAATATCACAAAAGTTAGTTCAACAGCTGTAAAACAAAACTTTAATATTCAGATTTTTATATAAAATATAATTTCGTATTTTAGGTTAGTATGACAAAATACTGAATTTGGGCCAATACTAAAGAAATATTACTTGTAACTTAACCACAATAGTATTAGTTACCAATGTTCTGAGTTAGTTCTTGGCACAACTACTGCGTCTGATTGCCAAAACTATACTAGGTACATTACCAAATTTGCATGAAACCAGCGCCAGACCACATCTGAATAATCTGGAACCGTCCCCAATGTTGTCGTTCAAACTAGTTTAGACTTTGCGGCTATTGGTGATGCTAAAATTCTAACTAGTGAGTCTGGCGGCGAAATTTAGAAGTCGTCCGTGTACGACTCTTTCACAGATCACTACTACTTTTGACAACTCTCAAATAATTACCACCAAGGCCTCGAAGAAAAGTTGTATTGTAAACTGTCAAAAGTGTCGTACCTTGATAGCTTCCAAATTTCGTCACTAGAGGCGTGCGGATAATCTTTGCATCACAAAGTACCTTTTTATACAAATATGGAATACCTACATATTTGCTTATATTATTCCTGTCCGTGACGTGGTAGGTCAGCAGAGATCGCCACAGGCGATAATGCCACCTATTGTACAGTATCGTAGTTAAAGTCACTTAACAAACTGTATAATATTCATGTGCACTAAAGTGTATTGGTAAAATTTTCATATCGATAAACACTGCAGCTTAGGTGACAAGGATCTTAAAAAGCAATAATAGAATGAAAGCTGCATTTTTTTAGGTATAATTTTCCCTTTTCGGATTCCGTAGCAAGTAACAAGAACCTCATATAGTCTCACCATGTCTAATTTCGTCGGACAGGCTGCGGTTACAGTCGATGACAGGGACAGGGAGATAACTGATTACTTAGAATGATTGCTTTTAGTAATTAAACAAGGTTTTCAGTCCTTATTACAAAACAAGGTCTAAATTAGGTTTAAACCAGGCTTAGTCCTTGACTGACAATTTCAAAAATGTATTTTTGTAGATGGTACCTATATAATATTTTAATGCTACATTTTGTTCCAAAGAATTTTAGTGATAACAGATTTACAGTCCGTCCATGTCCCAGTTAAGTCCATGTTTTGTAATAAGGTGGAAAACTTAACAAAGTGATTAAAATTATGCGTAACTTCTTTAAACGTTAACATATTATTTACTAACGCATTATTCTTTTCTATTCAGGTTCTTAAGGTCAACAGCTCTGGAGATGGAACTGGATGATGACGTGACATCGCAAGGAATCCTCGCTCCTCGATTCATCGGCGGCATCGCTGATGAAGTAGACATCTATGAAGACAAGAAAGCTTCATTCCGTAAGTACCTAACAGGTACTGTGATTACTTTCCCTTAGCTTGTGGGGTTCCGGTGCAGAAGAAGGCCACGGCAGACGAAGACTGACGACTTGAACTTGAAGGACTTGCTTAAGAATTGTTTTGTGTGTGTAACTAAACGATGTCATTGATACAGGAATAAAAGAAATGTATTAATAAGTTTGGTTTGGGGTACCTATTTCTTGATAGAAATCGTTTGATAATAAACGCTTGACTTTGTGCAGGTATGTTGTCAATAATAAAATCTTTAGTGGTATCAAGGATGTGCAAGCTATAATAGATTTATTGTTCAATACGAGTTGCTGAGGCCAAGGAAATTGGTTAAGATTGGGTACAATGTCGATGTCATAGCACATAACATGATAGCTCACCGAAAATATTTTAGCTCATTAGGATATGTTCAACATCTGTGTGTAAAAATAAATAAAAATTAACAACTTGTTTACAGCTGGCCGCCATAAGCTGAAGAAGTTGATCATCCCCATGCTGTTGATCCTCAAGCTGTTCAAGCTGAAGTTGCTGTTGTTCCTGCCCCTCATCCTAGGTCTCGCCAGCTTCAAGAAATTCCTCGGGTTCATGGCTCTCATCGTTCCTGGCAAGTGTTTTCACCCTTTATGTATTGCCAGTGTGTTGTGTGACATGTTTTTTGTATGGCAATAGGCGGCAAACGAGCAGACGGATTACCTGATGGTAAGCAATTACCGCCGCCCATGGACACAAGCAACACCACAGGAGTCACAAGTGCGTTGCCGCCTCTTGGGGTTGGGAGGATAGGATGAGGAGTGGGATGAGGGAGAAGGAATAGGGGATAGGGCCTCCGGCACTCTCACTCACCGAACGAAACGCAACAGTTTAGGTACTGTTACTTTACGTGGATATTCTGTGAGAGGGTAGTACTGCCCCGGTCGAGCCAGCCCATACATGCTGAAATCAGCAAGGCTCTACTACCTAGAAAATGATAATGTGGCCATAACATAGAACTAATCAAGAAATAAGTATACTTTTACGGACGGATTTGATCCGGTTCTATGAGGCTCATAATAAAAATAACGAGGCACTAGTTTAAAACAATTGAGATATATAATATCAAATCATTGGATTTATTTTGAAGACTGTCGGACAATCGACCAGGTCATTATTATCATCATCTCTATTAACAGTAATCATCCAATTCCAGGTGTTATCGGCTACTTCAAGTTCTGCAAGCCCAACTCCTCGCCGTTCTCTCCGAACCACTACTCAGGCCCGCAGTACAGCCCGGCTGGCATCGGCTTTGGATCTGGAGGCATCTACAGAGAGTCTCCTCCCACGCAGTATGCTCATGGACATTATGAAACCTACCCTGTAAGTATAAAACTCTCAAATAAATCTGAAAAATGGTCTATAGAGCTCGAGAAAAAATTGTCAATGGTTATTTATAAATTCCCCTCACGATTATTGGCAGATTAAAATTTGACATAGTTATTGACTTGTAAACTTTGTTAGAGAAAGTTAGAGCTCGATTTAGATAAATAAATGTATGAATGGTGTATTGATATTAGTGGCCTCTCTGCGCACTGCTATAGGTTCAATACGCGCAACGCGCTTTGTGTTCCATAAATAGATGTTCCAACACTGACTGATTTTTGTGTTCGCAGAAATATTTTTAGGTCTCTCATGACACGCGATTTAGTGTTCTGGTACGAGAGTGGCCTAGAATGAAATAGTTACAGCGATCAATAAGACAGCCTTCACTGTACACGATTTATCTGACTGCTCCTAGAAGTAAAACGATATTTTGGATAAATCTCAATTTTAAACTAAAATATTTTTTTCAATTTCAGGGTGGCCACAAATACAGCTCAGGCGGTGTCTCCTTCAGGGAGCATGAGAACCCTCAAGACCTTGCTTACCAGGGTTGGGACTACAGAAGCAATAAAAATGCTGAAGACATCAAAGCGGGAGACGCTTAAGACTGAACCTTAAAATGGACACATCATTTAGATAAGACTATTACTCATTAAGAATATGGAGGAAATATTTATTAATGATTGAAAAGATGAGACGGCCTGGTAAAATCATCTAGAGCCATAAGAGTACTTATATTTAAGTATGCATACCACTACAGTGGTCAGATAATCAATTAATCATACAACTTGATTTCAACCAATTTATAGGATCCTTGAATCCGTTTGCTTATCATAAATGCATACAAGTTTTAAATTAAAACAGGCGATTTAATGCAACAACGACCAACTGCAATTGCTTCCAAGCCATTTATATTACTTCAAAAATGCGAATGCCGCAAGTAATTAAGGCATACCTCACTTGCATTATTTCTCTTTGTAATCATTTTCAACATATATTTTCCCATATCTTCCTTTTCCTGAATGTATTCATCTATCGTTCTAAACATAAACAACGTCTAAATTTCAAGTCACTAATCACCAATGTAATTGTTCGTTTGAATATAAACTCTAAATCTACCGTCACAGTTTAGAATGCAGTGCAATAATTTAAACACAATTTATAAATGCCAAGTGCAAATCCAGAATGTACTGCACTGTGCAATTAAGCTGCATAATTACTCGTGTTCCTAGCTTTATCACCCGGACTTAATTTAGTACTGTTATTTTCCATTCACTCTCGTCATTTTCATTTAAACTTCCCTGCAAACATACTAAGTTTGGAGCTACAATTACATTTCTTTTTTAGTAACTTGTCATTGTATCACAATCTTCCCAACTTTAGAGTTTAAATTTTGACACTAATTCAATAATCAATTTGCTTATCATTGACTATGAATCAACTCGTATCGGCATGGTATATCTTGATAAGTGATTCAATGAGTTCCATCTTCAAAACATCTTTTCATCATTCATTATCAATCATTTCAGTGATCCACAAATATTTTCCAAACATTATCTCTCTGTTTCTTTTTTTAATCATTGTACCAATACGCGACACAGGCACACACAAAAAGCATGCTGCCATATGACCACCATGATTTCCTTTTTAGCTCTCTTCGTCTATACTATTTTTAGCTGTGTATTCCTAGCACGAGATTATACTCGTCCCTTTATACATACTTCACTTAGCCTTCTATCGATTTTCTCACTGTATTCCCTGCAATTCTAAACGCTTTTATATATTTTTCATCCTTTATTACACAACAAATTTTGTTTAATCTATTACAGTCGTTAACTAAATAGTAGGCATAAAAACTAAGAGGAGCACTTCCATTCCACGTCGTGCCATTACCTACTTAGCAGTTTTCACCGGATTTTATACAATCTGACACGATTTAGTTTAAGTAGGCCCATTTGTGTTTAGTCTCTTTTGTTGTTATAAATATTTTGTTGTGTTTTCAAAGCGTTCATGTTGTATACTGCTTTGCATGAAAATGAATTCATGTGACATATTTACGAAGTGAAATAAAAAATTGTAGTTCCGGTGAGATTTAAGAAAGGAAAGATCAAACATTTTGGAAAGCTGTTTGGATCTGACTCTAATTATTTGGACATGTCCTAACAATGTAATTGCCTAATTGTGATGGGTTTTTATCGTTTAATAGTCATCAATACATTAAATAAATACTAGGCTTTATAGTCTTAAATTATTTTCTTCTCGAAATGGTTGTGTTCATTTTACAAAAACTTTGTAAAAAGATAGTATCTATCTTGCTGTTTGTCAAGTTTGACATTGTAACAATATTTTATTTAATAATTTTGTATTATAATTCTTTACTTTTTAAGTTTTGTAAATTATTTTTGTATAATTGTGAATAAATTGTTTTATTATTTTTTTAATACCAACTGTGTTTCTTTGTTCTTCCCAAAACCTTATCAGTGTATGAGTGTCAAGTCAAATCCGTGATTATCATTCAAGCAAGTGACGTAAGAGTAGGTTTTGTTGACACTTATATCTACTCGTCTTTTTAACAAGAGAGCGATACCACTGAATACAGATTTACATAGAAACGCATTTCTTAAGGATTTCGTGTGCGACTGTGGCGACTGTCGCCAGTGTAGTTCGTAGTTGGCGCCGGCGTTGTTCTCTGTCTCTCTTGTTCTCGTAGTTAAGATACACAGGAGGAATGTTAGTCTCTCTTGCACTCGTAGTGACAGCTGTGACAGTGCGACTGCCACGCCGCCAAGCGGCAATTTGGGTCACAGAAAGTTTGTCTACAGAGCGCCCATAAGAAATGCGCCTCTATGAAATATCTGAGCTCTTTGGCGATACTTTCGAAAAGTCATTAAATTATGCGGGCTCGGAGTTTGAACCCTAGACCCTGTGCGCAATATCTTGACCGCTCCACTAGCACCAGTAACGGTTAAATGTTTGTCAAATATAAATTGAACCAAAAATAAACAAATTCTTCTTTACCCCCTTTTCATTTCTTGACATTGGTCCAATTACTAAATATAATTTATTATTTTGTTTGTTGGCGCTGATACAAACAAATTTGGGTTACAGCTTACTAATCAAATATGGATTTTATTATATATACCAAAATAAAATTATAAAGACTGCCTCGTTGGTCTGGCGGCATAAATGTGCGCGTGGGATTGGGAGGTCCCGGGTTCGATCTCCGGGTCGGGCAACGTGTTATTTGGTTTTTCCGTTAGAAAATTTTCAGTAGCAGCAAGGAGTCTGGTAATTTGTCCGGTACGGCAATAGACTCGCCCTCTATTACGTGGGACTAAAATAAAGCTGGCGAAAAGTGGGTGTAGCAATATACCTCTGCCTGCCTCTTCGGGGATATAGGCGTGAGACTTTATATGCAAAATAATTAATAGAAATATGAGACTTAGTTTTGTTGATATTTATGTAACGGATCTCAATTTATTTAAAAATAAACGCCTAATACCTTTTATTGGCTTTTAAGCAGAGGGTCTACCACGAGTTTAACACAGTGAAGATAGACTAGTCGACGGGAACAATTTTCATACATTTCCTAAATGCGCCCTCTAGTGGACTCTATCCATCGCTACTGTCCGTTAGGGGTGCTTTAAGAAAATGTATGGAAATTGTTCCCGTCGACTAGTCTATCGTCGCCGTGACGATCGAGTGCAAAACTCTTGGTAGACCCTCAGGAGAGAGATACAAAATCCTTTGTCTCTGTTCGTGTGAATGTGTTTCGTATTCTGGTGTTAGAATTTATAAGCACTCAAAGCCTATTAAGTACATGACATTTTAACCTCCTGAGGCCTGGCTATAGAGTACCATGTTGTCTGTCATATTTAACTTTTATTGGTTGTTGTTTATGAGCCTTATAAGATGTTTTCACATTTCAAAGTTGACGATGGCTGCGCGACGGTAGACACGTGGTAAGTAATGTTACATTTCTAGAGGAAATATACCGTAAAATACTTTCAAATAGCGGGGAACTTTGATGATTACTTTTTATGGATGCTTTTTGATTTTTTTTTTTGTTGGCTGCATTGACAGTTCAGTTATCTTTCTTCAATGCGTGAGTGTCGGTGGTCATAAGGTTCCTTGTTTAAAAAATTATCAATGTAACCCCTGTAATCAAAGACCCCACCGGTAAGTAAATTGAAGTGTATCTTTGTATTTCCAGTGTAATTAGATATTATTTAAAACTTATAAGAAATATGAATGTTTTGTTTTATGTCATACTTGTAAGACATGTGTCTTTATTCCAACTGTTAGTTACCGAGATCCATGTATTACCTATATGACATTGTTCAGTTTATTTATTTATTTGTTCAGCTTATTTTACGCTCAGGAAGTTGCAGCAGAAGTAGTCCTCCTACCAGGTGAACCGACGATTTTGTTAGATTTACGGATAAGGAAAGATGGCGTCGCTCAAGCTCGGGCTATGTGAAAGCTTTGGGGTAGGCCTATGTCCACCAAAGTACGACTTTTGGGTGAAATTATGAATTAACTAAATAAATATAAAGATGAAGATACTGTTTTTCAAAATATTAGTTATTTAAGTACTCTAGGAATTGGTCCCCTTTGTAATATATATATGACATACTTAAAGAAAATCCAGGTGTTCCACTAAGGAATTTTTTCGCATTTTTTTTAATATCCTTTAACACAGTATTATAACAGACTCAGTTTTTTTAAATTAAAATTAAAAAAAGTAGGTATGTCTGGGTCTCATCAGGTTAAAGAGCTTCAAAATACTAGCCATCTAGGCGGAAGGTCGAGGCATGTGGGGTTTTTACCGCACTAAAACCTCTTCAATGGCTTACTTCTACGCAAAACAGAAGGGCTTCGAGAATAGTTTATACTACCGAGCTCGCCTAGTTGGCTTAGCAATTCTTAGTCTGTAATAAGAACCGAGACTGATGACCTTAAAATATATCGCCAGAAAACAACACACAGTGTTTTATGAAGACCATTTTTCGGACACCGTGTTTTTATCAAAGAAGCTAATAGATATATTCAATAAAAAGAAATATTTCGTATCCCCATTAAACTAGCATCTCTAGTTTTTTAGAAAAACTTTTTTGAAAATCTTCATATTTTGAAGCGGATATTTAGAAAAAATGATATTCCTCTTAAACTAAGCATGATACGCAATAACAAGCACCGATAGCGTCTCTTTCACTGCAGATTTTACAGTTAAAATGAACCTCTTAACTTGACTAGATTCAAATTTAAGCGAGATTTTGGATTTTTAGATTTTCTTACTTTTCCCGAAGATTCTACCAAATGTGGAAAAGTTATATATGCAGAAAGGATGCTCTTTACTTTCCTCATCTACTCAATAAATTTCAGACCCCAAATCCATGGAATCTAGAAGTTATTCCATATAACTGTTTTTGCTAGTTTTTTCATATTTATATTCTGGATTTTATTGATTAAATTTTTATTCGATATTGATTTCTTTACAACATATAATTTAGTTATAAAATAAAGAGTAAAGTAAAGAGCGTCATTTCTGTATATGTAACTTTTCCACATTTGGTAGAATCTTCGAGAAAAGTAAGAAAATCTAAAAATCCAAAATCTCGCTTAAATTTGAATCTAGTCAAGTTATGAGGTTCATTTTAACTGTAAAATGTGCAGTAAAAGAGACGCTATCGGTACTTGTAACATTATCATTGCGTATCATGCTTTGTTTAAGAGGAATATATTTTTTTCTTAATATCCTCTTTAAAATATGAAGATTTTCAAAAAAGTTTTTCTAAAAACTAGAGATGCTACCTTAATGGGGATACGAAATATTTCTTTTTATTGAATATATTTATTAGCTTCTTTAATAAAAAGACGGTGTCCGAAAAATGGTCTTCATAAAACACTGTGCAACAGTCTCTTTTAACGTATTTCGTCATTAATATCTTCCCACATGATGTCTCCGTGATCAATTCGCTTAAAGTGGGGAGCGATCACCGATTGGTAAGAGGCACATTGAATATCTATACAAGCCTTGAACGGTCAAGGTCGATAAAGCCCACGCTCCGACCGGCACCGGTTCATATCCAAAACCCCGAGAGCTTTCAGCTCGAACTCAAGAACCGTTTCGAATGCCTGGGCGAATGCGTAGATGTGGACGAGTACAGTAACGTGTTCGTGGATGCTGTCCATACAACAGGGGCTAAATTCTTTAAGCTCCAGAAAAGCAAGAGAACCAGCAAGATCTCGGGTCCGACCCTCGACCTGTTAGAGGAAAGGCGCAAGCTGGTTCTGCTATCAACATACAGCAACAGACAGATCTCTAAGTCTCTGACTCGCGATCTCCGCCAATACAACACAAAATGTGTTCGTGAGGCGATCGAGCAGAATAAGGGATCCAAAGTGTTCTAGAGGGATCTGTCTGTTGGGCAGAGTCAGCTGACAAAGCTGAAGACGGAGGATGGCAGAATCGTATCGTCCAAGCCTGAGCTCTTGGAGGAGATCGAAAGGTTCTATGGACAGCTATACACGACAACGCAACAACCCGCAAGCACTCCAGCGTCAGACCCTAGAGCTGGATTGACCTGACACTATACCGAAGATATCCCGGACGTCAGCATGTACGCGATTAGTGTGGCTCTCAAACAGCTCAAAAACAACAAGGCGCCGGGTGATGACGGAATTACGAGCGAGCTTCTGAAGACCGGCGGTGCACCCGCTAGAGAAGCCCTTCGGAAGCTATTTAATTCCGTCATTCTCAAGGGTAAAACGCCACAGGCGTAGCACAGAGGTGTGGTGGTGCTTTTCTATAAGAATGGGGATAAATAAAACCCTCTTAAAGACCTACAGACCCATCACACTTCTGAGCCACGTCTACAAGCTGTTTTCGAGGGTCATCACGAATCGTCTCGAGAGCAAGCTAGACGACTTCCAGCCTCCCGAACAAGCCGGTTTCCGTAAAGGCTATAGTACCATAGACCACATACATACGCTGCGGCAGGTTATACAGAAGTCCGAGGAGTATAACCAGCCCCTATGCTTGGCGTTTGTGGACTATGAGAAAGCCTTCGATTCGATCGAAACCTGGACGGTGCTACAGTCTCTCCAACGGTGCCGGATTGACTACCGATATATCGAAGTGCTGAAGTGTTTGTATGAAAACGCCACTATGTCAGTCCGCCTCCAGGACCAGAGTTCGAAACCTATTCAACTCCAGCGAGGGGTGAGACAGGGGGATGTTATATCCCGGAAACTGTTTACCACTGCGCTGAAGGATGTTTTCAAGCTTCTGGACTGGAATGGACTCGGCATCAACATCAACGGCGAGTACATCACTCACCTTCGATTAGCAGACGATATCGTAGTCATGGCTGAGACCATGGAAGACCTAGGCACAATGCTCGATGGCCTCTGTAGAGTCTCCCAACAAGTAGGTCTTAAGATGAACATGGACAAGACGAAAATCATGTCGAACGTCCATGTTGTACCTGCTCCTATTCAGGTTGGGAACTCTACGCTTGAAGTTGTCGACAAGTATATCTACCTGGGACAAGTAGTCCAATTAGGTAGGTCCAACTTCGAGAAGGAGGTCAATCTTCGAATCCAACTCGGTTGGGCAGCGTTCGAGAAGCTACGACATATCTTCTTGTCCGATATCCCGCAGTGTCTCCAGACGAAAGTGTTTGACCAGTGTGTGTTGCCAGTGATGACTTACGGATCAGAGACGTGGTCGCTCACTATGGGCTTTATCAGAAGGCTCAAGGTCACTCAGAGGGCGATGGAGAGAGCTATGCTTGGAGTTTCCCTGCGAGATCGAATCAGAAATGAGGAGATCCGCAGTAGAACCAAAGTCGCCGACATAGCTCTCCGGATAGCCAAGCTGAAGTGGCAGTGGGCAGGGCACATAGCTCGAAGAACCGATGGCCGTTGGGGCAGAAAGGTTCTGGAGTGGCGGCCACGTACCGGACGACGCAGCAGAGGTAGGCCCCCCGCAAGGTGGACCGACGATCTCGTCAAGATCGCGATCTCTCAAGACCGGTCTGGCGGAGAACCTTGGGGGAGGCCTATGTCCAGCAGTGGACGTCTGTGGCTGATATGATGATCTTCCCACATGCATCACATGCATGGCTTGTAATAATCGGATTTTAACTATCCATCTGTGGTATCATTTCGCTGTCATGTCAATGATAAATTACAAGAAACGTATTAAATTAATGAACGAGCTACATTTAGCGACGTTTTGTGTGTTCATAATTATTTATGTAATTAAATATGCCCCGGTAGAAGGGTTAAGTGTAGCTATATTTAAACAGGCGAGAAAACAAAACAGTAGAATATATTTATATAATGTGTTCTGTCAACCTTTGGTTTTCCATTTAATTTGGTAGGTACGTTAACTTTTCTATTAAATTAAGTGTGCTCTCCTGGAAACCCTTTCTGTATTTTCTTTCTTAGAATAAAGAAAATTTTGGCTGCTTATCAAGAAATACGAGGAATTTGTTAATACAATTCTGGCAGTACTAATTAATCAAATTTTTTTAATAGAAATTCCTCTAAAAAGCCTTAAGAAAATCCTCAAGCCCAATTAAGATAGGTATGTATACATGGTGTAAAAAGACCCTTAACGAAAACTGAAACCCCATATAGTACCAATTATTACGATCATTTCTTACTTCGGCACCATACCTGGGAAATTACTGGTTCAGGAGATATTGAGGCTCAAAGTCACGAATTTTTTTTTTCGAATTTATTATATTAAACATAAACAAAATTTTCAATATTTCCCTAAAATAAACGGCTTTAAAGTTCCCGACGCGTAGTGTATGTGTACCAGCAATCAGCTGCGAGGTCATTCGCCTCGGCCGCGCGACCACGTGATCATAAACTGCCGCCACCGCACAGTGGTTCCGCGCTCTAAGAAGGGCGGTCATAGAGGTTTCGCGCAACGAATGGCTATTGAAATGCATAGTAATGCATGGTATTATAGTATTTTTTTATTAACTGAGGTAAAGATTAGTAGAAATAAAACAGATTATATCAGAATAATAATAATTCATTCAATATAAAACTCAGCTATTTCTTGTACAAAGTAAAATAATTGAGAAAGGTGAATTACAGCTACTCTGAAACTTAATTGGCATAAATTACTATTACAATAATACCACTTAACTAGACTCTTACTAATGACAAAAACAAATATTCATGAAATAATTACAATTAAATAGTTTTATAGGCACATTGAACAAATCTAAGCAAGTCAAATAATTACAATCTAAAGTTTTCTAAACTACTTATAAAATGGCACAGATTTAAAAGGACAATAAATTTAACAGGTCAGCTGATAGAGCGGACTTCTTCTTTCGTGGTAATTTCCTTAAACTAGAAAGGTATGGATCCAAATTAAAAAGAAGTCTGTGCATGAGATCGGTGTTCGTGACAAGTCGAGACATTCTTCTTGTATAATCACGCCTAAATCGTTTAATTAATTTATTTCACGATTCAGCGGCCTTTTCCGAGAGCTCACCGATAGATAACAAAGCAGAGTTATTCTAATTTCCAAGTTTTTTGTGTCAATATTTTCGATATCTGGCAGCAACCGCGCCAGACTATTCAAAACTTGACGACATCTGTCTGCTTCAGAAGTAGTCTTCTTAATAGACAGCCAAGTGTCGAGCTACAAGCATTCTTGTAAAAGAACACTTAAATGTTGTACCTAAAACAAAATACAAATGGTATAGTGTGGATTTTAGAATAATGATATCTCGTAGACACCTTTAACACCTGGCGTAGATCCTAGGTGACACTTACTATCGCAGCTTATCGCAGTCAATTTTCTTTTAAATTTAAAATATAGTGTTTTTTAATGTCTTTATATAAAACTGCTTTTGTAGGTTATGGTCAGAAAGTAGTTAAAAGCTTCGACATAGATAAAGTAAAACAAAAAAAGAATCTTTTAATTTCATTGGCGTAGCACCGATTAAAAAAAATAACACATGAATTAAAATGAAAGAAAATGCTTGAAATACACTTTACATACCTTCAACTTGAATATCCATTGTAAAACATCCAGTCACAAACAATTTATTCTTTAAAAACAAGTGTCACTAAAAAGACTTAATATCACGCGCTAATTACGCTAACAAACGGACTCGTAATGCGTTCACTTTAGACGCACAAAACTATAAGTAGGAAAAAACAAAATGAAATTATTTGTGTACCCTGATATAGTGTGATAAATAGTGAGTAATTAAGTTAGGTATCGTCTTGTAATTCAAACATCGTGATTGGTACCGTATGACCTACTACGGAACCACTGTGCACCGCGGCGCACGGTGTAGGTAGATACGGCCGGCGTAGGTACGATGTCTGCAAGTGCGCGCTATTCATTGCTGGTAATAAAAGTTGTAAATTTTTTTAAGCTTAATTTTTTTTTTGTTTCCCAGGTATTATTTTCGCTTAGTATGACTTGGCATGATGTGCAAAACGAGTAGACTTCGGCTTGGTGATGGGTCTTGTGACACCCTGTATATGTACCAGATCAGTTAACAAGCCCTAGGATTTGGGTGTATTTATTTTAGAATGAGACATTAGGATAATATATTAATATTTTAATTAATGTATTCGTAATAATAATTGATCAGACATTCATAACTTAAATTAAGGTTTACTATATTGTAATAATAAAAATACTAAAATATAAATATTACACTAACAATAAATCAAGTAATGATAAGAGAGTATGATTCTTACTAAGCTACAAAATAATACAAAAATAGGAATGTCCATGGAAACATATAAAAAGTTTCCATTTATGCCTATCATAATGTAAAATATGTTTCTCTATAAACGACTTACAAAAGTACCTATTAAATGGATTACAATTCAATGAATGCTACCAATGTCTTTTAATATGAGCGTTTACAACACTATAATCTTTATCATCTTGTAGAAACTTGATCTCATTAAAATCCTTCAATATAAAGAAATCTTCTCTATCGAAAGCATGTCTTTTTTCTCTTTTATGATTTCTCATTTTCTGCATCCTTTGAAAGGGTACTGGGTATCTGGCAATCTTTGAATAGTTGTATTTTCTTGTTCGTTTCTTCTGATTAGTTGGAGCTGTGGTTGAATCATCTTTCCATTGAGCCATATCGTCCTGTCCTTGATCAAAATCATCAGGTGATACAGTTGGACTGGTCATCTTTATCACATAGATCTTCTTTGTTTTCTGTCTGTTCTTTTTTATGATTTTCTGGACCGTTCTTCTCGGTGATTTCTTCATAATTTTCTTTTTCTGTTTCTTGTCGTCGAATTTACTCATAACCGGTAGTCTGATCATGTTCTCTGCTTTGTCGAAGTATGTCACATTACGATGCACCTGTAATGTTACATGAAATACATTAATGATTTATCCATTTATAATTATCATCTGTTTTTAACAGAACCAATTAAATAAGTCAATAATAACCTTAGTTCTATACAAATATATTCAGGTATCATATGTTATTCAGCCATAGAATGGATTTGAATGCCAATCTGATGTCTTGATAACTTAGTTTATCAAGACATTTTACCCCAACTTTGGAGCGAGTATCGCATATGCCATCCTCATTTCGACAAAAATGTGTGGCCTGCAAATAGTTGTATCTTATGAGTCTGATTGTTTCTACTACCTTCTTACAAATAAAGCAGTCCTCGTGTCTTGTCTGATCAGCTAATTTGTACATTGACAGATCATTGAAAGAAAGAAGAAAGAAAGAAAGAAAACTTATTTATTCTGTATATGTTCACAGAAACAGAAAGAAACATAAAACTTAAAAACATTTTAACGCATGACTATGCTCACCGTCGTATTTATGAAGCACAACATATACGTTGTAAAACATAGCTAGGTTCTATATTCTGTTTAAAACATTTATAAACTTAAAAAATCATTTAACATACTAACAACACATAAGCTAAGTATAATTATTTTGAGAAACAGCCAATTAACAATTTCGGAGAAGGTCTGCCTTCTCCGAAATTGTTCTTATTAATTATTATAATAAATCCTATGTGTCACCCCTTATAAACGAGCCTAATTGGATGCTTATTATAAAAAGATTTTAAGGGTTGTTAGAGATACAGTCGCGCAACAATTAGTGGTCTTGACATTGCCCATTAGAGTACCTCATATGTTTAAGTAGCAAAGTGTAAGATTTATAAGAATGACAGTACATACACATATTTTATTTTTACGACTTTAGAAATCCGTTATCGCTTGTTGCTTTCAAGAAAATATCATGAATGAAGTGAGTATTAACAAAGTTTGTTAGCCACATAGAATTTTTTTATATGTTATATTCCCAAGAGCAAGACCAATGTAAACGGGTGGAAAGTTCGAAGTAGTTGTGAAAGAAAAGAGTAAAATAATGTATAAATAATTGGTTGTTAGAAGTATTTACTCTTGAATCAAAATTTTTGATTTGAAAATTCACTAGTCTTGTTAATTTCTGGGATGGTGATTTTGGATAATAAATAAAATAGAATATTACTTTTTTGGGCGGCTTCCAGAAGTGCTGTCGCCATATAGGAAACCCCTGAAGCAAAAGATAGCACTATATCATTTTTATGCGAGTTATTTCTGGCATAGTAAAATGTTTCTCACCCAGTACCCAGTGCAAAAGAAATAAGGAAAGCGAAACTAATAAGTAATGGTGACGAATAGGTGATAATAGAGAAGTCCTAAAAACACAAATTGTTGCGAAACTAACTCATACAAGACCCTCTTCAAATTACATATTTATGCACGAATGTAACGTCTTCATTTCTTTACTAAATGAAGCAACAAATAGTAGAGCAACCGTATCCCCACAAAACATCGCCCGTCTACAAAAGATATTAAAATATTACTTTACCAGATTGTTTTTGTTTTCTACCGCATTCACTGGCTTCGACTCTTCACCATATTTCAACAGGTTCTGAAAAGAACAAGACAGTTACTTAAACATATTAAATAAATGCAATTACTATAAGATACAAGGGTTTAACGGCAGTTTAATACTACGTATGAAAGAGCAAGACTAATTAATCGTCACAAAGAACACCCAGACTAAAAGCAACGAATTGTAGATCACCGAAGTATTGTCTTGTGTGGGCATTGAGCTCACGACACTCGGTGCAATGCTAAACAGTGCAGCGATTCGATTGCTTAGTACGCCATGCAAGCGATAAGAATGGAAGTTCACGTGTCGAGTAAGACAATGAATCAGGCGTTACTTGTCGGAACTCCATTGTAACCTAATGGAAGGAAAGTGGAACCCACTACCCACCCTCGGATTGCCCATCCCAACTATTGCAATAGAAAAGGGGAAGGACCGATGGGGACCTGAGGATGCCTCGTGGAGAGGCGAAACACGTGTCGAAGCATAGCTAACGCATGGAGCGGGATACTGTACGTCAGGTATTTTCCTGAAACCCAATTCCGCATTATTCTATATCCGCTTGTTTGCCCGTGTTATATGGCATATAACAAAATTCAAACACTGAATTGCCCGTGTTATATGGCATATGACATCGCATCTCAGTCTACTGTGCCCGTGTCATACATTAATCTACCGTTTGTATTATGTATCTCGCTTCTACGTTAAATTTCCCGTCATACTATTCCCAGTCGAGTTTCGACTCCATAGAGAAATAAAAAAAAAAAAACGTTCGTTGTCAATGTTGTCATTGAGTGTTGAGTCGGTGCGGAATGTGTGAGTGTATTTCTGCTGTTTTTTCTGTTAAATTTAGTTTTATTCTTTAAGATCTATTGTGTTTATTAAGGTATGTAAATAACTAACACGTATATATAAAAATTCCAGCATGCAATATAAGATTTGACTTTTTTCGGATCTTAAGCAGATTTTGGCGCGCAACAGTGATTTTACTGAGAGCATGGGTACTGTTTCAGAAATGTTCATATTACTCGGAAGTGGTGAATGCTATACCTATGATTTCTTTTTGTTTTAAAAGAATATAAGACTACTTATTTAGTGTTTATTTAATGTTATGCTTAAAAATGTTATTTGTGCATTATATGGCCTTATCAAATTTAACATAAATTACGCCGCGCGGCGCCAGATAATGGTTTGGAATCAGAGGCCTGTAATTCATAAATATGTATGAAGAAGTGTACTTTTATATTTCTTATCTTATTATCTATTATATAACGTAATTAAATATTAAAAATTATATGTCACCGCTTTAAGTTTTGAGGTATGAACTTATAAATACAAAGCGAGCTCTAAAACGCGCTATCTCTATTTCAAACGAGCATCACTCGACACCAGAGTCGTAATCTAAATAAACAAAGATAACATTGTATAGTTAGTTTCATAACAAACATAAATAATATACTTGACAACCTTACAAAACAAATTGAGTCGAAAGGAACGATTGTGTGAAACCCGACCCGCGCGCCGAGGCGATAAAAACGCGCGGGCGTTTGATCGTTATCGCTTTCAAGTGGCCGGGCAGAGGGGCCGGCGCGGCGCGGGTTGCGGCGCGGAGCAAACAAGCGGATATATCCCGTATCCTTTGTCTTTAGAGGAGTTCGGTATTGTCAATCTTTTTCTATTGCAATAGTTGGGGTGGTCAATCCGAGGGTGCGTGGTGGGTTCCTCTTTCCTTCCATTAGGTTAAGACAATTTAAGTTAAAGAGTTACTTTCCGCTAGGTATTATGACGCATGAGACCATCAGCGTCTTATTTTGTAGAGAGGGCGTGCGTGACTGGTTGCTCTGGATTGAATTAAGCAACAGTTTTCACTATCCTATTCTTCCACAAAGACTCACACTAATGGGCAACTCATAGTTACCATCTCTTTTTATGGCTCTGTATTAAGTTCAAATTAACTCACTGTCACTAATATGTTACCTATGTAACCAGGCTAACCAGCAGTGATCGGTGTCTTTTGTCATCTGATCTGATGACCTGCTATCATCACACCCTCTCCTATTCCAATTTTGGTATAATGATAGTCGTCTAATAATGCTGAAGAAACAACTAAGTTGCCCGTCTACTCCTATACTAACTAAACATTTTGAGTTATTCATGTGAAATTCAGCTTTCGGCGACAAGAATGCCTTGTTTGGAGTTATAAAAAGGCTTATTACTGCCTCCGTGGTCCAGTGGATAGCGTATGCGACTGCTGATCGGAGGTCTCGGGTTCGATTCCCGTGTTGGGCAAAAGTGTTACTAGGTTTTTCCGAATACTCAGTAGCAGCCCGGAGTCTAGTGAAGTGCCCGGTAACGGCAATAGGCTCGCCCCCTATTACGTGAGACTTAAAAACTCATGGCCAAATGTGGGTGTAATATTTACACCTCTGCATACCCCTTCGGGGATACAGGCGTGACACTATAAATAAAAATAAAAATATGCTTCCTTGATGTAACATTAATCTACGGTTTAGACTGGTGTAAATCTTAGACTGTTTTTGTCCTTGTTTCTGGTAAAACTAGCAAGTTCATATTTTTTATACAAGCAAAACATGCAAGCTCTATAGTTCTACAAGTCATAGTCATCAACACGTGTGTCTGTATTTTGGTCACTACTAGCCCATTGAACATGTTTGTCAAACAAGCAGATCATTTGTAGAAGAAGCAGCGGATTCTATTTTAAATTATCTGAACTTATCATGCACCATAGTTACTGCAAGTGAGTCCGCAGTGAAAAGTGGGTGTAGTCTTTAGAGATACCAAAGGTCGTCAACCTCAAAACACTTAAAAAGTTAAAATTACTACCATGAGATAAAAAAAAACTACAAATTACAATAGAAACGATAGACAAATTGCGTATCATATAAAAACAAGATCCGTGTTTTAGTTTTTATTGGATCTACACAGACATTCCGTCCATCTTCAGGTAACATTTATCACCTTAGAAAATAACGGTAGTGGCTCGCAGCAAATGCTAACCAAGATTTGCGTGGCCCTGCCCCTACGTCGATTGACGTTTATATATGTAAGGACTCCTAGGCACTATGCGGTTAGACGCAATGCGGCCAGCCGTGCGGCTGACGACAATCAACAATTTGTATGAGAAAATAGTTTCTATACGCACTGTGACGCGACGCGGCTACCGCCCGACCGCACCGGTCGTTCTGGTACATTTTTTTGGCTGGCCGCCTCCGCAACCGCATAGTGCGTAGGAGCCCTAAAGAAGACGGACACTCCTCTGTTCCCCAAGAGGCAGAGGATGAGAACGTTACTTGCGTTTCACCCTGAACACGAAAAAAGACCGACCATGTGCGAGTCGGAGTCGGACACGAAGAGCTTCGTATCATCTGTATATATATAAAATTCTTGCGTTATGACTGACAGACACGCTACAGCCGAAATTACTGGGCGCAATTAGGTGAAATTTGGCATGCCTTGAGGAGTGTAGGGGTGCACTACGAGAGCATTTCTGGAAATTCCACCCCTAAGGCTGTAAAACAGGTTATCAGAGTTTGTATGGAACTTTTCATTCCTTCAATGGATCTACTTCAAACTTTGTATAATGGTTCCTCAAATGAAGTTAGTGAACACTAAATGAATCTTTTTGGAAATTCTTACTCCAAGTGAATGAAAAAGGGAGTCAAAATTTGTTTGAGGAGAGTAACTTGCACAAAATATTTTATCCAAACGAAATATACGCGAGCGAAGCAGTGGGCAAAAGCTAGTTAGCTATAAATATTAAGTTCGTTGTACCTATGAACTAGGAAGTCCATACAACGAACATTTTAGAAGGGTATAACCAACTTGATATTTATAGATACCGTAATTTAATATTTGTATTATACTGTTTTTAAGTGGTAAGATGGATGGACTGATGGTAAATGATCAGATGACGGTCGACAGAGAAGCTGAAAGATGATTCTGCCAAATCTGGTTAGACTAGTTAGCGGATACGGAGCTTCAAGGCATGAAGTCTTGGATGCAACGGCAAGAACGCTGGGAGGATGACGATAAAAAGAACTTAATCAAGCTGAAATATCAAGTCATCCTAGCGTCAAAAGTTCGTAAATACTAGAATGCATGATTGTGTACCTATAGTCGCTGGTGTGACCAGGTGGTCCACGGGTCTTCCTGTAACAACAGCCCTACGAGAATACGAACAGCGAGAGAGGAGGCAAATAAAAGAAACATGAAGGAATTTCATATGGTGCACGACCTTCAGAATGTAGAATACGAAAAATAAGAAGACATAAATACCTGAGTTGATAATCGTTGATCACGTCATAAAAGTTACCTACGAGCAGCCCAAAATTTCGTTAAAAATTATATCAGAAACGTCTTTAAAGAGAAATGCCCTGATTCTATAGAAAGTTACATAGTCAAGTGCCACGTTTGCAATGAAAGGGTAAAGAATGAAAACAAATAACCGGTCGGAAATGAAACTGAAGTGGACGCTTTAAACTCAACAATATTTGTTGTGCAACGATTGTCAATATGACTTGCTATTATTATAAATGTGAAAGCTTGCGAGGACTTACGGATGGATGAGCCTTTGTTACTTTACGTAAAAACGCCTAAATAGATATTGATGATACTCTGAAGTAAGTAATAAGATTAGCTTTGACATCAGATTTTGCAAATGCAAATTTTGAAAAAGACAACTCTCGCACTAGGAATAAATCCTGTGTCGCGGGGGAGTTTACAAACATACAACCAACGGACACTATTAATACATTTAAAAATCCTTACAAACTTTTACGTTTAAATAATAGCAGTAACACCTTAATATTGCAAAAACAAGCCTAGGTAATTATTATAGATTACTTACAGAACCAACAATATTTAGTTGCTAAAATACCACCCAGTCTATTCTTATCAGAACTTTACCTTTTAAAGCACTGTTTAAAATATTTGTCACAGTCGGAACACTCTAAACTCTAATCTTGTTTATTATGAAAGTCTTTAACAAATTACCCAAACTTAGCCAATAAACACGCTGTAAGATTCAAGCCATCGCGTTATCTTCATTTAATACTGAAGATAAATTTATCTTCATGAGCCCTGAATATAAACTGTCCCAATACCAGGCAAACACTTCTTACTTTGAGAAGGATAAGGCCACTTCACGGTATCTTTTGGGAAGATAATGGAGAGCTCCCAGATATGCCACTCTCTTTACGATAATTTCCTTCACAGTTAGCAAGCAATACTTAACATAAAAAATAAGTATGTGATAAATTATGAATGAAAACTCACCGGCTCATTAGCTACAACAAAATTTATCAAAACGGACGAAACGAACAATTGTGGAAACATTATATTCACTGGAAACTTTCAAATGAACACTGAGACCATATCGGGTAACTTTTATAAACTATCCTAGCTGTTTACAGCTATGGAAATTCAAAACACCATTGTACTAAGCAATGTTATTAAAAAAAGAAGGCTTCTAACAACGGATACGTTCTTAGTCGGTTTTCTACGTTCTAAGTTAGTTTTGTTATGTTTACTTAGATTAAACATTAAGTTCTCAAGTGGCATAGAAACACACATCTAACAGTTAATACTAAAAACACATAAAAGTGAAATCACCATTTTGTAAATAAAATTCGCCCGACAAAAGTTTAAGTGACAATATTTACAGTGATTGAAAAAGATTTCTCTCAAAATTATTTAGTAAACATCTAATTTATTTTGCTATTTTGAGAAACTATTTTCGCGAACAGATTCATTATTTTTAAATAGAATACGATTTGTGCCAAAACATTTTTCCATCTGGAAAATAACTGGAAATCTTACTTCGAAGAATTTACATTTACGAACAAAAATACTAAAAGAAAATCCATTCGACAGTATTTTTAGAAATCCTTTTATTTTATTTACAAATAAACAAATAGGTAAGTACTTCTTAATAAAATACCCTCGAAAAAATAACGAAATCCAATGCCGAAATCAGTACAGTATAGATTCAAAAGAGATCTTATATTTTATTTTGTAAATAAAATCATACCTCATTACATTTTCAATAGATAACATAATTCAAAGGTACATTGTAAATCTAATTGAAATCTTTTTCAAATCATTTTCAGTTAATAAATGTGCTTTCGTAGTTTGTAAATAGTGAATATCTATAATGAAGTGCTTGTACCAGAATTTCGTGTATTAATATGTATGAAGAGTATTTTGGAACACTATAATGTTTTTAAAGGTAAGATATTTAGTATACGCTATTAGTATTATAACTAAAATAATCACTAACTACTAGACCAGGTCATTCTACCTTAATATATTTTGTTTACAAATAAAAACAACCAACAACTTTAATCTAAATTGGGTCCACGAATGTGTTTTTGGTTAAAATTTGCCTCAAACTATTATGTTTTATACTGGATAAAGTAAACTAATTAAGGCGTTTCAGAACTTTCATCCTGACACGGTTTATTAGTTTTATTTAGGCAAAATTGTTGTATATTCAATGTTGATTATATTTGAGGCCAACATTCTTCCTGCTGTTCGGCGTAGCAAAATCTCTGGCCTGGGATAGCATAGGATACAATAGGGTTAAAGTATTTGCGGCCTGCGGATGGCAGACTCCGGGCGTCTTGACGTCCGATCAGCAGCAGACCTCGAGGCGGCGGCGTCGTGTTCCACGCGCGCCTCATAGTGGAGTCCTGCGGCCGGGGTGTCGGCCGCAGTGGGTGACGGGGCCCGCCTGACCATCTGGCGGGCCAATACCCGTCGGGGGTAGCGACGAATGCCTCGGCGATACCCGCCCCTCCGACACACGGGTACATGAGGAACACGGGTGGTTTTTAGTCAGTAAGTGTCTGACAGTCCCCTTCGCCGTTCCCCCAGGGCGGAGGGACTCCATGAGGATTTTCCAACCCGACACAAAAAAAAACGTTTAAAGTATTTACATAATAGGACCATTCGTATTTGTATTGCCTCGGTATTCCAGCAGTTATGGAAGACTCTTAAGGCCTCGGGTTTGCTGCCTGATGTGAGCAGCGAGCTAAAGTTGTCGAGTTTCATGTAAAGAACCCGTTGGTCATGTGCTCAGTATTTCTCCGGTCGTGGCAGACAAGCGATTCTGTCTTAATACAAAAGCAGGTTAACATTAAGGCTAATATATTATAATTTATATAGAGTCCCACCGACGATGGGAATAAGGCCCTTGATACCGGCGTTCATGGCTCTCATTTGCTCAATACCTGCCGAAAAACTGCCTTCAGCATCTGCCACTAACCTAGCTGTCTAGGTTTCGCTATCTCAAGAGTGCATCAGAGGGATTGTAGCTATTAGTTGACCATTTATCACCATCCTAGTGATATTGCAATTGTATACTTTCACCTTGGATTCCAGGATCCGCTAATTAATTTAACCATATTTGAAAGAATATTACCTTTTCTGCAGAGCAACTGCCGTTTGACCTCCGCAACCCCAGCTCTTTATACCAGCTTGTATGATAGCTTAACGTGCTTGCTCTCTGTAGCACAAGGCAAGCGATAAATAACAATTTAATATACACATAATTTCGAAAAAGTATTGGTTGTGGTGGATAGTTTTCCAGGAATTTAATACGAACATAACTTCGAAAAGTCATTGGTGCGCGCTTTGGGTTTGCAGCCAATTGCTACAATTGCTGCCTCAGTTACCTATCTGTACCTTCTGTCTGTATACATACAATTCTTGCGTTACTGAGGCTGGCAGACAGCACACAGACAAAACTTTTGAGGAAAAGAAGCTGGAATTTGGCATGTATGTGCCTAGGCTGCATTTCATTGCATAGTCAAAGAAGGCATCCCTAAATTTCCTCGCGCTCGAAAAGAAACATTGTCATCATGTGCGGGCATTACTGCGTGCATACTCAAGTTTTCATTTATATATAATTATTATACATTTCAGCTGATACCCTTGCTGCTGGCACTCCGATACACGCAATGTTCGATGGTGATCGACGGGTTTGGCCAGAAAGGCATCTACGTTTCCGACTACTGCCCTCACATGAAGTATTGCGCCGAGGGAGCCCACGTTATGTGCATGTATTATGATCCTGTAAGTATACATCTTGGTCTCTCCTTGCAAAGACAAGAAAGGCTTGTGTCCTAAAATGTAATTAGTGATTGATTCGTTCCTTTACTAGATGTTAAATCGAAATAACTGGTTTTTCTTTAAAAATCGATCAGCAAAATTACTAATTATGGCTTTTTAAAAACCTTTTTGAATTTGACGCGAAGACGCTGTAAACCATCATGGCAGTTGAGTGAAGTCACGACGTGCAAAATCTTAGACTATATATATTAGTCAGGTCAATATAGACATTTGAAATAACAAAAATTGCCAGAGAGCCAAATATTGGTGGAGAGCTAGGGTTTACCATTACAAATAAATTTTTAAAAATCCCCAATCGATCCTATGTGTGCTTCAAAAGTTATTCGGGGTCAAATGTCAAAATTTGAGGTTTTTTGGATTTTTCTAGAAAACGGTAAGTTTCATCGAAATAAAACCTCGATCTTAAAATTCTCTACAAAAATGGTATAATGATTTTTTTCCTACGAGTTACCATTCTTGAGATATCGCGATTCTAAGAGTCACATCATACATGATATGCACACATTTCCACGCCACCTGTGAGGTAGTGTACTCGGCGCGTTTTTTTTACCGTGCTTTCCCCAGTAGGCCTATCTAGATTTCTTCCTAGATTCCTGTGATTTTTATGAACATCCAGCAAGAGGAAGAGGAAGGAGAAGAAATCGAAGAAGACATGACTGTTGAAGTAGACTTTCAAGAGTATGAATCTGATTAAAATTGCTGAAGAAATCAAAACAATAGTTAACTCAATAATCAAAAGCAATATCAATAATCAATATCAATAATAAGGTAATATCTAAAACTTGACGGGTATTGTTCCCTTAAATTATCCTAAAATTGTCATGACAGTTAGCGGAGTAGGCCTACTGGGGAAACCACGGTAAAAAAACGCACCGAGTACACTACCTCACAGGTGGCGTTTAAATCTGTGCATATCATGTATGATGTGACTCTTAGAATCGCGATATCTCAGGAATGGTAACTCTTAGGAAAAATTAATATTTTACCATTTTTGTAGAGAATTTTAAGATCTACAACTTTGGTAAAGGTTTTTTTTTTTTTGATAAAGCTTATAGTTTACGAGAAAATCCAAAAATCCTAAAATTTTGACATTTGACCCCGAATAACTTTTGAAGCACACAGGATCAATGGGGATTTTTAAAAATTTATTTGTAATAGTATATTGCTGTATGGTTGACGGCATAGAATACAAGTGTCACCACCCCCCATCTTCCTGTGGGTGTCGTAAGAGGCGACTAAGGGATAACACGATGCAAATACCATATTTGCGTAGAGACGGAAAACTCGACATCAAACCCTATACGACTGCCTCGTTGGTCTCGCGGCATAAATGTGCGCGTGGGATCGGGAGGTCCCGGGTTCCATTCCTGGGTCGGGCAGTATTATTGGGTTTTCTGTCACGAAATTCTCAGTAGCAGCACGGAGTCTGGAAATGTGCCGGTACGGCAATAAGCTCGCCCCTTATTACGTGGGACTAAAGTATATCTGGCGAAAAGTGGGTGTAGAAATACACCTCTGCCTGCCCCTTCGGGGATGGAAGGCGTGACGATATGTCTGTATGTATGTATTTGTAATAGTAAACCCTAGCTCTCCACCAATATTTGGCTCTCCGGCAATTATTGTTATTTGACCACTATTTTTATGTCTAAATTGACCGGACTATATTATGTGCTACCAAAACGTTAATGACAACAATGGCATGGCGGACGCACTGCTTGACCTAATGCTCTGTGATTGGTGTTCACGGTCACAAGAATACCAACTCATTGCAATCAACTGCTGAACATAGCTGTCACCTAACTTTCATCACAATTCTTCTCTTCGATTGCATCCCAATTCCATCGTAATCAAAGGAGTTGCCTATGTCCCGATACATCCCTATACCCTCTACACAGTAGTCTGTGGTACCTCCACTATCGTTTAGTCAATTAATAGGCTTGTGTCGTGAAATGTAATTAGCGATTGATTCGTTCCTTTATTAGATGTTAAACTGAAATACCTGACTTTTTCTTCAAAAATCGAGGAGCAACATTATCTACTAATTACGGCTTTTTAAAAACCTTTTTGGCACGAAATGTTTGACACGAAAACGCTGTAAACGATCATGGCGGTTGAGTGATATCACAAAGTCCAAAACAAAACAAACCGTGAATGAAGTCTGGTCTGATGTAGGTACCCACTTTAATTTTGTTATATTCGATTTGACAGGTAGAAAGTGTGACGTTTTAGTATTACCTACTAAAACGTCAACAACATGAATGGCGGACGTACTGTTTGACGTAATGCTCTCTGATTGGTGTTCACTGTCACAAGAATAAATACATTATTTTTAGTTTTAGAATCCTAAAAATAACATTAATCTTACCTTTTTATAATAAATAATAAACTTTATTGACATCTTAAAATCATAATGAATCTATAGATACTACTTCAACGCAACAAGAGCTTTTGAAATGTATTTCAAGTACTCCACGAAATATAGTGTACTTATAATATACTAGGGGACGCCAGCAGCTACAACTGCATTTGTTTTTTAAATTTAGCCGTTTTGGCCGATCCCGTGGGAATTTCGGGAAATCCCTTCTTAGTGCACCCCTACGGTCCCCAAGGAACATACATGCCAAATTTCAGCTTCCTGCGCCCAATAGTTTCGGCTGTATCGTGTCTGTCAGTCAGTCAGTAACGCAAGGATTTTATATATTAAGATAAAATACGTAATATTTCAATAGCCTTTTCCCTCTATTCCGTAACAATATATATCGGGAAACTGCGTTCCACATACGCTCTTTGAAAGTTAATAGTATAAAATGAGAAACGTTCATAATAACCACTACACATTTGAAAAGTTTTCACTTTGGAGAAAATATCGTTCTTTTCAAAGTATACTTTAAGTATACCTTTGATATTACCAATTTTAATATTTCTTACGAAAATATTTTTCCTTTGCATAATAAGAGTTTACAAATGTTTGAGGGTATTGAATTTATAAAGAATGTTGTAGATGATCACTATAGCTGCAAAGTAAACTCACTAAACTCTTACAGAACTCAAACGCTCACCCATCATTAACCATGTCGGTGGCAGCCTTCCTTAACCCCGCGTTTCGTGTCTATTCCTGCTCTCTTAAAACTAATTGAATTCTGAAACATTTTGTTGCTTACCGGCGATCATAAAACATCACAATATTCTCTAATTGGACCTTAATGAAAATTTAATGACAGGGCAACGAACCGAAAAAATGAAGACTGCTAGCAATTGTCGACACAAATACAGTAGCTTTTCTTTTTAATATGCTTTCGTTTCTTTGGCCAATTTTTGCTCTATATTTCGTTCATTTTAAGTATTATTTAGTCTGACTATTGAACTTGATAATCTGATTAGTATAAACAAAGAAGAAGTTATCACTTGATCAGGCAGCGATGGCTTAGTAGGGATATCAACAGTCTGCCATTTAAATCTGTAAGTCTTGCTGATTTCAGTCTATAACTTACATTTCCACCATAGTTCTGAACATGATAGCGATTTGCCTACATTATAAGACGTAAGTGGATGCTCCTGTTACACAAGATTCACATTGGAAGGCTACTAGAGCACTTAATTTAGTAACTGCATCCATTGTTTAATTATTATGTATGTTCCTAATTACTATTTACAAGTAATTAATTACAATGTGTAACAGTTGCAGCTCCTTACAAAAATAAAATGTGTACCATAACACTGGCGATTAAAAAGAGTGGCCACGAGTTTTATTGCCCGTTCTTTCTCGTGGTTCTACCTATTGCTCTGCGAACGAGGCAGTAAATGTAAATGTAGAAGCATTAAGTAATTTACTTTGAAAATTTGACGTTCATAAGCGTCACCATGTGACCAAGATGAATAAATGATTTTGACTGTGACTATATGGGCTTGCTCGACCAGGGAAATACTGCTCCCCATCATCCCGTCTCTCCTCCTACACCTTTTCACATCGAGGTCTGCAACACACCTATGCCTCCTCTGGTGTTATGGATGTCCATGAGCGGCGGTAATCGCTAGCCACACAGTGATGCATCTATTCATTTCTTCTATTCGCCTTTCACATAAGGTGAATTGGCAAAGCAAAAAAGTTTTCTGCGAAGAGAATAATTAGTAGATATATATTATTTTCTTTCTCTACGGATATGAAGTTTTCTCTTAGTGTACACATCCCATGGGGCACAGGATAGGTTTCGTAACATTTTAAAATTAACATTAAAGTAAACCTCTAATTGTCAAGATAAATAATATAAATTAGCCACAATTTCTGAACCAGCATGCAAGAGATAATATTGATTAAACAAACAATAGCTTAGCAAACATTTGTCCCTAAACATTAACCCCTTTAATACGTCATCATAAATATTTACACAGCAGCATCATGTGGGTATACATGTAAGCAATATTCATATACACGTAACTCCGAAAAGTCATTGGTGCGCGCCGTGGATTCGAACCCGATACCCTCTGCATGGCAGTCTGTTGGTATCTCCACAAGGCTGTCGCAGCCTGTATAAACAATAAACATAGGTACGAGTAAATAATACAGTAAATGGGTACAGCGCAAACAGAGCAGTATTTATTTGCCGCAGATTTCATGGAAGAGATTCGTACCCGGCCCCCATAATCCTTAGGTGCCTTGTGTACACAGCTTAGTGACAAATATTTGTGGAGGTGGAAAAGCTTTTCAATTATATTTGATCAGATTGTAGAGCGTATTTCAGAGACAGCAGACTGTGCGACATGTTTCGTAGGATCGTAGGTAATAGAGCCTTGCTGATTTCAGTATGAATAAGTTTTTTTATGGTAATAGGCGGCAAACGAGCAGTCGGATTGCCTGATGGTAAGCAATTACCGCCGCCCATGGACACAAGCAACACCACAGGAGTCACAAGTGCGTTGCCGCCCCTTTGGGTTGGGAAAAGGGATAGGATGAGGAGTGGGATGAGGGAGAAGGAATAGGGGATAGGGCCTCCGGCAGTCTCACTCACCGAACGAAACGCAACAGTTTAGGTGCTGTTACTTTACGTCGATTTTCTGTGAGAGGGTAGTACTTCCCCGGTCGAGCCGGCACATTCATGCTGAAATCAGCAAGGCTCTACTACCTGTGAGTCGGCTCAGGGAGGTACTATCCTCTTACAGAGTATAGACGTATAGTAAAACAGTATCCATATTGTTGCGTTGCGTTCGGTGCGTGTGCGTGTCGGAACCCCCATGGTGTTTTCTTTATTCCGCTTTCAGCAACTCCTGCTGTTTTTCCACCCTGATTGCCAATGCACTTGTCCTCCTCTGGTATTGCGGGTGTCCATGGGCGGTAGTAAAAAAAAGCTTACCATCGGGCGATCCGTCTGCCAGTTAGCCCATTCTGTACCAAGGTCATATCAAGCTTACATTTTGGTATTAGATCGACTTAGTTCAGCTACGTTTTATTGAAAATGTAATTAAATTGTGTGGTCGTCTCGACGAAAAACTTAGAATAGGTCTCACCGCCATCAAGCAGGTCACTACCTATTAGCTATTTTCACGCTCAAGAAAAGTCCAAACAGATACACATTTCGTGTAAGCAAAAGAAATTCATATATTGATCGTTGATCGCTGGGTAACGTCTCGCAGCTGAGGTAGGCCGACCGCAAGTTGGATCTACGGTCTGGCTTCCGTCGAAGGAAGCGATAAGATGTGGATGACTAAAAGTCAGTCTATGTAAAGAGCTTTGGAAAAGGCCTATGACCAACAGGGAACGTCTATTGGCTGTTATCATGATAATGATTGCCACTGACCGCTTGACACTGCGCCGAGTGTTGTGGGTTCGATTCCCACACGAGACAACACATTGTGTGATTCATAAACCGTGTTTCGAGTCTGGGTATTCATTGTGTCCGTTAGTTGTATGTTTGTAAAGTCCCCCGCGACCTAGGATTTAGTGCTTGTGCGGGAGTTGTCTTTAGAAAAAAGATGATTGTTTACCGATCGAAAATTAATCCACAGAATGTAAAGAAAGGATTATTTCCATTATGAATCCATTAGATAATAAGTCTTACCTAAATATTTACATTACGGAGATCTTATATAACACATATTATATTATTACAATTGAAAATAGTTGTACAAGTTGTTAAAACAACCGATTGTTTTACATAACTAGGTGAACAGTCATTATTAATGTGTTTTAATCACAATCTGTGAAAGTTAAACATTATAGTGTATTGAAATTATTGAAATCATTACATTGCTCATCCCTTGTACTTCTCAGAAGTTGTCAGATGGTAGCTAGAGTTATTAGAAATGTCTATATACAAAATTACTATTCTTACATTTAATTGTTGAATATGATAAAACGCAATTTTATATATTGTACTAGATAAATTAATAGGCTATACCAGTAATACAGTCTATAGAGTGTCTTGAATATGACCAGCCATTCGTAATATGGGTAACTGCTCAAATAGGCATGGGTGACCAGATGTTGTGGCTACATCTGCCCCTGAAGCAGTCTGTTTTTATCACAAGATAAGAATCGTTAGGCCTTGAATGAGGCCCTCAATCGGTCTGTAAACTCCAGCACCAGAGTCGACCTCGGATAGAGATAGAGAATAACTTGTTAATTATCACCAAATCTGTATATAGAAAATTCTTCCGTTATTGAATAACTAACAGACAACGCGCTGCTAAAACTAGTCGGAGTAATAAGGTGAAATGAAGCATTAGGATAATAATAATTAAGTATCTATATTGAAATAAAAACATGGTACATTTTAGATAAACCCACCAAACTGCATAACAGTTTGTCGGCGGGATAAGCGCTCGAGTATTCTAACATACATCATCATACATCATACATCCATACAAGGTAGTAGAGCCTTGCTGATTTCATGAATGGACCGGCTTGACCGGGGAAGTACTACCCTCTCACAGAAAATCGATGTAAAGTAACAGTAAGTACATACCTAAACTTTTGCGTTTCGTTCGGTCAGTGAGAGTGCCGGAGGCCCTATCCCCTATTCCTTCTCCCTCATCCCCCTCCTTATCCTTTGATACCGTCAATAACACTCTTGCACAAGTATTAGATTGGTTTTCGATAAATAATTTGGTACTCAACTCAAGCAAAACCAAATGTGTTAAATTCTCTTTGCCTAATGTCAAAAGTGTTCCTACTAATATAATTTTAAATAAGGAAACAATTAAACTAGTCGAATCAACCGTATTCTTAGGTGTAACTTTAGATTGTAAGCTTCAGTGGGGCGCCCAAATATTCTGTCTCGCAGTAAAACTTAGTTCTGCAGCGTTTGCAGTTAGAAAAGTTAGGGAATTCACGGATATAGATACTGCTAGACTAGTTTACTTTAGTTATTTTCACAGCATAATGTCTTACGGAATAATGTTATGGGGTACAGCTGCTGATATACAGACTATTTTTATCATTCAAAAGAGGGCCATACGTGCAATTTATAAGTTAGGTGCTAGAGATTCTTTACGTGATAAATTTAAAGAAGTAGATATATTGACAGTTGCATCGCAATATATATATATGCTAACTTAATGTACATTAAGAAAAACTTAATTCTATACCGCAAAAATAGTGATTTGCACAAAGTGAACACAAGGAATAAGCACAAACTGGTGGGAACTAACTACCGTCTACATAAAGTTCAGAACTCATTTGCGGGGATTGGTATACGATTTTTCAACAAATTGCCTCTTGAAATAATGAATTTACCCATGCACAAATACAAACGGACAATTAGGAACTTTCTTTTACAAAGGGGTTATTACACTATTAAGGAATTTTTAAATGATAAGACACCGTGGGGATAGGCTTAGGCTTGTTTAACTCACGATTATTTTATTTACATGTTAAGTGGAGGTGCCTCGTGAACACATGATTTTTGCAGGATTTGGATATTTTTATGATTTGTTGAATGTAGTTTAACATTATTTATCTCTGATCATATCATTGTTCACTTGTCACCTTCACAAAATTCTTTGTACATTTGCATTCCTTCACGTGTTCCACTAACTTATGTTAATAATAACGATCTGGAAAATGGAGGTAATTGGCGGTCATGGTCAGTATACCAATAGATTGTTTCTTACTGCTGGTTCGTATACCGTTGTCGTCATGCTCACTAAAATGTCATTTCTTGTGGTGGCGTCGTGTGTCGGGTCATCCCTGTCCCTGTAATATGGCGAGAGGGATGATGGCTGGCACATGCGTCATACTCGTGAACGGGTGCTACTTGCGATGACTGGTCGATGACGGTCTTGCGGGCTGGTATTAGATTTTAATATTTAACTGCATCATTTCCATCATGGTTCTGATCACTTTCGCGGATTGCCTGCATTATTAGGTATATATAATGTAAGTGGATGCTCCTGTTTCACCATGTCTATTCTGAGGAGGCTAACCAAAAGTATTATGCTTGAGTATTATGATGTACAGTAAATATATACAAGTGATATAGATATAGTTGCAGCACCTTACAAAATGTAAATTGTGTATTATGCAAAACCTGGCGATGAAAAAGAGTGACCGTGAGTTTTATTGCCCGTTCTTTCTCATGGTTCTACCTATTGCTTTGCGAACGTGGCAGTAAATGTAAATGTAGAAGCATACAGTAATAATGTTTTAAATTTGAGTATAAGTAATTATTTTATAAATTTATTATTTTGACGTTCATAAGCGTCACATTGTGACCCAAATGAATAAAGGATTTTGAATTTGAATATCCCTTTTCCCAACCCCAAGGGGCGGCAACGCACTTGTGACTCCTGTGGTGTGAGCTTGTGTACATGGGCGACGGTAATTGCTTACCATCAGGCGATCCGTCTGCTCGTTTGCCGCCTATTACCATAAAAAAAATTAATTAGGAGGAGGAGGAGAGAGGGAGAGGAGGATAGAAGGGACCGTAATGGGGCACTAAGAAGGTATCGCCACCGGATCAAGCAGAAACGGTTAACTTAAAAAAGATATGCCAGCGTAGCAGTGGGAACCCTATAGTTACAGACAAGACTGCAATATTTTTAATCATATCGTGTATTTTATTTCAGAATCGCGCATTTGGACCTCGATGCAGCAACCCTCAGAACGTGAGCATTACGCCAGAACTGGCCAACCAACTGCTAGATGTTATCAATGCGTAAGTTGCTATCCATTAGATATGCTTAACTATAAAGATAAAGATATTTATTTTGTAAAAACATGAGTAAGGTTCAGTTGTTAACAGCAGTGCGAAGTATCTGCATGTTTAACCATAGTGGTGTACAAAATTTAAAGCTATGATACAGCCTTGCTATGTTTGTATTGATTGGTTAACATTCTTAGATATAACGAGAGTAATCATCACATAGAAATAATAGTAACAATAAAATATTAGTAATAATGTATGGATAATCAAAATAATCACATAAATTAAAAATGTCATTGCAATAATTTTAAATAACCTAAAAATACAGAAATTATCATTAATAAGTAAATAATAACAACATAATAATATTATAACTGAGAATGTAATGTCAACTTATAGCATACATTCAAAAAAATATATTATAATCAGATCTCGTGAATTTATTATATTAGGCATGAAAAAGGAATGTCATGATTGTCATGAATGTCATGATACTCATAATTGTAGATCCAACAAAGAACTAGCAATAGTTAATTACTTATTATCGGTTAAATAATCACTTACTTATATTATAATAACATTTATCAACAATATATGATTTTAAATGTTTTTTAAAGAGTATTAAGGTTTTTAATTTGCTTGGGTATATATGGCTATTTTTATCTATACTAATATTATAAAGTAGAAAAGATTGTTTGGTTCAAGTCGCTAACCTCAGTTACTATCGGTGCGATTTTAATAATTATTTTTTATTGGATAGCCCATCTATCGAGGAAGATAACATTACGCTAAGTATCTGCGGGCTCAGGCAGTGCTATGTTAAGCTGTAATCGTGCTTGCAACAATGCCGCAAAAATCGGAATCATACATTAATATAAAGCAAAAAATTATACACTTGAGTATTTGATATGAATTTCAATTTAATACCTCTACGCATTCATGAGAAAATGGTAATAACTTTAAAATTACTAAAATATTTTTGAGATATGATGTAACTTAAAATTTACGGATTTCGCAATTTTTCCTTTATCTGTGCTATAAGACATTGCTTCGCACCAAATTTCAAGATTCTGAGTCAACGGGAAGTACCCTGTAGGTTTTGATTCTCTTGCGAGTTTCGAAAATTGCGGAAATCTGTATCAAAAGATACAGATTTCGTTGGTTCATATTAGGTATATTCATAGCTTCATGGGACAATAAACTTGACTATTTGATATAAATTTCAGTTTGATACCTTCACGCGTTTCAGAGAAAATGGGTCTTGACACACAGATTGACAACAAAGTGATCCTATAAGGGTTCCGTTTTTTCATTTCGAGGTACGGAACCCTAAAAATTAATTCGAAAATGGAAGTGGGCCTTCCCCCCGAACAACGTATTTTCCTTATTTTATACAGAAAATAATAATGATACGAAAACTCGTTAAATGTATAGAGCTGTATCGTTGTTATTTACTTTTTCTTGGTAACTTTAAGCATCTTCAATGTTTCTTAGAAAGTCAATGTGGTAATCGTGGGTAGTCATTTTTATTTTGAAAGCCGAGAGATAATTAAATATACCAACGCAAATTTACGATCCGGTCTTTCTTTATTTTATTTTTTTCATTTTATTCAATAACTTTATATACACTGAAGCGTATAAAGGCGGACTTAATGCCTTAGGCATTCTCTCCCAGTCTACCTTAGAGTGTTGCAGAGATTAAAAGTAGGTGTCAATATACATAAACATATCATTAGAATACTTCTGCCAACTTATCCAACAACAGCTGTTTCACTCTGGATTTAAACCTATCCTTTGTAGTAGCCATCCTGATTTATAGAGGGAGGGCATTTCAAAGAAGGATTGCTTGAATGGGAAAGGACGAGTGAATTAAAGCAGAACTATGTTTATTTGTCCCTCGTGCACATGTCACATGGCTTCATAGCACATGTCTCTCCAGACGTAAGATTATGTACTCAATACAACGAACTGAATGCTAAGTACGCCCAAATAGACGTGTTTTCTAACACATTATACAAATTTAATCAACACTTAAAAATAAGCTGCATGTCTAAAAATAATTTATTATTTGTTTTCACTTGTTATTTTATTGTAATTATTATTTCTGTTCGCTTTTAATTTCAGTTTTCAGTTTATATTCTTGTAGGTAATTATTATTTCTGTTCGCTGTTAATTTCAGGTTTTAGTTTATATTCTTGTAAGTAATTATTGTTTCTGTTCGCTTTTAATTTCAGTTTCTAGTTTATATTCTTGTAGGTATTGTCTAAATTTTAACATGAATGGTGTGTATACCTATAATTGGCTCACTTATATAAACATAACTTTTAACTTGTTTTAAGAAAAGTTGTATAAGTATGCTGTTGGTGTACCTTATTTAAATAAATACATAAATAAATGTACATCACGATAAAATTGTGAGGCAATAGCAGGGTATTGCATACTATACCACCCACGTTGTCAATCGGGTTGGCATAGGATTTGATGTCATCTTTCCATATCTTCCGGTTGATACTAGTTGTCCCTTAAAACCTTACGTCACCCACAGAAAGAAATGGCGTAGTAACACTTTGTATTTTTGTTTTGTTTTTCGTGTGAGTGTGTGGCCAACTCTGGTGACGGAGTTTTCAGACCGCCCGAAGGCCTCCGACATGGCCTAAAGATCCTTAGACAAGAACCGGCACCGACAGCTTTACGTGCCCTCCGAAGCACGGTAGCGCTCAGATGTAAATGCCACACACGGTCACCCATCCAAGTGGTGACCTGTGCACGCGTTGCTTAACTTTGCCGATCTGTTACGAACGGCAAGCCAAGTCTCTCTATGAGTTTTTGATCCGTTGCCATACAGATGTAAAAGATATTTATTGTGCATTTTTTATTAATAAATTATGTTTTCTACTTTAACATGATATTTTCTACACAGAATCCGAAGTAAAATAGCCAACGGCAAAGAGACAGGTCACAATAGCACCAGGCTTCCTAGAGGATACGGCATATTTCGCTTGGTAAGTAACATTGTGTTTGATTAAGCTTTCCATTAAAATACATAAATACTTACTATTCTCCATAAAAATGCTATAAAATAATAAATAAATACAAACACTGATATGAGATTATTTAAAAAGCAGCAACATTTTTTTCCGTGTTCCATTTTATTATTATTTTATTTTTTATTTATTTATACACTTACGCCTATATCCCCGAAGGGGTAGGCAGAGGTGTAATATTACACCCACATTTCGCCATGAATTTTTTGGTCCCACGTAATAGGGGGCGAGCCTATTGCCGTATCGGGCACATTACCAGACTCCAAGCTGCTACTGAGAATTTCCCAACGGAAAAACCCAATAACACTGCCCGACCCGGGAATCGAACCCGAGACCTCCCAATCCCACGTGCACATTTATGCCGCGAGACCAACGAGTTATAATAATAATAATAGTAATAACATTTAAAACCTATCCCAATAGCCCAGAGTAATTAGTTTCCATATAATTAGCAATAGTCCCTCACCTGCTGCGGCTAACCCGTCATAGTGCAGTGTTGGAGGCGCCTCAGTAGGTGTCCCATCACATTCTAGATTAAAACTCTCAAAGGGCATCTGCGCGTTGGACCTATGTCCCCGTATACGCCTGCCAAAGGGCCGGGTATTGTTCTAACAAATTAGAATAATACCCGTGAACGAGAAACAAATAGTAATAATAGTTATAATGTTATTATTATGCTTTTCTAATGTATAGGCTAAGAAAAGTTTCATCAAAATCCGGTTAGGAGATTGTTCGTGAAAGAATAACAAACATCTATATATCCTCGCAACCTTTAGCATTGATAAAAGTAGCAAGATTTTAAACATGAGTTCTTACTAACTTGCGTAAGTGTTATCACAATAAGAATGAGTTTTTATTTCAGAGGTGGGATAACGAACTGGCTACGTTCGCGCAAGTTTTCGCCAACCAATGCATGCTTAGGCATGACTTCTGTAGAGCTACAAGTAAGTAAAAAGAGTTACAAATTCTCCGACAAATAAATTTGGTCCATCAGTTACACTGATCAAGATAGTCTATCGTCGATATAAAAGACTTTCTTTTCGGTATTTATTAAGTCACTTAAAGAAGGCTGTTAGACACCGGAATAGACACCACCCTCGGTATGTCAAAATAAGGGAATCATGAATGACGCCTCTTGAATAAACTGTAAATCCTAGCGCCACCTTTTGTTCCACAAGGAGAACAGAATGCATTGCTTCTAAAGATTTAGAATTTGCAATTTTAGAGACAAAATAATGTTTCACAAAACAGTAATATTTGTCTACGTATAATAACTTTATTACGAATAATTCCTTGATTATATTTAGTATACGTATATAGTAGGGTCTATTTACACCCGTAAATAGACCCTTAACGTAAACTGAAATCCCATATTGTGCCAAAAATAAGACTTGGTGGTTTGTCGGTTTTTGACGGTCGTGATCATCTTTTTTTCGTTTAGTTAACACGATTCAGACCCGTTACATAATCATTAGTACCTATGTCTTTATGTCTTTAACATAATAACATTTTCTTCCAGAAAGATTCCCCGATCCGTGTCAAACAGCTGGTCTGGTGAGGTTCCCATACCCCGGCTGGGACCCGATGCTGACCAACACCGTGTCAGTGCTGAACGACGACAAGCTATCGTACTCCGTGATGCAGATCCTCAAGTCATGGTACTCGCAGAAGTCGTTCGTCACAGAGGACATGATCATGCAGTATCCGAATTGGGAGACGTGAGTAATTGTTTAAACCTGAGTTGACTATCGGAAGGCCCATACGAGTTATTAAATTCAGTTTCAATAAAGTTTTATACTTTTGAAAGCAAAATCGGCTTTATTATTTACTGATTAGGAATGAAAATACTCGAGAGCATGATAACATTTATCAGATTCTCACAGTAATAGGAAATGTATCCAGGCCAGAAAAGCGGCAACTGCTTGTAAACCAAAGTTTGACTGTGGGTCAGGCGTCAGCAAGAAGGATTTATTAATAAAACTTCGACCCAACCCGCCGATACCGCTAAGTTTATTGCCGCAAAACTGTCGATTTCACCCTTATAAATCAGGAGAAACTTCTATGGAATTAATTTCCCACAAAAAAGATTTATAAATCGTAGTTACTTAATATGTGGTGGGGCGTGTTTTCGGCCACTCGAATCGGAACAAATGATGTTACTTTGTGCGTCTACGAATTTATAAACCTTAACTTTGAATAAAACGTTTGAAGCCCTAGCCAGGAAACAAGAATGTGTATGTGGACAAGGCAAGCTAGATCAGAAAACTAATAACAATACCTTTTTTGTTCAATGTACCTCACGAAAATTATAGTTACAAGATCCAAAGCACTGAGGCACTTTGGACAAAGAGCCCAGATATTTACATAGAGGCGCATTTCTTGTGGGCGCTCTGAAGACAAACTTTCTGTGGCCCAAATTAACGAGAGCAAGAGAGACGAACGATTCTCCTGTGTATCTTAACTACAAGAGCAAGAGAGACGGAGGAGGACGCTAGCGCCGCCAACGACGCCAACTACGAACTAAACTGGAGACAGTCCCTACTTGGAATCGGCACACGAAATCCTTAAGAATGCGCTTCTATGTAAATCTGTATTAATTGCTTTGGATCTTGATATGAATTTTGACAGAAAATCCAATTAATCGCCTTATCCATTCATGACTTTGGTTGTACTACAATCGGAATACATAAAAAGAATAACAACTGATCGTAATTCATCCCAATATTGCTATCTCTCGATTCAAGTGTCAATTCCAATGAATCTTTATCAGAACACTAGAGGACGCCAGCAGCTACGCCTGCATTTTTTTTTAATTTACCCGATTTGGCCGATCCCGTGGGCATTTCGGGCAATCCCTTCTTAGTGCACCCCTACGGTCCCCAAGGAACATACATGCCAAATTTCAGCTTCCTGCGCCCAGTAGTTTCGGCTGTAGCGTGTCTGTCAGTCAGTCAGTAACGCATGGATTTTATATATTAAGATTAGGAATAGGCTAGTTGACAAAAATAAAATTATAAGTCCATCCTTTAGATTATTCAAAAATAAGCGATACGTATTTTTTTATTTGTAAATTAAACCAAAAATGACCAAGATATAGCTCATTAAAGTTACGTATAACGTCACGCCGTGCTGCATTTTTTCGCACTAGGCGACGGACGTCACGCGTAACTTTAATGGGCTATATCTTTGTTATTTTTTATTTAATCGAAAAAAGAAAAAAATATGTGTCCAATATTTTTTTATAATCTAAAATACGGACTAAATAAAATGTAATTATTTTGACCCTGGAAACTACCCTATTCAGCAAAAAAATTGTTGCTCTGATGGAAAAACAATTTTGCGTATGTAATGCTTACATTTCTTTGTTTATTTGTATTGTTTCGTTTTAAGTTATTTTTTATATTTAACAAATATTCGTATTTTTTGTGTAGCCGGCCGAATTCCAGTGGCAAGCTGTACCTAGAAATAATCCGTGGCGCTGTGACGCACATGGGCTGCGGTATGTCTGCCTACACGGAGTTCCTGTACTACCACCAGAACAGACCCCTTGATGGAAGGAAGGGTGGCCAGAACTATAATGTAAGAATTATGACGTATTTATTTACATTTATAATATAAATGCCTCCGTGGTCCAGTGTATAGCGTATACGACTGCTGATCGGAGGTCCTGGGTTCGATTCCCGGGCCGGGCAAGTGTTACTGCGATTTTCCGAATTCTCAGTAGCAGCACGGAGTCTGGTGATGTGCACGGTAACGGCAATAGGCTCGCCCCCTATTACGTGGGACCTAAAAATTTATAGCGAAATGTGGGTGTAATAATACACCTCTACCACCCACCCCATTTACCCCGCCAATATGTTCTTTAGATGCTCTATAACCCCATGGATAAGAAGGTATTTCGAGCATTGCACGCGCGCGCTTTTAATTGCGGTTTAAAATGTGAAAACTCAAAAAAAAAATCGTTTCCCAGGTATTATTTTTGGTTCGTATGACTTGGCATGATGTCCACAACGAGTAGACTTCGGCTTGGTGATGGGTCTTGTGATACCCTGTATATAATATGACTAAAGTGTTTATGAACATTTTTGGATCAGTGGGAGTCTCGACGATTTGCTTAATTTAGTTAATTAGCTTATATTAGTTATCATCATCATCGTCCTAGCATTATCCCAGTTGCATCCAACACTTCTCGCCTTGGAGTCCGAAGTCGACTAACTTGTCTAACCAGCAGGCCGATTCAGAATCTCACGATAAGTAATCGTACGATATGTCAAATTATTGTCCTCGTCTTTTAGTCGCCTATCAGAGATATTTTGAACAAATATTCATTGAATTCCGTTTATTTATTAATTTACTTCATACTGAATGCATAAAATAGATAGGAAATGCGATAGTTTTGACAAAAAAAGAGGTAGCCCGTTCGACAATTAACGGAATCGAATGTCAAATGAGATATCGAAAGATTCTGAATCGCCCCCCAGATTTGACTGAATACATATCAGCTTTTCTTCAGACTACTGCGACTACCGTCTGATCTCCGCAACCCAAAGGGATAGCGATATTCCATGGTTTAGACCAGTATCAGTTTGTTTGAGGGTACTGACTCTTCGTAACGACTGTCAAAGGTCTTCATGTGAGCAAGGACTGGTGGTGTAACGTGCTCTTCGAGGCACGACTCAAGCGATAATAGGCTTGTGTCCTATTATCATCAATCAAAAAAAATCAAATCATACAATTAGTGATTGATTCGTTCCATCGTAAGATGTTAAACCGAAATAACGATATTTTCTTCAAAAATCGATCAGCAACATTACTAACTGCAGCTTTTTAAAAACCCATTTGAATTTGACATGAAAACGCTGTAAACCATCATGGCGTTGAGTGACGATACGAAGTGCAAAACAAAACAAACCGTGAATCATCCGTGAATGACGTCTGGTCTGGTGTACCCACTTTTATTTCTTTTAATTAAATTTATAAATTAATTCCACGTTTTACAAAAAAGATTTTACTCGGATGCAGGTACAAAGTTTGACGTTTCAGTTGTATATTTAATACCAAAACGTCAACAACAACAATGGCGGACGCACCGTGTGACGTAAGACTAAAGATAATTATTATTTTTAAGTTTTAAAATCCTGAACATAACATTAATCTTAATTCTTTATAAAAAATAATAAACTTAATTGACATCTAATAATAATAATAAATATAGATATTACAATCAAACCAATTTATTCTTAGTGGACACAAGCCTATGAACAATTTAATATGCACATTACTTCGAAAAGTCAGCGCCGTGGATTTGAACGGCATGGCAGTCTGTTGGTATCTCCACTGGCAATCGCTGCCTATTCCTAGCTAAAATTGGTATGGCTTATAAAATATAATGTGTGATCTACACAGACAGAGCGTTTGTACGGAGAACGTTTGTCTGATATGGCAATAGATCCCAATCAGATCCCGTATGTGGTTTATTCTATGTAGGATTTAAACTTACGTCATTCATCATCCTCCTAGCGTTATACTAGTTAGAACTCGGGGTCCACTTTGTAGTCTAATCGGCCATGTCATTTGCCTACATATTAGCTTTTCCTCAGAGCACCTCCGCAACACAAAGGAATAGCTTATATTCAAACCTACGCCATTACGATCTCTAATTTGGCTACCTTCTTTATAATATTGTAAAGCGCATACCAACTTCTAACCAAATTACTTTCTCTACAGTCGGTCGAAATAATATGCAACTTCTCGTCCCGCTCGAAGCCCGGTCAGCAGACGTACCTGACGTCCCACCCGAGCAACGCGTACAACTCTCAGTGCGGCTGTCCCGAGGGCTCTCAGGAGGACTCCGACTGCCTCTGCAACGAAGTGGCTGCGGCCAGGGAACAGAAAAAGACAGGTGAGTTAGATAAAGATAAAAGTTATATTTGCGGTTTTTAGAACTCAAAAACTGATCAAATCTTGTTCAAACCAATTTTCGTTGAAGATTTTCATTGCAAACTACATCATACATATTTTTTAGACCTTTCACTTTCTTATTTTATAAGTAAGGAGGGAAGCCACACTTCACTACTTTGAGAGCGTCTATTTTTTATGGATTGACTTTGAGAAAGAAATATTGTCTCTCAATGTCAGAAACCTGCATAGATTTGACTGATGAAAAAAATTTTTTTCAACTCCATTCCACGTATGGAGAGTCATCCCTTATTATTATTCTTTTACACCACTATTTTTTAATTAGTACAATAACTTTAAGGACAGTTTAGCGAAGACATTATTATCATATATGTGACGTAAGAATTTCATAATATCAATAAAGAGCAAAGTTATTATCATTTGTTTATTGTAGAAAATCTCACTTAAATCATAGTCATATTTTAAAATCCATTCATTTATTCATTGATAATATTTTATCCTGCTCATTCGCATTCTCTCTGTCGCACTTATGATGTAGATAGCCTTAGAAAATAAAATGAATCAAAATAATAAGTGTAGGTAGCGACTTTTTAATTTTGTTAATTTCTACCTTCTCCTTCATACTTCATTCGGGCTTAGGACCAGTAAAATGTATCGTTTAACAAGTAATTAAATACGGAGGTATGTCATTAGAAAGCAAACAAATATCAAAATAAAATAAGGTGTTCTGGACTTAAAGAAAATAGTATTTTTGGCATATTTATGAAGTTAGAATCAGCTGCTATTTACAAATTTCATCATCATCATGTCAGCCGAGAGACATCCACTGCTGGACATAAGGCTCCCACAAGGTTCTCCACACAGACCGATTTTGAGCCGCCCGCATCAAATTATTAGTTACGTAGGTAGGTAATTTTTACTTACAAGTATTTCAATTGTCCTTCGAAATGTCCACCACTATTGTCAATACACAAACGGGAACGTTTTATTAAATTATTTTGTTTTGACGAGAGAAGTACGCTTCTGTCTTTTCACTTCGTCAAAAGCGTCTAATATGCACTGTTTTAATTGTCCGACACTAAGTTCACTTTTGTACAGCCACAAAAAAAAGTCCATGGCCGTGAGGTCAGGGGAGCATGGAGGCCAAGCTACAGGGCCGCCTCGACCGATCCACTGGCTTCCAAACTTTCCCTGTACAAACCCACAGCTACACTCGTGTTTTATCCACTCAAAAACAACGCACGAAGCATAGCGTAATAAAGAACGCGAACATAAGCCATCGAAAAAACGATGCGATCACTATCGATTCTGATTTAGCACTGTTTGTCGCATCGGGGCCGCGGCGCGGCGCGGGCGCAGAGGGACAGGGGGGAATTTATCAATGGTGTGGTTTACTACTACTACTAATTTACTACTCATAGTTTTAGTTATGCATTTACCAATTATTACGTTTTTTTGTGCACAGTTTTGAGACAGTTTTGGGACTTAGTGTATTTATTTTTTACCTACACAAATATGATCAGTTAAAGATACTTAGAGCCCTGTTAATTTTTTTGTACTAATTAAAAAATAGTGGTGTATAAAATCGTGAAGCGGTGCCCAGAATACATCTCAATGCCACGTTTCAACTGTGTAGTCTCAATAGATACCGAATAAAGCGGCTGTGACATACAGACTGACTGACAGATATGGTCAATCTATAAGGACTCTGTTTTTGCCATTTGGCTACGGAACCCTCAATAGTGCTACACTTTCCCTATCAAAGCAATACATACACGATTTTTTATCATCTCTATAATATTTCTATAACTTTCAGCTGTAAGTCTAGGAGTACAAACAGAACCAGAGACGTGTCCAAACCCGGAGAACAACTGTGAACCGACGCTGGTTCTGCTGCCCATCTTCACCGTGGAGGACGCGCCGCCCGAGAAACTCATCGAGAGGGCCCGCGATATTGAGGAACCGCTTGCCACTTATGTCAGAGACAGGTATGATATACCTAAATGATGATCAATAGCTTGTGTCCTAAAATGTAATTAGTGATTGATTCGTTCCTTCATTAGATGTTAAATCGAGATAACTGATTTTTTCTTCAAAAATCGATCAGCAACATTACTAATTATGGCTTTTTAAAGACCCTTTTGAATTTGACGCGAAAACGCTGTAAACCACCATGGCGGTTGAGTGATGTCACGAATTGCAAAACAAAAAAAAACATGAATGAAGTCTGGTCTGCCTACTTTTATTTTGTTATATTCGATTTGACAGGTACAAAGTTTGTCGTTTTAGTTGTATTTACTACCAAACGTCAATGACAACAATGGCGGACGCACTGTGTGACGTAATGCTCTCTGACTAGTGTTCACTGTCACAAGAATATATATATTATTTTTAGTTTTAGAATCATAAAAATAACATAAATATTACCTTTTTATAACAAATAATAAACTTTATTAACATCTACAAATAATAATGAATCTATAGATACTACAATCAAACTGATTTATTCTTAGTGGACACAAGCCTATTATAATAGACGACAGAGAGAAACAGTGCAGTGACAGCCTAGTGGAGAGACTGACCATCAATTCAATGCGTACATAACTCGGAAAAGTCAGTTTTGCGCGTTGTAGATTCGAATCCGATACCCGCTGCAGAGCAGTCTGTTAATATCGCCACTAAACTATCACTGCCTTTGCCTGTTTTTAAGATACCTAAATATTATATGATACTAGAGTACGCCAGCAGCTACACCTGCATTTTTTTTTTATTTACCCGTTTTGGCCGATCCCGTGGGAATTTTGGGAAATCCCTTCTTAGTGCACCCCTACGGTCCCCAAGGAACACACATGCCAAATTTCAGCTGCCTGCGCCCAATAATTTCAGCTGTAGCGTGTCTGTCAGTCAGTAAGTAACGCAAGGATTTTATATATTAAGATGTACATAAAGGCGTTCCAAGCAAGATGACCAATTTCTGTCGCCATATTTGCTTAAACATATTTTTTTAAAGACGACCCCCGCACTGGGATCTCACATTACAGTTGACTTTAGAAACAAATAAACATCGGACACAAATAAAACCTAGACTCGAAGCAAAAATGTTTTGATCAAGCGAAGTGTTGATTGACTTGGTTAAAATACTCAATATATACCATGATTTTTATTTTTATTGGACTACACCAAATCTATTTCTATACATCAAGAAAACAAAATCTTAAGCTGAATACTAACAAAACTTGTAATATAAATTAGACTACACGAAATTTATATAAAAATATACATTTCAAAAAAACTAAACTACGGGCTAAATATTAAATTTTAACGAACCACCTTCCTTTAGGCCACACCTCTGTTCACCTTTATAAGTACAACAATGAAGATCGCAGTTTAATTATTCTGAAGCAATTAGGGAGATTTTACACACACCGGTTTGCACACCGGGTACCGGTTATCCCGGTATGATTTTAACCTGCCTACTGAAACAATTTTTCAAACTTTCGTTATTTGTAACTTTTACTTTCGCTGTTTTACATATATAGTGGCGCTGACCCTTGACGTAAGTATTAGTCAAAATGAAAAATGTTGTTGTCTAGATATTATAGTAACTGTCCAAACCAAATTACTAATAAGGCCACCCACAATTAAAAGTTCATCTGTTTGACATTTAATCATTTTAGTAGCTACTTTTCAAAAATGACTTCTGTGCATAAACTTCTGAATATTATAAATAATTATAATTTATTTATAATATTCTTTCTTATAATATTCTCTACTGAAACAAAAGTGACCAAAATTTTCCTTTATTCTAGAAAAATTTTACATTATTCTAGAATAATTATTAGCACGATAATATCGACTTATATTTTGATATACTAAGTATTTAGAATATATGTTTTAATCCACTCTTTATAATGAAGTGTGGATAACAACAGCTCTCAATAGAGAGAGGTGGAAAGAGGGTAGGGAGGCCTTTGCCCTGCAGTGGGACAGGTTAGGCTGCAAATAATAATAATTATTATTATTTTCATCATCATCAGCCCCTTATACTGTACTGTTCCACTGCTGGGCACGGGCCTCTTCTCACTGTGAGAAGGCTAGGCCATACTTCACATGTCTTTCGAGAACATTATGGAGAACTCTCAGACATGCAGGCTTCCTCACGATGTTTTCCTTCACCGATTAGCAAGCGATAATTAACAATTTAATACGCACTTAACTCCGAAAAGTCATTGGTGCGTGCCGTGGATTCGAACCTGAGACCCTCTTCGTAGCAGTCCGTCGGTCTCTCCACTCAGCTATAGCTTCTTCTTTTTATTATTATTTATTATTATTTAGAATATCAAAATCTTAAAAGTGTACTTACTGAAAATAATGTCGATTCAGTAATGTAATGATACACTGGTTTACACGGTTAGATGTGTATCATTCTACAGGCAGTTATTCTGACCTCAAATGTGAAAGGGTCTTTACACCTACTAGGCTTAAATAGTCAAGAAAAGCTGCAGAATTTCAAAAAAGACTTTATCTCCTAAAACTAGATAAAGCTAGATGAATTTCGTATTATTCAAGGTTGTCTGTCGAGATGGTAGGCGATAAACTTCTTTTGTATATTTATAATTTGGCTTGTACTTTTTACTATGAATTTTGCTAAGCCTTCAAGCGTAGTTTGTAAACTTTATAGAGGAGCTTATGAGATTTTTCATAGTTATTTGCTTATTACAGCGAATACAAATAATAACATCAAAATTATTTACGCAAACAAAAAAAATGTTTTTGCTATAACGCCAACCTCTTAGCAGTGATTGAACTAGTTATAGTGAGAAACTTTTGTAATAGGACATTGACGAAATCGTGAAAATATAAATTCTCCGCGATTATAGTAATATCCCATAAAAAAGGTAGTTCTTAATAAGTCACACAATAAGTAGAATGAGAGTATTTAAATTAGAATCATCATCATAAGCCCTTTATACTGTCCCACTGCTGGGCACGGGCCTCTTTTCACTAAGAGAAAGGTAAGGCCATAGTCCACCACACTGGCCAAGTGCGGGTTGGCAGATTTCACATGTCTTTTGAGAACATTATGGATAACTCTCAGACGTGCAGGTTTCCTCACGATGTTTTCCTTCACCGTTTAGCAAGCGATAATTAACAATTTAATACGCACTTAACTTCGAAAAGTCATTGGTGCGTGTCGTGGATTCGAACCCGAGACCCTCTGCGTAGAAATCTGTAATAAAATTAATAAAATTAGTATACATTTCTTATATTCTACAAAAATAAACTACTGTGGATCCGAAAAGTTGCATGTGAAAACATGACCGAAAAGTTGCATGTGAATATGATTTGTGATTGTAAGCGTCCATCTTGTCGCTACGCACTAAATAAATGCTGTTCTGTTGCTGTGCTGTTGTATTCGTTTCTTGATTTTTTTTAATTCCCCTGCAATACAGGAATAAGGAGTTACATTTTAAAATAACCGTTCTTTTTTCGTTGTTACAGATTGGATAACAGAAGCAACATGATCGCGAGAACGAAATCTGTCGAGATATTTAACTTTTTCGAAGATGCTGAGAAGGATGTTAGTAAAAAATATTAATTCATTCCTAGCATATTTGTGTATATGTATTCCACTTATAAATCAAAGCTTTTTTTCATTTTTTCTTCAGTCCATTTCTCTATTTGGCAGGCAAAAGCTTTAGCATGAATGTTTACATAGCTACGAGTATAATATGTCATGTTAACGGTGTCATGTTATGCTTCTATAACATATCTACCCTCTCACAGTAAATCGACGTAAAGTAACCGTACCTAAATTGTTGCGTTTCGTTCGGTGAGTGAGAGTGCCGGAGGCCCTATCCCCTATTCCTTCTCCCTCATCCCACTCCTCATCTTATCCCTTTCCCCAACCCCAAGGGGCGGCAACGCACTTGTGACTCCTGTGGTGTTGCTTGTGTCCATGGGCGGCGGTAATGGCTTACCATCAGGCGATCCGTCAGCTCGTTTGCCGCCTATTACCTGATTTAAAAAAATAATTATAATAATAATATATATATTATCTGCGTAATCTTTTCAATAAAAGGCCAAAATAGCTTGTCAAAGTGAACATGACATGACTTTAGATTACTTCACCTAATAACTTAGAATTTGTATGTTATGTTATTAGAATTATAATAAAAACTAAAATAGGGTATTTGACTAAAAAAATCGAATTAGTCCGTCAGTTAGATTATCGAAAAATATTGAACACGTATATTTTCTTTAGTCACGTAAACAAAAAATGAAGACTACAAACTTTGCTGAAAACTCGTGTGACGTCACTTGCCAGTACACTTTTTACTGGCAAGTGACGTTACAAGCCCCCACTCTTACACGTTTCTCCACCTTTGATGCGTTTTATCTTCGTAATTTTTTACTGATTTGATAAAACAAAAAATACGTATCCAATATTTTTCGATAGTCTATCTGACGGACTAATTCCATTTTTTTAGTCAAATACCCTATTCGTAAGATACAAATCTTAATTTTGTTATACTGGCTATTTTTGAAGAATATTTCGTTTCTTAGTTTATATGAATACTAGCTGAACCGGCAAACGTTGTTTTGCAAATTTTTTTTTTTTTTTTAAATAGATGTTGGCCGATTCTCATAGATACCGGATAAGCACAAAAAATTTCATCAAAATCGGTCAAGCCGTTTCGGAGGAGTATGGGAACGAAAACTGTGACACGAGAATTTTATATATTAGATTTTAAAGAACGATCGAGTATTCGACCAAATTATCTAAATTATTTTTTTACTTTTATTTTAATTAAATAAACGTTTGTTCCGACGGATCTATATTAACTATGTTATATAAAACTAACTTGCTTAGTGAGAAAAATAATCTAATGCTAATATTTGATTTCACAGCACCAAGGGCCAGCCCCCGTGATGCCGCAATCTCTGAAGACAGTACTGATGGCATCAGAACCGGACGCTAATAAGTAATACCTATTATTAACTCATTATAACAGCCAATGACTGCCACCGTGGTCCAGTGGATAGAGTCCGAATACTCAGCAGCAGCCCGGAGTCTGGTGAAGTGCCCGGTAACGGCAATAGGCTCGCCCCCTATTACGTGGGACTTAAAAATTCATGGCGAAATATGGGTGAAATATTTACACCTCTGCCTACCCCTTCGGGGATACAGGCGTGAGACTATAAATAAATAATAAAATATCAGCCGATAGACGTCCACTGCTGGACGAGGCCTCCGCTAAGGCTCTCCACACAGATTGATGTTGAGCCCCCCTCAACAATCGTTCCCTGCGATCGCTACAGATAATCGGTCTGTCTTGCTTTTACAAAGCCCTTTCATTGAAGGAGGAGGATACTTTTACGGACCGTAAACAACGCTATTATTGGAAAACTGCAAAATTATTAGAGGGTACACTTTAGTATGAACAACTCTGACTATTTGGACCTTGTCGCAATCAGGATAATCAGCTTCTCCATACAAAATTGAACTATTACTTCGACGCTTAAAATTGAAAAAGACACATTGATTTGTACATTTATTACATGACGAAGAAAAGTCTTATGTACGAATGTTTATTTTCGTGACGACAAAATAGCTTTTTTTGCAATGCATCCAATCATTTTGATTGAATTTAGTTCTATTCATAACGCAGTGATTTCCCTTTTTGGAGAAGCCTTTGCAGAAACAGCAGAATTGTTACCTATGTCTAATAGATAATTGTTATATAGTTGTTATATTAAATATAGGCTTTGTATATCAATAACATGGTTATTCCTTTAAAAATCGTAGTCTAGTGTCTAGTATGGTCAGTTAAATTCTAAAATACAGTTTTATTTTTCCAGATTACCAAAATCTCCTATAGCACCAATCTCACTACCTACTCTATCCAAAAAGAGTCACATATCAGCACCTCGGAAAGAATACCTCCGTACAGCTCCTAAACGAGACCCTGAACCAGAACCGGAAAGAGAACAAGAACCCGAACCAGAGCCTGAAGTACGGCCAGAACCACCGCCGAAACCGAAACAAACATACGTACCTAAAACTATTCTCCGTGCGCCTAAGAAGTCATCTTCTGGCAAGGTAAATGATTATACAGCCTTTGGCCTTCCGTTATTAGACAACATCAACTTCTAATTTGCGACACGATAGCTTTGTGATTCAATAGGATGAGTTGACGAAAATGCCCATCTGGTCAGCTTTGATATCAATCAATACTAACAAATCCAATCTTAATATATAAAATCCTTGCGTTACTGACTGACTGACAGACACGCTACAGCCGAAACTATTGGGCGCAGGAAGCTGAAATTTGGTATGTATGTTCCTTGGGGACCGTAGGGGTGCACTTCAAAAAAATGTAGGCGTAGCTGCTGGCGTCCTCTAGTCTATTCTAAAGCGGCAATATACCAGTGGTGTACGTAACGGACTGCCGAGACGATGGTCTCAGGATCGATCCCCAGGTATCCCACTGACTTTTCGAAGTTATGTGTGTATTAAAATGTTAATTATTGCTCGCTTAACTATGTGCCCGGTAGATGGCAATAGGCCCCTATTACATTGGGATCGAAAAATAACTGGTGAAGTGTGGTGTGTAATACACCTCTGCCTACCCCTTCGGGGATAAAGGAGTGCAGTTATGTGTTATGTTAGCCAGCTTCGTGTATTTAGACGGCTCTGAGATTAGATCTAGACTTAGATCTGACGCTTGATGTAATGTAAAATCGTATTCCAAACGTTAATTTTTTTAAGTCCTGTTTTGTCCTGGTTCCGTACTTATAAGGTAAAAACGGTACCCTATTATTAAGCCTCTGCTCCTGTATATAAACATAGTGACTGTGGATTAAGGATGAATGGGTTACTCGTCAAATGCCTCCTTCATGCTGATGATCAGGTAATACTTGCGTCTTCAGCGGAGGAGTTGCAGGAGATGGTAACAATCATGGTGCTTTAGGGAGGAAAGGAATGAAAGTGAATGTGAGCAAGATGAAAGTTATGGTTTTTGAAAAGGAGGAATGCGTTACTGCTTGTAATGTGATGATTGATGGACAACGAGTGGAACAAGTGAATGATTTTGTGTATTTAGGTACGCTGTTTACTAGGAATGGTAAAAATGAAAAATATATTGAAAGAAGAGTTAATGCAGGTAATAGGGTGAATGGAGCTTTGAAGACTTTTATGTACAGTCATAACGTATCCAAAAAGGCACATTTGGCTGTGCATAGAAGAGTGTTGGTACCTACACTTATGTATGGTAGTGAAAGTTGGGTATGGCAGAAGAGTCATGAAAGTAGAATAAATGCTGTAAAAATGAGAGGACTGAGAAGTATGTGTGGGACTGAGAAGTATGAGAAAGGTATGCTAAGGTGGTTTGGGCACGTGGAGAGGATGGATGACGAAAGACTGACCAAGCAGATATATAATAAGGCAAGTGTGGATGGGACAGGACGAAGTGGAAGTTCTCTGACCAGATTGGAGACATCCTAAAAACAGGACAGGTTAGAAGTACCCTGAACAGAAGAGCATGCATGAGAAATTTCATGGGAGTGAATGAAGCAAGAGAGATATGTCAGGATCGTTGCAAATGGCGTTCCGTAGTCTCTGCCTACCCCTCCGGGAAACAGGCGTGAGTCTATGTATATATGTATGTATGCTCCTATATGTCTGTCTGGCTGTCCATCTGTCTGTCACCGGGCTGTATCTCATAAACCGTGATAGCTAGAAAGCTGTAATTTCCACAAATTATGTAAATCCGTTTCCGCTATAACAACAAATACTAAAAATAAAGATAAAAGAACAATATTAAGGGAGGTCCCATACAATAAACGTGTTTCTTTTCGTATTTTTGCTGAATATTACTAACGTTAACAGGTAGACACTTAAAATTTTCGCAGAATATATAGACTGAGAGCCAGTGTTCCGCAGACTTACGGTATAGTAGCAAACTCCATATTAATGCTAGTTATAGTAATTCATCTGCCGTAGATCAAATGGGGGTTCACTATTCCCATAGTGGGTTCCTTTAGGCGTGCCTAGAAGTCGAAAAGCATGAAAAACGACTTTCAAAACGTGATCGCAGCATGTCTGCCGTTTTGATATCTTAAAATATATATTTTTTTATAAAGAAAAACTGAATGGCAGACACTTGTGCCGGTTCCTACTATATTTTATATAATATCAAAATTGCCAAAATTTCATAAAAATTACGTTATTTTAGCAAAGCTAGAAATTATATATGTTATTTATATTATTATTATAAACATATATTTAGCAAGGCAGACACATAGGTCGGTTCTGACACGCAGGCAGACCACACGATACTTTCTCAGTCGTGCTATTGAAGTTGCATGATTTTGATTTTCTCACTCTTCATTTCGCAGGGAACTAGTGTTTGAGCAAAGCTGCAATTGATGTATGTTTTTTACATCATTATTATACATGTATATCTAAAAAACCAGACAGATAGGTCGGTTTTAAAATGCAGGCAGGCTACATAATAGTTTCGCAGTCATGCTAATGGAGATACACGATATTGACTTTCTCTCTCTTCATCTCGCAGGGATTACATTACATCATCAGTTCTAGCTTACAAAATATACTTAGGCAATAAACAAAAAATAACGATATAATCAAATAAAAGGAAAAACTAAAATAAAAACTAAAATAAAAGGATAAAACTAAAATAAAAGGAAAAACTAAAATAAAAAGAAAAACTAAAACAATTACAAATGTCTTCACATTGACCAGTAATTTCGTGTAGGTAGGTATAGAAATGTCTGTGTGTGTGCGTGTATGTGTGTGTGTGCGTGCGTGCGTGTGTACGTAAGTAACTCAAGTCCTAATCAACAGCTCAACTTCGTCATAACTGAGGGTGCCAAACCATTTTTCCATCCGTGCTCGACATTGACGTAGGGTAAGTAGATATATTTTGAGTTTTGTATTTACTCTATTGTATAGAATTGGGCTCAGAAACTGGTATTGTCTGCGTACAAGCAGATTTCTAGCAGACTCCACTTGACAGACTCTAGCTGATTTGCGTTTTTGTTTAGTCAGGTTGGGATCATATGTCAAGTTTGAATGCAACTATGTTTTTTAGGTTGTTGTTAACATTTCTAGCTATAGTACCAGTTAGCTCTAACACTGCATCGTCAGTGTTTCTACGAAAACCGAATTGATTACCGGAAATCACTGTATTATTGTTAAGATATTTAAGTAACTGGCCATTAAGCACCTTTGCCATAATTTTCAATAACACTGAGAGGACTGAAATCGGTCTATAATTGTCGACACTGCCTCTGTTCCCACGCTTGTAAATTGGGTGAACAAGTGCCTTTTTAAAAACAGTTGGAAATATTTCCGCCATAAGTGCAAGATTAAAGACGTGAGTAATAACGGGGATGAGTATGTGTCTGGTTGTTTTTATTAGGAGAACTGGAATACGATCCCAGCCAGTTGCGCTATGTGTCTTAAGACTCAGGATAATACGTTCAATCTCCTCGTGAGTTGTCTCAAAGATACCCATTGAGCTAGGGCCAACAGTCAGACTGGATGGGTCACTGAATTCACTACCGTTAATATCTACTATTTAAGACGCAAAATCTTTACCCACATTTGCGAAAAAATTGTTAACTGAAAGTGAAGGGTCCGGCGATACATTTAAAAGTTCCACCGCAGCTGATTTGTTGGTTTGGATTCCCGATATAGATTTAATAAGTTTCCATGTGGCCTTAGGGTTTCTGCGACATTTATGAAATTCTCCTCGTTCATACTCCTGCTTTATTTTTTTGTGTATAAGTTAGTAGAATAATATATAGCGCGTGTATGTTAACTTTAGAGCATAATTAGAAGGGTCTTTTTTTGTCCGTTGGCACAGTTAGTCACGATTTCGTATGACTCTCAAGAGTGTGATCCACGGTTTTCTAATACGTTGCCTGCTGGGGACCTTACGAACATGGGTGTTATTAGTTACTATTGTTGAGATGAGATTCACCAAGCTTGAGGCAGCGCGGTTTGGTTCATTATCACTCAGAACCGACGAAAAATCTTTTCCTTCGACAGCTGTAACACATGCCTGAATATCAACCCGTTGTGATAAGAATGAGGACGACGGAACAGTTTTGTTACACATCCGATTACAGGAGACAACTACAAGGGCATGGTCTGTTATGGAACAGTCGAGTACTAGAGTTACAGCAGGTTTAGTGGATTTCAACATTGCATGATCCAAGCAGGCATTTTCACGGGTGGGAAGAAGATGTGCTGGCAGCATTGCGTGAGATGCTAAAGTGTTTAAATACTTGTCCACATTATAATCGCAGGTATTCGGACATTTATTAATGTTTATGTCACCAACTAAGACAATTGTTTTAAAGCATCGAAGCGAGCGCAGCGTTATATCTAAGCCATCAATAAAATTGTCAGGGTTACGATAAGATGGAGACCGATAATTTGCAACAAGGGCCATCTCTGAACCAAGTCTAAGAATCAAACAGTTGGCATTTGTAAGCTGTGGATTTTCGACAGTCACAAGTAGATTGTCCCTTACGTCATTCTGGTTTGTGTAGTCAGTCTTGTGGGATACATACTCAGGTATTTCTGGTAGAAAGGGACATTTGCTTAGCCAACATTCAGATAAAGCAATCACATGTATTTGTATTTTTATTCGAGTTAGCAGGATTTCTAGATTATTATAGTTGCTTTTATTACCTATGCTGCGAATATTAACGTGTAGTATATTTAATCCGCCAGAATCACGCCTGCATCCCCGAAGGGGTAGGAAGAGGTGTAATATTACACCCACATTTCGCCATGAATTGTTAGATCCCCAGTAATAGGGTTCGAGTCTATTGCCGTTACCTCACCAGACTCTGTGCTGCTACTGAGAATTTGGAAAATCCCAGTAATACTTTTGCCCGATCCGGGATTCAAACCCGGGACCTCCGATCAGCAGTCGACGACGGAGGCAGTCTAAACTACATATTGTATCTAAATATGTTTCAGAAGTCAAGCATCTTTACAAGAGTAGCCAAATTCAAATTACCTAATGGAAGGAGAAAATTTGGCCAATATGCACCCATAAAACCCGACGTCAAACCACGTAAAGATTTTAGAAACATAGAAAGAGTTGTCAACGATTATATCAAACATCGAAACAAAAAATCAGGCTATAGAAGAAGTGAAGTAGTAACAAGCAAGCATGAAGAGACTCTAAAGAAAGCAACTATTTCAACTACTACAACAACTACTCCAAAATCAGAGGAAGTAACCGAAGCCATATTAAGCAAAGCTGAAGAAAAAGTTATGAACTTCAATCAGTATTTGAAACCAAAAGCTAATGTGAGCATTGAAGAAAACACAAAACATTATGACCTAAAATACGAGGAAAGTGATAACAAACTTATGACTCTTCTTGATACGTTAGAGCGAGAAGTAAAACACATTGAACTGGATGGAGACGAAAAAGAAATTTTTGATGCTAAGATTAGGAAAATATATGGAACAGTTGTTGGCAAACCAGCGGAACTGTTAGCACCAACAATACCAAAAGCTAAATCTAAACCTAAACTTGAACCACCTCTGCCACCTATTATAAGTGTAGACAGGGATTCAGACGTAATGGAAAGTGATTTTGGAGAATCTAAAAGTTTTCTGGAACATAAGTCAAATCATATTTCTCCAGATAACGTTAGAACCAGAAGTGAATTCCTATCCGACGATGAAATAAATTTTGACAAGAAAGCAAAATCTAGCTACTTAGAGCACAAGCATAAGGAAAAATTAGATAGAAAAAATAGTAAGAATACGGAAGATAAATATGCAGATATATTTGAAAACAAGTCATTTAATGAGAATGACATGTTTGATAATGATCAAAAACTATTTAGTGACATTGAACGCAAATACAACGAGCGCTTAGCTCGCACTTACAGTATGGGCAAATTAGATCGTAAATATAATGATAACGATAATCTAGACAAATACGATATAGGACATAAGTACGATGATGTTGCAAATCGTAAGCAAACTAATGTAGTGCCTGCTAGAACTCAAAATAAAATTGTCAAATACGATAACCTCAAACATAGAGTAAGTTCAGCCGAAGATAGGAAACAACGAGCTTACGACAAATATCGTGATAGGGATGGGCGAATTGCACCACTTCGTGACGACGGTGACAGAAACTATTTTAGAAATGGCGAAGATGATAGAAAACATAATGCTGCAGATGGTAAAAGGGGTAAAACTTTATACAGCCATAATGAATTCGAACGTGAGGACCCAATGAGTCAAGAAAGGAGGAAATATTATCAGGATAAACTGGAAAATCTAGAAAGAAGGCTTCATAATCCTCGAACTTATCGACGCAGGAAAAACGATGATGTAAGAATTAGAAATTTTATTTGTCATAGTAGCTTATTTTTAGTTTCATAGCTAAGCTACTTTACAACTTACGAATATTCGTTTTAAGACTTCTATATGCATATGTTTTTTTTTTCAGAGAGCACACGAAAGACCAATGCGTCGTATGCGGCCCAACTTGGATCATATGAACGTTGACAGACCCAGATCTAAATCACAAGGAGATTCATTCTACGTGCCTGATCGTGCTAGATTTCTACATGGATTTTGATGAATTAGATTAAGTTTTTCTATAAAAATATTGTGATCAAACAATTAAAAATAATTAAATGAAAGTTTTATTTAAATTAGTCTAACAATTCCATAAATAACTCATATAGATCTGATCAGCGGTCAAAACACTGATTGGCCAGTTGAGTTCTGATGATTTTAACTTTTGAAGGGAGTCCATTAGTGTACCATCCTCTGATCGCATCGTGGTTAAACGTAGGAAGGCTAAAGTTATACTAAGTTTGCTGCTCATGCCTAAATGCCTAATTTTCCTTTAGATTTAGTTTTTAATAATTAAGTGTTTTCAGCGAGACTTTGTGAAAAGTGAAGCAGTTTTAAAATAATTTAGTTTAATTATTTACAAGTATATTTATATTAATTTCGCATCCAGTGCTGTAATAATGGTTTGTTGTGTTATGATAACTAAAGTAGAATAAAACGTGATATGTGAGCATAATTTTACTTGAATAAATCTTTATTATATATCAGTAATTCTACATTTTAATTGCCTCCGCAAGAAAAAACTTTAAAGACTCTTCTTTTCCGATCATAACTAGAGCGCATGCTCAAAAATTACAAACCACAGTAACCTAAATAATTATGATGATAAGATCGCTATCAGCAAAATGCTTCAAAACCAAAACATACAAACTCATAGAAATAATCTCATGTTCCACATTTTGTTCCATTCTCAACGTTATAACAATAGAACAATGCAATCATCAAATCCAAAAAGATATTCGCAAAAGGAACAATAAAAATAAAATCGTCTTCATGGACGGCAGCTTTAAAACAAAATGGTAAAATAAAAATTGAGCTATTGCCCGTCGAAAAAACGTTATCGGTAAAGACAAAACAATCGTAGTTTTGTCAACATTGACGAGCAATAAGAACGACTCAAAGCCGCAGAATGGAACTCGAACATAAAACAAGCGAGCGTTGACTGTTCTTGATTTGAACATTTTAACATGGCGGTCGTTTTAAAATTGTCTATATTTTTGGGGCTTTTTGTGGCTGTGTTGTCAAAATTGGTACATTTTAAAGAGGTATGTGTCCTTATACATAGAATATTCTTAACCGTATTCATAAACAAATTAGGTACTATTAGTAATAATTGCTCAAATCTAAGTTTATGGTGATAAGTCCCAGATACTGATTTCAATCGATAAAACAAAATAATGAAGCTATTTTGTTACTTTTACCAAATTTTACGTATGTATTGTGCATCATTACTTTAAAGAGACCCTTTTCTTTTTAATATCATGTCTACGTCGTTATATTATCAAGTACCTATCAAAATTAAAGACACCATTATTTTTAAAGCTTATTCTTGAAATCAGGATCTTTAGTGCAACTTGCCGCATAAAGTTTCATTCTGAGAAGCGAATAATGTTTGATCTGGTTCATTACCTTTAAACTCAATTAATATAGCAATGAAAATTCAATAAATGTGCCTCATATTACGATTACAGAATCAAACGTCAACTGAGTTTAGTAGTTATAATTCGCTTCCCAGATTGCAACTTGTCAGGCACCAAAACTAAAAAATATATATTTTGTGTAATGCTTTATATTTTCATGTAAACTATATTTTACTATTTGCAGGATTTGGAAACAAAAAATAAAGAGACAAAAAGTTTTATGAACTTGTTCAATGATGAAGAATTAATATCAACAAATGACAGGGTAATCTATTCTCATATTAAACTAAAGATTAACAATAGTACTCAAATATGAGGAGATCAGGTAGATATACAAGAATAGTTGCGCAGAGACGTCGTATCAGTGATTTTCTACCACTGTTTAAGGAAACCTGCTGCATTTTATACTTATTGCTGGATTCCAAGATCTAGATGTTATTGTTGCAAATATCCTTAAAAAAAACTTTTTTATTTTATACATAGACCAGTTAATTAGCACTCTGTCTTACCTCAAAAGCTTCATACAATCGCAACAGACAGACTAAGGGACACTCTCTCTTTCGGCAATAGAACTCTAGTACTTACTTGTTGAACGAAATTATTATATTAGAATCTGTATTCATCAAATTTTATGATTTATTTTCACAGTACGCCCGCCACATGCAAACAGTCACAGAAAGCGTGCTAGATCATCTAATCAACGAAATAAAACAACAATATTTCAACGCCAACTACAACTCCAATAGTCCAATACGCAGACTAATACGCAACTTAAACAAAGAGATGAAAAGAAACGAACGTAATAAGTTTGTTAAAGAAAAGCAAAAGAAGAAGGCTGCTAATAAGGCGAAAAGCAAAACGAATAAAAAGAATAAAAAACAGACTACGGAAAAACCATCGACAAAGTATTGACAAACATGCTTAATTAAGTAGCAAATTAAGAAGATTTGTATTTAGCATTTATGTATTGTAAGTTGTACTAACTTTAAACTTTATATCGATTTTACTGCAAATATTTTATTTATTCTAATTGAGAATTCGTCTGTCATTCATTTCATATTAGCAGCATTTTCTCAATGCGTAATACACCAAGGCCCAGTTTCCACTACTGGATAGACCTTATTTTTCAAATAAATTCAAAATGAATCTGAAATTGTATAAGTTATCTAGTGAATTAATTTAAAAGAAACTTATTAGGCTGCAGTGAAACTAACCACTTTATCTCAGAATTATATTCAGTTACTTTATGTAAAACTGATCTGAATCTAGGACGAATGTTTGGGTAGCAAAAACCGGACTTATTAAATTCCTACCTAGTATACACGTTTAAATTATATTAGCAGACTATATGTCTAAGACATAAGAAGAAGGACCTAACTAAAACTTTAATATTTTGATAATAAATTACAATGTTTCCACGGCTAAGATCCTCAAAATTTTTATTGTTCCAAGCAAATCACTCTGTTAAAAAAGCCTTAATAAATATTATGTACTGCATGTATAACTATACTAAAAGCCGTAAAAAGTGGTTTATTATCAATAAACTGGTATTTGGGTTGCAGTTCCTTGGTTTGAATAAATATAATATTTCTTACACTACTTTTAAAGTTATTGATGATGTTTAATTTCATTGCACTGTTGTTGGTAGGTTTTAATGTAAACTTTTCATTGAAGCTCTTCAGCTTCTAGTCTTCGCTAATAGTTAAGGAAAGAACCGGTTACGCTCACGCCATGGATGAATCAAAAAGTATTACTGAATGTCTACTCCTCTTCTGAAAAAACAAAATATTTGCTGTTATATGTAAGAAAAATTCTTTCCGCTTTGGTTTATATTATGTACACAGACGAAAGCCATATTTTCCTAAAATATAAATATGGATTATAACTACACTTATCATTGATCATTACTTCCCAAACAGCTTTGCTACTGGCGTAAATGCCAAACACATTTCTGAACCTTTTGTGTTAATATAATTACGCTTCAAACAAAAGAAAATGTTAACCAATTATTTGATGGTTATATCGAAATAAAACTATTGTTATATTTATTTTCATTAGTACCTTAGCATCAGAATCCTTTCACAGATGTTTTTCACATTTTAATTTAGTTGCAGGATAGGTGATTTTTTTTTTGTCATGCTATGCCTGTTGATCCATAATCCTTCTGATTGTGTTATTTAAATTAAAATAAAACTTTTGTAAACTGCTTCGTAGCCCCAATTCATCCATTTTCCTTGGGTAAAAATTTTCAATCATCAACTAACACTAAGAAGGGTATGAAGAATGCACACAGCACGGCTCATTCCAGATATACCTACTATACAATCAAGATAAAAAAAACATGCTGGTGGCATGCTGATTCTTCCAAATTGATATTATTGTTTTAAAAAAAATCCTTTTCGATCATCAGGTGCGGCTTTCATGAAGATTTTTGACAGTCATTGTGGGAACTCATTATCATAATCTATAAAATCCTTGCGTTACTTACTGACTGACAGACACGCTACAGCCGAAACTATAAGGCGCAGGAAGCTGAAATTTGACATGTATGTTCCTTGGGGACCGTAGGGGTGGACTAAGAAGGGATTTCCCGAAATTCCCACGGGATCGGCCAAAATGGGTAAATTAAAAAAACATGCAGGCGTAGCTGCTAGCGTCCTCTAGTACCTGCATAAACTGAAACTGATCCATCCCATGGAATATCGTTATCCATTTGGGGCTGTGGAGGCCAGACGGCAGTCGTTCTGTAGTAAAGCTGACTGATTCGGTCATATCTGGTTGGGCTTGAAAGCCGTGCCCGGACTATAAGCCGAAGATTTAAAATCCGATAGCAATAACACAAGGAGGATGCTGACGATTTCTAAAAATCAGTTTAGATTCGCTGTAGGTTTCAGATTGTAAAACGGAAGTAATCTTTTTTAATATTTCTAAGTCAACCTGTATAGGTTGTATGTAAAAAGTTAATACATAAATATAATAAGTGTATACATTTTTGTTTATATTAACTCTGCTACAGATCTGGTTTCAGCACATAACTTAAATAAACATTTTCAATAAAATCTGCTGTCTGAATTTAATTTATTTTCCTTATTAGTAAGCTAAAGACATATGACAATTACCCGAAATGTCAACCTGGCTTCATGTTTTCATTCTATACAGTCAAAATCCCTTGGACAAATACATAATAGCCATTGGTGTACTTTTTCTCAGCATGGATTATCATCTTAGACTAGCTGATTTGAGCTGATTTTCATGTAATAGACTCAACATCACAGAGTCTGATAACTGGGCAACGACTTACATTTTTAGAGAGACTTAAGATGCCGTAATTATTCAATAACCACCCCGACCGCATTATAAATATATTATGTAAAGATAATAATATATAATCGGTTTGCGCTGAAATAATAAAACAACACACTAACTATTCATTCATTTTAATATGTACAATGATATCTACGGGCTTCCCTCTCTTTGCATTTTCCTCAGATTCTGATTCATTAGCTTTATTATCAACTGACGTCTTGACAAACTTTATTGCTTTCTTTTTATGGGGTCTTGCTTTCTTTACTTTAAGACTGGGTTCAGGTTCTAATGCAAACTCTTTGTATAGGGTTCCTTTCGGTTCTCGTACTCTCTCTGCTTTTGATTCATGATGTCTCTCATTTTGCACTCTTTCTCCAGGAGGTCTGTCTACGTATGCCCTTTCGGCATGCCCGTTTTCCAAATGCACTTTCTTTCCTTTCAATTTACGCTTTGGTTTAATTTTCTTTTTGTTCTTTTTACCTTTCTTCTTTCTCTTTTGTAGTCCTTGTGGTGTATTAGTTTCATAATTCTGATATGCCTCACTCTGAAAGAAACACATTTTTTAGTCGATCTATTACACAAACAATATTTTCTTATTTAAAAGGTATGCTCTTGTTTTATACAAGCACTGTAGAATTTATTTAATTTATACAAAAACTGATACTCTTAGCAAATATGAAGACCTACGTCAGTGCTATAATAAGCTTAGTAAACAATTTATTAGAATGAAGCTTAATATAACCGTCTAGCTATCATTGTATTCATAGAGTTACTTCTAAGATACAAGAGTTTCCAGCATTAAAACTGTCTTCCTGAAGACTTTCTGTAGCCACTTTTAAACTTACATTTTCCCCAGACAAGCCACTGGCAAATTCTTTTCCATTATCCATATCGAATGTAGTGCGTTTTGTGGTTGTATCTATTTCTTCAATATTTGTGTTGATATCTCCATATTTTTTTGCGATTGTAAAGTCTTCAAACATTGTATCAGGAGTAGTAAGGTCATCTTGTACATTTAGCTGTCTTCTTTTAGGACTAACCTGAGCTGTCTTAGACGATCGTTTGATAGTTTGAAATACATCATGCATCACACCCTAAAAATTTATTTAGATTTTCTATTCTCTAGCATTACAAGACATGAAGCTGGTGGGTTTGACAAAAATGTAGTATGTGCAGTTGTTATGCTCCTTCTCTCACAATACCTTTAAGGAATCTTAAATAAATTACCTATTAAAAGATAAAGACGTGTTTATTATATGCGATACTGATCTGACTGAAGCTTTATGAAAACTGAAGATGTGACAATGTGGTTGAATTTTGAATATTATGTTCTTAATTCTTTTTTCATCTTTCATTATTATTGCACTGTAGAGATTCAAGTTGATGATGCTATCTTAATTTCTTAAAATCAGCCAATTCGAAACCATAATCATGATCGAAAACCTTTAAATTGTTACTTTGTTATCAGGTTTATTTCATCATCATCACCATTATAGTATTGCAGCGTAGCATAGTCATTGACGTCCTTCTCCCATATTTTCTCTTTCTAATATTTGTGACACTGACCAAACGCACGCTACAAAACATATAACAGACACTACAGATATTTAAACAAGCACAAATTTTCTTCTAATTTTGGGACTAGCTAGTATTGTATTTGGTAGAATATATTTATTAATTATATTTATATGTTTTATTGCGTACGGATCACAATAATAAAATACTTTTATTACATTTAATTTCTTTTCCAGATCGCCAAACCAGCCGCCGGCCGATATAGTATGATCTTCAGCTTCCACCTGGAAAATATTTAAATATTAGGAACACTCACATTTGAGATGATAGCTACTTAGAAAGTTATTTTCACAGAATATTGAATCAAAGTTTTAGAATTCATATTGTTGCATCTAAAGAAATAGCCATCCTGTCATTTGCGAATAATATACTTATCATACATACATACATAGACTCACGCCTGTTTCCCCGAAGGGGTAGGCAGAGGCATATTAAACGCCCACTTTTCGCCAGTGTTTTGATCCCACGTAATAGGTGGCGAGCCTATTGCCGCTTATCGGGATATTTTGTTTGCCAGAGCCTCGTCCGTTGATCGGCAGGTGCACCACTTGCAGCTGAGGTTGGCTTGGGACCCTAAGTTCTTGGTGGGAACCCTATACACCATACCCTATACACAATATACTTATCATAGCGCTAATATCGCGAACTCTCGTCGAATTGATGACCGCTTTTAATGACCTTTTCTGCATTGCCGTACCTACTTTTGGCCTGTTTGTAAACCGATACGAGTTCTTGTCTCCAGGCAAGAATTGTTAGGTCACGGCGAAGATCTTTATTCCTAGCTATTGTACCTACCTATTATCCGAGCACAAATTATATTATCATGATTTGTATTGTTTATGAACTAAACAAGCACTTGCTTTTCAACAAATCGCAGCATTCAATTTCACCTTTAATACAACGTGATGTCGAAAATGTTTTGCAAACATCACGTGGGACAAAGTTAACAGCAACCAAATAATTTACAAACAATATGAGCCAAATGACGATGATTATTTCTATACAAATGTCCGGGATATTGATTTTATTGACATTATTAACACTTTCTTCGAAGATTAATATAAGAGAACTTCAAGATTCGATAACTAACTTCAAGATTTGATAACTAAAGCTATGACTGAAAATATTTTCAAACGTAGCTAGTCAATCGTTACTAGTAAAATGTTAAAAAACATTTTATATATTATTTGACCCGAATACTGCTGTCTGTTGAGACTACAGGAGGAGGAAGAAAAATGCCAAGTACAATGCATGAGATGAAGGAAAATACCATTATAATGCAAGGGATGATAGAGAAAGAGGAAAAGGGTAGGGTAATTCACAGAGAAAGGAAAAATGGAAAGTATAATGCATGTGTTAGTGAAGATAAGAAAAAGGAACAGAATATTAAATGAGATGAAGTAGAAAATTAAAAAAAGGGACATGGGAAGCAGGCAAAAGGAATTACGGAATATGTATGAAGATACCTATCGAAACGCAACAATACCACCTTTATTAAAATAAGTATTATCGAATAGAAATAAATAAGCAGCAGATCAATTCAAAACCCATCTTACCTCACTAAAAATTTGATATTGTGCCAGTAAAAACGCGAATGTGAACGCTTGACACAAGACTAGCCACATGTTCATTGCTAGAACCGTTACTTAGAACTTCTAAACCAAAACTGAGTAATCTATGTTTTGATTTTCATGTGCTGGACTTTCCTGTTGACACATCTAGTGTACGGTACGCTTGTGATGAAAAGTATTGACTGTTTTAGTAATACACTTTACTTGTAATGTGTGTTTTTCTCATTAAGGTTGCTATATATTTATTATTTATTTTATAGTCTCATGCCTGTATCCCTGAAGGGGTAGGCAGAGGTTTAAATATTACACCCACATTTCGTCATGAATTTTTAGATCCCACGTAATAGGGGGCGAGCCTATTGCCGTTATCGGGCACATCACCAGACTCCGGGCTGCTACTGAGTATTCGGAAAAATCCAGTTACACTTTTTGCTATATATTTGCCTATATATCATCATCATCATCCGAGCTTTACCCCGGATGCCTTAGAGCTTGGGGTCCGTTTACTAGTCTCTAACCAGATGTGACTGAATATCAGCTTTTCTGCCTATATATAATAGAGACAAATACGGGGCACATTTGCGAGTGTTTACACCAATATTATCTTATCATCATCATATCAGTCCTATTTACAAACTGCACCACTGCTGGGCACGGGTGTCTTCTCACTGTGAGAAGAGTAAGGTCATACTGGTCCACAACGATGGCTAAGTGCAGGTTTGCGAACTTCATGTCTTCAGAGAAAATTTTGCAGAATTCTCTGACATGCAGATTTTCTGTATTCTAGTCCATTTAGACTTATCTTTCTCGTCCTGGTATTGAAGCATCATCATCATTTCGTATGGCATTCTTTACGCTGGATCCTATACGTCTATTTTAGATTTATTAGCCATTGAAATTAAACTACAGTTTACGGATTTTATCGCGTTATATTACTTTCACTGGTTATTTGTTATTACATTTAAACCGAAAGATCTAGAAACTACATTTTTATTACTAGCCGACGTTTCGAATTCTTTACAGGATTCATGTTCACGGCAGACTGAGGTGATATTTGTCTTTGTCTTGAATTTTTATTAGCCAGTCTTTGTCCACCGTCGAGTGCAACTTGGACATACCGCCAGGAAAGCGCTGGAGCGGACAATCTTGACTGCACGGTTGGCGTTGTGGATTAAGCGGCCGCCTCACCGCTTGACACTGCGCCGAAGTGTTGTGGGTTCGATCCCCACACGAGACAACACTTTGTGTGATTCATAAATTGTTGTTTCGAGTATGGGCGTTCATTGTGTCTGTGAGTTGTATGTTTGTAAAGTCCCCCGCGACACAGGATTTAATCCTAATGCGGGAGTTGTCCTTTTTAAACAAAAAAAAGAAAAACAAAAAACATTCACGACGTGGGCGAGAATTTGGTCGGGCTCTCCGTAGTCGCAGGATCGCGACTCTCTGAGCCCCCATTTGTGAAGATGATGGTTGGATTGTCCGTGTCCGATTCTGAATCTATTTAGTTTCACCCACATTGGACGAGGAGCATCAAAACCAGGGAGTTTTGTGTTTGCAAGCAGATTACTCTATTTATACATAATACTTAAGAAGACGTCCACAGGTGACCTTGTTGTTATAAAAGTACAAAAAATACACTATTTATGAAAACGAGACAAATACCTAATTATTATTTTCCCACACTTGTCTACATATTGGCACAGATGATATCTTAATATAGAAGTCGTGTAAGTTTATCATCAGCTAACACTGACGTGGCCAGAAAGAAAAATTAGCATCACGATGACTTGGTAAACGAAAGGAGGTTGCTGTCAAAGAAAGGAGTACTTCTCTGTGAACACCTATAATTGTCAGTAGTTCTTGAAATATAAACTAAATGTTACTAAAATTTCACTTCAATATTCGAAAATGAGATTGTAACGGACAAGTTTAAGTATTCAACACCCCAGTAATCAAATATGCGGATTAATTTGTAGTCAAATATTCGCAAGTTTGGCTATAATCGTAGCCCACAACTATATTGAAACAACTCTAATATAAACAGTTGTAAAGTAAAACGTAGAACAATTTCCTTCTATGAGTTTATTAACTACTTAATATTCCTATCAATTTGTGCGTGAATTGCTAAATTGCTTTTGCCTAAAATTTGGCTCTGTAGAAAATTATTACGTTTATGTTCTATGGGCTCAGGTGAAGCAATAAAGTAAATATTTATACCACGTCATAAATTGTGAGTGGAGCTAAAAAAGGAAGTTCGAATCTCAGGTCATATCCGTGTGATGACCAATTAAGAATACAAACTGACATGACTGATTTCATTCCAAAGATGTTGACAATGGAAAATACACGTTCCAATAGTACTTTGCGAAGAGACAGAAAACTCGCCACAAAATCCTACACCAACACGTCTTGACCAACCAAATATAGTAAGCCAATTCTTGATATAGTCTTACAATGCTATGAAAAATTCAATGTACATACTAAGTTTTTAAATGGTATAGAATCAAGACGAAGAAAAGAGTGGCCCAAGTTTCTTGCCCCGATTCTTCTCACGAGGCTCTACTTTCTGAACAGGCATTTTTTTTCAATGCTCAACTATGTTAATATGCATTTAAAGTTACTTTTTTATTTTTTTATTTGTATGACCTTCTGACGTGTCCAAAAAATTTAAACATTTTTATGGAAATAAACATATATTATTGAGTTTGAGATTGAGCTATTGTGATGCAAATAAGCAGGGGTCTGTGTCAAGCAGTGGGCTGCGAAAGGCTGTACGTACCTTAGGTAATTAAAATAAGATAGATCCACCATCATCCTAACGTTATCCATTGCAGCCAAGACTTTTATCTGGAGCCTGGAATCCGCCTTCTAGTCTAAACGTGCTTTCTAAGGCACGATGCAATCAATAATTTTCATAATTTATCTCTTTTACATGGTTATTCTTCTAACATTTGGTGTTAAAAGAATAATCGGACCTTTGGTAGGCTTATACTGGGATGTAGATCCAACGTGCAGAAGCCCAATAGAGAGCTTTAAATAATCTAAAATGAGATGAGACACATGATGCGGAGCCTCCACAACTGTACTACTGAGTACAGCTATGGACAAGCCGCAGCACGTGTAGAACTATTGTAATGATGTGGGGTCTTAATTTAATTGGGTTATAGGGAAGGGTGTTAAATGGATTGGTAATTTACTATGGATAACAAACGTCACCTGCCAGTGATACTCTTATAGCATCTGTCTGCGTGGTAGGTGGAGACTCGCCAACTCACTAGATTGGCCCTCTCTTAGGTAACAGCCGCCCAAAGCAAACAAAGTCTGCCATAAAGGAAGCCAGAAGGCAACACCGGTGCGAGTAGCTAAGAGTGTCGAGCAGTGTGGCACCGGTTTCGCCATCATAACAACGGAGCCCCGGAGCGGGTTTCCCCGTAGTTACGCCCTTGTAAATAACACTTCCACCTGCGAGTCCTGCGAGCACTCTCTGAAATCCACCGACCAGCCAATAAAGGCAAGCCGGATACGAGGTCCTGACCAGCTCTCTGAAGGATTCAGGACCACTGTGTCGCCACACACATTCAGCTCGCAACAAAGCTGCCCTGTGGTTCGTAAGCTTTCTTATCATCTTGAAATACATTTTTTGTTTATATTACAAGATGAAGTAATGTTTGAAAGCTGTTACTCTGCCCTCTAAGTTTGCGTTATTCTCATGGTGAGATAACCACTACCCTACAGAGGGTTCCTAATTTAATTATTATGCACATTACTTCGAATAGTCAGTGGTGCGTGCCGTGGCTTTGAACCCAATTCTCCCTGCATGGCAGTCTATCTTTATTTGCACTAAGCTACTGGTGTCTTGCTTGATACAGTCATTAATATGTAGACCTATTCATTATAAATCATCATCATCATCCTCCTAGCGTTATCCCAGTTTCAACCTGGGGTCCGCTTACTAGTCTAACCGGATTTAGCTGAATATTAACTTTTCCACAGAGCGACTGCCTGTCTGACCTCCGCAACCCGAAGGGATAGCGATATTCCATGGTTTAGACTAGTGTCAGTTTATTTGAAGGTACTGACGCCCTATAACGACTGTCAAAGATCTTCATGACAACCGCGACCGACGGCTTAACGTGCTGTCCGAGGCACGGGACAAGCGATAATTAATAATTCCATACGCACATAACTCCGAAAAGTCATTGGTGCGTGCCGTGGATTCAAACCCGATACCCTCTGCATGGCAGTCTGTTGGTATCTCCACTAGGCTATCGCTGCCTATTCATTATATATATATGTATATATCATACATACTTACGAAGTTACGAAACTTAACTATACAAATGCTTACGCATATATGATAACAATTCACACGCTTATTCCAATTACACAATTTAATAATTAACAACGTTTGTACTAAGATAACACAAGTCTTGTCTAATTAAGACTTAATTTCGTTAGCTGCTAATTTGACTACCTTAAGCTACCTGCAATAAAATTTAATTAATATGTTTGTTATATGCCTAAGTACTATTCATATGGTTATTGATGATAATTATATCAAACTTAATAAGGTTACATTTATGACCTTTTCTTGGACTAAGTTAAGGTACCTATGTACAATTAAATTAATATTTTTGTTATATGCCTAAGTAATATTCACATGGTTAATGATAATTATAAACTTAATAAGGTTAGGTATATTTATGACCTTTTCGGCTACCTATAGACATAGTTTAAATATAGACGCTATTGCCACGAAAAATATTGCTATTTTTGAAGTAAAATGTGATTTTAGGTCTAAAAAAGACAGTGGTAGGTGAGAGAACAGACTATCATACTATACATATATAAACCTACAGGACGCACCACTTTTTTCTTTTCGAAGTTGAGAACGTCATCGAACATAAGGATGCTAATTAAGCGCCTGTTATACGGTGAAGGATACCATCGTGAGGAAACACCATGTATGGTAGTTTTCCAAGATGTTCTTGAAAGGCATGTGGAGTCTGCCAACCCGCGCTTGGCCAGCGTGGACTTTGCCTTAAGACTTCTTACAGTGAGAAGAGGTAAACCCAGCAGTAGCACTCTTAAGTATAAAAATAGGTCCTAAGTGAAGGGTAAGGTAGTTTTAGTTTTCTATTTATTTTTTTGTTTTTGAACGCTTTTATATGTATTTTGTGCGCTTCTTATAATGTATTGTTCTCATAAAATTAAATGGGTACTTTATGTTTTTTATTGATTTTTATTTGTTCGTGTATGTAAGGTTTTTTTTCTTATATGGGCTATGTGGCTTGAAAGAAAGGTAATTATTTAATTCAGGGAAGGGAGGCTAGTTGGCAGTAATGTGAAACATCTACACGACATGCAATACGTTATACAAATCATTATACGCCGAATAAACGAAAATCGATACCTATAAATATTTCGTCACACAAAAAACAGCCTCCTAGCCTAACTGTTATATCGTTTCACTATACAGTCTATAGCTAGACATGTCCGAACATGGACCTACCGCGGTGCACACCGCTCGACTGTCAGCGACTAGCCTGATATTGACAGCGGTATTCAGATCCCATATCAATTCATTCAATACTAGATGTTACGTAAAAAATATGGATATGTCTGTGTATGAATGTGAATTGAGTCTGTTTATTCGAAATACATATTGGCTAGGCTATATCTACGAGTAATGTAGAATATGTAGAACTTGACGATGCCCGCGGTTACACCCGCGTTATTTAAGCCTACTGCTCTGCTCCCCTCGCTCATAGCGTGATGTTATATAGCCTATAGCCTTCCTCGATAAATGGGCTATTTAACATTGAAATAATTTGTCAAATCGGACCAGTAGTTCCTGAGATTAGCGCGTTCAACTAAACAAACAAACAAATAAACTCTTCAGCTTTATATATTAGTTTAAGATGATATAGATTTTCTAGTGACATATGTACTTCCAGCGACGGCCTATTGGATATATCAACAGACTGCCATGTAGAGGGTATCGGGTTCGAATCCTTGGCGTGCCCAATGACTTTCTGGAGTTACGTGCGTATTGAATTGTAAATTATTTGCCTTGCCTCGTGCCTCGGAGAGCACGTTAAGCGTTAATATCTGACAGTCGTTATAGGGATTCAGTACATATGAATAACCTGACACTACTCTTAACCATGAAATATAGCTATCGCTTTGGGTTGCGGAGGTCAGACAGCCAGTTGCTTTGTGGAAAAGCTAATAGTCAAATAAGGTTAGACTAGAAAGCGGAACCGGGGTTCTAACTGGGATAACGCTAAGAGAATGCTGATTAATCAATATTTTACGTAATTTTGCTTTATTTTACGGGGCTACTGATATACCTAATGCAAACACGGAACTGAATAATATAATATTCTGTTTTAAAACTTCACATATTAACGATTCTGATTATTCTAAAAGTTGAACTCCGAGAAAGTTTTGAATAAGAGCAACGAAAGAGACAACCGTCACGCTTGGCTCGGTCACGCAGAATGGAGAAAACTGACATCCAGACGATTTTTCTGTTCACTGAATGGAGGAAAGACGTTTAGTTTTCACTTCTACTTATATGATCGAGGTTAGAACAATTCATCATTATTAAATTCACTAACAACGCAGATTACAGTTTTTTTTTATTATATAGTCTCACGCCTGTATCCCCGAATGGGTAGGCAGAGGTGTAATATTACACCCACACTTCGCCATGAATTTTTAAGGTCCCACGTAACAGGAGGCGAGCCAATTGCCGTACCGGGCACATTACCAGACTCCGTGCAGCTACTGAGAATTTCCTAACGGAAGAACACTTTGCCCAACCCGGGAATCGAACCCGAGACCTCCCAATCCCACGCGTACATTTATGCCGCGAGACCAACGAGGCAGAAAAAATACTGAATAATAAAATTAAGGACCCAATCCATTTACCACCCAAAGGGTTGGGTGGGTCAAGACTGGTCTGTGTGGAAAGCCTCTAAGCATTTGTCCAACAGTGGACGTCTCTAGGCTGTGGAGATGATGAATCAAACATTTTACAGCGCATACAAAGAACACCCAGACACTTAACAACTATATGTGGACCACACAGTTTCTTTCTCGTATTGGAATCACACGCCCTTCGCACACGGCGTAGCAACTGGAGGCTAGTACGAGTTTGCACTCGATCGTCACGATCGAAGATAGACTAGTCGACGGGAACAATTTTATTTATTATTTATTTTTTTAAAACAACTCCAGGAGGACTTTACAAACATAGTTACAATCAACGGACACAAAGAACTCCTAGACTCGAGACAACAATTTGTAGATCACACAAAGTGTTGTCTCGTGTGGGAATCGAACCCACGACACGCCGCGGCGCATTACCAAGCGGTGAGGCGACCGCTTAAACCACTACGCCAACCCCCCGTAAATGCGCCCCCTAGCGGTCTTTATCGATCGCTACTCTCCGTTAGGGGCGCTTTTGGAAAATGTATGGCAATTGTTCCCGTTGACTAGTCTATCGTCGATCGTGACGATCGAGTGCAAACTCGTACTAGACCCTCTGCGTTGACCACAACGCCATCTGTGCAATGATCAAACTTTCTTCGGCAATCAATTGTTAAAATTTTCGTTTTACAGTTATTGCTAAAATCCTGTTTCAATTTTGATAGTGATTGTACACAGAGCTAATTAAAAAGTATACTAAAACTTCGATTGCCGTCGTGAACGTCTTAGTTTCTTTTTAAAAAACCGTTTCCGTACCATAAATGAGAAGGCTATATATTGAGTCTTGCACTCATGCATGCATGGGAGTTTTAAAAACATTCATACTGATTGATAAGATACTTAAGATTATTTTTCGTATAGGTACTTAGTGCAAACCTCTTGGGTGTAGGTAACACATTTTGTCGAGATTAAAGTTAAATTTTGATTTTTCAAAATTATTTGTGACTTCGAAAATGACTTAGAACAAAAGTTGTTCTTCTTCCTCAGCCTTTAACAGTCCACTGCTGGACTAGGCCTCTCCTTTGAAAGGAGGAATTGGCCTACTATACCACGCTGGCCAAACGAGTTGGTATAGGGTTTGTATCAAGTTTTCCTTCTCTTGCAGTGTTGTTCTCAGCATAATATGGTCCCTCTGTCGGCTCTTACGACACCCATGGGATGATATGGGGTGGTGACATTTCGTATTCTTAATCCGTCACCACACGGACATAATACACGGACATTAAGGGCGGTTTCAGATTAGCGTATTATACGCGCGTATAAGCTCGTTTTTGGAAACGCATGTAGGCGCGTATAGGCGCGTATAGGCGCGCCTTTTGGCACATGCGCAACTCGTACGAGCCCTTGTAAGCTCGTATAAACACGAGCCGTCAGAATCCATGTTGACACTAACAACACGTTACTACCGTTTCGAGCGAACACGCCCGTTTACGTGAGTCTGGTTTTTTGAAGCGAGTAATGTAGCGCGCGTGTAAGCGCGTATGCTGAAACGACCGTATACGCGCAGAAAAATACGCTAATCTGAAACCGCCCTAAGTTGTTCGTAATGACAAAAACAATCACCATCTAAGAGCTTTGCACTATACCGACAATAACGTTGTCTATACTCGTCACAAAATGAACTCCCTTTTGCGGCCTGTCTGCATATATGAACACGATAAACTAAAAATACTCCCCAACGATTGTTTTAAAGGGTAGTATTTAACTCTTCCTCAATATATCTCTGATGTCTGCCAAACAATATTCCTTTATTTCACCAAAAATACTAATTGCACACCAAAATATACTTACTAAAATATTTCATAAAGAACACCTGTTTATTGACCGTTGCAAATCTCTAATTATAAAAGTAATCCTTTTAATGAATAAGAAGCAATTCATATTGTCAGTGGCGTAGCGTGGGTTTCTGCCGCCCGGGGCCGTCCAGCAATTCGCCGCCCCCTTTTTACCCCAATGTTTCGGCAAGAGTACCTATAACGTTTTCGGGTTTTGGTATGTTTGTATGTTTATCAGTATGCCCTTTAATTTGGCTTTACACACTGAACGGCTTAAAGGATTTAAAAAAAAAATTGTCATTTGATTCGTCTCACTTGCTCGAATATCATAGAACATACGGTACAATAATTTTACGGCAAAACGTGGCAGCTCTCAGCGGTGTTAATGGGTCGCGCACGGCAGCGGCCGTTTCTCTGCTGCAATATACCTATGTATAGCTTAGTCTAGGCCTAGACGGCTTAAAGAATTTTAATAAGTTAAATGTCGATGAATTTCCGTCATCACTAGATGCTTTGTTGTTTTTTAAAGGCTGACCACACCTCACTCTGTTTGACATTCGGGACGGCTTCGGTGGTCAGTAGGGCACTGTGGTCGTCGATCTGCCTGCGAGGTAAACAAGTGTCGATAAAACCTTTCTACGTCTTCGAGAATCTCGAACTAGTCTCGAGTTCACGATGCGGCCATCCACGATTGTAGTGTTGTTTGATTGTGTCGCCTCAACTGCAGAGCGAAGACTTATGATCCCCGGGGTTTTCTCGATCGCAGCCTCGATGGCCTAAGTGTTAATGCGTCGTAGGTCTCGTTGCGTAAGATTTCGTACCTATTTGTCGTTTTACGGCCTGTCCTTCCAGCGAAGACAGGTGACAGGATGGCATCTCGCGTCTTTTCCTCATCAGTCCGAGAATCTCGGCTGGCAGTTTAGACTACTTGTTTTTTGTCTATGCGGAGCAGATCTTTCGAGACGAATCTCCTAATACCATGACCACTGTGGCCGTCCTCTGCTTAATGCTGTCGGTGGGAGGAGCAATGTAAGTCTGAGAGAAGGCTTCATTGACAGGGCCCTTTCAGTTCTGAGGTTTGTATTAAGAGAGCCTCGTATTCGTCGGTGATCGCTTCAGGTGTTTATCGTATTGATCACCGTCTTTAAATATGTGGTTTTGGTCCGTCTTGATATAGTCATTCACCTTGCTTGTCACATTATCGCGGTTTGGTCACCACTAGCGTCTTGGCGTCCACTGCCTGTGAGGCTTCTTCTTACAAAAGGAGTTCATTAAGAAAAGGCTCTCTGCTACGAGGTATGTAGTTAACTAGCATTCGGTCATATGATTCTCGTGCACCATACCACGCCGTGGCCTCCGATTTTTGTTTCGCCGCGTTCTTGTACTTCCACTTTCGCGTTGAAGTACTGAGCATTGGTCTTACTAGGTATTGCCTTAACAGTGTCCTGGTACATGGCCTCGGCCATCTCGTAAGGCTGAGTTGAGTTGCGCGCATATACTTGAATCATCACCTTTAGACCGCCCCTATAGGTGAGTTTAAGTACGAGGTACGCTACCCGGGTCGACACACTACCGACTTCCACAAACTGTTCCTCCTGAGCAGGAAACCGACGCCACCCCAAGAGTAGGTCGCCTTCTCGATGGTAGCAAAAGTCACCTGACTCTAGATTTACTATGTCCTCCTCCTGTCATCGGACTTCTGATAACCGCAGTATGTGCCACGTTATGTGACTTAATTCTACCTTGAGCTCGGCGAAGTGTTCTTTTGCCGTAGATTATGTTCGTTATGAGACGCAAGGTATACTGTATAATTGATTTTGGGAGCCTGCCGTAGCCCTATAGTCTTACAGAACACATGCACCGCCGTACCCGCCACCACGTCCGGTCCTTGGCCGGGAATAACGAAGCTGCCGGGAATTGGGGCAGTTGCGTCCAAAAATTAGCAGAAGGCGTTTGTAGTATGTGAAATAATCGGCTTTGATTTTAACGCAGATATCATAAATATTGGAGTCAAAGTTCAAATAGCGTATAGGTAATTAAACTCATAGAGTTAAACCGCAGGTGTGACTATTGCCTTAGGAGACCTGTACCTGCTTTCTTCCCTAGTCAACTATATAGATTATGTTGTATTATTTTATCTGGCACGCGTCGCCCCTATTGCCCTGGCGCCTGTGTGCGCCAACTGCGCCATGGCAATAGGGCTCGTGAGAGTATAGTGTTCTGTGCAATAGGGGCGGCACACGTCGCACACAGGGGCGGCACTCCCCTGATATAGGGATTTATTAATTACTCATAACAGGCTCACAGACCACCGGAATATTGCAACCTATTCAAGAAGAAGAGATTAAGTCTTCACGTAATGAAAATCATTATGATTTTGTTTTCGATTGTTGTTCTTTCTACTGCGCCCGCGCCGCCGCACTATTCCACCGGGATGGTGTCAGTGCGCGCGCCAAGTTTTAAACATTTTTTTTTTTTCGCGGCCTTTTTTGCCGCCCCCTTAAATGTGCCGCCCGGGGCCATGCCCCCCCCGCCCCCCCCCCCCCCACGCTACGCCACTGCATATTGTAGTATTACTCAACAGCCAAATACTTCAATAAACTGAGTTGACGGAGCCCTGCCCCCCTAACACAACCTATTAAGTTTTCTGAGTGGATAAGTTTCCTAAGCGAACAAGACTTTTCATATTAAATGATATTTTTAGAACGATCGGCATATTTGGTGTGCAATTAGTATTTTAGTGAAAGAATAAAGTTTTTTAGCGTAACGCACTTCAGTGTGTGTTACTTAAAATTGATGATGCACTGTTAAAAATATCGAGTTTTAAATACGGTTTTCACTTATAGATAGGGTAATTCCTCCGAAATGTTTTGATATATAATTTACACAAGAAACCGTGGTGGCAAAGTCTAATTTTATGTAAAAAGATATGTCTGGTTTGACAAATTATTTAGGACCAAATTCTGAATTTAGTAACGTATTTATTACCGTCTCAGATGTAGTTCGCAATTGTTTTTATCGCATTAAATTATTGTATAGAATAAGACAATATCTTAGCACTGATCTTCGTGTGCAACTAACTGACTCGCTTGTTCTTTCCAAGTTCAATTACCTCGACGTGGTGTACGGGCCCAGATTACTGGCGAAAACCTCCGGCCTCATACAAAGAGTGCAGAACGCATGTGCGCGGTTCTGTTTAGATATCCCGAAACGTGGTCACGTAACACCATTTTTAAATGCAGGCGGTATATTAAAAATGAAGTGGAGAAGAGATGTACACTTGGCCACTCTTATGTTTGGGATTGTCAAAGACAAAATGCCAGAATATTTGTACGAGAAGTTAGAATGGGTGGCTGAAAATTAGATGTACGCTAGCAGAGAACTAGGGCAACCATTACATATACGTAGGCACAAAACCACTGCATTTAGAGGTGGCTTCCGGTATAATGCTACCAAGTGCTGGAATAATTTGTCGCCTCCACTGCGCAAACTGGGTTATGTAGGTAGCTTTAGAAGTCTCATAAAGAAATGGTTCCTATCTGAACAAAAATCCAGCACGTAACACTTGATTTCCCTATATGCTTATTTGTAGATTCTATATATTCTATACATTGCTTATTATGTCTATATTATTTACTTAAATAATATCTGTTGCTATATAATTATATACTGTCTATATACACTACTGCTATCTTATATTTCTCTAGCCTATCGTTTATAGTATTTACTGTACTTATCCACTCTGATAATCGTCCGTGACTAGCCCTTAGGTTTCGGCTGAAAAACAGCGCTGTGGTCATCCGTAGCACAGGCTGAGCTGAAACCTTTTGGACACACTGCACTTTTTCTTTTAGTTTGTGTTTTTTTTTCTTTTTTGCTTTTCCTTTTGGTCTTTACCGTCAAACTTTGTTGTGTTTTGTATTGGTGTGTCTAATAAAAGTTTTTCTTTCTTTCTTTCTTTCTTTTCTAGGGACAGTGGATTTCATAAGCGAGATAAGCATCCATAATGAACAGGTTTATATATTCTTTGCTCTCTATTGTTTGTTTTTCGTATGAGTGTGTGGCTAACTCTAGTATCAGAATAGGCATTGAAAGTTTTATGAAAATCCACTGATTTTGTACCTAATTGAATACCCCATTTCATAGGTTAATTCTATGAAATGGGGTATTCAATTAGGTACCTACTTATCTATTGTATTTACGAAAAACCTTTTTCCAAATGAACTTGGATATTTGCAGAGTGCTCATCTCATCACTAAATCAAGCCTAAGGTTCAGGGACGGACTCAGGAGAGGGACTATAGGCATAAATAACTTTTTAGTGTTTCTATTGATAAACAACGACGTTTAATCACATTCAAATTAAATTAAATTAAATTACTTCCCAATAAAAATAATATAGGTTTTAACAAATGACAGAATTCAGAGATAACAAATTTAATATAGATGTATTTATATAACCGGATTAAGATTAAAAATAACCTATTACTTCTACTACGCCACGTCCACCGCGATCTTAAGATGTCTTGGCCCCTATATACTGCCCCAGTTGAATCCGACCCTCATAGAAAGGAAGATGAGGAGAAGAAAAAAGTTTGAATAAAAAAGCGAGGATAAGTTCACTATGGTGTAGGTTTAGGATTGGCAACGAGATGTCTCCAGCCCACTGATGTCTGAAGAAACTCGGTAACCGCCTATTTTTTTTTAATAATTGAAGCAAAATCCATAATCATCTAGTAGGTACTCTGCAAGACTATTAGAAATAGGAACCTACTTAATAAGCAAAAAATACAACAGTTGTATTATAAAAAAAAATAAACGCAACGAAAAAGAAACACCTAATCAACGTATGATAATTAATCATTTGTACCTACGTCATCTAGTCTGGGTCGTACTAGTTTGAGTTCGAATCCCAGCCTGGTTTTATTTAAAATCTCAGTACAGTATCTTCTTTAAAGATGCAGCCAATAAAATCGCCTGTCCAGTTGTCCATAGCGTTGTCCACTGGAAAACTAATTTCCAAATATGTAAATAGTTTACCGTTAAAAAAGGTTGACTAACCATAAAAATATGAAGACTCATTGTTATTGAAAATAACTATATTTGAAGGCTTCTAATCATTTCTAGTAACACGGCAAAGGTCATTCAACTTTTTGCGTACGAATTCGCATAATTTATAATAAATAACCTTATCATGCTCCAGAAGAAAAATACTGCCGGAAAACGCCCCGCAACGAGGTCAAAGGACCTCAGAATAACTGTAAAAATATAACAGTCCTAAAATGTTTTCTTATTTTGATCCTTAGGGGTCATTGACAGCCAGATTTCACACCTAACTGGTAATTATAATACTATCTCGCTCTTGCGTATGGTGACGTGTTTTGGAAAGACGGAGAGAGGAAATAGAAACGGTACATATTTCTTGTGGTACCACGTAGTTCAGAGTCAAGGACGAATGCACTCGGCGCGAGAGAAAGACAGAAGCATTAGAAAGAAAGAGATAATGACGTAGTCTCTGTTTGGACCAAAAAGACTGCTGAGTCGATGCTCGTGCGCCGAACGCGCTATTTGAATTCAAACTTGAAAGTAAATTAAAAAAATATTATTTCAAGTGTTAACATAGTAAAATTTATTATCTTTTTTCACGTGTGGCAATATTTGTATTTAAATAATGTATACGTGTTTTTACGGTAGCCGGTGAAACAAGACATGGTCTGTCATGCTCGTATCTTAGTGGTGAATCGAAGTTTCCGATAATAATATATTTAATACTGATAAACATTGTTGTAATTAATATAGAACGTACCGTGATTAAGTGAGGTGTTAATTTATCTATTGGAATAGTAATAAACTGAAGGTAAGTCAAAACTTTCTTTATAAATAAAAAATAAAGCTGACTTTTTAAGAATTAAATTCCGAATTTATATGTTTATGGTCCATTTTTGTTTCTTTTTTTGTTTGTGTAAGGAGAATGCTCTAAGAATGTTTTACCTATTCATTGAGCAGGAAGATTGAATTTTAATATTTTTTCTGAGAAGTAATTTCTTTTCGCTTTCCCTCGCGGCATGAGTCTGCCGATGACACACCGGTAACTGCCGTTAAATAACTGTAGTATTATGACGACGATAATCTACAATCTTTACATTTGTAATTATTACTACGTACCTAAATAATGTAGATAAAAAAGAATTATGTTTTCATTATTAAGATAACATATTTTACATTAATTAATCTTAATTGCGTTTTAAGAGTGGTTATGAATTAACAGGTGTTTTACAGATTTTAAACCATATCTCAGTCTACACTTGACAATTAAACTGTACTTAAATAAAATGTGGCCTTACCCTTCTCATAGTGAGAAGAGCCCGTGCCCGGCAGTGGGCTGTCCCACTTACTTACTTTATATACAGGGTCGATAATGATGAAATAAATTATACTGACACTAGAGGACGCCAGCAGCTACGCCTGCATTTTTTTTAATTTACTCGTTTTGACCGATCCCGTGGGAATTTCGGAAAATCCCTTCTTAGTGCACCCCTACGGCCCCCAAGGAACATACATGCCAAATTTCAGCTTCCTGCGATCGATAGTTTCGGCTGCAGTGTGTCTGTCAGTCAGTCAGTAACGCAAGGATTTTATATATTAAGATTAATAAATGACGAAATAGCCAGTAATTTTAATCAAAACATATTTTATCGTAAATAAAGAGTTAAGTCGTTTTACTAAAAGCAGTGATATACCTACGCGAACTGCCAAAATGCCGAAGGGTAGTAAAAGTAATGAAAACTAATAAAATTGTGAGTTTGGTACCTGAGTGAAGCAAGTCTCAGTATTTTATTTTTATTTATTTATTCATTAGTCACAACTACATACAACACATTATAATATACAATAACTTATTAGGTGTTAATAAAAATTGTGAATTTGCAGTACGATAAGGGCTGCGCACAGCATTGTAAGAAAAGATAGTATTTGTAAAGAGAGGCTGAGTAGCAGCTAAAAGATTATACCTAACTAGGCTCCGACCACATCGAACTATTTAATCCCCTTAGGGTAGGAATTTTCAAAAATCCTCGCATGGTGCTCCCCTATACACCTCAAGGAACATACACGCCAAATTTCAGCTCCTTGTGCCCGGTAGTTTCGGCTGTAGCGTGTCTGTCAGTAACGCAATAATTTTATATAGGTATAAAAAAGATTGGGCCTTAGGAAATTTGCTATTTTCTCATTAATTGCCTCATTGTCATAGTTTAACATAAATTTGATAAGGAGCGGATATATAAACACTATTTAATCATATTTCCAGATATAATGAAAGCATTTTTCTTAATCCTATCATTTTTAGTTTGATTTTTATTTTTCAACATTGGATTTTAGGTAAACATGGTTAAAAGTGATTTATGTACGTGAACGTATATCACAAATAACAAAAAAAATCTGTTTAAACATAGTACAAGTAAAAGTCATCGGCAAAAGTTTGCTATAATTGCGACGTAATAAAATTTAACATGTGAATGTGAAAATGCAAGCTTAACAAAATATTACTTATACTAAACATCACTGATCAGTGATCACTGTATTGACCCTGTAACTGAGTCTGACTGAGTCAGCAGAATTTTAAAATACTAGAGTAACAAATGTATAATTTATCGCTTGTTTGAAACCGAGGAACTCCAGTACAACCAAATTGATTTAAAAAAATGTTGACATATCAATAAAATGTTATGGAAGGTCGTAGTTAACACTAACTTTTGCTCGCGGCTTCGGCCGAGTTTGGTATGGTCATATATCAGACTGCCTCCGTGGTCCAGTGGATAGCGTATGCGACTACGATCGAAGGTCCCGGGTTAGATACCCAGGTCGGGCAAAAGTGTTACTGGGTTTTTCCGAATACTCAATAGCACCCCGGAGTCTGATGATGTGCCCGGTAACGGCGATAGGCTCGCCCCCTAATTCGTGAGACCTTAAAATTCAAGGCGAAATGTGGGTGTAGTATTTACACTTCTGCCTATCCCTTCGGGAATACAGGCGTGAGACTATAAACAAAAATAAAAAATAAAGATATCAGAAAAAGGTAGCTCACGTACTTTTGTAATGTTTAAGCTACTATACTGAAAAGATTATTTTTTAAATTTATATCATTATATTGCTTACAAAGACAGGTTCAAATCATTTTATTTCATCACAATTCATAAGTAGTGTTAGCGGGTACGGAGGGGAAGAGTCACAAACATCCATCCATCCTCAAAACCTTCAACATTTAGAAAATACAAGGGTTTATCCATAAATTACGTCACCAATTTTCATGCTTTGTTGAACCCAGTCCTTCTTACAGCTGGTCTTATACATCCTCAGCTCATTCTTCATACAATGTCACACTTCACCGGCCCTAATACCTCCAATAATCTAAATAAAGTTTTGCAAGCTAGTTATTACGAACATTTAGTTTAGCTATATCAGAAACATTCCTTAGTTAGGGAGTGAGAATGCTCCATTAAATGCCTAATTTTACGCTCCAAATTTTGACGAATAATTACCAATCATCTTGTAGGTATATAAAATGACTTATTCTGTCTGACTGATATTATATAATATCATAGAAGAAGCTCCTTAAGCTAGAAACATGAAAATAAAATAGCATGTTCCTTTTAATAACGTACCTAAGCAGCAAGCGGTCTTCTTAATAATCCACCCAAATGGTGAGTTTGATTAAAATCCATGGATTACTAGCCAGCCCGTAAAAAAATCGGGCAGTAACGAATGAAACAATATGTACCTAGCAACCTATTATAGGTAGGTCTCGTTCAAAATAACAGAGCTGCGAAAATAATGTTAAATGAAAATAAATTGAAATAATATTCACCTTTCGAAATAATTGTACCTAACTTAATACCTAATATAACTTTTTTTCTGCTTTCTAGGTACCTGTATTTGACACATACCTAATCAAATACCTAGGTACCTAGTAACGTGTTGGTAATGATGTAATACCTGCATAGAATATTAAAAGAAAGATTATCATAAGCGTCCTAACCACATATGGCAAAAAAGCTCAGGTGATCCATACGAAAATTAGGTGTCCCTCCGCGACCAAAGTAAGAGGAACTTTGAAACTTTGAAATCGACAACATGACTGAATGGAACGAATGATGTATTTTTGGCAATTTCAGCAATGTTCTTGAACATAAGTTGTTGATAGTAACGAAGAGGATTGGGCTATGTTACATATAGGGTTGCCAGTTCTGCGGGATTTCCGGGATTGTCCCGGAATTAGGCGTGTTGTCCCGTGTCCAGTAATTTTACGTTGCTGTCCCGGAATTCGAAAATATTAGTTTTTTCACAAAGTTACGATACTCCGGTTGCAAAAGTCAAACCAATCATTTCCAATTATTAAAAAAATCCCGAAAGTCCCGACCCGCATTATTATGTAAGTATGTATAAAAGATCTATTTCTAAGTTACTTTTTTAAACACTAGCCAAAGCAGGGGGGGGGTGTAATTGTCCCGGAAATGATACGGCCGTATCTGGCAACCCTAGTTACATATAATGTAGCACCTATACGTTAGAGGTTAGAATATTTTGACCACTCCAAAACCTCAAAAATATGTATATTATTTAAACGGGTTCCCTACGTGAGTGCGAATGTTGTTAGTTCGATTTTCATTATATCGAACACTGTATGTCGATAATTCAATTGTGCGATGTTTTATTACATCGATGCTTTATTGGTGCGATGTAACGGTAGTGCGAAACTTTTTGGTGCGAAGTACCCTACAGCGAATGCTCGTTAGGTCGATAGTATATTTAATACAGGGCGTCACAAGACCTATTGTATGTGTGTACGATTTTTTTTAAGTAATCACATTTTTAAAACCACAATTTTAAAGTGCGTGCGTGCAATGCTTGAAATACCTATCCCTCCGCCCTGGGGGAAGGGCGAAGGGGACTGTCAGACTCTTACTGACAAAAATCAACCCCTGTTCCTCATATACCCTTGTATCGGAGGGTCGGGTATCACCGAAGCATTCCTCGCTAACCCCCGACGGTTATTGGCCCGCCAGATGGTCAGGCGGGCCCCGAACAAAACCCCCTTGGCGGCGGATGGTGTTGGGCTCCGCCGCCAAAACACCCAGCGGCCGCAGAGGATAGGGAGGATGGCAACACAACACCGCGTCGCCTCTTCCTCTGCGGCCCCACCGCGTTGCAACGATGGTGCGCCCCCATTTGGTCGCGGGAGGAGCACGCGGCAATGCAACACCGACACGCCTCTACTCCCGCAACCGCGCCCGACTGCGAGGGACAGAAGAACTGTCCCTAGCACCCGCACCCTTCGACGCATCCAGTGCAGGCCTCCGTCAAGCCCACGAGGAGCGTCCATTCCCGGGATCTCGCTTAACTTCACCGTGGGTGACCTAACCACGGTTACTGAGCCCCCCCACCACGACAAGGTGGAGATCCCACGGAGGGGATGGTGACTTTGTGCCTCAATATCATCAGAACCAGTAATTTCCCAGGTATAGTGCCGAAGTAAAAAATGTTCGTATCTAATGATTGGTACAATATGGGTTTTTTTACTTTCGCACTGACGTAGGGAACCCATTTAAACCGCATATATGCTAAATACTTGCTCACACATTTATAGGGCTTTCAAGCTTGAATATATTTGCCATTCAGACCCGACCAACCAGTTCAATATAGACCGACGAACTTAGCCTTTGTAAATCGTAGCGAATCAGATTTTCCAAATAACGGTCTATCAATGGCGAGTTCGAGATGCAAGTGACATACCTATTGGTACAAGATTGTCATAGGAATTTTCAGGGCCGGATTTTGGAGATTTACAGGCCCTGAGGCAACGGAGGAATTTGAGTTCGATATGGCCCGAATTTGATTCCGATTAAGAGCAACAATAGGCGAAGTTAGTTTAAAAAAAAAATTGGCAACTAATCAAATTATTTCAATATTGTAGTTGGTAATTAAAGTTATTCCAAATTAAATAACCGCGTTAACGAATGTAATTTTATGTGGTATTTTCGACAGAAAATCAATTAACGATTTTACCCAAATATTGCTCTCAGAATAAATCTAAACTCTTTCATAATTTGGGGACCACTCTCGTCAACACTCCAAGGCTGCAGCCTGTCCTCCCCTAAATCCGGCTCTGCGAAATTTGACGAAAGCAGCTGGGATTTGCATTGGATGCTACACGGATAATAAGTATAATTATGTACAAAGATTTGAACAGCCATTTCTATTCCCAATACTTCGACATCTCAAAGATAGGATCAATGTGTAGGGATTTAAATGCTTTAAAATGTTTACAATAAGAATAAATTGACCAGTTTATTTGCTTCGTGTATTTTGCTTAGTCGTATCTTAGGTACAACACCCGCGGAATGAAATAGTGTAGTGACACTACACCATTTCATTGCGCGGGTTTAGTATTTTTAATCCGTCACCACATATAAAAACATTGTAATATGCTAAAAAGCATAGGCACTGAACGGATAAGCTAGTATTCTTTCAGCTTCGGGCGTTATCTATCGCATTTTTAATACCCCAGAAATATTCAAATACTTGATTAGCCCGTGTTTACACCCGTGTTATTTAAGGCTATTGCTACTCTCCTGTGGCTCATAGCATGATGTTATATAGCCTATAGCCTTCCTCGATAAATGGGCTATCCAACACTGAAAGAATTTTTCAAATCGGACCAGTAGATTCCCGAGATTATAGATTTAAACAAACATACCGGTTACGCCGTGTGGTTGAGGGCATAGAATACAAGTGTCACCACCCCCTATCTTCCCGTGGGTGTCGTAAGAGGCGACTAAGGGATAACACGATGCAAATACCATCTTTGCGTAGAGACGGAAAACTCGGCATCAAACCGACTGCCTCGTTGGTCTCGCGGCATAAATGTGCGCGTGGGATCGGGAGGTCCCGGGTTCGATTCCTGGGTCGGGCAGTGTTATTGGGTTTTTCAGTCACGAAACTCTCAGTAGCAGCACGGAGTCTGGAAATGTGCCCGGTACGACAATAGGCTTGCCCCTTATTACGTGGGACTAAAGTATATCTGGCGAAAAGTGGGTGTAGAAATACACCTCTGCCTACCCCTTCGGGGATAAAAGGCGTGACGTTATGTATGTATGTATGTATACCGGTTACCTATAAAACTAATCCTTTATAAATTCCCGGGGTAGGCAGAGGTGTAATATTACACCCACATTTCACCATGAATTTTTAGGTCCCACGTTATAGAGGACGAGCCTAATGCCGCCACCGGACACAATTTGGAAAAACCCAGTATAACTTTTGCCCGAACCGGGAATCGAACCCGGGACCTCCGATCAGCAGACGCATACGCTATCCACTGGACCACGGAGGCAGTGCAAACTTATAATAGTAACCGCAAATCACCGTAACTTTGCCTAAAACCTCTCTTACCGGTATACCAGCATAATAAGTTGATCGTATAGGCGTGGTAGCAGGTGAGTCAATGCCCTCTGACGTCAGAGTTTACCGCTAGCCAAGGTGCCGACACACTCCAACGATGGTCGACTTGACTGTGTTAATGACAAGTGCGGTAAGGCATTGCCCCGTGGGTTATAGAAATAGGGCAAATTTTCTTAATGAACCGGCTTATACATGAAGTTCGAGTAGGGTACCGGGAGTGTAAGCGACTGCCACGCTGAAAGTTGCGGGTTCGATTCCCACTCAAGTCAAATAGTTGTATGCATGAACATGGATGTTTGCCTTGAGGTGGGTGTTACTATGTATATTAAGTATGTTTTTACAAAAAAATGGTTTAATATATATACCTATCTAAGTGTATCCAATGTCTAGTAGCCATTGGACAAGCTCTGCACGTAGTAACTATTTAATAATGGCTCTGCTTAGTTTGGGTCTAAGCGGATAGTGTGTGTATGTGGTAGAATATTAAATTGTATATTATAGAATGCTATTACTAGTTGCCCGCCCCAGCTTCGCACAGGTGATATTTACGTCAATGTGTTTTTTGCAAATTATTTTTATACAAATCTTAACCTGATGAAACTGATCATACCAAAGACAACAAAAACACAATTAATATCACTTATGGTGCAGTCGTTAAAAGTTGCGGGCAGTCTCTAGTGTAATTATAAATCAAATGTTTAATTTTTTGTCATAATTGTACTTCTCTGACGTAAAACAATCAAAATAAATGCTTCAATGTCATTTGTAATTAGTTATAATGATATATATTGTGCAGTGTGAGATAATTTTTGATATTTCATAATTAGTCGCAATTCTCTATAAGATACCAATTCAAATCTAGAAAATTAACGATATAGTTTATTATGCAAAACTTATGTTATAGGCATTTCAAAATCGTTCTAAAGAACAACTGTTCCATACTTGGCCATATCTTATCTTATCCCGGACAAAATACGCGAAACAGCATTTGGTATTTTTTGTGCGAAACCTCAATGTCAATCCATTTTACATTTCTTTTTAATTTATAACAGCATATATTCCAATCTATCTAACCCCTAGAAAGCTAACCAGATTCACGTCATATTCTTCGAGGAACCGTTTAATATGAAAAATTGGTTGCCTGTAAAGTCGGTATACGGGCGAAAGTTTTACGTGACAACGACTTTGAGTGGTAAAATAATTTTAATGTGAATATTCATTCGTATAGTAGGAAGAAGGATGAAAGACGCGTGCCTTTCACTTTTTATGTCTGTCTCTCTCGCTCTTAGGCGGGACGCGTGCCTCTCACTCGCTCTCATTGTGAGCGCATAACGTGAGCGGAGCGTAACGCAGTTTCTTGAAGTGTCACCCGGCAAACCAATTTATAAGACGTTGTCACGTCAAAACCCTGAAGGCACTTGCCGGCCGCAGACGCTCGTAAACCATTTATTAAAACTGCACAGATGCTTCATAACTTAGAACTTGGCTGACTATCTACAGTCAGGTTCATTTAAAAATAACTAAATGCTTCACGTGGAATCACCCACGTAAAAAGCTAGCCTGAATGCTGTTCTGATGAACAAGCAATATTCTTTCTCTTAGCGTTATCCCAGTTTCAATCTGGGGTCCGCTTAGTAGTCTAACCGGATTTGGCTAAATATTAGCTTTTCCACGGAGCGACTGCCTGTCTGACCTCTGCAACCCGAAGGGATAGCGATATTCCATGGTTTAGACTAGTGTCAGTTTATTTAGAAGGTACTGACACCCTGTAACGACTGTCAAAGATCTTCATGACAACCGGGACCGACGGCTTAACGTGCTCTCCGAGGCACGGGACAAGCGATAATTACAATTCAATACGCACATAACTCGGAAAAGTCATTGGTCTTTGCGCGCCGTGGATTCGAACCCGATACCCTCTACGTGGCAGTCTTTTGGTTTATCCACTCGGCTATCGCTGCCTTATGAACAAGCAATATTACCTATTGGAAAATTTCATCACAATCTGTTCCGTTGTTTTAGCGTTAACCTTCAAGTAATGACGTGGTTTAGTCATATCATAAATGGTGACGTGACGTCACCCAGACGTCTTAGTAGTCGAAATAGATATTTTATTTCTACTTACTAGCTTGCACATTGTTTAATTTTATTATGATTCGTTTATTATTATTTTATGAAGTCGGTAAAAAAACAACAACCTTCTTCATATGAGATCAGTATTTATTTGGTAGAAATGACAAACCAATGTTTCGCTCACCTAAAAATTATAAGTTATAATCTAAACGATAAAAAAGTTATTTAGAATTTTTTGTTTTTTAATATTTTAAACATTAGTCTTAATTATAATACTGCTTAGGCAGCGATTGCCCGACCCATTGGAGAAGGAAGAGAATATAGCGATCATTAAAGGAAAATTAAATTACGGGCGATCTGAGGTCGAGAAGTAGATGGGGTTGCGATTTTAAGGGTAAAAAAGGGTTTATCCCGATTGCCAGCAAAACTACAAGTCCTACGGAAAAAACGTCAATGGCAAAGTTGTAGGTAATAAAAAGATCTACAACTTTCGTATTTACATTTTATTCGCACAACGTCATAATTTATGTGAAAATTCAAATAACCAAGTTATTGGTTTTTAGGGTTTCGTAGTCCACAAGGAACCCTTATAGTTTCGTCATGTCCGTCCGCAGCCTAGCTCAAAGACGCCTGGTGCTAGAAAGCTGATATTTGATATGAATATAGACATACAATATTGCAACAAAACTGTAGAATAAAATTTAGGAAAATATTTTTTTTCAGGGTACCTATCTCCCCTAAATATATAGTGGGGTTGAATTTTTTTTTGTTGAGTACCCCATTGTGTGGGGTATCATTGGATAGGTTTTAAAAAAATATTATTAGTTTGCTCAAATCATTTTTCGATAAAGTGATTGGTTTGTCAAATATCAAGCATTGAAGTGAAAAAAATTGTTAGACTCAAGTGTCCCCCCCCCCCCCCCCTCTGCCGGCTAAGCTATTAATTTGGAAGAGGTGAAAAATATCACATATGTAGTACACATAACGAATTTAAAAGGAAAACTATCACGGCTAAGTAGACATCACTAGTTTACGAGTAATCGTCGGTTAACTTATAAATACCTATTTCTGTGAGTTTACATTGGGAGCGCTGGCTTAATCTTAAAGATGCCCGTTTTTAGTCCCATGTGAAACAGAAGTTATTATCAATAATGGCCATTATGGGCAACTACGGAACCCTACATTGCGCGTGGCCCGACACGCACTTGGCCGGTTTTTTATTTTTAACTTTTACACGAAATTTGGTGAAAACTTGCCTTTTTATGTTCCAAACACACTGTTTATGTTTTTTATTTAAAGTATTTATTTTTACGCCTTATTTTGACTTAATATCCAAATAAAACCCTAATTTTCAATTGAAAATTCTCACGTCAATATATATCAGCTTTCTTTTTTAAATTGTTCGGCGTTTTGTTCGTTGAAAGCTCTACTTTCTGATGGCGTGAATAAAATATACATTACGAAGGTAAACGTTCTCAGAAAATGCAACGAAATGAAACAACCTCGAGATCGATTTTTTTAATCATACATAATGTACAATTTTGAGATATTTATTAAAATTAACACTTTATTTACTCGAAAAACGTAAGATTCCATGCTACATTGATAAATAAGAACTTAAAAATCGATATATACAACTAAAATTAGCAACCAAATAAGTTAATAGATACCTAATTAATAAGTCATCTACAATATTTTGAGAAAGTTATAGAATCTTCTTTAAATTATAGCGTAAACTCCTATTTATTGCTATTTTAAGATAATGTAGGTATATACCTGAGTGACCCACAGACAATTTGAACCCATCAATAGTTATTTTAAAGAGAAGCGTGGAAGGGCTAGGTGGATCCCAGCCCTGACATGTATTTTTATGAATAATGTTGTTCACTGTTCTGTATTTCAAATACTGACTAACTGTTTTTATAGCTGATATGAAATAACAGGCAGTAAGGCCCAGATCCACCTAGCCCTTCCCCTTTTCTCTATAAAATAACTAATGATGGACTAAAATTTTCTGTGGGTCACTCAGGGACCTACATACATTATCTTAAAATAGCAAAAAATAGAAGTCTACGCTATAATTTAAAGAAGATTCTATAACTTTCTCAAAAAATTGTAGATGTCTTATTAAATATTAACTTATTTGGTTGTTTATTTTAGTTGTAAATTTCGATTTGCAAGTTCTTTTTTATCAATGTAGCAAGGAATCTTACATTTTTCGAGTAATTAAAGTGTTAATTTGTAATAAATCGCTCAAAATTGTACATTATAATTAAAAAATCGGTCTCGAGGTTGTTTCATTTCTTCGCATTTTCTGAGAACGTTTATCTTGGTAATGTATATTTTATTCACACCATCTGAAAGTAGAGATTTCAGCGAACTAAACGCCGAACAATTTAAAAAAGAAAGCTGATATATTGACGTGAGAATTTTCAATTGAAAATTTGGGTTTTATTTCGATATTAAGTCAAAATAAGGTGTAAGAATAAATATTTTAAATAAAAAACATTAACAGTGTGTTTGGAATATAAAAAGGCAAGTTTTCACCAAATTTCGTGTAAAAGAAAAAACTATTGTAAAAGTTAAAAATAAAAAACCAAAAACTTGGTTATTTGAATTTTTCACATAAATTAAGACGTTGTGTGAATAAAGTGTAAATACAAAAGTTGTAGATCTTTTTATTACCTACAACTTTGCTATTGACGTTTTTCCCGTAGGACTTGAAGTTTTGCTGGCAATCGAGATAAACCCTTTTTTACCCTTAAAATCGCAACTCCATCCACTTCCCGACCTCAGATCGCCCGTAATTTATTTTTCCTTAATTTTTTGCTATATTCTCTTTCTTTTCCAATGGGTTTCATCCTACTATAATTTTCTATCGTTTCAAAAATTATCTACCCTGGATTAAAACCTTTGCCATCATACAAAGTTATTATATTATAAACTAATTAAATATTGAAGGTATGTAGTTACATAAAATCTGTATGGTGACAAAATATAAACTTTAATAAAATCTTTATATTAAATTAGTGGTCCACCTAAGTCCTGGAACCAGCTCAGGGGGGGGTCATGACCCCCATGACCCCCCCCCTGGATCCGCCCTTGTATCGCACCGCTAGTGAGCCTTCGACTGATTGATGAACATGTTAGATCCCGAAGGTACAGGGAAGGTAACTTTAAAGGCCTTGAAATAAGAAGACCCATATTTTTAACTTGTTGTCTGTTGGTCCCGTGGTCTGCTTACTAGTCTAACCAGATTTGACTGAATATTAGCTTTTCGACAGAGCGACTGCCTCTCTGACCCCGCTGACTCATATTGTCGCTCTGAAGAGTCAAATTAGTTCGTTCTTGTGGCGTAAAATTAAAGAAGTAGGTACCGTACAGGCGATTAAATGTACATTCATGACAAAATTAAACAAATATATGGACTGATGAAATAGTTTCTCAAAAGATTACTCAAATTGTCCATCCAAAACTTTCGCCTTGGTGCCTGCGGCCCGCTTTCTGGTCTTACAAAAATATGACAGAATATTATTTTTTCCATATAACGATGGCCTAACAACATAATCTCTTTTTAATAGATTATGTATACCTATACATATAATAATAAGCTCAATATACTTAGTTGTAATAGAGGATGATACTGAAATAAGTATTTCACTGAATCGCAAATGCTATTTTTAATATAAGTACTTATTTTTTTAATTTATTTATAAAATTTAGACATTTTCTTAATAATTTATTTTATTTTAGGACAGTATAACAAACTTCTTTAAAAAAGGTTCCGTTTTAAAATTTCATAATACTTTTGGTTAAATAATTTACATTTTATCGTGTGCATGCAATTTACCAGGGCAAATATTATTTTTGACTGTTATAATAAATAAAGGACACCCATCAAATAGTATCACATCCAGAAATTGAAAAAATATCTAACGGCCTATTTCAATATTCGAACTACAGATAGATCTGTAGATTTTTGATTCGTGTTTGACATATTTTGTATGGAGCTTATATCAAAAACTGTCAAAAACTAATCTAAAATCTACAGATCTATCTATAATTCGAATATTGAATTCCGTAGTAAGTCTAATCGAAAATTCAAACCATTCAAATGCGTCCGCTATTCCAAATTTAAAATTGCCATACACATAAAACCAAAAATTCCACAGAGTCCACTCATAAAGTTTAAAAACAATGGCCACAGATTATGTAGGTATTTATTTATGACGCATACTAAGCGAATTTCAATAAAGTATGCCAGATATGCGCTAACTGATCGTCGACGACATAACGGAGCCGAATACACGTCATTCAACGGCCTACTTATTTAAATAATACGTTTTTTTTTGCTACAAGTTTGTTCACTTTTACTGTTAAGGTTGTATCGTAGTCAAAAGTTACGATAAGATACAAAACTTTTGCAAAGGAATGCTTTGATTTTTTAGGTAAAATGCCGGATGAGTCAGAAAAGGATATTTTTTGTGAATAGCATAGAAAAGCAGCAGCGATTAACTAATCAACAAGGCATTGTAGTCACAACAGATAATTTTTGAAAAGATTCTCTTTTAAAAATTATTATTTCGCAAACATGCGATAGAATTAATAATTCTATACCTATAGGAAGAGAATTACGGACAAATTCTTCGTGTGATGGCAGATAAAATGGGAAAACATCATATTTTTTATGAATAGCATATGTAACTGATCTTTAAGGCATTATAGTCACAATAGAGAGCTCTTGAAATAATTTATTTTTACAAAAATATTATACAATAATACTTACGATAAAATTAATCGTTCTAGTTGTAGTTAGATAATTTCCGAGAAATTCTTGACAAAACGAATTGGAAGAGGTACAAAGTATTAAGTAGGTAAGTAATTAACTTCCATCACATAGTGCCTTAAGTGAATAACTGAATTTCGCTTTGTGCACTACATCATTTCATTTCGTTCGTATCGTAAGAGACGACTAACAAAATACACAGAGCAAGCAATAACTTGGTGAAGAAATTCGACATCAAACCATTACCTACCAACCCGTCTAACCCGCGTGGTACCTACTTACGACACCCTCGGAATTAAATGAATTAGTGACACTTTTCAACCTCTAATTCTACCTCTCTACACGGATTTAATCCCTCACTGCTGACATGACAATGTGCTCAAGAGGGTGAATAAACGCTAGACCGAACAGCAGTGTCACGCACGTCTCACACCAACTGTCTAATTAGTAGCACCGTTATACATTGTGACTTTGTGACTATCTATGCCCGCGCTCTGCCCCAAAGAAATATAACCTAATCTGCCCGCTTCGGTCTCTCATATGTATACAGGTAATAAACTATTTTTATGCGAATATCGTATAGTGAAGGATTAAGAATACAACATGACTCTACCGCATTTCATTCTGTGGGCGAAGGGGCGACTAAAGAAAATAAACGCACCAAATAGTATCCGAAAAACTCGTCACCAAACCCTATACCAATTCGTCTGGCCAGCTTGGTATAAAGTAGGATAAACCCTCCTATCACTATGCTAATATGGCGCAATTTAAGAGGAGTATGACCAGCTGTGGACTTCAAAAGACTGTATGATGAAGATTTATAAATCAAATAAAACTAACTTTTTAAATACAACAATTACAACCTCAAAGGCGAATCACTTTTTACTCAAGGGTTGTTTCATGAGGTTTATTAACGCCCCATAGAAACGTGGTCCTTCGCGATTGTCCTGTTTTCAACCACCTAAACCCAAACTACCAAACTAAAACTCCACCTTATTACAAAACATGGACTAAATATAAATCGAGGTGTAGTCCTAAACTTAGCCGTGTAAAATTTATTGTTCGTGCACTATAGACACATTATTATAAAACTATTGGCACAAAAATTTTAAAAATTTCGAATAAAAATACCCAAATAACAACCTTTGTCAAAGGGTCTTTTAATATTATATTTTATAGTCTCACGGTCTAAACCTGGTATTATATTAAACCATTGTTTGTAGTAAGGACCCCTAAGTATCGAACTTAGTTTTCTACGTTTACAATACCAGTGATATTGCCTACAAATAATTGCACTGGGTTTTCATCAAACAATACAATTTATTATATATCTTTACCGCACTCATCACTATAAAAGCGTAGTGTCGTGATTTACTGACATTCTTAACATACGTACATTCCTCCATGCAACCAGTACAGAGAATGCGAACAAAACAACGGAAACAAATCAAATGTTATCTATCTAGACTTTCCCATCACATTGTGCAACAACAATAATGTTTTTAATTAGAAATTAGAATGACTAGAGATCTAGTGATTGAAAGGGATGGGACACTTTTATTTGTTCCACAAATGTGCGGAACAAATAAAGTTCCACAACTTTCCAGCGTGTAGGAAGTATCCATTTTATTATTAGAAATTAATATAAATTTAATTTGCACTATTGATACGAAAAAGAAGAAGATTAGAAATTAATACAATTTAAAAAAGAACATGTTTTTAGGGTTCCGTACCTCAAGGTAAAAAAAGGAACCCTTATAAGATCACTTTCTTGTCCGTCTGTCTGTCTGTCTGTCTGTCCGTGTGTCACCACCGATTTTCTCAGGAACGGGTGGACCTAGCATATTGAAATTTATACCAGATACTGAGGTCTATGGTTGCTATTAGGTGTATGAAAATCAGGGTCCTGGGTCAACCCAATAAAAAGATATGGTCAAAATTAGATTTTTGCAAAAACTTGTAAGTGCCAAAAATAACCTTAATTTTCAACTTATTTTAATTTTCGGAATTTTTCCTTTACTTGTGCTGTAAGACCTTGGTTTTGACCAAAATTAACAATTCTAGGTCAACCGTAAGTACCCTATAGGTTTTGGGTCGAAAACCTATATGGTAGTTCCCGTTGAACTAGACTCACGAAATTTGGCCAAAAGCAGGGTCTTACAGCACAAATAAAGGAAAAATTACAAAAAATAAAAAAGTGGAAAATTTAAGGGTGTCCCCATACATACATAGTAGACTCCATTTAAAATAGTCCTCTAAGTTGTATGGGCGCTCATACAGATACAGTAAAATGCGTACGGAACCCTTGGTGCGCGGGTCAGACTCGCACTTGCCCGATTTTTTTAGAAAAAGACATTTTAGAAAAAGAACATGGTTAGTTTATCGCCGCTTTCTATCCATGCTATTTATATTTTTTTTACTGCTGATGCAGAATGCACTGCAGAAGGTATCGGGTTTGAATCTTCGGCGCGCACCAAACCATCGGCCCTGGCCTGGCTGTCATAAAGATCTTCACACTTCTGACAGTCGTTTAATGGAGCTATCTCTGAATAAACTTACACATGCATAAAACGTGGCAGAAAAAAGAAAAACGTAATAACGATAGGTCGATGATGATCAGTCTAGATTTTCTATCTAATAAAAGAAATTCCGTGTGGTGACGTATTAAGAATACGGAATGTCACCACCCCATATAATCCCATGGGTGTCGTAAGGGCCGACAGAGGGACCATATTATGCAGAGAACAGCACTGTAAGAGAGGGAAAACTTGATACAAACCCTATGCCAACCCGTTTGGCCAGCGTGGTATGGTAGGCCAATTCCTCCTTTTAAAGGATAGGCCTGTCCAGCAGTGGACTGTTAAAGGCTGATAAAAAGAAATTCAAATAATTAAGAACAATAATCTCTAGAAAAAATCTTTGCAAAAAACTTGATACAAAACAGATTGTTCTTGCGATTGGACACATTAAAGTTGATTGCTATAATTTGAAGAAACTTTTTAATGTTTTCTTTTGTTGTAGTAAAGTGATACAAACGGTATTCTTGGCGACACTAATTGTGATGGGAGAACATAATTTAGTTTTTTTTTGGGTTCCGTACCTAAAAGGTAAAAAACGGGACCCTATTACTAAGCCTCCGCTGTCTGTCTGTCCGTCTGTCTGTCACCAGGCTGTCATAAACCGTGATAGCTATAAAGCTGAAATTTTCACAAATTATGTATTTCGGTTGCCGCTATAACAACAAATACTAAAAATGAAAAAAATGAATATATTAAGAGGGGGTCCCATACCATAAACGTGTTATTTTTCATATTTTTTGCTCTAAATTACTAACGGTAACAGACACGCTTAAAATTTTCACAGAATATGTAAGGTAAACGTACGTAATTCCGGCAGTGTCCCGGTACCCGGTAACTAGTCGGTTTTTATCTTTTTTTAGGTTTCTACCAAAAAATAATTAAAGTTTGTGAATTGCAATACATACTTGATATTATTTCGTATAATTATAATATTAACGCTGGTCAATAATTGTAATGGTGGCAAAACTATACTATTATGAAAGTGTGGTGTGCGAACATTTTGTGGAATTTCGAGGTTCTGTCACTAAACTACGAAGCTACCACATTGTATTGGTTTGCTTATCATATTGCTGCAGATAGCGGCACAGTGAGAGTGTTTATTTGCTTAAATATTTTAGTTAATTATCTAGCGATATAGTCCATAAGCTGCGATGAATTTTATGAAATAGTTAGTATTTTGGCATATTACATTTACTGGGACTCAGAAACCCCTACATGCCCCAGTACCCGGCAATATTATACCCTTTTTTACCGGATACTGGTACAAAAGTTAACTTCGTACTACCCGTTGCACCGGAGTCCGTTACTGCACCTTAATGCCTTGCAATAAGTATCATTATCCTTTGAAACTGAAGTAGAATAGTAGTAGAGTATTATTACATAATATATTCAGCCTGATGCTGGGACGTACACTACCACTTTTAACGATTCTAAACCCTATCATATGAAAGGGCTTGATGTGTATATTTTAAAACGTATTTTATTACGAGGCATAAATACTTCTTTATAATGAAAGATAAAGAAACGGTGCCCTGCTCCCATTTCTTATTTTGTATAGAGCTAATCGCATGATGCAGCTGGAAAGTGGCCATAGGAACTCCGCAATAAAACGACACAAGCCCATCGAGTTTGGGCTCGTTTCAATCGTATTGACGAGTACTCTGATCCTATATGGCAACCAGCTTTTGATGATGCGTGGTCAATGTTGAATTCAACTCAAAGTTGATTTCAAATCTTAGTTGAGTTCCCCTGACAGATCTGAGTTCCACTGAAACATAAGTTCAACGTGACAGACCAACTGGGCGACCACAGAGCCCTCGACCACGAGCCACTTTACCGAAGATACCTATCCCGGATGCCGAACAGAGGGAAGTACGGATGGCCTTTGAGCAACTTAGGAAACACAAAGCACCTGGTGATGATGGCATCTCTGCAGAACTCCTCAGAGCAGGTGGGGACACAACCTTAAGAGAGCTAGCAAGTCTTTTCAATACCGTCATTCACGAAGGTTCAACAATTCGGGCATGGAGCGGGAGTGTGGTGGCTCTTTTCTTCAAAAAAGGCGCCAAAACTATATTGAAGAATTGCAGACCCATTTCACTTCTCAGCCATCTACAATTTGTTCTCGAGGGTTGTAACAAACAACTCGACGACTTCCAGCCATCAGTGCAAGTTTCGAAAAGTATAGTAGTAAGTTCATCACCGTGGAGCACATCCATACTGAAGACCCATGAGTACAACCAGCCGCTGTGGATGGCATTCGTGTACCACGAGAAAGCCTTCGACTCTATCGAAACCTGGGCAGTTCTTGACAGGCTGCAACGATGACGCATTAGCTGGCGATATATCAAGGTGTCAAGATATTTGTATGACACCGACTAGCGACCATGACCGTTCAGATCCAAGACAGAAGGTCATACACCATAGAGTTGCGTAGGGGAGTCCGGCAAGGGCATGTAATATCTTCCAAGTTGTTCACCAACGCACTTGAGGGTGTCTTCAAGACATTGTAGTGGGCTCAACGAATATAAACGGCGAGTACATCTCACACCTTCAATTTGCTGACGACATCGTCCTTATAGCAGAGACGTTGGAAGAGCTTAGCGGAATGCTGTAGGATCTTAATGAAGCCTCCCCAGTTGATTGGTCTTGGCATGAGGCTGGCTAAAACGAAAGTGAGTGATCAATGAACACGTCGTGTTGAGAACGATCGATTCGACCGATCTGGGGAAAATAATACAGTTGGGTGGACACAGCTTCGAGAAGGAAATCGATAAGTGGATTCAGTTGGTATGGGCAGCACTCGGTAAGCTACGTCAGATCTTCTCGTCGCCTTTCCCGCAAAGCCTCAAGACAAAAGTCTTGGACCACCAGTCCTACCAGTAATGATATACGGTGCCGAAATCTGGACACTCACGGTAGTGCTGGTCCATAGTTTTAAAATAACTCAGCGTGCTATGGATCCAGCTATACTCGGAGTCTCTCTAAAGGATAGAATTCGCAACGAGGTCATCAGGAAGAGAACTGGAGTCACCGACATAGCTCGCCGTATATGAAGTCTGAAGTGGCAATGAGCTGGCCACGATCGATGGAGCAGACAAGTCCTAGAGAGGAGACCACGTTTCAGCAAACAAAGAGTGGTTGTTGAGCTGACTGCACGGTTGGCGCCGTGGTTTAAGAAGCCACCTCGCCGTTTTGCACTTGCCTAGTGTTGTGGGGTCAATGCTGGGTGTTTATCGCGACACAGGATTTATCCCTAGTGCGTGAGTTGTTCTATTAAAGAAAGGGCCTCGCGAAGCTATAATTTGTACCTAAATTGTAATTAAACCAATCGCATACGATATTTTCTTGTAAGTACCTGTTGTTAAATTGTTTTATACGGTAGGATTTGATATGTGTTTAGAAACCTAAAGAGCAATTTTGTTGTTTAACTTTAATCCAATGAAAATTACTGTAAGAATTCACTTCTTACAATAATTTTAAAAGTTAAAAAATAATGTGACGTAGGTATACTTTTGTTTGTTTTAGTTTATTTTAGAGAAAAGTTGAAAAGATATAAATTTAGTATTACTTCAATTTTAATTCTTGCTTGTGTGTTATCCTTTTAAATACATTTCAATAAAAATAAATATCTTTTCTTTGGCCCCTTTAAATACATATCAATTACATTACACAATATTTATAAATAAAAAGTTCAAATATTATAAACTTTAACATTAAGCAAATAGGGTTCAAATTCGCGGTTAAAATTTGCTGGTATCTGGGACAATCTACCGTTTACTAGGACAAATCTACCGGATACTGGTACAAATAGGTCTTTTCAAACTTTATTTAAATTAAAGTATTCTTACAGTCATATATATCAAAAACTATAAAATTATACGAAAACAAGAATAAATTGTCTATAAACTGCCGTAAATTTCATTTTTGTTAGTCTTTTAACCTTAACATAGCAGACCTGCAAATTCAGCGAAGTTCAGAATTTCACGGCTATTGGGCCGTTTACCTTAGTTGTATATTACCTTTCAAACTAAATAATTAAATAAAAAAGTAAATAATAAAGGTGGGCTCCCATACAACAAACGTAATTTTTTAGGAATTTGTTACTCGATCTTAATAAACAGGTTCTTTGATAGATGATGGTAGGGAACCCTTCGTGCGCGAGTCCGACTCGCACTTGCCCATTTTTTTATAGACTCAAGCCTGTATCTCCGGGTAGGCAGAGGTGTAATATTACACCCACATTTCGCCATAGATAGAAGGATAGATCGAATATTTAAACTAGATACATGTTAAGGATGATAGATAAATACTTCACGGATGAATAGTTCCTTAATGGACCAAGACCACTTTCCCTCTAGATTTAATTAATCTGCTTTCCTCTTGAAAAGTCTGAAGGAATCTTGAGTGTTTCACTTTTTATTGTCGATGGCGACGTTGAGTGGTGATGCGTAACCGACATGCGTTTCATCTTTATTTATAACTATTACCAATATGGATGGATCGATTTTGGAATGCCATAACGCGGCGAGAAAGTTAGACAGTTTTTTTAAATATACAGACTGACGCCTGTATCCCCGAAGGGGTAGGCAGGGGTGTAATATTACACCCACATTGCGGCATGAATTTTTTCCACGTAATAGTGGGCGAGTCTATTGCCGTTACCGGGCACATTGCCAGACTCCATGCTGCTAATGAGAATTCGGAAAATCTCTCTACCTTTTTGCCCGAATCGGCAATCGAACCCGGTTTCTCCCGATCAGCAGACCCGTACGCTATCCACTGCATCACGCAGGCGGACAATAATTTATCAGCAAGATATTTGAGCTGTATTTTCCATCTTAAACGTGTGTGCAAGAACTACATGTATGGCGCAATGTTTCAAGCGGTCGTCTCGCTCAGCAGTGCACAGAGTGTTTTTGGTTTGATCCTCATACATAGCAGACCCTCAGTGTGAATATCTACTCGTCTATCCATTATGCTATCACTTCTCAAGAATAAAACATACGTTCTACATATAATTTAACTAGAAGAGCCGCGGTTACACCCGCGTTATTCAAGGCTACTGCTCTGCTCCCGTCGCTCATAGCGTGATGTTATACAGCCTAGCTTTCCTCGATAAATGGGCTATCTAACACTGAAATAATTTTTCAAATCGGTCTAGTAGGTACTTCCTGAGATTAGCGCGTTCAACCAAACAAACAAAAAACTCTTCAGCTTTATATAAGTACTAGAGGATGCCCGCGCTTACACCCGCGTTATTTAAGGCTACTGCTCTGCTCCCGTCGCTCATACCGTGATGATATATAGCCTATGACCTTCCTCGATAAATGGGCTATCTAACTATGTAAGAATTTTTCAAATCGGACCAGTAGTTTCTGAGATTAGCGCGTTCAACCAAACAAACAAACTCTTCAGCTTTATATATAATAAATAAATAAATATAAGTATATTAGTATTAGATTATAATATACCTATTTCAAATTGCAAAATAACATATACCTTCAGCATATTTTTTAAATTACATGTCGTGACATTAATAACATCAGCAGCAGCATGCGTTTTAAATAACTATTCTCTCGTGTTATACACAATAATATGTGATACAATCTTTCTTGTGTATGTGCATAATTTATCATGATGCGTTCCACGCGAGGCCTAGTTGCATGGTTTCTTTTATAAAACATCAGCATTATTATGAAGCGTTGAAAATTGTAGATTCAGCGATATGTTCATTTAGTACCCACCTTTTTATAAACAATATTTCTAAAACTAGAACTAGATACGATAAAATAGACTAGAATACTGGCCGCGATGGCCTAGTGGAGATACCAACAGACTGCCATGCAGAGGGTATCGGTTTCAAATCCACGGCGCGCACCACTGACTTTTCGGGGTCAGGTGCGTATTGAATTGTTGATTATCGCTTGTCCCGTGCCTCGGAGAGCACGTTAAGACGTCGGTCCCGGTTGTCATGAAGATCTTTGACAGTCGTTACAGGGCGTCAGTACCTTCTAAATAAACTGACACTAGTCTAAACCATGGAATATCGCTATTCCTTTGAGTTGCACAGGTCAGAGAGGCAGTCGCTCCGTGGAAAAGCTAATATTCAGCCAAATCCGGATAGACTAGTAAGCGGACCCCAGATTGAAACTGGGATAACGCTAAGAGGATGATGATGACCTACTTATCATAGATGTAAATAAAATTCTTGCGTTTCTGACTGACAGAAACTTCTGGGTGAAGCTGAAGGCTAAGAGACGAATAAATAAATGAATGTTGTTTTGAATATTCTCAACCGAATCTGGCAAAATTATACATCTTTTAAAAACAAATTTTACATATTTCTATGGGCAAAATGGTTTCGCACGGACGGAGCCGTGAGTGAAATCTAGTACTATCTAAGTAGCATCATCATCAGCCCTTTATACTGTTCCACTGCTGGGCATGGGCCTCTTCTCACTATGAGAAGGGTAAGGCCATAGTCCACCACGCTGGCCAAGTGTGGGTTGGCAGACTTCACATGTCTTTCGAGAATATTATGGATAACCCTCAGACATGCAGGTTTCCTCACGATGTTTTCCTTCACCGATAAGCAAGCGATAAGTAACAATTTAATACACACTTAACTCCGAAAGTCATTTGTGCGTGCCGTGGATTCGAACCCGAGACCCTCTGCATAGCAGTCTGTCGGTCTCTCCACTCGGCTATCGCTGCTTTGCAGTAGGTACTAACTAAGTATCATAGTTGATGATTATTTGCATTGTAACTCAATATTAATATCACCCATCAACTAATCCAACCCATTATGACACCTATGGTTCAGTGGTTGAAATGAACCCTACACCACTCGCAGTGCGCTTTATGTCATACTAGAGAACGCTCGCAGCTACGCCCGCACATTTATTTTAATGTAAAGGCCTTGCCACACGGCACAATTTTACGTCCAACTTGACTAAATCACTTGATGAAATCGTGATGTGTAGACGCCAGTCGTCCAACTCAAGTTCATCGGGTGGGCGGTACCACCAGATTTTAACCAATCGGGTGGACGGAAAGCAAATCAGTGATTTGATTGTGTCGTGTAGACGGGCAAAGCCAATTCGATTGAAAATTTGATCAGTGGTAAAATTGTATCGTGTGGCAAGGCCTTAACTGGTTCTGTCCGATCCCTTGGGAATTTCGGGAAATCCCTTCTTAGTGCACCCCTGCCGTCCCCAAGGAACATACATGCCAAATTTCAGCTTCCTGCGCCCAATAGTTTTGGCTGTAGCTTGTCTGTCAGTCAGTCAGTAACGCATGGATTTTATATACCTACTAGCTGACCCGGCGAACTCCGTATCGCCTTTTTAAAGTACCTTACTTAAGACGGCGGATGGGTAATCAAAGATGGCGGATGGGAAATTTCAATAAAATAATATATTGATATTCCATCTGCCATATTTGATCACGAAACAGATAATATATACGAATGCCACATCCGTTATAACGGTGGAGCCGATACCCATATTGATTTAATAGAATTTTCCCATCCACCACCTTTGATTTTCCATCCGCCATCTTCGATTGCCCATTTGCCATCTTTGATCACGAAATATATGTTGTATTTGCATTTCTCATAGATTAAAACATCGGAGAGGACACCCATATTGACTTTAAATATTTTTTCATCCGCCATCTTTGATCACGAAATAAATGGTGTATTTGGATTCGCCATCCCTTAAAACTTCGGAGACGATAACCATATTGATTTTTTTAAACTTTCTCATCCGCAATCTTTGATTTCCCATCCGCCATCTTTGATCACAAAATAGATGTTGGATTTGGATTCCCCATCCCTTTAAATATTGGAGACGATACCCATATTGATTTAAAAAAAAATCCCATCCGCCATCTTTAATCACGAAATAGATGGTGTTTTTGAATTCCCCATTCCTTAAAATATCGGAGACGAAACCCATATCGACTTTAAAAAGAAATCTCGTCCGCCATCTTTGATTTCCTATCCGCCATCTTTGATCACGGAATAGATGTTGTATTTGGATTCACCATCCCTTAAATCATCAGAGACGATACCCATATTGATTTTTAAAAATTTTCCCATCCGCCATCTTTGATTGCCTATCCGCCATCTTGATCACGAAATAGATGTTGTATTTGGATTCTCCATCCCTTTAAACATCGGAGACGATACCCATATTGATTTTAAAAATAATCCTATCCGCCATCTTTGATCACGAAATAGATGGTGTTTTTGAATTCCCCATTCCTTAAAATATCAGAGACGATACCCATATCGACTTTAAAAGAAATCCCGTCCGCCATCTTTGACTTCCTATCCGCCATCAATGTTGTATTTGAATTCTCCATCTCTTAAATCATCAGAGACAATTATTTGGATTCTCCATCCCTTAAATCATCAGAGACGATACCCATATTGATTTTTTAAATTTTTCCCATCCGCCATCTTTGATTTCCCATCCACCATCTTGAATCACGAAACAGATGTTATATTTCGATTCCCCATCCCTTTTAACATCGCAGACAATACCAATATTGATTTTTTTAAATTTTCCCATCCACCATCTTTGATTTCCCATCCGCCATTTTTGATCACGAAATAGATGTTGTATTTCGATTCCCCACCCCTTAAAATATCGAAGGCGATACCCATATTAATTTTTAAAATTTTCTCATCCGCCATCTTTGATTTCCCGTCCGCCATCTTGGATCACTAAATAAAATTAATATTATTAATCAGCGTCCCGAAAATCTCGAAAACGATACCCATATAGATTGTATCCTATTCGTTTAGCCTTTTCTTGCCTTTGGCCCAACCCCCCTCCCCCCCCCCTTCTCGTTTGACCATTTTATTATTTTTGTCTGCCCCTAAAAGTTGTGGCGTAATTTTATATAGTCTATAGCCTTTCGGAATAATTGGGCTATCATAGACAATAACAATTTTTAAAGTCCGACTGCTACTTCCTGAGATTAGCCGACATTATCTTTTAGCCTTTTTAGCCTTTTGCCCGGCCCAAAGGGTCGAAGCGTTATGTTATATAGCCTATAGCCTTCCGGAATAACTGGGCTATCGTATACAAAAAGAATTTTTCAGATCCGACCGGTAGTTTCTGAGATTAGCGCGTTCAAACAAACAAACAAAAAAAAACAAACAAACAAACTCTTCCGCTTTATTATATTACTAGCTGACCCAGCGAACTCCGTATCGCCTTTTTAAGAGTTTTTATTTAATTCCCTTTTTTCCAAGCCCCTTTTCCAAAGTTACCATTGACTTAGCATTTAATCTCTTATCATTTCAGAGTCTTTGATCACGAAATAGATGTTGTGTTTAGATTCTTCATCCCTTTAATCATCAGAGACGATACCCATATTGATTTTTAAAATTTTTCCCTTCCGCCACCTTTGATTTCCCATCCGCCATCTTGAATCACGAAATAGATGTTGTATTTGCATTCTCCATCCCTTTAAACATCGGAGACGATACCCATATTGATTTTTTTTTAATTCCCATCCGCCACCTTTGATCACGAAAGAGATGGTGTTTTTGAATTCCCCATTCCTTAAAATATCGGAGACGATACCCATATTGATTTTTTAAAATTTTCCCATCCGCCATCTTTGATTTCCTATCCGCCATCTTTGATCACGAAATAGATGTTGTATTTGGATTCACCATCCCTTAAATCATCAGAGACGATACCCATATTGATTTTTTTTAATTTTTCCCATCCGCCATGTTTGATTTCCCATCCGCCATCTTGAATCACAAAATAGATGTTGTATTTGGATTCCCCATCCCTTTAAACATCGGAGACGATATCCATATTGATTTTTTTTTAAATTACCATCCGCCATCTTTGATCACGAAATAGATGGTGTTTTTGAATTCCCCATTCCTTAAAATATCGGAGACGATACCCATATTGATTTTTTTTTAATTCCGATCCACCATCTTTGATCACGAAATGGATGGTGTTTTTGAATTCCCCATTCCTTAAAATATCGGAGACGATACCCATATCGATTTTTTAAAATTTTTCCATCCGCCATCTTTGATTTCATATCCGCCATCTTTGATCACGAAATAGATGTTGTATTTGGATTCACCATCCCTCAAATCATCAGAGACGATACGCATATTGTTTTTTTTAATTTTTCCCATCCGCCATGTGCTATTTCCCATCCGCCATCTTGAATCACAAAATAGATGTTGTATTTGGATTCCCCATCCCTTAAAACATCGGAGACGATACCCATATTGATTTTTTTAAATTTTCCCATCCGCCATCTTTGATTTCCTATCCGCCATCTTTGATCACGAAATAGATGTTGTATTTGGATTCACCATCCCTTAAATCATCAGAGACGATACCCATATTGATTTTTTTAATTTTTCCCATCCGCCATGTTTGATTTCCCATCCACTATCTTGAATCACAAAATAGATGTTGTATTTGGATTCCCCATCCCTTTAAACATCGGAGACGATACCAATATTGATTTTACAAAATTTTCCCATCCGCCATCTTTGATTTCCCATCCGCCATCTTTGATCACGAATTAGATGTTGTATTGCGATTCCCCACCTCTTAAAGTATCGAAGGCGATACCCATATCGATTTTTTAAATTTTCTCATCCACCATCTTTGATTTCCCGTCCGCCATCTTGGATCACTAAATAAATTTCATTTTATTAATCAGCGTCCCGAAAATCTCGAAAACGATACTCATATAGATTGTATCCTATTCGTTTAGCCTTTTTTTGCCCTTGACCAAACCCTCCCCCTTCTCGTTTGACCATTTTATTATTTTTGTCTGGCCTCTAAAAGTTGTGGGGTAATTTTATAAAGCCTATAGCCTTTTGGCATAATTGGGCTATCATAGGCAATAACAATTTTTAAAATCTGACTGCTAGTTTCTGAGATAAGCCGACATTATCTTTTAGCCTTTTTAGCCTTTTGCCCGGCCCCAAAGGGTCGAAGCTTTATGTTATATAGCCTATAGCCTGCCGGAATAACTGGGCTATCGTATACAAAAAGAATTTTTCAGATCCGACCGGTAGTTCCTGAGATTAGCGCGTTCAAACAAACAAACAAACAAACAAACTCTTCCGCTTAATTATATTAGTACTAGCTGACCCAGCGAACTCCGTATCGCCTTTTTAAGAGTTTTTATTTAATTCCCTTTTTTCCAATCTTCTTTGCCAAAGTAACCATTGCCTTAGCGCTTAATCTCTTATCATTACAGAGTCTATAAATGATGAACAAACAAAAATAGATTTTTATATAATATTGAATTCCCCATTCCTTAAAATATCGGAGACGATACCCATAGCGACTTTAAAAAAAAATCCCGTCCACCATCTTTGATTTCCTATCCGCTATCTCTGATCACGAAATAGATGTTGTATTTGGATTCACCATCCCTTAAATCATCAGAGACGATACCCATATTGATTTTTAAAATTTTTCCCATCCTCCATCTTTGATTTCCTGTCCGCCATCTTGAATCACGAAACAGATGTTGTATTTGGATTCCCCATCCCTTTAAACATCGGAGACGATACCCATATTGATTTTTTTTTAAATTCCATCCTCCATCTTTGATCACGAAATATATGGTGTCTTTAAATTCCCCATTGCTAAAAATATTGGCAACGATACCCATATCGAGTCTTAAAATTTAAAAAATCCCGTCCGCCATCTTTGATTTCCTATCCGCCATCTTTGATCACGAAATAGATGTTGTATTTGGATTCTCCATCCCTTAAATCATAAGAGACGATACCCATATTGATTTTTTAAATTTTTCCCATCCGCCATCTTTGATTTCCCATCCGCCATCTTTGATTTCCCATCCGCCATCTTTGATTTCCCATCCGCCATCTTTGATCATGAAATAGATGTTGTATTTGGATTCTCCATCCCTTAAATCATCAGAGACGATACCCATATTGATTTTTTTAAATTTTTATCATCCGCCATCTTTGATTTCCCATCCACCATCTTAAATCACGAAATAGATGTTGTATTTGGGTTCCCCATCCCTTTAAACATCGGAGACGATACCCATATTGATTTTTTTTAAATCCCATCCGCCATCTTTGATCACGAAATATATAGTGTCTTTGAATTCCCCATTGCTAAAAATATTGGAAACGATACCCATATCGAGTTTTAAAATTAAAAAAATCCCGTCCACCATCTTTGATTTCCAATCCGCCATCTTTGATCACGAAATAGATGTTGTATTTGGATTCTCCATCCCTTAAATCATTAGAGACGATACCCATATTGATTTTTTAATCTTTTCCCATCCGCCATCTTTGATTTCCCATCCACCATTTTGAATCACGAAATAGATGTTGTATTTGGGCTCCCCATCCCTTTTAGCATCGCAGACGATACCAATATTGAGTTTTTAAATTTTTCCCATCCGCCATCTTTGATTTCCCATCCGCCACCTTTGATCACGAAATAGATGTTGTATTTCGATTCCCCACCCCTTTAAATATCGAAGGCGATACCCATATTGATTTTTTAAATTTCCTCATCCGCCATCTTTGATTTCCCGTCCGCCATCTTGGATCACTAAATAAGTTTCATATTATTAATCAGCGTCCCGAAAAACTCGAAAACGATACCCACATAGATTGTATCCTATTCGTTTAGCCTTCTTTTGCCTTTGACCCAACCCTCCCCCTTCTCATTTGACCATTTTATTATTTTTGTCTGGGCCCTATAAGTTGTGGCGTAATTTTATATAGCCCATAGCCTTTCGGAATAATTGGGCTATCATAGGCAATAACAATTTTTAAAATCCGACTGCTAGTTCCTGAGATTAGCCGACATTATCTTTTAGCCTTTTTAGCCTTTTGCCCGGCCCCTAAGGGTCGAAGCGTTATGTTATATAGCCTATAGCCTTCCGGAATAACTGGGCTATCGTATACAAAAAGAATTTTTCAGATCCGACCGGTAATTCCTGAGATTAGCGCGTTCAAACAAACAAACAAACAAACAAATAAACAAACAAACTCTTCCGCTTTATTATATTAGTATAGATAGATATTAGTATAGATTACGTAAAGATACTTTAATATTTTTTTTTATATTTGATACAAATCTCCTTTATTGGGCGGATACTTCCATAGTTGTCGTTTTAACTGTTTAAGAAATATAACTGCAAAAAGTATTTACACATACAAACTACTTTGTAAAGACTGTGTTATCCGGTATCTGTGCTTTAGTTATTCTTCTGTGGGTATCTGTGACGTTTCGCTAGATCGGCCAATATGGCGACTGTGATTTGTCTGTCAGAACCTTAGACTATATATTATATAGAACCATTAGAATTTAACAAAATACTCGACAATCCAAATTTTGCGGATATATGTTGTCGACTCGATATCTTTATTTTTTAATGTTTTATTATTCAGGTAAGGTTTCGATGTAATCCTTGACGAAATAAAAAGTATCGACATCTGTTAGAATCTTTGGGAGTTAACAGATAATTGTGACTGTCAATTAATTATAGACAAATAATTTGCAATATAATAAAATTGCGACTATAATTAAAGATCTAAACTATCCTATCTCTCAAGTTGGACCAGACTGCTCACGGTGTGCCAATTTAATTTAAAATCGGTTAAGTAGTTTAGGAATCCATCGCGAACAAACATCGTGACAGGAGATTTATATATATTAAGATACAGATGAGCGTTATTTTTAAATGCAATACCCACACTAAGAGAAAAAGATGGGAGACTTTAAAACATTCAATTAACGGACAAAAATAACACAAAACAGCAATTTGTTGATCACATTAACTCCATATAAACCTTTTCGTCACTTACTTAATACTTAGGTACCTAATTGAGGTTGCAAATCAAAAATCCGATGGGTATTTCCCGAGATTAGCGCGTTCAAAATAAACTCCTCAACTTTATCATATTCATGGACAGATCATCAAAATAATTGTAGCAAACATTAATACAAACGGTTCGTATAGAATACGCAGTAATGATTGTTAAGAATGTTGATGATCACAATCTCTATAGTCTCTATAGAAGATAACCGTATACTTTAACGACTTATTATTTTAACTAATAATCCCATATTGTACCAATCATTGGGAACATTTTTTACTTTGGCACCATACCTGGGAAATTACTGGTTCAGGAGATATTGAAGCTCAAAGTCACTATGCATTTTTCTTATTAGGTAGGTACAAAATCGATACAATTACCCCGCCAATTTGTTCTATAGATATCCTATGCACCCATGGATAAGTAGGTATTTCGGGAATTGCACGCGCGTACATTTATTTGAAGTTTAAAAAATGTGTCCACTTAAAAAAGAAACGTTTCCCCAGTAAAATTTTTGCTTAGTAAGACGTGGCATGATGTCCATAACGAGTACACTTCGGCCTGGTGATGGGTTTTCTGACACTCTGTATAGCAGGGTTGTGGGGTGGTCCGTGTCCACCCCAGTATGGTTTAACCCAGAATTTTGGTATTCGTATCAAAATTCTGTTGTGAACACCTAAGAAACATCACATCAGTGTTTTATATGACCTAATCCCACTCTTAAAAGTAACCATAAAAGCAACAAACAACCTTAAAAGCATCCATTATAAAGGATTGTTTAATATAATACCGCTGAAGGAATAAGATAGGACACCAATCAAAAAACTATCTTTATTGTGGAAACAGGAGATGATGACTGCACAGTTGGCGTAGTGGTTTAAGCGGCCGTCTCACCGCTTGACACTGCGCTGAAGTGTTGTGGGTTCGATTCCCACACGAGACAACACTGAAAGACATAAATTGTTGTTTCGAGTCTGGGTGTTCATTGTGTCCGTTAGTTGTATGTTTGTAAAGTCCCCCCGAGACAGGATTTAGTCCTAATGCGGGAGTTGTCTTTATAAAAACAAAAAAAAAACAAAGTATTACTTAATATTACACTCCTAATTAATAAGATAGGGAGACCAATCAAAAAAATATATTATTGTGAAAACAGGAGAAAAAAGTTTGTTTGACAATCCGTTGATAAACCCACTAAGGTTTGCCAGAAAGTACCCAATTAATATTGGTAGATCTAAGATTTCCATTTATACTACATTGGAATAGGGAAATTATACAAGTATTTTTTTTATAGTCTCACGCCTGTATCCCTGAAGGGGTAGGCAGTGGTGTAATATTACACCCACATTTCGCCATGAATTTTAAGTCCCACGTAATAGGAGGCGAGCCTATTGCCGTATCGGGCACATTACTCCGTGCTGCTACTGAGAATTTTCCTAACGGAAAAACCAATAACACTTTGCCCGACCCGGGAATCGAACCCGAGACCTCCCAATCCCACGCGCACATTTATGCCGCGAGAGCAACGAGGCAGTCAGACAAGTACTTTTATCTAGTGAAACATGTCAAAATAATAGTAGTTACATTCATCAACTAATGTTAAAACATTATTTAACATTTTTTATCGTCAATTTATTGATAATAAGTATTCTACTTGACAGCAAAACACTATGACGTCACTACGTCATATTTCATACAAAGCCCTTGGCAAAGGTCGTTTTTGACATTTCATTAAAAGTGCTTGATTTGACTAGTTGGGAACAACCCTATTCATAGGTTTACCAGCTATTACCTACGTTAGTTTAGTGGAAAGTCTATAGACTGTCACGTAGGGGTGAAGATTCGAAGACCCGCAGTAATCACCACTGACCACTGACTTTCTAAATGTAAGAGTCACTAAACTAACCCTCGAGTCTCGTGACATATTTAAAATCATTTATTTTTTATATCGTCACGCCTGTATTCACGAAGGAGTAGGCAGAGGTGTAGTATTACACCCACATTTCACCCCATGAAGTTTAGGTCCCACATAATAGGGAGCGAGCCTATTGCAGTCCCCGGGTGTAACCAGAATCCGTGCTGCTACTGAATTAGAAAAAACTAATAATTCGGAAAAATCAGTAACACTTTTTACCCGACTTGGAAATCGAACCCGGGACCCAATCAGCAGAAGCATACGCTATCCACTGGACCACGGAGGCAGTCAGTATTTAGTTAATGTTTTGAAAAAATGGCGACTTAAAACAAATTTTATCCGAGCAACAGAGCAAAACCTATCTATCAAACTATCGAACTCACACAACACTATAAGCCACCCATTAACAAAAAGAATATCTCGCAATCAAATTAGAAATGTATAAGAAACACGTGTATTGCTATGTGCATTAAAATATATAATCACTTATCAAATAATTTCCAAAGTTTACCCATTATGACATTTAAAAAGACATTGTATAAACTTTTAGGTACATAGGGTTCCCACCAAGGTGCATAGGGTTCCCACCAAGAACTTAGGGTCCCAAGCCAACCTCACCTGCAAGTGGTGCACCTGCTGATCAACGGACGAGGCTCTGGCAAACAAAATATCCCGATAAGCGGCAATAGGCTCGCCACCTATTACGTGGGATCAAAAAACTGGCGAAAAGTGGGCGTTTAATATGCCTCTGCCTACCCCTTCGGGGAAACAGGCGTGAGTCTATGTATGTATGTATGTATGTATTATATAATTCTATGCTTATTCCATAATAATTTAATGTCATTTAGTTTAATCTTCTTACTTGTAATTGACATAATATTTGCACGCCATACTTGGCAAAACATGTGTAAACAACAACATTTGTAACAACCATTTCACCATGTTTTAGCAAATAAACCATTATTATTATTATTAGAAAAATACCATTTCACAACCCATAACCCTCCAATTACTACCCAACACACATCGACCGTATCTAATATAGTTCCACTAACATTTCTTAGTTTGTGTTACAGCGGCCATAACTTGTGTGTTACGACAGACCTCCATAAATGTCCACCGATAACTGGAAAATATACGTCAGATATATCAACTGTGTAGCCGTCTGTTTGGACAAGTATTGAACGAAACTATTGGACTTTAATATAATAACATAACATAACTTCACGGCTTTATCTCCGAAGAGGTAGACAGGGACACATCTGCCTCACTTCACCAGTTATTTTTCGGTCCCAATGTAATATAGGGGCCGAGCCATTTGCTACCTAGAGGGCACATTATTAAGCGAGCGATATTGTTTTTAGGGTTCCGTACCACGAAATGAAAAAACGGAACCCTTATAGGATCACTTTGTTGTCCGTCCGTCTGTCAAGACCCTTTTTTTTACATAACTTCGAAAAGTCAGAGGGGTACCTTGGGAACGAACCCGAGATCATCGTCTCTTCAGTCCTTTACGTACACCACTGGGCTATCGCCGCTTTAAAATAACAAAATAGTCAAAATAAAGATACTAAGTAGGTATAGGACCTTGATATATTATGTTTAAAGCCAACCCAGTAGGGATACGAAGACCAGTCGTCTTACCAATTTTTAATGCCAATTTAAAATAGAAGTCAAAGGCTCAAAGGTAAAATGTTGCTAAAACCCCCAATCGTATTGATACACATACAAATATCATACAATCATAATTTTTTTATCACGTGATGACGTACTTATTCAAAGTGTCACCATCAAGATGCAATAAGAAAAAAATCAGGTGGCGTCCAAGTAGTTTAAAAGGAAACTTCAAGTTATATTTCCCGAGAAATTACCTTACCAATAAACGTAAAAGATCAAACAAAGCCTGTAATAGGAACATTAACCCTTTCACGACCAAGGGACACCGGTGTCCCAAAAAGATTTTGCTACCCACAAAAAAAATTGTGCGTTTTTCATGGTTATATTTGTAAATTACATGTTCGTATTAGTACCCACTATTATAATTTTGATTTTGTAATACCCTCAATTATTTATGATAATAGAAACAGTCATTGCAATTTAGATGTTTTGATGTTTCACAAAAAGATTTTTCTCAGTGTGCTAAATAGATATATTTGTGCCTACAATCATAGTATTTTATGTTTACAAACTTGCATGGTAAGTAATTTCCTGATTTATTTATAAATAAAACACAATTTGTAAAGGTACGTTTACCTATAACTCGTAAAAGGAAAGGGACACCGGTGTCCCTATGGTCCTGAAGGGATACAATCAAACACATTTACTCACAACAGTAAAACCGTATGTTTTATATATTTTCTACAAAAACAATATTTTCTATTATTAGATTATGATGAGGAAAGGCCAAGGAATTTTTGAGCTGGATGAGCAGTCTGTTCGCCAAATCTTATTGGCAGATAACAGTGACGAAGAAGATGCCTTGCAACTAGATGAAGAAGACCAAATATATCTGACACAAGACGACGACCAAGGGGCTACTTACGTAGAGATAGACAGTTCTGCTGCTCAGTCTCAATCTACAGTAAGATCACAGTCTCCTCAACCTTCAACATCAACCGCAGAACCCGTAGCCGTAGAGGATAACCGTAACGTAGTAACTTTCAAATGGAACCAAAGAACATACAAACCGAACAACTTTGAGGCGGTAGATTACGAGTTTGGAAAAGTGCAAGTCTGTACCCAAGTAGACAAAGATTCACTCACACCTTTTGATATTTTTAAGGAGGTCACAAATTTTGATCTCCTGTTACAACACGTTGTGAAGGAATCTGTGAGATATGCTCATCAGAATGGTCGTGAATTCACAGTTAGCAATGAAGAGATGAATGCATTCTTAGGCATAAACCTGATTATGGGCTACCATATACTGCCGTCAATGAGAGATTACTGGTCTACTGAACCAGATATGGGTGTGCCTTACATATCCAACATTATGCCAAGAACAAGATTTGAAGATATTCGCCGCAACTTACACTTTTGCAATAACGAAGAGCAGAGTGGGCCTGGCAGTCCCGACTATGATAGAGCGTACAAAATAAGACATGTAATTGATCATTTCAATAATGCCTTTCAATATGCGCTCAATAATACGGTTTGTCAATCTATTGATGAACATATGATTAAGTTCAAAGGTCATAATGCAATGAAGCAATACATAAAAAATAAACCAGTAAAATGGGGCTTCAAATTGTGGTGCAGATGTGATGCAACTACGGGTTACTTGTTCGAATTTGATTTGTACACCGGAAAACGAATTTCTGGACCCGAATATGGTTTAGGTGAATCGGTAGTACTCCAGCTGACAGAAAAAATCAAGGGTTTAGGCTGCGAAGTTTACATCGATAATTTTTTTAATTCACCGTTATTACAGCATGTGTTGATTGATCGTAACACAAAAAGTTGTGGCACTGTACGCACTAATCGAAAAAATATACCGAAGAACGCACCGGCTGATAAAGCTATGAAGCGTGGTGACATTTTTACTACGAGTTTCAATGGCATATCGTATGTGAAATGGATGGACAATAAAGGGGTTCATTTACTGACTAACTTTATTCCTCCTATGGAAAAAAGTACTGTAAAACGTCGTAAGGCTGGATCTGGAGAAAAAATTGATGTTCCCTGTCCTTTAAGTGTCATCAAATATAACAAAAATATGGGTGGTGTTGATCTGATGGACCAGCGAAAGGTTGCATACGAGTTAGATCGTCGATCCACAATAAAATATTATCTGCGTCTATTTTTGACCTACTGGATATAGCAGTAAATAACGCCTATACTGTCTATACAAAACTACATTCCAGCCACAATACTGAAGGTGTTCTCTTGACCAGCTTGCAATTTAGACAAGTGGTCGCTCGAAGCTTGATAAATGAATACACTGTACGCCAGAGAGCTTTACCTAGCTCTGTAACAACTGCAACACGCAGGTCTTTGAAGCGGCCATTATCGACTCATCAAATGGAAAAATCTCATCTTAGAAAGAGGTGTGTAAACTGTGCTAAAAATAAGAACGAAAACCGTACAAATAATATTTGTACTTCATGTAATATTCACCTTTGTTTTACAAAAGATAGGAATTGCTTTGCTGAATATCATACATCATAAAGAACAAATTAAGATTATAAAACATTAATTCATAGTATTACCTAACACTGTTATCTTTTGACTGCATTATATTATATGTTCTGAAGAAAAAAAACATTTATTTCTATAAAAAATTGTCATGTTTAGTTGTAAAGAAAGTAGATAATTATTTTCCATTAGTGACCGTAGGGACACATATGTCCCAAGAAAATTCGCGAACTTTTCCTGAAAATTCATTAATTTTCTTTTTAAATTATATTTTTGTAACACCAAATTATTATTATTTTATAACCTAAATCGTATTTACTTTCATATTAACCTTATGGTCCTGAAAGGGTTAAATACCTACTTTTAAACACAATACCTTGTAAATTTCCATTAAATTTGCCAAAGAGTCACAAAACTTTGGTCTTTGTTCTTATCCACGAAATTTCGCTTGTTAGGACTTGTTCAGATTGAATTTGGAGTTTCGGATCGCCTTCGTACCAAGAATAGGTTTCTGAATTAATTTCAGATAGGCTTTGTATTGAATTTGGATTAAACATCGCCTCAAGCTCTTGTAGAATGCGGCTTTGGATTCTATATCAGAATTGTTCTGAGCAAAGTGTTAAAGTGTCGTACTTTTGGCATCGAATGTTATACCAGACAAATCCTCTGAAGAGGAGGAGAGTTCGTCTCACTAAAACCACTGCGGTGTCCTCGATATCCTGTACCAGGGGAACCTGCGAATCGCGGTTAGCATACCTACATTAGTCCTGTCCTGCCTTTTAGTACTAATGTGAAGAAGGAAGGATACCTCCTTCACTGTGACCCCGCCGACTTATAAAAAACATGATAAGACAGTAAAATTCTCCATACAAAAATTTCCCACGGCAATACCCGTAGCGTCATCTAACAACACCAAAGTACGATGAAGGGTGAACAGTACTGTTAAATCCGTAAATAGGCTATAGCCGTAGGTTGTACAAATTCAGTGAAATCAGGTTGTGCCATCTCTGGAGGTTGAAGGGTTCTTCAGCGTTAATTTGAGGTAATACAGATGTACTCAAAGATGAATTGTCATTATTACTGTCAGACGAATAATTATAATGGTTACATGGTGAAGAAGAAGAATCCGAAAAAGATGTGCAATAGTCAACGTACGGACCCGTACTCTCCTCCATCATCGTAGTAAGGATCCTCATCACTCGTTTCCGGTGTTGAGACTTCTTCTAGAAGCCGTTTGATGCGGTTTTCATCATCCATGTAAAACAAAATAGAACGATTTGTTTCCACGTAATTTGTACCTAAAATGGCAATTTTCTAATATTTTTTTCAGACTAACATCAGTACAACTATATAATTAGTCATTATAATTAACACTCACCTTCTTGAATTAATTTTGTCACTTTCTTACCGTCAGCGACAGAATTTCTTCCGAACGCACGCGGCGCGACACTACTCAACGCGTCGCTAATGATTACACACAATAATACACGGTCATGACCGTAGCGTGCGTACAGACACTGCCTAAATGTTGCTCACACAGAAACATTTTCAGTGTATGTTTGTGTGCATTATAATGCTTCTACGTACAAGAAAAAATTATATGATATGACGGTAGTCCTATTTTGTATGTACATTCTTTAGAAATTTATCTGCAGAGGCCGTACTGTTTGGTAAAGTCTAAAAATAAATAACTGCGGCTGACGCAGTTATTTATTTTATTTTTTTACTGTCGTATTATGCAGTCTAATTTTTTACGGTCTATACCGTCCGTCCCGCAACGTGTTAAATAATCGTACCTACAAAATTTCAATCACAACCATCTCACAGCAAAAATATAAAAAATATATCGCCAATTCGAATATTTTTATGTATAAAGCAAACTAACAAAATCCAACTAGTTTCACATAAAAAAATAAGTTATAAACTACAACTACAATTCACATTTTATTGTTTTCAGAACCATGGCGCGATTCAGCTTACTTCTGATAGCTTGCACAATATTCACACTGCCTTTAATAGCAAGAACTAATGAAGACAACCCGCTTTTCGACCTGGCGTCTTCGCTACTACAGAATATGGGAGGTGCGGGTGCAGGAGGCAATAATATCGATGGGTTAGCAGCCATCGGCAGCGTTCTTGGCAATTTGATGCAAGGAGATAATGCCAAGAATCTTGGCGCTCTGCTTGGACAAAATGGCGGGGACAACGCTGGAGATTTGTTATCTGGTAAGTTTGTTTTTTATTTATTTATTTTATAGTCTCACGGCTGTATCCCAGAAGGGGTGGGCAGAGGTGTAAATATTACACCCACATTTCACCATGAATTTTTAGGTCCCACGTAATAGGGGGCGAGCCTATTGCCGTTACCGGGCACATCACCAGACTCCGTGCTGAGAATTCGAAAAAACCCAGTAACACTTTTGCTCGACCCGGGAATCGAACCAGGGATCTTCGATCAGCCTACTGCTGATCGAAGATCCCGGGTTCGATTCCATACGCTTTCTCATACGCTATCCACTGGACCACGGAGGCAGTTTGTTTTTTAATTTATGACAATACCGACAAGTGCATGAGTGTACCTAGGGCTAGTCCTAGGTTAGATATAACTAGGCCAATTTTGATGATGATGATGTCATATAAAGCTATGTACACCTATCTATACTTGCAAGCGTCGCGTTAGTGTAGTTGGAAAAAAACATAAATCTTTCGAAATCATACCACATAACATAACTTCAGGACTTTTATCCCCGAAGGGGTAGGCAGAAGTGTATTACACACCCACTTTTCGCCAGTTATGTTGATGTAATAGGGGGCGAGTCTATTGCCATCTACCGGGCACATTATTAAGCGAGCGATAATTAACGTTTCTAATACACAAATAACTTCGAAAAGTCAGAGGTGTGTGCCCGGGGTACCTGGGGATCGAACCAGAGACCATCGTCTCGGTAGTCCGTTACGTACGCCACTGGGCTATCGCCACTTTTTTTCTTTCGAAATTCTTTCTGCGAAAGTTATTGAGAAGAATGGATCTTGAACTACTGAACGGATTTTGATGAAACTATGCAGAAATATAGCTTATACATCAATATAGCACATAAGCTATCTTTGGTTGCGATAACTGACACACATCCGGGCGAAAAAAAAATGATTTTAGATTCATCATCGGCCCTTTATACTGTCCCACTGCTGGGCACGGGCCTCTTCTCACTATGAGAAGTTTAAGGCCATAGTCCACCACGTTGGTCATGTGCGGGTTGGCAGACTTCACATGTATTTCGAGAACATTATGGAAAACTGTCAGACATGCAGGTTTCCTCACGATGTTTTCCTTCACCGACTAGCAAGCGATAATTAACAATTTAATACGCACTTATCTCTGAAAAGTCATTGACGACCGGTTGGCGCAGCGGGAGTGTAAGCGACTGCAACGCCGAAGGTCGCGAGTTCGATTCCCGCTCAAGTCAAACATGCATGAACATGGATGTTTGTCTTGGTCTGGGTGTTTCTATGTATGATATGTATATGTATACATATTTACAAAAAAAAAGTATATACCTATGTATGTTTATCCATTGTCTAGTACCCATAACACAAGCTCTGCTTAGCTTGGGACTAGATGGTGTTGTGTGAATGTGAAAAAAAAAAATTGGTGCGTGCCATGGATTCGAAACCGAGACCCTCTGCGTAGCAGTCTGTCGGTCTCTTAACTCGGCTATCGCTGCTTCTTGTCGGTCTCTCCACTCAGCTATCGCTGCTTCTGATTGCTGATTTTACCTTTACTTCAAATTAAAAATTACATACTAGAGTATATATTTTAAAATCTTCAAAATATTTTATTCAGCAAACAGCAAAATGATCTGACCTAGATTTTCTTTCATAAGACGCCGAACTACATTCTCACTTTAAAAGGCAAACAATACCCGGCAAACAATTTGCCAACACTAGTCCGCCATTTTTTTTTATTTTAAGGCTATGCTGTTCAGGAAAATTAAACATCGCTGAAATACGGTAGTTTTTTCTATTCTCGATATCTCGCACCGAAAATTTGTATTACATACTGGAGGTAACGCCTTCGATATTATGTTTCCTTGGCAATGTAATGCTAGGAAAATTAAACCATGCCTATGTATAGCAATAAAAATACTAATGGAAGGAAAGAGGAACGCATCCTCGGATTGCCCAACGGGCAACGCCTGAGCAAACTTGGCTCAAGTTTGAGCCAAGTGTGCTCAGTCGTTGTCCATCGGTCCTGAGAATGCCTCGTGGAGAGGCGAAACACGTGTCGAAGCATGTCGGCGCATAGAGCGGGATCACAGATCTGCTCTGTGAGCGGGATACTGCACGTCAGGTATTTTCCTTGAACCCATTGCCGCATTATTTCATATATCTCTTATCCTTTGTCTTTAGAGGAGTTCGGTATTGTCAACCTTTTTCTATTGCAATAGTTGGGGTGGGCAATCCGAGGGTGCATGGTAGGTTCCTCTTTCCTTCCATTAGGTTACAATCGAGTTCCGCCAAGTAACGCCTGTTTCAATCAACTATAATAAAAATACTGTTTAACTAAACCAACATATTTCCACAGGTCTCGGCAGTCTACTCGGTGGTCAAGACGGCAAAATAGACCCAGCATTAGTCGGCTCCATGGTCTCAATGTTCGCCCAGCAGATGACTACCACGACCGAGAAACCGAAAAGGCAGAAACGGGAGAAGACAGAAGGAGATTTTAACTTAGAAAGCATGATGAGCTTAGCTTCTGGTCTTCTTGGAAACAAGAATGCAGGAGGTGATGGTGCTGCAAGTATTCTACCACTAGTAATGAATGCTATCAGTGCATTCTCTGATACAGAAGCTCAGAAACGTGCTGATGATCACAAAGACCATGCGTCATTCCTGCCACCATTTTTGGAGAAGGCTCATTTGTATTGGGATATCTTCATCAACTCGGAGTTAGGCAAGACTCTTTGGGAGAAATCTGGCCTGAAGAAGGTACTGAAGGCGTTTACTGGTGCTGACGGCAAGCTGAGTTTCGAGACGATGTTCAAGAACTTTGAGAACCATTCGTTTAGACGGCACTGGATCAAGGCCGCTGCGAAGTATTTAACTGATATGGTGATGTGGGTAGCGAAACCCGAAGTTTACAACAGGTAATTGAAAATACATACATACATACATAACTTCACGCCTTTTATCCCCGAAAGGGTAGGCAGAGGTGTATTACACCACCACTTTTCGAACCTATTGCCATCTACCGGGCACATTATTAAGCGAGCGATAATTAACGGTTTTAATACACACAACTTAGAAAAGTCAGAGGTGTGTGCCCAGGGTACCTGGGGATCGAACCCGTCCGTTACGTACACCACTGGGCTATCGCCGCTTTTTTTTCTTTCACTTAAGCTATCTTTGGTTGCGATAACTGACACACATTCGGGCGAAGGAAACTGATTTCAGCTTAACTTCAAATTAAAAATATATTTTAAAACCTTCAAAATATTTTACTCAACAGCAAAATGATCTGACCTAGATTTTCTTTCATAAGACGCCGGACTACATTCTCACTTTAAAAAGCAAACAATTCACGGCAAGCAATCTGCTAGCACTAGTCCGCCATTTTATTTCTTATAAGGCTACGCTTTTCAGGAAAATTACACATCCCTGAAATACGGTAGTTTTTTCTATTCTCGCATTGATTTGTATAACATCAATTTTAGTAGTAGGGCATAGAATACTTATCTACATCAAACCCATATTTTATCAGTCATCATCATCATTCAAACCCCCAATGTATTGGGGGTGATGTGGGTAGCGAAACCCGAAGTTTACAACAGGTAGTTGAAAATACATGCATACATAACTTCACGCCTTTTATCCCCGAAGGGGTAGGCAGAGGTGTATTACACACCCACACTTCGCCAGTTATGTTTCGGTCCCAATGTAATAGCGGGCGAGCCTATTGCCATCTACCGGGCACATCATTAAGCGAGCGATAATTAATTAATATAATCTTCTTAATATATAAAATCCTTGCGTTACTGACTGACTGACAGACACGCTACAGCCGAAACTATTGGGCGCAGGAAGCTGAAATTTGGCATGTATGTTCCTTGGGGACTGTAGGGGTGCATTAAGAAGGGATTTCCCGAAATTTCCACGGAATCGGCCAAAACAGGTAAATTTAAAAAAAATGCAGGCGTAGCTGCTAGCGTCCTCTAGTTGAAAATAAAACTTTAAATACAGTCAACTCTATTCTCCCGGCAGTAATTGCATGGATGACGTGGTGGATTTAGTGTTGCTTGCTGTTTGTGGGTTCGAATACCACGCGGAACAATAGGTACTTTGTGTGATCCACCAATTTTGTTTCGAGTCCAGCTATTATTTTTCGTGTTGATTGAATGTTTGTAAAGTCATACAGTAAAGAAATTATCCTTCGCCCTTTCATATTTTTGCTAGTGCTGCACTCCAAATTCCTATTACGCAAAGCTATCAACTTATGAAAGTTTGTGATGACACTGATGACCAATGATTGGATGTAGTGGGCTGTTCTTTCACGCACTAGCCGCAGATCGATCTTCGAGGAAAATAACATAATATTAATGCATCAGATTCGCATAAAGACAATTTTTATCTCGGTAACCGAAACCCATGCAGGCAGAGCCGCGTGCTAATCTAGTTAGTAAATTAGTACTAAAATTTGTTCCAAGTCTGCGCACTTTTCGTTCATTATTAGTTTGTGACTCCGAGTCTCGTGGCCTAATTTTGAAGAGGCAAAGTTTCTGCCGATAGATGTGGCGAAGTCCTTTAACTAAACACGTGCTAATGACAGTGATCTATGGTTTCTGTTCGTAACTTCGTGTGCTGGATGGAATAGGATAGTAAAAAGTATCTAAGTACTATAGGGAATAATTATCGCTACTGATCTTTCTACTACTAATATTATGAACGAAATTTTTGAGGATGGATGGATATTTTTGTTACTCTTTCACCCAAAAATACTGAACACATTTTGATGAAACTTGCTTTATTATAGCTTATACTATAAGTCCTATTATACCTTTTGCCGCGATAGCCGATACTCACGCTGGCTGAAATGTAAATGGAACCTAGTATTATAAATGTAAAAGTGTGCATTCTCATATTTTTATGTGCGGCTGAACTGAATTTGACGTATTTGGGAATACAAAGATATTGGCCCTGGCGAGAATGACAAAGGCTAATACTTGTTGAAGCGAAAATAAGAGTTTAAGGGGTCTAAGTAGTGGTAAACAACACTTTCTGAGAACCAAAAAAGCGATTTGGATTCTAATATTCTTAGTGTATATACCTAGGGTAGACCGAGGCGAATCGGATCACTTTTTATTTGAGGACATAAAAATCATATAAAGTGTAATATATGTAACTTTATTGGCCAAAACGGTAAGCAGTAATTATTTAGCTACATATTAAACATTTCAAAACTAAAATAACTCATAAATTGTGCAAAATATTAATCAAAATTAAAAAAAAGAGAAATATCCGAATCGCCCCAATTATCGGGGCGAATAGGATCATACATAATATTAAGGTTTTCTCAACATTATAAGCTTTTGCATAATTGGCAATATGAAAAAAATTAATAATCAGGACAATATTAATTACTAAAACAAAAATCACATGGATACGGGCCTTCTTTCCCACCCAGACCAGCACTTTTTCATGGCACCATTCTTTACGTGATGGTGGATGAATATTTTTTTTGACGTGACAACGTCTTATAAATTGGTTTGCCGGGTGACACTTCAAGAAACTGCGTTACGCTCCGCTCACGTTATGCGCTCACAATGAGAGCGAGTGAGAGGCACGCGTCCCGCCTAAGAGCGAGAGAGACAGACATAAAAAGTTAAAGGCACGCGTCTTTCATCCTTCTTCCTACTATACGAATGAATATTCACATTAAAATTATTTTACCACTCAAAGTCGTTGTCACGTAAAACTTTCGCCCGTATACCGACTTTACAGGCAACCAATTTTTTTTTATCAGTAAATACAAAGCCAATCTTTGTGCTTCGCATTCTATTCTTATTCAAGGTGTTCTTTTATTATTCTTCGTCTTAATATTTTCTTTGGTATCAGTCTGTTTCTCCTTTTTTCACAGCTTTTTCGGCAGTTTTAAGTTTCTTCTTAGCATCTCTTTCGTCAAGATTAATCTTACACTGAGGTGGAGACAAATGCTATATTGGTTTTATTGTCTACCACGTGTCTTATTGACACCATTGGAGAGAGAAACTATTCTTTGTAAAATTGTGTGTCGAATTTTTTTAATCTCAGCAGCCCGACCCAAGATTAATTCTTAGGCCAGTACTTCACTTGGGGCTATAATTTTTGTTTGGGGACTATTTTCCTGCTTGTTGTCCTTATTGTTTGTCTTTTATGTGTGTGAACCATCTTGAATTGAATAAACATGCTTAATTATTCTTAAAAGTAAAATAAATAATTTTAAATAAGTGATCCGATTCGCCCCCGGTGACGCGATCCGAATCACCCCATATTGAAGACTTTTGAAATAAACATTTCACATATAAACCTATAATACTGTGCTTAAAAATTAAAATGTTTCCTAAAATAGACCTATTCCCGAACCGTTTAAGCTATATAACTCAAAGTTTTAACACAAATTCTTACATTAACACCGACAAATAGTAAGCATGTACTTTAGATGAGCGTGAAATTTGTAACACACACGAAAAGTTACTCTCTGGCGAGCGGCGCTGACGCTCATGTACTGGTCGGATCGAAACGCCACCGATGGCAGGAGGTGCGGGGTGAGAGTGGCTTGTGAGACGTCAGTAGCTGGTATTCCTTGTCAACGCTGTATTAAAAATATTCACAAATTTCTTATTTTGATCCGATTCACCCCCTGATCCGATTCGCCTCGGTCTACCCTACCTACGATGTTTTAATTTTTGCTTGTTTAAAGTTCCCTGCGATACAGAATTTATTCCAAACTAGACTTGGCCTTTGGAATTATACACCCAAACCGTTCTCAGGAATCACTATATCCATCGGTCAAAACCGTACGATAATCCGATAGGTAGTTTTTGAGTTTATCGTGTTCATAATGATCGACAGAAAGAAAGGAAAGGAAGGAAGGAAAGTATTTATTTATTTATTTATTATACACTTTATTGTACACTTATACAAATACTAGAGGACGCCAGCAGCTACGCCTGCTTTTTTTTTTTAATTTACCCGTTTTGGTCGATCCCGTGGGAATTTGGGGAAATCCCTTCATAGTGCACCCCTACGGTCCCCAAGGAACATACATGCCAAATTTCAGCTTCCTGCGCCCAATAGTTTCGGTTGTAGCTTGTCTGTCAGTCAGTAAGTAACGCAAGGATTTTATATATTAAGATTTTAAGGAAATTTACATAAAATACAGTACAATGGGCGGCCTTATCGCTAAAAGCGATTTCTACCAGGCAACCTTTGGATGGACATATTATTGGTAGGATAGAAATGGTAGTTGTAAGCGTACCAGTAAAGATGTATGTAGATATATATTATATTTAAATATATATATATAAGGTTATATAATACTTATAGATACATAGATATACATACATTAACAATATTTAATACATAATTATATACTTAGTAGAACGGGCAGAAACTAGAAATATCATAATGATAGATAGTACTCCTTAACTAAGGATTTGAACGTGCTTATCGTCTGAGCCTGTCTTATATGTAACGGTTATGCATTCCATATAGACGAACAGCTGTGACAGAAAACGATTTATCATAAAAGGTTGTGGAATGTATGTGTAGGTATCTTCAGTTTCAAATTGTCTGTAGTTTCTATAGTATAATAGGCAAAAAAGAGATATATTTTAAAGGAAAGTTTGGAATCAGGACATTATGCATGAATCGCCCAAGGTTTTATCTAATTACCTACGGTTATTATTTATATGAAAACTTTTAAACTTGCTATTTAAGTTTATCGACGTTTAATTGAACTCTAGCTTATAAAATTAACGCTATACAAGCGTACCTTTAAACTCTGCTAAATTATATTCATTGTTGTGCAGTGTCTATTTCAGTGGTAATATTAACACAGAACGTGACAGAACTAACTACAACTAATTATTAGTTAAGTATTGTCTTATCTGTGGTTAAGTGGTGAACAATATTGGTAGGAGCGTAACTCGTTTTGCTGTATTCTGACTATCAAAATGTATAATTTGTGTAGATAATAGTCATAGATTTAACACACTTTTTGAATAACAGAGACATTTGACTGAATACAACTGTGTTACCTGAAGCAAAGAGCTCAGATATTTACATAGAGGCGCATTTCCTATGGGCGCTCTGAAGACAAACTTTCTGTGACCCAAATTGCCGCTTAGCGTTGTGGCAGTCACGCTGTGACAGCTGTTTCTACGAGAGCAAGAGAGACGAACGTTCCTCGAGTGTATCTTAATTGCGAGAGCAAGAGGGACGGAGAACGACGCCAGTGCCTCTAACGGCGCCAACAACGAACTAAACTGGAGAATCTCCACTTGGAATCGGCACACGAAATCCTAAAGAACTGCGCTTCTATGTAAATCTGTATTCATTGCCTGAAGCTTCCATGTGATTAATGTGTCTATTTGTTGTCTATTTTCAACGTCCAACGATGATATTCTTACGTTACTGACTGACTGTCAGACAACGTACAAGCGAAACTACTAGGCGTATGAAGCTGACATTAAATTTGGCGAGATTTTATTCAAAAATACCTGTCCTAAGGGGTAAAATAGTCCCACTCGGGCGGAGCCGTAGACGAAGTTAAGTGTTTCATATAATTAAAGCGGACAACGTCTTCTTCTTTATTCAAGAATTTTCCACACTGAAGGAACTATAAATTCCTAATTTACAAACATTAGAAAACAATTATCATCAATAATACCTGAACTTGAATTAATTCCTTAACCACTTCCCCGTACCTACTGCTCACTCTACTGAAAACTACCGCAAATCTCATAATCTGAATACGCAAAGCTCATCAAAGTTACATCTCTTCTCCAGATACCTGATCACAGCGCAGTACGTCACGAACAGTTTCCTGGACACCCAGGGCTTCCCGAAGACCACGCACTTCAACGTGAAGAAACCTGAAAAGTCTCTCACAACCCTCATCAACTATGTGCTGAAGAAGTACCTGGATATGGACACTGACGTTCAAGAGTATGTCGTGCCCGCCGTCGAATATGTTAAGGTAGGCCAAAAATTATTATTCTTAGGATACAAGTAGCGTCCCAAGCAACGACAACCCAACCTACTAGACACCTAATGTTTTCATTTCTACCAACAAACAATTCTGTCAAAGCAGTGAGGTATGCGGGGCGAAGGGGGGCTTCAAAAATGCATTCTAATTGGCCGGTTCAAATTTGCGGTACGTCATAATTCATAACTAGTGTTGGGATTAGTCTAATGTAAGACGTATAAGTCTAAGTCTAACTACGTGTTGTCAGAAAGTGTTCGCCTTACGTCTGCCGTCTAGTAGGCTGTGTTGTCGTTGGTCCCAAGTCACTAACGAAGGAATACTAAGGCGGAGAACTAAGAGGATCCAGCCTTCCCCATAAGCATCTCTTTTGTTCCAAAGATAAATGTCTTTTTAGTGTTGCAGAAGGCAGGATAAGTTCTCCACAAAGTAGACCTACTATCTTGTTACGAGCGTGAGAAGCGATTGTATGCAAGATCGGTCAACCAAGACTGATCTTCATTGAGAGCCTTGGGGAAGACCTTTGTCTAACTGTAGATAGGCTGACATTATGGTGATGACTCTTAGAATTCTACATTTCAACTTATCTGAGTAAAATTTTTCCACAGCAAACCCTCAAAATGGCGGAAGCCAAGACGAAGACGATGTCATCCAGAGGTGATCACCACGCCATCGCTGACCGCCTGACAGACACCCTGAACCTGGAGGTCATTGAACCTGTCCTCAGGGTCTACAGAGCATACCAGCACTCGGTGAAAGCGCCACACTGCCAGGAACATCTAATGTGTCTGGTTAACAGGCATCATGACCAGGATAAGAAAGGTAAGATGCTCTTTTTCGTATTAGTGTGTGGTCAGCTTTGGTGTCGGAGTTTTGAAATCGATGGGCCTCCAACATGTCAACAGCTCTAGTCCTGAGACAAGAACTAGAGATGGCTGTACATCTGCAGCATGATAGCGCTCTGAGATGAACGCCAGATAATCGGTCACCCATCGAAGTACTGACCTCTTTGAACGTTCCTTTACTTTGCCGGTCTATTACGAACTGGACCGACGGCTTAACTTTAATTTTCGCAACCAAAGAATTCTAAATAACTGAGAATATCTAAAACCACCGCACTAGATACTTTGTCATAAGTTACAGATGTTTAAGGCTGTAAAAAACTAAAGACAGTATACATAAGTACTTACTAGATGTCCACTATAGTGGATACCCTAGTGAGGGCTAAATATGCTACGCAGATGGTCTCGAGTTAATGTTAAACTAAGTAATTATAGGGTCTATTGTATTGTATATTGCCATTCATTTCAACAAAACCGCTCTTTTGATTAAAACCCAACTCATCTAGCCTGACTAATTAACAGTTTAAAATTAGTTTTAAAGCCCAAAATTCGGGTAGCGAACTAAATACAACAAAATTATTACTCGATGGCTAATTAAAACATTCTAAAAGCTAAATAAACTGCGTATATCATGAATTCAGTAATAAATAGGATGAACTGGAATGTTATTTTAGCTAGCAAACGTTTCACCAGGCAAATGTTTCAGCGTAACTTAATACCAAAAGGTATGTTTTGAGTTTTGCTGCGAATTATTTCGTTGTGAATGTGTTTTGAATATACATAGGTACGAGTAACTATTGGAAATGAAAAGGTCATCGTGGTCGCTTCATTTTGTGATGTTGCAAGGCGTACCTACTTGAGCGCTTATTGAGGTATAGACATGGATAATTTCTTTCAATATTGAAATAATAACACGTCCGACTTGCCTGACTTCGACAAACTCTTCACGATTTAGTCCAAGAAACGAAACAAACCGTTTTTATACCGAAAATATACTTCTATTTGGTCGAAGGCAGACTTTGAAACCTCGACAACAATTACAACTAGAGGTACATTATAATTGCATTAAAACTAACTATAACTAAGTGGCTATTTACACATAAATTAAAACAATAATTTCTATACTTAAATAACTAACAAATAAAAGGAAATACATAAAAAAAAGTAAAAGCAGAATTTAAAGGGCGTCATGGAAATCCTCCACATCGCCATCAATTGGAAGCGTGCCCAGAATGCTGGCAGCATTGCCACGTTGTATGGCAATGCTGATCTTTTGTGCCAAATACAGGCCAACCTTCTGGTCACGCGAGGCGTCAACAAGTCTCTTTGAAAGATCTCTAAAAAGAGATCTCGCACTTGGACCCCATGGTCCCAACGTTTCAACTCCAAACGGCTCAAATACATAATCCCCTACTAGATTTATGTATTTGCGCCTTTTGAGAGTCTCCGCTGAAGCAGCAGCAGCGCCCGCACAACCCGCTGTGCTAGGAAGATGAGATGGCGCAAGGGTGTCGACACATGTTGCGTCCCACACCAAAGGCCTACCCAGCTTCCATGGCAGTAAAGACATACCGTCTGGTCTCTTACCATCGTCGCGTGCCAAGCCCTGAGGTTCAAGTTGGGCTGGAACGCCAGCGGTGACAAGAGCCCGACGAAGTATGTCATTGAGGTTGGCGTGTCGTGAAATACGACCTGCGCTCCTGCTACATGACAGACCATGGTGACCAAGGCTGTCGACAGCCTCTCCACAGTGACAGCGATGTGGAGAAACACATGGCGCACCTAAACGAAGGCAAGAAGCAATGCGGAAGGTCGTATCGTCCAACATGGTACCTATGTTGGGCGATGGCAGTGCCTGAAGCCAAAGCCCTGACTCCCACTCTCCCACAGCGAGCAAACGAGCACGCTCTGCAGCATTGGACGACGTACTTAAGAGATTTTCTCGTACCACGCTGCAAAGCGGCCCGTCCCAACTCCCACTGCCTCTGAGAAGATGGGATTCGGGGTAACTCGGTGCTTGGACAAGCCATTCTCCATGCATTCATGGCATCGGTCTTACACGGCACCTCAGAATTGACCAGTGTTGGTGCTAAAATTTTCCTGGTCAATTCTTCAGTGCTGTGGACCGAGGACAGGAATGCTGGTAAGCTTACGTCAGTAATTTTGCGAACGCCAAGGCCGCCCAGGCGTACAGGCAAGGACACCTGTAGCCACACTCGGTCGTTCAGGGCCAGATTTAGAATTTTGCTTAAAGTAATTTGTATAAGTTTGTCAATTTGGGCGAGTGCAGATGGGTTTTCCAAAAAGGGTACCTATATTACCTGTACCTATATTTGTTTATGAAATAGTCGACTAGAGATTGTTCGAAAATATTATACAAATTACCAATACCCTACTGCCTTTGTGGTCCAGTGGATAGCGTATGCGACTGCTGATTGGAGGTCCCGGGTTCGATTCCCGGGTCGGGCAATAGTGTTACTGGGTTTTTCCGAATTCTCAGTAGCAGCACTGTGTGTGAGTCTGGTGATGTGCCCGGTAACAGCAATAGGGTTGCCCCCTATTACGTGGGACCTAAAAATTCATGGCGAAATGTGGGTGTAATATTCCATCTTCGGGGATACATATTACAAAATAAATTAGCGGGTCTTAATCGCGTACAACTAACTTATTTTAGGTATAAATACCTATTTGGTTCCGAAGTTTCGCTCGTCTTGCACCGAGCGTGGTCGCGGAGAGACTGATGAGAGCTCAGCGTCGTCTTGTGGAAGTGCGGGTTTCGGCACCTACCCTAACTTGGTCTTTATTTAAGTTCGCAATGTCGGTACTCCGACATACTACAGTAATGACGTCTACACACTGTTGAGATTTATCACTGCGGCGGTGTTTACATTTGCTGATGACTGATACTTTTTAATAACATCGTTTTCATCTCATTCCAGGTATCCCCGGCTTCAAGGCTGGTCTGACGAAGCTGAGCAGTTTGGTCGCGTCCGCGGCGCTCAGCTTCCAACACGGCGGCGGGTTCTTCGACCTGTACAAAGCTATTCAAGAGGATGTCAATTGTGATGTAAGTATTATAATAGATGAACTACCACAGCCACAAATGGAATACTTAATTCGTTACCAGTACCGAAGAGTACAGCACAGAAAACGGTACTGTTCTCTTTGCTACTGGTAACTCTACTAGTGATAGAAAACGAAGTTGAAGTGCAGCGGCAAATTCAGGATTTCAGTTCGAGAGATAGAGGTTTTATCAAAGGGTGTACTGAAAAATAATTAGTCATGAAAGGACTCAGAAGATTTTGGAGGGTTGAGCTCCTTAAGGCACCAGTGGTGAATCCAGCCCCAAACATTTCACATCGGCGGATACATTACCGAGTGGAAAGACCTACCTAAGTACCTACCTAAGTTCTGTTGGTTTTCCACGCGGCTGATAACACCGATGTCAAGACACGCACATCGGCAGCCTGAACCTAATAGGGTGAGGTGACCGGTGTCATTTGTAACCCACAAATGCGGGTTAAGCTGAAAGGACAGGGATAAAAGTCCACCATTAGACCTGTGCTGTTATATAGCACCGAGATGTGGCCTGAGCAACACAATCAGAGTTGGAGTGTTTTCAGGACCAGGACATTGCAGATAAAATGCAAGAGAAATGCTTAAGCATGTTTGCGACGGCCTAAGTCAAAGTAATAGTGGCTTGAACATCATAAGGCCTGTTAGTGTTACCATAAGCATGTCTGTAAGGCTAGCCCGCCTTTGACGAACTCAAAGGCTGTGCTAGTTTTATTCATTTTCTTTTCTTCCAGGCTGCCTACCCAGCTGACTGCTCTTCGTTCCACGAGCACGAACTAAAGGTGACGACAGAAGTATACCACAGCGAATTATAAACTAATATTATAGTCAAACTTGTTAATATAATAGTACTTATTACCAGAGAAAAATTTCAAGTAAAATTTAACTTATAAGTTAGTTCATAAAGACACGATTTAGATATATTTATATCTTTTCAACGGACATCTTCTTCAATCTCAAGGCTTAAACATTTATATTTATTTGCTAATAACTTGAAAATCTAAGGTAGAGTCAGCAATATAAAATAAAAGCTACACAAAATAATTAATGTACATAATTTAGTACATCAGTTGTAATCACTACTGGTACATCTTATCCTATTTTTTAAGAATGAATGATCTAATGCAAATTGCATGTTATATAATTATGTATTTTTGCTGACAGACCTATTAACTTTTCGATAACTTGCTTTTGCATAACGTTAGCCAATGTAATTCAACATTCATGTTATGATTTCATATCATCTCACAACTCATTGGACATACTCAAACACACACACTTTCATTCACCTACACAATCACACTCACATAAACACACACTTTCATTCTCCAATACAATCACACTCACATTAACACACATATTCATCCATCTAAACAAGCACGCACAAAAACACAATTTCATCCACCTATACGATCACATATCACATTAACACACATCTTCATTCAATTACACAAACACACTCACTCACAATCAATCTCTCATAAACACACGCTTTCATTCAAATACATAAACACACATTCATCCACCTACATTAACATACACACTAACACAATGTTAACTCAAAATTTTAAATCGCTCACACTTGAACACTTCTCTAGATCATAATAAATTAACTATTATAGTAGGTATCATAAACCATTACGACAGACAGATGTAATAAAAATTACAATCAAACGTCATCAATATCATCATCAATTAAATTGCTTTTTTCTTTTTCTGAAATTTTACTTATTATAAACTATTGTAAAAATATGTTTGCTAATTTTATTATCATAATAATATATCGTGATAAACTATTAAATATTAATTATAAAAATATTTTAATAGCTGAATATTGTACTTAAACTTATTATTATCTTTAAGAAAAGCAATTTCTTGATGAAACTAATTTGTATAAAATTATTAATTTATAATTTTGTGATGTATTTAAATTGCAAATAAATTAATTTACTTATTTTTTATAAAAATCTTAGGAAAAATTGAATATTATATTTTATAAAAAAACTATGTACTGAGCTTATTTTTATAGTATTTTACTAGTAATTATTGAAATTGGAAGATAAATAAGTTTAAATTAGATAGTGTTTTGCTGGACATAATGGTGCTAGAAAATATTTTTATTGCATTTAATCCTGTAACAACTTGAGGATGTAGGTGTTAGGTAAATGCTGATTTTATATATAATCTCAGCGAAAGCATAATAAAGCAAAGATTTAGTACATTAATTTATCTACAATATTTTATACTTTTTTCGCCTGAACTATAGACTCTTCAGTTTTCACAGAAAATAAACTCCAAGTCTATGGATCGGTGAAAAAAGCTTACTTGTCTTGTCTTACTTGTCTTAGAAATTGGCAGTAAATTTAAATTTAGAATTATGTGAATTGTCAGTGAAATCATTGTTTTAAAAAACGTATGATGTTTTGAAATATAATTTTAATAGAATGATGTAAAGAAATTCAATAATTGAAATTATGTTATTTCAAAATATTAACATATTGAAATAACTATATTATGTATTATGTACATACATTCCTTTGGTTTAAGTTTAAATAAAAGACTAGACTGCAAATCGTATTATTTATTTATATGGAAGGTACCTAATTACATTTTAAGTCAACAGCCAAACAGTGAGTTATTATCAAATATTATTTTAATAGTAGTAATACTAAACGTGACATCACTCACAACAACTTAATATAAAAAAATAAATAATCAATTAGGTTTTTACTTGATTGTATTTCACAATTAATAAAAAGCTAAAAATTATAATTATGTTTAGTAAATTGTTAATTATCGCTGACTAAACGGTGAAAAAAACCTGCATGTCTGAGAGGACTCTTCTACGAAAGATGTTGAAGTCTACCAACTCGCACTTAGCCAGTATGGTAGATTATGACCTAACACTTCTCATAGTGAGAAGAGACCCATGCCCAGCCGTGGGACGGTTTACATACAGGTCTGATAATAGGTTAATCTATAATGATACCTATAATAATGTTTTATTTAAAAGCGATTGTAGTTTCTCAGCCTGATTATTTCTTTAGAATTTTCATCGCTTTTTAAACTAAATGAAACTAAGAGGTAGGTATGCCAAGTTGCCTAAACAAACTTGGTCTATAAATTTGTTTCATTAAAAAGTGTGAGAGATGTCACTTAAAAACTTTTTACTTCTAAATAACATACTTTCTAAAATTAAAGCTATGATATATATTTACGTACGTCCATCCACATCAGAAGATACATTATATTATGAAGCTGACGTCCCATGGGACGGAAAGTCAGAGTATGGCAACTTAAATTAATATAAATAGGCGATAGATATTTTAGATACTACATTATAGCTAAGTTCTACTTTGATTAGTGCGTGTGTGTTAAGTGATTAGTAAATATTTTGAGTGATTAGGGCCGATTGGATGTGCACTCGCACTAATCAAAGAGAAAATTGGTCTTCGAGGACAATCAAATTCTGTTACACCGGTAAGGAGACTGTCAGGCACCCCTTACCTACTGAATTTTGCACCTAAGTGTGAAGTGCGGTAGGTTTAGCACAACGACAACCCAACCTACTAGACGCCGCATGTAAGGTGAACACTTTCGGACAACACAGTAGACTTATAAGTCTTATATAAGACCAATTTGGACCAATCCCAACACTAGATATGAATTATGACGTTCCGCAAATTTGAACCGGCCAATTAGAATGCATTTTTGCCGCCCCCCCTTGCCCCGCATACCTCACCGCTTTGACAGATTTTTTTGTTTGTAGAAATGAAAACATTAGGTGTCTAGTAGGCTGTGTTGTCGTTGGTTTAGAATGAAAAAACCGGCCAAGTGCGTGTCGGGCCACGCGCAATGTAGGGTTCCGTAGTTGCCCATAATGGCCGTTATTGATAATAACTTCTGTTTCACACGGGACTAAACGGGCATCTTTAAGATTAAACCAGCGCTCCCAATGTAAACTCACAGAAATAGGTATTTATAAGTTAACCGACGATTACTCGTAAACTAGTGATGTCTACTTAGCCGTGATAGTTTTTCTTTTAAATTCGTTATATGTACTACATTTGTGATTTTTTTCACCTCTTCCAAATTAATAGTTTAGCCGGCAGAAGGGGAGGACACTTGAGTCTAACAATTTTTTTCACTTCAAAGCTTGATATTAGACAAACCAATCACTTGATCGAAAAATGATTTGAGCAAACTAATAATATTTTTTTAAAACCTATCCAATGATAACCCACACAATGGGGTACTCAACCAAAAGAAAATTCAACCTCACTATAAATGTAGGGAAGATACCCTTAAAAAAAATATTTTCCTAAATTTTATTCTACAGTTTTGTTGCAATATCGTATTTATATATTCATGTCAAATATCAGCATTCTAGCACCAGGCGTCTTTGAGCTAGGCTGCGGACGGACAGACGGACGGACATGACGAAACTATAAGGGTTCCTTGTGGACTACGGAACCCTAAAAAGAAATGGTGAAAAATGCAAAAATGTGCCAATTACGGCCTATTTCCTTTTTGAGTAATTCTAATATACGAAGTCAGTTAACAATTTCTTGGCATACCCTAAGTTTTATCACCATGGGAAAACAGCATTCTTTCATATTCATATTTCAATAAAATTAAATACTATTGGACGGAAACATTTTGACTAGTACACCATAGACAATAACTATTAAATAAAATAATAATATCATTTATCTTAATTTGTGGTGATTATCATTAAAAATAACATTATTCTAAAGAGCTCATCATAATTATTACAGAATAGTGATGGAATCTAATAATAACTAGTAAAGAATTATTATAATTATTTTTTTGTTGGAATATTTTTGCAAACCCACTCCATTCCCTCCTGCAATAAAAAAGAAAAGGTTATTTACACAGAACGTCTGTGTGGTGACGGATTAAGCATGAGATTCCATCATCCCATGGGTGTCGTAAGAGCCGACAGAGGGAGCATATTATGCAGAGAATAGCACTTTAATAGAAGGAAAACTATACCAACCCGTTTGGCTTGCGTGGTATAGTAGGCCAATTCCTCCTTTCAAAGGAGAGGCCTAGTCCAGCAGTGGACTGTTAAAGGCTGATGATGATGATGATGATGATGATTTACACAGAATATAACGAAATATTTGTTTTTTTCATACAGCCTTCTGTAGGCCATTGCTGGACATTGGGCTCTTCTAATTTGCGTCACAATAACATTGTGGGCCAATAGGGGGTTTCTATTCGGTTTCGTCCCAAAGTTTGGCTTCGTGCATGTTCCAGTTAGATTAAGAATACAAAGTGTCACTACATCATTTCATCGCGGGAGATTATCGTAAGAGGCGACTCATAACATACGACATATAAAACTATACCATGGGGTCCCAATACGAACATTTTATTTTAAGTTTTCAAAAGCGATCACAGATGGCGCTACGGGGAATGATTTCTAAATCGATGGTCAATAAATATAAGATTTGAGTAAAAATTGAGCAAACAAAATTAAAAGTAAATCACTTTTGGCACGTTAATAACATTTGACACTGTTTCATTGCATTAATTAAATGAAAAAAGAAATGACGATGTGTTAATTTTGAAATGGTCCCTATTTTACATGCCTATTTGCCATCTAGGTTGAAATCAACATTTTTTTTTTTTTTAAAGACAACACCCGCACTAGGACTAAATCCTGTGTCGCGGGGGACTTTACAAACATACAACTAACGGACACAATGCACACCCAGACTCGAGACAACAATTTATGAAGCACACAAAGTGTTGCCTCGTGTGGGGATCGAACCCACAACACTCGGCGCAGTGTCAAGAAGCGAGGCAGCTGCTTAAACTACTACGCCAACCGTGCAGTCGTCGTCAATCAACAAATGATTGCCAGAGTGTATCACTAGATGGCACAATTGTCGAGTAAATTCGACTTCAATATTGGATTTAGTATAGAAAACAGTAATATTACAAAATATATTTTGGCCTTCTTAAACCCTATAACAATAAAAGGTTCGCGGTATTTTGCACCTATCGAAAGGTTGTCGTCGTTTGCCCAGCGTCCACAGTCGCCATCTAGTGTAGATTTGACGGAAATAAAATAGCCCCACGAATAGCCCCAGTTAGGAAGGTCTCAGATTTTTGTTCGTGAACGTGTATCTGTAATACTATACTAGATAGTATTATATTATCTGTGACTATACCAAGTCGTCTGGCCATCATAGCAGGCCAAATCGTCCTAATGGCTCACATTGCCATTGCGACGCAAATTAGTAGAGGTCTATGGCCTGTAGTGGATTGCAAAAGGCTGGAAAATCGAAAATCCTTTATTCACATCGGTCACAATGTCACGCTTATGAACGTCATATTTAAAATAATGATTTCAAATTTATTCATTTTCGTTACAATTATCTTTTTCATAGGGTCACTCTTGTATCCCGAAAGGAGTAGGTAAGTAGAGATGTAATATTACACCCACATTTCGCCATGTCATGCCGAGTGGAAGCAGCGATAGCCTACTGGAGATACCAACAGACTGCCATGCAGAGGGTATCGGGTTCGAATCCACGGCGCGCACCAATGACTTTTCGGAGTTATGTGCGTATTGAATTATTAATTATCGCTTGTCCTGTGCCTCGGAGAGCACGTTAAGCCGTCGGTCCCGGTTGTCATGAAGATCTTTGACAGTCGTTACAGGGCGTCAGTACCTTCTAATCTAAATAAACTGACAATAGTCTAAACCATGGAATATCGCGATCCCTTCGGGTTGCAGAGGTCAGAAAGGCAGTCGCTGTGTGGAAAAGCTAATATTCAGCTAAATCCGGTTAGACTAGTAAGCGGACCCCAGATTGAAACTGGGATAACGCTAAGAGGATGATGATTTCGCCATGTCATTTGTAGGTCGCACGTAATAGGTGGCGAGCCTATTGCCATAACTGGGGACTTTGCCAAACTCCGTGCTGCTACTGAGAATTCGGAAAAACCCAGTAACCCTTTTGCCCAATCCGGGAATCGAACCCGGAACCCGATCCCATCGTACGCTATCCACTGGACCACGCAGAATAGTTTTATATGATTGATGAATTTGATGATGTACCCACTGAAAATACTAATTAAATAGCTAACACAAAGTGACAATTTTTATTTATTTGCTATATTACCTTGACTCCCGTGCCATCCGTAGCGACGCACGCTTGTATCTGCCAAGTCCTGTTTCTTATCAGGTGCAGCCCTAGATGTTGTGCTATCTCACTCGCCGGCAATGCTGGAAATTAACATGATTATTAGGGTTAATTTGCGGAGCCTTGGGGGCAGTTTGGGCTATGTCCAACAGTGGACGTAGGCTGAAATTATGAATGCTGAAATTTGGTAAATGATTGTTTATGTTTGTTGTCAACTCAGAGGAGAAGCGTCATGCTTTTTACTTATAGCATATTCACCTTTGACTGCACGGTTGGCGTAGTGGTTTAAGCGGCCACCTCACTGCTTGACACTGCGCCGAGTGTTGTGGGTTCGATCCCCACACGAGACAACACTTTGTGCATAATTCATTAATTGTTGTTTTGAGTCTGGGTGTTCATTGTGTCCGTTAGTTGTATGTTTGTAAAGTCCCCCGCGATGCAGGATTTTGTCCTAGTGCGGGAGTTGTCTTTTTAAAACACAAACACCTTTATTTTTTCATGACTAAGATACAACTTTAAGTAATGCTAATATGGAATCTACCACCGTTGCAGTTGAAAATATGACGGGTTACGACGCTTTGACTCTTGTGCTAGTCTGAGCTTAATTGCAACGCAAAAAGAGAAAGTTCTCTAAGGAATGGACTCTTTACATGACTAAAATTTTTTGAAGATGTTGATGATGACGAAGGAGATATTTATGAGAAGTTTAATTATAAATATTTTGTGTAAGGCAATTTGTTTACCTGTAGCCAAATCCTGTTTGTTAGCATACACCAGCAACGGTACTCCTTGTAACTTCTCATCTTCAAGCAGTTCTACTAACTCAAGATTGGTCTCGTCCAGTCTTTGCAAATCGGAACAGTCAACCACGTAAATCTGAAAATGATAATTTTAAATTGACTCTTTTTGGATTAATATATTTATTGATTTAAGTTATTATGTTATATAGGAGCCACCAAACTCAGTGGGTGGATATTATCGCATTCTTTTACTCATGGTGTCAGTTATTTCAACCACAAACAAAAAAGTATTTATTGCACAAGAAATAAATGCATATTTGGATAAAGCCAGCAGCCCCTCACTAGGCAAGCCTGCTTTGTGGGTAAATTAATATAACAAAAAATACTGAATAACTTATCTTACTGCTAAAAGATGGATGTATGGATATCTTTATATATACCTACAGGGTAATTATTTTATGTAGTTCGGATATTTTTTTTCTGTGGTTCAATATCAATAATAGAACACATTTCCATAAATAACTTTTAACTTTTTTATCCCACCAAATCCGAGTAAAAATATCCGACAAACAAGGAAATCATAGACACAACGTTATTCATTGCAATAATACTATCAAACACGCGCGCGATGCGACAGGGTTACGGGACGCGGGATTCAGGACGCAGGGTGCGGGGCGTGGTGGCGGAAAAGCGGCCGCATCGAGAAAGTAGCACGTGTCGCACTTTCGCGCAAGCGCCGACGCACTCGCCGCCGGTCGTAAGTCGTTACAATGACGTCCCAACGATTTTCAAATCGCGAGTGCTACGAAATGGTAGGTAATAGTTTATTTACTCAGTGGTGAAAGCCTTCGTGCAGCTAGAACAATGTACGAACAAGAAAGTGTACCTCGTATGCGAGCTCAAGGAGTTCCAAGTGAACGGACTACTTTAGCGGCCAACCAACGGCTTTTCTATCATGGTCAGTTCACAACCCCTAGCCATGCCCTAGGGTATGGCAGACCTCGCCTGGCTACTGACGTCGAAGACTTGATCTTCGAATTCTTCGAAAGGGATCCACGAGCCAGCACATACGATGCAGCACGTCGCTTCGGTGTGAGCCAGCCCGCAGTGTGGAGACTGCTAAACGCAGCCGGTCTCCATCCATACGATTACCAGCCGATACAACATCTTCAGGAAGTAGACCAAGTACCTACCACGACGAGTCTTGTGTGAATGGCTTATTAATCATGCCGAAGCGAACATCCTATGGACTGATGAAGCACGGTAGGTACATGAATAACAATAATTTTGAAGCTAGAACACAGTATCAGATCGGTGTAGGTAGCATAGTAGGAAGGTAGCGCGACCGCGCGCTTAATTGTGTCGCGTGCGTTGACCTCACAGCTGATAAGCCATCGCGTGACCATGAACATCTGTTTCAAGTAGATATTCTTCTTTGTTATTTTTTGGTAAAACAAAAAAATAAAAAATACGTGTTTATTAATTTTCGTAAATGTATAACATAGTAAAATATCCGAAATACATAAAAAATTACCCTGTATATTTCTTGTGTGCGTATGTATGTCACTGAAGTCCTCCTAAACAAATGGACCGATTTTGATGAAATTTTTTGTCTGTGTTCAAGGCGATTTGAGAATGGTTTAGACTCACAATTTAGTCCACTAGAAAATGTTTTTTAGTTAATTTTTAATTTGTGGGGACCGACTGCGCTACCATCGCAGTGTCAAAACTATATTCATAATTTCGTCAAGGGGTACGGTAGACTCGATCGAAACCTTACCTGAATAATAAAACATAAAAAAATATAGATTTCGAGTCGACAACATATATCCGCAAAATTCGGATTGTCGAGTATTGTCTTAAATTCTAATGGTTCTGACAGACAAATCGCAGTCGCCATATTGGCCACTCTAGCGAAACGTCACTGATACCGGATAACATTTTGAGTACCTACTATAGATCGGTTCACGAATGTTGACCACAAATGGCGGCCGTCGCGCATATGTACATTTTTGCACCAATGGCGTGGCTCTATTTTTGACGCATTTAGGGAATGTGTCAAGAACGGAGCCACGCCATTGGCATTCCACCCGCGCCTCACCCCGCACCTCCACGGGGACCTAAAAAATGATTTCTGCGCAGTGGTCATCTTTCATGAATCGACCTATACCATACTATTAAGTCTTAGCAGGTACTAAGTAGGCTGTAGATATGTGTAAATACTTTTATCAGTTATATTTCTTAAACAGTTAAAACGACAATTATAGAATTATCCGCCCAATGAAGGAGATGTGTGTTACCCCAAACATAGATGACATACCTACTATACGAGAGAATCCCGAATTTACGCGAGCGAAACCGCGGTACAAAGCTAGTATTTTGTAAATCTTTCACACAAAAGTTACTGAACCGATTTTGATGAAACTCTGCAGTAGTATAGCTTATACATCTGAATACCACATGGACATCCTTTTGTCCCCCTAACCGACCGATCCGGGTGAAGCAACGCCAAGCTAGTAGTTCATACCTACTTATAATAATTATTTTTGCACAATGTCAATGTTGCTTACCAAAATATCAGTATTCTCAAAATAGTTCCTCCAATATGGCCTAATCTTCCTCTGGCCGCCGATATCCCAGACATTCAACTTAAACCCATTGGAAAGCACAGATTTTATGTTAAACCCAGCAGTAGGAGTTACATGGTTTACATCTTCTGACGCCAGTTGCTTCAAGATGGTTGTTTTACCAGCATTGTCCAAGCCCAGTAACAACAAACGCAATTCCTTGTCAGGATTCGACCGCAACTTTTTCAAAATATTCAATAGACCCTACAAATCACAACACAAAATAAATCCAAGATAGAAACATTATTTCTTAATATTACAGAGTATTATTCGTATATGTACCATCATGGAAATTTCTTTGGAAGCTTGACTAGATAATAATTTATTTGATATTAGTAATCAACGATGTTATTCCATCGTAATTTAATTAATTTCTGGCGACTTGCGTAAAACGAAAGAAAATTGTTGTCATGTAGCCGTTTCCATAGCAACGCTAGCGTGCAATACGCTCCGTTTTCTTGAATGTTAGATACAAACATGATACAAATAATGTTATGTGAACCGTTTAATGTTATGTAGAATGGAAAACTCTGTTAGATACTCAACTCAGGCAGGTGAACTTGGTATAATTACGCATAATCTTCTCTGAGTCTATTTGAGTTCATTGTATGATTTGTATCTATTTAGAGAGAGAGATTAAAATATGCTTGTAAATAAATTTTTATGTATGACAAAGTATTACTTGGCGTTTTTGTAGCTGTCTGCTAGCACGTTATAGCAGCGCAGTTAGTTATTAAAGATCATGATGTAGTTATGAGCAGTAATCTCTTCGATGCTTTAAGTCGAAATTAAAGCGTCAAGAAAATATAAATAATAGAATGTATTATTAAATGCTCTATTGAAAGCGATTTGATTCTTAGATGAATATGATGGAATATTGTTTTGAAGTTTTAGAACGTGACACTATCTGCCATAACTGTCATTTGTCAAACACCGATTACCGAAGCACCCTGCGTCGCCTGTTGTGCCGCACACGCGCACGTGTTTATAAAATAAACATCTGAAATACATACATTATCTAAAATGGGTAAAGTAAAGAAAGAACCCGTAGAACATGAAGAGCAAACTGATGTCACTGATGTTTCCATCAAAGCTGAGCCGCAGAGTTATGATGATAAAGTCGACCATTGCTCAGTGATTGCTAAACCCATGGCGCCTAAGAAACTTAGCAAAAAGATATATAAACTGATCAAAAAGTCGAGTTCACACAAAAACTACATCAGGAATGGACTTAAAATCGTGCAAAAACAGTTACGTTTAGGTGAAAAAGGGTGAGTAGATAATAGTCAAAATTTGAGGTTATGTGTACACTAAATTGCGTTGTGTAATTTTCGTTTACTTAATTGTTATTACCTCGTGTACTTATTTTTACTAGAGTCAACAGCAAGTCTATCTCCGCCATCTGTATTCTTTAACCTTGCTACTCAATGTGGCTTGAATCAGTCAACACATCTTCGTGTTTACAATTTTACGTTCCATACGTCCGATACAAACTTATAGTACATCGTCAATCTCAGCCTGACTGTGTCCACTGCTGAACATAAGCCTATCTTTGTTCTTGCCATTTTCCTCAATCTTGTGGTTATCTAGTGGTAACTTTCAAGCACAGATATAGATCTACATAGATAACGCAACTATCATGATTTGTATTGAAACCAAGCGTGCCGACTTTTTAATACCTACTGTGACGTTGCCTGTATCACGAAGTCGAAGCGATGCGCGACAGTATCGCTTGTGCGATCTTCATCGTCTCCTAATACACAACGTCAGATCAAACGTCCGAAGCAAATGCGGCAACGTAATGTGAATAAGGTTTACTTAACGGTAAAACGGACGCGCGGGGACTGAAGTTAGTGGCGACCAAGCTCGACGCTTGGTCGGAGTTCAGACACGCGAAGTGCATGCATTTGCTTTATCTATGTAGATCTATGTCTGTGCTTTCAAGTTAATGCAAACAATTCCTTTTCCATTCCAGTCTAGTTTTCTTCGCCGGTGACATCTCACCAATAGAAATCATGTGCCACTTGCCTGCAGTATGTGAAGAGAAAGACGTCCCATACTGCTACACTCCAAGCCGCAAAGACATTGGTGCCGCAATGGGCACTATGAGAGGATGCATCATGGTACTTGTGAAAGAACACGATGATTATAAAGACTTGTATGATGAGATCAGAAGTGAGATCAAGCTACTCGGACATCCAATTTAGGTTAGAATGGTATAATTAGTTTTGGGACATTCTGTAGTACTTATTTTTAATCGACATACATATTTGATAAATGCAGCTAAAATACCTTTTGAGTGTCTTTGAATACACGGGTGTATGAATTTAACAAGACTAAACACTTTATTTGAAAATATGCTATATTCTAAGGCCAAAGAGAAACACCAATTCATTAAATATGGTCTGAAATACAATGACTTCACAACAGTGGATTTATGCAATACCTATTTTATATTTTTAAATGGTCCTTTGACTGAATTGTTCTAGGCTCTAGCAGTTGATACAGAAGGTGTGATTATCTGTATGAAAACAGTTTTGTGTAAATCCAGGCCACTGGCATCATAGCAAGATATTAAGAGTGACTTCTAAAACAATATTGTATGAATGACCTTGTGGTTCTCAATCCACAAAGTTTTGTTACAATTTTGAGTTAAATGTGTATTTTTAAACATAATTATGTATTATGCAGGCATGTTAATGGTTATTTGTATGAAATCTCCATATTTGTTTATGAAGTAAAATACTCAAAATGATGATTCTTGCCTATGGGTCTATTGTGAACACATGTGTGAGAATTTCTTACAGATATTATTTTAATTTTAAGCCTATTTTGGTGTCATTTGTGGTGTTTTATTTGTTTGTCCTGTTTAAGTTTTACTGTTTGTATGCTATACAGATTTCGAAATGATTCTACTTTAGAGCAATGATAGTCAATAACTCCTCAGTTGTATAATAACTATTTACACATGTGACTTTTACCAGGCACTGGCAGGCATTGCTGCCAAAATTGGCAGATTTCTGTAAAAACATATATTAAACTACTGCAAAATGTTCCAAATAAAAGTATGTTTGATTCATATAATTGGTGGTTCCAATTATATTAATCAAACCCTAGTTTTAAGTTTAGGTTAAGATAAATTTTAGTGTATAAGAATTTCATTGTAAGACAAAGTTCTTGTAAACTAAGATTTTTTAATATAGACAATTTATCACTATTTCTATTATTTGATTAATGCCTATTATTTGAAGACCTTAATGTTATCAATAATCTTAATCGTTGTTTGTTTGGTTGAACGCACTAATCTCAGGAACAGATGGTCCGATTTGAAAATCCTTTCAGAGTTAGATAGCCCATTTATCAAGGAAGGCTATAGGCTATTTGACATCACGCTATGAGCGATGGGAGCAGAGCAGTAGCCTTAAATAATGCGGGTGTAATCGCGGGCATTCTCTAGTATATAATAATATGAGACACAACATTAAAGGGCTATTTCATTAGTGTGCTGATATATTCACTGTTTTTGACTATTCTGGTAGTGTCACTAAATCCCATGGAATATACTTTTTGTGTGCAGTATTTAAATATCTAATGTTTATATGACGGGCCTTAGATCTCAATGCATAATTATTTGAAAATAAAGTTGAGTACCTGCTTTTTGTCACTATTGCCATGGGTTACACCAGTGACCAGCCATAGTCAAAGGATGACGATTGGAAACTGTTAAAACTATAAAAACCAGTAGAATATGGCAAGTTTCTCAAGGAACAAGTTGATAGGTAAATAAAACCATTAAAATAGTTACACATACATTTAATACACTTATTAAAATCTATGGGTACGTAAAAAATGGCAGATTGTCATTATTATTGACAGTGAAGATTGGCAAAATACGATTATTTTAATTACGCACTAGAATCACTAGAATGTCTAAGCTAGAAGTCTAGATCGCTTTATGGAGCAGATTTCAGTAATTTTACTACATACAACATAAAAATACTGAACCGCAAAAAATAGACATTTACTCCGTACTTTAATATTTCTATTTTATTTGACACCAACATTGGTTCAAACATTTCTATTGAGAAATGTTTGATCCAATATTGGACAGTTACAATTATTGCAAGAAAAATGGTGACACTTGTTTTTCAACAAAGCTTAGTTTTTAAGAAAAGAAAGTAACATAATTATCATAAGATTAAAACTTTTATATTTATAAACAAAAGGTTTTTACCTAAGCCATAATAAATACAGTCTTTACAGGCTAAATTATATCACTTAAACACTGTTTTTACATTACAGCTACCTTATTTTCTAATATTCAGGTGTGTCAAACTAAAATACATGTATAATACTTGTTTGAAATAGAATTAGTTTTTATTATAAGTCAAATCGATTAGATCGATTGAGTAACATTTTGTTTAGTCTATTGAAAATTTCTGACAATGGTCACACTGAACTGTCAATCTTTTCGTTCATTGTCGTTTCCCGCGGTCACCAAAAAATCTGCTCTGGATAGATTTCGTGTTGTGAGCGTTTTGATCTTGTATTTAGAACCCGTTTGATTGCCACTTCCTTGATCAATAACTGGCACCGGTTAATTGTGATAAAAATAGCATTTTAACGAACATTGTAAAACTTGAGTGAATCCGATGCACGTGGTTGGTGCCGGAAGAATTTGCTGATTGAAGACGCTGCGTGGAGTCTGGTAAAGTAAAGATAATTCACTTGCTAATATTGGCCAATTTTAGTCTCGTGTGTGTCTAACTTGCCTCCAGGACTCCACTCAAGAACATCACCAGGAGATATTTGGTAAGTAAGTTGTTTAATTCTTAGCGCCAAGAAACTTGGCCCATGTGTCAGATCCTTTGTCTTGGGCTAAGACTGGATGAATTAATCGCTTCCACTGATCTGTGTTAAAAAATACCCATTCTTAGCCCGAATTCTACACATAAATTTTGGTAGCAGAGCGTAGTTGAAATTTAGCCGCTGTTGCATTACTGAGTATAAACTCAGATTGGTATGAGCTTGTATCTTATCACCTTGTAGACAGTATTGTAGTGTTTGTCAGGTCAGTTATTGTCTAAAATACATAATATTTAATTGTATAAGTTGACCTAGATAATTTGAAACACATTGTCACATAACCTCAATCAGTAATTGTTGATTTGTATTGTTGGAAAATCTAACTTAAATTTGTTGTTGCATTAATAAGTCAGTTTGTTTGGATACATAACAGCTGTATGTATCAATAAATTTAGTAAATTTAGTTTATTGCATAATTATTCATAAACATTGTAATAATCAAACTTGACCTTGCCACTTGGGCGGGTCACATTAATAAACTTTGTTTGTTAGAATATAGATAATATTGCTAGGTAACACATATTCTGTGCTTACTTCATATTGTATATCATAAATAACACAGTTAGTCTGTCTGTTGCAAATAATTAACTAATTAAGTTGAAGTTTCAACTTTATTAATTTGTTATAAGTTATAACTTTGATAACTTTTGTGTTTGTTTCAATATACTGAAACTTTTAATTTTGTTGGGCAGTAAATACCTGTCACTTGCCTGCACTTGCAATAAACAGGCTAATACCTTGTTGGTTTCAAAGAATTGAGAAAAATTAAGTTTGATTGTTAATATTGTTTAACGCTTGTCCGGGCTCTTTTGAAATTTTGATTATGTCAGCTATCAAGGACTTGCGTGCGGCTGCTGGTGCTATTGCATCAGATTTGCGCTGGTTTGCCTCAGCCAGTGCTTTAGTGAACCGGCCTGATCGCCAGCAGGCCCTACTTCAAAGGTACGAGCGGATTGACGATCGCCTGGCAAGTGTGGAACAGCAATTCCGCACTTTCAGCACTTGCTGTCTTGAAGTGTCAATCAATGATTTCACCGCTGACCAGCGAAATAAGGTCAGCGAAGACTATGCCCAGGTCTTAGACCTGTATGATGCTGTCTCCAATACTGCGAGACAACTAGTTGCCGATAGGGAAGGGCAACCCGGCCTGAAGCAGGAGCTTCCTAGGTCAGCACCGGGGCTGGTGAGTAGGCTCCCTACTTTGGACCTCCCCCATTTTGATGGCTGCCTAGGAAGCTACCTGGGCTTCATTAACTTGTTCGACAGCCTGGTGAATGATAGGGCTGACCTTCGGCCGGCACAAAAGTTGGCCTATCTAATGTCGGTACTGGATGGGGAGGCTAAGGGCCTCATCCAGCATCTGCCCGTGTCTGACGAGGCGTACCAGACGGCTCGGGACCTAATCACCCGTAGGTACCATAACAAGCGTGGCCTCGCCGACACGCATATTGAGCAGATTTTGGGCTTGCCGACGCTCACCCGGGTCTCTGGGTTGCGCACCCAACTGTTGAACCCGCTTTTGGTGGCCATCAACGCACTTAAGTGCCTTGACCTGCCCGTGGACCAATGGTCCTATCTATTGGTGCACATTGTGCTGAAGAAGCTGCCTGCCGACCTGAGGTCGCGTTTTGAACAGCGCTTTAGTGGGGATAGCGCGACCCATCTGCCCCCCTTTGCTGACCTGGAGAAGTTCCTGGAGGATGAGTGCCGGGTCTTGGACAACTCCGGTGGTGACACGCCGGCTAAGTCGCAGCCGCCCAAGGTCAAGGAGCAGGCTCGCGTTCACACCCGAGCCAGTGTTGACCGGCGCCCTCCTCGCTTTGCAGTCACGCAGAGCCCAGTGGAGTGCTCCTACTGCAAGGTCACGGGGCACAGAACGGCCAGTTGTAGGGCATTCTTGGACCTGCATGTCGCCTCTCGTAGGCGCATCGCGAATGCCCGCCGCCTTTGCTTCTCTTGTTTGGGGTCCCACTACCAGCGAGACTGCCCAAATTCTCGCCCCTGTCCTCACTGTGGAGGACAGCATTTGGACATTCTTTGTATGAATGCCAGAGAGGTTGGCCGCTTGTCCAACCAGCCGACGCCGCGCACGGGCGGGTGTTTTGAAGGTGGCAGCCGAGGCTCACCGGCGCGTAGCCGAGAGTCGCCTCGCTCAGTTGATCGCCACTCGCCCCGCTTGGAGAACCGTAGCGTGCGCACGCCTCCTCTCTCTCGCGCACCTGAATGTGCGACCGCGCAACGTCACCAGCACCATGACTGCTGCCCCAGGTACTCCCCTCCTTTGGCGGAGCGTCCCCGCCTTGACTCGCGCCCACCTCGTTTTGGGCGGGTGCGTCACTATGACCCCCCACAGATGGCGCGCGGATCGAGTCATCGCGCCTTTGAGGACTTCAAGCCGCACCCTCATTTTGACTTGCCAGGTCCTGGCCAACGGTCGCCGCCCAGGCAACAATAGGTCATTGACCCCTGCCCTATAACGCCAACCTCCCCCATTGAGACCGTTATCCTACCAACGGTTGCTGTTAGGGTCTGGGGACCCACGGGGACCTCTGTTGTTGTCCGTGCTATATTGGACACAGGTTCACAAGGTTGCATTGTTTCAACTTATTTGGTAGGGCACGTTAAATTAAATATGGGTTCTTTTCCAAATTGTATACGGGGCATAGGGGACGTAGCCTCTAATGTTGAAGGGCAAGTTAAGGTTTTGTTTGGCCCTGTTGAATCTTCACACCCGAGGATTAAAACCTCGGCTATTGTGCTGAAGAATATTTTGGGCATGCACCCACAGAAGCAGCTACCTGCTGCTGTGGTGAATTTGACATCGGGATTGGAACTGGCAGACCCCAAATTTGACACACCGGGACAAATCGATTTGTTGATTGGCTCTGATGTCCTCGGTGGAATTTTGATTGGTGGGAAACGGGTCTTGGTGCCAAATGGTTTGACTGCCATCCCGACTATATTTGGATTTGCTTTGATGGGACCTGTACCAAGGGACCCCCTCCACCTGAACTTGATGATTTGTTGGCTGTAGGTTCTGCTCTCTCTGATGCAGTTCAGAGGTTTTGGGAGGTAGAGGAGCCCCCTCAAGTTGCCCGTTTGAATCCAGAACATTTGGGAGGTAGAGGAGTGCGAGCTGTTCTTCCAGAACAACACTGGTCGACTCCGTTCTGGTCGGATCATTACGAGGCTACCCTTCTTGTCTGTTCGGCCTCCGCTTGGTGAGTCACGACCTTTAGCCGAAAAGAGGTTGTTGGCCATGGAGCGCCGCATGGGTCGTGATCCGGAGCTCAGACAGAAGTATATTGAGTTCATGAGAGAATATGAACAATTGGGACACATGTCAGTGTCAAATTTGGATTGGCGTTCGGTGGAGCACTACTTTCTCCCGCATCATGCGGTATTGAAGCCATTGACTGGGAAGCTGCGCACAGTATTTGATGGTTCTGCGCAGACTTCAACAGGCGTATCCTTGAACCAGTGCTTGCATTCTGGTCCCAAGTTGGTCAAGGACCTTTGTGACGTCATCACCAGCTTCCGACGACATCAGGTTGTCTTTGTGGCCGACATAAAAATGATGTTCAGGCAGACTATTATCCACCCTGATGACCGTCGCTTCCAGCTGATCCTTTGGAGAGAGTCTCCTCGTGATCCCATGGTCGTCTACGAGCTCAATACTAATACGTACGGGTTAAGGTCAAGCCCCTACTTGGCAATACGTTCTCTTTAGGAGCTCGCAGACCGCGAAGGCCTACGTTTCCCACGAGCCTCTGCCATCTTGAAAGACGATATTTACGTCGATGACATTTGTTCAGGCGCCTCCACAGCGGACGAGGCGATCCTCCTGCGGGACGAATTGATAGGTATTTTGGCCTCCGCTGGTTATGAGTTGCGCAAATGGATTTCCAACTCACCAGCGCTTTTGGAAGGCTTGCCAGAGGATCATCAGCAAGATCCACATCTATTTGAGATTGTTGACAACCCCGCCATGATGGCTGTTCTCGGCGTTCAGTACAGACCAGTCCAAGACATCTTTACATATAACGTAGACTTGAAATTGCCGTGTTCTTGGACTAAACGTCTCGTATTGTCCACTGTCGCCAGAACCTTTGATCCGAACGGTTGGATCTGTCCAATTATATTTTGGGCAAAATGCTTCTTGCAGAAGCTTTGGACAGCAGGATTGACCTGGGACGAACCTCTGCACGGCACTCTTGTTGAGGAATGGACATCTTTTGTATCCTCACTTTCTGCCGTCAACGAGATCTCCTTGCCTCGTCCCATCCTTCCTCCCGGGAAGTACAAGGCCACCCTTCACGGGTTTTGTGATGCCTCGGAGCGTGGGCACGCGGCCGTGGTGTACTTGCGCACAGTTAGTGCCTCAGGTCAGGTGAGGGTTTCCCTGATCATGGCAAAGAGCAAGGTGGCACCCCTTCGGACATCTCTGACCATTCCAAAATTGGAGCTCTCGGGAGCAGCTCTACTTGTACGCTTATTGAACCACGTGTCTAACACTTTGGGTAAAAGCATTTGTATTAATGGGACCTACGCCGGACAGACAGCCAAATTGTTCTTTGTTGGTTGAAGGCTTCTGTCCACACCTTGGAGGTATTTGTTGCTAATCGCGTTTCCCAAATCCAGAAATCCGAAGTCAAGCTCGTTTGGAGACACGTGCCAGGTGAGCTCAACCCCGCTGATTGTGCCTCGCGCGGATGCTTGACGCCTAGTTTGATAGGTCATTCGCTGTGGTGGGGTCCGGAATGGTTGAGTCGACCAGAAATTGATTGGCCTCGAACGCCAGTTTTGAATACTTCTAATTTGCCGGGTCTACGAACACTCGCTCTTGAGAAGGTAGATTGCGCCTTCGACCCCGATTTCCTGTTGAATCGTTACAGCTCCCTCGACAAGTTGTTAGGTGTTACTGCTTGGATAAAGCGTTTTGTTTTTAATTTTAGGCACCCACAACAGAAACGACTGACACCGTCTCTCACCACAGGAACGACAGGAGTCCCTCACCTTTTGGGTTCGTTCTGTGCAATTGGCGCATTTTGAAAAGGAGATTGCTATCCTTAAATCAGGGAGATCGAAATTGTCGGGAGCTGTATCTAAATTGAACCCCTTTTTGGACGATACGGGTCTCTTGCGCGTTGGAGGGCGTCTCAAGAACGCCAACCTCCCTTACGGAGCACGTCACCCCCTTTTGTTACCTAAGGACGGTCATTTGGTACGCTTGTTGGTAACTGACCGTCACCTTAAAAATTCGCATGCTGGTTGTAATGCCTTGTTGGCCATTTTGCAACGCGAGTTTTGGATCTTGTCTGCCCGAAGAATTATTCGGAGTGTAGTCTTTCGCTGCATCCCTTGCTATAAGCTCAAGGCTTCTACCATGCAGCCCTTGATGGGAGACTTACCGGCAGATCGCGTAACTGAGAGCAGGACGTTTGACGGTGTTGGCACGGACTTCGCTGGTCCCTTCTTGGTGAAAACGTCGACACTTCGAAACAGCAAGACTGTTAAGGCCTACTTGTGTGTTTTTGTTTGTCTTTCCACAAAGGCCGTACATTTGGAACTGGTCTCCTCGCTTACGACCGAGGCGTTTGTAGCCACATTTGACAGATTTGTATCCCGCAGAGGGCTGCCTTCCTTGATCCGTTCTGACTGCGGCACTAACTTCAAGGGCACCTATAATTATTTGAATGATGTTGTTAATTTTCTTGAAACCAACAAGGCTGATATAGGTGATAGGCTTGCCCGACGTGGGATAAATTGGTTGTTTTCCCCACCAAATTGTCCACACTGGGGTGGTATATTTGAAGCCGCCGTAAAATCGGCCAAAACACACTTGCGCAGGACACTCGGTGAATCTGTCCTTACATTTGAGGAACTCGCAACTGTGTTTTGTAAGATTGAGGCCGTTTTGAACTCTCGGCCATTGTGCCCGATCTCCTCAGATCCGAATGATTTGGAGGCCCTTACGCCGGGCCATTTTTTGATTGGTCGCCCACTTGTCGCCTTGCCTGAGTACCCCTATATTGATACGAGACCTGGTCGTCTCTCGCGTTTTGAATTGGTACGCCAGATTACTCAGAGCTTTTGGAAACGCTGGAACTTGGAATATTTGCACATACTCCAGCAACGCGTTAAGTGGACCGACAAGACCGATCCACCCAAGATTGGTGACCTCGTTTTGATCAAGGAGGCTAACCTTCCGCCACTCAGATGGCGCAGGGGGCGCATCCTTCATTTGGTAACTGGGGCTGATGGAGTTCCCCGATTTGCTGAGGTCTTGGTGGACGGTTCGATTCTGAGGAGAGCGGTTGCAACATTGTCGCGTCTACCAACCGATTAGCGGACCGGTAGGCCGGTCCGGGGCGGGTGGATGTTTGAAATAGAATTAGTTTTTATTATAAGTCAAATCGATTAGATCGATTGAGTAACATTTTGTTTAGTCTATTGAAAATTTCTGACAATGGTCACACTGAACTGTCAATCTTTTCGTTCATTGTCGTTTCCCGCGGTCACCAAAAAATCTGCTCTGGATAGATTTCGTGTTGTGAGCGTTTTGATCTTGTATTTAGAACCCGTTTGATTGCCACTTCCTTGATCAATAACTGGCACCGGTTAATTGTGATAAAAATAGCATTTTAACGAACATTGTAAAACTTGAGTGAATCCGATGCACGTGGTTGGTGCCGGAAGAATTTGCTGATTGAAGACGCTGCGTGGAGTCTGGTAAAGTAAATATAATTCACTTGCTAATATTGGCCAATTTTAGTCTCGTGTGTGTCTAACTTGCCTCCAGGACTCCACTCAAGAACATCACCAGGAGATATTTGGTAAGTAAGTTGTTTAATTCTTAGCGCCAAGAAACTTGGCCCATGTGTCAGATCCTTTGTCTTGGGCTAAGACTGGATGAATTAATCGCTTCCACTGATCTGTGTTAAAAAATACCCATTCTTAGCCCGAATTCTACACAATACTAGTGTGCAATAAAATCTACTGAAATCGAACCTTATTAGTACTAGTAATTGAAGCAGTTTTTTTAATTAATTTAATAGAATAACCCTGCTTTTGAATGAGTGCTCAGTAATTTATGAGATCATAGTTCAATAAAATTTACACTTGGTTGCAAAAATAGGATGTTTTCAAACTATATTTTGAAATTTTGCTTTGGTTGCTTACTTAAACTTTAGATGTCACATATCAACAAATTAGTTTTGCTTGTATTAGTAGATCAGTAGTGTCACAATGAAACATGTAACTTTGTGGAACCCGGGTGAAATCCTAGTTTAGGAGGCTCGGTTTCAGATTTAAACACATCATTATAGATTATTAGATCAATCCTGCCCGAACAGCATTATAGAAATAAAATCGTTCTAAACTAAAATATAAATTAACTATTAAATATAGGATTCTGGCCTAATTCGTTATTATTGCCCTGTTTTGTTATTATTTCCTGAAAGACTTCGTCAAACTAAAAAAGTGGCTGTATATTATAAAATACTTTCTTTTTTGTTTTCTTTTTGTGTTCATATTTTAATAATCCTTCCTATCATGTTAAAATTATTATACACTTTTTTGCAAGCAAGTGTACTAATAAGAAAATACAGCATTACAAATTTACAGTATTATGGCGTGCTTGTTAAAATAATATCGTTTTTTTTTTATCGATCTGTAGTACAAGTGTTCGTAGTCCAGTATCCAGTATGTTAATAGTGATGATGACAATTTGTACTTCAAATTCTTAGGACATTACCTACGTGTGACTTGGTGGATTTATTTTAAGGTTTTTTTTTAGGTGGGTCAAACATTTTGACCTGCAGTGTAATTGGCTTTTTTAGGTGGGTTACGTTTTGCAGCTTACACTTCGTACATTTCAGACCACAATTCGTAACCCATAGAGATTTTTATTAATTTTAGTTCCTATGTTTTTTTTTCTTAAAACAAATCCTCCAAAACACCACTTAACATTATTAAAACGTTAAAACTACAAGATGTTTCAAATAAATCGTCTTCCAATCGCATTATCTACATTCAAAGCCGTACCATTTCAAATCTTAGTACGTTCACTTAAAGTTTAAAATCGTTCGCACAACTAATATAAGCTTAGTTAAAGCTAGTCAGGCTTCAAAGAAGAGGGTACTCAATCGTTGTGCGTGAATTTTAATGGATTTAAGTTAAGTCTTAGTTTTTATGACGTTAATTTTCACTAGAAGACCAACCGTGAGGGGAAAGGAAAGAATTTCGTGAATAATGCAAAGTGATTAAGGGGCATTTGGGGTACTACGGACGATGCACTGACAGTTTTATTCTCTTTTGTAATAAAAATATAAAAGTAATGATAAAGCCCTGTTGGAAAACTGTTGCTCATACTCACAGCTGGGCACGGGCCTCTTCTCACCAGTCAAGTTGTAACCACACTGGACTGCGAGTTGGCAGAATTCACATGTCTTTTGAGAACGTTATGGAGAACATCACATACATGTATGGCATGTTTTAAGATGTTTCTTGTTGTCTTCCAGTGAATTTTTTAATTCTTTGATTTGAAGTTATATATTGGAAATCCTTAATGCTTTATAGCGAATGTTTATTAATATTAATGTTTATGCCTGTCCTGGTGGCATTATTGGGCATACTAATATATTTATTAATTCAAAACAGTGAGTTTAAAATTTTATTCTTCAGATTTAAATACACATACAACAGGGTGAAAGATTAAAACCAAATCATTTGTTTCCTGTTGGTGTGTTTTTAAACGGAACTAAAACACAGAACACGAATTTTCACCCCTTCTAGACAAGCAGTTTTATGAACTCAATATATTTTGTATGACCTTGGGGCTAGTCCGAGGTAGCACACCGATTCGCAGTCGCATTCAAGACATTCGCCGATGGAAACATCTTTCAATACATTTACTAAAAGCGCCCCTGGCGGTTAGTAACTGCTAGAGGCCGTCAGGAGCGCTCTTATAAAACTAACGACTCGAATGCGATCCATCGGTAGGTATGCATACTCGCACTTGGTCCCCTTATCTACCAAGTAACTGTCTGTAAATATCCTGTACACAAAAATAAAATTACCGCCGAGTTGGTCTCTCAGCCCAAAATTTCGATACCACCTACGTTATTACCCCATTCTACTCATTCAGTAGGTACATGTATTACTGTAAAAGCCCGAAGTACGGTAAATCTTAAGATTTACCAGTAAATCTAAAAGTCATTATTTTCAATAGTTGTTAGTAAGGTTAGGTGAGAGTGTAACTCAAGTAAGTAGGTTATGTTAGGTTCTCTTGTGACCCTCAACCCAAAAATAGGAGGCTCCGTCAACTTCGTTTTTTTATTTTATTAAATTCGGACATTTACCAACTCATGCTGGTAAATCTTACTTCGACTTTACTGGGAAATCTCAAGATTTACCGTACTTCGGGCTCTTACAGTAACATATGCACTAAATTATATATTTTACCATCTAAAATAAACATTCAGATAATATTAGAATGTCAAATATACCACAGGACAGTCTCCGTTTCTCTGGCTGGCCCCTTAAAATATACTCAGACACGCAAACAAAATTACGTACCCACTACACTCAACAATCAATATATCTCTCAAACACTTCACTTACTATTTTACAGTCAGCAGAACGACAGTTACAAAATGTGTTTTGGTGAAATATAGAATATTTTTATAAAGATATGTATAATTAAAGGCCTGTTCAGACCTAAGCGGTATTCGCTACCGTCTGCGGCAGAGAAAACCCAGTGGGTATGCGGTAATATTACTGTTCAGACCTAAGCGGTATTCGCTAAGCTTGTGGTTAGAATAACGTGCGGTAGTCGAGTTTCGCCGCGGTCCTTGATACTAAATACCTGAGCGAAACTCGCGCGGTATGTACCTCTACCCACAGCGGCAGCGAATATCGCTCAGGTCGCTTTAGCTGCGGTACTTGATACTAAATACCTGAGCGAAACCCGCGCGGTATGTACCTCTAGCCACAGCGGCAGCGAATATCGCTCAGGTTTGAATAGGCCTTTAGAGCCGCAATACCAATCATAATAGAAGATAAAACAGTTTGAACTTCATACTTCGTTCTAAAAGGGTAAATTGCGGAATTTGTATCCAGGGGGCATTTGGACAATGATATTTTGACAATAAGTATCTCAAATGAAACCAAAAATCATATTGGAAATATCGTATTCACCAGAGGGCGCCAAAGTGGCAAGTCTGTATAGGCAAATACCCAAATTCAATAATAATTAACAATCTTAGACCATGATTGGTATTACAGGATCACATCAAAACACAACGTACCAAGTACCTATTTTACGGTTGCCTTAAAAGCAACCAAAGCTATTGCTGGTTTGGTTGTTCTTACCATTTTAAACATTATCAGGCAATGCTTGACGCCATCTATCGCATAATTACTAGAACTGCATTTTCTTTATTTTGCCGATAGGTGGCGTTTGGCCTGAGAAGATTATAAATCTAAACACTTTAAGCAGCGAGTAAGTACACTGGAAATAAGTTCTGAATTCGTAAGAAATAAAGCACATAAATACATTTTTATATAAAACTAAAAGTATTTATAACTAAAAGTAGTTCTGCTGACCGCACATAACTTTGGTATGATTACGCATGGTTTGACCGAACGGATCACAGTTCAGATTGTACCTATCACAGACTACACACGAGCCCTCAAGCGATGCTAACCCTCCAATCGTTTTGCTGGACTTGACCTTGTGGATTTGTGACATCATGATTCGAGAAAGTCATGGTAGATTATTATGTTTATTTTCATGGCAAACTATACGTCCGAAATTTTGCGAAGAACATTAGGTATAACACGTTTACAGAACAAAAGACATCACTGTTAGTACTGTTACGTATCTATTATTATTTATTATGCATGCACTTTTGGATGTCTAATCCGGCTCGCGATGTAGCTTACAAGATTTGTTGCGATGTCAATGTAATCGTACTTTCATTGTTGTTCGCTAGAGGTCGCTAGTTGTATGTTCTCGCTACATGTAAGTACTATTGATTAAGACAGTTATGAAGACTTATTGCAAAAAGTGCACATTCAGAACCCCTTCAACGCCCTACACAAGATCTGCCATGACGTAGTGTCGTAGTCATGCGACGATCTCATTATTGTATTAGCGTAATTGGCCAATAGGTGTCGCTAGTTGTACCTTCGCAATATTGCAGTAGGTAATGATAGCTTTTGAACCACATAATTTAAAGTGAATATTCAGAAACTTATTTATCTCTAAGACTATGCGTCTTCCACAATGTCAAGTCCAACAAATTCCATACAAAACAGAATCACCTATTCAAAAATATAAGCATTTAATTCGGCGCCTTACACTAACTTACTTAATTAATAAAAGGATTCAGGAATCGTGATGGCACTAAAATGGTGTACAAAAATATTTTGATGAAAACCCATGGATTAAAAATTATATTTATATAGATTAGCAGTGATACAAGTGGCTTGTTAGATGGTAAGCAAGATTGCCCGATTTAGTTGCGCAGATGAAAGAAAACCGTACTCTAGAAAAATGCTTTTTGGTGACGATTTTAGATGTTTAAGTATTACAAGCTTTCTTAAGATTAGAATAAGCTTAACTCCTTTACGACTGGTGTCCGGAGGTTAAAAATTTAAAGATATCGGAATATGGGAATTATTTTGCTTGCCAGCGTCAATTACAAGGCTAAAAGAAGTCTTTTACTACAGAACCAGAGTAAACCTTTTTACGCAATTTTAAGGCTACACACTTTTAGTTTACCACTCACATCAATTTCTTTCGATGAATGAAGCTGAGCAAGAAAATTGCTGATCAGGTAGATAGGTCAGCATTTTAATGCCATGTTAAAATGCTAAGTTTTTCGTGCGTACTTAATAGATGTAGCAGACGCACAATACCTGCACAGGATTTATTTTATTGTTGACAGGCTACACAGGATTGTTTTTTTTATTGGTGACAGGCTACACATGATTGTATTTTTAATTGGTGACAGGCTAAAGTTTGGCCATGATTGCCTACGATGGAGCACGCTTGCCCCGAAGATTCACCGAAGAGACCTGTTCACCCGCACCTTGAAAACACGCAGATTGTACTTATCAGGAGACTTGCCACGCGTGAGAAAAGACTAAGCAAAGCGCTTTTTAAACATGGGCCCTAATTATAACTGTGATGCAAACGCGTTTTTCTGGTCCTCCAAAGGTAGAAGGGAGCCAGAGGTATTAGATTATACAGCCACTCAGCACACTCTCCGAATTATAATATCCTCCTTATTTATTATTATCTAGAATAATCTAGCAGTACAGTGCTGCCAAATAAATCGCGCAATCCTGCTAAATCGTTACCATATAACTCAACCGTACATACCTAAGAGTCGACACTGTAAATTCTACAAGCACCAAGCTAACAACTACATCCAAACGACCGCCTCAATTTTAACTCGCTATTTTATACCTTACGCGATTGTAATAAGTGCTAACAAATTATAGCGTGTACAAAAATATTCATTTTTATAGATTGTTGATAGTATATGAAATGAAAATTAAAATAAATGCACGCTACGTTTATGCTAATGTAGAAACGGCAAAGATGGTTTACTTCCAATACATGTTGACAGCATTGAAATTCTGTCCATGACTTTTTGATGGAATTTAGCAAACTTGCGGTTCAAAAATGGCATAATTAGATTGATAATTAATCTAACAGCTCTAAAGCCCGTTCTTATTGCGGGGGTCTTAACACAAACCCAGGCAAGTCTTGTTCCAAGGAAATAGATCTCACAACATTCGGGCGCAATTTTAAAATTATTTATAGTTAGCAAGAGTGAAAGGTGAAGGACCGCCTTTACCATATTTCTACACTAGCAAAACCACTCAAACTACGCTATTGGATAACACAAAGGGCGTAGTGCAAAAAGAGACCTTAGCGTTAAGAGATTGAGCTCAATTTCGCTAAAATTAGCTGCGATAGCAAAATAATATTATACTTAATGGAAAGTAGACTATATCTATGTTTAATAAGGTCGAATTTCGCTCTGCGCTTAGTGATCTTACTTTGAGGCTGGTGTGCCCTTTATAAAACTACATTAATACTGTTTTAGAGATAATTTAATCCCCCATTTCCTCTGAACAAGGGGACACAATATATAAAATATTATAAAACATTCAATGTAATAGAACGATATTGACGCCTTTGAGAATATCGTCCAAATAAAGGCAAAGTCAAGTGAAAATATGTATTACGTTTTTGTTTCTGATTTTCAATGTTTTTAATTTCATCCTTGATTGAAAAAGTTTATTTGTTTGAAGACAACTGATCAATTAAGATTTGATGAAGAGAGTTTTACATTATTTTTCTTTCATGCTGGATTCACGCTTGCTTCAGACTCCACTCTACTCCTCATAAAGCTAAGCAGTGTTGCAGTAACACTGTAATTGTCAATTTGCTTAAACGTCAGGTCTTGTTGAAAATGGTTTTTCTATACAAGATTATTGCAAAGTTATGTCAACAGGTTCCAGCACTATTAGGAAGATTTCAAACGAAATTAACAGCAGAGTACGATGGGATAGATTTTAGCTTTAATCTGATTGTAAAATGTTTTTTGACCATATATCCATTATTTTACGTTTATCAAACTTTGCTTGAATTTGAAAATAAAGTTGGTAAGTATGTATTTATTTTTAAAATTAACGTCATTTTACTTGACTTCACCGCACATTAACAAGACTATTTTCCAACCATGAACACCAGCCTCCCGCCCCTTACGTTCCGTGTAAAGTTAATAATAGTGCAATGGGTACTATCCTAGTGAGCAGTGATCGTCTATGTGTACACATGGAACAGTACCAGGATGGTCAGTATTGTGCTCATGAAGCACATCGATACTGGCAGGAGCACCGCGAAACGGAGGGACCTGCAACAAACAATTTAACACTTATATTCAAAGTCAAAATATTTATTTGTTTATAGGTTTTACAAAAAACTTAAAGTCATTTTTAAAGCTAGCTGAGGGTAATGTTTCCTACCTAACCTTAGGAAAAACATTCGAAACAAATTCACTTGCGGTTACAGGATTCTGGCTAAGGGGAGTGAGGATTATTTTTATTTAGAAAGGAGGCTTATGTTGATTAATGAGGAGATTTCTGGGTTGACCTGTTTGTCTTGGGAAAGCTCTACGGCTTTTGGTAATCAAAGTCTCAATGAGCCTCCTTGAACCATCTATTCTCCTCTTGCGCATGCCTCTGCTGATATTGAATTCATTCTTGAACTAATAAATAATCAACCATTTCTGTTATGAAAAAGAACTAACTAACCGAGTGATAGATAGTATAATAAAATGCGTTGGGAATAAAAAAGTGACTGCCTGTAGGGAATTCATCGAATGATGATGGCACAGTTGTTATGTCACAGTACGTACCTCCACTAAGGCAGTGATAGCCTAGTAGAGATACCAAGAGACTGCCATGCAAAAGGTATCGGGTTCGAATCTACGGCGCGCACCAATGACTTTTCGGAGTTATGTGCGTATTGAATTGTCAATCCGGTTAGACTAGTGAGCGGACCCCAGGCTGAAACTGGAATAACGCTAGGAGGATGAAGATTATGATGAGATGTATTCTGAAGGTGGTTGAGGAACGATCGTTGTGATGTGTGTACGTACCTCCAGTAAGCTAGATGTCAGAGTGGCGCGTTAGGTTCAGCGCAGACAGAACGGAGCGCAGCGGAGAGGATTTTATAAACGCACTGAAAATTAAACTTTAAAATATTAAAATAAAGTGCATAAATGTTTGAACCTGCCAAAAAACGCTCGCGCGTCCTCGAAGATAGGCGGGCATCCGTTTATGGACTTTATTGAAATAATTTTAAAGTTTATTGTCAAGTGCGTTAATAAAATCCTCTCCGCTGCGCTCCGTTCTGTCTGCGCTGGCCCTTAGGCTGCAGTGGGAGCGCGACGTCGGCGGCGGCGGGCGCGGGGGCGGAGGCGGGCCGGCACAGTGCTGTGTGATGTGTGTACGTACCTCCAGTAAGGTAGATGTCAGAGTGGCGCGTTAGGCTGCAGCGGGAGCGCGACGTCGGCGGCGGCGGGCGCGGGGGCGGAGGCGGGCCGGCACAGTGCTGTGTGATGTGTGTACGTACCTCCAGTAAGGTAGATGTCAGAGTGGCGCGTTAGGCTGCAGCGGGAGCGCGACGTCGGCGGCGGCGGGCGCGGGGGCGGAGGCGGGCCGGCACAGTGCTGTGTGATGTGTGTACGTACCTCCAGTAAGGTAGATGTCAGAGTGGCGCGTTAGGCTGCAGCGGGAGCGCGACGTCGGCGGCGGCGGGCGCGGGGGCGGAGGCGGGCCGGCACAGTGCTGTGTGATGTGTGTACGTACCTCCAGTAAGGTAGATGTCAGAGTGGCGCGTTAGGCTGCAGCGGGAGCGCGACGTCGGCGGCGGCGGGCGCGGGGGCGGAGGCGGGCCGGCACAGTGCTGTGTGATGTGTGTACGTACCTCCAGTAAGGTAGATGTCAGAGTGGCGCGTTAGGCTGCAGCGGGAGCGCGACGTCGGCGGCGGCGGGCGCGGGGGCGGAGGCGGGCCGGCACAGTGCTGTGTGATGTGTGTACGTACCTCCAGTAAGGTAGATGTCAGAGTGGCGCGTTAGGCTGCAGCGGGAGCGCGACGTCGGCGGCGGCGGGCGCGGGGGCGGAGGCGGGCCGGCACAGTGCTGTGTGATGTGTGTACGTACCTCCAGTAAGGTAGATGTCAGAGTGGCGCGTTAGGCTGCAGCGGGAGCGCGACGTCGGCGGCGGCGGGCGCGGGGGCGGAGGCGGGCCGGCACAGTGCTGTACGCGCGTCCGGCGCTGACGAACTGTCGCGGCGGGCTTTGCCTGAGGAGAAACTTGCGTCAGAATTGCTCCACCCACAGAGGTATAGCGACCCCTTCACGACCAGCAGTGGCAAAAATTTCGATGTAAATGACGGGGTCTGCTCCACCGCGATTGTTTTCGCATCAGAATAAATGCCGTGGACAGCATAATCGCTGCCGTTGCCGCGCGCCGCTGCTGGTCGTTTGTCTAAATATGCATAGTAACAGGAGGACTGATCGGCGGATTAAACAAATGTTCGACACGTTTGAAACTGTCCGGAATGCGAGCGAGCGCGGACTGCAAACGTTTTAAGCGCATTCTGCTGACGCATTCCGCTTGGCAATCCTCCACAGATATAGTTAACCACGCACCATTTTCAAGCGCAAAAAAGGCGCGCCGAAAATTGCTCGTAGTGCACTTGTGCTGAAATTTTCGTGTTACAAGCTAATCCGGTTAAAAACCTTAGGTTAACTTAAAACGGCCAAAATCTTGAACTACATTTTAAATGCTGTCGCCAATTCAAATTATGTTAATAGTCCTATCCATTAATACTTACCTTTCTTTACTCATCACATCAAAAAAAATCTTTTTTTATTAGTATGAAGTGGTCGGCTAAACAGTGCTTAATGATTTTTTGATTATACTTGATTTACGTTTTACTTTATCACCACACAGAGTTCACAAGGATGATCAATATAGCATAGATAGAAAGTTGGACCAAATACACTGCCCTGAGGCACCCAAAGCTTATCGGTGGGTCGGCGCTACTCAACTCGCCAATTCATTGTATTGAGTCATATTATGCATGTAATTAAATGGCATAGCAAGAGTACTGCCACTGAAACCGAGATATTAAAAATTTATTGCGTCAAAAGGTCAGTGTAACAGTATCAAACGCCTTTGCAAGATTAACAATAAAGCATGCAGGTACTATTTGATGTAGATATTAAAACCAAAGATGTATTTTGTAAGGATAGGAGCAAGTGCCGTTCTGTTGTCTCTGCCTACCCCGACGGGCAAAAGGCGTGAGTAGGTATAATTATGTATCTATGTATGTAATTCAAAGGCGGTAGATTCCGCTCTTATCGCCTCTTCTAATTATGATTGCATAGCTTAAGATATGCTTTTCTGTTATCACTATGGAATAATAAGCTCTTATTTACTCACTAGTAAAACACAGACACCCAGTCTGTTGGTTCGCTTGTAACGACGTCGTCGGCCGTAGGTCCTTCTGTTCTTTACTCTGCTCGTTCACGCATTTCTGGTAGTAGTCGAACTCTTTAACGTACCTGCAAATATTAAAATTTATTAATAAGGTATACTTTACAGAAGGTACTGTAAGTATAGGTTACGGCACGACCAGCTAAAGTCTTTTCCGAATTTTAAGGCTTAATACTTTAGCTACCTTTTATTTTACCTTGCTGCGATTAATGTTTACTCACGGATTAGCTCATATTAAGTCAGATAAAAAGTTACATACCTAAAAAAATCACGAGTTAAAAAAAATACGTACAGTTTAGTATGCTTAATATACTGTAGTGCGATATGGTATGCTGCTTACTATTTTATTTATAGGAGTGACTACTACCCGTTCAGATAAATCATAATAGTAATAATTAAGCAGGTACCGTCAGCATAATACGTAAAAGCTAATGATCAGGTATTTAACTAATATACCTAACTGCTACCAGCTATTGCTATTATTCGTAATTTATGAAATAACGAAAAAACTTTGAAGTTCTTCCGTTATTTCATAAATTATAAATAATTGCTGCTGTGTGGTAAAGTGTAGTGTAGTGCAATGTAGTGTAGTGCAATGTAGTGTAGCGCAGTGCAGTGTAGTGTTTGTAGTATAGTGTAGTATAGCGTAGCGTAGTGTAGTATAGTATAGGTGCATATACGCGGTACTCACCACACGGGCGGGTAGCGGTTATCCGACAGATACTCCCGGGAGGCGGGCGACAGATGTCGCGCGCGACACACGCGGTCGTACGCGCCGCACAGCCGCCAGCGACACCAGTCCGCCAGGTTGTGTGCGTTGTGCAACTGGCAGACAGGCATTCAGTAAGTATGTACATACGAAACTGTTAAATGCATGAAATTTAAAAAAAAATAAGGCGGCGAATATAGTAGGGGTAGTCCGGGTGAGCCCACTGCAATATGGTCTAGTGCCCACTCCAGAATGTTGGTGCCCGATACTAGAATTCTAGGCTGGAGGTTGTTATGTTATCTCAATGGCTGGATACCTTAAGAACTTCACGCCAGTGTTTTAAAGATCCCAGACCCACGCTCAGGGGCGGATCGTGAATTTCTGGGGCCCTGGGCTGAAACTACTTAGGGGCCTATCTAAGTACTCAACAAATAGCCATGTCAAAAAATGATTCTATAATGATATATTATTAGATATTATATATTCCTAACGGAAAAACCCAATAACACTTCGCCCGACCCGGGAATCGAACCTGAGTAGCATCACGGAGTCTGGTAATGTGCCCGGTACGGCAATAGGCTCGCCCCCTATTACGTGGGACCTAAAAATTCATGGTGAAATTGTGGGTGTACACACACACCTCTGCCTACCTCTTCGGGGATACGGGCGTGAGTCTATAAAATAAATAAAATTATATATTCTTTATTGCACAAAACCATAACAATTTTAATTTATCGAAAATTAAATAATTTTCAATTAAGAAGGGAAATACGTATAGAGGCTTAAAGAATTTCATTTTTTTGTCACGAATCGCTTGTAAAACTATTCAAAAATGATTTAAAATTTCAAGTTATATATTTTATTGTATACATATTTTAAATACGTTGAACAGATTGAGTCAGTGCAACGTAAGTTTTTACGATCCATGAATTACCGGTGTTACCGCTCTAAGTCCTCATATGACCATCTTTTGCAAAAATTCTCCTTGCCAACATCAAAGCAGAGAAGAGCGCTGTTGGATATGATGTTTTTATATAATATCGTCCATAATAAGTTTAATTGTAATGTTGTTTGTTGTTGTTTTAATTGTAAAATTGTTAATCAAATATATATTCGTATACCCTATCGTTCGACTTTAGTAAGACGCACTCGTATGCACTGTTTGTTTGCTCCAAAGAATTGTAAAACAAACGCAGGTGAGCGATGCCCCTTACGTAGAATAATGCACTCATACAATATTTCTGCTCAAAATAATGAATTAGATATATTCGCATGCTCTCCTATAAGGTTCAAAAATCAAATCACTAAATTGCTCTTGTCTCCTTAGTCCTGATAATGATAATTATAATATCTGTGTAGATATACAATATAGTGTATTAAAATATATCTATTGTAAAATTTTGTAATAAGTAGGTAATTTAATTTATATTATTTTGCGGACAACGAAGCTGGTTGCACTGCAAGAAAAGCCTTATATTTAAGTTAACTTGTAAGCTATCAGTGTAATTGTTTGTAGTCCCAAATACATTAAAAAAAATAAAAAAAGTTAAAATTCTTATTCGTTCAGAAGTTATAAACGATTTTGTAAGTGCTCTTCGGTACAGGAAACATTTTTTTCGAAACGGTATACACCTATATAGCTTAAAAAAATTTAAACCAATCATCTTGAAAGGAGATCACCCGGCCGCCATACAAATTTGGGCTTATTCTAAAAGTGCCGGCCAACTAAAATTAACTTAAAATTATTATAAAATAGTACGAAATAAACGCTTTTTATTACTACACCAAAGTACTAAGTGTAGAGAGTCTGTGAGATAACATTCGAGCTCAAAGAATCTGTTCTGTTAGTGAAATAAATCCTAATTATTGTTATATTTCGCCTAAAATAATGTGCAAGTTGCAATTTAAATGGCATCAGGTAATAGCAGGTAAGCCAAGAGCGAGGTTATATTAGACGCAGCATCTGTCACGCTGTCTCACGCTAATTCGCATTGCGCTCACTGCGTGCGCTGCTTGCTTTCTGTTATTCTTTCAGTATGCCTTAATGGCAGAAGACCTATCGGCTGCTGGTCCCATGTAATGTGTATTGTATGGTACATTAGATATGCAAGCCACCTTTTCTTTGGTGCGTGGTTGGGTCTATACACTATAACCACCACGGTGTCCCTTGATGGCGGCCACGCGAATTGCAGTTATCATCGCGACGTACACCATGACCCTGTCAGGGTTCGCCTCGCACGTCATATTTGCTAATCCATATTTCTGGAGGCGCACGTGCTCACAGCGTCGCCGCTTCAGCCTACTGGCGGACGGGGAGCGGCCCCTATGGCTGGCATCATCTCCCTCTCTTGCTTCGCCATCTCCTTGATCAGCATTACTGCTTCACAGAAAGAGACGGTAATGTTCCAAGCCATCATGCACCGGTCCATGGACAGGGCAGGGAGCAAGGGTACGACTGTAACAATGGCCGCGACCAGTTCACGGCCAATTTGAAACATGACCAGTGAAACTCCAGTGGAATAACAATTGCCGTAGGAAGTACCCCATTGGATTTTATCAATAAATATAATTATATACCTAGAGCAAAAGATAAAGATGGTCAAAGCAAACCAGGTGAAAGGGATTGATAGAGGTATCGGTTTGGATTGGGCCGCTTTCGGCAAACTGGCATTTGCTTTTGCTATGAATATTTCGAAGCAACAAAAAGCAACAAGTTTGTTCTGTCAGTGCTTATCTACGGAGCCAAAACTTAGGTTACTACTAAGGCAGCTTTCCAGAAACTTTAAGTAGCTCAAAGCGCAATGGAGTGAAAAGTGCTAGGAGTGACACTAAGAGATAGAAAGACGAAAGACAGTCGAGTATCAGATGTTGTCAAAAGAGTAGCGAAGCTTAAGTGGCAGTGGGCCGGACATGTACCCAGAAAACCCAAAGCATGGTGCAAGCAAATATTGAAATGAAGACCGTGGGATTATAAACGACTAGCTGGAATACTGCGAATGAGATGGAAAGATGACATCATAAAGATAGCGGGCAGTAATTGGTTAAAGACTGTCCAAAACAGACCGGAATGGAAGTTGTTGAAGAGGCCTACACCAAAATGGTCGAGAATAGCTCGAGATGATGATGAGTTGGGCATTCCATCAACGTTTGCAGCGCCGTTTTCCCGACAAGGTTGCGGCTGCCTTCACAATTGTGACATCTCGGCGTTTTTACCTGGCCTTTCCTCCACAAGTAAGAGTCTCAACAACCATGGAAAGTGAGAATGTCGCGACGCGACATCTCTTCAACCACATGTCGAGAACAGGATTTATCGCCACTATGGTGGCATTGGCCTATGCCTATATATTATATACAAGACTGCCTGTTATAGACATTCCTACGGAAGGTTTAAACGATATTTGTATATTTGGTCTGTAGAATTAAAAAAAAACTTACTTCTTTTTATGAGCCCATTGAATTTTAAGGCTCACGTTTTTCACGTGGGGCTGAATACGTGTAGTTGACCACCTTTACACCTCTTAGATTTATCACTTTTGACAAAACAAAACTGCTCTACGGTAGTTTGAGATATAATATAAATGCATTCAAGCCTTAGTATTGTCTCAGAGAATTGACTTAGAAGATTGTTGTAATAGTAAAAAATCTTTAAAATAGTCTATTCTAATAAAATAACACAATGTTATTGATTGGCCGGCAAAATCAAAATAAGCCCAATTTGGGTGATCTCCTTTGGTTTATAATTTCCTTATAGGTACAATAAATTGTGCTGAATATGAACCTCAATCAAAAGCGATATTTTTATTTTAACTAGGTACTTTATTTATAGTAAACAATATATGAAAATATAGTAAAAAGATATGACTTATTTTAAGAGCCCCCTAAAAATGATTTTTTTTTAAACTGAGTTTTATATAGAAGATACACATAAAATAAAGTAATTTTTCTGTACCATTGATTTCGGATCAAAATTGTGGCTTCCATCGTGTACACCAACGGCTAAGTCGGATGACAACCTACGATGTGTATCAGTTGATATCTCCGCTACTTTTTAAGATATATTTTTGAAAATATGAAAGAAATCTCATGAATATATGTATAAAATAACCTAAAAGTTTTAATAAATAATACTATTTTTTATAAATAAAAAAAAATTAAATCTGCATGAAAACATCCTTTTACACGTATTTCCCCCCTTAACTCAATTCATAGAAGTATGAAATTTTTCATCAATGTTTTTTATTACGTTAGGTATCACGTAAAAATATCGTCCGTAAACCGACTTTACAGACAACCATTTTTTAAATTATCGCTTATTATTTTTAGCGAGGTCTGGGGGCCCCTTGTAACCTCGGGGCCCTGGGCTGCAGCCCAAGCAGCCCTTAGGTAGATCCGGCCCTGCGGCCACGCTAAATGTGGGCTGCGAGCATACCAGCCTTGCTAATTTTAGCATTAATAGGCGACTCGACTGGGAAAGTACCTACTAAGTACTAGCCTCTCACAAACATAAAGTGACAATATCTATATTGTTGCGTAGAGGACCGAAGCCCCATCCCTTTTTCTTCTTGCTCATCCCACCACTCCTCCTTTTCCTTTTCCCCTACAAAAGGGCAACCACGCACTTGTGACGAGAGTTGCTTGTGTCCATGGGTGGCGATAATTGCTTAACGTTTGTCGTCTATATATATAATTATCTTAAAATATATATTTCTTGTGTACGTGTGTATGTCACTGAACTCCTCCTAAACGACAGGACCGATCTTAATGAAATTTTTTGTGTGTGTTCAATGGGACTTCAGAATGGTGTAGATTCACAATTTAGTCCACTGGAAAATGTTTTTATACTTAATTTTTAATTCGTAAGTAGTTGTGGATTTTGGAATGTTTCACATTGGAACCGACGGACTGCGCTGCTATCGCAGTGTCAAATCTTATATTAATAATTTGGTCAAGGCTGCATACATTTAAACCTTACCTGAATAATAAAACATAAAAAAATAAAGATTTCGAGTCGACAACATATTATACCCGTAAAATTCGGATAGTCGAGTATTTTGTTAAATTCTAATGCCTTTGACAGACAAATCGCAGTCGCCATATTGGCCACTCTATCAAAACGTCACTGATACCGGATAACATTTGAAGTTAATTCTTAGCAAGAAGTAGTTTGTATGCGTAAATACTTTTTGCAGTTATATAGTATCCGCCCAATAAATGAGATTTGTGTTACCCCGAACCATAGAGCATAGATAGGTATGTAATATCACCTATTTTTTTGTGTAATATGTAAATCTGTATTCAGTGCCTGAACATAGATGATACACTATAACTAGAGAACCCCAAATTTACGTGAGCGAAGCCGCGGGCAAAAGCTAGTACTAATATATAAAGCTGAAGAGTTTGTTTGTTTGGTTGGTTGAACGCGCTAATCTCAAGAACTACTGGACCGATTTGAAAAATTATTTCAGTATTAGAATTATTAGATAGCCCATTTGTCGAGGAAGGCTATAGGCTATATAACATCACGGTATGAGCCACGGGAGCGGAACAGTAGCGTTAAATAGCGCGGGTGTAACCGCGGGCTCATCTAGTTGCATATAATATAAACTTCACGGCACTTAGTGTTCGCGATACGTTGACTTTTATACAAATTTTACGGCGGTGACTACTAGTGGCTGCCACCGACTACCGTCGTTTACACAGTGCCAAAGGATGTCCCGTTTTCACGAAATCTTAATGCTATAAAATGATGAAATAAATCATTAAACTAGTATTAAATACCTTGACAGGCTCCAGTAGTGACAATGCTATGTCCACCACTTGATCGTCATCACCGCATACTCTGCAAAACACAAAAACAAAGTAGGTAGTTCATATATCTATCTGACCTAAATAGCAGGCTATGAAGACGTGGATCTGAGCTTAGTAGCAGTCTACTAACATAGTAGGCCTGTTCGATAACTAATAGAACTTACAACACAAGCAGATCCAGAGGCAGGAACTTGAGGGAACCCTTCTCCAAAATCACCAAGTTTCCTCCGAAGTCTAATAAAATCCAGACTTTTGAATGTTTGCCTTGCCCTGGATAACGAAACACCCAGACCAAGGCAAACATCCAAACGGCAGGATTTGAAACCGCGACCTTATACTTACACTTTAGATCTAACACATAAAAGAAAAACTGTTGTAATGAAAAGTTTTAACTATAGGTTATTTCTTGCAGTGATGTGCCGTACCCGCTGAATTAGTGCAGATTGTTATTCAGAGGATCTCTGTTCATCGGTGCTAATAATATCCTAAGTTTCACATAAAATCACAAAGGTAAAATTCATCCTTCAAGAACCCTGCCAAGATCCAAAATTCCTAAGAAAACGTACTGTCACATCCCTATTTTCTATATAAAATTGCCGACTTGCGTTATGCCGATTGACGTCAATAGCTTAGTGCAATTCAGCAATATTTTTCCTATAAAAGCCGGAGTCTTTAAGTAAAACGCGCTTGTTATTATTCTAGTGCAGTTGTAATTTTGGTCATTAGGACCAATACCCAACTTGTTGGTGTTCTGCTAAACCTAGAATAATAATTTCGGGTCAGCCTGTCCTTCGCAGGACAGTCGTGCTGAAATCTAAGTTCGCGACCAAATTTGTGAGTGTAGTCCAAGTACTACTTAAACTGTGTGATTGACCTTGTGTAGAATTTTGGTAACTTTGTATTAAAGTAAATTTATAAACGTTGTGTGACCTTCAGTGCTGTTTTTTTTATAAGTGCTGTGTCGCCCGACCTAACAGTACCTCCAGAAAACCTTAAGGATTTCGTGTGCCGATTCCAAGTGAGTTCTGCCCCCAGTTTAGTTCGTAGTTGGCGGCGCTGGCGTAGTTTCTTCGTCTCTCTTGCTCTCCTAGTTAATAAATACTGGAGGTACGTCCGTCTCTCTTGCTCTTACACTGGGGGAACGACTGCCACGCCGCCAAGCGGCAATTTGGGTCGCATAAAGTTTGTCTTCAGAGCGCCCATGGAAATGTGCTTCTATGTATAAATCTGAGTTCTTTGATCTCGCTTACCTGTCCCTCTGCTGCAGCTGGTCAATAACCCTCGCCTCGACCAGCGTGACGAGTCGGTTCATGCACAGCCTGTTGGCCAGCTCCAGTAACTCCAGGCATCTGTGGGGGTCCACCGCTGGGATCTTGTCGCTGTATATGTAGCTCAGCAGTATGTGGAACGCGTACATTTTCACGCCGGGGAATGATATCTGGGATAGATTTTTCAAGGATTATTATTGTTTCAAATGGATCTTTAGGCTGCCTCTCCACTGGAGTAGATATGAGTGGAGCTGTGTCAATAACACCAATAGAAATGCGTATAACCAGAGCTTTTCCTCGCTCCAGTGAACAGACAGCCTGAGAAGACCTTAAAATCTCGCTAAAACCTGCTTAAACATTACTAAAATAGCCGAACCAGGTAAGCAATTCACGTTCACTTAAAGAAAATCAGGTGGAAAAAGGATAATAGGAAAATGATGACATTATACCTTCTTGGGATAGCCCCGGACTTATAACATCAGGGAGTAGGCAAGTATCAGGACCCATAAGAGGTTTGAGGAACAGCTATCCAGACAGAACACGTAGAAGAATCTGACTGTCGGGTATACTCACCACTCTTGATGTGCTTTCCCTGAAGTGTCCCTGGAACATCGCTTTCATGGGGTCGCAGCGCGCCATCAGTACCGCGCGGTGAGCGAGGTGTATGCCGTCGTCCAGGTCGAAGGTCACGTCAGCAAACAAGTTGCGTTCTACGTACATGTCTCTCAGACGTTGTGGGAGAGGCTGGAACAGATCCAAAGCCGATCATTACCGATAAGTCAACGAGTTTTATTGCCCATTCTTTTTCGTGGTTAAACCTATTGCATTGCGAATGTGGCAGTAAATGTAGAATAATCTAGTAATTAACTTAAATTTTGACGTTCATAAGCGTCACTTTGTGGCCTTAATGAATAAATGTCTTTGAGTTTATTTTAAGTATAGTAAATTGCATGGTCTCGCTGTCTACCCTTTAAAAACCACTCTAATCAACTAATCTTCAAATTCTATGTTAACTGTGGTGTTAGGAGAACGAAGTACACGCACAATAAAGTTAGTCCAAATATAAGCGTAAGTTGCTACGAGATGGAAAGCCAGACCGAACAGTAACACTATCTTTATATTTTGCTGTCTGATCGTTATCAGGTAGGTACATAACAATAATAGCTAGGTAAGTAGTGTCATCTATCGTATAATGGCGAAGACGCAAGCACTAGCGCCATCTATGTGACACTGACTGAACTACGAAGACTCATTCCAAGTTTATACATTTCTAAATTCAAATCACGATATTACAAGTTTTAAAATATGCTGTTCTATGCTAAATTTGTGTCAAACCTGATTGGCCTAGTGCGCGGACTCCAAGTTCCAAGGAAAAAGTCTTGGATGCAACCCGGAAAACGCTAAGACCATGATGAATTTTATACTTACCGAATGAAATCATCATCATCCTAGCGTAATCCTGGTTACGATCCAAGACCTTGGAACTTGGAGCCGAGGTCCACTTTCTAGTCTAACCAGATTTAACAAAATATTAGTTTTTCGCACAGAGACTGCCGTCTGCTTTCCGTCACCCAGATCCTTTAGACAGCGGCGGATCTACGGAGGGGCTAAACGGGGCACTTGCCCCGGGTGGCAGCATCATGGGGGCGCAAAAATCATGTCACGACATAGAGTGAAATATTCAGACTGGTTGAAAAACTGTTGGGAGGGGGCACCATTATCGAGATTTGCCCCGGTTCGAAATACACGTAGATCCGATACTGCCTTCAGAATGCTATTATACTAACCGAATGAAACTGCTGCATGAATCCCTTATCGAAGAGCAGATGTTGGTCCAGTATGAACTGACTGAGTTTCGTCAATTCGTGGAAACCAAGCAACTCGGCCGCCTGGCGAATCTCCTGCACATATCGTCACAAACACATACATACACACTGCTAGTTATCACAAAAGACCCTGGAAACACCTACTCAAGGTTCAGAGGATATTTAAAACTTTATTGAAGATCATCCATCGTCAGACCTACGCCAAACCGTCGGAGCAAATGCAGGTTTTTACTCTTAATGCTTAACAAAGCTACGTGGCAAATCCGTGTAATATAGTTGGAGCCACTTAGTAGTTGGACCGGGAGGAGACCCCGCAAACTGTACCTACGTTTCGACCATGCGTCAGAAGAAAAATAAAGTAATTGATTACCTGAGCTTTACATGATTTTGAAAGATTCATACAATCTACACTCTATTTAACAGGTCTTAATCGTGAAAATGAAAATAAACTTCTATTTTCACCGACGTTTCACCCGACTTTTATCGGTCGTGGTCGTTGTTGGACTGTAACACACGGTTCGGCATTACCTATTGGAGATCAAAGTGGTATACTATATCCTCATAGTCTACAATATCTATACTTTGAGCAGGTATTTCAAGAATATTTTTAAAGGAAGAATAGCATCTATTTGGCCGCTTATCGGATTTCGTTTTGGAAGAATCGAAACAAAATTCAGACACATCTTTCTGAATTCTGTGTTTTGATCTTTAAGCACAACCGAGCACATTTTATAATTCCCACATAAAAGGCATAGAGAAAAATAATAAAGCTTTAAAATAGAAAGAATAGCAATGTATTACTAATAAAGTGTCGATCTATGGCATGGTGTTAAGTCTGAAATGAATAATAATAAAAAAAATATACCGTGCTTTCTTAAGTGCATTGCCGCATGTTTATATTTTAAAAGTAAATGGCAATTTAATCGGCTGGCATCGTGAATCCAATGCGAATCATATAATTAACTTATTTCTAATTAGGTAGGTACCTATATACTTACCTGGATAGAAGACATTTAAGATTATTCAAGAAATATTCAAATAGATTTTCTTATTTCTGGTGAACTTCATTAACTTTCATTAGTTTAAGTTTCCACCGCAAGATTTGTGAATATTATTATTTATGTATACATTTTGTTGATATTTTGTCTGTATTTTTAACAATTTTTTTTCATTTCTATAAATATACTTATACGGATTCACATATTCCCTGAGCAAATGGAGCCGCAAGAATTTTTTTTTGCAATCTACCCATTTAAAGAAAACAACACAAAAACACTGGCGCTATGGATGAAATTAAATGTGACCCGGAAAACGTTGCCTGCCATAAAAAATAAAATAATTGTTTCTTTCTCTGAACAAAATATAACCGGTCAAGTGATGTGGCGGATTACCTTTGTGGTTTTTATTTAATTTTAGATTTAAGAGGTGTACCTACTCAGGTGGTTAAAACAAATAAATACATTTAACACACTTATAAACTACTAAACACACAACTTATTTAAGAAAGCACAGTTTGAAGAATGATATACTACAAAAATACGTCAAGAAAATACACAAAAAGATGCGTTTTTTTATAATAATAATAATGGTAGAAATTAATAATTATGAATTTGTTTAATGAATTAATTATTTATTACAATAAAGTTTACCAGTAATAATCCGATAGCAGCCGACTGCAGAAGACATTGTTGTTATTATAAAAAATATTAATTTTTATATACGTATATTTTTAGTTGGCATTACTTTTATTTGTGGGAATAGATAGAATATAAAAATAGAAGCAGAGTAGAGAGTATATTGATAAAGGAAAGGCTGTCTCCTTATTAATTGAACATTTTAATTAATAAAGGCTGTCTTAAAATAAAATAAAAAACCATCTTGGGGCAGTAAAATGTTGGCAACACTATTAAGAACATTTTGACAGCTGATAGTTCCACCGATCTGTGAATATTCTTTTCTCAAAGGATAGTTCCGGGTTAGTTTAAGAACCGTTAGACGTATTTGGAAAGAAAAACATTTGAAAATTCTTTTTTACATAGAATATGTTTTTAGGTTTTTAGTCGTTATTAGACCATGATTTTCATCAGGTTCTTATGCGCCAGCAAAGCCGTGAATGGCTTTCTTTTTTCACCTGTTGTTCTACACATTATTACCTACCTACTTACAATTTATTTTACGGTTGAATAAAGATCTTGCATTAATTTGAAACTTCTCTAATTTTATTAAAACTATACCTATTTACATTGTAACATTCGCCGAATTCTGTTTGAAGAATAATTTTAAACAGCAATATATTTTTATTATGCAACTACTTAGTAGCTTTGCGATAGGTTTACAAATAAAAACATCTTGTTTTACTTTTTAAGCAATATTCTCTTTTAAAGGTAATTTTAATAAGAAGACAGCAAAAAGTAGCTTAAGTCAAGAATAATTAATAATTACTTAAAATCGTATATGGAATAAAATAAAATATATAATTAACATTAATTAAATATTTATACGAAGCTTAAGCTTTCTGAGATAATTAAAATATAATAAACAGTTAGTCAATGGTGAAGTGACATGTGGTTTAGTATAAATTAAATCGTATACTTTTAAGATTTACTACATGAACAGGCAAATGTTGCTTTACCATATAAACAGGTACTCGGTTCTTTTAAGTATCCTATCACAGATCTCAATCATAAAATGTTGTTTTCTTTTGGAATTACGGATTTTTGAAGCCAGCAGTTTTATGAAAATCGTATGTAAAGGTAGCCTACCTATTCTATCAAATCTGGTTTATTCAGGAAACTGGCTACCGGAATAACACTAACAGGATATTGGCCATCTTTTATAAAAACCGATTTTTTTTGACGAAAATCACTTCACCACAAACTCACTGAACTCCCAACCTTATATCCTTCACAATACAGTCGAGTTCGCACTGACCTGTTGCTTGAATGCGCTGCTATCAAGCGCCCCCGTGTATATAAAGTTGATGATCTCTTGCATCACGGTCTGAGAGATGAGTTTACTCATTGTCACTATTGTTTGGGTTTGCGATGTGGCGTGCTGGATTTTGTCGCACTGGAAATAAAACGTATTAGGGTTAGAATCAATTAGATTATGAAATGAGACACAAAATTAAACAAAGATGTAAAGATATTTTCCCTGGAATACAAAATAGACAAATGTCAAAAAGTAATAGATGTTACTGGAATTCGACAAAAAAATTGCTCTAATGGAAAAAATAACTTTGTAGAAAAATCAACTGTCATGATTATGGTGTACAGCATCTACTCATGTGGTACAGCGATAGTCCTATATGAAAACTGAGAGGGACTGCCGCGCAAAGAGTTCAAATGTCAAGTTCAACTTTTGCCCGTTTTGGGGCTTCACACGCGTAACGTCGGATATCGGGTAAAAACGCACGTGCTATGCTGATGAATAAGCTATATTACTTTTTACTGTTTCCAGTACATCCGTGAAGATGGCGCTTGCAACAGTGCCGACATATTGGTTACTCAACAAAACAAAGATACGTGGTATATATTATCTTGTAGGAACAGTAAAAAGTAATAATAGTGACCACGAAAGTTTAAATTCCGAATAAGCTATATAAATGCAAAAAAGAACGTCAATATCCGTTCTATAGCTTTTGCGCAAAAGAGTTAATTAATATTTGGATTATGATGAAAATTTGCATGTATAGGTGCTCAGCTAAACATCAGTGACATATTTTTGTTATAACTGACACTCACACAAGCAAAAATCTATTTATTAATATGAATATACGATCCTACCTTAACAACTCTGATGGACAGTATGGCGGGATGGTTGACGTCCCTGTACAAGTCCGGCGGCTTCTTGCAGCTGTCGCTCAGCGGTAAGATCTGACACGACGAGCGACGCTTTATCTGGTCCCACACTCTGCAATGTAACGCACAAATTATGGTCTGATAGACCCCTGCGGGTGGCAAGCCCGCCAGAACAAAACCTCAGGCCCATTCCAGCGGGATCGTGGTAAAGCATCATGGTTTTGCGTGACCCCGCCACTAATGGTTTTAGTGGAAGGGTCGCACACACCTCCGCGAGCCCAAACTCGGTCGATAAGTCATTGTGTTAAGACTGTTCGCAGATTTTTCGTCGCGTCACCAAAAAAAGGCCAACAAGATTATTTACGAGTAGGAATTACAGATGTTAATGTTCGACAAAGAACGGCTAGTCGTTTTTAAGCAGTTTCCTCGCCGTATAGCTAGAGATCGTTTTGCATCTGTGTTTTGTTTGTGTCCGTTGGTCGAATGTATGTATAGTCTGTGTGGTGACCGATTAAGAATACGAAATGTCACCACCCCATATCATCCCATGGGTGTCGTAAGAGCCGACAGAGGGAGCATATTATGCAGAGAGCAGCACTGTAAGAGAAGGAAAACTTGATACAAACCCTATACCAACCCGTTTGGCCAGCGTGGTATAATAGGCTTATTCCTCCTTTCAAAGGAGAGGCCTAGTCCAGCAGTGGACTGTTAAAGGCTAATGATGATGTTGTTGTACGACCAACCGTAACAAAGGATTTATTACTAGAGAAAGGAAGGTCTTTCAATAAAAGATCAGAATATAATCGTACCGCATTTGCTTCGCTTGATCTTGTCTGATCAAATACTCGGTGTCTTCATTGAATTCGCCCGCCGTAGCTTCACCCATACTACTGACCTGAAAATATCATCATATAAATAATTAAATTACATAAACGTATTAGGTTACAGCCTTGTCGACTGCTACATACGCAAAGGTCCTCGGGTTTAAATCTAAGGGTCGGAACATATCTGACGGAAGATGCGTCGCGTATTATCGGTCGCGTAACGCCAAAACATACAAATATATAGAAAAACGTTCAACCTTTCACACCTGACCGATGATCCGTGAGTACGTCGAGCGTACAGCGTCTGTTCCGTTTCCGTCAACGCATTATTGGTCGACGTCGCGCGCACCACACACCACGCGAATTTTGACTGACGCGTTGGGCGACGTTTTAAAATTAGAAGTCATACAAAGCAACCGCACTGTAGTTGCTGAACGCAGAAACTGACTAGACACGTAATGTAGCAGGTCTAATTTGACGGAATAGACGCGACCGATTTAGATACGTTCGACGCATTTTCCGTCAGATGTGTACCGACCCTAAGGCGCGCATCACTAACATGACAAAGTGCGTTTTAAATTTTTAATTATCGCTTGTTCAACTGTGAAGGAAAACATCGTGAGGACACCTGCATGTGTAATAGTTCTAAATAATATTTTCGAAAGACATACATGTAGAGTCAATTTAGTAGATGGCATATATCTTCTTGCAACGAGAAAAGGCCTGTGCTCAACAATGGGACAGATTATGAACAAGGTTTAGGATGGTGATGACGAAGACGATGAAATAATGTTGTGAAGGAATAAGTGGTGGTGATCCTTCAACTAGAGGGGGGATCCTCTAACCAGGCTAGGTGATTTTGCCATCAATCCAACGGACGTATATGAGAAGCTGTTTATATACTACGGAATTCAATATTCGATCTGTAGATTTTAGATTCATTTTTGACATAAGCTCCATACAAAATATGTCAAACACGAATTTCGAATCTCAAAATCCATGTATGGTTCGAATATTGAAAATGGCCGATAGTCAACTCGTGGCGAACATTGCTTGCGCGATTCAGGACTTTATTTCAATCGTATCGTATCCGATAGATGTCGCCGTATTGATTGTTGTTGACTTCGACGTCGTTCGCTAGATGGCCTTAGTTATTATGAAGCTACCGCTAATCTTTATGCTAGCTTTAGAGATGTTACGTACCATACTACTCTCGCTAGAGCTCCTCGCCAGTTCAGCGGAGAGGCTGACGCACTCGTTGGTGAGGAGCCGGTGGAAGGCCTCACACGCGCCCGCCATCATGAACCGGTGGACGGGGAAGCCTTTAGCGCCGCAGATTATTACCATGTCACTGAAGTACTGGGAATGAAATAGGTACATTGGGAATACTGTCTGAATCCTCGAACATAATAATATTATGTTTTGTTAGACGAGACAAGACGAGTATCTCACACAGAACTCACAGGTACCAATTGGAACGATATATTAATTACTAACGGTTTACGGGTCCCATCTAAGTAAAAATATAAGCTTTTCAGAATTGATTAATCCACTTGAGAGTCAAATAATGAAAATCATACATTTACGTCTACTTATTTCACGATGCAGGGTCTTGAAATGCTGAAGATTGAATGAAATGATATAGGTATAAAATGTATTTCATGCATTAGACTATAAACACTTACTTGCTGTCGTAGTAAGGTGGTCATGTTCTCTAAGTAGGTACTGTTGACTACGGCTACTTCGGGCTCCATCGGTCTAGGCGGTCTGAAAGGTGCCTGCACACAAACATATAAATCATTAACATTGTTTAAAATAAAATTTTATGATTATAAAATGAAAACTACACCATGGTGAAATATCTTCAGTTAAATTATAGTATTGGCGCTAAAAGGCTACCTTGCGGCACACCACATTTACTTCAATACTTGATGTGTGAAATTTACGTATATCGATAAGTTATCGTTGTAAACATACAATAAGTACTAGCTAAGTAGTTTCTAGACAATGCTAACTGCAATATCTCCTACGTTTATTAGGGAAAGCGTATGGTCAAACGAGTCAAAGGCTTTGTGCTTCTATATGTATGTGCCAAAGCCGAGCTGAGCTCTTTTAACAACATAAATCAATATTTTGTCTAGGAAGATGGATCGCTCTTTATGTATTTATGGAAGACGTACAGTCTGCTATAGGTTATGTGTGTATCTAATAGATTATGTGTGTTTGCTGCATTCATCGTACGAATATCGATCAAAGAATATACAATTCTTGTCATTTCTAATTAATCAAATTGGACAATATTATGACGCACTAGACTTCGCCCGTGGTTCGGTCCCATGGGAGTGGATCATCGCGATAAAAGATAAGACATTGACACAAGATAAGACGGGACATAAAAGATAACCATTGCCTCTATCCAGCCACCAATCTTTAACACAAAAATGATAACATAAGATATCTCCGTAACGTCGCGAAAGGAAGGACAAACAAAAAATTGCCCGTATTCATCTACAATTGAGTCACCGAAATTATTCTACGCGCATAACTTCCAAGCGACTGCACCAAATTGGATAAATCTTTTGTGTTCGTTATTGGCAGGATATTAACCTTATGCGAAAAAAAAGAAATATAATTGCGGTACATCGTTCACCGGGTCAGCTTATAACAATAACTAGGGGATGCCCGCAGTTGCACATCTATTCTTTTTTGCATTGTTTCTGCCCGATCCCGTGGGAATTCCATGTCATATTTTAGCTTCCTGCGCCTAATAGTTTTGGCTGTAGCTTGTCTGTCAGTTAGTCAGTAACACAACTATTTTAAATAAATAGATTACTATAAGTATGAATTTACCTGCAACAGCGGCCTCTGCACCCTCTTCAGATTAGTCATCCAGAACCGTTGCTGTCTCCTCGCTATGAGCGCGGCTCTGATCGCGTTCTCGAACACCTCGTTCACGCCGTAGTACGTGAACACCGACGTCTCGTAGTAGTAGATGCCGAACTCGTGGGCCAAAGCGCGGCCCTGGTCTGGCATTACTAAATCACTTTTTCTTGGTGCCCTATAAAAATAAGGTATTTTTGTTAGCTTCCACAATAGTAGCAAAAAGGATACTATGCAGTATTTTTGCTATACGCAGCTATGTAATTATCGTTGGTATCCGATTTTGATCGAATAAGCTTAACTGTTCTGTGTCTGATAATGAGAAAAAGCTGGAGTAAATAAGTTTTAGTTTTTGCTCATTGATGGATTTTTTATATAATTTTCTAAAAAAAATATGCTATTACTATTTGTAACGCTTCAAGCCTTAGCTATTTACAAAGAACATACTTAGATAACATCTCTATATAGAAGCTACTGCAAAATATTGGGTGGAAGTATTTTAAAGTAATTTTCATCCAATAGCTTGGGACCCTGTATGCTAGAAACTGGTAAAAGATTTGTCATAAAACAATCCCTCCAATAGTCCTCCTTACCTTATAAAAGGGCTCCGATCTTTACAGTAGTTCAAGTAGGTTTCGTCTCTATACATGTAGCGCAAGTCGTTTTTGCATCCCACTAATAATATTGGCGTATTCGGACAAAACCGCCTGAAAAATAACAATCCAATTAGTTTGGGCATTTGTTGAGCTTCAGCAAAGTTCGGTGGCGCCATCGAAATTATTTAGAAGCAAAATATACTACTACTGCTAATACTGCCTTTCGTAATTTAGGTAGGTACTATTCACTCATAATTTTGATTCTTTAATATTTTTTCTCTAAATAAAAGTACCTATATAAAATTATTAAAATTTTTTTTATGCTCTTCGTTCAGAATTTTCTAAAGCGTCTAAAATATTATGTTCCAAAGTAACCGTTGTAAATAATTATAGAAGAAGATCAAACCATACCATTTTAAAGACTCACCTAATTTCAGGGTACCACATAGCTCCACAATTTCTCAGCGAAATAGGGTTGGTTATGGAAAAACATAAAAGAACAACGTCCGATCTGGAAAAATATGAATTCATTTTCTTATTGTTTCTCCTAAAAGCGTCTCATAATAGGTATGTTGCGTGGGCTGTAAAGTATTTGCTAAGTACGAAACTACAAAACTACGCTACTTGTTTAAAGAAGATATTGTGTGGCAAGTGGAATTTTCTCAAAGTCAATATTTAAGCCAAAATAAGGTAATTTATATGGCTGCTAAAACATTTTATAAAATTCTCAATTAATCCTAGGATCTTGTGCAAAAATGCAGAATCCCGAAAAAGTAGTTGACTCTGCAGAAGATTTCAGATAAAAAACCTTAAACGCTGTGGATAGTGCCCATGTTCGTTTTGCCAAAAAATACGATTGTAATCTCACCTGCCATAAGCGAATCTCCTGTCTTTCTCGTGATCGCCAAACGTGTCCCATAGCCGTAGGGAGACGTTCACACCATCCACAACCTCCCATGATCTCTCCAACACCTGGTAATGATAAGAAATGTACCTTTCACTCAGCGACCGGATATCGACACTATCATTGCCTGTATCCCCGAAGGGGTAGGCAGAGCATTTTGCCTTATGAACTTTAGGTCCTATGTAATAGGGCGAGCCTATTGCCGTTACCGGGCACATTGCTAGATTCTCTACTGCTAGTGAGAATTCTGGAAAACTCAGTACTATCTCCTAACTATCTCAGGACCACCGAGGCAGTCTTTATTTTTCTATGTAGTAGACGGCAAAAGGGCGGACGGATCGACGTCGACGTATCGCCTGGACACAAGCAATACCAGAGGAGTCACAAGTGCGTTGCCGCCCTTTGGTTTGGTAAAAGGAATAGGATGGAATGAGATGAGGAAGAAGGCTGGACGCCTTTCAACCCACGGACGGTCATATTTTACCAAAGCAACAGCACTTACAATAATATGTACAATGAATAACTATGCTAAATATCAGCAGTCAAATGGACGTACAGACATGGCGAAACTAGTAGTTACGGAATCCTAAAAAGGCAATGCTACAGAAAAGAAAATAAAGTAACCACATATTCACCTTCCGCCTACATTACAACAAAAATCTCATAGAATACTTTGTTGAACATGATGGGGTCTCTTAATGACTTATAATTAGTGGATATAAAATGTAACAAGAAATTAGGGCGACATCGCAATAAAATGACGTCAGCCACCCCATCATATTTCATAATGAGGTCATGCAGAGGGGAACGAATTGTTAATATATTATAGCTGCTCGCATTTACCATCGTAAAAATTCCTAGCAAAGTATGGAGTATACCGGCAAAGTGCTTAAGAGTGAATAGCAGACCAGGTCACTCAGAACGTATTGCGAGAATTTTTTTTTATGTATGTGAGATTGGCCAGTTATAATTTATATTAAAATATGATTACTTATAAGTAAAAATAGGTACGTTCTAAATTCAAAACTTTTCGCCACATTTTTTGCGAGCTAATTAAAATTACCGTGGCGTAGTCGGTTATTTACTCATGTGGCGTAGTGCCGCAGGCTTGGAAAGAAGCGAACGTACAACCGATTCCCAAAAAAGGGGATCGGTCTGATCCTGGCAACTATCGACCCATTGCTATTACCCCTATCCTCTGCAAGGTGTTTGAACGAATAATCAACAACCAACTCGTTCGCTACCTAGAAGATCACTCTCTCATCAGTGATCGTCAGTATGGCTTCAGACCGAAACGATCAACGGGTGATCTTCTAGCGTATGTCACTCACCTTTGGGGGGAGGCGATGGACAGGCATGGGGAGTCTCGCCATCTCCAAAGCCTTCGATAGAGTCTGGCATCGTGCGCTCCTTTCCAAGCTTCCAGCCCACGGCTTGCCGCCTCGATTGTGCAACTGGGTTGCCAGGTTCCTGCATGAGCGCCGTATCCTAGTCCTTTGTGACGGTGAGTCATCGAAGTTTCTCCAGGTGAATGCTGGTGTGCCTCAGTGCAGGGGTTCGTGTTATCGCCCATGCTTTTTCTTCTGCATATCAATGATATGCTAATTTTTGGGACATACATTGCTATGCAGATGACAGTACTGTACATGGGCGATATCTCGGACACCCTGAGGCTAAGCAAGCCGATACAGAGGAGTATAGGCGAACACTTGTTACTGAGCTTGACTGGGTTCTGAATTGCATCTCGCATTGGGGTGATGAGAACCTACGTGTGCGCATTCTCAGCTAAGGTATCTCCATTCCTTCCCCATCCCTCTCTTCTGGACACTCCACTACCGATTCAAGACAGCCTCAATATCCTGGGTATGGACATACGCAGAAATCTCAACCAGAAAAACTACATCGAGGATGACATCAAATCCGTATTTCGGAAACTCGGAGTCCTGAACAAGGTGAGGAGGTTTTTCACGCCGGAGCAGTTGTGTCTGTTATACAAGACCCAGGTTCGCTCCTGCGTGAAATACTGCTCTCACCTTTAGAATGGCTCCGCTCTGTACTTATTGGACGCCCTCGATAGGTTGCACCGGCATGCTGTCCGTATCATTGGGGATCCAGAGGCCACTAAGACTCTTGAGTCACTGCAATTACGCCGAGACGTGACCTCAATGGCTGTCTTCTATCGCATTTATCACGGTGAGTGCTCCGAAGAGCTCTTTCAACTAATCCCACTCTCTCATTTCCTATCCCGAACGACACGTGCTGGGTTAAGGTGCCACTCTTACACGGTAGAACAGATACCGTCGCGCACCAAACGGTTCGGCGCCTCTTATCTCTTCCGTACCATTAAGATGTGGAATTCTTTAGCAGCCCACGTGTTTCCCTCCACTTATGATCCTGGATCCTTTAACCTCTTGTAAGCCGGAATGCCAGACACAATTAAAAAGCTATTGTGTCTCGTGTAGATCTGCGTTCCGGCATACAAGGGGTTAAGCGGGGCGTGAAAAAGCTTTTCTCAAGGCTGTCAAGGTGAGGGCCATCATGCCATAATGCCATGCTGGCTGCTGGGATGATGGCCATCAGTATGGGAGTTCAATGACTGCTTAACATCAGGCAGCATGGAGTAAATTTGTTCGGCAGTAATAAAAAAAAAAAACTGTATTTGCGTCGAGAACATTTTCGCTTTATGATTTTTTACGGTTTTAAGTGTCGCCTGAAAGCGGACGAATCGTATGATAGACTTCAAATGGCATTCATGGATGAAGGCCCTTCTACGGCAACGGTTGCCGTATCGTTGGTATTATGAATTTAAGCGCGGTAGACTAACTTTGGGGGATGAAGAAAGAAGTGGTCGACCTTTGACGGCTGTTACGGAAGAAAACGTGCTAGCAATGAAAAATTTGATCCAAGACAATAGACGAGTTACATACCAAGAGATTCTATACGTGCATCTACGGCTGCGGAGGATAGTTTCACGCTGGGTGCTGCACAACCTCACCGATGTTCAGAAGCAGGCAATGGTGGAATGCCGGAATGTCGTAAACACGCCGAGACGAGCCTGCTTCAAATTTTTCTTTCATATCATGGCATGAAAGAAAAATTTGAAGCAGGCTCGTCTCAGCGTGTTTACGACATCGTTGGTGATGAATCCTGGATTTATCAATACGATCCAGAAACAAAGCGCCAGTTGACGGTTTGGGTGTTTCAAAACGAATCAACGCCTACCAAAGTAAAGCGACCTAGAAACAGGGGCAGATTTTGATCGCGAGCTTTTACAATTTGACTGGCTACTTGGAGTCAATTCCTTTACGAAACCAAAGAAGCATTAACGCCGAATGTTATACGACCAAATGCTTGGCAAAAGTTTTCTCTGTTGTGAGCAACAAGCGACCAAACACAGGGCTCGCCCATATGATGATGCACCCGCCCACACCGCAATCAAAACGAGGGACTTCCTAGACAGCTCACTGGTCAAACTCCTGGGTCACCCTCCTTACAGCCCTGACCCAGCACCGCGTGACTTCTTCTTATTCCCAAAAATAAAAAATCTGCTTAAAGGGATACAATTTACGTCGCCGGATGATGCGCTCTCAGCGTTCGAGCAGGCTGTAAACGACGTGCCTGCGGCGGACTGGAAAAAGTGTTGCAAAAACTGGTTCAGACGCATGAAACTTTGTATAGAGGCTGGTAAAGAGTACTTTGAAAAGATGTAATAAAAATATTATACTTATAGTAAATATTTTTTAGTGTGGCAAAACTTTCTGAGTGGCCCACGGACGTTAGAAAACACCCATGTTATGATGAAGTGCGGATTGGCAGACTACCACTCTCAGAAGATGACATAGAGACGCAGCAATTCTTTCGTTGCCATTTGTTCAATGTAGGTATGCCGAAAGCTCAAATTCCCTTCCCGACCACTCTTCCTTTGAGTCAAAGAAGGAAGAAGGTAGTGCTACTCATACTCTTTGCAAACAGGGGTCGGGTGAATGAATTTAGTAGGAAGTTATACTTGAGAAGCCACTCTTCACGTTATACTTACATCTTTATAGATCCGGTACTGGTCGATAGCCCAGACAGTGGGCACGTGTGTGGTCATGAGCTGCGAGAGTGACACGTGCTTGTTGCAGGCTCTGGCGCAGATCAGCCGCGTCTTGCCGACCGCCGTGTCGCCGACCACGACGCATTTCACCAGCTCTTGGTGGGGCTGCTCGTTGTCCATACTCTGGAAGGAAAAGAGGAACATTAAAGAAAGCTACACTTCAAACTTAAATGAAAAATATTTCATTGCTGTCACAATCAAACCTAAAATGTTACATACAAAGAAAACTATAGATAACAGGTAGGATCATAATATCTTGCTAGGATTAGGTCGTGGCAGTAATAGGAAAGAAAAGGTCGGGCGAAGAGAAAAGTCGAAATCCTGGCTCTGCAACATCAGGAAGTGGACGGGGATCGCGAGCGCTGCCGAGCTGTTCCGTCTCGCTAAAGACAAGGAGAAGTACACGGAGCTAACGGCCAACCTCCACTAGTTGGAGAGGCACTGAAAGAAGAAGAAAAAGTAATAGGACTCCGATCAGCATACTTGCTGGCACTGATATGACACTTCATCATACAGTCTTTCACAGTCTAAATACCTACTGCTGGATTTAAGCCTCTCGTAATTAGCTTCGCTGTAGCACTGTGAGTCAACTGGATTGGGTCTGCGCTAGCCAGGCGAGTTGGTACAGGGTTTGATGTTAAGATTATTACCGTCTCTTCGTAAATTCTTTTTTTTTATGGACTCACGCCTTTATCCCGAAGGGGTAGGCAGAGGTGTAATATTACGGGTGTAATATTACACCTCTGCCTGGGACCTAAAAATTCATGGCAAAATGTGGGTACATTTCGCCAATTTTTAGGTCCCACGTAATAGAGGCGAGCCTATTGCCGTTACCAAGTAATTTGCTAGACCCCGTGCTGCTACTGAGAATTCGGAAAAACCCAGTAACACTTTTGCCCGACCCGGGAATCAAACCCGGGATCTTCGATCAGCAGCCGCATACGCTATACACTGGACCACGGAGGCAGTCGCAAATACTTGCTTCGTGTATTTTGTTTAGTTAGTCGCTTCTTACGATACCATGGAATGATAATTATGGGGTAGACATTTTGTATTGTTAATCCATTACCACACGGATACCTAACGTTTAGAAATAAGTATCCAGTCTTATTACAAAATCTTAAAAACGTTCATTGACCTTTCAAATAGATAGTAGACGGCCCATAACGACTGCCAAAGATCTTCAGGGCAGCCCAGACCGACAGCTTAACGTGCTCTCAGAGACACGGGGCAAGCGATAAAATTAACTATTTAATACGCACATAACTTTAAAAGGTTATTAGTGGTGTGGGCCGATACCAGGCAGCGATAGCCGAGTGGATATACCAACAGACTGCCATGCAGAGGGTATCAGGTTCGAATCCACGGCGCGCACCAATGACTTTTCGGAGTTATGTGCGTATTGAATTGTTAATTTTATCGCTTGCCCCGTGCCTCTGAGAGCACGTTAAGCTGTCGGTCTGGGCTGGATTGTTAATAAATTAAAAATATAGTTTCTAGATCTTTAGTTTCAAATGTAATAACTTAGTGAAACCAATACAACGCGATAAAATCCGTAAACTGTAGTTTAATTTCAATGTCATGAAGATCTTTGACAGTCGTTACAGGGCGTCAGTACCTTCTAAATAAACTGACACTAGTCTAAACCATGGAATATCGCTATCCCTTCGGGTTACGGAGGTCAGACAGGCAGTCGCTCCGTGGAAAAGCTAATATTCAGCCAAATCCGGTTAGACTAGAAAGCGGACCCCAGACTGAAACTGGGATAACGCTAAAAGAAAGAAATGGTGTGGGCCGAAACCTTCTACAACCAGTATGTTGATATTTAACTAGGCTATCGCTGCCTTAATATCATGCAAATGTAATGTACCTATTCAGCTTAATCCCAGCAGCTCAGCTGATATTTCTATTATGCAAGGAACCTCTACGTTTTTACTTCAACTCGAATGCTTGAATCACAATCTTTCTATCGTTATTACTCATTCTAAAAACATTAAGTTGAAACTTCATTTTACATTATTCAGGAACGTAAAACCGTGTATCTACTTAAGTACCTACTTGCAAGATTTATGAGAAGATAAAGCATTTTACGTGAGCAACCTTCTTGTCCTTGTAACATGAGCAGATATAAATAGATTTATGTGTATTTGTTTTCAATATTACAGAATTGAAAGTTTGTATGTTGTTGTATGTAAAACTATTCATCATCATCATCACCAGCCTTGTTCATAATGTTTCCCACTATTGGGCACGAGCCTCTTCTCATTATGAGAAGGGTTTGTCATCATCATTATAGTCATGTCATGTCATGTCATCATGTCATAGTCATGTCCTTCAAGAACATTATTGGGAACTTTCAGGTACTCGTATCAAGACGTTTCCTTGACCGATTAGGAAGCGATAATTTGTAAAATCCCAAAAATATGGAGGCGAGCAAAAGTAATTGCTCTGCTTAAGCCAGGCATAAGCCCTTCAGACCAAAAAAGTTACCGTCCCATATCGTAACTATGCCACTTTTAAGCTCTTTGAACGAATGCTGTTAAATCGCCTCACGCCTGTCTTATAACAGGTATTAATATCAGAGCAGGCTGGATTCCGACCAGGAAAATCTTGCACTAGCCAAACATTGAACCTCGTCCAGTACATCGAAGATGGATTCGAAACCCACAAAATCACTGGTGTTGTCTTTGTTGACCTAACAACTGCATACGACACAGTAAACATCAAAAAACTGTTGACAAAAGTTCTCGTTACAAGAAAAGACAAAGGGTTCGTAGATATTTTGAGAGAGGTCTTAAATAACCGGCGGTTCCAAGTGCACCTTAATGGAAAGAAGAGCCGTTGGCGGAGGTAGAGAAATGGACTCCCACAAGGCAGTGTTCTTTCTCTATCCTTGTTTAATATTTACACGAACGACCAACCAATTACACCACGTAGGTACTAAAAATTTCCTGTACGCAGATGACCTCGCACTAGCAGCCCAAGCATCGAACTTTGAAGATGCAGAAAGGTCTCTAAAGGTAGGATTGGACGCGCTCGACAAGTACTACGTCAAAAACGCATTACGGCCTAATCCGTCATAAACCCAGTCTTGCGCGTTCCATTTACGTAACCGGGATGCGAAGCGAGCACTTTCACTATCATGGCGAGACGTTAACATAGAGCACTGCCCTCGTCCACGCTACTTGGGTGTCACCCTGGACAGAGCGCTCACATACAAGGCCCACTGCTTTAACACCAAGCAAAAAGTATGTGCAAGGAATAACCTGCTGCGACGCCTTACTTCAACAGCCTGGGGAGCGGACCCGCATGTTCTCCGAACCACAGGGCTCTCACTGTCGTTTTCCGCGGGCAAATACGCGTTGCAATTTTGGCACCGATCCACCCATGCAAGGGCAGTGGATGTAGCCTTGAATGAGACATGCCGAATCATTACGGGCTGTTTGAAACCCACCCCGCTCAATATGCTATACCCTCTAGCAGGCATCGCTCCACCAAATGTGCGGCGGGAAAAAGCCTGTGCAGTGGAAAAAAATAGGCAGGAATCTGCGCCACTCACTGCATGATTACAAAATGCCTCGCGCCCGCCTTAAAAGCCGAAAAAGCTTCTTAAGAACGACGGCTGCCACAAATAACACCCCAAAGTTGGCAAGAGAGCAACTATGAGGCACTAAATAGAAAATCAAAACAGTTGCTTAATGTCAGAACACAAATACTGGAATTTTGCGATCGAATGAACTGTCATCTGATAGCACGCTATATCCCAGGAATCCACAATGGGATAGCGGACAGGTCAAGAGAAAAGGCTCTTCCGGAATGGCATCTCAGCAAAGAAGCAATTTTCAATTTTCTGCATATTCCAGAGGTACGGTGCTCCAGAGATAGATCTTTTTGCGTCGAAGGAATCGGCAGTGGTCCCGAAATATGTGAGCGAAGACGCGATCGACACGAGGAGTCAATTTTGCGATGCGTTCAGCAAAATATGGAGATACAACCTAGGGTGGATATTCCCTCCACCAGCATTAATTCCACGAGTGCTACATCATTGACAAAAGTCAGAGAGTCGATATTTCTTAGTAGCACCCAACGAATCTTCACAAGAATCTAACAGACCTTCGCACGAACAGCGCCCAAGGGGTAGACTAGTTGCAATTAGCAGCATGGTTGGTCGGGCTGGTCAAAGCCGATAGCAAACTGGTCTGAAGAGGAAGCGAAGGTATTGGAGGCATCTTGGAAACCGTCATCGTTAAAACCTTATAAACCGATTTGGTCAAGATGGTGCAGCTGGGCACAACTGCGTGGTGTCACTATAGATGATCCCAATCCTCAAGACCTAGCCAGGTACCTGTGCTATCTTTATAGGATCATAAAGTTAGCGACCAGGACCATAGCAGTTCACAAATCAGTCATAGCAAACTTTGGCAATCCCTTAAGAGCTTGTGAGCTTAGTTCCCATCCTCTAGTTAAGCAAGTACTAAAAAGGTACATTCTCAAAAAATCCTCCAGTTAAAAAACAAATTTCATAGACGGTAGAAGACTTACTTACCTTCCTAAAATCATATCAGTTTGATGACAACAACCATTTTGCAGTATCTAGGCACACATGCGTGCTTCTTCTATTAGCTACCGGCAGACGGGTCCATGACTTAACCCTCTTATCAATAGACTAAGGCGACTTCGAAGATAAAGCAAACGAAATAATATTTCGGCATCTTATAGAAAATCTGGCTGGTTGTTGAAAAGAGGAGAAGTCGATTCAGGAAGTCGACTAGACATAGTCTTTTGGGTCAAAAGAACCATATCCATTTCTGAGACACGGAAGTGATCATAACTTATTCATTACCACAAGAGGAATTGTTAAAAACGCTTCTCGAACCGTAATCGCAGGATGGATAAGGTCCTTATTTAAGGAGGCAGACATATCTGGATCAGCACGTAGCTTCAGAACAACAGTCGCGACTAGTAATTGGATCGGTAGGTATTGGAGTGTACAATATAACATTGACGAAATTCTAAAAAGGGGTACTTAATTGGCGACCAAAACGTAACTTCTTTCGACATTACTTCAGGGAAATAAAAGCGAACCCTGTTTGCAATCCTAACGTACTTAATACTAGTTTCTCTCCACTGGTGTAGCCAAATAATCGGTTGTTTATTAGTTTCAAGTTACTCAATCATGTTAATTTTGCGGAATATTTATTTTTAGTTTGTTAATTACTCTTAAATACTCTTAATTATGTTATTGTGTGACCAACTACCTTGTGTTGGATGCGTTGTGAATAAAAGGCATTCCACCTTAATTCGTAGTATTTGTATACTCTTTGCCTTAATTAAACTTAATTTGTTTTTCAAAAAACAGAAATAAACGCATACATAAATACTGTTATGGCTGCTTATTATTTATAATACATGTAGGTACATCACAGTACGCTCAGCACTAGTCACCAATGGATATCCCATATAGTTATAGGGACTATATAGTCGGGCAGCGCCAGCAGATAATAAACACGTCTCAAATGTGGTTCGATCGTAGGCTCGAACACCTAAATAAAACCGTTTTTATCCCGAAGGATAAAAAACGGATATTTAGGTTTCAGCCGTAGCTTGAACCACACTTAAGGGCCTAGCTGGCCTAAGGTACTGAGGAACATGGCCGCCGCGCGCTGCCCGTTAGATGCAAGACAAGGACAGCTATAGTTCTGACATCAGTTATTTACATACCGAGGGAGCGAGATAGAAGATAGTGTTGACGAATATTGGAACGTTAATCTCAAATGTGGTTCAAGCTACGGCTGAAACCTAAATATCCGTTTTTTATCCTTCGGGGTAAAAACGGGTTTATTTATAGCCTAAGTTACTCCTTGGTACATCAGCTATCCGTCAGTGAAAGTCCCGTGAAAATCGGTTCAGTCATTCCAGAGAATAGGGAGAACAAACAGATAGACAGACGGACAGACAAAAATTTTAAAAAATATCATTTCGGCATATGTACCGTGTGTACATCCATATACATTAGGTAAGTAAAAAGCGGTTATTTTAATATTACAAACAGACACTCCAATTTTAATATGTATAGATTGAACGCTTACGGTAATATACGAAGAACTGCAAGATTAATAGGTATTTTATACAGCCTACAGAAAAATAATAGATATCCTTCGTAACCAGGAAGTTCGTTCAGGAAACGTGAAAATATCCAAGGCTTGATGATTAATGGAAACGGCATTTTGACGGGACGCTGAAATAATGTAATATAAGCCGGTATGACGTAATTAGGTTTGGACAAATGAACCTTCAAAATTCGGGCACAGGCTTCGGCGTGACAGACAGACAATAATTAAAAAACTGTTTGCATCTGCCGTGACCACGGTTCCCGTAATAAAATATTATGTTTTGAGTAGGGCCTGAGGGAAGCGTGAAACGTCCACTGCTGGACATAGGCCTCCCCCAAGGTTCTCCACACAGACCGATCTTTAGCCGCCCGCATCCAACCGCTTCCCGAGATTCTGGTTAAGAAACCAGATCTTCTGCTGCGTCGTCCGGTACGTGGTTGCCACTCCAGAACCCGCCTGCCCCAGTGGCCATTGGTTCTTCGCGCTATGTGCCCTGCCCATTGCCACTTCAGCCTGGCTATTTGGAGAGCTATGCCGGTTACTTTGGTTCTCCTGCGGATCTCCTCATTACTGATCCGATCTCGCAGGGAAACTCCGAGCATAGCTCTCTCCATCGCCCTCTGAGTGACCCTGAGCTTTCGGATAAAGCCCATAGTGCCAAATATGCCCATAGTGATAAATGATTTTTTGCGGTCGCACGTCTGATAATGCAAATGCATGACAATCTTAATATCAGGCAAGCAGAATAAAGTTCGAAGGCACCATGTGGTAAAATTTCTGGACCAACTAGTTGCTACCCAATGTTGCTATAAGACAAAATAGTTGAAGAGATACTAAATCTGATCTCGGAAGAAGAACACCAGGGGCGGATTTACACAAGAGAGGTTCTAAGGGCTGCGCACTCCAAAAGCATCTAAGTCCTCCCATGAGAAATAAGCTTTACACTTTCCTATGATTATAGAGTAAGATCCCAGGGCCGCCAGATCTTACTTATTTTCTCAGAAACGAAATGTATAGAATAATGTAGTGTTAGTATCTACTATGAGTGTACGCATACTTGATAGCTTGGATCGAGGTCCAATTTTTAGGTATGGGGGGCTAACCGCTAAAGGTCGACGGGAACAATTTCCATACATTTTCTAAATGCGCCCCCTAGCGGTCTCTACCGATCGCTAGATATCAATTATTATTTTGGAGACTTTAAAGCGTCTGGTAAAAATTACCGCCGACGATATCGACGTATTATTTATGATTTTTTAATAATATTAAAAACATACATAAAAAATTGGGCAAGTCCGAGTCGGACTCGCGCACGAAGGGTTCCGTACCATCATCTATAAAAGAAAATCACGTTCGTTGTATGAATACTTAAATGCTTTTTAAGTTTCTACCTGTTTATTAAGATAGAGTAACAAATTGCTTAAAAATTACGTTTGTTGTATGGGAGCCCCCCTTTATTATTTACTTATTTTTTATTTAGTTCTTTATTTTAAAAGGTAATATACAACTACATATTCTGTGAAAATTTAAAGCGTCTACCTGTTACAGTTAGTAATTTTGAGCAAAAAATACGAAAAAAACACGTTTTTGTATGGGACCCCCCCTTAATATTTGAATTTTTTTATTTTTAGTATTTGTTGTTATAGCGGCAACTGAAATACATAATTTGTGAAAATTTCAGCTTTTTAACTATCACGGTTTATGAGATACAGCCTGGTGACAGACAGACAGACGGACAGACAGACAGACAGCGGAGGCTTAGTAATAGGGTCCCGTTTTTTACCTTTTAGGTACGGACCCTAAAATTCCGCGCTGATAATTTTAGTAAAGTGAGTACAATTTTTACCTAACTTCAGCACCTCGTACCTAAAAATTGGCCATAGATCCAAGCTAGCAAGTATGCGTAGGTAGCACATACTTACACCACTTTATTCTATACATTTCATTTCTGATAAAATAAGTAAGGTCTGGCGGCCCTGGGATGTTGGACTATTAGACATACATGATGTTGCTTCGTAAGTTTGATGTATAATTTCGCCTGGGCTCAGTCATACATGAGTCAAGCTCTCAAAACAAATTACTGTTCCTCCCTCAAAATGAAATCTTTGAGCTGTCATTGTGGGCACGTTTACTGCAGGAATAGATACTTTAGATAAATAAATAAGTAAGATTGTTGCATGGTGTACAATGTATCCTTACAAAAGAGACCAACGGCAACAGCAGTAGATAGGTTTGATTCAGTATAACTATAGGTTGTGGGTTCAAAACCCGCCTGGCATTAACAATTGTTATTATATATTAACCAGATATCAACCACCTAACCATGGAATATTGCTATCCCTTTGGGTTGTAGAGGTTAACAGGCAGTCGCTCTGTGGAGAGCTAATATTCAGGTAAATCCGGTTAGACTAGAAAGCAGTCCTCAGGTTGAAACTGCGCTAGGAGGTTGATGATTAACCACATATGGCAACAACTTGCAACTATCAACAGACCTTAACAAATCAATGATAAATAATTTCAATGAACCTAATCTATACTAATATAATAAAGCGGAAGAGTTTGTTTGTTTGTTTGTTTGAACGCGCTAATCTCAGGAACTACCGGTCGGATCTGAAAAAATTATTTTTGTATACGATAGCCCAGTTATTCCGGAAGGCTATAGGCTATATAACATAACGCTTCGACCCTTTGGGGCCGGGCAAAAGGCTAAAACATAATGTCGGCTTATCTCAGGAACTAGCAGTCGGATTTTAAAAATTGTTATTGCCTATGATAGCCCAATTATTCCGAAAGGCTATAGGCTATATAAAATTACGCCACAACTTTTAGGGGCCGGACAAAAATAATAAAATGGTCAAACGAGAAGGGGGAGGGTTGGGTTAAAGGCAAAAAAAGGCTAAACGAATAGGATACAATCTATTTGGGTATCGTTTTCGAGATTTTCGGGACGCTGATTAATAATATGAAATTTATTTAGTGATCCAAGATGGCGGACGGGAAATCAAAGATGGCGGATGAGAAAATTTTAAATATCAATATGGGTATCGCCTTCAATATTTTAAGGGGTGGAGAATCGAAATACAACATCTATTTCGTGATCAAAGATGGCGGATGGGCAATCAAAGATGGCGGATGGGAAAATTAAAAAAAATCAGTATTGGTATCGTCTCTGATGTTTAAAGGGATGGGGAATCCCAATACAACATCTATTTCGTGATTCAAGATGGCGGATGAGAAATCAAAAATGGCGGATGGGAAAAATTTAAAAAATCAATATAGGTATCGTCTCTGATGATTTAAGGGATGGTGAATCCAAATACAACATCTATTTCGTGATCAAAGATGACGGATAGGAAATCAAAGATGGCGGATGGGATTTTTTTTTAAAGTCGATATGGGTATCGTCGCCGATATTTAAAGGGATGGGGAATCCAAATCCGACATCTATTTCGTGATCAAAGATGGCGGATGGGCAATCAAAAATGGCGGATGGGAAAATTTAAAAAAATCAGTATTGGTATCGTCTCCGATGTTAAAAGGGATGGGGAATCCAAATACAACATCTATTTCGTGATTCAAGATGGCGGATGGGAAATCAAAAATGGCGGATGGGAAAAATTTTAAAAATCAATATGGGTATCGTCTCTGATGATTTAAGGGATGGTGAATCCAAATACAACATCTATTTCGTGATCAAAGATGGCGGATAGGAAATCAAAGATGGCGGATGGGATTTTTTTTTAAGTCGATATGGGTATCGTCGCCGATATTTAAAGGGATGGTGAATCCAAATACAACACCTATTTCGTGATCAAAGATGGCGGATAGGAAATCAAAGATGGCGGATGGGATTTTTTTAAAGTCGATATGGGTATCGTCTCCGATATTTTAAGGAATGGGGAATTAAAAAACACCATCTATTTCGTGATCAAAGATGGCGGATGGGATATTTTAAAAAAAATCAATATGGGTATCGTCTCCGATGTTTGAAGGGATGGGGAATCCAAATACAACATCTACTTCGTGATTCAAGATGGCGGATGGGAAAAATTTTAAAAATCAATATGGGTATCGTCTCTGATGTTTTGAGGGATGGTGAATCCAAATACATCATCTATTTCGTGATCACAGATGGCGGATAGGAAATCAAAGATGGTGGACGGGATTTTTTTTAAGTCGATATGGGTATCGTCTCCGATATTTTAAGGAATGGGGAATTCAATATTACATAAAAATCTATGTTTGTTTTTGCATCATTTATAGACCCTGGAATGATAAGAGATTAAGCGCTAAGTCAATGGTTACTTTGGAAAAGGGGCTTGGAAAAGGGAATTAAATAAAAACTCTTAAAAAGGCGATACGGAGTTCGCTGGGTCAGCTAGAGTGAGAATAAAAAGGAAACTTAACCTAAATATAAAAGATACGTCAAAACGTCAAAGTTGCGCGGACTCACGCTCTCAATCTAAATTAGTTTTTGTGTGTAAAACTGAAAAAATCGCTGTTCTGTGTTATTTCCGCATAAATCACTGAAATAATCACTAAAAACTTAATAGAATTACGTTAATGACATAAGACAGTGTTAAAAATTCTCTTGCATACCCTCACTTTATCGAAATATTCAACTTCAACTTTGATTTAAAATGGCTCCATCGTTCACCGATGATTTTGCCAATGTCAGGGTGGAACAAGAGATCAAAATAAATTAATTAAAAATGTTAAAAAATGACTATTGACCGGTACTAGTAGCTATGGTTTCTCTTTGGAGGGCCAAATCTCTGAAAAGGGACAACACAGATATTTATAATATACTTATATGTCTAGACAAACTTAAATAATAAGATATATTCCTGTTAATAGGGAAACAAAGGGAAGGAGACGTGAAAGGGCAGGGGCCTAGATTTTAATTTTGTTTAAGGAAATGAATTTGTATAAAATTTTAATAAAGGGAGTGTGAGCTAATGACAAGAGGAAAGATATGTTTACGGGTCTGGGAATGTTTTCAGGGAGGAGGACATACAGAGGAGTCACTAATCTTGGACATGAGAAAAACATATGTTCTAGTGTGCCCTCGTCTAAGCCGCATTCGCAAATGGAGTGATCTCTAACGCGGATTTTGGCCAGGAATACTGGAGAACAAACAAATCCCAAGCGCATACGTATAATAACAGATGTAGCCAATTTATTTATATATTTATGACTTTTAAACCAAGGTTTTGAGGGGATGGTAGGTTGGATGGAACCATAAAATTTACCTTTGACTAGTTTGGAAGTCTGCCATAAGTCATTCCAAGATCTAACTAACGCAAGGTGAGTCTCAGAGCGTAGGTCGCGTGAGAAGCAGAATTTATATGATAGGCAGCCAAATTCGGCCGCTGCTTTGGCACAGTTGTCCGCGAACTCGTTACCTTTTATGCCTGAATGGCTAGGAATCCACGCTAAGGCTACTTCTATACCGGCCAAGTGAAATCTATATAATGCTGCTCTAGTTTGGAGGGTGATTGGGAAGGAATCGTGGGATTTGAAGGCATTTTTTAATAAAGCAGCGAGGGAGCTCTGGGAGTCGGAGAGAATAAGCGCCTTATTCAGCTTATGTGATTCTACGAACTTGACCGCTTCCAATAATGCGATAGACTCTCCTGTAAAAATTGAACATTGCTGGGGAATCTGAAAGCTAAGGATGATTCGGAATTTAGGGAGCCAAACTGCAGAACCTACTGAAGAACCATTGGTTTGCTTCGAGGCATCAGTATATAGTGTCACCCAGTCGGCCCAATCATTAGACAAAATATCCGTTAGTTTGAGGTTGGCTTGACTGCAGTTCTTGCCAATACCGAAGTCAAGGTAAATTTTAGGTTGGAAGATTATAATCTATTCCCTATAGGGAATGAAATTCTGTCAGAAAGAGAGGGTTAAGAGAAGATTGGAAAATGGGAATGGACAAGTCCTGGAATTTTCTGAGAGAAACTATGAGAAGCGGAGGGTCCTTGTGAGACCAATAAGGGGAAGAAGAGATTAGGGGCGCTAGGGAGTGGAGAATAGGGAGAAGGGGATGAGTGTTGGTTTGGAGGGCGTTGAGCAAAAACCTGTCCGCCAGGTATTGGCGGCGAAGGTGAAGGGGAGGGTCTAGGCATTCAACCTGCAAAGCATTGATCGGGGAGCATTTCATAGCACCGGTTATAATGCGCAAACATTTGGACTGGATCTTTTCCAGCTTGGACAGTGCAAGTTTGTTGCAAGGTTCAAGCAGGAAACTCGCGTAATCAAAATGACTACGAACCACAGCGTTGTATAAAAGCTTTTGGCAAACGGGGTGGGAACCCCAACGAACCCCTGAAAGGGCCCGCATGACATTCACACCCCTCTCGCCTTTCCGCTCAATGTAGTGCAGGTGATGGATGCCTGACAGTTTGGAGTCGAGGATGACACCTAAGAATTTGACGTGATCGTCAAGGGGGATGGTTTCAGCATCTACAGAGAGTTGGATGCGGGGGATGGTACGTTTGCGGGAGAAGATAACGGCTTTGCATTTAGGGATTGAAAGGGAGAGGTTGTGATCGAGAAGCCACTGGTTTAGATAGAACAAAGCAGAGTTCATATGAGATGAAGCTTGTGATAAGGAAGGAGAGGAGAGATAAAGAACAATGTCATCTGCATACTGGAGAATTTTACAAAAGGGGGAAACAGTAAGGTCTAGGTCGTAGGTATATAGGTTATAGAGGATAGGACTTAGCACTGAGCCCTGTGGAAGACCTTTCCATACGAGTCGAGGGGGTAGGAGGGTGCCCTGATGTCGAATGGATATTGAACGGCACATCAAAAGGTTGCATACTATATTGACCAGTCTCTCGGGAATACTCAGCTGGTGCATTTTCTGCCTGAGTAGCGGAAGCTGGACGTTATCATAAGCTGACGAAATGTCAAGAAACACACCCATAATTTGTTCCTTTTTGGAGAAAGCAACCCGTATTTCAGAGGTAAAGATACTTAGGCTATCCAAAGTACCCTTACCTTTTCTGAACCCGAACTGCGAATTAGACAGTATCCTTCTGTTCTCATCGATTTTTGATCAGGTTTTCCATGATTTTGGCTAGGACTGAGGAGAGGGCTATAGGTCTGTAGGAAGAAGGGTCCTTTGGATTTTTGCCTGGTTTGAGGATAGGGATGATAATTTGTGATTTCCAGGGAGTTGGGATTTGGCCTGACAGGAAGAAGGAATTCAGTAGGTTAAGGAAAAAGGTCTTGCTGGAGTATGAGGACTTGCAAATAAAGGAGTATGGGATACTGTCTATACCAGCAGAGCAGTCGCGAAGGTGATCAAGAGCACAGGTGAGTTCGGCAAAGGAGAAAGGTGCGTTCATGGGATCTGGTGAGTGAGAAAGTAAGGGGGGTATAGGAGTGGGCGAGCATTCTAATTCGGGGACGTAGGGTGGGGCAAGATTGCACTGGAAGTCATGGATAAAGGAGTCAGGATCGTTTGATGTTATGTTTGGATCCTGGAGACTATTACGGAAGGACTTAATCCTTTTCCACACGAGGGAAAGTGGGGAGCGGGGGTTTAAGGATTCACAAAAATTCCGCCAACCTTGGTACTTCTTTGTGGATAGGAGTCTTGATGTGGAGGCTGCGGTTTTTTTGTAGGAAAGGAAGTCGGTCATTTTGAGGGATGATGTAAACTTGTTCTCCGCCGCCCTGCGGGACCGAACGCTAGCTGAACATTCAGAATCCCACCAAGGCGGAGAAGGAACCAGCCTACGGGGAGGGGATTTGATGGGGATAGAGGAATCGGCGGCAGATAGTAAGGCTGAGGTAAAACGGTCATACAGGTCTAGGGAATTAGAAGGATCAACGGGGGGTAGTATACTGAGCTTAGTCTCCAGTAGTGTGGCAAATTGATCCCAGTTTGCGAGTGGAAGACGGTATTTGAGGAGAGGTTGGAAATTGGGAGTCACTGGAGGAGAAGATGATTGTATAAAGGAGACTAGGATTGGGAAGTGGTCACTACCAAAAGAATTTAGCAGAACCGACCAGGAAAGGCGGGAAACTAAGGCGGGTGAGGCGAATGAAAGGTCAGGCACACTGGAGTTCTGTGTTGGGGAGACTCTTCGGGTGGAGGTTCCATCATTTAAAACGCACAGGTCAGTACTATCCAGGAGGTCAAGTATAGAAGAAGAGAAGGGATCGTTACAGTGTGATCCCCACAGGGTGTGTCGGCAATTGAAATCACCTAGCACCACAATGGGGGGTGGGACCGAGGAAAGAATGGAAGAGAGGTTGGAGATAATAGCAGAGTTTGGATGAGGAATGTATACAAAGACATAGGATACATCTGCCACTTTGGCAGCGACAACATTTAGGCCCGGATTATGGGCGGGTAGGAGGATTTGGGAAAATGAGATACATCTATTGATCAACAGGGCGCAACCCGCAAATCCGTCCTCTCTGTCGTCACGGAGGCATGAAAAGCCTGGGACCCTAAAGTGGGACCCCGGCCTCAACCATGTCTCCGAGACCGCAAAGACAGCTGGCTTGTAGCGGTTGATCAAGTAGATAATATCATACTTGTTGCGCCTAATGCTTCTACAATTCCATTGAAGGACTTGGAGATCCATTAGACATGTTATTACGGGAGATAACAGTAAGTAGTTGTTCTACAAGAACAGATACATTGTTCGGTAAGGTGTCAGAAAACTTAGAGAGCATGTTTATTAAAGAACATAAGAGAAGCTCAATGAGGTTGTCATTGGGAGTAGGACGAGGGGTGGTCTCGATGAAGGGGGCGTAAGCACAGCCATTGGCGCAGGTGTCGTGGGAGGCTGTTAAGGATATGAAGCATTTTTCATTAGGTCTTTATCGTACAAACCAAGTTAAAATAAAGCGATTGACATAGCGGTCGTTTCATGGCTGGGTAACCATGGGATCAGCTGGCAGAGCCTATATTACCTTTATTTTCGTGCAAACTACGTCAAGGTAAAGCAATAGACATCACGGTCATTTTCTGGATGGGTGACCGGGCTATGAGATTACGGAGAACATGTGTGGGGTTTAAATAAGGCGTGAGACTATGTATGTATGTATTTTTTGGTGTAAGTAAACTGATGAAATCGCAGATTTTTTAAATCCTTATTTATTAAATCTTTAAGCAGCATAAAGAATTACAATGTCTCACAGCACAAGTCGTATGCATCATCTAAATTAATATTCATAAGCAAATAAATAAGTAACGAACAAAATACAAGCACGCGCCAGCCCCCAAAAACATGTACCTAGTTAGGAACTAAGGCGACATACGTAACTAGGTACCGCTCTTCCCGCGTCTCACATCTTGCCCCCGGACGATTGACCTGTCTAGACGCTTTCGTCGAACGACTGTATGAATTATTAGACTGTGATACAGGGGACAAGACTCCACATTTATTTACTTGAACAACTTAGTTTGGCCTCAGAGAATAATACGGTAGCTATAATGGGTGATTTCTACTACGGTGGAGTAAGATGGCCTCTTAAAGACTGCTCATATGTTACGCCAAGAGAGGATAATTTCATACAATGGTATGAGAGTAGCAACCTTCACCAGATAATAGACAAACACACAAGATTTCGCCAAGGAAACCAATCGTCGTTCCTAGATCTGGTCTTTACGAATGATAACTCACTAATATCCAATGTCGAGCACCATGCCCCCATTGGTAAAAGCGACCACACATGCTTTTGGCATCCATACAACTACAAGAAAGAAAACAAAACAACGATGCCAAAACCATACTTAATTTCAATAAGGCAGATTTTGACAAAACTAACGAAAAGCTAAATGAAAGTTTACCCAGTTTCTTGCTAGATACAAATTGCGCCAAAAGCCAATTCAAGATCATTCACAATGCAATTAGAGAAGCTATAAAGGCACACGTACCCAAAACTATAATTACCCACCACACCACGAATAAGCCCTGGGTCTCAATGGAGACGAAAAAGCTAATAAAAGGCAAACTTGCTCTATGAAATAGTTATGTACTGACCGGACTTGACGAACACTACACGGAATATGGAAAACTAAATAACCGACTAATAAACCAAACTAGAAAAGCTCGTTTAACGCATGAGAATGACATACTGAATGCCGGACCCAAGAAATTCTATTCATACATAAGGCAACAAGTGACATCAAAGGTCGGCATTCCATCCATTCTGCTCAACCAACAAGGCCATACTGTGACTGAGCCCTACGAAATTGCCACTGTATTTGCAGATCAGTTTGCGAGTGTTTTTCAAATCGAGCCGCCAGATCCGCTGCCAATCCTAAACTCATCACTTAGAGTGGTGGACTCCATTGATGAAATAATATTCACTCAAGATAAAATCCAACAAGCAATAAAAGATATGAAAACAACGCCTTCACCAGGACCTGATGAAATTCCTGTATCAATACTTAAAAAATGTAACATCACTAATAATAATCATGCAGACATCATGCGATACGGGAATACTACCAGATATATGGAAGACAGCAACAGTGACACCCATATTTAAAAAGGGGAAATAAACTGGAGCTATCAAACTAAAAACCTATCAGCTTGACTAGTATTGTATGTAAGGCAATGGAAAAATTATAGTTAAGCATATCAGACACTTCTTTACCAACCACAAAATTATACCAGAACAACATCATGGTTTCTGCCCGCATCGCTCCACAGTGTCAAACTTGCTAGCATGTCTATCATCCTGGACTAAACATTTTAACAAAAGAGAACCCATCAACGTAATATATCTAGACTATAAAAAGCCTTCGATAAAGTCCCAATAAGAAGACACAAACTGGGCACTTTTTAAGTCTGCAAGGAATCGGTGTAATCAGATGGTACGCAACGCTAAACGCCGACATATTCTCGATAATATCAACTCTTCATCAGCTGCCAATATCTGGAAGTTCCTTGGAACACTAGGTATTGGCAAGCAGCGGCATGTTGACTACCATGGGACTCTTAGTTTGGACGATATCAACAAACATTTCACCTCTACTGATTCGCTGGATCGTCAAACTACGAGTCTCACTGTCAACTATTTAGCCGGGTTACCTCAACCCAAAATTGAATCTTTTTTCTTTTCTCCAGAGTCTCCGGCCGAGATCAAAAAGATAATCCTCTCCATAAGGTCTAATGCTGTGGGATGTGACAACATTAGCCGTCGTATGATTACAACGATCCTAGATCAGCTCCTGTCGGCAATATCCCACATCATAAACTTTTCCCTCGCCTCTGGTACCTTTCCTTCCTTGTGGCGCAAAGCCCATATAATTCCTCTGCCCAAAATCCTCAATCCTACTCTTCCTCAACACTTCCGGCCAATTTCCATCTTACCTTTCCTATCCAAAGTGCTTGAAGCCTGCGCGAATAAACAATTGTCTCGTTTTGTGTACTACAATAACTTGTTGAGCCCATTTCAGTCAGGCTTCAGGCCTGGTCATAGCACTACCTCCGCCCTCCTCAAAGTGACTGGCGATATTCGAGAGGCTATGGAACACACTAAAATCACTGTTCTTGTGTTGATCGATTTCTCAAATGCTTTCAATACCGTCAGTCACGATGTCCTTTTGTCTATCCTCTCCCATCTCAAGGTCTCGGCTGGAGCTCTGGATTGGTTCTCAACTTATCTTCGAGGTCGTCAGCAGTCTGTCCGCCTCGAGGAGTCATCCTCGAGGTGGGACGATGTCACATCTGGCGTTCCTCAAGGCGGCATCCTCTCTCCTCTTTTATTTTCTATTTTCATAAATCTCCTAACTCAACACCTTCAGTGCGCTTACCATTTGTATGCCGACGACTTGCAGATTTACTCCCATGTAAGTGTGGAATGCGTAGCTGAGGCCATTGACAAGGTTAATAGGGATTTGACAACCATAAAGACATGGTCTGACAAGTTTGGTCTCACCGTAAATCCCTGCAAAACCCAGGCCATAATTGTGGGCAGCCAACGAATTCTAAGCAGACTTAACTTAGCAACGCTGCCAGCCATCATTTTCAACGGAACTATCGTCGATCTGTATCCTACGGTTAAAAATCTCGGGCTATATCTGGATACCACGCTGAATTGGGAGGCTCAGGTGACACATGTAAGTCAGAAGGTCACCGGTACCCTGCGCGCCCTCTACCGCCTTAAAAACTTACTCCCCTCCGAGACCAAAACAATGCTTGTGCAAACTTTGATTTTCCCACTGATCGACTATGGTGATGTATGTTACTTTGACCTGAATGCAGATCCCCTCAATAAACTTGACCGTCTTCTGAATAACTGCATTCGATTCGTTTTTGACGTGACAACGTCTTATAAATTGGTTTGCCGGGTGACACTTCAAGAAACTGCGTTACGCTCCGCTCACGTTATGCGCTCACAATGAGAGCGAGTGAGAGGCACGCGTCCCGCCTAAGAGCGAGAGAGACAGACATAAAAAGTGAAAGGCACGCGTCTTTCATCCTACTATACGAATGAATATTCACATTAAAATTATTTTACCACTCAAAGTCGTTGTCACGTAAAACTTTCGCCCGTATACCGACTTTACAGGCAACCAATTTTTTTAATCTTCGTAAGTATGACCATGTGTCTACTTATCGTTCCCAATTAAAGTGGCTCCCTATACGTCAGCGCCGTAGTTTGCGTGCTCTCACTACCCTATACACTATTCTCACATCTCCTACTTCTCCTCAGTATATGACTCCTTACTTTCAGTTCCTATGTTCTAATCATGAGCGAAATCTTCGCTCCTCTAATAATCTTCAACTCATGGTTCCTACTCACAGATCTTGTTTCCTACACTCCTCTTTCACCGTACAATCTATTCTTCTATGGAATGCTCTTCCTCCTGAGATCAGAATGGCCAAAACCAAATTCATCTTCAAGTCCAAAGTAAGGGAACTCTTGTTGGCTGAGTCCTTGAATGTATCATAAGTCGCTATCTTAACTAGGTATATGTTCATGTATATATCTATATTTACATGTATCAGTATAAGTAAGTCTATAATTTTACTCATCTCTGATTTTAGTTGTAATTATATATATATATATATATATATATATATATATATATATATATATATATATATATATATATATATATATATATATAGATATATATCTAAATAAATATTTGCATTTATTGTGTATGTATTACGTTTATGTATTTTTATCATAATATATATTTATGTAAGTATGTATATTTAGTATGACCAATAATTCAATAATTAGTAAGTTATCGCAACCTAAATCATATAATACACCTACTTCTTTTCTCTCTGCACCACTCTAAGGTAGACTGGTAGATAATGCCCAAGGCATTAAGTCCGCCTATATACTTTGTGTATATGAAGAATAAATAAAATAAAAAAATAAAAAAGACTTCTACAAAAGCTGGAGTTCCTAGGAATATGCGGGAAACTATTAAAATGGATCGAGGCATTCTTACGACAAAGAACCCTACGGGTAAGTGTGGGTGACACGATGTCTGAATACCGAGAGATACACAATGGTGTGCCACAGGGTTCAGTGTTGGGCCCAGTGTTATACATACTGTACACCTTCGATCTCCCACAAAACCTGAACTGTAATGTCAGCATCTTTGCAGACGACACCAAAATATTTGGGAATCGGATAATTCATTATGACCACCTCCAAGAGAACCTATACAGAATAGCTAAAAGGTCCTAGGTCCAAATAATGGCTTATTAACCTTCATCATCATCAGCCTTTAACAGTCCACTGCTGGACTAGGCCTCTCCTTTGAAAGGAGGAATTGGCCTACTATACCACGCTGGCCAAACGGGTTGGTATAGGGTTTGTATCAAGTTTTCCTTCTCTTACAGTACTGTTCTCTGCATAATATGATCCCTCTGTCGGCTCTTACGACACCCATGGGATGATACGGGATGGTGACATTCCGTATTCTTAATCCGTCACCACACGGACAACGACGGTATTAACCTTAACTCCTCGAAATGCACTGTACTACACATAGGCAAAAGCAATGCTTGTCTAACTTATAATTTGAATTCCACTTCACTGATGGAGACCAAGGTGCAGACGGACCTGAGAGTGAAAATAGCGGCAGACCTCAAGTGGGAAGAATGTGTAACATCAATAATGAAGAAAGCAAAGACCCTTATCTATCTAATCAGAATGGCTTTTGGCAATTTCACACCAGAGATGGTGCTTCAAATACACAAAACCTTTATAAGACCAATTCTAGAGTACGCATTTCAAGCCTGGAGCCCCTATTGTGCTAAAGATAACGAACTTCTGGAAAAGGTACAACGCAGCTTCACGAAAATTCCCCGAATCCTGAAACAACGAAGTTACGAAGAACACCTAAAGATGTTGAGACTCACAACCCTGAAGTATCACAGGCCCCGTGGAAATCTGATTGAAACATACAAGATCTTAACTGGACACTATGACATTCAAGACTTTGATCACATCTTCACGGGTAACGAAAATACCTATCTATGAGGCCATTCCTTGAAACTATGTACCAGTTTCGCAAACAATTATCCACAAAAGCACTTTTTGAGTAACCCAGTGGTCAGAGGGTGGAATAAACTTCCAGAACATGTGATCACAGCTGACAACATAAACCAATTTAAGAACCGACTGGACAAATGCTAAGCTGCAAATGAAAACCAGTAAAAAAGCAAGATACAGGCATCATCAGTTGTCTCAACGGCCTGCCTGATTAAATATAATAATAATAATAAATATATAAATTGTACTTATAGCTACTAAAATGCAGCACAGCTATTAAGGATACCAACAGACTGCTATGCAAATGGTCTTGGTTTCAAATGCTTGCAAATCACCACTGACTTTAAAAGATATTTGCAGATAAGAAGAAAAATAATTAAGAGAAACAGTGAAGGAAAAGATACTAGGAAAACAGCATGAAAATTCTCTATTGTTATCATAAGCCATGTAAAGTCTGCCAACCAGTACTCGGCCAGCATAGTGGACTAGAGCATAATCTTTCGCTTAATTAGAAAAGGTCCATGCTGTGGAAATTTTTATAGTAAAAGTCAAAATTATTTATTCATTTAGTCCACAATAAGACACTTATGAACATCAAAATGGAAGTTAATTGCTTGAAGATTCTATGTTAATGTTTAGTGACACATTCACAATGCAATAGGTAGAACAACAAGAAAGAACGGGCAATAAAACATTATACAATCTGATACTATTATTATACTCATCATAGTCTATTACAATGATTTGGCATTACAGCTAGCTTGTGAGTTTACATGACTCTTTGTGGCAAGGCATACAACACTTTGCATATTGTTTTTCTTCAATATTCTAAACTTGCGCTGTCTGCAAGTCAAACCTCTATTCTTTAGGGTTACTTCTCTGCACCTATGGCTCATAGACTTATGTTAGACTTCAGCCTTCCTCAATAAATGGACTATCCAACACAAAGAGACTTTTCAAATTGGTTCAGTAGTTCCTGTGATTAGCGCATTCAAACAAACGAACAAACACTTCTGTCTTCATAATATAAGTATATAAGAGACAGAAACAAATGAGATAAGCCATGTTTTAGTAAATTTACCGGAGCTCTATAACTTTACACTTGAGAAAGTTGATACATTTTCTTTTTGACTTGAGACAAATCCTACAGAAAAATGTCACTGCTGTTTCTGGCTAATTGTAATTTATTGGTAAAGAAACAAGCTCAGATACAATCGATAATGTTCTTGTTGTGTTTAATGTTTAAACTTTAAATAATTATAGATATAAGTATTTGATAGAATTTTGAGTTGTGTTTAAAACCGATTCTTAATTAATTTGAGTACTTTATAATTATTTTTCATTTGAAACTCTATTTAATAAATGCAATAGAATTACTTGTCAAACTTTTTAGTAGGTAATTACTAAGCCAATTACACCAAACTGAAATAAATTCATTTAAAACTTTAATAATTATTTACTCAACAAAACAAAAATATTTTGAAAATCGAACTGTCAAAATAGTCATGACAAATTGACAGATAAATTAGAATTTCGAAAAAATATTGTCGCGTTCACGAAGTGTTCAATTAGAACTCAACTCAATAAATCAATTATTTTTTATAGATTACGTATAATGAATCGGATTAATTTTCTTACTATTTTAACAATTGCAAATATGGTTATTGCCGTCCTAAAGTATATTTTTCAAAAATTTCTTCCACCAAATTTTATTAACAGAACCAGAACATTGTATAACATGACAACCGACCAAATATATTATTATCCAAAGAGGCAAATAGAACACCGGAACAAATTCTCTATCATTCAAAATATCGTCTCCACATTCATGAAAAGGACACAATGATACAGCAAGACTATAATTCACTTACGTTTTCTTCAATGAATACTTAATTGATTCATACACTCAAAACCTTTGTTGTTCACATAAAACATTGAAATTGTATCATTCACTATCACTTTCTAATGTTCACTAGCACAGAGAAAAATCTGCATTATGTTGTGTGGAATATTATTGCAAAAAAAGATAATCTTTTCACGATATTTGAGGCAATGGAGTGAAGTTGATTTTGTAGCATTGCAGTGATCTGCGCATGTTGGACGTCTTGCGCAGAACTGTAAGAACGCGTACAGGGCAAGTACATTTTAATTTTGTTATTGACAATTTTGAGTCAACGAACTTTACGGCTATTGTTGAAGAACTTTTATCCTTAGTTGGAGTTTATGCACAATGAAATACAATCACAGCACTAAATAACAACACCAATAAAATTGTAAAATACTTCCTTTGGTTGTTTTAAGGATGCGTTCACAAAGTAGAATAAGTTCCGCGAATCTCTGTAGTGTGATAAATAACACGGTGTACATTTTTAGAAAATCCAAAACGTCTGTCTATAGTGAAAATTGTTTTCTAAATTAGGTATGTTGTTTAGTAAATTAACTTAATCAAAAGCGCCTGTTATTATATGTATAGCAACGCACATGAATGACGTAAATCTCGAGATCTAAAACATGTTAATAAAATTTATATTTACGGTCAAAATTGAATGCCGTTTAATTGATTAATGTTTAATTTGTAAAAATGGCTTTGGATGGATGTGTACGAAATATGAAGCAGCGATAGCCGAGTGGTGAGACCGACAGACTGCTACGCAGAGGGTCCTGGGTTCGAATCCACGGCACGCACCAATAACTTTTCGAAGTTAAGTGCGTATTAAATTGTTAATTATCGCTTGCTTATCGGTGAAGGAAAACATCGTGAGGAAACCTGCCTGTCTGAGAGTTCTCCATGATGTTCTCGAAAGACACGTGAAGTCTGCCAACCCGCACTTGGCCAGCGTGGTGGACTATGGCCTTACCCTTCTCATAGTGAGAAGAGGCCCGTGCCCAGCAGTGGGACAATATAAAGCGCTGATGATAGGATGATAGGTACGAAATAAAATACTGCATGTAACGTAGTGGTTGACGCGATAACCTCGCCGATTAACACTGCATCGGGTGCAGTGGGTTCGATTTTCACACCGTGACGGGGTAGCCTGAATCCGGTTTCACCCTTATTGGAGCCCGATGATATTCCAAAAAGGGTGACGACTCCCCCAATTTCAAGGAAATATTAATACCTAGTTAATTTTATTTTCGGTAATTCCCAACCTAGGGCTTGTGGGAACTAGCTGGAGTAGCTGTAGTCTTTCCTTTGCTTTATATGAGGAGAGGATGAGGGTAAAAAAGTGTCACTACGAAAATATGCTTTATTGAGCGCCCGCCTACTATCCTCACTCAGTTGCTCCTGAAGCGGTAACAAACTGAATCCGCGTGTTAACAGTAGCTATGCCACTGTATGCCAGAAATAAATGGTTCACGCATTGCGCGTAATCTACTTCATACATGACGCATCTGGTCCCAATAAAATTATGCGTGGAACAGCTAGAGCAAACACCAAATAATTTTTCTCACATCTTTAACAGAAGCCTGCTTTGCATTGGATAACGCCCTGCTTTGCAAACTGTGCTTAACGCACGTGGCATGCTCCGCATGGTGTGGCGCCACCTTTAGTTAAATTCGATAATTCTTACTAACGTAATATGAATGCAAAAGTTTGTACCTATGTATGTATTTTTATTTATTTATTTATAGTCTCACGCCTGTATCCCCGAAGGGGTAGGCAGAGGTGTAAATATTACACCCACATTTCGCCATGAATTTTTAGGTCCCACATTATAGGGGGCGAGCCTATTGCCGTTATCGGGCACAGCACCAGACTGCGGGCTGCTACTGAGTATTCGGAAAAACCCATTAATTAACACTTTTGCCCGACCCGGGAATCGAAGCTATGTATGTAGTGTATTAAAAATGACTATAGAAACCTGGTTGAAATTCGTCACAGAGGAGAGTGATTTGTTAGGTACCTATATACCTAAGCTTTACACACAAGTAGGTATATAATAAGACACTTGTTATCATTCTAATGCATGGATGATAACGGAGGGAGCTCACTGAGATGTACCTAAACCTAAAGAAAACAATTACGTACCTAAGTAAGTAATCGTCTCTATGACTAAAATGATGTGGGCTGACTCATCATCATCATCATCAGCCTTTAGCAGTCCACTGCTGGACTAGGCCTCTCCTTTGAAAGGAGGACTTGGCCTACTATACCACCCTGGCCAAACGGGTTGGTGTAGGGATTATATCAAGTTTTTCTTCTTTTACAGTGCTGTTCTCTGCACAATATGCTCCCTCTGTCGGCTCTTACGACACCCATGGGAAGATATGGGGTGGTGGCATTCCGTATTCTTAATCCGTCAACACACGGACAAGGCTAATGAATAATTAATAGGCTGACTAATGAATAATTAATTAACAAAGGCTTAATGTTTTTTATGACAATAAGATGGGATTGTCCACCATATATTATGGCATACGACAAGCGCCACCCATAGACTGTAGCCATGTCGGAGGCAGAGCCAAGCCGCTGCCCACCTAGACATACGGTAACAGAATAGATAGTAAGTACTAATACTAACGTAGTAAGGTGTCAAGTCTTCTTATGCCCAGCCACTTTACTTGCAACAACTGTTCAAACCAGAACAATAAACATTTAGGTATACGTTGCTACTTGGCGGCAAAATGACTATTACGAACTGTTGTAGACGACTCCCCAAAATATGACTCCTACTAACTACCAAAATGTTCAACTATTATTATGTTTTAGAATAATATTGGTATCTGCGCTAAAATCTTATTATTGGAATAAAAATCAGTTAAAATCTATTTCTTCTTTACTCTGTTTGACATGAAAGGCAGGCCATAAAATAAAAAGACAAAATCTTCTGTCACTCGCCATTTTACTACGTGATGGTTTTATATCCACAAAAAATGTGTTCCGTCTCACCGAAGGCGACTACATTAATTATAAATGTTAAATAAAGCTATAAACTATGGCTTTCTTCGCACTTCTGTGGAAGTCGCGAACTATAGAAAAATACAGACTGGACTATGAAAAAGAGAAGATCAATTCGATAGTGATGGGAAACACTCAAATGGAACAGACCCTGTCACAGAGATGGCGTCACTATCGTTACGACACTCAGAAACGGATATCGAGGACCTTCAAAAAGTGGTATCCTGAAGGCAGTGGGGTTTCCAACTTCATTTTGTACTTGAAGACGGATCAGACATTTCCAAATTTTCTGCTGAAGAGTTTGATGGGTTTCATCGGTGGCATAATCTTGACGTACCTTTGCTTCATGTTCTTCGTATTCCAGTTGTCCATATCTCTGATTCATGCGACGATTATGAGTTCCATTATTGGAGTGCTGCTTACTCTGGGCCTGGCTTTTAGCTACAGAATCAGGTGAGTAAGGAGATTTTATTATTGTTAAGTAGTTGTTCCATACAAGTATGGGGTTTGGTTTATCAGCTGATCTTATGACCAGCTTGGTTGTAGATAGTTATTCATCACAAGCAACAAAACGATTTGTTTATTTATTGTACCTACGTCCTAGTAGCGCTCGTAGCGAGAATTGGTTTGCCATTCGTAACAGATCGGTAAGGTTAAGCAACGCTTGCACAGGTCACCACTTGGATGGGTGACCGTGTGTGGCATTTTCATCTGAGCATCGGAGGGCACATAAAGCTGTCGGTCCCGGCTCTTGTCTAAGGATAAGGAGTGTTAGGCCATGTCGGAGGCCTTCGGGCGGTCTGAAAACTCCGACACCGGAGTTGGCCACACACTCACACGAAAAACAAAACAAAACCTACGTAGATAGACTAAGGATCAAATCATCTGAAGAGTGTCGCATGGCTGGGCGGCATTTTGGAAGTTGAGTATCTTCGAGTTATCTTTGTCACAATGCCTTAAGACCAACGTATTTGATCAATGCGTCCTGCCAGTGGTGAGTTACGGAGGTAAGAAGTGGAACATGACGTTGAAGTTAGCCCACCTACTTCATACGCTCAGAGAGCTATGGAAATGTCAATGCTGATGATTTTGGTGAGAACGATGATAGCCTATTCTCCGGGAACAATTTCCATACATTTTGTAGAAGCGCCCCTAACGGAGAGTAGCGATCGATAGAGACCGTTAGGCGGCGCATTTAGATGTGAAGAATGTATGGAAATTGTTTCCGTCGACTAGGCTATCGTCCACCGTGACGATCGAGTGCAAACTCGTACTAGACCCTCTGAAATAATAGTGGGCTGGCCACATGTGTCGGTAGTGTAAGGAGGTTCTCGAATAGAGGACACGTTTTGGCAAGTGTAGTGTAGTGTACGCATTCAGCCAGATTGACCGATGCCTTAAGTAGGGTGGTTGGTCGTGGCTGGAGGACATAAACTGGAGATCGGGTGTTGTGACGAACTCTGGGGTAAGAATACGTGCAGCAGATGACTGTAACAGATTGATCAGATGACTGCAACAAGTTGATGAGATGACATGAGATGGTTAAGTGTCAATAGAGTCGCTGCGGCATTTTGTGGTTGTGGTATGTACCAACTAAATGTGAATATTGTTGTGTGGGTGCATAGCGTACTTACAGGCAGATACGACGAAAGCGTGCGAGTGTCGTCCACGCAACGTTGTGTTTGCGTATTGTATGCAGGGGCGTCTCCAGCCGATAGCCTAGGTGTATGTGGGAGGGGGGGTCGTCAAGTTGATATGGAAAATGATTGAATCAGGCGTTACTTGGAGGCATTCCATTGTAACGTAATGGAAGGAAAGAGGAACCAACCACGTACCCTCGGATTGCCCACCTCTCGCACGCCTCTCCACGAGGCATCCTCAGGACGAGTCGTTGCCCATCGGTCCTGAGGATGCCTCGTGCTGAGGCGAAACACGTATCGAAGCATAGTCGGCGCATACAGCGGGATACTGCACGTCAGGTATTTTCCTGGAACCCATTTCCGCATTATTCCACATATTATTATCCCTTATCCTTTGTCTTATTTGGTCGGTATTGTCAACCTCTTTCTATTGCAATAGTTGGGGTGGGCAATCCGAGGGTACGTGGTGGGTTTCTCTTTCCTTCCATTAGGTTATAATGAGAAAAGTACTGAGAAAAGTATGAATTGTTGGGCTTTTTGAGTCTCGAGGGGGGGGGGACAGCTGCCCCCTCTGCCCCGCCTTGGCGTCGCCCTTCAATGTATGTAAGATGTTAGTAGAATCCACGCGATCGTTATAATATAATATCTGTAAAATGTAGCCCTTATGAACTATTAATTCCTATACAAGTTAACGCCCACCCCCGTGGTGTGCTTGTGGTACGAGTGAGTAGTTTCTAGACTAAACTTTGTATACAGTCCTTGTCTTACAATGAGGCCGTAGGTATAAGTTTGGGCATACAATTTGAACTCTCGCGAAGTTTCCTACAGTTTCTTTATGCGGAACTTGTAACAGCGTGCACTGTAATTGTTTTATGCTGAATTGTTTTACAGTTCCGCATACTGCATGCAGCTTTCTTTATTTATTACCGCTACGCCAAATTGCAAGGCTGGTTTCTTCATGCAAATATGAGGTAGAAAGGAATTTTGAAGGACACGATACGTGATTTGTAAAGTTTTACGTAATTTTCAGAATACATTTTTTATTTTAAAGTTGTCATAGTACCTACCGTCTCTGCCTAATTTGACGTCAGATGGCATGGCTGTGGGAATTTTTATATTATAAAAAATATTACTGCTTTAATACCTTCTATTAATCTTTGGCAATTTGTTCTCACTCAAATTTTATGTAACAGGTCTCAATAGCAAAATTGTTTTCAAATAAAAGTGACATCATAATATGTTTTATTTGTCACTGACTTATAGGAATGTGGTACACCAGCCGTAGCTCTACCGTCACCGAGAAGGCGAATAACGACATCTACTTCTTCACAATTACCTAATTCTTTACCTAATATTATATCTTGATTCAGGTGTATACTTTCTGAAGTTAGGGCTTGTAGAGTTTGATTGATACAGTTTGAAGCTTGGCCCTACAGGAGATCTGATAACTTTTTGACAGAGCTGGCGTGGTCTCGTTATAGAATGTTTGCTGGGATTGCTTTTTCCGGCATTTTCGGTACCAATAAAAATCACGCTTGTGCTTTTTCATTAGAGCCCGTTCACACTAACCGACGCACATAAGTATGATGCGAGACGTTTGCACCGTGGTAGCATAGCGTTCAATTAGACGCAAAAGAAACACCGTGTGCGCCGAAACGTTAATTTATTGAACGTCGACGCCTAGAAACGATAATGTGACGGGCTCTTCCTTCTGTTAATAAACTTTCTTTAATTTAAGAGCCATTTTAGATCTTGTCGGTGGAGTAATTGCCACTGCTTTCGGTTTTCTGACCGTTTTTGACCTCTTGGTACGACCCGACCCCATTTTTTTTTCTTCAAGAGTTCCACATATTTTTGTCGAGGTCGTCCTCTTGGGTTTACGCGAATGTTACATGTTTAGTTTAATTTCAATGTCGTCCTCTTGTTCATAATATCATATGTAGTAAACGCCACTACAATATTGTATAGGTAATCTGATACCTAATGTAATAATTTAGAATCAATGTGTAATTTAATTAAACATTATGCTTTTTTATGACATTCTATATTTAAATGACTTTAATATTGTAATAATGACATTATGTACTGTGTAATTTTTCATGAAAGAATTAACTTAAATTGAATTGAATGCTGAGTACCTATATCTTTGTATGCACTAATAAATATTTGTACACTGTTAATGCAGTAGTATAGCATGAACACAATTATATTGTAAGACCTTATTGACTGTATTCTCACAAATAAAACAATCTTTATCTTTATCTTCCTCCTTCGATAATAAACCAATCATCTCATCAAGTTTTCTCTTTCAGATGTCTAGTATTTCTGCTCCTGCCGCAGCTGTTCTCCCGCGTTGGACGGTACACCCTGACGTGCTACGCGCTTGTGCTCATATTGACTGGGCCTGCTACCAACACCCTCAAGAACTCCGAAGTACTGTCAGAGTCTATGGCTTGTACTCAAGTAAGTTCAGATGCATAATACGTTGTAGCTTGCGTCCGTCAGACGTTACTCGCTTTGTGAAAAAGCTACCAAGTCTCGTTAAACGAAAAAGCCGACCTGTGAGATGGATCTTGTTGGGTTTACTTATAAAACACTAAAAATACATTTTAATTTGGAAGAAAACAGATGATATTTGGCAATGGCTTGAGCTCAATTCGGTCGAGCATTTTTTTTCTTTTGTAATGGGAAGCAAATGCGACAAATCGCCTGATGGAAAGTAATTATCGTCGCCCGAGGACACACGCAACAACAGATAAGCTCATAAGCCACAAAAGTGTTGCCGGCCTTTGGAATGCGAAAAGGAATAGGAGTGGATGACGAAGAAATTAAAGGGGAGGAGGCCACTGACATTCTTAGTCTCCGAACAAAATGCAACAGTAGGTATAATTAATACTGTTACTTACATCGATATTTCTTTTTTTAGTTTGATAGTAACTTTTCTTAAAACGTACAAGAAACCCAAATAACCTACATTGAAAACACGCAATTGCATTGTCTTAGTTGCCCGTTCATCTGTCGTTAAGATGATTGAGTCATTGAAGTCTCTGCTGTCCACGGATGCACATTATTAACGTTTGATGGTTTACGAACGTTACAGTCCATTGTTAACTACGTACATAATGTACGCATTTACCAAGTTATTGCGAAAAGCTTCTTATTCTATCTCAAGTTAGGCAGGTAGTAGATAAAGATAGGTCACATTGACATTCATGGACTGAGTAGGTACAGTCGAACAACTTCCCGCTCCACCACCATAAGGGCGAGAATCACTTAGCAAGACATCGTCGCTTCCAGTGCTACTTTATACGCACATTGACACTCGTATACAAATCCAATTTCTAGTGTGCCTCGGCTCAATGAGCGACCCAAGGGATTTTTTTTCAAATTGGTCCAGCGCCGACTTGTTTGATTGTATGGGTGTAGGGCACACAGCGTGTGCACACACTTTCCGTTTTAAACCGTGCTCTCAAGGTCATGTAAAGTCGTCGGTTCCAGTTCTCCTCTTACACCCAAGAATCTTCAGGCCATGTCGGCGGCCTTCGAGCGGCCTTTGTATCCTTCTCTATGCCTATATGCCTATATATTGAACTTTCTTAATCTCTATCTAGATAGAGATTAAGAAAGTTCAATCTTGTGCGATCATAGCTGATGTATGAGTTACTCACAATACCGGCCGTGGTTATCGGTCTGGTCGGCCATTAAAAAAATATTACACATTGTTTTTAATTCATTATCCACATACTGATTTAAAAGACATAAGGCTTCATTATAACCAAATTTACACGAGCAGAAGGAACGGATATAATCCAACCTCAACTCATGAGACCATTATTGACAAATTACACGATTATAAGTCTGGGAATAAGGGGAACACGTTAGGTCGTTGAACCCTCCTCTCCTTCGCAAAATTTCGCACCGTCCACCACATTTTAATGTGCGATGCACACAGTTTGAATGTGCATTTTATGATCGTTATCCACTTGAATTGAATTTCATGGAGATTGCTTTTAAAACGGTCGCAACTCCGCCGTCAGTGTTGCTTAAATATCTGGCTGAAGTTGATATGAGTTTAACTAGTTAGAATCGGAACATATCTGACGGAAGATGCGTCGCGTATTATCGGTCGCGTAACGCCAAAACATACAAATATATAGAAAAACATTCAACCTTTCACACTTGACCAATGATCCGTTAGTACGTCGAGCGTACAGCGTCTGTTCCGTTTCCATCAACGTATTATCGGCCAACGTAGCGCACACCACGGACCACGTGAATTTTTGACTAACGCGTTGGGCGACATTTTAAAATTAAATGTCATACAAAGCAACCGCACTGGTCTGGTGCTGAACGCAGAAACTGACTAGACGTGTAATGTAGCAGGTCTAATTTGACGGAATAGACGCGACCGGTGTAGATACGCTCGACGCATTTTCCGTCAGATGTGTACCGACTTATTTGACGGAATAGACGCGACCGAAGATTATGTTCGACGCATCTTCCGTCAGATATGTGCCGACCCATAGTGTCTGAATGTCTCTAAAAAATATAAATATAATAGTTTGTAGTAAATTGTTAGACGATTTTCAATAGGAGAGGTAGACAGTTTTATAACTGTTGGTATACCCACCATTTGGCGCTACTTTTCATTTGACTCGTAATGGAAGGCGTCGCCAGCCAAGTGCCTAGGGGGGAACGTCGGCAGCCAATGCCCTAGGAGGTTCAAATTGATATGGAAAGTGAGAAAAGTACTCTCTTGTTTACTCTCTTGGGGTCAGCTGCCAGCTGCTAACTTAGCCAATAAAAGCTGCTTTAATACCTGGTAATGGCCGTCCTGATTTCGAGAGGAAGGACATTCCAGAGAAGAATAGCTTTCATTACTACCTACCTAAGTACTCAAGCATTAAAACGTAAACCTGCTGGGTGATGTATTTTCCCTAATTAACTTTGTTCAATCATATTTATTTAAGAAATATTGCAGTAACTTGTATTTTACCTTAAAACAAAATAAAATTTATTTGGCAACCATATTTGAATCTAAATCAATCGTGGAAAAATCCCTTCATAAGATATACAAAACGCGTACAAAATATAAGTATGTAAACAACTTCAAACCATTTCTTTCTGTACCAAAACTGTAAAAAGGTATAAAACCTCTTTACGTTTCATGTCGAGTATCCAGTACACTTAAGACGGGGTTTAATTACACTTGCTGGCTGGTAAGCCTCCTACAGCCTCCTTTCTGACGCCTAACGAGTGCAGTGACCTTTCGACTTAAAGGAATTTTATGAGAGGAAATCTTTACACGATGTGCCACTTTACATATCTTGTAGCGAGGAGGAAAATGAACGTATATTTAATAGTGTATCTTATAAGTAGATTATGAAGCTCAGTGGGGAGGCTAGTTTTCTTAACATTAAATATCTCTATTGATCCATGGGGTTCTGATGCTTACTCTAAGTCTTGGGTTCGACTTTGAACATAGAAGATAAAAGAAAAACAATGAAACGTCATATCATTTACTTTACGAAGTATATAATTTTATAGTAGGCCTTGCTGATTTCAGCATGAATGGGCCGGCTCGACCGGGGAAGTATTACCCTCACACAGAAAATCGACGTAAAGTAACAGTACTTAAACTGTTGCGTTTCGTTCGGTGAGTTTGAGTGCCGGAGGCCCTATCCCCTATTCCTTCTCCCTCATCCCACTCCACATCCTATCTAATTTCCCAACTCCAAGGGGCTGTAACGCACTTGTGACTCCTGTGGTGTTGCTTGTGTCCATGGGCGGCGGTAATTGCTTACCATCAGGCGATCCGTCTGTTCGTTTGCCGCCTATTACTATAAAAAAATATATAAATTGTAGTATCTTCTTCGTATATATTTACGAAGTATATAATTAGAATATTCTATTGAATAATTAATTGTAGCATTTGACGTGCCTCGAATGCTATAACGACTTTATAACAGCGAGATTTAACTTTTGATACCGCTAACCGATCTGTAAAGCAGATAATGCCGGACGTGCTTCATCTCGGCAAACGATAGATTTTGGAGGTCCCACTTTACTGACACTCTATTGAGTCAAGTAAGAGTAACGCGCTTATCAGAGTACGAAATTAAACACCACTAGGTAAAGGGTGCATAGGGTTCCCACCAAGAACTTAGGGTCCCGCACCAACCTCACCTGCAAGTGGTGCACCTGCCGATCAACGGACGAGGCTCTGGCTATCAAAATATTCCGACAAGCGGCAATAGGCTCGCCACCTATTGCGTGGGATCAAAACACTGGCGAAAAGTGGGCGTTTAATATGCCTCTGCCTACCCCTTCGGGGAAGTCTATGTATGTATGTAGGTAAAGCGGATAAGATTTCGAGACAGGATAAAAAAAGATATAAGTACTAAAAAAATACAAATAGCTATATTAAAAAAAATGCCAATTCCACAAATAGCTACTTTGTCCGACCCAAAGACAAACACTTCACTTTTTTATCAAGATTTTTATATATCGGTATCCTTCACAAAATATTTGCCCGTTCAGTCTTAAATTGCCATACACGCGTTTGATAGGTATATTTCACACTATATTCAAACAAAATATGGCTTGAAATTTTCATTGTCAAGGGATTTGGTAGACGTCCAATAAATCGTGAGGGTCTCTGTCCTGTAAACATATGAGGTGCTTAACCTCATAAACTCAGTCATAACTTAGGGTTCTCCGTCGAAACCGAATGGAAAACATTTACTTTATTTGATTTACTGCTGTCTGTATGACCCTTGTTAGTATTTTTGCATCTAATAGATATTTATTGACTGCCTCCGTGGTCCAGTGGATAGCGTATGCGACTGCAGATCGGAGGTACCGGGTTCGATTCCCGAGTTGGGCAAATCTTACTGGGTTTATCCGAATTCTCAGTAACAGCACGGAGTCTGGTGATGTGCCCCGTAACGATAATAGGCTCGCCCCCTATTACGTGGGACCTAAAAATTCTTGGCGAAATGTGGGTGTAATATTACACCTCTGCCTACCCCTTCGGGGATGCAGGCGTGAGACTATAAATAAATTAAAGCAATAGATATTTATTGAGACTAGGCAAGGATACCACGATATATTCATTTTATATGTACTTTTATGATGTGCCCGGTAGATGGCAATAGGCTCGCCCCCTATTACATTGGGACCGAAACATATCTGGCGAAGTGTGGGTGTGTAATACACCTCTGCCTACCCCTTCGGGGATAAAAGGCGTGAAGATATGTTTGTTTTATGAATGAACTTTAACAATTTGTTGAATCATCACCGTCACCGTTATCCCGGTCAGATCCAAGACTTTTGCTTTAGGGCCCGGGATCCGCTTACTAGTCTAGCCAGATTTGACGGAATATTAACATAATTATTTTGTATGGGGCTTATAATGGAAGGAAAAAGTAACCCACCACGCACCCTCGGATTGACCACCCCAACTATTGCAATAGAAAGCGGGATACTGCAAGTCAGCTATTTTCCTGGAACCCATACCATTCCTATATCCCTTATCTTTTTAGAGGAGTTCGGTATTGTCAACCTTTTTCTATTGCAATAGTTGTGGTGGTCAATCCGAGGGTGCGTGGTGGGTTCCTCTTTCCTTCCATTAGGTTACAATGGTGTGGAGTTCCGCCAAGTAACGTCTAATTCAATCTACTATATGGGGTTTATATCAAATGTGCACCTCTAATCTTCCAAATCAATGGATTAATCGGATATGAAATCCTGCGGTTAGGCTAGTGTAAGTTTATTCAAAGGTACTGAGTCCCAATAACCACTGTCAAAGACCTTCATAATAGCCGAGATCAATGGCTTTTTATGTTCTCCCATGCAAAGGGCAACTGATAATAATTTTAAATACGCACATAACTACGAAATATGTGTTTTCGCACACACGCATCGTAGCTGTACAGATTTGAAAAATACTTGCGCCAACTTTATTTGTAAGTAACAGTATTTAGGTGTAATATTTACACCTCTGTCTACCCCTCCGGGGACACAGGCGTGAGACTATAAATCTATACTTCTATACTTATATAATATAATAAATAGGAAAGGTTTGTATTTTTGTATGTTTGTTACGAATAAACTTAAAAAAGTACTGGCCGGATTTTAAAAAATCTTTCACCATTGTAATGCGACATTATCCCTGAGTAACATAGGCTATATTTATTTATAGAAAATAATAGGGATCCCTACAAAAACATCAATAATGTAAACCCAAGGCGTAACAACATTTTTCAGAAAATGTCTTTCATGGCGTGCGCTGCAAAAACTATTAATGAGACACAAAAATAATGTAACACATTATTAAAGTACTCATTGTTACCTACAAAAAAGTCCGCGACAGCATAGGTCTATCTCCTAAGGAAAATCCACAGTACCCATTTTTATCAAGAAACTACAGTCCATTTTAATCAATCTTACCTGTCTTTCCCCTCTTAGGAGCAAATAAAAACCGGCGTGCACCAACTGGACGACCTGATGAAGAAGCCGTACAACTCGATGAAGTACACCATCCAGCTGATGATAGAGCGGTTCAAGGTGGTCGCGCTGCAAATGAAGCGAATGATTGTGACGTTGAACAGACTCGTACTCAGCGTCGGTGAGTTGTGCAGTTCCCATAGGAATTATTGTATCGATCTCTTGCTTAGACAGCTGTGTCGTATAATTTGATTGACTTTGAAATAATGTAGAAATAAAAGGTCGCTCATTCATTTGCTCGCTAACTTGAGCTTGAAACTTTTTTAGAAACCTTTTCCTGGCCTAACTGGCCTTATCCCTTACACCTTACCTTATTACACTTGGCAGCTTATCCGTAACTAGAGGACGCCAGCAGCTACGCCTGCATTTTTTTTAATTTACCCGTTTTGGCCGATCCCGTGGGAATTTCGGGAAATCCCTTCTTAGTGCACCTCTACGGTCCCCAAGGAACATACATGCCAAATTTCAGCGTCCTGCGCCCAATAGTTTCGGCTGTTGCGTGTCTGTTAGTCATTAAGATGGTAAGGCTGCCAGTTTTCCGGAAGGACCTATTCCTAATCGGCCACCATGCTCTGGCGGCCCGCGGCCCCATTGGTAGCTCTCGGTGACGCCGCCGTTTTCTTATGGTGGGATCAGCCGTGTCCCGATCCCGCTCGGCGGCCTCCAAGTCAAAGTCAAGTCAACATCATTTATTCATCTACGTGTGGGTAGAACCACGAGAAAGAATGGGCAATAAAACTCATGGCCACTCTTTTCAATCAAATAGATATAATGGTTCTTTGGAGCACTCCTTTCGGAGCACAACAGATTCACAGAAGGAGGCCACTCCTTCCCAACCCTCCTCTTGCCAAAACTATTGGAACTAACTGAGATTCGGCATGAATGGTTCAGGCAGAAACGGTAAAATTTAGCTACAGATATCTTCTAGTATTAAATTCATCAACATTTTCAGTCGGCTTCATGCAACACTCCTTCTCCTGGCTGCAATCGATGTCTAACATGTGCAACGCGAAGCTCGGCACTCCATACAAGCGGTGCACCGATCTGCTGCAAGATGGGATCGCAGAATGCAGGCGGCTCTTAGGCCCTGATGTCTTCTGTAACATAGCGTACTTGTCTAAGGCTGTGTGTTACACGGTGAAGCCTTTCACCGCCTACTGCTATGTCACAGACTTCATGGATGAAGCTATTCTGGCTAGTATACGGAAAAGTAAGTTATTTATTTGAGTCTTCAACATCCTAGCGCTATCCCGGTCGCGCTCAAAGACCTCCGCCATGTAACACTCTCATTTGCCTCTAGGGCGTTCAAATAAACGATGGATGCGTTTATCTAATATATAAAATTCTCGTGTCACAGTTTTCGTTCCCATACTCCTCCGAAACCGCTTGACCCATTTTGATGAAATTTTTTGTGCTTATCCGGTATCTATGAGAATCGGCCAACATCTATTTTTCAAAAAAAAAAAAAATTTTGCAAAACAACGTTTGCCGGGTCAGCTAGTTTTATGTATAATAATATGTATGTATTTACAAAAAAAATAATTATATATTTATTTATGTTTATCCATTATCTAGTACCCATAGTACAAGCTCTGCTTAGTTTGGGACTAGATGGTGTTGTGTGAATGTGGTAGATTATTATTATTATTCTATTTTCTAGTGGAATCTGCATCAATCAAATCATTTATTCTATATAAAGCCGTGCATAATGGGAAAAAATAAGGCAAACGAAATTTCGAGAGAGATTAGCATATGGCCTTATTGATGGATACACATCTCGAAAGAGAATTGCAGATCGTAGCAGTTATTTCTATGAGGCAAATGAGTAGATGGATGATAAGCGATTGCCGACGCCCATAAATACCAGCAAAACCAGAGGTAATAGCAAGATGAGTAGGATAATGGAGAAAGAAAAAGAGAAATGGGGTCACCACCACTCTAAATTATAGAACAAAACGCAGCAGTATAGATATTGTTACTTTACCCCGATATTCTGTGAGCTGGTAGTACTTCCTCAGTCGAACCGGCGTATTAATACTGACATCAGCAAGGCTCTACTACATTCATCTATTTCAGCATTAAACATTATATTGTTTATCACAAATTACAATTTAATTATGCCTCCGTGGTCCAGTGGATAGTGTATGCGACTGCTGATCGGAGGTCCCGGGTTCGATTCCCGGGTCGGGCAAAAAGTGTTACTGGGTTTTTCCGAATACTCAGTGGCAGCCCGGAATCTGGTGATGTGACCGGTAACGGCGATAGGCTCGTCCTCTTTTACGTGGGACCTAAAAATTCATGGCAAAATGTGGGTGTAATATTAACACCTCTGCCTACCCCTTCGGGGATACAGTCGTGAGACTATAAATAAAATTTAAAAAAAACAATTTAATTTCCATAGTAAATACTGATGTTCTACACGTAAACATTTCTAGTAAAAGCTCATCAATATCGGCTGTGAAATGGCAACCTATTTTAAGAATTCGAACGCCGACATTCTTGGAATAGCGGTAATCGCGAATTCCTGTTTGACTTGCCGCAGTTACGCCGACGGAATTGTTTGGCATTCAGCTGACATCACTCTGTTTGATTAGCTTTGTGAAGCTTATGGGAAATATTAAGGATTGTAATGGTTCTTCTTACGGTAGAATTTAAAGAACTTGCGGACCTTTTTAGGGTTTTTAATGTTTTTCTTTCGAAAGGATTTAGAGATAACTTGCTATCATATTTTCACAGACAATCTTATAGATCCATCCGTTATAAGAACCTTGTATACTTAATATGAATATGATAATATAACATCCGAATGTAGAAATATTGCGGGGAAATCTCGTAATGTTATAAGTATACAATTGATGTTAATAAAATAAAACTACATAAAGGTTTTATTAATTGTGTAAAGAAGGCCAAGACACTTTTACTTAGATGTCTTGGCCTTCTTCATTCTCTCCTCTTTCTTTTCTTCATGAAATATGTATAACCTTTTTAGGGTGCCGTACCTCACAAGGTAAAAGGAAACCCTTATAAGATCACTTTCTTGTCCGTCTGTCTGTCTGTCCGTCCGTGTGTCACCACCAATTTTCTCAGGAACGGGAGGACCCAGCAAATTGAAATTTATTACCAGATACTGAGGTCTATGGTTCCTATGAGGTGTATAAAAATCAGGGTCCTGGGTCACCCCAATAAAAAGATATGGTCAAAATTAGATTTTTGCGAAAACTTGTTAGTACCAAAATTAACCTTAATTTTCAACTTCTTTTTAATTGATTGATTATTGATTTTTAAGTGGAAAATTTAAGGGTGTCCCCATACATACATAGTAGACTCCATTTAAGATAGTCCTCTAAGTTGTATGGGCGCTCATACAGATGATGTTGAGAGACCTAGCGTAATTAGCACCAATGTGGACTTAGAGTAGGTACTGTAATTTTGCAAGAAGCAAGGCCTTGCAGTATGAAGACAAGAATAACTACAAGAACGGTTTTGTAGATAGAAATATGTACTTAAATATTTTCGCGATTACTGCTAAAGTTAAGGAGGTCATTCAAGTTAACAGTAGAAAAACTTTTCTTATACTTATTTTAGCAATATTCTATAACGGCACTCGACATAAAAAACGGGCAAAATTCGTCTTTATACACGATGCAATGCGTACGGAACCCTCGGTGCGCGGGTCAGACTCGCACTTGCCTGAACTATTTTTTTTCTTTTTAAAATGACCATGCCTGCACTAAAAATTAGTAAATCCTGTGTCACGGGGAAGTGACCACAAAAATTCAAATAACGGACACAAAGAAATCACAGATCCGACATTACATTGTGTGGACCATTTTTAATCCAATGTAATGTCGAACTCACGACGTTCAACACAGTGTTAAGCCTCGAGGTATCATTAAACCACGACACTATCCGTATCTACAGTCTGCATCGACAAAGAAGTAATTTACGTTCAAAAACACTTTACAACTCCTACAGAAATAAAAAACTTTACGTCGAGGATCCGCGCGCTCTTCCACGTCGAGATCCACCTGCACCACTCCTACGCCTTCAGCAACAACAGCAGCCGGACCGCGAGCCAGGTCGCAGCCGGGATCGTCACCGAGATCCGGAACAGGACTGGACCGCTCCTTACATGGCTGTCTTGGAGCTCCTGCGTCACTAGCTTATTCCTACTGCTTATTATATTCAGGTTAGTCATAGTCCTTGCTAATCCAGCAGCTGGCATGGTTATTGAGATAGGGAACTAACCGGACCTCTCCTTTCATGGGCTGTCTAGGAGTTCTTGTGTCACTAGCTTGATCCTACTGCTTATTATATTCAGGTTACTCCTATTACTTACTAAAATAGTCGCTGGCGCCGTCACTGAGATCCGGAACAGTACGGCACCACTCCCCACCTGGCTGTCTTGGAGTAACTACCTGCGTCACTAGGTTCTTTCTATTGCTCATTATATTCAGGTTAGCAGTATCCCTTATCAAAAAAGTCGTTGGAACAGAATCAATACGCTCGTCTTGGAGTTCCTGTGACACTAGCTTGTTTCTGCTCCAAATTATATTCAGGTTAGCAGTATTTCTTGCTAAAACAGTCGCTTGCATAGTCAATAAGATCTGCAACAGGCAGCGTTCCTCACCTGGCTGTCTTGGAGTTCCTGTGTCACTAGCTTGTTTCTACTGCTAGTCCTAGCTGAAAACACGGCGTAATCCGGAATAGATCCGGAACAGATCCGGACCACTCCTTACGTAGTAGGCAAGTAGTAGGAGTAAAGTCTGCTGACAGATTAAGAATACGAATTGACCTTATCCCACTTCATTCTCTGGCTGTCACATAGGAGACTCAGAAAATTCACAAACCAGCTATCTTTCTAGGTAAGCAAGCAGCATCCAAAAAATTTGGTGACAGATTAAAAATACAAATTCATTCGTGCCGTAAGAAAATTCACGAAGCAAATTTTGTCTTTGGAAAGAGAGGGGAAAACATCAAAAGCTAAACAATACCGTGCCACCGCCATCCGCGATCCAAATCAAGCATGGTAAAAGTAAACAAAATCCTCTTATGACTCACAAGCTAAGTATAGTGAGGTATATTAATTAGGAGAGACCTGTGCGAAATCTATGAAGCGCCTTTTTGTCGTGCTTTTTCGATAATAATTTTAATAATTGACGCATATCCTGGCCTGCGGCGCCCCTAATACCCTGGCGCGTGTGTGCGCCGCGCACATTGCACATAGGGACGGCTTGGCACTGAGAGGCCTACGTCCAGCAGTAGATAGCAATAGGCGGTATGATGGTACCGAGGTAAAACCGAGGCGAAGCAGGCCATGTACGAGAGTCCTGGCTCAGCCAATATGTTCGCAAAGTGACATTAATAGTAGTTCCCAGAGTGTATCGTGGTGTTAATAGTTGTCTAAGCAGAATCTTCTTTTTCCAGAGCCAAATACTACCAGCACATGTACGAAACTCGGTCGCGGTTCGACAACCGCTACGTGACCAAGGAACTGCAAGAGTTGGATCTGAAGCGACAACGTCAGGGAAGAGAGACCGTCCTGCCTTTGAACAGGAGGGAACGCGCCAAGTACATCACAGTAAGACGTTTTTTAAGACATTGGGAATTAGTGCATGTTATGAAAAAAGGGATTTTTCTGTGTTTGGACCGTCATATCGCAGAAAAAGTGGCTTTTAAGAAAATATACTGGGACATTTCGTAGATAAATGATGTTCTTAAATTGATAAAACTTATTTTTTTTCAGAGATATAGATCGGTTCACGAAAGTTGACCACAAATGGCGGCCGTCACGCATATGTACATTCGTGCACCAATGGCGTGGCGCCGTTCTTGACGCATTTAGGGAATGCGTCTAGAACGGAGCCACGGCATTGGCACTCCACCCGCGCCTCACCCCGCACAAACACGGGGACCTAAAAAATGATTTCTGCGCAGTGGTCATCTTTCATGAACCGACCTATACCTATGTTTGTAACCTTTGGCCTTAAATAGATCGATGAGGACTTCAGAAATCACATGGTCTTCCAACTCTACCAATTCTCAGATGTATGCAAATTTTTGTACCTTCCCTCCTATTTTTGGTCTAATTTGACCGAACTATAAACCCTGTACCTTGACTATAGCTCACCTTGGCAATAGGCTCGCCACCTATTACGTGGGATCAAAACACTGGCGAAAAGTGGCCGTTTAATATGCCTCTGCCTGCCCCTTCGGGGAAACGGGCGTGAGTCTATGTATGTATGTATGTGTACCTTGACTGTACAAACATTCAATCTAATCAGGGACACAACGTACACTTAGACACGAAACAACAATTTGTGGTTCACACAAAGTACTTATTATCTTGTGTGGGATTCGATCCACAACACTCGGCGTAGTTACAAATTACGAGAAGACTGTTTTAACCATTACATCATAATCATGAGCAGTCAAAAATTTGCAGAGCTTTTCCTTAAAAACTGTCAAATAATCACAACTTCAGAAAAATTTATCTTATTTTTTTTTATAGTCTCACACCTGTGTCCCCGAAGGGGGGTACCCCCGGGAGGGGGAAGGCAAAGGTGTAAATATTACACCCACATTTTACCATGAATTTTTAGGTCCCACGTAATAGGGGGCGAGCCTATTGCCGTTACCGGGCACATTACCAGACTCCGGGCTGCTACTGAGTATTTGGAAAAACCCAGCCCGACCCGGGAATCGAACCCGGGACGGGACCTCCGAGCAGCAGTCGCATACGCTATCCACAGGACCACGGAGAAAAATACAGAAAAATAATAAAATTACGTTAAAATTATTTTTCCTTACTGTTTTGTCGTACACACAGGGCCAATAGGGTATTTGACTAAAAAAATCGAATTATTCCGTCAGTTAGATTATCGAAAAATATTGGATAAGTATTTTTTGTTTTATCAAATCAGTAAAACATTACGAAGATAAAACGCATCAAAGATGGAGAAAGGTCTAAGAGTGGGGACTTGTAACGTCACTTGCCAGTAAAAAAACCGGCCAAGTGCGTGTTGGGCCACACCCAATGTAGGGTTCCGTAGGTTGCCCATAATGGCTATTATTGATAATAACTTCTGTTTCACATGGGACTAAAAACGGACATCTGTAAGATTAAGCCAGCGCTCCCAATGTAAACTCACAGAAATAGGTATTTATAAGTTAACCGACGATTACTCGTAAACTAGTGATGTCTACTTAGCCGTGATAGTTTTCCTTTTAAATTCGTTATATGTACTACCTTTGTGATTTTTTTCACCTCTTCCAAATTAATAGTTTAGCCGGCAGAGGGGGGGGGGGGGACACTTGAGTCTAACAATTTTTTTCACTTCAAACCTTGATATTTGACAAACCAATCACTTGATCGAAAAATGATTTGTGCAAACTAATAATATTTTTTTAAAACCTATCCAATGATACCCTACACAATGGGGTACTCAAACAAAAAAAAGTCAACCCCACTATATATGTAGGGGAGATACCCTTAAAAAAAATATTTTCCTAAATTTTTATTCTACAGTTGTGTTGCAATATCGTATGTCTATATTCATGTCAAATATCAGCTTTCTAGCACCAGGCGTCTTTGAGCTAGGCTGCGGACGGACAGACGGACGGACATGACGAAACTATAAGGGTTCCTGGTGGACTACGGAACCCTAAAAAGTGAACTGGCAAGTGACGTCACACGAGTTTTCAGCGAAGTTTGTAGTCTTCATTTTTTGTTTACGTGACTACAGAAAATATACGTGTCCAATATTTTTCGATAATATAACTGACGGACTAATTAGATTTTTTTAGTCAAATACCCTATTCAAGTTTAACAGTCGCAGTACAATTTTGATACTTATTTCCTACGCCATAACAAAGGTCAAAGTGTCTAGCTTGATGTGTAGCCGTGTGTAAACGCGTTGAGTAAAGTTAATTGTTCGTACACGATGTATTTTTCAAACGATAAAACTTGATTATTCATATTCGCTTCGCTGTAAAGTTAATACGTTAATACTTTGAGTACGTCGCCTATCTTAGTAAGTATGGGATAAGGTAATGATTCTTGTAGTTCGTTAGGTTTGTCCTTATAATAGTAGCTACATACAGATGATGACGTAATAAAAAAAAAACTGAAGAACATTCTGAATATTATGCATAATGTCCGTGTGGTGATAGATTACGAATACAAGATGTCACGACCCCATTCTATTATAGAAATAATAATTTACATTCCATTTCTATTTTATATTTCCTACTAAGTAGCTGACCCGGCAAACGTTCTGCAATTTTTTTTTTTTGAAAAATAGTTGTTGGCCGATTCTCATAGATACCGGATAAGCACAAAAAATTTCATCAAAATCGGTCAAGCCGTTTCGGAGGAGTATGGGAATGAAAACTGTGACACGAGAATTTTATATATTAGATTGTTTGTTCGATTTTTAGCTATTGTTTACAGGCATTTTTCTATTACACAGTTGTCTTATCGACAAAATTAGCATTTACAAAATTCTTCAATCCAAAATTCCTCTTCCAGACCACATCACTCCGGCTGGTGACCTCAGAGAAGGTGTACCTGACTCGCTCGGCGGTGTACATGGCGATCACGACGTTCAAGCTGCTGATACACATGGTGGCTGACTACAGCCTGTACTGGGTGCTCATGACCATCAGGCACCATGGGAAGTACCAGTCGATACTGTTACGTAAGTATTGAAAGTTCCATTGCTGATGATAATAATTTATAACTGCCTCCAGTTTTGAAAGTAGTTTGTTTTTACAAGGTAGTGTTCCCCAGGCCCATCCCTTATTCCCTCTTATCATTCCACTCCTTCTCCCATAAGTTTTCCTAACCCAAAGGGCGGCAACGCACTTGTGACTCCTGTGGTGTTGCTTGTGTCCATGGGCGGCGGTAATTGCTTACCATCAGGCGATCCGTCTGCTAGTTTGCCGTTAATAACATTAAAAAAAATAGTAGAGCTTCGCTGATTTCAGCATGAATGATCTGGTTCTACCGGGGAAGTACTACCCTCACAGAGAATATCGACGTAAAGTATAACTTTATATAAACTGTTGTCTCTTTCGGTGAGTGAAAGTACCAGTGGTCTCATTCTCTTTTCTGATACATATTATTATTTTATTAAGGGGTCTCCGGCACTCTCACTTAAAGTAACGCAACAGTATAGTTACTATAAGTCTACGTCGAAATTCTGTTCTGAGAAGGAAGTACTTTTCTAGTCGAGCCGAGCTTATTCGTGCTGAAATCGGCAAGGCTCAACTTAAATAATATGAGCCTCCTATATAAACAGACCCAATAATGGAACCTCTTCTCTATACAATTTATTTCAACCCAACAAGGCATTTAGCAGCTTTCTGTTTCTAGAAAACATTTATCCATAAATTACGTCACAACATTTTCATGATTTTTAACCCCAACTCCGCCGTCCTTGTCACAGCTGGTCCCATTAATTTTATTATTATCTAGGTCTTCATGCAGTGTCACACTTCGTCGACCCATTAATATGTGTGACCTTCCCCTTCATAATTTTCACCAGTATGAACAAACCCCTTGTCCTCAGCGGGTGTCCCACAAACAGGCGCGTACGTATCGGACGACGGTTTCGGCGCGCGACTGTTAAGGTCTCTAGTGGACGCGCTCAACGTTCCCCTCGCTCAGCCGGCGCCGTCGCTCGCGCCCTGTCTGCCAGACCCCTATCTGCCGGACTTTAAGAGATACACGCAAATTGGTACGTAAATTTTATTTTAGTCATTCAATCTTAAATCTTAAACCAACCAAAGACACACCAATCTTAAACCAATATATAAAGCTGAAGAGTTTGTTTGTTTGTTTGGTTGAACGCGCTAATCTCAGGAACTACTGGTCCGATTTGAAAAATTCTTTCAGTGTTAGATAGCCCATTTATCGAGGAAGGCTATAGGCTATATAACATCACGCTATGAATGACGGGAGCGGAGCAGTAGCCTTAAATAACGCGGGTGTAACCGCAGGCTCATCTAGTCTATAGTAATATTATAAAGCTGAAGTTTGTTTGTTTAGTATGAAACGTCGATTTGAATAATTATTTTTGTGTTGTATATTTATTAAGAAAGGCTATTCTAGCTAGCTTTCTTGCGGTACTTACTGACTGACAGATAAGCTACAGCAAAAACTTTTGGACACAGCAAGCTAAAATTTGGTCCTTGGGGACCGTAGCGCACGCTATGAAGGGATTGCCCGAAATGTCCACGGGATCGGACAAAAACTGTAACATTAAAATAAAATGTGCTGTGGCTGCGAATATCCTCTAGTAAGCTATATACACAGATTTTTTATTGGTTTAGGAATTGGAACACATTGGAAAAAATATCTGCTATTCATACTCAAAATCAAAATTCACCTACCACGTAAAATAAAAAAGTTATAAAAGTCAATAACTCTAGAAAATACGTAGTAACGCACGACCTTTTACGAGTTGAGATCGAGCTCTTCGGCGAGCGCTGACCTCGCCACGCACCGTCAACAGCTATTTTAGGTACAGCGCGTGTAATAGTAGGTAACTACCTACACACAGAATACGTATAAAGGTTGAAACAGACTATTGTGTTGTGTCGTGTCGCTATATTACAGGTGTCTCCGCAATACAACACACTGTAATAATGTGTTTCTAGCCATATTAAATGTATGAAACCGATACGCTTCTGTTGCGACACGACACAACACGACAGAATAGTCTGCTTCCACCTTTACTATCAGTCAGCACAGCACTAACAAGTACGGATGGATAGTGATCCCTAATTTACGTACTTACAAAACACAAATTATTTACGATGAAAACTTCAATGATTTTAAGCACATAATATTGATTAAAATAATAAACACATGTAACTAAATAGCTGTAATTATTCCACCTATTCCTTCGCACTTTACACGGTTATAAGAAACGACAGAAATAAGCTGTGAGTTCACGCAATCATAATACACTAATGGAAGAAACAACGAAGAACTTATTGTTAGTTACGTTTTAGTCGTAGGTACATAATCATTTTTAATAACTAGAAAAAGCCGAATTTAGGTATTAACTTATTTCTGGCATGTTTAAAACATGTTACCAACGTAGGTATTCACAACAATCAATAAATCAAATCATTTACCTTTACAATCTTCTGCTTACATTACGATCAATAAATTCAACACTCGGAGTTCCTAGAGCGCACGTTTCTCGCGACTCCGTTTCTTCTTTGTACACAAATCTTATAACCTCGATCCACTAATAAAACCCTATGGAGTCAGGTCAGGTTGCGGCCTATCAATTCACTCGCGAACATATCAGTAGGTATTGTAAGGATCCACGATTGTAGTTTTATTACGTAACACGGACTCAGAGTGACGGGAGCGTGATATACGACTGCGACTGTCCCATTGACCTAATTTCTTAAGACTGAAGGTGAAGGTCAACTTGCGGCACTTGCGCCCGCGCCGCACCCCCGCCCACTGCTGGCGCCCTGCAGCGGAAGGGAGGCGCGCGCGCATGGCCGGGAGCAGGGAGAGTGGGAATCACTGTTCAATGACCAATGCCAGTGTGTGTGTGACACGATCGCTCATACTTCGCCAGTGTGCGGCAAAGTGATACTTCGTGTTCTCGAACTATTAAGTTAATTAATTAATTTCTCAATATAATTTTAGCTTATATTTCAAATATTATTAGCTGGTTAGGTTCTGTTAACGATAAGTAATAAGATGGCTTTCGCTCCAAAACCAATTAAAAATTATCGTGTATAACATTACGACATGAATAAACAACGAGGAGTAGCCCTAAGTAACCGCAAGCTCATCTAGTTCATAATAGTAGTAAGATTGGTAGTTATTACCTTGTCCACTTTGCCAGGCGTGCTAATATTCCTGATGTGGTTCTTCGCGCTGTTCGAGCCGTACGGTCTGCGCATGCGCCACCTCATCATGGGCCAGTACCGACCGGAGCGAGCCAAGGCCCGCGCTACCTGGCTCTATAACCATATCTTAAGGACTAGAGGTAAGGGTTTGTTTGTAATTTATATTTTGTATGTATCTTAATTGGTAGCCTAAACCTAATTAAATAAAAGAAATATGTTTTACTACGCTGGTTTTGACATGATTGGATGCTGGAATGTGGGGACCACTCCTAGGGCAGAGTTCGCAATAAGTCCGATCCGAATCCGTGAAAAATATATCGGATACGTCAAGACGGAGGTCTGATTACAGTTACGGTTACAAAAATAAAAATATCTACCGAAATGAAAACCTCCTGCTTTATTTGGACGGCGGTTAAAAAGCTTTTAGGTAACACTGAAGGTCCTAACTTAAACATCCCTTCACTTCGTACAGCTGGCTTCATGAAGTTTGCAAGAAGAAAATTACATCGTGAATACAAATACTCAACGGAAGCTGAGCAGACGTTTAGTCACTGGCTGGATGTCCATATACCGTTAGTAGAATCAGACCTGTTTATTATTTTACTATCAATTTCTTTATTTGGACCTAGAACTGGGTTTTGGCTCCTCCCATAACACTTCGTCTTAGGAAAGATGGATTAAATGCGATCAACGGAACCTTTCACGTCTCATCTAATTTGTCCAAGTTATTCTTTAGCTTTTTCAGAGAGGCTTCTTACTGAAGGTAGAGCATTAAATAAAGAAACAAATTATTGCGTTTTATATTTTTAAACGAAAATGAAACGAAAAGCATCTTTGAACAATGCGAGCACTTTACTTGTATATCAATGTGTTCGAGAAACTTCCGATCAGTTTGCCGCATTAGGTAATGCGGCAAATATTATGACCATCTCCCTAAAATAGCGTAGGATGGGGCTAAATGAGTACCAAGTACCAACGGCAATTTACCAAATCTTTTTAGAAATTGGTCACTAATTCGAATCGATAATTTATAATAGAATTACGGTCGATATTTTTATTGTGTTCAAGTCAAATCAATTGAATTTGTTAGTTTTCAGTGCTTGAAGTGTATCCTGGGAATAGGGCCAAAAGAACTCCACTGTCTGCTCTGTGGCACTATATACTATCACAATGATGCTGATACCAAGTTAACCCAGTAAGAACACACATTACACTACATTGGTATTTCCTTTATCGTATCCTATTAGTTACGTAGTACTTATGAACATAACATGCTGAAGAAGTAGAGCTTTGCTGCTTTCTGCATGAATCCGGGCCTCTTTCTCACAGAGTATCGATGTAACATAAAAAAATCTTTTGTGTTTTCTCGTCTAGATGTGGAACACCCAAGTGTCCAGGGGTCTACTGTACAACATGTTTCACCGACATTGGGCAGTTGTGCACAATTTGCTTGTCTCCAGCCGACTATGGCGATCTCAGTGATGCCAGCTTGGAAAAGTAAGTAGGAGATTCATCTGAACTTAACAGTTTTCCCTCATCATCATCATCAGCTGGCCGTAGTCCACGCCTGGATATAGGCTTCTCCAATGGCACGCCACTGAGCCCGATCGGATCATCTTGTCTAGCCACTTATTTCCCTCATTGCTTTCTCTTCTGTACATATAAAATCCTTGCGTTACTGACTGACTGACAGTCAAGCTAGCAGCCATAACTGTTAGGCGCAGGAAGCTGAAATTTGGCACATGTATTGCTTGGGGTCCGTAAGAGTACACTAAGGAGGGATTTTCTAAAATGCCCACGGGATCGGGCAAAATTGTGCGAACGTCGCTGCGAGCATTCTCTGGTAAGTTACATTATTATAGAAAAGCACAAGCAATAACCTGCATGCTGTGTTGGACTGTGGCCTTACCCGTCTCAAAGTTAGAAAACGCCAGTGCCCAGCAGTAGGATAGTTATTATATCTGTATATTATTATCACTATTAACCTCTTGTATGCCGGAATACCAGACACAATTAAAAAGCTATTGTGTCTCGCGTAGATCTGCGTTCCGGCATACAAGGGGTTAATTTATGTATTTTGATTACTAGAGGATCATCTGAAGACAGTGATAGCGATGCGGACTTCTATGGAACCTCAGTGGCAGATCATAATGTGAGTATAACAATGTTTCTGCACACATTACCTTTGCCTCATTATGCAGTTATACGAACAATATTATTATTTTCAGACCAGATTGATAAACAGGCAAAGTAATGATGCAGAGTCAAGGTCTGCTTCAAGAAGATGGAAGTTTTTCAAGCAAAGTACTAAACGAGATTGTGAAGATAATATTCCTCTCATGAATCGCGCTACTAATATATACCATAACGTACTTAGTTACTATCGTGATAAAGAACCGTTAGAAAATTTAAGCAAGACAAAACTAAATAAAAATCCAAAATCTAACCGCACGTCAAAAACGGATTTCGAAAATGCAAACTATAATTATTTACTAGATATTAATAATAATCAAGTTATGAATGTAGAGAAGAAAATCGTTTGTAAAACGAAGTCTGTAGGCATTTCGACAAGAGAGCACCGTAGTGGACCAACTTTAATAAATTTGAGTAGATTTATAAAGTCAACTACTATACTGGTATATAAGAGACAACCTAAGCCGCCAGATATTCCAAAAAACAATATAATAAAATCAAATGTCATGAATGCCGAAACAGTCAAACGTAACAAAGTCAAAATAATACACAACAATTCAGATAAAACTACTGATTTAGATTTGGTTCAAAAAAACACTAAGAAGAGAAAAAAGTATGACTCCACTACAAATTCGTACAAGTTAGTAAAAGGTGTAACATCCGCTATGAGATTTTTCGTTCACAATAATAACAGAATAGATTCTACAAACGAAAAGGAAGCTAAGAAAATAAATAGCCCAAGTAAATTTGACAAAATGAGACCTATAGACAATAGCACTCCCAAAGATGACTCAGACCAAGAAGTGGTTGAAGATAGAAATAAACGAAAGAAAAGTAACAAAGAAAAAACCAAAAAGGTCAGAATCAAGACCTCACGCCACAAACTATCAGAGTTCCACACATTCTTTTCGACACGATGGAATAATGTGAAATCCAATATGGTTTTTCATACGACTAAGAAGAACAGGCCATCAAATATTGGGCTGAATGAAAAGAAGAATCACAAACGTAGAAAAAAGCGGAAAGATAATATCTGTTTGGAAAAGATCACTCCAAAGGTAAAGAAGGCTAAGAAAGAAAATAAATGTAATAGAAACTACAGGATATCAGCCTTCTTGGCGGACCGTGATTGGATGAAGCGAGATTACAACGAAGCTGAGAAAGTGCGGAACGATATAGACGACTCTTGTCGTGTCACGCTACCAGTCTATTGTAGGCGACTTGTGCCTCTGATGAACAAGAATAAATTGGTTGCCGTAAGTATTTTTTCAGCCATTACTGTCCGATTGGTGGGCAAAGGTTCTCCCCCAAACCCTGCCATTGATTCTTATCTGTAGCTTTATCTTACCAGTCCTCCACAAAACTGTCCAGTTCATCTTGCCATCGTTTTCAGCCTGCATCCTGTTTTAGACTGTAGTTATACATCATTATTAATGTTTGTTTTCAATAGCAGAAACAGTCATGTCTAAGCGATCTCACTATAGACCGAAATATAATCAAAATATTTTCAAATATATCATCATTTAAGCGCGATAAATAAAGAGTGTCTCATTAGATGATATCCTTATCTTCAAAAGTACCCGGGCTGACTGTAATCACTCAAAAATATACTTAATTGTCTTTTTCAATAATTTTATCAGATGGTGCATTTAACTACCAAACCGTTCCAATGGCGGGACTCTCGACGCGAAGAATATTGTGTTTATCCAGAAAAAGTCACAAGTTGTACGACTGGTGACTCGAGTTTCAAGTACGGCGTTTACAGACGTAAGTACATCGCATACATTTATAATTTTATACAAAAGTTTGTAGGTTGTAGGACCTACAATGTAGGTGGATCGATAAACAGTACGTCTACAACGACTCATTAACACGACAAGTTCTTATGTGTACATAAATCTTAATCGACACTTCTACAGCATAGATATTTTTCTTTTCTTGTGAGTGTGTCTACTGATGTGCCAGCTCAAGTGTCTTTTAAATACAAGTGTCGAAAGCGGCCTAACGTTTCTTGCCCGGAGTTACGGTTTTTCATTACAAACAAGTAATATAAGTGAGTAATATTATAGGTACCAATGCAGTGACCTCAGATCATAGAAGTAATAGATATGTAATGAACGCTCGGCGCGTGCGAACGCAGTATGCTCTACGTCGCATACTCGCCGTCGCGCGCCCGTATGTCGCGATCAGTTGCAATTTGAATGCGCACCCGAAACTTACTCAATTTTTTTCAAAATGCCTAGCTGTGCAGTGGTTACGTGTCAAAATACGAGCAAAATTCAAACCTATGCGAGTAATGAAATCACATACCACATGTAACAACGACAATTTTACTATTAATTTGCATAAAACAAGATATTTCAAATAAAATATCTGCCTCTACAACGATAACGTACTAACACTATCCTTCGTCACAAAACTGCACTAAAATAATTTCCATTGATGGTTTTGTACTGTGAAACTGTCAGTTTACACTTGTTTAGAGCGCAATGGAATAAACACACATCGATACCGCTGACTATTGTAGGCATTTGTAGTTTCTGCCGCTGTAAGCGTTGGGTTGCATCGCTCGCCCATAGAGATATTAAGAATAGAGTGGCAGAGTGGGGCCAATTCGTGTCCGCCGGTGGGAGAGAGAACGCAATATTAGAGGCCCCCTGCATCTCTCTCTAACAATAGATGCACAACATCAACATTACGCAGTGGCGTGCTACCTGTAACTATTATTTATGTCAGTTTATCAGTAATTAATTTCAATAGTTTAAAAGTTGTTTTTATTGATTCACGAAGATAGTTTGAAGTGACAAAAACGTTTATATATTTTTAAACTATTGATTACTGATAAACTGATATAAATAATATGACGTGAAGTGGTGTGCTGCCTGTAACTATTATATAGATCATTTTATCAGTAATCAATACTCAAATTTGAAATTAATCAATAGTTTATAAGTTGTCTTTATTGATACACGTCACACGAAGATAGTGTGAAATGACAAAAAAGTGTATATATTGTAAAAAGACACCTAACCCCACCGTAAGCCGAAGTTTTCACGCGTAAGCTTTTGTTTTTGTTCTAAAGCGATTAACCTAACTCATAACTGAAAACTTATAATACTGTCTCAAAAATTTTTATGATTTTATTTTGGTTACTGAAGCGAGCATTGAGATATAAAAAAGTATTTTTTTATTTGCTCTGTGGAAGCGAGTGACCTTTAAATATTGTATCTTTCCTACAAATTTTCGTGATTTAATTTTGTTTACTGAAGCTAACCTAACCTAACTCATAAACTCAAAATTTCATAATTTTGCATCTTCCTAATGTTTCTGATCATAACAGAAAATTTCATAATGTTAAATCTTATAAAAATACTTTATTTTCATTTCCTTGCAAGCTAGTTTACAGTACATTTGAGGTACTTCTTTTAAGTAAAAAATACTTGTGTAAGGAGATGCTCATCACTTATGTTTATGATTTGAACAGGTTTCCAAACAATGATCAGGAGAGAGCTAAAAAATGGATCTCAGCCTTACATTTAACAAATATGCCAAATTTAAATACATCATATGTATGCAGTGATCATTTTAAAGAGCAGGATTTTAGTGAAACTGGTGAGCAAAGAAGAAGATTGCGGTCAGCTGCTATTCCATGCTGTAAAAGTTCTGTGGAAGTCCGGATTGTTTCCACTACACCAAACAGTAAATGTGATACACCTCCAGTTGCAGTTGGGCGCGTGAAATTTCTATCAAAATGTTTACTCTGGATACGCGCCGCCCAACGATTTTATATTTATCTGATCAATACCCCAGATAGATGAGTAGATTGGTGCGATCTGGTAGCTAGGACTTGCCGAATAATTTTTTAGCTTTTAGTACATAACGTAACTACATATTTTTTATTGTAATAAAACTGTTTAACATACCTAAACATGTTTTTTATTTTATTTATCAAGTCCATGTTGAAAAAGATAATTATTTTATAAAAGAAATGTTAAAAGTAAGATACATTCTTACCTATTTTCAAAGAAGCTTTGTATGAAAATATGTTTATTTTCAATAGTTGAATAGTGAACAATTTTAAACAAAATAAAACCATATTATTGTTTTTGCTTATTGTATTATTTACATTATCATCTTTTATGAGTACACATATCATACAACATTGTTATTTATTTGCTATTAGTACCTTCTTTAAAATGACATAACATAATACATATGAAAATGATTTGGTTGCTAAAGTTACATAGAAATGATATAATAATAATTGTTTACAAGAATATTGCTACATAGATGGTTGTCTTAAAACTAGATATGTACATCGTGTTCTGCTTAAATTGGGCATGCAAATGTTAATAGAAAATATGATAAAGGCACATACATTTACATAATCTCTCTATTAGCCATTTTACAGATTAAGTTCATTTTTTTATATTAAATAAGTTTTTGTTGGTTCTTCAAGTCTTTCTTTGGCCAACTTTTGATCTAATTTCAATAAAACACCTGGAATTTGAGACCTTCCTTACAAGAAATATCTGACGGCCGGTTGGCGTAGAGGGAGTGTAAGCGACTGCTATGTCGATGGTCGCGGGTTCGATTCCCGCTCAAGTCAAACATTTGTGTCCATGAACATGGATGTTTGTATTGGTCTGGGTGTTTCTATGTATAATATGTATGTATTTACAAAAAAAGTATATATGTATGTTTATCGTTTATCTTTTGTTTTTTTTTTTTTTTTTTTTTTTTTTTTTTTTTTTTTTTTTCTTACGAGGTGGAAAATCCCTTCGGATCTCCGACTCTTGGGGGAAATAAGAGCCGGAGTATGTGGTGTTTCCACTAAAAACCACCTCGATTTCCGCCATGTACCCGTGTGTCGGAGGGTGGGGCATCACCAAAGCACTCGTCGCCACCCTCCGACGGGTATTGGCCCGCCAGATGGTCAGGCGGGCCCCGAACAAAACCCCCTTGGCGACGGATTAAGGTGTTGGACTCCGCCGCCAAAACGCCCAGCGGCCGCAGAGGATAGGGAGGACGGCAACGCAACACCGCATCTCCTCTTCCTCTGCGGCCCCACCGCGGCGCATCGAATGGTGCGCCCCCATTTGGTCGCGGGAGATAGGGCGCGCGGCAACGCAACACCGACACGCCTCTCCTCCCGCGACCGCACCCGACTGCGAGGGACAGACAGAACTGTCCCCCGCACCCGCACCGTTGGACGCATCCTGCGCAGGCCCCTCCAAGCCCACGCGGAGCGTCCCCTCCTGGATCCCTCTTAGCTTCACCGCGGGTGACCAATCCACGGTTACTGAGCCCCCCCACCACGACAAGGTGGAGATCCCACGGGGGGGATGTTTATCGTTTATCTAGTACCCATAGTACAAGCTCTGCTTAGTTTGGGACTAGATGGTGTTGTGTGAATGTGGTAGAATATTATTATTATATTATTATTATTTCCTTTATTCAGCATTAATCAAATTTTAGTTAAATTTTTAAATATATAATTTACAAAAAAATACATTTATTATTATTATTATGAAACCACTGTCTGCCATAATGCTATCCCCAGAAGTACAAATATCAAAAAGCTTGCTACATTCTCCTATTTGCGTGTCACTAACTGAACTAGCATATATTATTATATACCTGAACTATATGTTATAAGACCACCTGGTGAGGCAGCAGCTGAAAATTTTAGAGTATTCTTGTGCTTATAAGTACTGGATGTGGCTCTTTGGTTTTTGGGCTGGCTACACTTTTGTACTTCTATTTCAGTTCAATCTAGTATTAGCCTTGTTGAAGGATAATATTTTTTAAACCATGTCTTACACAAATAAAATATCATTTAATTTCATTTAAACTATCAGGCATATAATAATCCACTAAACTGCGGTTAGGCCAAATTTCTATTAAGCTCCAGATATCTATCTAACAAAGTTTATCCAGGTCACTATAATATTTGACACTTCGGCTTTACTTACACCAAACATTTTGCCTCGTTCAAAATCAGTTTTATGTCTTCTAAGCTTAATGAATAGTATAAAAAACTGATCCTCTACCAACAAGGAAACAACTCTACTCCAATGGTAGTTAATATCATGAGCCATAGGCAAAAGAGCCCCGAAAATTAAATTAAATTTAACCAATGAATCTCCATCATCATCCTCGCATTTTCCCGGTTGCATCCAAGACTTGGAGCCCGAGGTCCGCTTACTAGTCTAACCAGATGTGACAGAATATTCGCTATTCCACAGAGCGACTGCTGTCTGACCTCCTCAACCCTAAGGGATAGCTATATTCTATGGTATAGACCAGTGTCAGGATATTTGAGGGTACTACCTCTCCATAATGACTGTCAAAGATCGTCATGATGCCAATATGACTAACGCTGTATAAAATTGCACTGTCTCATCAGCAAAGCTCTGTTGAGAACTATCTTAAAATATTAGGTGTTTGTGTTCCACAATTGTTCTGGTTTGGCTTAATAGATTTACTTTACTGTACTGGGGAAGAACCAAATTCTATCAGAAGCTCTTGAGATAAATTGTAGTCTTGAGACACAGTATTATCTTTTCCTAGTGGCAATATATCCTCACAATGTTGTGTGCTTGAAGGCATGTCAAGAAGCTCTTCTTGAGGTCGCGGTTTACCAATGTATCTGCGCTAGCCTCGTCGTTTTCAGAAATTGGTTGTGTGTTCCATGGAAAACCTGATGATACAGCACCTTTCATCAAGAATCTATGTTGGTGTTTGACTCCTAGAACAATTTGTGATTTGTATCATTACAAATTAAATAAGCAGGTATGATTACACTGTGTAAGAATTATTGGAAAATATTTATAAGCAGCTTGCCTGTGTGTTTAGTTAACATTTCATAATCACTTTCTACAAAGTGTTTACCACATAACCTCGAACTTCTTGTAGGAATTAATTTTTCACGACGGATAGCTTTTAACCAAAGCCTCAAGTTTCAACTTCAGAGCATTTGGAAACAATACAGCGCGTCATTCTGTTTAATGTTTTCTAAATTTGACCATAGTACAAATTCAATGTTTGGTTGTTTGGGGACACATTGACACAACCATTTGACAGTTGCTAACCCCACAGTAGAAAAGAAAAAGAATGTAGAGCATGCGTTGTTAAAGAGAGATGCAGGGGGCCTCTAATATTGCGTTCTCCCTCCCACCGGCGGACACGACACAGTATTGAGTTAGGTACTATTCTGCCACTCTATTCTAATATCTCTATGCGCTCGCCAGAAGAGCGAATTAGTGGTGTACCACGAGTAACTACAATTTGCATAACATCGATATAAACATTGCAAAATAATAATGTGAGTTATAAACAATATATTTTTTTGTTTTTGAAGCGCTATTGTTTCTTAAGCAGATAATGATTACACTGGCGTTTGAAACAGTAAAGATGATTTTAATATAATGTTATAACTAAAACTAAATAAATACCTACATTTTACCGGCCAGTGATATGATAGCGTAGAATATGTACATATATTCTATTTTACGGAATTAATAAATATTTGATAACAGTGTTGCGTGAATTTTATTTAGTTCTCCCTGTTACATTACACTGTATTTACTCATAGTAGGTATATTACAACATTTCAAAATATACCTACCTAAATAAGTAGGATCACTTTATTTCGTTTCATATTGTTGTGTTGTTCTGTTTCTTTTCTTCTGTGCTTTTATTTAATACTAGAGGATGCTCGCAGCTACGCCTGCACATTTAATTTTAATTTACCCGTTTTGCCCGAACCCGTGGGAATTTCAAGAAATCCCTTCTTAGTGTACCCCTACGGTCCCCAAGGAACATACATGCCAAATTTCAGCTTCGTGCGCCCAATAGTTTTGGCCGTAGCTTGTCTGTCAGTCAGTCAGTAACGCAAGGATTTTATATATAGAGATATTAATTACAAATGACATGTACATTACATATATAAAATGATTAATTTAGTTACTTTTATTTATATACATTAAAGGAACATAATGATTAATTAATTATGACAAACAAACACACACTCATTTTTATATAATTATTATTAGACGTGCTCAGTACTTAAATGAAATGAAATAATACTATAGACAGCTGACACACGACCATCTGATTTCAAAATGTGTGTGTTTAGTGCTTTATTAATTCTTATATTATAATATTTTGGATGCATAGGGTTCCCACCAAGAACTTAGGGTCACAAGCCAACCTCACCTGCAAGTGGTGCATCGGTCGATTAACGGACGATGCTCTGGCAAATAAAACATCCCGATAAGCGGCAATAGGCTCGCCACCTATAACGTGGTATCAAAACATTGGCGAAAAGTGGGCGTTTAATATTCCTCTGCCTACCCCTTCAGGGAAACAGGCGGAAGGTTATATATATATTACTAGCTACCGCCCGCAGCTCCGCTGGCGTGGAATGTTAATAAAAATAGTCAATCCAAGTAATAATCTATCTGTGTACCAAATTTCATCCAAATCCGTTCAGCCGTGTTTGCGTGATTGAAATCCAAACATCTAAACATCCGTACTCTCCCATTTATAATATTAGTAGGATAATATCTTAAAATAAAAACACATTAGGTATACATAAATTATACTCAAACACAGAACAAGTCATTGAGCTCATCATAATATATTAAAATGTCCTAGACGGGCATTGAATCCACGACCTCAGGCTCAGCAGACAGCGTCACTAACTAATAGCCTAACTAGCCAGACAATACATTTACACAAAAAAATATCAATGAGCTTTTATTATCGATATTTTATATCGATAGAGTCAACCCCTAATGTAATCGTGTAAATGTTATTGCATTTATCAATGTGTGAGTAAAATGCTATCTTCTTCATGCGCACTTACGAGACATAGGCGATGTTTCTTGTGAAGCGTGAATTTACTTATGTGAGTGGCGAATGGAAGCGCTGTTATAGTTATGTGCGTGTAAGAAGCGAAGCGTTTATAGAGCGCAGGTGTGTGGGTGTAAAAGAATTGGCGACACTGGTTCTCTAGGCCGGGGCATATCTCCTTACTTCAATGATCTGAGGCAGTGACTAAAATGTTTATCTCCTAAAAGTAGGATACTTTCGATATGCCTCTGGAGGACGTTATAAATCTAAGAAATCCTTGAATAGGTACCATTATCATCGGCCTGGAATGGCCCACTGCTGAAGAAAGCCTGATAGAAAATGCCTGAGGCATTAATTCCACCTATACACGCAATGTGTATAAAACTTATTAAAAAAATTGGCCCCTCCAATAGGTGAAATTTACATTTACATTTACACATATATAAAACCAAATATCATTATAGATAACGCGGCGAAGGCTCTGGATAGGTTCAGACACAAGGTGAACACGATGCTATCGTCGCCGCCGTCCAGTTTGATCCAGAAGATGTTGAGCACTATGAATATGGCGCGACGGACTGACGGCAATATTGGTGAGTTCCAATTGCCAATATCAATATTCAATTCGTTATCATCAGCTGTATTTATACTATCCCAGGGTAGTGCCTTTTCACACTATTGAGAAGGGTAAGGCCACAGTCCACTACGTTTCCTAAGTGCGTGCGGTTTGGCGGACTTCACGTCTTTCGACAACATTATGGAGAACTCTCAGACATGCTTTCGTCATGATGTTTTCCTTCGCCGTTTAGCAAGTGATAATTAATAATATGCATTTCTCAACTTCGAAAAGACGTTGGTGCGCGTCGTGGGTCGAACCCTAGACCCTCTGCGTAGCAGTCTCTCAGTCTTTTCGTGAGGCTAATGGTCATTTGATAGAGTTCATTCGCAATGGGAATTGCCAGAGCCAATATGTTGCTCAATCATTCAGAAACGAAATAAAATTATAGTATAGCCTATTTCGTCACAGTTTTAAAGCCCTGTTGCGCCACCTTTGGACTGGTCTGGTCGAATAGAGATATATTAAAAAATGGAACGACACTTGTATATGACTTACCTGATTAATTTATTTAACAGGGACTTTAATAAGTTCCTGCTACCTGATGGTAGCGGTTAATCTGGCTATAAAAGTCGCAATGTTTAGCTATCTAACCTTATTCTACACCATCTCTTTCAAATGGTCATAAATTCTTTCATAAAAAATGTGTGTTCATTTTCAGACAGTTCAGTATACGTAAATAAACGCGCAAGCTTTTATCGAACTTTTAGGAATGAACTCATGAATCAAAAATCTGGGTGAGTTATCACTGTAATAAAGGTTAAAATTCTGTTATGAACTTAGATGAAAGAATACCATTAAACGTAGCTAGGTTAGTTTCATAAGACTCTCTCTCTCTCTAAGACTGATCCTCCTTTTATTCATTTTACCATCCCCAAAACATCCACCAGTGACACCTCTGGTGTTAAGTGGATGTCCGTGCTCGGCGGTAACAGTTTACCATTTGCTTGTTTGCCCCCTATAAAAAAGTGTGAACACTTAATAACAACATTTCTAATTTCTTTCAGAGTTATCGATACTGACATATTATTTAGAAATCAAGATTTTGCAGATGATGCAATACCGGTAAACTTTTCAACATTATTATCACAAAACAATATCATGTCCCTGTCATTTGTCAGTTAGAAATATGTACCTAACCATTACAATTAATAAGTTGGTTAATTACGACCACAAACCTTAAAGACATTGATGTATTTTGTCCGCAATACAGACTAAATTATATTATTCTGAAGCAGGCCTGCTGCTAGAGAATAATATTATCATCTTTCAAAGCATGCGAGTCCCGTTTGATAACGGTTTTTTTTTTTTAGCTGGAATCCAATCAGGCATTACGCAAACTAACTAGTAAAAAAGGGAATTTCACTCGCAGTAGCAGTAGCACACCGTTTCGGACAGTGAGAAGAAATAACGTGTGTAAGTTGATTAAGCTATATATTTTTTTATGTAGGAATTCCTGTATTTTTTTTTTACCCTATACTGTCCCATTGTTGGGCAAAGGTCTCCCCTACACTTTTCCAAAGATCCCTCTCTCCAGCTATTACCTTCCAAATATCCGAGAAGGCATCCAGCTCATCTCGCCAACGTTTCCTGGGTCTACCTCGACCACGACTTCCCTCCGGTGTCCACCACGTCGCGATATGTGCCCATTTTTCGGGATGCATTCTGCAGATATGACCTGCCCAATCCCACTTTAATTTCGCGGCCTTCTTGCCAACATCACTGATGCCAGTCTTAGCGCGTATGGTTGTGTTGCGGATTCAATCTGATAACTTGATCCCCAATACGCTCCGTTCAATGAATATAAACCGGAAAATAAGAGCCAAAAGATCAGTCTATAAATTGAAAAGTCGTTTAAAAGGACTGACAGTACACCAGACGCTTGCTCAACTGAAGGTACTGTCTTGCGGTTTCAGATATTTCAAACAGCAGTGCCGAAACCAGAGTCAAAACTCAAACAACGGTGGAAAGATGCAAATGCGATTCGTAAGTACTCAATGTTATTATACAACAAATATGCGTCTTTTGTATAATTTTTACTCAAGTTATGATCATCTTAATATATAAAATCCTTGCGTTACTGACTGACTGACAGACACGCTACAGCCGGAACTATTGGGCGCAGGAAGCTGAAATTTGGCATGTATGTTCCTTGGGGACCGTAGGGGTGCACTAAGAAGGGATTTCCCGAAATTCCCACGGGATCGGCCAAAACGGGTAAATTTAAAAAAAATGCAGGCGTAGCTGCTGGCGTCCTCTATTTATATTGCTTATTATTTTGATTCACGTTTTGCGAGTCATGAGTCTTCTATCCTAAGCCTAGCTCTGCTTAACCTGAACCACCAGATCTTGCAGTTTTCAATATAGTGTACTTAGTTGTTCATGTTTGAATGCGTTGCAGCAAGTTTCAAAGCATATATAGTTGTATCAACTGCCTGCCTGATAATTAATAATAATAATATATTGTGTGAATGTGGTAGAATATTATATTATTGTATACCTATTAAAGACATGTTTTCAATGCAGAATATGTGGGTTTGGTAAACATCCAGGTTAAGTTTTAATCAGAAATTCGAAATTGGTAACATTTTCTACTGCCATCACCCAAGATTGCATTGTAGACCCATGATTATTTTACATTTTCATGTACAGCGAGAAGAAACCGACTCCAACTCCGACTCCGACTGGCAAAGTCACACTAAGTAAACGAGTGAAGAGACTTTGCTCGTCCCTATTCTCCGCGTCTTCGTGTAAATCTGGTAAATCAGGTAAAAAGCCATCATGCGAAAACGCAAGAGAAAGAGAAAGGCAATTGGACGCTAAAAGACTTTGCGGTCCAGGAGACCTGCCAGACAAAAAGGCTCCAAAGAAGATGACTCGAAGGCAGTTTGAGGCTGCTTTGAAACCTAATATAACTGAGTGCCGAGAGAAATGCTTACCACCGGAGGAATACAGCAGACCGGAAGAAGCTGTGGCACAAAACATTGCAACTGCAAGAGCTCTTGCCAAATGTAGAGAAATAGAACTTGCGAAGATCAAAGAGATCCAACGGCATATTGAAAAGGAGAAAGAAATTGAAAGAGAGATACTACTGGAGCAAGAGAGGCATAAAGAAAAGGAGAGGGAAATAGAACGTGAGTTTGGTATGGAACTTGCGAGACATAGAGAAAAGGAAAAACGTTTGATGTGTGACGGAGACAGTCAAACTTTAAAGGAAGGTGATTTTGAATTCTCTTACAACTATAGTCTGGTGCTCATTTAAAAGACATCTGACCATTAATTTATCAGATTTTTGTTTGCTCGATTTATTTTTCTATAAGTTACGTGGTGAACTGATAATTAGAAGGAAAAAGAAAGAATAGTTTACTATATTATTTATTAAATATACAGGGTGTCACAAGACCCATCACCAAGCCGAAGTCTACTGGTTTTGAACATCATGCCAAGTCATACTACGCAAAAAAAAACAGGGAATCGACTTTTTTTAAGAATTCACATTTTTTAAACCGCGTTTAAAAGTGCCTGTGTGCAATGTTTAAAATAACTTCTTATCCTATATGAGGTCATAGGAGACCTATAGAACATATTGGTGGGGTAAATGCAATTAATTTTGTGCCTAATTAGTAAAAAAATATGGTGACTTTGAGCCACAATATCGCCTGAACCAGTGATTTCTCAGATATGGTGCCGTGTAAAATTTTTTTGCAGCGATTGGTACAATATGGAATTTCAGTTTTCGTTAAGGGTCTTTTTACAACCTGTATATTTTTATTATAAAATTGTTAATCGTACTTGAACACTCCTAAATATATGTTGTATAAAACTTTATATATGTTCCACAGAGATTTTAGAGCCGTCTCCTGTGATAAGCCCGATACCTGAAAAGGAACCTGAAAAGGAACCTGAAAAGGAACCTGAAAAGGAACCTAAAAAGAAACCTGAAAAGAAACCTAAAACGATACCTGAAAAGATACCTGAAAAGATATCTTGGTAATTACTTGGTTTAAAATCTCATGCTTTAATTAAAAAAAACAAGACTTAAATGTATTCGTATCATCACTAGTACCCACTTGCTTCTTTGAATCATGATTCAATGGCTAAGGTTATAAAATAACCCATGTCTTTGTATGCGATTAATAACTTGCAGTATTCTGGTGTCGGATTGCGATTGAGTTAATTCAACGTAAGAGTAAGTAGAGTTGAGTTTAAGCAACCAAACGTAACGCCACATTTTTATAAAATATTTTCTTAATTCTGTTCTCAGTTCTTGTGAAACGGCTGGTGCGGATGAGCATATCGAAGCTGCTACACCAAGCTCGGAGACAAAGGCAGACGGTAAGCAAGCAAAGAGCAAAGAAAAGCGAAAAGCAAAACATAAAGAAGCGGCAGTAAAGCCGAAAGAACCGCCGAAGAAATCGAAGGAACCTGTCCCAAAAGAAAAACCGAAGAAGGAAAAGAAAGTAAAGGAACCCAAAAGCCCATCACCCAAAGCTGAAAAACCAGTGCCAAGCCCACCACCACCCAAAGCTGAAAAAACAGTGCCAGTTCAGTGCCAGTGTAGTAAGTTTGCATTTAATTTCTGACATGTAAAATAATTCTTGTTCTATAGTGGAGACCGCGCCTTGGCAAACGTAGTGTACGACGCCCTTCAGCTAGGTGTGTCTCAGCCCGATCTTTGTCTTATTTTAGACAAAAATCAGACTCAGTGGCACGCTATTGGAGAGGCTTACAGCAGTGGATTATGGCAGGCGGATGATGATGATGAAAATATATTTTTTTCATTTATAGTCTTACGCCTGTATCCCAGAAGGGGTAGGCAAAGGTGTAAATATTACGCCCACATTTCGCCATGGAATTTTAGGTCCCACGTAATAGGGGGCGAGCCTATTGCCGTTACCGGGCACATCACCGGACTCCGGGCTGCTACTGAGTATTCGGAAAAACCCAGTAAAAGATCAGCAGTCGCATACACTATCCACTGGACCACGGAGGCAGTCTGATGAAAATAATCCGGCAAATTAACTGATGCAAGCGTCTATAATTCGATTTGGGATTAGTGTAGGATAAATTAAATTTGTAGATAAACAACTAGCCCATTACTTGCAGATCGCGAGCGGATGCGAGATGCGCATACTTGCGGATGCCTTCAAGCCCCAGAGCATCAAAAGAATGCAATGAAAAATAAAAAGAATGGTAAGCGGCACATAATAAGTAACATCTGCCCCGTATAATAATAAAATTATAATCTGCTTCACTGTTATGCACGGCATTCTTCTGACTATGATAAAAAGCTTAGGCACAGTTTGCCAGGCTGGACAAGTGTTAGCAGATTTCACATATCTCTGCATAGCAGTGTTACTGACGGCATAGAATACATGTGTCACCACCCCCTATCTTCCCGTGGGTGTCGTAAGAGGCGGCTAAGGGATAACACGATGCAAATACCCATCATCTGTCAGTGCCAACGTAAAAAACCGCTCTGAAAAATAAATAACATTTATCGGTATTATTGTGTGTAAATAATATTTAATTGAATCTCAGTGCATTCAAAATAAGCAATAATATAATAATAATATAGAATTTGCAAAAAGTGTAAAATTAAAACCATATAAGTGCTCATGCAAAATGTTCAAAACACCACCGAAAACCAGTGGCAAGTCAGGCTCAGAATCAGATCCACACAAATTACGTGTACAAGAAGCCTTGACTCCAGATGCTCAGGCTTCGAGCAATACTCAGCGTCCAAAGCGTCGATGTAAATTGGGTGAAACCAATCTACCAAAGGAGTACACGAACTTGAAGAACGAAATTACGAGCGAATTAAAAAGCTTTATTGGAGATCTGATATCTGCTCAGAACTATCGACTGGATAAGCTGGAGAACCTTTTTTGTGAGATTAAGAACCAATTCAGTAAAATAGAAACTACAAACATAGTCATTGAAAAATCGATGTCTTTCATGTCTGATCAACTTTCGTCATTGGAATCTAAGATTACAAGCCTAGAAAAGGAACGAAGTGTAATAACATCAAAATTGTCAGTTTTAGAGGATCGGATAGAGTCTTTTGATCGTAGTCTTATAAAGACCTGTATTGAAATAAGGAACGTTCCAAAACAGACAAATGAAACAAAGAAACATGTTTACGGAATGGTTCTAAATCTATCTAAGATAGTCGGACTCGAATTGAAGATGTCTGATATCCGTGATGTTTCCAGGCAGCCCTCAAAGCATGAACACAAGACTACATCCTTGACCTTCGAACTAACAAACACCCTCCTGAAAAAGGATTTTTTGGCAGCAGTCAAAAATTTCAATAAGAAAAATGTCAGTAATAAATTAAATGCGAGTCATATAGGTTTTGACAATATGAATTCTCCTATCTATATTTCCGAACAGCTTACATTGTTTACAAGGAAGTTATTTTATATGACTAGAAATTTGGCAAAAGATAATAACTATGCGCCCTGCTGGACATCAAATGGCCAGGTATTTCTGAAAAAGGAGAATGACGGTCCTTACATAATAATAAAAAATGAAACTCAAGTAAATAATTTACTCTCACATAAAGAAGCATGACTATTTATTGATTATGTGTCTTTTTCCTTTTTTTGTTTTATACGATCTGTGAATTTTGCTACTTATTTTGTCACTGATTGTTTTACCGCTTTGTTTTTCATATACTCATTTTGTATAACTTGCGTTATTATGCTCAAATTAATAACTATAACAAATACACTACAAACCCATTACACATACACTATTCACAAACACATAATTCTCATATATATCAGAAACTCAAAATTTTTCATAACAAATAATAATTCAACACCGTTTCCTCCCTGGTTTTTTGGTTACAAACCAAATAATAGAGTGCGATTCCTCAGGTTTATCTCATTAAATCTAAGAGTAAAAAACCCTAACATCCAGTTCCTTTTTAAACATAAATCTTTGCCCTTCCATAAAACTTATAAAAATCATTGATGATATTAATAGTCTTATGCATAACGTAGACGACCTCTCTGTATCAAAATCATATTTATGCTCCTCTGACAGATGTAATGAATTGATCGATTACCCTAATGACCACTTAAAAATAGTCACACAAAACATACGGTCAATAAATTGCAATTTCCTTAGTCTACAATCATTTCTTACACAGATATCTTTTGACTGTGAGCTTATTTTACTCACGGAGTGTTGGTTAGACTGTTCAAATAATTCTTTGGTACCTAGTTTGGACAATTACACTGTCTGTAAATCATCTAAGCACATTAATCAAAGTGCTGGGGTTGTTGTTTATGTAAAATCCAATTTAACCTTTACAATAGAAGAACCAGAGTTTCTTAAATCGGCCTCTGGGCTTGTAGTTAAACTTAATTCAAACATAGCAATACTATGTATTTACCGATCGCCATCTAATGATAATATTGTGACATTTCTTTCCAGTCTTAATAATATCTTGCCGACTATAATATCATTTGAAACAGTTATTGTAAGTGGAGACATTAATCTCGATATCAAAAATCTATCAGACCATCGCGCTCTCGACTTTCTTAACTGCATGGCTTCTCACGGGTTTTTACCAGCGCACAGCTTTCCCACTCGGGGAAATAACTGCCTAGATCACATTTTTTTGAAAACGAAAAGGCAAGCAATGACTTTTGTATTAGAAACGACCATCACTGACCACTGCTCCACATTGCTTTGTTTAAAAACTAAAAATTATAAAATTAATACACCTAAAACTATAACAAAAATTAATTACGAGACCTTAGATAATGCCGTTACACAAATTGATTTCAGCTTACTATTATCTTATGATAACCCTAGCATTGCCATTGATTCTTTAATTACTTTGATATCAGAAACAATAAGCAATAACTCAACTTCCACTAAATTGCCAGCCAAAAAGAGAATTATAAAGCCATGGATAACTCCTGGACTTTTAAGGTGTATCCGTAATAGAGACTCTTTGCATAGGCAAACAAAACTTTCACCCAATAATCAGATTCTCTCCATCACATACAAAAGATATAGGAATTTTTGTACTAAAATATTAAAGAAAGCCAAACGTAAATATGACTCTGAACAACTCACAAACGCAGGACAAAATTCCAAGGCTTTATGGGAAATAATTAGAAACATAACTTACACAAAGCATCAAAAACAGTCTTCCTCGCAATTACTTACACTTGCACAATCACCCAACGACGCTTGTAACAAGGTTAATAATTTTTTTGTTCAAATTGGTAAGAGCCTTGCAGATAAAATTACTTATAAGTCGAATATCCCAGTAACTAACTATACCTCTACTTTTCCAAATTTTAATTCTTTTGTTTTTGAAGAAATAAGCTCGAGTGAGATAGTAAATATAATAAACGCTCTTAGATCAAATGCAGCAACCGGGTGGGATAAAATATCAACAATTTTTTTAAAAAGGTATTCTAATATTATTGCGCCAGTTATCAGCCATATATTTAATAAATGTATTGATTTATCAGTTTTCCCCATAGCACTGAAAAGGGCCATTATACATCCCATCTTTAAGGGTGGAGACGGGTCTTTAGTAACTAACTATCGTCCAATAGCTGTACTCACCGGATTATCTAAGATCTTGGAGCGGGTTGTAAATACTAGACTAGTTAGCTACTTAGACAAATTCAATATCCTCTCTGCCAACCAATTCGGTTTTCGGAAGAACATGTCTACTTCAGACGCCGTCCAGGAATTGACAGCACACATAGTCACTAATTTAAATGACAGTAAAAAGGTGGTGACTATTTTCTTAGACCTTGCCAAAGCCTTTGACACTGTTCCCATTTCCACTCTTCTTTTGAAGCTGGAAAGAATAGGTGTCAGAGGCCCACACTTAGCATTCTTCAAAAGTTACCTCACAGATCGTACACAGATGGTCAAGATAGGTAACTACACTAGTGATGAGCTTTCTATATCCATTGGTGTTCCACAAGGAAGTATACTCGGGCCATCTCTATTCCTAATTTTTATTAATGACCTTTGTAATTTGAAGATCCCTAATTCCAAAATCACTTCATATGCTGATGACACGGCTATTACCTTTGTTTCTGATTCCTGGACTGAGCTACAAAAAACGTCCCAAGCCGGCTTAAACAATGTAGCGGATTGGTTATCTTCTCAAGCTCTAACTCTGAACGTTGCAAAAACAAAATTTTTAACGTACTCTATCTCGTCCACCACCCTGCCTAATACCCCATTAGATTTGATATTTCATAGTTGCTTGAATGACTCTGTAATAAATTGTCATTGTCCTCACATAAGCTCTGTTGACAGTATCAGGTATCTCGGCGTTATTTTAGACAAATACCTAAACTATAAACCTCAGGTTGAAGCACTGACGTCTAGAGTTCGCAAGCTTGTATTTATATTTAGATCGCTTCGTTACGTCGCTAATATTACAATCATACGTAGTGTTTACAAATCTATAATATCTTATTGTATTTCTATCTGGGGAGGTACTCATAAAACAACTCTCAAATCATTGGAGATTGCTCATAGAGCAGTTTTAAAAGTAGCCACGTTTCGTCCTATGTTGTACCCGACTGACGATTTATATAGAAACTGGAACATTCTAAATGTACGACAAATTTACGTTTTTCACACGGTAATGTTGCAACATCGCAAGACTCCATACATACATTCTTCCAAGCGTCGCAGGGATAACATCTGTATTATACCTAGAATGCATTTTTCTTTCATTAAAAGATTTTTCTATTACCTGGGACCTTACCTCTACAACCAGATAAACAGGCACATTTATATATATAACTTACCTAGTCATGATTGTAAGTCGGCCGTCCTAAATTAATAGGTAATTTAAATATAGGCATAAAAATTACGATGAGACAGAAAATATGCTAATCGCTTTGTCCTGATATATAGCTTCTATTTGCCTTTTTGGATACGGTTGCATACACTCACACACACTCACATACATACGCGCGCACACACACCCACACACACACACACACACACTCACACACACACACACACACACACACACACACACACACACACACACACACACACACACACACACACACACACACACACACACACACACACACACACACACACACACGCACGCACGCACGCACACACACACACCAACTTATAAATTTTTGCATAATATCTCCACCTATTGTCTTAATAATGCATGTTATACAAAAAGTGTTAAAACTGTAGTTTACATACCTTCTTTTATATTGCAACTAGTGTCGTTAAATATTATGTATTTTGTATTAATGCGGGTTTGGAGCTGTTTTTCCTTAATACAGGCTATTTCATAGCCTAGCTAGGAAAACAGTAAGTAAACTACTTGATACTGTAACTACTTAACATGTAATGTACTACAATGATTTACTTGGCAATAAAAATATTATTATTATTCCTCTTTATTTAATTTCAATCTCATTAATCTTATTTTATATAATTAAATCACTTTACAAAAAATATTTAACCATATAAAACAGAACCACGGAGACCCACCGGCATCGGGCACAGGGACCAAGCTACCGGTGGTTAGGGCTCCAGAGAGAGGAACCTCCGAACGATGCGTGTCGTGTCCAGCAATACTGCCTTCTGTATAGAGGACTTGATCCAGCCGTCTAACGAGAGCCTCTTGAGGTGGTGGTCGAGGCTTTTGGCAATAAGACCATTTACGGTCACGACTATCGGTACAATGATCGCCGAGTCAATATCCCACATGTCGACAATCTCGTGAGCCAGGTCCAAATATTTCATTTGTTTATATTTTTCGGCTTTCACGAGATTCTCGTCATGGGGTATGGTGACGTCGATGATCATTGCAAGGCGCTCTAATCGGTCTATCAAAACTATGTCCGGCTTGTTAGCCGCAATAGTCCTGCCAGTAATGATAGACCGATCCCAGTACAGAGTAGCACGACCATTTTCAAGAACTGGGTCGGGCACATACCTGTAGTACGGTACTTCGGAGTCGACAAGTTGGTACTTTAAGGCAAGTTGCTGGTGGACAATCCTGGCTACTTGGTTGTGTCTATGCAAATATTCGCCATTGGCAAGACGAGAACAACCGGATACTATATGTCTAAGCGATTCACCAGGCTGGTGACATGCCCGACATATGTCGACCGTCCCATCCCTTAGAATATACTTCCGGTAGTTGTTCGTCATGACAACTTCGTCCATAATCGCAAAGACAAAACCTTCTGTTTCGGCGAAGAGATCGCCGAAACGCAGCCAGGACACCGACGCTGAAAAATCTACGTCGGGCCCATGCAAGGCCCGGTAAAAACGTCCATGCAGCTCTTTACCTTTCCATACTTCCCTGCGCTCCTCTACACCAAGTACGGCAGGTTTGCGCCAGTTCTCTTTAGCCAGACCTAGCGGGGTAAGCCCTCTGTCCACTGCGACCACATCTCGGTGCACACCCGTGTCGGTGTGGAGAAAGTATTCTCTGAGATTGCACACCTCGCGATTGTGGAGGGTCTTGGCACTCAAGAAGCCACGACCCCCACACTTGCGCGGGATGTACAATCTCATCACCGACGAACGCGGGTGATGCATCCGGTATGTCGTGAGTAGACAGCGAACTTTCCTATCCAAGGCGTCCAATTCTGTTTGAGTCCATCTGAGTATGCCGAAGGAGTACATTAAGACGGGCATGGCCCAACCGTTACAGGCACGCACCTTATTTCCGCCCGATAAAAAGGTTTTTAAGACTTTCTTCAGGCGGCCAAAGAAACGTGCCAGCAACGCCTGTTTCATGCCAGCGTCATCAATGCTTAATGCCTGCGACATACCCAGATATTTGTAGGTTTCGGTTGCAGAGAGAGATCTAAGTTGTGTGAAATCTGAGAGCTCTATACTATCAGATTCCACACTCCTGCCTCGCTTTACATGCATGACCGCACATTTATCCACACCGAACTCCATCTTAATTGAATTACTAAAGCTTTCAGTTATCTTTAGTAACTCAGTTAATTGGAGGTCAGTGGGGGCAAATAGTTTGAGGTCATCCATAAAAAGGAGGTGAGAAATAACTTGACCTCTAGTCTGCAACCGATAGCCTAGCCCTGAACTTTCGAGCAAAGTGCTCAGCGGGTTCAGTGCTAGGCAAAACCATAGTGGACTCAAACTGTCACCTTGGAAAATACCCCGCTTGATCCTTATAGGAACGCCGTACCCGCAAGGCTGTCGACATCCTGGATAGCGAAGCACCGTACTCCACTGCCCCATACATGCCTTCAAGAGGGCGCATAGAGTTGCATCGACTTTGTACAGCTCTAGCACCCTCAAGAGCCACGTATGTGGCACAGAGTCATAGGCCTTCTTATAGTCTATCCAGCATGTCGCCAGATTCTTTCGACTTCGGCGAACCTGTTGGCTTATGGTCATGTCAATAAGGAGTAGCTCTTTAGTACCACGGGCCCCGCTTCTACATCCATTTTGAGATACAGATAAGATGTTATTTCTAAATATGTGTGCTTCCAATTTTGTTCTCAAAATGGATGTAAAAACTTTATATAGCGTTGGTAGGCAAGTTATTGGCCTATAGTTCGTAGGCTCCGTGGTACTACCAGCCTTAAAGAGCAGATGAGTTACGCCAGTTGTCATAAAAATTGGCAGCGATCCTGAATCCAGAGATGACTGAAATTGAGAAGCCAAACGAGCATGTGCACTGCGTAGCCATTTTAACCAGAAATTGTGCAGTCCGTCCGGTCCTGCCGATTTCCAGTTGGCTAACTGACGGACTGCACAATATACATCTGTGGTGTCAATGGCTACGGGCTCCATGTGAGGTATTGCCTCACATGATCGTTTAACATCTCTTATCCAGTCATCTTCCGTATGGCTGATGGGAGTCGACCATATGTTGCGCCAAAATTCAATCATATTCGCATCATCTGGCCGACGTCCATCATCCACACGTGGGTCAGGTCGCTCCCAATTTCTATAAACCAACTTCTCATCTCTTTGGAATGCGCGATTTTGGGAGTATCGGGCTACCCTTTTCCTGTATCGTTTGATACGATTCGCCCACGCATAAACTTTCTGCTTCAGGAGGTCGATGCGTTCTGTGACCCGTGACGCATATTCTTGAGGACGGAGTCCCGTTCCCTTAAACGCCCGGTTCACAAAACGCATCACTCTCGGGCGGGTATTGCCCGACCTGAAGCAGATTAGCTTGCCTATGAGTGCCCTGGTCTCAGCAATACGCCGCTCAATTCTATGCTGCCAAGCCGGGACGGCATCTCGAGGAGCAATATCAAAACTGTTTTGTATTTTAATATTAGCTACTCGACACGCCGCTACAGCCGCACAGTACAGAATTGAGTGTGTATCGCTAAGATTTTCACTATTGTCTAAGTAAATAGGCAATAGTGAATCCAGGGCACACACAAGCGCCATATTCTTATTATGCGTGGGCAAACGCGGCAGCCGAGGTCTGTCTTGTAATGTAACACACCGATATTCCCCAATGGCACACTCCAAAGCACTCCTTATCTTATCAATGCACTGGGTACTTACTTGTGTATCCTTGTCTACCACCTCTTCACCTCCTTCTTGTTGACTATCAAATATGTTTGGCACTGAAGCCACATTGCGTGTAGGAGGTGGGTTGGCAGGGATAACTGGCAAGTCTGAGCGTAGCCTCTCAAGTGCGTCGTCATCAAGCAGGCGGCAGCGCTTGATGGCTCGCACTTGATCCGACAGTCGCTGTGCCGAAACGTTGACAGCCGGTTCCAAGTCCTGAAACAGAGGCAGCATGCGATCACGGTACGCCGTAAGGTTGGTACCTCCCTCTGTAGCCACAAAATATGCCCGCATGACATTTTCGTTCATTGATTGTGTCCATCTCATGCGGTGCACATTACCACCGGTAGCAGGGGCCCTGTTCGAAACCGGTAGGTCTCGGGGTCCCAAGCGTAAGGGTGGCCGGCCTCTTCCCCGGCGACGTGCTGGTGTTGGCGACGACGGCGGGGAAAAATACTCGTCGCTCGACGAGCTCGACGCCTCAACACTCGGCGATGCTGGCGCTGGTGCCAGCGGCTGTGAGGCGGAGCTGAGCGACGAGTCCGGGGGTCTAAGGCGTGCTACTGCTGCTCTGTCTCTCGTCAACATAGATTTTTCTTGGTATCATTATTTGTTGTTGTTTATAATTTCCATTTGACACCAGGTGTCATCTTGGCTATGTTTTTCGAAATACAATTTCTTCTGCTTTTATGGTTTTTATAAATTAGTCTGTATATTTACCTGATATTATATCTTCTTTTAGTTGTTTGATTATATAAATTATTGTACCGCAAAACTGTTATAGAAAATAAAATTTTAATATGCAAGAAAATATGTTCATGTTGATTCCAAGGTGTTGCCATTATTATTATTATTAAATACCATCTTTGCGTAGAGACGGAAAACTCGACATCAAACCCTATACGACTGCCTCGTTGGTCTCGCGGCATAAATGTGCGCGTGGGATCGGGAGGTCCCGGGTTCGATTCCTGGGTCGGGCAGTGTTATTGGGTTTTTCTGTCACGAAATTCTCAGTAGCAGCACGGAGTCTGGAAATGTGCCCGGTACGGCAATAGGCTCGCCCCTTATTACGTGGGACTAAAGTATATCTGGCGAAAAGTGGGTGTAGAAATACGCCTCTGCCTACCCCTTCGGGGATAAAAGGCGTGACGATATGTATGTATGTGTATGTAGCAGTGTTACTAAACTAAATATTTCCATCGTACTATCGTACACTAGGCCATAAGTCAAGCTAAACAGATGCAGTCCGATTATACACTAATTCTCAACGCCATAACAACAGTAAAAAAGTCAAAGGTTCAAAGGAATTCAAGAATTTTGAATTTTGTCTCTTGCCTCAGGTTCTTTTATTGTGCTACCTGATTATTTTTATTTGTTTGCAGCTGAAGCAAGTGCTGTGCCCAAGACGAAATCTTGGTAAGGATTATTTTGTGTTGACATTAGTATAAGAATGAAATTCGTCTTTCATCCGTCGTCGAAAAAGAAAGATTGCTGCTTATCACACTTAAGTGTCGATTGGCGCATATTTTTATGCTTTTAACACGTTCCGGGACAGAACGTCGAGGGGCGGTAGTCCAAAACCTACTCAATTTGACACTAGAATTCCCCATACAAATTCACCCCCCGCTTGACGACGTTGTGGTATACCTTGTACTGATTTATATTGCGTGATACGACAGTACGTTTCTGGACGTGATCATTATTCATATTTTATACGACTGTTTTCACGAACAAATTTTATAGCAAAACAACAATAAAATACAAGTAATTATGAAATTATATCTACTTTTCACGATCGCATTCGGTGGCATGAGCTAAAGCGACGCGGGGCTCCCGCGCAATGACACAGTGTAGTTTACTTGTGTGCTCATAAAACTTCACGATGTGACACTAGCCAGCGTAGGTTCTTGTAATACGACACTAATACGTCACCCTACAATATTTTCTATTGCTGACGCCCGTTCTTTGACGAGCTGTCGTATTTCGAAGCTTAAAGTCAGACGTCGATGGACGTTGTGTCGTTATCTATAGGAATTTTAGGACCGTCCGTCGACGTACTGTCCCGGAACGTGTTAAGTTAGCAGAAGATGTAAGTTTTCTTGTAATAAGGGGTTATGCCTAACCCTTAATCGCTAGTGGGACCAACCGGCCAACACTTGCGAATTACCATCCCTATAGAAAGGTATAGGGGGGATTTTTTTTTAAGACATCTCCCGCACTAGGAATAAATCCTGTGTCGCAGGAGACTTTACAAAGATACAGCCAACGGACACAATAAGACCCTGACTCGAAACAACAATTTATGGATCACAAAGTGTGGTCTCGTGTGGAAATCGAACCTACGACACTCGGCGCAGTGTCAAGCGGCGAGGCGGCCGCTTAAACCACTACGCCAACCGTGCAGTCCCCCTCATTTTTAACTCTGTCATCTTCTCTCACTTCTTCTATATGAAAGAAAAATAAGTATGGCAAGGGAGAATTGGGACTAAGGCGCTCTCGCTCATAAAACAACACACTGCTATGATATTGGATGACGCTTTTCTGTGAGGGGTACCAGTCCCGATCAAGCCAGCCCATTTATGGCTGTAATCATTTTAACACTATTGGTTTATCAACTTGGCACTTTTACACTAACCGCTGAATTCAATAATTGATCTATCCATTTTTTGGGATTTTAGATACATATTTGACATAAGCTCGATGCAAAATATGTCAAACATGACTTTGTCTCGAACTAGATGAGCCCGCGGTTACACCCGCGTTATTTAAGGCTACTGCTTCACTCCCGTGGCTCATAGCTTGATGTTATATAGCCTATAGCCTTCCTCGATAAATGGGCTATCTAACACTGAAAGAATTTTTGAAATCGGTCCAGTAGTTCTTGAGATTTGCGCCTTCAACCTAACAAACAAACTCTTCAGCTTTATATATTAGTATAAGATATCTATTCGTGGCAGTAAAAAGTTGCCCTGTTTCTGAACGTACATTTTCCAAAACTAATCAAAATTCGTATTTCAGTGTATGTGAAACAGTAAGAAATGATCCATGCAACGCGTGTACACAAGACTCTGGTATACGGCTACCAAAAAGCAAATCAGGTAAGAAACAAAGTGATGAGACAAGATATATTTTTGATACCAAAGGTGATGAATTGATGACTGTTACTTATGAGCATAATACAGCATTGAAACCAACTGGCAAGTGTTACTACATATAAAACGCTTGCTATTAAAGTGCATTTTTGTCTCGACTCCCCAATTTGATGTGTAAATTCGATGTTTTCTATATATTCCAGTTGTGGCCAAAATTTATCGAATTTTGACAAATATTATTATAATTGTAACCACTTTGTTCCTATTTAGCCAAGAAAGAAAAAGAGAAAGTAAAGGAAAAGATAACATGTACTTGCGCTACACAATACCATCCAAGTGGTCATAGTTGTCACCCCTCTGTGACTAAGAAACAGATGCGAGTGAACTATTCACCAGTCTGCCACGCCGCTCCTTCGCTACTTGACCACGTGCCCTTTACGAAATCAAGTTCAACCCATGAACCTGCAACGGATTGGTCACCAAGTCCTAAATATTCCACCGTCTGCGTCCAAGTAACGCCAGTCGCGTCCAGGCAGGTGCTCCGGAGTAACCAGCCTGCAAGCCGCCTAAAAGACACTTCAGTGCTAGCGAAATTTCCGTCTGAGAAAAAGTACTTGAGTCCTACCGTCTGCGTCAAAGACACGTCTATTCTTGCAAGAATGTCACTGTCATCTACAGATTCTGCTGTAGGAGGGACTGCTCGGATAATGGATTCCCCACATTACATCAAATGGTCTCCAGTCTTGAGCAAGCATTCGATCGAACAAAAGATGAGTCCAAAACGTATGACGGATACGTCGGTTCTTGCTAAGTTTCTGTCCAAGTCAGGATCACCTCGTGTCAGGCATCTGTCGACCCTGACTACGTTGTCACCGCTTGAGTTTACCAGGATGACTGATGGAATGTGTTCACCGACGCGCACCAATCGTTCCACGTTGAATATTTTCCAAAAAGTTACTCCCAAGGACTCCTGCGAAACTGCCAAACAGAAGAAAAAACGTAAGATTATATTTTCGTTTTTTTACTAACCGCTTGAATGACTCGATACGAGACACAATAAAAAATCTATTATGTCTCGCACTAATCAGTGCATCGGCATCCAACGAATCAATAATATACAATAAAGATGTTATCAAAATGTTTGATTACTAAACCGTTGATAGTGTTTCGCATCTACAGTTTTGTACGTTTTCAGCAGTGAAAGACGAGAGAAGGGATAAACGCAGAGTAGATAAGCCAACGCATCAAGGAACACACTTTAATTATCACTGGAAAAGAAACGGTGCCCTGCGAGGCAAAGGTTAGTTACAAATATGATTTCTGTTCTTGGACTAAACATGAAAATACCTATGATGAATAACAATTTTAACGGAACCCTTTCGGCTTTTAGAAATTAGATATGGAACAAGGAATCGGAAATTGTCACTTGAGAGCAGTTTATTTAGTGTCGGTAAGTGATTCAGTGATCCATATATTAATAGTAATATTATAATATCTTGTAAAATGCGTCATTTGCACCGGTGATGAGTAAGGCAGCTAGAAGATGGTGTGAGTTTGATCAAATTGTGTCTGACTTTCATTCGTTCGGCGTTCTGCCCACTAATTGATTCGGTCCGATTCCTAAAATTATCTGGCCCTGAAGTTGGTGCGCTGAATTACGAATCTACACTAGACCTAAACTGGCTTAACTCGTGCTTAAAGTCTTCTATAGGTGTGCGAAAAAACCTTTCAACAAAGCAAGAGTAAGGAAATGAAATGTTACTCTTGTAGGCATTTTAAATGCATCCTGTTCCAACTACCTCACATATGCAAACGGATACGCCAGGGCCGAACCGTCCCTATGTGCAATGTGCGCTGCGCACACAGGCGCCAGGGTGACAGGGGCGCCGCACGCTGAGATATGCGTTAATTATAACAGTTACCTATTTTCGAAAAAGGATGCCAAAAAAGGCGCTTCACAGATTTCGCACACAGGCGCAGTGGCGCGAATGTTAGCCCGCAATTGTTAGGTTTTGACTAAAAAAATAAACACAGGCGCTGGATTGGGTCGGCACGGCCTTGGTATACGCCATGTTACCCTTGTCTTCTCGTTGCATGACATGACTTGTTGTTCGTAATAGTTTGGCAAAGTTAAGCAACGTTGTTGCCACTTGGATGGATGGCCGCGTGCGGCATTTACTTCGCAGTATTACCATGCTTCGGAGGGCACGTAAAGCTGTCGGTTCCGGTTCCTGTCTCAGGACAAGAATTGTTAGGCCCTACCGGAGCCCTTAAGGCGGTTTGAAAACACCGACACCAGAGCTGGCCAAACACTCACTAAAATACCGGCTGTACTAACTTCTCATTACAGATAATACAAACAACGACATCCCAACAACACCAACAGATTCCATCTCCATCTCATCTCACGGCAGCTTCTCCATGACGGAAGACACGAAGACTGACACTACCTTCTGTAGCCTGGCAACAGTCAACTACAACGAAAGACCTAGACGAGGCAAGCACAGAACCAAAGTGGTCACTAAAGCCAACCAATCCACATCAACGGAAAGGGCCAGAGTTTGCGACACCGCTACTATTACCCACGATTGGTGGAGTCCAATGCTGGAGAAACGAGAAACCTTTAAACTAGACAAATCTAAAGGGCACAACATAATATCGAAGCAGAGGAGGGAGATAATTGATTATAATGAAAATAAGAAGAATCTTGCTAGGAGTTTGACAAATGATGGGAAGATTGTCAAGTTTAAGAGTAGGACGCAGATTATACCAGCTGGTGAGTTTGGAATATTACCAATACAAACTTTTATAATAATTTAATTGTAAGGTCTTCTTCTAAGAATAATGCAGGCACAGGAGTGAGGAGACGCATACAGCATAATGAATATGAAACACATTGATTGAACTCTTGGTTTAGTGGTTAGTGGTCTTAACTGTTAGTCGAAGGTTCGGGAAAGCGGAGGTTGGTGGGTTTGAAGTCCACCGAGGAAACATCTAAATGTAGAATATCTATTGTCTACTGTATATATTTGTCAAAGGTCTTCTGACAGCCGGTACTGACGGCATAACGTACTCTCCGAGGCACGGGCAAGCTATAATTAACAATTGCCTACATGACACATCTCTGGTGGAAAAGCACCTTTAGAGATTTTGTCCACAAAGTTATGCCACCGATCCAATACCTTAAATCTTCAATGAAATTGTTGTGACATTTTAACTCTGTTTATCAGGTCTGTTTCGCTTCAAAAACGACGTCATGTCACCGTCCCGTTATCTACTTGAGGTAAGTAAAATCGATGACTTCTGAAGCCCAACCAACAAAAAGGAAGGTTGTTTGCCAAAGTTCAAGAGTTTTCTGATCATTATAGCTGATCGCATCTCTTGATTCTATGTGTTCGTGGCTTGGTTGACTGGCAACACATGTGCCTTTAGTCGCATTATGTCCAATTCGCAAAATGTCCAACCGTCCAATTCTCAATAGGTCCAGTTCGCAATTAGTCCAATTCGCAATTACACATTAATTTGTCCAAAAGTTATGATTAAAATACAAATAGACGACTTGGTGACGCCCATGGGTCCGACTGTAATTCCAGTAACTAAATAACATAACATATGTTAGGTTCTCTTTCGATCCTTAACCCGAAAATAGGCGCCCTGGCGCGACTAGTGTGAAGAATGTGGCATAAGTTGACGGAGCCCTGCTTCGCAGGGCTCCTATTTTTGGGTTAGCGGTCAAAACAGAACCTAACATAACCTATTTATTTAGTTCGTCGCACATAACCCTAGGCATATCTTTCTTTTATCCAGTAATTGCGAGAATTGGACGTTGTGATAATTGGACAATTCGAGCCCGCTGGACATTTTCCGAATTGGACATAATGCGACTAAAGCCACATTTGATTGTAGGTGCTTGCTATAAAACCACACAGGTCCACTTTGCAAGAATAGGCCATCTAAAAAGTGGTGCGACCATTTGATTCAGATCGCGCGAAACGTTTGATGCCATCGGCTAAAATTCGGTGTCTACAGAAAATTCTGGAGGAGGCCAATGAAATGAAATTAATGTATTAGGGGCAGGAAACTCCTCCCCCTCCTAAACTTTCTCCTGCTATAAATCAATTGTGAATCCTAATGCTATGCATCTTTGATTACTGTAAAAATTATTAAACTGTAAACTGATTAGTCTTGTATTTCCAGTCTCAGAAGTACTACAACGAGTTGTTCGCTTACACCATGCGACCGCCGCGAATCATCGACTGTGCACATTTCAACGATAAACATCGATCTTCTATTGGAAGCAGAAGAAGTAAGTTAGAATCATTATACGGTATAATTATGTACTTATATTATAAAGCTGGAATAATATTAAAATTAAATTACGTTACAGATCATCGTCGAACAAAGAGGTTGGACGAATGCTACTCACCGAGGAGACAGGTAATCGTTCATGTCTTTACAGATTGTATTCTGCTAATTCACTAATCAAATTAAAGAAGGTACACTTTGCATTACATTAAGTATATACTTTACAAAACTTTAGATATATTTATAATTCTTGGGTTACTGACTGACTGACAATGCACAAAAGAAATTACCGGGCTCAACAATATTATTAATATTATATTAGACTTGGTAGGGTTACAAGTTACTCTAGCTATAATAAGTGTTTTCTCTTACAGTACAGTCCCGGAAAACGCAACACAGACTCAACGCGATCATCGGAGTCTCCTCGAAGACGACCGTACCACTACCGTAGAGATGACCATAGGTAATTAAATCTCCATTACTAGCACTTTCCTTATTGACATCGCGAGGATGCGTGTCGCTCAGAACCGGTCTGTGTGGAGATCCTTGGAGGAGGGGTATGTACAGTCGGAGATGCAGTCAGTGTGGCTGCTTTCTGGGCCTCAAAATTTAAGTGTTTGCCAGCGTTACGCTAAGAAGAAGAAGTTGGAGATGTCTGTTGGCTGAGATGATAATGATGAAAACCTTATACACGGTGTAAGAAGACCAATCACCAAGCTGAAGCCTACACTAATAATATAACCCACAATGTAAAACACGCACGTGCAATGCTCGAGATACCTATCTATCCATGGGTGCAAAGGATATGATGATAAATTGGCGCGGGAAATGCATCGCTCCTGAAGCAGTATTTTACCATTTATGGTGCCGTGGTCAAATTTTGTCGCAATGATTGGTACAATACGGAATTTTAATTTTCGTGATGGGTCTTTTAACACAGTGTATATAGGGCTGATCATATGGATGGTAATGTTTACTTAGGTACATGTGGCCGTCCCCGGCAATCCCTCACCGCACTGCCATCGCTACCGCTCCACTCGTCGTTTTCGCTGCCTTTTTACAGACCACTAAGTAGGTCCATGATATTATTTTGTTAACACTCATCGTCATCATGTTTAGCACTCATCATCGTCATCGTCCTAACGTTAATAGTCCATTGAAATATTACTTACATTTTTTTTTGGGCTTAACGTGCATTTGTCAGAGGACGCAATTTTATTTTATACATATCTAGAGGGGGTTAGTACAATGTTAAAATCAAGTTTGTGGGGTCGCAGCCCTTGTCCTGCGGCCGCCATCTTGAATATAGTGGTACAAATGCTATTGGCCGTACAGAAAAATCACAAAATATGTTTAATTGCAAATTAAATTCTCTACAACTTCGATTCCGTAGCGTTAAGCCGTAAAATTAAAGATAACAAAGCTACAAACCAAAATCGAATTAAATTTGCAACAAATTTTCTTTTAAATATAATTTTTCGTCGTCAGCATATTTAATACATTAAACTTGTCTTTTCTTCTTCCAATCAAGACCCAGTCTTCCAACTTGAGACTCTGCAGTACCATAAGTCCAATTTTCACTTATAACAATGACCCTAAAATCTGAGGTTGAAACAAAAAGACAAACTCTATCTCTGGGCATCTAAAGTTGATAGTCTGTCCAGCCAGAGGATACTGCAATGTGTTCTGCAATGTCTAAATGTTCTGGGGACTCCTGCAGGAAAATTATTAGAAATATCAAAATTCACAGAGGTAAATTATTCATTATAGACAAAAAAGCGACTTTCCTTTAAAATTATTCATAAAAAATATATACTGGCACTTAATCAGACCCTGTGCAAAAGCCTGGCTCATCTCAAAGACTAAGGACACAATTATAGTGGGAAAACATGAAAATACGCCAAAATACAACAATAATAAAGATATAAAACTAAGCCAAATCTAAAAGATTTGGCTTTACGACAACAGTTTCAAGACCAAATTTGTAGAGAATTTAATTAGCAACAAAAAACTCTTTCACATATTCTGTGTGCGGCCAATAGTTTACCAGATAATCAAGAAAAACCATCTGCAGCCGCACTCTTTCCAAGTTGGTGGCCGTCAGACAAAAGGAACGACCCCACAAATTTGGATCAAGCTTTACACTAGCCCTCCCTACACATCTGTGAAATAAAATTGCGCCCTCATCAGAGAAGTTACATTTGGGGTTGCACTTATTAAAGTGTAACCCCAAATGTAACTTTTCAATAGACTATAACCCGGTTGCATACAACACTTACACGCCTTGGAGCCCGAGATCCACTAACTAATGACGTTTAAAAGAATTTTGGTAGATCACAATGGACAAAATTAAAATTACTTGGCCAGAGCATAATCATGTTTGGGAAACCCTGGTCAAGCATATTGCTGTAAGGAACAGTGTATCTTGACATGAGAATGGCGCTTGCAACAGTGCCGAAATATTGAATACTCAACATCATTGTCATCATATTCATAATCCCGGTAGAGTCTTGGATGCAAGACTTTTGCGTTGAAGCCGCTTTCTATTCTAATCTAACCAGAGGGTCTAGTATGAGTTTTGCACTCGATTGTCACGGTGTCGATCGATAGACTAGTCGACGGGAATAATTTCCATACATTTTCTAAAAGCGACCCTAACGGAGAGTAGCGATCGAGAGAGGGGACGCATTTAGAACATACATACATAGACTCACGCCTGTTTCCCCGAAGGGGTAGGCAGAGGCATATTGAACGCCCACTTTTCGCCAGTGTTTTGATCCCACGTAATAGGTGGCGAGTCTCTTGCCGCTTATTGGGGTATTTTATTAACCAGAGCCTCGTCTGTTGATCGGCAGGTGCACCACTTGCAGGTGAGGTTGGCTTGGGACCCTAAGTTCTTGGTGGGAACCCTATGCACTCTCGCATACGTTACATACCTACGCATTTAGAAAATGTATGGAAATTATTCCCGTCAACTAGGCTACCGTCACCGTGACGATTTTCATGCAAACTCGTTCTAGACCCCCAGATTTGACACAATATTAGCTCCTCCACAGAGCGACTGCCGTCTGACCCTTGTAAGGGCTAGCAATATTCCATGTTTTAGGCAGTGCCAGTTTATTCAGGGGTACTGACTCCCCATGAAGACTGTCAAAGATGTTCATGACAGCCGGGACCGACGGCTTAAAGATACTCTTCCGAGGCACGGGGCCAGCGATAATCACACACATAAACTTTGGAAAGTCAGTGGTGCATGCCGTGGCTTTGAACTCGATATCCTCTGCATAATAAATTTCTGGAAATAAATATAGCTACCTACGTAGCATATATTTAGAAAGTAGATTATATACAAATACCTATTTCATGTTCATAATTTTCTTGTTTTCCAGACTTCCAAAGAAATACTACGCAGCAACCTAACGATACGTGTCGGATCTACTTTTAGGATTTCGAAATTAATGTAAATGGTGATGATATTTGAAACAGTATTATAAATTTATTGTTAGTATTTGTCTAAATTGTGTTCGAATGAATATATTTGTTCCTTGTTTATACACTGTTTTATTTCAATCGCCTATTTTTTGGACGAATATACCTTATTGTATGTGTGGTCATGGCACAACTTTACCGGCGCCGTAAGGGCGGTTTCAGATTAGCGTTTTATACGCGCGTACAAGCTCGTTTTTGGAAGCGCATGTAGGCGCGTATAGGCGCGCCTTTTGACACACGCGCTACTCTTACGAGCGTTGACGCACTGAGCAATCAGAATCCATGTTGACACTGACAAGATGTCATTACCGTTTCTAGCGAACACGCCGAAGTATGCTCGTTCACGCGAGTCTGGTTTTTTGAGGCGCGTAATGTAGCGCGCGTGTAAGCGCGTATGCTGAAACGACCGTATACGCGCAGAAAAATACGCTAATCTGAAACCGCCCTAAGGGCGTGGCTGATGGCTTAATTCCAGTTTGATTAGTGCAAGTGCAAGTACAACCGACATAAAATCACCTTTACCTATGAAAAATTTTAAAAGCACTACGTCGATATACAAATAAAGTCAAAGTCATAATCATTTATTCATTTAGGCCACAAAGTAACGCTTATGAACGTCAAAAATTAAAGTTAATTACTAGATGATTCTACATTTACATTTACTGCCACGTTCGCAATGCAATAGGTAGAACCACGAGAAAGAATGGGCAATAAAACTCGTGGCCACTCTTTTTAACTGCCAGTATAATGGTTGCCAGTACATGTTATCTTTGTAAGTCTGTAACTGTTTCACATTCTGAGTTATCTACTAATGCAAAAGTTAATAGTTATTGATATCATACTCGAGCAATAAATTATGTTCATTTGGTAAGCCTCCCAAAGTGAATATGGTGAAACAGGAGCATCCACTTACGTCTTTTGATGTAGGCAACTCCCGAACATGACTTTTCAGATCTATGGTGGAACAGTATGTTCCGAAGAGTAATGGTATATAATAAACCTGCAGCAATTTACAATCTATTAGTTAGCAATTCATGACCACGAGTTACCCTCACCTTACAAATCCGATAAATTATAATAAAAAGAGTAGAACTAGAACAAATGTAGTATAAAAAGATAGATAGATAGATAGATAACAACTTTATTGCGCAAATACAATTGTTACAAATTATGTACAGATATCTTAAATTTACAAAAATAAAAATAGTAAATGCACAAGGGCGGCCTTATCGCAAAATGCGATTTCTTACAGGCAACCTTAGACGATGGACAGACTGGAAAGGATAGGTTTGATGGTGTAGTTATCAAATATATGTGGAAACTTATAGTTATTTGAATGCAATGTACATACATATGTAGATACCTGCATATATTTATATAAATTCATATACAAAAAACATAAGGTATACATACAAAATAATACATATATACATACTAACGATACATAATTATAATACATACATATATTTATATATATATATATATATATATAAAATTCCATTATAATACATATACTTATATACATAATTATAGATAACAGATTAAAGTGACAAATAGTGCTTATTTAATGCATTTTTAAATATATTGAGTGATTTAGCTTGCCTAAATTCAACCGGAAGCGCATTCCACAAACGTACAGCTTGAACAGCAAAGGATTTGTCGTAGAAGTTTGTGGAATGGGTTGGCATCTGCAGTCTCAGATCCACCGACGACCTCAAGGTCCTTGAATGTGTGTCATGGAGGAACTTAAAACGTTCTTTGAGATATGTAGGGGAAATTGGATTAAATAACACATTATAAAGTAACATAAGAATATGGGTATTCCGGCGAAGACGAATTGGGAGCCACTTGAGCCTAGATCGAAATTCAGATACATGATCATATTTGCGTAAACCAAAAATGAATCTTATACAGAAATTTTGGAGACGCTCAAGTTTATCAAGTTGGTCCTCATTAAGATCAGGATAGCTGACATCGGCATAATCGAGTATTGGGAGAAGCAAGGATTGTGCAAGCGCAATCTTGGTGGTTGTGGGAAGAAAGTTCCGCAGCCTACGCAACGATCCTGCTGAGGCAAACAGTTTGCGACTTGTTTCCTGTATTTGAATTCCCCATGATAAAGTTTTATCCAGATAAATACCTAGGTTTTTTACACTATCTGAGATTCTTAAGATTTTACCGTCGAACTCAATCTGAGGCAGCTGCGGCCAGTTTACCTTGGAAATTATCCTGGAACTGCCGATCAGAATAACTTGAGTTTTTGACGGGTTCACCTTTAGGCCATACTTTCTGCTCCACGTACAAATATGCGCCAGATCCAAGTTTATGTTAGTAAACGCCTCTGAAATCGTCCCAAGTGGTGCCTGTGAATATATCTGTAAATCATCTGCATAAAGGTGGTAGGACGAAAGTAAGTTTTTGGAGATAGAATTTATGAAAATTGCGAAAAGTAATGGTGATAGCACTCCACCCTGCGGTACACCGACAGATGTATTACACCATGAGGAGTACGACTCATCAACGCGTATACGCTGTCGGCGTCCAAACAGATAACTACGAAACCAGTCAATTACCGTTGGAGATATGTTAATAGAGCGGAGTATGGCAAGCAGGATGTGGAAATCCACAGTGTTAAATGCGTTACTAAAATCAAGTAAGGAGAGTAGCGTGAGTTTTCCACCATCCATGCCCAGCCTTATCTCATCAGTGATATGAACCAATGCTGTGGTGGTACTATGTCCAGGGCGAAAACCGGATTGGAAAGGATTCAGGAGAGCATTCTTGGAGAGAAAAGAAGAGAGTTGTGCGTGTACAAGACGCTCAAGGACTTTGGCTATATATAGATAATACTGTAATTAACTACACTATAAAACTGCTTATTGACCTAATAATCAAAAATTTGGCCTAATAAAAGAATATTTATTTCCAAGCGTACTTGTCGTCAAGATACTCATTTAGGCTATAATATGCCTTTAGTATAAGATTATTTTTAACTATTGTCTGAAACGGCCTTAACGACAAGCCTAAAATATTACTGGGTATTTTATTATACATTCTTATACTAAGCCCAATAAAAGTGCTATGCGTTTTGTGTAAACGGAAATACGGTACCTACACATAATTTGTGCCTGTTCCTAGTATTAATATTGTGTATGTCACTATTCATTTTGTAAGAATTTATATGTAGTCGTGCATGCATAACACTGGCATAAATATATTTCATTTATTTATATTGAGTAAACTTAGAAAAAGAAGCCTAAAATTTTCCCTCCAAGTTGTTTCCTTCTGGCTTCTTCATGGTCCATAATGCCACCACTGGTTGTCAGGACAAGGTAACCGAACTTTGTGATGCTACAGTAAGAATACCAATATTTTTAATTTTTTCTTTGAGTGACACTCTTTTCTTTAACTGGTAAATGGCCCTAACTGCTCGTTTTTGTAATATAAAAATATTTTCGATGTCAGCGGCACTGCCCAATAATAATATGCCATATAACATAACGCTATGAAAATAGCTAAAATAAACCAATCTAGCCGTATCGACATCAGTCAACCTACGAACCTTCTTAATGGCATAAGCAGCTGAGCTAATTTTCCCTCAGAGATATGTAACGTGCGCACCCAACTGTAATTTAGAATCAAGTGTTATTCCTAGAAATAATGTAGATTGAGATGTTTCGAGTACATCATCATTAAGAGCTAGACTAGGACCAAGGTTTCTGACATTAGGCAGAGCAAACTTAATACATTTTGTTTCTTTGGCGTTCAGTACTAGATTGATTAAATTAAACCATTTAGGGCCGATTTTTCAATCCTCAGATAAAGAGATGAATAACTATTCCACTGATAAATTTATTGGGCTGTATAACAGTCCGTTAAACTTGTGTCAATTTTTCAATAGTCTTTTATTCCGTGGGCAACTATCTGACCGAACAACATCATCGTACCCGTTACTAACTTCAGAGAGGTGAAACAAATATATCAGAAAAGTGCATGTAAGAGCAGAACAGGAAATTAGAGCAGGACAGGAAACAGAAGCATTATTGCTTGTCCTGCTCTAACTGTCAAAATGATGGTTGTCATTATTTCGGGGTTCTGTTTGTATACAGGGCTGATTTGTAATTGCTCGTATTCCCTTCGGTGCTGATTGACTTGTTTTTGACCCCCTAAAAGAGTTGCCAAGATAAACATAACGTCCGGTACCAACTGGCTGAACATGCTCTTCGAGTCACGGGACAAGTGAGAATAAAACACTTAATATGCATTTAACTAACAAAAGACAGTCATTTACGCTGAGGATTCGAACCCAAGACCCTAAGTTTTGCTAGGTTGGTCTCCCTACTAGTAAATCACTGCTGATTGCAGAGCTTAAGAATACATAGAGGAAAAAATGTTCTGGCGAGTGAGTCATTCAGAAGCACTGTTTTTGAACAAAAGTGGCTATTACTCGAAATTTGCACCAATTGCCTAAGACTATTATACATTTTTGGATAGCAGGTAATACCAGGAAGTTATTACAACACTTTACATCATATGCCACATATTATTTTTTCAAATAATTGCATTTTTGTGGCGTAATTTTATTTTATTCGAACATTTTTTGCGTGTTTATTGGCTCTATTTTCATATTCCACGTTGAGCTAGTAGGTTTATTTTAATTTAAAAGATGGGCCATTTAATTGTCCATTAAATAAGACCCAATTTGCCACCAAGAATAGTCAAAATAATTTTTTACAAGATGTTTATAACAAAAACTTGGAATTTTCTCAAAAAGTCTTAAAAACCGTTTTATTCCAAAATGGTGCATTTTGGACCCCCATATGTAGGGGATAAAAATACTCCATTTTGGCCCTAGAATCACCTCCCGAAGGGAATACGAGCAATTACAAATCACCCTGTATATAATTATGTTTGGACTGGTATTTTCGCGGAATTTGTGAGTGTTGTGTTGTTCGTTTTCAATCAAATTATATTATAATAACAATGCCAGCGTACCTCAAATTTGAATGCGAGATTAAAGACATTCAACTACTAGTAAGTTTAATAGAAAAATACAAGTATATTATAGAAATCAAAACGACTGATGTGGTAACTAAACAGGACAAGGAATGTGCGTGGAACGATAGAAAGTGTTTCTAATTCATGTGGTGTGTCTACAAATAACCGTTAGTGCCAAAAATTAAGGCTTAAGGCGCTGTCCTAAGCGACTGTTTTGGTAAATGAGGGGGTGAAGCAGGGGAGGTGAAGGGAGCTTAGCCACATGAGTAGATAAACGGCTTAGCTCCGTCTACTGCGGGGGGCCCCCCGCATTCTCGTCGCGTGCGGCCGTATTCTGGCGACATCCGTATTCCAATATTTCAAAATCGCAAGCAAAACGTTTTAGCATATTGAATTGAGATACTGATATTAAAATTTATATTACATACATCAATCTGTTTGTACAATATAGGCATAGCGCAATTTTTGTTCTCAGTGCAGCCATGAGCAAAACTGGTTTACATTAGACGTTATAGGTATTAAATGTTGACGAAAGTAGGTAAATACCTACGTGCCGTAAGATGATAAAAATAATTAAGTCAGTTCCATGTATGGAGAGGCCATTATTATGTTTGTTTTGTTTTTGTATAAAAATAGTGAAGCAGTTCATAGAATACCTACATCTAATTCCATTCCTGCCAGTTTTCAAATCTGTTTTGCAATAAATTGGCTGTAACAAACGGGCAGACAGACAGACAGACATTGCGAACCTGTAAGGGTTCCGTTTTTACAATTTTTGGCTACGGTACCCTAAAAAACACAATACTGCTCTACTAAGCGCAAAAGCCGTATCTCAACTAAAGCGAGTTACGAGATAATTGAAGTTTAGTACAAGTTGATTTCTTTTATTTATTTATGGATGTTTATTGTTATTATAGGTATAATTATTATGGCAAAGGTTTCGAAATACGTCGCCGTTTTTAGGGGTTGTGAGTGATTGGAGAGGGAGCAGGGGAGGTCTTGAAACCCCCCTCACCATTTTCACTTGCCGGAAATACTTGGTTTCCTCTGAAAAAAAATATCTCCAAACATCGGTGTGTATGGCACTGCCAACTTCCACATTCATCACACTAGTTTAATAAACTAAGGTTGTCGGAGCCCTGCGAAGGGCTTCTATTTTCGGATTAAGGGTCAAAACAGAACCTAACATAACCTATTTATTTACTTATTACAGTCGCACCTAACCCAAGGCACTCGAAAGCAATGACGCACAAGTTTGACATTAGCTGTCAATATGATCATTCCAAGATGGCAGTTTTGCGTTTCGTTTCACGTTTTTCACATAAAACCTAAAAATTACATTTGCAAAACTGTATTAAAGTATAAAAACTATGTTCCGTTTTGCATAATTGCCGAAGTATTTATAAAATTTTGGAAATTGTTTAAAAATATTTAGACGCAACTCCGGCAGCCAAAATTACTTTTAGGGGATTAAAACGCCCCCTACACTACCAATACCCTCAAATTCAGGCGACTCGTTTCGAAACCCAACCCATTATTATTTTTCAAAATAGATGAAACATCAAAATTATATTATGTGGATATACTTTATTCATGAGATACTGCTATGTCGCTTAGAAAATTATAGAATTAGAATTTGAGTTACTGCTTTTTCGTTAGCTCTCGTCATACATGTTTGTATGGAAAAATATTAAAAATTTCTTTCGCTTCAAATATGTGTTGTTTCAAAGAAAATAAATATTAAAATATATTTATTTATATTCATTTATAATTTATTAACGAAATACAGAGTTTACAGCTCATCAAAAGTTAGCTGTCTGCTACAACCCGGCAGGTTTTCTTTATTCTCATCGAATGTTAAAGGCAGTGTGTGAGGTGATAAGGCTTCAATACTTATTATTTGCTGTTGTTCACGAGGCACAGTTTCATTTACTTTCCTTTTACGGCTTGGTATTGTAGAAATTTCAAGCACTGATGAAACATTTTCCTCTCCGTGATCTCGCAATGCCATCCCTTGAGCTTTACGAGAATCAACAATTTCAGGCAACTGCCAATTCATATAAAACGCCACAAGCTTCTCCCAGAAAACATCATCTCTTTCTATAATTTCTATTTTTAGTGGTAGGTATACTTTCGCCACTCCACACAGCAAATAAACACTTTTGTTTGCGTGTAACGTGGCGTAGCCCCTGAATTTGGTAATAACAATTACAATATTTGTTTAGACTAGTCAGTTCACTTTTTTATCATGTTTCCATATTTGTATTTTATTTGCTCTTATACTACTCTCCAGGCCATTCTTATAGGCAACTTTAGAACATTAAATTTCCACAATCGTGTTTGGACCTATTAATCCATCTGGCGTGGCACCAATAATCGAATAATCCACAAGGCTCGATTGTTACATTTTCTTGCTTCGCCAGTTGTTGCAAAGCCAGTTGTTAATTTTAGATTCCATGCGCAACTGATTTTACATTGCAAATATTTTATTTGTACAAAATATTTTTTACTAAGTTGGCTTTACTGCTGTTATCTCTTCTTTTTAATACTATACAAAAATTTCAATCTGTCAACATATTCTTACGCAATTCGAACCAGTCACTGCTATCCCTCCTGTAATTTTTGCTTATCACTACGGAATTTGAGTCAAATTTGTTAAACAAATTGTTTGGCATTTCTTGGCTAGCTCTTGAACAGATCGTGTTAGGAATGACTGAAGTCAAATGTGTGTAAGACGTTGCAGAACTGTTATCTTTAACTTCACTGTAATTACAATAATGATAATTAGTTACGTACTTTATTATTAAAAAAATACTATATCTTGTGTTATAGCAAACGGAGAAGTTACCTTCTTACTTATAAATGATTGATTTTAGAAATTAAAAAGATATTAGATGTACTGAGACGTACCTAATAGTTTATGAATAATCAAAGTTTTACCCGATGTACCTAAATGTGTTCAAAACACAATAATACAACATTCGTTACCGCTTGTGTGCGGATTGCGGAGCGCCATATTAGCGCTGTCATCATTATTGTTCGCCGTGGCAGCATCTTAGCGCTCCAGGCGCTCAGACAAGCTAATGAATTTGAATAATAGGTACATAAAATGATTCGATTTTATGTTATTACTGTTTCAAAAATTGAAAACTGGCAGCTATGTATTGTGAGAATAATTTATGTAATTATATTATGCATATCGATAATATATAAGTAACATAGTTAGTCATAAAAGACTTATGAAAATAATTTGTGTAAAAATGTTACATATTTCATAATCACTTGGCCATGGATGAATTTCTATTTTATTACGACGCTTTCTTGTACAAATCCTTCGTAGAACTTCATTTCTCTAATTGTCCATATTTTATTCTTCTAATTATATATTTTTAAGCACAGAAACAATAACACATTAAACGCAACAAGAGTATAAACTTAGGTCCTAATTATATGTGCCCATAGTTACATGAAAAGCCTATTTGATTCAAAGTATTCAGTCTATAACATAAAACATGAAAGTACGAACTCAAATCGGCGTATTATAATAACAAACAGGTTTACGTAAAATTTCGTGCAGTGGAGACGCAAGCGACATGACCTATCTCTCACAGGGCTCATAGCCGAATGATGATGTCTGGGCGGGGCGTAAACTAGCAACTGACACTCAGTACACCGCTTATGCTAATAAGGTTTAAATTGCTGAAGCGTTTGATATTGATGGGATCTACCGAGCGTCAAAATCATAGACGTTTGGCAGATTTTATTTAATTTTACAAAATATACCCGTATAATATGAAAATAAATAGGGTAATTCTTAAGTTCATTAGATTTCCTACCATATTATAAAAAAAAATATGACAGCTTACGATCAAAATATTGCAAACAGTGAGACGAAAGATTATTTTCTGCCTCGATTTTGTGATTTTTTTACCGTGATTCTATTTTACGTACATGAAAAATTCTTTCAAAAGTCTTTTGTTCAGACTTTTGACTTTAAGCTCTAATTTTTGCTAGTTTGTAATATGTACCGTTATGGTTAGATGCGCGACGAAAAATTAGGTGTTTCACGGCTTCTGAGGTATAACAGCGCCTTAAATAAGAGAGTCTAAGAAATCGTAAGGTATTTAAGTTGTAATTCGTTTTTGAAAATATAAGTATGTATTTTATGCCATAAATGTGTGTATAAGGTATAATAAATATTTGAAATATTTCACTATTTCATAATATCAGCTCTCCATTGAATCCAATATAGGTATTAAAATGATCGCCCCGCGGCCTTACAACTCTTTATCACCTTCTAGATCGATTAATATACCTATTCGTATATAATAGCCTCCTCTTCGATTGTAGCGTCGTCAAAAATATGAAAAATGACCATATTTTCCATAATTATTTCGTAATATATACCACGCAGAAAATCCAACCAAATGTATCTCAACGTCAACATATCAGTCAAATAAGCGGTTATCTGACCGAGGATCGGGCAGTTAAATTTATTCCTTAGTTTGGTGATTTATTCGGCGAATAAACCCTATCTGACCATTGAAAAACGCAATATTACGCTATCCTTAGAATAAATACTATCTGGTAGTTTATCCGAGGATTGAAAAATCGGGCCTTAGTTACTTGAATGAGCGCACTGTTTATTTCGTTAAAACGTTCCTTATTTCTATCTACTATGAATATCGAAGAAGTATCGTCAGCAAACAGTACAGCGTCACAAATGTTTTTTCAAGTAAAATGGTAAATCGTTCATGTAAACAAGAAACAGAATAGGCCCGAGGATGCTGCCTTGTGGCACTCCTAAATCAACAGGTAAACCTAGATTTTGAGCCGTTTATTTCAACACATTGGATTCTGTCACTTAAGTAAGTATAACTTAATGACTTCCAATGCTTTAGTCTGTACGTCGTAATGTCTAAGTTTGCATAAGAGCTTTTCATGGCAGACACAATCGAATGCTTTCGAAGGGTCGCAAAACACACCAATAGCATTTTGGGTATCCTCCCATGCACTGATTACTAGTAGATTCACGTGACCCTGGCACTAAGGTAGGTTAAGGGCATTGGCGAAGTGAACTTAATTGAGACGTTGCCCATAGTTCTGAGGATGCCTCGTGCAGAGGCGAAACACGTGTCGAAGAATAGTCAGCGCATACAGCGGGATACTGCAAGTCAGGTATCTTCCTGGAACCCATATATTCCTATATCCCTTATCCTTTTAGAGGAGTTCGGTATTGTCAACCTTTTTGTATTGCAATAGTTGGGGTGGTCAATCCGAGGGTGCGTGGTGGGTTCCTCTTTTCTTCCATTAGAAGTGAACTTGACGGGACTTTGAGATGAACTCGATTTTGATTGGCGGAGAGAAACCCACTAACAGCCCGTTCACGAACAGCAGCAGCAAGCGGCAGCGGCAGCAATATCGATGTATATGGCTCGTTCTACTCTGATGCGATCATGCGACGTCGACCGCGGCGACGAAGAGCGTCGCTTCCGCCATCGCTCGCTGCTGTTGTTCGTAAGGATTTCCACCACGACGTCAAAACAAAAAACGTACCTATCGATTGCTGCCTGAGAACAGTCTCCAACACAATGCTAATAAAGTACATTATTCAAAACGTATGTACCTAAACCATTCCGCATTTAAGATCCACTGTCTTATCAAACACCTCTGAGAACAACTATTGTCATTGCACAATTGTTTTGCAATTCACAAGGTATAACAATATTTTGATTAGTAACTCACATTCCCACAGTGAATAATAAACTACATAATACAATCAATAACAGGGTATTGTTAATGTCAACTGATCGCTTGAAGATCACATACAAGTCGTGCCCTTACAGTCAAGAGGTATTTGGAAGCAGTGTGTCTGGAGTGATCCGAAGATGAAGACCTTAGCAATCTTGCTGATCAGGTAAAGTATTTTTCCCGTTTTTATTGTTGTCTAACAAATTAACTCCATGCCGACTATTCCCTTAAATAGTCATTGAACTCATGGAAGCCCATAGTAAAGGTCATCATATCAATATTAGTGGAATGATTTTCGTCTTTTAAAAGACAGTTGATGCCCTGGAAGTGAGTCCTGGATCGCGGGGACCTCTACAATAATTCAATCAACATGTGAGTAGCACACAGTTTATAGGTAGTAGAGCCTTGCTAATTTCAGCATGACTTGGCCGGCTCGACCGGGGAAGTACTACCCTCTCACAGAAAATCGACGTAAAGTAACAGTACCTAAACTATTCCCTATTCCTTCTCCCTCATCCCACTCCTCATCCTATCCCTTTTTCCAACCCCAAGGGGCGGCAACGCACTTGTGACTCCTGTGGTGTTGCTTGTGTCCATGGGCGGCGGTAATTGCTTACCATCAGGCGATCCGTCTGCTCGTTTGCCGCCTATTACCACAAAAAAAACACACACACACACAAAGTGTTGTCTCGTACAGAGTTTCTATGTTCCTTTCAGTCTACAAAATTTTAATATCTAAGAACATTTTTAATTTTATAGCCGTGTGGTTGGCGGCATAGAATACAAGTGTCACCACCCCCTATCTGCCCTTGGGTGTCGTAAGAGGCGACTAAGGAATAACACGATGCAAATACCATATTTGCGTAGAGACGGAAAACTCGACTTCAAACTCTATAGGTACGACTGCCTCGTTGGTCTCGCGGCATAAATGTGCGCGTGGGATCGGGAGGTCGCGCGTTCGATTCCTGGGTCGGGCAGTGTTATTGGGTTTTTCTGTCACGAAATTCTCAGTAGCAGCACGGAGTCTGGAAATGTGCCCGGTACGACAATAGGCTCGCCCCCTATTACGTGGGACTAAAGTATATCTGGCGAAAAGTGGGTGTAGAAATACACCTCTGCCTACCACTTCGGGGTTATAGGCGTGAGACTATGACTATGTATGTATGTTTATAATTTAATTGTATAGGTAGGTACTTGACAATATAATATTTACTTATTAACTAGTAAACCTTAAAAGAAGCGATGTGTTACAGCATCCTCGCCGAGTTAGCTAGTGGTTTACTCGCCAGTAGGAAGATTCGAAAATTCCCTCCAGATTTTTGGTTCGGTGCGTCCACAGCTGCTTATCAAATAGAAGGAGCCTGGCAAGAAGATGGTGAGTATATATTAAATAAATTTTAGTCCTAAGTAACAGTACAAGACCGTTGAAAGTGTACTAATTATATTAAGATAAGCGGTCTGTGTTCAACAGTGGACATGGTTAGGGTAGTAATAGATACAAAAATTGACTTTGTTTTTAACATATAGGTAAGTGGCAGAAACTTTCCCTTTAATGAGGTGAACGTTTCGGGAATCTATGGGCATAATATAGGACACTTATAACGCCGCCAGTATGAATTTTGCATTACTACAATGAATTTGCAAAATAAAATAATAACGTTATGCTCTAAATTAGTCTAAATTAATTATTTCTCTGCGTATAATACCATATTTTGATTTGGTAAGGTTCTTCTGTTAGAGATCGTTTGCAGGCTGTTCAATGAAATACGCAATCTGACGTTCTTTGCCGTTCTTTACAGGTAAAACAGCGTCAATTTGGGATGTGATAGCACACCAAGAGCCTTCGCTAATTAAAGACGAAAGCAATGCAGACGTCTCAGCTGACTCCTACCATCTTTACAAACGAGATGTAGAAATCGCCAAAGAACTTGGTCTAGACTTCTACAAATTTTCCATTTCCTGGCCAAGGATCTTACCCAACGGATTTGGAGATAAAGTAAACGAAATCGGCATAGAATACTACAGCCATCTTATAGACGATTTGTTGGCTAATAACATTAATCCAATGGTCACAATGTATCATTGGGATCTGCCGGTAAACCTTCAGAAATTGGGAGGTTGGACTAATTCACTGATTGTAACTTGGTTTGAAGACTACGCTAGAGTGTTGTTCGACAAATTTGGAGAGAAAGTGAAATACTGGATCACGATTAGTGAACCAAAAGAAATATGCATCGAAGGATACGGCTCGAATGGAAAAGCTCCAATGTTGAATATGTCGGGGATAGCGGAATATCTTTGCGTTAAGAATTTACTTTTAGCCCATGCGAAAGTGTACCATATGTATGATGAGATTTACAGGAAGACGCAAGGAGGTATGGTGGGGATCTCCATCGGTTTCTACTGGTACGAACCACAGTCCGACACGATTGATGACCATCAGGCTGCTTTAGATGCTAAAATGTTTAATGTAAGTAACTATATTTGTCATGTCGTTATAAAACTATCTATAAAATTTCAAAACTATCGTCGGCGTCGGTGAAAATTGGCTAGTCTGCTAAGAGCCTGTTCTCACTAGAGGGCTGGTTGTTTACCTACTCGGTCAGTCAAAAGAGACAAAAATGCCAATGATAATACAATTTACATGACTCTGCACACGTAGAGGGATCCGATAAAATCGGATTAGTACCTAAATAAAATAACTTTTATGGGCCTTTAGTTGTGTCTGAGCCTGTTAATAAATTAACATTTATGATTTCAGTGGGGCCAATACGCGCATCCAATATTTACAAAAAGTGGCGATTTTCCTGTTGAATTGAAAAAGAACGTTGCCTTAAAAAGTGCCGAGCAAGGGTTCCCCCGATCACGTTTACCAGAACTGAGTGGTGTCGAAGTGGCTATGATAAGAGGCTCGGCAGACTTCTTAGGAGTTAGCACGTTCTCAACAAGAATGGCGTACAGAGATGCGTCTGTAGATGGAATGTATCCAGTGCCTTCATTCTTGGACGATATGGGGTCTGTGCTGATCAAGGATCCGAATTGGACTCAGTCAGCATCTGGTTTAGTGCAGGTATGTAATGACTTATTTGAAACGTATATTTGATGTGATACACGCGAATTACAGTGGTGGGTATACACTTCAGAATATCGACGTCAAGTAACAGTAGTTATCCATATTCTTTACTGTTGCGTTTCGTTCGGCGTGTAAGAGTGCTGGAGACTTCATCCACTTGTCCTTGTCTTTTCCTATCTAGGTCAGCAAAGCACTTGTGACTCCTCGATATTGTAGGCCTGTATCCATGGAAGGCGGTAATCGCTTACATCGTAATAGGTGATCATCCGTTTGTCCCAAACGAAGAGAATGATCTCCCATAACATTCGCATAAAATGCAAAACACCGTCAAACATATAGCCAGTCTGGAATGCATCCCTGTGTCCCTAAAAATGTCAGACTGGGTTATTTTACAAATTCATATTTCGCCAACTAACATTTATGATAAAATTGATACGAAGCTCTCGATGCGTGATAGACTCCTACTCCTACGTACTAAAGATTTGAATAAAATAAGCAATAAAGCACTATGAATAATTATTACAGGAGGTACCATGGGGATTCCACAAACTTCTACTAGAAATAAAGACAATGTACGAGAATCCACCAGTATACATAACAGCTAATGGCTGGCCCACGACGGGCGGTCTTCTAGACGAGGGCAGAATAAGCTACATGAGGACGTATCTCAACGCGCTTCTCGACGCCATTGAAGAGGGCTGCGACGTTAAGAGCTACAGTGTGTGGTCGCTTATTGACAGTTTCGAATGGAAGAAGGGATATACGTAAGTGAACTTAATTTTGCAGAGAGGCAGGGAATCGTGCTTTCTTTGGCAGTTGAATATGTCGCGCATCAAATTATTTTTACAGTTGCGGTCTAACGCTTTCTATTACTTTTCTGAGTAACAGCAAAATTGTGCCGGTATGAAGGATATTCTATCCTATTACAAGTTTTGTTAATTAAACTAATAGCAATGAATACAGATTTACATAGAAGCGCAGTTCTTAAGGATTGCGGGTGCCGACTTCAAGTGGGGACTGTTTCCAGTTTAGTTCGTAGTTGGCGCCGTTGGCGGCGCTGGCGTCGTTCTCCGTCTCTCTTGCTCTCGTCGTTAAGATACACAGGAGGAACGTTCGTCTCTCTTGCTCTCGTAGAGACAGCTGTCACAGCGCGACTGCCACGCCGCCAAGCGGCAATTTGGGTCAAAGAAAGTTTGTCTTCAGAGCGCCCATAGGAAATGCGCCTCTATGTAAATATCTGAGCTCTTTGCTAATAGTGTAGAATAATATCTTAGAAAAATTAAAAACAGCAACTAAGTATACTCAATGGAAATCATTAAAATGTTAGTGTTTTACAGTCTATCAATCAAGACCTGAGGTGTAATTCCCAGTCTTGATTGACTGTTGTCGATACATCATTTGTTTATTTTTGCTTTCAGAGAGAAATTTGGATTGTACGAAGTGGATTTCTTATCATCGGACAAGAATAGAACTCCTAGAAAATCAGCATTCATTTATAAAGAAATTATCAGATCAAAGACCTTGGATCCTGACTTTGAACCGGAAAAGTTTTTAATTGAAGCACCAGAGAGTCAGGAAAAAATAAGTACTCGTGATACGTCCGCGGATGTACAAGTTTAGAAATTAAAAGTCTAAACAAAATGCGTGTTATTAATTAAACCCGTACCAGAGGCCATATTTTTCCTTTACTGTTTTTGTTCATAACAGTATCTAGACAACCAATAGCAGTTCCTAAGGTAGATTTAGGTAGAATCCATCATTATAATCTTCTATTAAAATAAATAAACGCTGCTTATTTACCAAGCTCATCTGAGCAATATGTGTAAAATCTATTAACTCTTCTACTAGTACTGGCATAGCATGCAAATGGTACTTATGTAACTCCTCCGAAATTCTTTGATTATCAGCTTGATGGACTTAACTCGTTACCCACAGGCGTATTTCGTTACCAAAACATTACTATTCAAAATGTTGAAGGAATGGATTCAAATCTCAAGGAAGCAGTTGAAGACCGAAGCAGTGACTCAGTGATTACGAATATCATAACTTGGGTCGATGATTATAAGATTAGCTTCTTGGGCCAATAATACCTATAATAATAACAGAAAAGTAAAATAGTAACTTGACTATAGTACTAAAAAATATAACTGTAACTTACTAACACGGTACGTCACTAGTGCGGTGTGCCGTGTCAAATTTGTTTTGTTTATATGTCACGTCGGGAGAAGTTTCTCTGAATATAATACGAATATGTGTGATATAAACGATAATCCAATAAAACTAACTGTTAAATGGAATGGCAAGGAGTACGAGTTACCGGAGTTATCACCGTCGGATTCCGTGGCCATGCTCAAAATCGCCATAGAAAATGCCACAGGCGTTCGACCGGAGAGGCAAAAGCTGCTCAATGTTAAGATTCAGGGTAATTATTATGCGTTCTCAGTCATCTAACAAGTTTATAACGATGTAAAGACCATTTTACACGCGATAAGTTAAAAATATTTGTATATTTACTGATTAAAAATGGGGGTCTAAATTTTAGTATACAAAGTGGTGCTGCATTGAAATTCTTTATGTAACCATGTCCTGCACACACGTAATACATCAATATTCTCAGAAATGCAGACGGCGTCCTACATTTGGCTGACCATTTATAAAGTAACTGTAACATAGTAGGGACAGTAATATTAGACAACCCTTATACTTTATGTTAATATCACATATAGTTCTTATCCATTTCCAAATCCATAAATTAGCTCCTTATTCTATATAATAAGGCATTTTTTTCCTTTATTAAGAACAATATTAAAATGTGCTCTATGGCTTTCATTTTATATGGTTACTATTTAAAACAAGACATTCTCGAATTTAGAGAAAGTTTTATTCATAAGAGGACAGCTTTTAAGGATGATGAAATAAGCGTCTTTGTTACACAGGTTCACTTAAACAGGCAATAAATATAAAACAAGACATCCTTAGGCTCTTTACTTTCTTACATACAATACTTACTAAATATTTTTTATTTCTATGTAGTTTGAATACCGTAAGCAGATTTAAGAAACCTTCATTTGTATATTTACCTACTATCTTTTTCATAATAATCAATTCATTATAATTCATATCAAATTTAATAATCAGGACTGTATACCAGGGAACATAATTATGTACATACACATTTGCATGAAGCCAATACAGACTGGTGGGTTCCAGTAGTGTAAATAAAGAGTGCCAAGATTGCCAGAAAGCATGCTTCACGGCTCACAAATGCCGAAAATACCTTCACCCCACAGCTTCATAAAATATTTTTTCATGGGGCTTTCTGCTAACTTAACGTAAACAAACAAGAAATTAATCAAGCATGCATGTAACTCTTGTAAACTCTTGTACTCAGAAAAATTGTAAAAAGTAAATAAATAGAATGAAAGGGATTTTGCATACTTGCCTTTTTTTATAGTAGTAGCGTAGTGGAGATACCAACAGACTGCCATGCAGAGGGTATCGGGTTCGAATCCATGGTGCGCACCAATAACTTTTTGGAGTTCAGTGCGTATTGAATTGTTAATTATCGCTTGTCCCGTGCCTTGGAGAGCATGTTAAGCCGTCCGTCCCGGTTGTCATGAAGATCTTTGACAATCGTTACAGGGCGTCAGAACCTTCTAATAAACTGACACTAGTCTAAACCATGGAATATTGCTATCCCTTCGGGTTGCGGAAGTCAGACAGGCAATTGGAAAAGCTAACATTCAGCCAAATCCGGTTAGCTTAGTAAGCGGACCCCAGATTGAAACTGGGATAACTCTAAGAGGATGATGATGGGTTCCAGGAAGATACCTGACATGCTGTATCTCGCTGTATGGGCCCACTATGCCTTTACACAATGTTTCGCCTCTGCACAAGGCTTCCTCAGGAGCAATGGGCAACAACTGAGCTCAGGTGTAACCCATCACTTCTGAAGATGCTTCTTTCTTACCATTAGTATACGTAGTATTTACAAAGTTGACATAGCAGTAAAGATCCCATGCGTATTTTAACTCGTTGACCATCTATGCACTGGTCAGTGCAAGATATGATATATTTTTATTGGATTTGTTATTGCATCATTCAAGAGATTCAATCTAAATGAAATTGATATTTAGAAAATTTTATATTTGTATTAAAACAAACCTGCACAGCAAAGCTGCCTCACTGTGACTACAAACATTCAATTAAAAGACTACGATTTCCGTCAGCTTAAATTGTGAATGGGTAAATTAGTCATACCATTATGCTCGCTGTTTCAAAAGTTTGTGCCTCACATTCTGTGACCCAGAAATGTGGCCAGTCATACCTATACTCACTAGGTAGTAGAGCCTTGCTGATTTCAGCACGAATGGGCCGGCTCGACCAGGTAAGTACTACCCTCTCACAGAAAATCGACGTAAAGTAACAGTATCCAAACTGTTGCGTTTCGTTTGGTGAGTGAGAGTGCCGGAGGCCCATTCCTTATTCCTTCTCCCTCATCCCATTCCTCCTCCTATCCCTTTTCCCAATCCCAAGGTGCGGCAACGCACTTGTGACTCCTGTGGTGTTGCTCGTGTCCATGGGCGGCGGTAATTGCTTACCATCAGGCGATCCGTCTGCTCGTTTGCCGCCTAATTTTACATTAAAAACAAATAAAAATACTAAGACTAGTAGTAAGTTTGTAAAGTGCAATTCATTTCATTCCATCATATTTTATATAATACAGCCTTTTGTAGTCCATTGCTGGAAATGTGCCTAACCTAATTGGCGTCTCAATAGCATTGTAATTCCATTAGAGAGGTAGCCTACTATTCCACACTAGCCAAACAGGTTAGTATAGGGTGTCAAGTCAAGATTTCTGTCTCTTGAAATTAATTTCATTGCGAGAACTGTACTTTAAATACCAACAGAACAATAAAATAAAACTAACTGGTGACGGATTAAGAATACGGAATGTCATCACCCCATATCATCCCATGGGTGTCGTAAGAGCCGACAGAGAGAGCATATTATGCAGATAACAGCACTGTAAGAGAAGGAAAACTTGATACAAACCCTATACCAACACGTTTGGCCAGCGTGGTATAGTAGGCCAATTCCTCCTTTCAAAGGAGAGGCCTAGTCCAGCAGAGGACTGTTAAAGGCTGATGATAATAATTAAAAAAAATAGTTTTTCGTGGATCAACTTGCCATTAGGAGTTTTCAGATCACCCTAATACCTTTGACATGACTAAAACATTATTGTGCTGAGACAAAAACACTGTAGTACTTCAATGTGACATGCGGTCACCCATCCAAGTGGCGAACCGTGCAAGCCAAGTTATGGGCTGCAAAAAAAGAAGAATAGAATTAACCACTTAAATATTAAAATATCATTTACACATTCCAGGCAAAGTTGCATCAGACAACTACACGTTATCAGAGCTGCAGCTCAAGCCAAACCTGAAGATAATGATGATGGGTTCCCTTGAAGAGGCCATTGCTGGGGCACAGACCAAACCTGACGTGGGAGACGAGGTGGTCAACGATCTGGATATTGAAGAGGAGGAGGTTGATGTTGAGAATCAAGAGGTAAGAGGAATATGAAAGAGAAATTTGTTAAATGAGGAAGTTAGTAAAGCAGTCATATTCTGGTGGAGATACCAATGTAAATGTACATTTATTAAGTAATTAAGTTAAAAAAAAATGATGTTCATAAGCGTCACTTTGTGACCTAGATGAATAAATTACTGACATGCAGAGAGTATATGGTACGAGTCCACGGAAGGCATCACTGACTGTTCGAAGTTCGTGTAGTGATTAAACGGTTAATTATCGCTTGCCCCGTGCCTCATAGAACACGTTAAACCGTAGGTAACAGCTGTCATTAGCAGTTGTTACAGGGATTCAGTACCCTCAAATATACTGATACTGATCTAAATCTTCGAATGTCGCTAACCCATTGTGTTGCGAAGATCTGACAGCAGTGGCTCTGTTTAATAATTATAACTTGTTTAATGGAGAAGAGATATATCGTGAGGAAACCAGAGAGTTCTGCTTGCTCTCGAAAGACAGTGAAGTCCGCTAACCCGCACTTGGCCAGCGTGAAAAGAGGCCAGTGTCCAGTATTGAGACACTATACAGGATGTCACAAGACCCATCACCAAGCCAAAGTCTACTCTGACAAGTCATACTAGATGACAAGTCATACTAACCAAAAATAATACCTGGGAAACGATTTTTTTTTTAAGTTTTCACATTTTTTAAATCGCAATAAAAAGCGCGCGCGTGCAATACTTAAAATACCTACTTATCTATGGGGTCATAGGGCATATAAATAACATATTGGCGGGGTAAATGCATCGATGTTGTACTTAATTAGAAAAATTCCATACTAACTTTGAGCCTCAATATCTTCTGAACCAGTAATTTCCCAGGTATGGTGCCGAATTAAAAAACGTTCATAGTGATTGGTACAACATGGGATTTCAGTATTCGTTAAGGATCTTTTTACATCCTGTATATACGGGGCTAGCGGACCCCGGGCTCCTAGGCGTGGATTTTGGACCGCAACCGAAACGCTAGGATGATGATGATATTCAGAGTTGATGCTGATGATAGAAATTGTAATGCCACAGCTCTTCACTCTTCAGCGTCTAAGCACCTAGAATTTCAACGATTTCTAAGAATGTATTATTTATTTTACAGATATATCTAGCGAAAATAAACAAACGCGTGCGAGATTACAAGATCAATGTTCTGAACGAGCCCCGCGAAGGCAAGAAACTGTTGGTTCTCGACATAGACTATACGCTGTTCGACCACAGATCTGTCGCAGAAACTGGTAAGGTTCATTTAATAGCCATTGAGATGGTATGATTTGTATGAGGGATTTGGTTTTTTTTATGGAATAGGGGCAAACGAGCAGACGGATCGCCTGATGTTAAGTGATTACCGCCGCCCATGGACACCCGCAACACCAGAGGAGTCACAAGTGCGTTGCCGGCCTTTTAAAAAGGAATACGCTCTTTTCTTGAAGGTTTGAAGGTCGTATTGTTTCGGAAAAACCGCAGGTGACAGATCATTCCACAGTTTAGAGGTGCGAGGCAGAAAGTTTCTAGAGAAACGCACCGTTGTGGATTGCCAAGCATCTAAATGATGGGGATGGAAATGCTGTCGCGTAGAACGATGGCGGAAAGAGGCGGCAGGGATTAATCCGAACAATTCCTCGGAGCACTCCCCATAGTAGAAGCGATAAAAGATGCATAGCGAGGCTACATCTCTACGCAGCGCCAAGGGGTCTAACCGATTGCAAATATCTTGGCAGTCGACAATTCGAGCGGCTCTCCGTTGGATGCGGTCCAGAGGGAGAAGCTGGTACTGGGGTGCCCCTGCCCAAAGATGAGAACAGTATTCCATATGCGGCCGGACCGGCCGGTTGCTGAAATGTGTGCCTTATTAGGACAGGTGTAAGGTTGCTTAGTGAATAACTGCAATATTTGCGTATATTGTAGAGCATGAATAAGTATCCATGGGTGTATAGGACCTATATAGATCATTATCTAAAGATATATGTTTTATATATTTGCATTATGATAAAAGTTTTATGATTAAAGTTGTAGAGAATTTAATTTGTAACAAAAATCTCGTTCATATATTCTTTGTGCGGCCAATAGTTTACCAGATAATCAAGAAAAACTATCTTCATCTGCAGTCTTTCCAAGATGGCGGCCGAGGTACAAGAGGTACGTCCCCATAAATTTGAATCAAGCTTTACATAGCCCTTCCCACACATCTTTAAAATAAAATTGCATCGTCTGATAAATGCAACCCCAAATGTAACCTTTCAGTGGACTATAAATACTTTTGTCATCGTATGTACTCAAGACAGAGATAGTAAAACGAATACTAAGGTGTGACAGAGACACATTATATCGCACCAAAAACTTCAAAAGTAAAAAAGAGATGTCCAATGTACGTATCTGACGCTCAATTTAATCGATTTTTATTGATATCGATTAAAATTAATTAGAAAAAATATACGTGTATTCAATTCCATATAAAGATTGAAAATGTGTTCCAACTCTTTTCATTTATGTCATTGTTAAAAACCGAGAAAAAATAATTTTATTAGATTTGTTTCTTTACTAAAAACAAAGTCTCACTATATTGATAAATCTATTTCATTTTATATCTTATAGTACTTTTATTATTATGACAAAAATAAATGAATTCAAAATCAATTATAAAACTAATCGATTTAAATTTTTGATTGAATAAACTATCAATTTGTATTTACATAACGTGCATCACTGGCCTAGACTACCGCCCCGCGCACCCCGCTTCATACCCCGCGTTGTTCCTAAAAAGGATTACTGCGCCGCCTTCTGCGCGAACTTCAGACTCGCCATCGTCAAACGGCCGTACTGTACTATTAAAAACCGGCCAAGTGCGTGTCGGGCCACGCGCAATGTAGGGTTCCGTAGTTGCCCATAATGACTTGCTGCAAAGGGTATTAATGTACAACAAATCCGACTGCTTATTTTGCTGAAAAAATAATTTTAATAACACTATTATAAGAACCTAAGTTTTGTTTAGAAAAATACTAGGTATGTATCCAGTTATGTATTGTAAACATAAAATGTGGTTTCCAAGATATACTACTACTATACATACGTAGTACCGTAGACATTACATACCAAAGTACGTATATCTTTAAGATTAAGCCAGCGCGCCCAATGTAAACTCACAGAAATAGGTATTTATAAGTTAACCGACGATTACTCATAAACTAGTGATGTCTACTTAGCCGTGATAGTTTTCCTTTTAAATTCGTTATATGTACTACATTTGTGATTTTTTTCACCTCTTCCAAATTAATAGTTTAGCCGGCAGAGAGGGGGGACACTTGAGTCTAACAATTTTTTTCACTTCAAAGCTTGATATTTGACAAACCAATCACTTGATCGAAAAATGATTTGAGCAAACTAATAATATTTTTTTAAGCCTATCCAATGATACCCCACATGATAGGGTACTCAACCAAAAAAAATTCAATCCCACTATATATGTATGTAGGGGAGATACCCTTAAAAAAATATTTTCCTAAATTTTATTCTACAGTTTTGTTGCAATATCTTATGTCTATATTCATGTCAAATATCAGCTTCCTAGCACCAGGCGTCTTTGAGCTAGGCTGCGGACGGACAGACGGACGGACATGACGAAACTATAAGGGTTCCTTGTGGACTACGGAACCCTAAAAAATCATATTTCATACTTCACGCTATTTACCAGTAATTTCAAAAAAATACTTAAAATCATCGCTTATCGTTTTCCAGGCTACGAGCTAATGCGTCCATTCCTCCACGAATTCCTCACCTCCGCATACGAGGACTACGACATAGTGATCTGGTCAGCGACCGGGATGAAGTGGATCGAGGAGAAGATGCGACTGCTAGGAGTGTCGACTCATGCGCAGTACAAGGTCATGTTCTACCTCGACTATCTGGCCATGATCACCGTGCATACTGCCAAGTACGGCACTATTGACGTGAGTTGAACAGTGTTGCTGTTAAAAAAAGTTTTGAAAATGTTGCTTTTGAAACAACGACAACCTAGCCTACTAGACGGCAGACGTAAGGCGAACACTTTCTGACAACACGTTAGACTTATTCGTCTTACATAAGATCAGTCATAACACTAGTTATGAATTATAACGTACCGCAAATTTGAACCGGCCAATAAGAATACATTTTTGTAGCCCTTCGCCCCGCATACCTCACCGCTTTGACAGAATTGTTTGTTTATAGAAATGAGAACATTAGGTGTCTAGTAGGCTGGGTTGTCGTTGTTTTGAAATGAAAGTACAGTAAACGGCTTACACGTTGTAGGTTTTACTGGCGTTTATGATTAGAGATACATACGTGTTAGTGATAATATTTTGTTGGACCTTATGTCAAATATGTATCTTAGATCTGGAAATCCATGGATACATCGAATATTGACACCAAACGTTCATCATTATCAGCCTTTAACAGTCCACTGCTGAACTGGGCCGCTCCTTTGAAAGGAGGAATTGGCTTACTATACCACGCTGGCCAAACGGGTTGGTATAGGGTTTGTATCAAGTTTTCCTTCTCTTACAGTGCTGTTCTCTACATAATATGCTCCCTCTGTCGGCTCTTATGACACCCATGGGATGATATGGAGTAGTGACATTCCGTATTCTTAATCCGTCACCACACGGAAAGAAAAAAACAAACGTTAAAGATATTATACTCTAGATCATTCGATTTAACTGTTATATATTTAAAACCAATATAAGTATTGCGATAGAGTCCGTAAAACGTAACTTGATGCTTGCGTAAACCCAAGAAAATACTAAATTGTTGCTAGATTTAAAGGCACCCAATATTCGTCATCATTGTCCTAGCGTTGTCCCAGTTGTATACAAGACTTTTTGCTTTGGAGTCCGGGGTTCGCTTACTAGCAGATAACTCACAATGTGAAACAGTTGCAGCTCCTTACAAAGATAACATGTGTAAAACCATTATACTGGCAGTTAAAAAGAGTGGCCACAAGTTTTATTGCCCGTTCTTTCTCGTGGTTCTACCTATCGCTTTGCGAACGTGGCAGTAAATGTAAATGTAGAATCATCTAGTCATCATCAGCGCTTTATACTGTCACACTGCTGGCCATGGGCCTCTTATCACTATGAGAAGGGTAACGCCATACTTCACCACGCTGGCCAAGTGCGGGTTGGCAGACTTCACATGTCTTTCGAGAACATTATGGAGAACTCTCAGACATGCAAGTTTCCTCACGATGTTTTCCTTCACCGATTAGCAAGCGATAATTACCAATTTAATACGCACTTAACTCCGAAAAGTCGTTGGTGCGTGCCGTGGATTCGAACCCGAGACCCTCTGCGTAGCAGTCTGTCGGTCTCTCCACTCAACTATCGCTGCTTCCTGAATCATCTAGTAATTAACTTTAATTTTTGACGTTCATAAGCGTCACTTTGTGGCCTAAATGAATAAATGATTTTGACTTTGACTTTAGTCTAACCAGATTTTACAGAATAATAGCTTCATCACAATGGGCCGTCTGACCTCCGCAGCTAAAATAGACAGCAATAAGCCTCGGCTTTTGCCAGTGTCCACATATTCAAGTGTGCTGACGACCTATACCGACTGTAATATATCTTCTCGGTACCTGGGACCAACGGCATGGCAGTCTGGTGATATCTCCACTAGACTACCGCTGTCTCTCAAGTGTTGTGGGTTCGATCCTCACACAGATCAAAACTGTACGATCCACAAATTGTAATTATGAGACTGAATTTAATGTGTGTTTCTTTGTTGTATAATTCAATACAAAGTTCATGATACAGAATTTAGTCTTAGTAAAAAATATTTTTACAGATATCAATTTTGTAGCGCTCATAGCGAGACTGGGCTTGCCGTTCGTAACAGATCAGCCAAGTTAAGCAATGCATGCACAGGTCACCACTTGGATGGGTGACCGTGTGTGGCATTTTCATCTCAGCGGTACCGTGCACGTAAAGCTGTCGGTCCTGGTTCTTGTCTAAGGATAAGGATCGTTAGGCCATGTCGGAGGCCTTCGGGCGGTCTGAAAACTCCGACATCAGAGTTGGCCACACACTCGCACGAAAAACAAAACAAAACAAACAAACAGATATCAACATCAATAAGAGACCAACATTGATTTATATTCTAAACATATAATAAAAACATTCATTTCATTTCCAGGTCAAACCCCTAGGCGTGATATGGGGCAAGTACCCTCAATACAGCTCTAAAAACACAATTATGTTTGATGACATCAGAAGAAATTTCATCATGAACCCTAAAAGCGGTCTGAAGATCAGACCGTTCAGGCAAGCCCATTTAAACAGGGACAGGGATCGGGAATTACTACACCTTTCCACTTATCTGAAAGATATAGCCCAGTATTGTGACGATTTCGACACACTAAACCACAAAAAATGGGAGAAATACAAGCCTGACAAGAACAGGACTCAAACTGGTATTAAGAGGAAAGCGGAAGATAGCGCCCCGTCTACACCCAAAGAATGACGTTAAATCGACTTCAGGTTGGTTTGAAACCAACCTTAAGTTGGTTTGGAACCGACTTTAAGTTGGTTTAGAACCGACTTTAAGTTGGTTTAGAACCGACTCCGGGTTGGTTTAGAACCGACTTAAGTTGGTTTCGAAACCGACTTCAAGTTGGTTTGAGACCGACTTCAGGTTGGTTTAGAACCGACCTGCAAATCGCCTTAAAGCTTCAAAAGACTGTGGTCAAAAACTTAGACATTAAATTCATTAAAATCTAAGTCAAATACATTTAATGTAGCGTTCTCAATATTACAAAGGCGATTTGCTTTAGTTAGTAATTTCGTTGGTCATTTGAATTTAGAATTGATTTCGAACGTAATATGTGTTGCTATTTAAATAATTGTAAGTATGTTTATTATTTTAGAACAAATTGTAGACATTGTGATTATTTTATTCTTTTTAACATCACTGGCGCTATAATACAGATAATTAATAACATTTTTTTACCATGCTGTCGGCCAATCTCGAAACGATGTAAGTATTTTAAGGCTTGGCAACATTGTAACGTTGCTGCCAAAGTATTGTTCAACATTAAAAAGATGATTAAAACCATAGACATAAAGACATGGACTGCAATTCACAACAATTTGTGCAAAGAGACCAAGAGAACAATTTGGTATGCAGTCTTTCTGCTCTATGATTTCAGAATTTTAGTAAGCGATAACAACATAATTTTTAATGGTATCTCTTACGCATTTTTTCAATCGTAATTATTTGACATCTCTCATCATGCCACTTTGTCTATGGTGTAAACTACTTGATAATTATTAATAAATAAAAGTCTGTATTAACATGACAATGCCGTAACGGGAAACGAATTTTGCATTTAATGCGTTGTATTTATGTAGCGATAATAAATATAAATGTAAGGAACATTTTTTATGCTGAATATACGTTTTTTATTTTATTTCTCTAGCGGTATCTTCCAAAACGGGCTTGCTTAAACTTCTTTTTTCCTATAAACTTAAACAGGAAAATAATTTCTTGAATAGGCTTGTGTCCACTATAAGAATAAATCGGTTTGATTGTAGTATCTATAGATTCATTATGATTTTAAGATGTCATGTCATAAAAAAGGTAAGATTAATGTTATTTTTAGGATAGGGTTAGGAGATATTAAGAATAGCGTGAGAAGCACATGTGGAGCGTTTAATTTGTTTTCTTAGGCTGAATCACTAAATTTTGGTGTTATTTTCTGTGTCAGTTTCGTGTCTGTGATTGTTTTTTGTGTTGTGTGATTATTTGTTACCTGCTTGGTAAGTTTATTTGTGTTTTATTGCGGCATGTGGGGAGGTCGCGACCATGGAAGTTGATTTTGAATTCCATGGTCGTCCGCCCGATCCTGGCACGTCGCAAAATAACTCCAACCTACCCCAACAAATTCTTACTACAAATCCCTCCCAAGACCTATTCCCGTATTCCCCAGGCTTATCCGTGCCGTTATCGTCCTTTGAGGACATTGAAAACCGTGCCCGTAAGCGCATTGTTGACAGTGATGGCCCTCCCCCTCCAAAAAAACCAAATAAAAATGACCAGACCCTAGCGTCCCCTTCTTCCTGCAGTCGGTCTCGATACTCGACCAGGGACTCAGCTCCATTTGTAGTACATGCCTTATTTAAGTCTGATGATACTTCCTCTGGTACCACCATCCACCCGGTGAAGTTTGGCCAGCTGTTGCTGAAACTGAACATTAAAAATATACTCCCCGATGGAGTCAAAAAAGTAGGCCGAAACAAAATCTCTGTAGAGTTTAAAACTCCAGAAGATGCAAATGCATTTCTAAATAACTCTGAGATACTCGCTAAAGGTTATGTTACCTCAATTCCAAGCTACAACATAACAAGAATGGGTGTGGTAAAAGGGGTCCCTATTGACTGGTCTGAAGAGGAGATTGCTGAGAACCTAAAATCCCCCTGTCCAATTCTTAAGGTTAGGCGACTCAACCACAAGGTTATAACTGAAGGATCTGCAGAATGGAAACCGACTCCCTCGGTAGTCATCACTTTTGATGGTCAATCCCTGCCCAAGCGTGTTTTCTGTTGTTACAACTCCCTTCCGGTGGATTTATACCAATTCCCTACCATTCAATGTTACGGGTGTTGTAGATTTGGGCATACCAGATCCAAATGTCGTTCCAAACCTCGGTGTTTCCGCTGTGGTGAGGAACACTTTGGTGATGGTTGCTCCGTGGAGGACATTGTCTGTCTGTATTGCACTGGTCCACATTTTGCTACCAGTAAGGATTGTCCAGAATTCATAAGACAGAAGAATATTAAGCTTTGTATGGCTGAGGAGTGCTTGTCTTATGAAGAAGCTTCCAAAAAGTTTTCCCCCTCTTATAAGTCATATGCTGCTGTTTCCTCATCACTCCCCCCTACTCTTTCTCAGTCTCCTAATTTCAATAATCTCACTCAATTACCTTCCAGCCTTAAATCTCTTCACCAATCCCCTAATGTTATTTCCTACAGAAAAACCACTTTCTCCAAACCCAAGCCCCGTCCTCAACTTTCGCCTGGTTATGACCGCAGAGCTCATGAAAGCATTCTTAACAATTATTCTTTTAATCCTTCCACCAATGGTTGTGCTCTCAATAACGCCTCCCAATTAGCTGTTTCTTCTAATGACCCTGTTACCATAGAAATTAATAATTTATACTCTTCTCTTTCCTCTTTTCTTTTAAAAAATAGTTTACCGGACAACGTTGCCAATGAATTTGTAAACCTCATTAAATTCCGTAATTATGGCCCTACATTGCCTACAATGGAATGTCAGGAGCGCCATACCAAAAAGACATGAGATTTCCCATCTTATTAATAATTATAAACCTGCAATTATTGCCTTAGCTGAGACTTGGCTTCGGCCAACCCAAACTTTTAATTTTTCAGGATACAGCACATTCCGTCATGACCGTCCTGATGGTTATGGTGGGGCTGCTATCCTTGTTAGCAACTTATTCCCTTCTTCTCCACTTTCCTTACCTAGTCATGGGAATGAGATTGATGCTGTTGGAGTTAACATCCTCGGTATCAATTTTATTTCCATTTATATTCCTTCCCCAAATACTACAAGTTTTCAGTTTCTCCACAACATCTGCGTTCTCTTTAAACCTATCATTCTGCTAGGTGACTTTAACTGCCACCACAGTCTATGGGGTTCTGTTCACAGTGACAGTGCAGGCAATGAATTGGTTGACTTAATAGATGACAGAGGATTATTTGTCCTGAATGATGGGTCAGCAACACGTGTACCAAGAATTGGTCAAGTGAAGAGTTGTGTTGATTTGTCTCTATGTTCCTCCAATCTTTCTGCCCAGCTGGACTGGAAGCGTCTAAATTTATGTTATGGCAGTGACCACTATCCTATTAGCATTACTTTAGTTAGTAGGTCCCTACCCCAGAGAGATAATAATCCCATTTTGAAATACAGATTGGCAGATGCTGACTGGGATTTGTATAAACAAATCATGCAGGATAAAATTCCCTCCCTTCCTAGTGTTTCTAATACCAACATTGACCACTGTTTATTGCAATTTTCCGAGTGTATTTCTGCCGCAGCCGAGGCTAGCATTCCTCATAAGAATGCAGCTTCAGGTAAGATAGCCTCTCCCCCCTGGTGGGACCGGGATTGTACTCAAATCATCAAAGCCCGAAATGCTGCTGAACTAACTTATGTTAAAAACATGACATTCCAAAATTTGATTGAGTACAATCGGACGGTTGCTCGATCCAGACGCCTTTTTAAAAGGAAAAAACGTGAGGGCTGGAAAAGGTTTTGTGCATCCCTTTCTCCAACAACCCCTTCTACCTTTGTGTGGCAGAATTTTAAGAAGTTTAGTCGCGGCTGCTCCCCTGTGAAATATTCTCCAATCTCTCCAGATTTGGCTTCTCTCTTCTTTAATAAACTTGCTCCTTTCTATGTCCCTTTACAGGATGAACTCCCGCTGTCTACAGATACTGCCTCCAATGACCCTTTAGATGCTCCTTTTTCCTTACAGGAGTTGGATGCCGTCCTCAAGTATGTTCGTGATTCCGCCCCTGGAGTCGATGGTTTCCCTTACTCATTTTATAAAAGGGTAAGCCCTCAGAGCCGCGAATTCCTTTTAAACTTAATTAATACCTGCTTCACTCTTAGTTATATTCCGGACATATGGAAGACACAGCTGATCATTCCTATTTTAAAACCCGGTAAATCTCCTAATTCCCCAGACCATTTCCGGCCAGTCGCACTCTCGCCCGTGCTTTGTAAAATTTTCGAGCATCTTATTAAAAACAGACTAGAGTGGTATGTTGAAAACCAAGGCCTCCTAGCTAATTCTCAATATGGTTTTCGTAGGGGTTCTAGTACCATGGATAGTATCAGCATCCTGATGACAGATATTCGAATTGCATTTAGCAAGAATGAATCGGTGCTTGCGGTCTTTTTGGATATTTCAGCAGCTTACGACAATGTCCTTCTTGCTGTACTCAGAAGTAAGCTACGTCAGCTGAGTATACCGCCAAGAATGCTAAATTGTATCTGCAACCTCCTTTCAGACCGTAAAGTCAAGTTACACTGTTCAGGAGATAATATTGGTGCGAGAACTGTTTGGCGCGGTCTTCCACAAGGTTCGGTATTGAGCCCTCTACTATATAGTATTTACACGTCAGATTTACATAGGTCTCTCAACATCGACTGTCAAATACTACAATACGCCGATGACATATGTTTATACTTACAGAAAGCGTCAATTGCGGATGCTCAGGAATCCATGCAGATATCCCTCATCTCCCTAAACCATTGGCTCAACTCCCATGGACTCTGCCTTTCACCTGCTAAAAGCTCGGCTGTAGTCTTCTCTCGTAAGAGAATACTTCCAAGGCTTCATCTCGAGATTGAAGGTTCTCCCATAAAGTTCGAGGACAATGTCAAATTTTTAGGTATTATCTTAGACTCAAAACTATCTGGCGCTTCTCATATTAATTATGTTGTAACCAAATTAGAGAAAAATCTAAACATGCTTCGTGCGCTTGCGGGTGTTTGGTGGGGAGCGCATCCTTTCACCCTTAAACTCATTTACAATGCAACTATCAGAAGTCTATTAGATTATGGTACATTTTTGCTGGAACCCTGCAGTAAAGTTGCAATGGCTAAACTAGACTCCATTCAGTCGAAGAGTCTACGCATAGTTTTAGGCTGCATGAGATCCACACCAATTAATGGTCTTCAAGTAGAGAGTGGTGATCCCCCCCTTTACCTGCGCAGGCAATTACTTGCAGACAAATTTGTTTTTAAAAGATTTTTTATAAACAACCACAATATTCTTCCCAAACTTGCCCACTTAGATAATCTTCTGGACCAGAGTGATTACTGGAGACACAAGGACCCCCCCTTATTTTTAAACTCCTATAGAAAGATCCGGCTAAAACAAGAAGATGTTAATATTCAACAGTGTTCCAAAATTCCTCTCTATTATTCTCCATATAAAGCCTTAATTTACTATCCAAATTATTTCATCACTGCCCTGAATAAAGATTCTCATCAAGTCAATGCTCAATTTTCTACCCTGGTTGAAGCTCATTGGAGCGAATATCATAAATTTTTCACGGATGCCTCAAAGTTGTCTCCAGATGGTAAAACAGGCATTTCTGTATTCTATGAAAACTCCAAAATTATCCTCCAGTTTCAATGTCCCCCTGAATCTTCTGTGTTTACTGGCGAGTGTATAGGCATTCTTGAAGCATGTTTATTTATCCTTTCTCATGAGGTCATTTCTAAGGCTGTAATTTTTTCAGACTGTAAAAGTGCCCTGGAGGCTATCATTAAAAATCCTTTCAGGAATAACATTCAAAGCCCTATTATCATGGCAATTAGGAACTGCTTGCATTCATGTGTTGAGAAGGATATAGAGGTTGTACTGGTATGGATTCCTGGTCATTCTGGCATTACTGGCAATGAATGTGCAGATGAGTATGCCAAAGAGGCTGTTAATAGTAGCTTGGTTGACCTTAAATACTATTCCATCCAAGTTTATGACTTACTGCATACATGCAAGGTAGATTTGCACAACTCCTGGCAGTCTTTGTGGTCTGAGTCAAGTAAAACAAAGGGCTCTTTGTATGCCTCAATCCAACCTGACATTCCAATTAAGCCTTGGTTTTATAAATTCAAAAAGACTCCTAAAATCGTAACCTCCGTTATTTGCAGAATCCGCCTTGGCCATTGCTGCTCCCCTGTTTTCCTACATAAGATCAGAGTTCGTGACAATTCTTTGTGTGAATGTGGCCTAGATGAGGGTACCTTGGACCATATATTTCTTAATTGCCCATTAAAAAAAGCCTTCCCATTAGAACAACTTGTATCCAAATTAAATATTCAGTACCCAGTTAATGTACGCCACCTCTTATCCTTCTTTCCAAATCCTATAATAATTTGTGCTTTTATTAAATTTATCTCTATTAACACAATAAAACTATAATATGTATTAGAATTTTAATTGTTTGTCTTATTGTATATCAATTATTGTATTAACTAACATCTGTAACTGTGATCGTCTTTTGTTTCAGGCTCGAATCTAACACCACAATAATTAGTATGGTATATCAATACTGCCTAATGCTTCGTTGCCCATAAGTGTTCCTAGTCATTACACGACACTGGCAGAAATTGTCGAAAAGTTGTCGACAGATTGCCATTAATTAAAAAAAAAAAAAAAAATGTTATTTTTAAGATTCTAAAACTAAAAAAAATAATGTATTTATTCTTGTGACAGTGATAACCAATCAGAAAGCATTACGTCAAACAGTACGTCCGCCATTCATGTTGTTGACGTTTTAGTAGTAAATACAACTAAAACGTTAAACTTTCTACCTGTCAAATCGAATATAACAAAATAAAAGTGGGTACATCAGACCAGACTGCATTCAAGGTTTGTTTTGTTTTGGACTTTGTGATATCACACTCAACCGCCGTGATGGTTTACAGCGTTTTCGTGTCAAATTCAAAAAGGTTTTTAAAAAGCCGTAATTAGTAGAGTTGCTGATCGATTTTTGAAGAAAAAATCACATCTAAAAAAGGAACGAATCAATCGCTAATTACAGACACAAGCCCATTCATCTACCTATAGGAATGCTACATCTACGCGTAAAGTGATCAATTTTAACTAAGTATAAAAGTAAATGTTTCTCCCATACTTCAAAAACCCTTACATTGAAATCCTTCGATTTTATTACAATACTGTCTACCGCAATCTCTTATACTTAATATATTATACTCCACTCATACTTGATACTCAATTCATATCGAAATGAAAAAATATTTTATTTTATAAAAACCTGTAAAACATTAACTGCCTTAGTCTGTGGTCGGCATTTTTTTAAAAAGTAATGTCAAAGGCGAATGCTACAGATACAATATCTATTACCTATGGCATTTGGAGAAACATTTTTCGTCTATTTTTAGTTTAAATTCATATGTGTTTGACATTGGAATATAAATTAAAGGTAGCAAAACGCGCAATTTTATTTATTTCCACCTTATGTTAGATAATATCAGAATAACATGGTGAACCCATGCCATGATTTTTTATTGAAAGAAAGAAATAATACTCTAATACCACAGCAAATCCAGAGAAATGTCAAAATCATTCTCCTAGACATAGAGATGTAAAGGATAGAGTGGCAGAACAGTATCTAACTCAATACTGTGTCGTGTCCGTCGGTGCGAGAGAGAACGCAACATTAAAGGCCCCCTGCATCTCTCTCTAACAATACATGCACAACATCAACATTACGCAGTGGCGTGCTACCTGTAACTATTATTTATATCAGTTTATCAGTAATCAATAGTTTAAAAATATATAAACTTTTTTGTCACTTCAAACTATCTTCGTATATCAATAAAAACAACTTTTAAATAATAGTTACAGGTAGCACGCCACTGCGTAATGTTGATGTTGTGCATGTATTGTTAGAGAGAGTTGCAGGGGGCCTTTAATGTTGCGTTCTCTCTCCCACCGGCAGACACGAATAGGCCCCACTCTGCCACTCTATTCTAATATCTCTATGCTCCTAGGTCACAATGAACGTCAAATGGACAGGCAATGAATATTGATACTGTAGCCAATGAATACAGATTTACATAGAAAGGCACGCAGATCTTAAGGATTTCGTGTGCCGATTCCAATTGGAGACTGTCTCCAGTTTAGTTCGTAGTTGGCACCGTAGGAGAGAGAGACAGCTGTCGCAGCGTGAGCGCCACGCCGCCAAGCGACAATTTGAGTCGCAGAAAGTTTGTCTTCAAAGCGCCCATATTATGAAATGCGCCTCTATGTAAATATCTGAGCTCTTTGCTGTAGCATTCAACATTGACGGGGTATTTTTTTTATTAGAGCTATAATAGTTGGTCATGCGTGAGCGCCCGTTGTACATAGCTACATGGCCAGTATATAATTAGGTTAATATATATTTTTAATTTATGAATAAAATATTTGAAAAAAAAAAAGTGTTTTTAATTTGAACATTGATATGATGACATATAAGATGATAAGTTAATTTATGGCCGATTTCAATATTCGGTCTATCTATGGAATTGAAGACTTGAGATACATGTTTGACATATTTTGTATGGAGCTTACATCAAATATGTAGGTATCTAAAAAAAAGGATAAATCGAATATTGAATTAAGCGGTTACGCCGTGTGGTTGACGGCATAGAATACAAGTGTCATCACCCCCTATGTTCCCATGGGTGTCGTAAGAGGCGACTAAGGGATAACACGATGCAAATACCATCTTTGCGTAGAGACGGAAAACTCGATATCAAACCCTAAAAGACTGCCTCGTTGGTCTCGCGGCATAAATATGCGCGTGGGATCGGGAGGTCCCGGGTTCGATTCCTGGGTCGGGCAGTGTTATTGGGTTTTTCTGTCACGAAATTCGCAGTAGCAGCAGGGAGTCTGGAAATGTGCACGGTATGGCAATAGGCTCGCCCCTTATTACGTGGGACTAAAGTATATCTGGCGAAAAGTGGGTGTAGAAATACACCTCTGCCTACCCCTTCGGGGATAAAAGGCGTGACGATATGTATGTATGTATGAATTAAGCGGTTAAAGAAATGTGTCCTCCACGGCATGTGCGACAGAACTACGCGCTTTTTGTGTCATTTCAAACACAAGTGACCTACTAACTAGCATGATATATCCTAAAATAAGTACAACGTCATCTTTATCTGTGTTTTTACGTTTTCGTCTCCTAGAAGAGTATTCTAGGAGACGAAAACGTTAAGAAACCTATCATCGCGTTGTGTAAGCCTTAAGGAAGTTTAGCTTCTGCCATGGCTGTGTGTGGCCAGCCTATTAACAGTTGGTAAAGTCAGCAACGAAAAACGCTGCACACTTGAAAATATTTGCTGAGATTTTTAAGGAAATTAGAAAATTATTATTATTATTATTTCCATTTAGAAAAAAAATTGTAGATTATTTTCCTTCGTTTTATTGAGAATAATATTTTTTATCTGGGACTACAAACCATTCAAAATCACGTAAAAATACTGAATAGGTATGTTGCGGACTGGTCATTCTACGGTAGGTACTTTACAAACATGGTGATGTCATTCCTGCATGGGCTAAATTTATAACAATGCGTTGCGTGTTACGTTTCCTCCGGAAACTGGTAGATAAGTTAGTAGTAGGTACCTACTCAAAACATTATGATTGTGAACAATAATTTGATTCATAAGGTACAGTCAGCATCAAAAGTTGATGACCACATTTAGATTTTCAATATCGCTGTACACCATAATACACCTAAATTGCACAACATGACAAGCGCCAGAAATGAATGATTATCATAAAAGGGCATAAGTGACCATGACTTTTCAAAAGTAGCTAAACAAAGTTATGGTAAAAAAAGCATAACACCACGTCACCAGTCATTCGGCCAATACGGCCAGTGACGTCCGAGAACTAAATAAAGGAGGTCGTTACATTTGATAAACTATTGTGATTAAATAAATTATTATTAAAGTATTATGAAGTAAATAATTTTATATAATACTATAGTCTTTTAAGCTAATACAATATTTTATAGATGATAAATAATTGCAACCGCAATGGTCTACATTCAATACAAAGTGATAATTAAGTAGAAATGTTATTTTACATTCAAGGGTAAACAGTTTTACAAAGAATTGAATTAAAACAGAATTTGTGCGAATTTTGAAAATGAGTCTTATATGTAGGTATATAGGGGGTCTACCAAGAGTTTGTTTTTCAAACAAACCACGAGTTTTGCACGCGATCGTCACGGAAGTTTCCTGCATGTGAAATAAATTATACAAGTATTTTTATCTAGTGAAACATGTCAAAATAATAGTAGTTTCATACATCAATTAATGTTAAAACTTAATTTAACATTTTTTTATCGGCAATTTATTGATAATAAGTATTCTACTTGACAGCAAAACACTATGACGTCACTATATCATATTTCATACAAAAACCTTGACAAAGGTCGTTTTTGACATTTAATTAAAAGTGCTTGATTTGACTAGTTGGAAACAACCGTATTTCCATAGATTTTCTAAAAGCGCCCTTATCGGATAGTAACGATCGATAGAGGGCGCATTAAGGAAATGTATGAAAATTGTTCCCGTCAAAAGGCAGCGATAGCCGAGTGGAGATACGGATACCAACAGACTGCCATGCCATGCCATGGTTTCGGGTTCGAATCCACGGCGCGCACCAATGACTTTTCCGAGTTATGTGCGTATTGAATTGTTAATTATCGCTTTTCCCGTGCCTCGGAAAGCACGTTAAGCCGTCGGTCCCGGTTGTCATGAAGATCTTTGACAGCCGTTACAGGGCGTCAGTACCTTCTAAATAAACTGACACTGGTCTAAACCATGGAATATCGCTATCCCTTCGGGTTGCGGAGGTCAGACAGGCAGTCGCTCTGTGGAAAAGCCAATATTCAGCCAAATCCGGTTAGACTAGTAAGCGGACCCCAGATTGAAACTGGGATAACGCTAAGAGAATGATGATGAAAATTGTTCCCGTCGACTAGCCTATCATCACCGTGTAAATTTCGTACTAGACCCTGGGATTGGGTTCTAATTCAATCGTAACTATAAAAATCATAAACTAAGTCGAGCGACGGTATGAATTTGAACGGAATCTGCGTGATTTTTGAAAATAAGTCTTATTGCTTTACAAATAAGGTTACAATTCAATCGAACTAAAAAATCTATAATTACGTCGATGGTATAAATTCAAACTGATGAGGCCCACTTGCGTAACGTTTGATTTAAGTCACTCCTTAATTTAAATTTTTTGAACAGAATTAACAGCATAAAATAATTTAACTTAAAAGTATTTAGCGTCCTCTTGCACAACGACAACAACGCTTAGATTTAGTTAAACATTTTATGAGGTCAGTAAAGTAGTTTCTACGTTTTGTTTCATGGCATGAAGCCTTTTTGTTACGATTTTAACGATGTTATATGCGTATGGTTTCGCATAAAACCTTAGACTATATATACTTTGAGCATAAAACAAAACGCATTGTCGTCGCCTAGCAACGAAATGACAATTGACAAATAATAACTAGAAACTTATAAGCATTAACCGTAGAACCCTACATGGGGTGCAGGTGCACCCCGCACCGATTTGTTTTCTAAATATCTCAATTTCTTTAATATCCACTAATTCGCGCGTCGGAGTTTTTTAGTTTGGTGTCAACCGCTCGCGTTACGTCAATACCGTGACGAGGGACCGCGTTGTGTGGTCGCCTGTATAAGTGCTGTGGGGTACGCCAGTACCCCAGTGTAGTAAAATTGTAAGATTATTTATTTATTATGATTGATGCATTTATATGTAATAAGTTATTAAATTTGATTATTTATAGGAATTTATATCCAGTGGTGCGTCTATGTAAAACCCGTGAAACGGAAAAACTCAAACCGCGAGCTGACGTAGTGAGTGTAGTATGTCGTGATCGGGTACAGTGCGATAGTGAAAACAGTGGCAGTGGTGTTGTACGCAAAAAACGAGTAAGAAAGCGGGTAGACCGTTATACTTGCTCGTAACATTCATCCACCCGCAATACCCTCAGTACATCCGTGAACATGGCGCTTGCAACAGTGCCGAAATATCGGTTACTCCAAACAAAGGTACGTGGTATATATCCCGAAAGACAATTTAAAGCAAGTTGATTATTTATGAATACAATAGTCTTATATGAATTAAATACAGATATTTTTAGATCTTATGAAGGTAAAATTCAATTAAGTTTATTTATTTTGTTTCGGATGGCTGTCAGAGGTTTGAATTACGAAGAAATAAGCTCTATTCTAGACCACAAATCTGTTGAGGAAGAAATAGAAGTTGGGACCAGTTGTAATTCCTGGGTTCTTTACAAGTGTTCAAGATCAAATAATAAGCCAAATATTAAGTTTCAGCAGACAGTTTTGAAATTAGGTTTGGAACTGATACATGAACATTTGGAGGACCGTCACCGGATGCCAACTTAGTCCATTGCAGTGATCCTCAAAAAAGGACCAAATCCTACAAGCGCTGTTGCTCAAACTACATTTAACTTTGTGTAATAAGGCTGATTTGTGATCTCAAGTTACCGTTTCTGTTTAGTAAAACGTATTTTCATGAATTGTTTTTTTTTATTTTAAGGATTACAGTCATTTTAGTATGGGGTGTTCCAGCACCCCAGTGTAAGAATAACATGTGCCCCAAATAGTGTAGAATTCTAGGGTTAACAATAACACAAGTAGGTACATTGTTATCAGTTATATCATCATCATCATCATGTCAGCCTAGGGACGTCCACTGCTGGACATAGGCCTCCCCCTGCTGCGTCATCCGGTCCAGTTATATAATTATTGATAATTTTCGTCGCTAATGACAAGATGCCAACATCAGTGTGACAGTTCTTAAATGAAATTAGCCACTAAACAGCCGATTTTCGGTGATTAATTTTGACAGTTCTTAAATCATATTACTCGACAAATTTTTCGTTGTGCAAGACGCTAGTGGTGTTTAATATGTTTTTTCTCGTTAAATACATCTTAATTCAATTTAAGAACCGTTGTGCAAGTGGCCCTAAGATATTATAACGTTTAGCAATTTTTGACAAAATGGTGTTCAGTGACCTTTGACAAGTAGTGTTCAGTTAGTTTTGAACTTTAATGATGTTCATTCTATACTGGCGCCCTTCTTGTTGAGCGATTTATGGGTGATATTATGTTCATTGTTTTTGAAAATCTGAATGTGGTCATCGACTTTTGATGCTGACTGTACAATCAAACAAGTCGGCGGTGGACCAGTTTGAAAAACACTTGGCTCGCTTATAGAGTCGAGGCACCCTCGAAACTGGTTTTGTATACGACAATGTGCGTGTTAAGTAGCACTGGAAGCGACGATGTCTTGCTGAGCGATTCTCGCCCTTATGGTGGTCTAGAGGGAAGTTGTTCAACTATACGCACTGAATTGATGACTTGATGACATTCATTTTCGTGTGTGCATCGCCAGAGTCCCTCCGATGTGGCCTAACTATTATTTTCTTTAGTAGTGTGGTGTCCAGAAGAGAGGATAGGGTAATAAATGAGACATACCTTTGTTGAGAATGTCATTGATATGCAGAGAAAGCTTTGGCGATAAGACGCACCCCTGAGGCACACCAGCATTTATCCGGAGAAAAGCGTCTTTGAACTGAATCTGATGAAGCTAAAAGCTTCTTTCTAAAATGAAATCTGAGGTGGGTAGGTATAAGGTGACCCTATATTTGGAGGAGTTGGAAAATAATAATGATAATAATATCTACAAATATTTTGTTAGTTTTAAAGTTCCGGTTTTCGGAAATAGTAGGCAATCTCAACAGTGATAGGCCTTATAGCCTATTGGGCTAACGTTATTAATAATTATATATCACCGACTTATACTGTTTACCCTACATATGTACACAATCCAAATATAGTTTCCTCAAGTTACTGTTGGTATCAGTTAAGACAACCGCAGCATTACAGATATACTTATTTATTATATTAGAATAAAAATCTTCCTGCTGCCTTTATATATTATAATTATAAATACATGAATATAAAGGAACAAGTAGATTATTCCTTTACAGAGCTTCCCTTACGTGCGCATGCAGCGCCTGACGGTTACTTATAGTTGCGAAAAAATACATGGGCATGTTTCTCTTTAGCTTAAAAAGTCTGCGGTTAGTAAATATTGCCGAAGGTATTTTTAAAACGTCCATAATTATGAATGCTTAACATTTACCTATGTGCCGGCACAACCATTAAGCTTAGGTAAATGCAAGAGAGAAAAGACTTAGGAACTAGTAGGTAGGTACCTATTTACTACTACTATTTAGATTCTAACTACTTATTACTTATTTAGATTCGCTTCGACTTGGGCCACTAATAAAACTAAATTCTATACAATATATAAACTCATGTTAGGTCTGAACTATACTTGCCTACCTGGTAGGTAAGCCTTTTTATTTTATTTGCTTCGGTACAGATAGTATTTGAATATCCATCTACATTAGTTGATTAGGTAGACACAGGACACTTGTGTAGGTACTTACCTACGCTACGTAATGGTCTAAGAGGGCTATAAGTAATTATTCTAAATGAACAAAGTAATAATGTGCAATTAGGCAGGTGCCTAAGTATATTTCGATTTGTAAATGTTTAGACATTAGCTGCGGCTGCGCATTCGTATTTATTAAGTACATTCCTATGTTTAATCATGTGTTATGCAACGACATCGCTAATTAAGCTGCTAATATATAGGCATATCAATGCTGTAGCTTATTTATTTAGGTAGGTAACATAGTAAATCGGTCAACTTTGCGGCAAATTATTCTACCATAATAACATTAATAACCTAAAAATTTCTTCAACTCCATTGTAATTATTTTGTGTTTGTGACGTCTGTGACTCTGTGTGACGACTTTGACTTTGACGTTCACCACACCATCTACATCACATACAAGACTTGACGTTGACGTTCTTTCTTCAGTGCTGCCAGATATTGATAAATTTCTCCCACGCGGTTCGTCTAAAATTATATATATTAAATTGATTTACATGCACCTAATTTTACATTCTTATTACATTATTAATTTACAAAAAAATCTACCAATCGTATTTAATAAGAATGCTAAAATTTTCTTGTAAGAACGTTACAACATTTTACCAACTTTGAGGTAATTTTTTGTGAGTAGCAATTTGTGTATCTTACAACATTGGAGATTTTAGGAAGTTTAGTATCGTTACGTCATGTGAATCATGATCGTCGTTTGTCGTTTATTCAGTATATGTACATCTGTTGTGCGTGTGGCGTATTAATACAAAGGCCAGTTGTTACTCGCCATAAAGTTAAAGTCTATTTATTTTAATGAACGATTGTTGAAGCGTGTATTTAAATTGTAAACAGATTTGAATGGTTTTCTACCATCGGTGCTTATCGTGTTTTTGTGTAAAGACCGGTTCATTGCCAAACAATACTAATGTGAATTATTACAACGCTCATTGATAAAGATATTAATGTTGTTTGTGGGTTTCGAGTGTAAATTTGTGCCTTAAAATGTGTTGTTTTTTGACAATAATGGAATGAGTGCGTTGCGTGGGAGTAATTTAGTGAGGTTATTTTAATCAATTAATACGAAAATGTCTCACGTCGTTTCGTCTCAGCCGTCCTCAACGTCGCCTTACCAACCAACTGAGGTGCAAAAAACCGCGAACGGTAATAACGCGCCAAGAGCCTCAGGGACGTCTGAAATCAATGCTGGGCAGGAACAGTGCTGTTTTACTGCTGATAGAGACCAAGGATGTTTTCTATATTACTGTAGTAATTTTTTCTGCGGTATTTGCAGAGTTATAGGAACATGTACTGAGGCCTGTTGCGATAACTGTGCAGATTGTTTGAACGATTACTGCGCAGATGAGGATACGAAAGCCAAGAACAGGCGCAATCAACGCATGGGTTACGGCAATAGAAGGCGATATGGCTATGGAAACGCAGGCTCTGCTTATTACGAAGACGATGCCAATACCTGGGTCGTAGATGCTTTCCAGCATCACGAAACTTATAATGAACCAGATGGTGGAGAAATTCAAGGTCTTACGTATAACATGAATGTAGACCGTTTCGAAGACCGCCCTGACATTTATACGAGCGGCAAACGCTCCAGTTGTCATGACGCCGGTCGCTCGTGTTGTCATGGCGCTGACGGCGGTTGCTCGAAGTGTCATGATCCTGATGAGACACGTACGACTTGTCTTGATGCAAGCGTCCAACATACAACCACTTACGACATCAGTTGCCATCGCGCTAGCAATGGTGATGACCATAATTTGACCAGACATTATACCACCAGTCAAGATGCTGGCACCTGTCTCATTGCTGATCCTATTAGCCACGATACAGGAGGTTATCACAGCAGTAGTCATGACACGGGCGGACATTATTCCAGCAGCCATGACACCAACGATAACAATTACGACTCCGGGTGCGGAGGCGGTGATTCCGGCGGAGGTGGCGATTCGGGCGGCGGCGGTGATTCGGGAGGTGGTGATTGCGGCGGTGGTGATTCGGGTGGTGATTATGGCGGAGGTGATTCGGGCGGTGGTGATTGTGGCGGAGGTGATTCGGGTGGTGGCGATTGTGGTGGATGTGATGATTAGTTCGTTCGTATTTTTAGTATCTAGATACTTGTTGTGTTATTATTACTTTTTTACTGTCAATTTCTTGTTTAAAAATCACTTTGGTCATAATTCGATGTTCATGAGTGCCACATTGGGACCTAAGTGTATTTATAAATTATGTTGACTTCGGAAATCTAAAATTAAATGATGTTGACTTCGAAAATCTAAAATTAAATTTTTAGAAACCTTGTGAGTCAGTTTCACTCGTCTCTGTTAATTATCTACGTTAAAATTATTTGGTAGATAAAATCATACATGATTCTCCTTTTTTATTTATCTGGATGATGTGCCTATCCAGGGGCGGTGAAACGGGCACGCAGCATACATACATACATACTTTCAATTAAAATCCGTAAGTATTTATATTCCAATTGATTCCAATCATATTTGAGGATACCTACATATAAACATAGACAATAATATTCTGACATGTTTATTTTTTGCCCATGACCTCGTTTTACAACGTTGTAAATAAGATATCGTCTAAAATAAATCAGGGAAAATGTTACTTAAACAATTATTATTGTGGTCATACCAATAATTCATTTATATCTTTGTTATTGTACCTTTGTTCATTTGTCTATATGTTGTGAATATTATTGTTATTATTAATAATTATTTTATTCAAATTAATGTAAAATCTTTTCTGCAAACAATAGGCTCGCTTGTTGACTTTGATTGCGTACTGTTGGCAAAAAAACAAGGCAAAACTGCGTGAAGATAAACAAGATAAAAACATTGAACGATAATAATGCTGATTTTATTTACTTTTTAAGTGTTTTTATGATACAGACGTATGCTTTTATAATATACGATTATATAAATTGTTATTTAATAGCTTATAAATTGTTGACATTTTGTACCATATTTATTACTCATTTACATAATTTGTGTCATGATGCTAGATTTTAAGTTGGAGTATAAGCATAGTTATCATAGACGTAGATACATAAACACGTAATACATAAACCGGCGAGCCCTTGAAATCTAAATTAAGTCTTGTATTGAAGGCAATGCAATAGCATTGTATGATTAATAATTATGACCAGAAACTTGCGAAGATACTTCTTATTCGAAGAACGAGAACTTGCTAATTCTTATTCGCCTTCTAAAATTGCAAAAATAATAGTAAAAAGCGTGTTAATGAGGCAATAACTATCTATGTACTTATTTCGTCCTTTTCTTTATCATCTTCAAAGATGCTCGCCTTGGAACATAATGATCCCACATAATGCCCACCTTCTAACATAATGATCAATTTTGTTAAAATATCGCACAATCAGATTGCCGGAGGCCCTATCCCCTATTCCTTCTCCCTCATCCCACTCCTCATCCTATCCCTTTTACCAACCCAAAGGGGCGGCAACGCACTTGTGACTCCTGTGGTGTTGCTTGTGTCCATGGGCGGCGGTAATTGCTTACCATCAGGCAATCCTTCTGCTCGTTTGCCGCCTATTACCATAAAAAAAACCTTGTCTCTATGTTTATGATAGTAAGTTAATTATTTAGATAACTAATGTGATTTGTATAACAATATTATACTACAATTCTTCTTAGAAGAAAATATACCAATATACTATAATTAAGTACTTACGCACTAATTCGATACGAATGTTAATTAAATATATTTTGTCGTTATATATAACCGTTAAATATTCAAATGGCTATGAATACACTCTCAAACTCCTATACGTAGGTAACTAGAAAATATGCAAATTATAATATTATTGTGTTAACTTGAAAGATATTGATATCTTGAAGATCATCAAAACAACGAAGTCAGATTTAAATATCATCGATGTAAACAAAAAAAGTTGCTTCAAAATTAAATTTAATAATCGAATTATTCGGCGCCGTTTTGGACGTAACATTAGTGCCAAACTGCCAAATACTATATTATAATTGTTTAGAACTGATAAGAGAGCACGATGATAAAAATGTATGCCGGCCTAAATACAAATAATAAATAAGTACTTAATTGTACTATCAATGTTATCGCAGCCTATTATGTATCAAACGTTTTTGCGCTATTTGTAAAGTTTCTAGAGTACAACAATCATTATAAATGTCGAATGTCTTTCGCTTTGAAGCAAAACTGACGAGAAATTGTGCCTCTTCCGTAAGACAACTGAGTTAAGCTCAGCAAAAAGACTGAATTATGATCTGATCCATCCCTTAAAGACGAAAACTAAACTGCAGCTAGGAGTGCCTTATAATTTGATAAAGAATTTTCCTTAACCTAAGTACTTTTTGCACTTGTTAGTAACCTTGAAATTGATCCATCATATATTTTCCATCTCTTAAAATATCCAAAATTGTTGTCTCAATATCTTAAAAAAATCTATAACACCTATAAGGGCAAGATTTCATCACTCGTTTTAATAAAAGACTAATTTAATTCAAGGACTTGTAAATACATTATTAGGTAGTTAGGTACTTTTCAATGAGATCATGGAGAATTTGGCGCCAATTCTGCTTTCTTTTCTCTCCAATCTGGTAATACTTCTGGCAAATGTCAGATAGCATTACAGCCAATAATATGCCAAAAAGTTCTATATTCAACCTCATTAAATGAACATTCTATACACATCTAATAAATCAACAAAGTAAACACTGATTTCCTGTGAAACATGCGCACAATTTACACTTCCGTCGATATATAAATAGTCATGAAGATATATATTTATATACGCACATGTATAGGCAATATATTTTGTATAATGTATTATGTATAGATAAATCTTCTATTGCTCATATATCATTGAGAAATAATGATCGAGTTATACTGCTGATTTATATAATAAGATATTCAATGGCTGCCGTAAGAATAGCCATTTATCCCACCCACATGCCATCCATCATTAATTTACTGACGCGAATCCAGCACTCAGTTTATGGAACGTTTTATAAGCCAGTAGTCAATATTTTTACTCATAAATGACACCTACTACTAGAATGATTCCTATGTCGCGGGCAATCATTTTGACTTGAAACAACAGTTAGTGGTTTACAGTAACCGCTGAATTCAATATTCCATCTATCCATTTTTTTGGATTGACACAAACTCCATACAAAATATGTCAAACATGTATCTCGACTCTCCAAATCGGATATAGATCGGATATTGAAACCAGCCGTATCCAAGTACTATCACGTGGAAGGATAAACCTACAGTACTCAACACTGGGTCACAGCGAAGTGATCGCTTCATCCACTGCGCCCGTAGTACCTAGGTAATATTACGTAACCTATAAATCTCTTAATTTTAAGTGATGGTCTTTTTCTGTTTTTACAAATGAACGTAGTGCCATAATAAGATTAATTTCTCATTGTTCCTGTGTGTATCCTTTTTTATCAGTAATAAATAAAGTATACGACGAAAGAGATTAAATTGCTGTGTATCTACTTATGTCAGCGATTTAAGGACGCGTTTACAAAATTAGTAGGTACAAAATCGCGTCACTACAGCGACACGGCGGCAACAGTACGTACTACGTACGGTAATTTGCGGAAATGTAGTTCAACTAAATAACTTTGAGACTTAGAATTTTTTGTGATATGTATCTATGTGTTATAGGCCTGGCTGTGCAAATTACGTACAAATAAGTTTCTTATTTTTATATACCTAAATGGACATTATTACTTTATTTTTTTCCATTATGTTGATTCAGGATAAATTTCGGTATTTAGATATTATTTTGTTTCTTGCGTTGAAATCTGGTAAGATTATGTGGACTGATGGTATACCATCCCATTCAAGTGTTGCGACTGGAACTTATAAAAGAGTAGACCTAGTTATGCCAGGTTGGGGCTCATTTTATTTGTTTTAGTGAGACCCTACCACTGGTACTAGTGAAGTAACCTTCCAAGGTTATTCGATGAGTCTTACTGGTACTCTTATGTGAGTAGAGCTAGGCATGCCGAGTTTGGGCTCATTTTGTTTGTACATAAAAGACCCTACCACTGGAACTTATGAAGTAACCTTCCAGGGTTATTCGATGACTCTTGCTGGTTCTTATATGTGAGTAGAGCTAGGCATGCCGAGTTTGGGCTCATTTTGTTTGTACATAAGAGACCCAACCACTGCAACTTATGAAGTAACCTTCCAGGGTTATTCAATGACTCTTGCTGGTACTCATATATGAGTAGAGCTAGGCATGCCGAGTTTGGGCTCATTTTGTTTGTACATAAAAGACCCTACCACTGGAACTTATGAAGTAACCTTCCAGGGTTATTCGATGACTCTTGCTGGTTCTTATATGTGAGTAGAGCTAGGCATGCCGAGTTTGGGCTCATTTTGTTTGTACATAAGAGACCCAACCACTGCAATTTATGAAGTAACCTTCCAGGGTTATTCGATGACTATTGCTGGTTCTTATATGTGAGTAGAGCTAGGCATGCCGAGTTTGGGCTCATTTTATTTGTACATAAGTGACCCTACCACTGGAACTTATGAAGTAACCTTCCAGGGTTATTCGATGACTCTTGCTGGTACTCATATGGAAGTAAAGCTAGGCATGCCGAGTTTGGGCTCATTTTGTTTGTACATAAGAGACCCTACCACTGGAACTTATGAAGTAACCTTCCAGGGTTATTCGATCACTCTTGCTGGTACTCATATGTGAGTAGAGCTAGGCATACCGAGTTTGGGCTCATTTTGTATGAACATCAGAGACCCTACCACTGGAACATACCTAGATCTACTCACATATGAGTACCACTAAAAGTCTTCGAATAAACCTGAAAGGTTACTTCATAAGTTCCAGTGGTAGGGTCTCTTATGTACAAACAAAATGAGCCCAAACTCGGCATGCCTAGCTCTACTCACATATGAGTACCAGCAAGAGTCATCGAATAACCCTGGAAGGTTACATCATAAAATGCAGTGGTAGGGTCTCTTATGTACAAACAAAATGAGCCCAAACTCGGTATGCCTAGCTCGACTCACACATGAGTGCCAGCAAGAGTCATTGAATAACCCTGGAAGGTTACTTCATAAGTTCCAGTGGTAGGGTCTCTTATGTACAAACAAAATGAGCCCAAACTCGGCATGCCTAGCTCTACTCACACATGAGTACCAGCAAGAGTCATTGAATAACCCTGGAAGGTTACTTCATAAAATGCAGTGGTAGGGTCTCTTATGTACAAACAAAATGAACCCAAACTCGGCATGCCTAGCTCTACTCACACATGAGTACCAGCAAGAGTCATTGAATAACCCTGGAAGGTTACTTCATAAGTTCCAGTGGTAGGGTCTCTTATGTACAAACAAAATGAGCCCAAACTCGGTATGCCTAGCTCTTCTCACACATGAGTACCAGCAAGAGTCATTGAATAACCCTGGAAGGTTACCTCATAAGTTCCAGTGGTAGGGTCTCTTATGTACAAACAAAATGAGCCCAAACTCGGCATGCCTAGCTCTACTCACACATGAGTACCAGCAAGAGTCATTGAATAACCCTGGAAGGTTACTTCATAAGTTCCAGTGGTAGGGTCTCTTATGTACAAACAAAATGAGCCCAAACTCGGTATGCCTAGCTCTACTCACACATGAGTACCAGCAAGAGTCATTGAATGACCATGGAAGGTTACTTCATAAGTTCCAGTGGTAGGGTCTCTTATGTACAAACAAAATGAACCCAAACTCGGCATGCCTAGCTGTACTGACATATGAGTACCAGTAAGAGTCATTGAATAACCCTGGAAGGTTACTTCATAAAATGCAGTGGTAGGGTCTCTTATGTACAAACAAAATGAGCCCAAACTCGGCATGCCTAGCTCTACTCACACATGAGTACCAGCAAGACTCATTGAATAACCCTGGAACGTTACTTCATAAGTTCCAGTGGTAGGGTCACTTATGTACAAACAAAATGAACCCAAACTCGGCATGCCTAGCTCTACTGACATATGAGTACCAGTAAGAGTCATTGAATAACCCTGGAAGGTTACATCATAAAATGCAGTGGTAGGGTCTCTTATGTACAAACAAAATGAGCCCAAACTCGGTATGCCTAGCTCTACTCACACATGAGTACCAGCAAGAGTCATTGAATGACCATGGAAGGTTACTTCATAAGTTCCAGTGGTAGGGTCTCTTATGTACAAACAAAATGAGCCCAAACTCGGCATGCCTAGCTCTACTCACACATGAGTACCAGCAAGAGTCATTGAATAACCCTGGAAGGTTACCTCATAAGTTCCAGTGGTAGGGTCTTTTATGTACAAACAAAATGAGCCCAAACTCGGCATGCCTAGCTCTACTCACACATGAGTACCAGCAAGAGTCATTGAATAACCCTGGAAGGTTACTTCATAAGTTCCAGTGGTAGGGTCTCTTATGTACAAACAAAATGAGCCCAAACTCGGCATGCCTAGCTCTACTCACATATGAGTACCAGCAAGAGTCATCGAATAACCCTGGAAGGTTACTTCATAAGTTCCAGTGGTAGGGTCACTTATGTACAAACAAAATGAACCCAAACTCGGCATGCCTATTTCTACTGACATATGAGTACCAGTAAGAGTCATTGAATAACCCTGGAAGGTTACTTCCTAAAATGCAGTGGTAGGGTCTCTTATGTACAAACAAAATGAGCCCAAACTCGGCATGCCTAGCTCTACTCACACATGAGTACCAGCAAGAGTCATTGAATAACCCTGGAAGGTTACCTCATAAGTTCCAGTGGTAGGGTCTCCTATGTACAAACAAAATGAGCCCAAACTCGGCATGAGTAGCTTTACTCACACATGAGTACCAGCAAGAGTCATTGAATAACCCTGGAAGGTTACTTCATAAGTTCCAGTGGTAGGGTCTCTTATGTATAAACAAAATGAGCCCAAACTCGGCATGCCTAACTCTACTCACATATGAGTACCAGCAAGAGTCATCGAATAACCCTGGAAGGTTACTTCATAAGTTCCAGTGGTAGGGTCACTTATGTACAAACAAAATGAGCCCAAACTCGGCATGCCTAGCTCTACTCACACATGAGTACCAGCAAGAGTCATTGAATAACCCTGGAAGGTTACTTCATAAGTTCCAGTGGTAGGGTCTCTTATGTACAAACAAAATAAGCCCAAACTCGGCATGCCTAGCTCTACTCACATATGAGTACCAGCACGACTCATCGAATAACCTTGGAAGGTTACTTCACTAGTACCAGTGATAGGGTCTCACCAAAACAAATAAAATGAGTCCCAACCTGGCATAACTAGGTCTACTCTTTTATGAGTTCCAGTCGCAACACTTGAACGGGATGGTATACCATCAGTCCAGATAATCTTACCAGATTTCAACGCAAGAAACAAAATAATATCTAAATACCGAAATATATCCTGACTCAACATAACGGAGAAAATAAAGTAATAATGTCCATTTATACAAAAGAAATTTACTTGTACGTAATTCGCACAGAATACGAGAAGTATCAAATTGATTTTAGCGAATATTTTGTATTCGTATATTGCTTTTTTCGTCTTCGGGCTGCAGCGACAAGCGACATAGAGTCCACTCCCAACGGCGCTCAAGCGCAGACTGAGTGAGATCTCATTGCAGAATTTGGATATATAAATCAAGAAAGTGGCTAAATAAAACGAACCTTATTGCCACATATTAAGACACACGTATGCGAGCAAAATAGAAGAAAAATGTAAGATGATTTTTTGCTTTTTTTGAGTCAATTTACAATATTTTGAAAAACAATAATCAAATTGTTTTTGAGTTGACTATATTTACTACCCTATTCTATCTTTGAAAATCTAAATAAATGTAAAAATAGAGAGAAAATTGTACCCAAAAATAGCAGTATATGCCTATTTTTGATTTAAGAGGCCGTTTCAAATCGATTTTACATTAATATTAATTAAATATTTTTTATTTATTTTCAAATTGATTTATAGATAAAAAAGTAATCAATTTATCGTAATCATTAGTTTTATTAGTTATTATCTAAAATTGTCGTAAAATGTACCGGAAATATGTGGTTTTTTGATACAAGCGTAAACGCGTCCTTAACAGTACAATGTTAAATATAAATACTACTATACTATTAAGTACTATAACTAAACTAAAATAATTTATACTCGGCAATCTCTTCTTAGTTTTGTATGATACCTTTTTGGTTATGTATAAAGTAAATTGATGTAATTATATAATAAGTAGGTGCTATACATATACAGGGTTATTTGTAAAACACCGTTAACCTCTCAGGACTATGTTGCTAACATTATAAAATCATAATCATAAGCTTTTGTTCTATGACTTTTAAAAATTCATCATATTTAGGTCAAAAATATACACGATGTTAAACATTCGTACTACAAGGTATACTTATTCGAAAATTTTGTACTTATACATTTTTTTTATTTTATAAATAAAACGCCCTTTTCGCCAGTGTTTTGATCCCACGTAATTGGTGGCGAGCCTATTGCCGCTTATCGGGATAATATATTGTTTGCCAGGGCCTCGTCCGTTGATCGGCAGGTGCACCACTTGCAGGTGAGGTTGGCTTGGGACCCTAATTTGTTCTTGGTGGAAACCCTATGCACCTTCTAACATAATGATCAATTTTGTTAAAATATCGCACAATCCTTGTCTCTAGGACTATGATAGTAAGTTACTTATTTAGTTATAACAAATATTGATTTGTATAAAAATACTTATATCTACAATTCTTCTTAGAAGAAAATGTACCAATATACTAAGTAGGTATAATTAAGTACTTACGCATTAATTCGATACGAATGTTAATTAAATATATTTTGTATAGATTTGGTTGGAAAAGATTGAATTCTGCATTAATCACTTGTTGATTTAACTCTTCTGGTGTTAAAGTACAGTCATCATCGCTAGTTTCACTCATCTTTTTAGATTATTTTATATAATTATTAAAATAATTTAACACGTTACGCTATACTTACTGTATCAGCATCAGCGAAATTTTTATTCCCGCTACTTTTTTAAATGGCGTTTTAATACCGCGTCCCTGATATTTATTTTTCAAATGTATCATTGTTGTAATTCTAAATAAAAATGTATTGGTTAAATACTAATAATTAGACTTATTTTTATTAAAATCCAATAATAAATGAAACATGTAAACAATAACATATAAAAAAAGTAATTTCTTTATTACAAATTTCTTTTTTTTTTGCGTTGCCGTAGGTGTTTTCTTTGAGGTCGAATTCCAAAATCGAATTTCGAAGGAGTTTGTTTTTTTCACTCGCTTTTTTTATATATGCATGTGAAAGAGACAGAGCACACTAAAATTCGAATGTTTCAAATTTATGGCTGAACAATGTCAATTCGTAGCACTGAAGATTGGAAAATTAAAAAGCTACTTTGCCTCACGCTCGAATCAAAATCGCGTTTTGTTCACTGTTGTCTCGCAGCAAAAGCGGCATGTTTGAGCTGCTGTGGTGAAAATAACTATTGTCGTTATATATAACCGTTAAACATTCAAATGGCTATGAATACACACTCAAACACCTATACGTAGGTAACTTGAAAATATGCAAATTATAATATTATTGTGTTAACTTGAAAGATATTGATATCTTGATGATCATCAAAACAACGAAGTCAGATTTAAATATCATCGATGTAAACAAAAAAAGTTGCTTCAAAATTAAATTTCATAATCGAATTATTAGGCGACGTTTGGACGTAACATTAGTGCCAAACTGCAACTGCCAAATACTTTATGACAATTGTTTAGAACTGATAAGAGGGCATGATGATAAAAATCTATGGCGGCTTAAATAACCTAAATGCCCGGTAACGGCAATAGGCTCGCCCCCTATTACGTGGGACCTAAAAATTCATGGCGAAATGTGGGTGTAACATTTACACCTCTGCCTACCCCTTCGGGGATACAGGCGTGAGACTATAAATAAAAATAAAAAATATACTTAATTGTAATATCAATGTTATCGCAGCGTGTTATGTATCAAACGTTTTTGCGCTATTTGTAAAGTTTCTAGAGTACAACAATCATTATAAAATATGTCGAATGTCTTTCGCTTTGAAGCAAAACTGACGAGAAATTGGGCCTATTCCGTAAGACAGTAACTAAGTTAAGCTCAGCACAAAGACTGAATAATGATCTGATCCATCCTTAAAAGACGAAAACTAAACTGCAGCTAGGAGTGCCTTATAATTTGATAAAGAATTTTACTTTTTGCACTTGTTAGTAACCTTGAAATTGATCCATCATATATTTTCCATCTCTTAAAATATCCTAAATTGCTGTCTCAATATCTTAAAAAAGTCTATAACACCTTAAGGGCAAGATTTCGTCACCCGTTTTAATAAAAGACTAATTTAATTCAAGGACTTGTAAATACATTATTAGGTAGTTAGGTACCTACTTTTCAATGAGATCATGGAGAATTTGCCGCTAATTCTGCTTTCTTTTCTCTCATACCCGGTAATACTTCTGGCAAATGTCAGATAACATTACAGCCAATAATATGCCAAAAAGTTCTATATTCAACCTCATTAAATGAACATTCTATACACATCTAATAAATCAACAAAGTACCTAAACACTGATTTCCTGTGAAACATGCGCACAATTTACACTTCCGTCGATATATAAATAGTCATGAAGATATATATTTATGTACGCACATGTATAAGCAATATATTTTGTATAATGTATTGTGTATAGATAAATCTTCTATTGCTCATATATCATTGAGAAATAATGATCGAGTTATACCGCTGATTTATATAATAAGATATTCAATGGCTGCCGTAAGAATAGCCATTTATCCCACACAATGCCATCCATCAACTGTTTAACGTAAAGCCAGAACTCAATTGGATAAAGGCGTAAAGTGATGTTATGTTTGTTTTGTACTCCTCATCATCATCATCATCAGCCTGCCGTAGTCCACTGCTGGATATAGACCTCTCCAATGGCACGCCACTGAGCCCGATCTTCGGCTCTTGGGCTGTTTTGTACTCAACTCTGTCAAATAGCGAAGTGATCGCTTCATCCACTGCCTTATCCCCTGTATTCATTTTACGTAACCTAAAAATCACTCAATTGTCAGTGATGGTGTTTTTTTGTTTTTTACAAATGAACCTAGTGCCATAATAAGATTTATCTAACATGGTTCCTATCCTTTTTTATTGGTATAATGAAAAAATACACGGCGAAAGAGTTTCTATTGCAGTGTATCTACTTATGTCAGCGATTTAACACTACAATGTTAAATATAAATACTAAACTAAAATAATTTATACTCGGCAATCTCTACTTAGTTTTGTATGTTACCTTTTTTCTATGTACTTAAGTATAAAGTAAATTGATGTAATTATGTGTAATAAGTAGGTGCTATGTTAAAAAAAGCTTTTGTGTAAGACATTTTTATAGATATACAGGGTTATTTTTGTAAAACACCGTTAACCTCTCAGGACTATGTTACTAACATCATAATCAGCAACATTTGTTCTATGACTTTTAAAAATTCATCATATTTTAGTTCATCAGATTTTCATACAAAAATAAAAATATTTAAATTTAACGCTCTAAATGTTGCGAAGTCTATGCGAAACAATAGAAAGCGATAGAACAATACCGACTTACCGAGGGTTGAGGGCGGCGAGGGCGCTTGAACTTGAAAAAGGCGGGAATCGTAGCGTAGCGAGCAAAAGTATTACCACAGTCTACTCTATGGTATTACCTAAATACCTACTACGAGGACAGTGCGTGGCAGGCGTAGGTAGGTACAGTAAGTACAGCAAAATACACGAGTTGAAATGTGTAAGATTTGACAACGAAATCTTGAAGGTTTGTTTTTGGTAATCTTAAGTATTATGTTTTGAAAAAGTCGTAGAACAAAAGTTGTTGATTATGATGTTAGTAACATAGTCCTGAGAGGTTAACGGTGTTTTACAAATAACCCTGCAGCTAGGTAACTTTTTCCAAGACTTCACGAGTTTCAAATCTCGTTGTCATCAATGGTCACTGCTGCTGAATCTAGCTACACAGGTGACACAATAGAGGAAATGAGGGACTAGTCCTAGAAAAGAGAAAATCTATGCAATTTACTATAAATTAAGAATTTTATATAATGACATAATGGCGTAGATAGGAAGATTGTTCTTTAAAAAATATACACGATGTTAAACATTCGTACTACAAGGTATACCTATTCGAAAATTTTGTACTTATACATTTTTTTATTGTATAAATAAAATATTGTATTCAGATGCGTTTTATTTTTTACGAGATTTCATTGCTTAATAAAGAGGAAAGTGTCGATCTCTTAGCACTCAATTTAATTTGTATTGCATTCCATAATGTACATTTACAGGTGGTAAACAGAATTAGGAAACAATTATGGACCCTATTGGGCACAGCTCTATTAGGAGAGAGGAGAAGCTGTTTAGTTATGATACTTTAAAAAATTGGGCAAGTGCTAGTCAGACTCGCGCACGATCCCGTACCATCATCTATAAAAGAAAATCACGTTCGTTGTTGGTATACTTATATACTTTTTAAGTTTCTGCCTGTTTATTAAGATCGAGTAACAAATTGCTTAAAAATTACGTTTGTTGTATGGGAGCCCCCCTTTATTAGTTACTTTTTTTATTTAATTAAAATAAATAATTTTTTATTTAGTGAAAATTTTAAGCGTCTACCTGTTACAGTTAGTAATTTTGAGCAAAAAATATTATCTTAATATTTTTTATTTTTAGTATTTGTTGTTATAGCGGCAACCGAAATACATAATTTGTGAAAATTTCAGCTTTCTAGCTATTACGGTTTATGAGATACAGCCTGGTGACAGACAGACGGACAGACAGCGGAGGCTTAGTAATAGGGTCCCGTTTTTTACCTTTTAGTTAGGGAACCCTAAAAATATGTATTTTAGGTGCATTTGAAATGAAATATGCATTTATAATTGAGATTGCTGCATTTCCTCTTCCACATAAAATCCGACCCTGTAAAGCAGAACCCATTGACACGTATTAGACAACATAAAATAAACAATCAGTTAGTCAGTTTAAAACAATCACTTAGCTTGCTATGACGCGACACTCAACATGCGTCGCATACAATTGATGAGAAATTAAAAAAAAATCAAGGTTATAAAAAAAACTGCTAATAAATATCTTGACACAGTAGCCACTTTCAAAACCCGAAAAAACCCAACAGAATTGATAGCATCGTACAATCTGCAAAACCACTCAAACCGCATCAAGCACACCTCAACGATTCCCAAGAATCCCAAGACGTAAATAATGATCTGAATGAACGCAAGCATTTGCCATGGCGACCTGCCAACGAGCAAGAACTTATCAGTACAATAGCTTTTCAGTTTAAGTGCATCTGATGACCATACTCAATGATTTCGACCAAAATAACTTTCCTCGGAATCAAAGCCAAGCATTTTCAACTGAACAGCTATAAACTCTTTGTAAAAACTGTCTCACATCACTACTAGGCACTGGACATGGGGCTCTTCTACCATGCGATGGGTTAAGCCACACTCCATCATGCTGCAAAAGTGCGGCCTGGCAGACTTCACATGTCGATACGGTGTTATTTAGTTGATTTAGGGCAGAAAAATGATCTCGTGTGGGAATCTAACTCACAATACTCGACGCAGTACTAAGCGACAATGCAATCACATTAACAACAACGCCAAACGTGCAGTCAATTTGTATTTTAATGTATGCTGCCGCATGACCGATCGGGTCTCAGGTTCGATTCTTGGGACGGGCAAAAGTGTTACTGAGTTTTATCGAGGCGTGAGTCTATAAAAGAAAATAAAAAAAGATGTAAGTAGGTACATATAGTGGGTATTATATCAATTGATTTAATAAGCGACCCCAGGAAAATTCTCAAAGAGATAGGTTATGGAAGAATTCAAAACAATTTAATATATTTGCGTCCTGCTATTAAGTACGTAATTACTTTTATCAACAGTGGCACTGAGCGTTAATTTAGTGCATTTTATACGCGTGAAATGCGCAACCGTGCGTGCACTGTACAAATACAAAATACAAATACAAATAATCTTTATTCGCATTGTATAATTATTTGTGAGAAAACGGACTAATTTTATAAAATTCGGAAGTAGGTACCTACTGCATAACAAATCGAACGAGTCCCATCTCAAGTTCGGGATAACTTGTAAGCGAAAAGTTGAATAGGTACTTACTGAAAAAGCCCTGTACCTGGCAATTTAATTCAAGAACTCCACATCATGACATTACCAATTGAAGACTCTAAAATGCTGCAAGTCATTTCATCTCAGCCAGCTTCTACGAATAACCAAGAAATCGCAAATACAACTCGTTTTCCAAGCTCATCTCGAAGGCACCCAAGAAAAAAGTAAAACATTGGACCAAGATCATCAGCTTCGAAAAATAGCAGTGAAGAATTATTTGACGTTTTGGACATCTGTGGCACTATAATCTGTTGTCCTGTCTGGATGGTATATAAAATATGTACTGAATGCGCTGAGTTACGCTATCTGCTAAGTTTGGATGCTGCAGAAACTCGGGATAAAAGCAGCATATCTGAAATAGAGGATGACAGATATGAAATGGATGAAATAGGGGATTTAGATGATGGGGGAAACGAAGGTTTAAACTATGGATGGAATTTAGATGGTGGTTACGACTATGGTGGGGGAGTTGATTTTACTGATGAGTGTGATTTGGGTGGTGATTTTGATAATAGTGGCGATAACGATGTTGTTTGTTGTGATGAGTAGTTCATAGATACCGTATGGACATTCAGACTTCAAATAGTTTGAATTACATAGGTGGGTAGCTGAATGATTAGGTGCCTACACTATACAAAACGCAGATGTGTACAATGTGTGTCTGGATATGCAAGTTTCTCATTAAATGAAATGAAAGAAATACTTAAAACAAAATATGGATGAAGCACTTTTAAATCTACGCCTGGCATTTTACTATACGAGTACCTATTGATAATATTGATATGTACATACATATTTGATGATATCTACCAACAATACTAAGTTTCAAAGGTTAGTTAATTTGAGAATAGCGACAGTATTTACGCGATAGCGCATATTTCGTCATTTAATTACAATATCTGAAAGTAGGTAGTAGTAGCTATACGTAGGTAGCTATCTAATTATATTAAATACCATTTTAAGCACTTTCATTTCACTAGCAAGAAAATTCAAAACCGAGTACTTACTACGTTCAAATTTGTACCTATACGAGATATTTAGTAATTCCAATTACCAACCACAAAACAATCTTAAAGACGCCACCGAATCATTTCTCGACATCTAGTCTAATTGCCACGAATCCATGGAATACCGAATGGTCACACGACAGTCGCTCTTTGAAAAGCATAAAACAGAATATTAATTTTATTCTGATAAATCTTGGATTCCGGGATCCAAGACGAAAAGTATTACAGCCGGGACAACACTTAAACAATAATAATTCAATGAGTTGTTTAGTCAAGAGGATACAAATTATGCGTTTTTTTATGCTTAATAGAGGCATGCCAATTTTTTTTTTAAATGACAACTCCTGCATTAGGACTAAATCCTGTGTCGCGGGGGACTTTACAAACATACATAATTTCAAATGAAAATTCTGTTTATGTATGTTTTAATGATATAAATATGTAAGAGTCACTTTGTGTCTTTCTAAATTTAGCAAGTCTAAATACATATATACCAACACATTATCGCATTACCTACTTCCTTGTTACTTTAACGTAGTCATAAATAGGTGGGTAGATTGGCAAAACTCTGTAGATTAGTATCTTACTACTATTGTTCCAACCCTTGTAAACAAACTAGAAAACTTTGGTATAAGAGGAATCCCTCTTAAATTTTTTAAAGACTACGTGACGGACAGATGGTTAAGATAGACCAGTTCACTAGTGACGCGGCGGATTATGTCATTCGGCGTGCCGCAGGGAAGCGTGCTGGGACCCACACTTTTCCTAACGTATATAAACGATCTCTGAAGCTTAAAAGTGTTAAACGCTAAAATTTTTGCCTACGCCGATGATACGGGTTGTCTTCTCTGGGAAAAACGGGTCGGAGGTCAAACTTCACGCAGAGCTGGGTATGGCCCAGATTGCTAACTGGCTCAATGACAATCTGCTCACCCTAAATACATCCAAAACCAATTACCTACGTCTGCTTCAGCATCTCAAATCGTGCGCAACCAGATGAGGACTTTACAATTAAAATACACTCATGTAACAAACATTTTTATAATACCTGTAAATGTCCAAAAATAGATAAAGTACCACAAGCAAATTATTTACTTGTCATAATTGACCAACGGCTTTCATGGTACCCTCATCTGGAACACATCATTGGAAGGCTTAGAAACCTTGGTTGGATATTTTTGTCGTTCCTACTCAAATCAATAAATATATAGGTCCGCCTAGAAATCTTTTAAATGAAATTTATGATGCAATAGCAAAATCAGTTGTGGTACTGTATCCCTATTTGGGGGTGCAGCTAAATGAAAATTTATTGAAATTGGACGAGCACACCGAGTCTTTATCAGATAAGCGGTCTGCTTTCTTTTAGGAAATTATACATTGTCCACACTGTTTTAAAAAACATATGACACTACCGTATGATGTAAATGTACTGAGAAAAAGACGAAAAGACATTATTACAGTGGTCCCACAACCCAAAACTCAATCAGCCGCTATGCAATATAATAAACGGGCTGCTATTTTGTATAATAAAGTAAATAAAGAAATTGTATATTGCCTAAAACATTAAGAGACTGTAAAAGAATATTAGAGAGTTGGATAAAAAACCTTACGTATGAAGATACTGAGTCACTCCTACAGCACATAAAATAACACACGCGCGCGCGTGCCCACACACACACACACACACTTACACGCACAGGCACACACAAGTTCACACACGCACACACACACTCACTCACATGGACACACACCATATTATCTTTCTTTTGTTTGTTATAAAAAAGTAAAATAAAATTTTAAGTTAGATTATGACACTGCTTTGTGTTATGGAAGAGCGGAGTCTCCTAATACAGGCTCCAATCATCAATAATTGTTTTTGCTATTATTTGTTACTGAAAATAAGATATTATTATTATTACTACACTAAAAACTGTGAATGGATGTCTGCCCTGTTCCCATATTACCTACTTGGGGTCGGCGCAAAATGTCATTCTCTTCTATTCTCTCCTATCACCCGTCATGAATGCATCTATCCTTAATATTATTACGTTAGTATTATTTATTCTGTGATATTATGAAGCTGGAGAGTTTGTTTGCTTGTTTGAACGCGCTAATATCAGGAACTACTGGTTCGATTTAATGAATTATTTTTGTGTTAGATAGCTCATTTAACGAGAAAGGATATTTGCTACAAAACATCATGCTATGACCACGCAAATAACGCGGGTGTAACCACGGCAACATACCGAGATGTGTAGTGTGAATCGATATGAGGATTTGGTCTAACTCTATTTTTCTCCTATTGATTCAGTGTTACGGTGCAGTCCATTTGAAGAGGCTTGAGTCCAGTAGTGGACTGCGAAACGTTGTATTTTTTTATTTCTTTATAGACTCACGCCTGTATCCCCGAAGGGGTAAGTTGAGGTGTAATATACATCCACATTTCGCCATGAATTTTTAGGTCCCACGTAATAGGTGGCGAGCCTATTGCCGTTACCGGGCACATCACCAGACTCCGTGCTGCTACTGAGAATTCGGAAAAACCCGAAAGGTTGTAAAAATAAATTAAAGAAAGTAGGTAAGTACCTCATAAATGCAGTCTGAGAATCCAGTGAAACCGGTCCAGCAGCAATTTCGCAATTTATCCCTACTTACCTACCTATATGTCAAACGAGCCATATTTTCGGATCAATCATTTTCATTGCTGTTTTTATGGCACTGTTCTATTCTGGTCTCGTTTGATCCGCTAACCGCTATGCACCATTAAGTAGATATAACTTTATGTACCTAGTTTATGTAGAATTGTAGAATCTATAGGTTTTACGTAGGTACGTAACAAATACTTAGCATAGACATAATATATCACATAGGTACCTAACATAACATAACCTCACGACTTTTATCCTCGAAGGGGAAGGCAGATGTCTTTTACACATCCGCATTTCGCCAGTATGTTTCGGTTTAATGTTATAGGGGGACCAGGTTATATTGCCATCTACTGGGCACATTATTAAGCGAGTGATAATTATCAATTTTAATGCACACAACTGTTGTCATAACTGCACACATAACGAAAAGTCAGAGGTGTGTGCCCAGGGTACCTGGGGATCGAACCCGAGACTATCGTCTCGGCGTTCCTTTACGTACACCACTGGGCCATCGCCTTAGCATAGACATTTATTAAGTTATCGAATAATCAAATTGGAATTCCCTTGGAAGCTGTCAAATAAATAAACTCGAAATTGTGCGAAAGAGATACCTTTATAAAGACATTAAGACATATTTATTTCTGCATTTTGGTAGTTTACAACACTTATACATGTCAAAACCCTATTCTAGATGAAGCCGGCTTTTCCTAGCTAAATGACTTCTTGAGAAGAAAGGCCGAAACAAACTCAGAGTCATTGCTTTTTTTGTCATTTCATCTCTTACTAATCTAACTTATCTTACTCTCTCTTTCTAGAATTCTGAAAAGTATAGGTCAAAAAGCTTAGCCCTTCCTTAGGAGACGAGTAAACAGAGGCAGCATCGTGGGCTCTACAGCATTCTTCTACAGAACGCTCATTTTCGTGTCACTATGTGAACCTATAAGATAATAATAACTTGACCTCCATAATACAAGTTTTACTTAGTTTGGGAGTCAGGAGTTTCAAATTTTTGTGATATTTACATGTGCAATAAACGATTTTTATTTTATTTACTATTTTTATTTTATTCATTTATTTTCTATATGAAAAGCTTAAATAAATCGCGTGTATGTAAAATTTTAGCATTGGTTTAAGCGTAATAGGTATATACGGTCCTTTGCCGCAGGTATACATTTTTCTAGCTACCTATTTAAACGTGCTAACTACCGCATAATACCAGGTTTATCTTTGAAAGGTAATCCTTCCGCTTAGGTCCATAAGAAATAGACAATAATCTATCCAATACCTACAATATTACCGACGCCCATGGACACCTGAAATACCAGTGTGCGTTGCCAACTTGAATGGTAAAAGAAATAGAGGAGGTAAATGGGATGGGCCTCTCCTTCTCACTTACCAAACGCATCGTAACAATACAGATAGGCATTTACTTCTTCTTTCCTTCGCCTTATCCCATTATCTGGGGTCGGCTCTCCTTGTCTGCCTTCTCCATTTTGCTCTGTCTTGAGCGGTCGTAGCACATCTACCTTCATGTCCTTAAGGTCTTTTTGGACTGATGAGAGCCAGGTGGCAGGAGGTCTTCCGCGGCGTCGCGTCGTTGTCGGTAGATTTAGGGCAACTCCTACCATGTGATCTTCAGGACGGCGGAACACATGTCCATACCATTGAAGGCGTCGCTCTTTTACCTTCTCGGCAATGGGGGCAACCTTGTAGCTTACTCTGACGTGGATGTTGCGAACTTTGTCGAGCAGCGTGACACCCGCTGACCAGCGTAACTAACATGCGCGTTTCTGTCACGTGTAGTTTTGACAGGTGTTGTTTATTAGAAGCCCAGCATTCTGTGCCGTATAAAACGGCAATTAGACCCGCCATCCCATGGAATACAGATGTATTATATTATCTATGCGCCATCCTATATGGCGGGTCTAATTGCCGTTTTATACAGTTTGCCTTTTAGTTGAATGGGCATTCTTCTGTCGCACGTTACGCCTGTGAGTTGTCTCTTCTTGTCTCTATTTCATCCAGCCCGTAGTTGCTCTATGGGTTACATCTCGCTCGATCCTACTATCATTGCTGATGATTGACCCTAAGTGGTCAACCGTAGGTATGGGTTCACCGTCTTGTCACACAGATAGGCACCTACTGTTACCACAAAATACAAACTGTTACTTTACGTCGATTTTCTGTAATCATCTTATTTAATAAAAACAGTCAGCGCGAATAAGGGTCAACGGCCACAGCCAAGTCATTCAAATAGGTAAACAGCATCAGGAATCATTAAAAAAATATTTGCCTCGCGCTGGAAACTCAGATAAAACATATCGTCAACAGTTTTTATGAAATACTTACTTACACAGTGAAACAGCATTATATGCTTATTCCCTTAACGATATGAGAATCTACGTTTTTCAATAAAAAAATCTGAATTCGGTTACCATTAACAGAGTTCAGAGGAAACAAACTTAAAAATATACAATCGAACTTCCTGCTTCTTAAAAGTAGGTTAAACTTTTTGTTGATATCGCATAGGTACGTACGTACTTAGGTTTCCACCACATGTGTGTACGTAATTGAAAACATCTGCATGGCTTGTCGACAATGAAAGGAAAGAGAAACACGATTATGATTCGATACAAGTATGTTACGGTATGGATTTTCCTTTCCATGTGTTACTGGGAGAAGCCGATGACGCACAGCTCTCACTATTAATAAACCAACGGCCAAACTCGTTAAGGTTCACACATAGAAATATATTTATGTCCTACATACGGTGCGATACATGCGCAGGGAATTTGCGGTCTCTATACATGACAACAGAATTAAACGAACTATTGTAAAAGGAAGTCAAGTAGCTAGATAATATTGACTTGACTTCCTTTTACAATACTTAGTTCTGTTCTCTTAAACCATATTATTGGTTAATAGTTCCTTTTACAATACTTAGTTCTGTTCTATTAAACCATATTATGGGTTAGGTAATAGAAGGCAGGCGATAGCCTAGTGGAGATACCAACAGACTGCCATGCAGAGGGTATCGGGTTCGAAACCACGGCGCGCACCAATGACTTTTCGGAGTTACGTGCGTATTGAATTGTTAATTATCGCTTGTCCCGTGCCTCGTAGAGCACATTAAGCCGTCGGTCCCGGTGGTCATGAAGATCTTTGACAATCGGTACATGGCCTAGTCTAAGGTAGGTACCGTCTAATAAACTGACACTAGTCTAAGCCATGGAATATAGCTATCCCTTCGGGTTGCGGAGGACAGACAGGCAGTCGCTCTGTGGAAAAGCTAATATTCAGTCAAATCCGGATAGACTAGTAAGCGGACCCCAGATTGAAACTGGGATAACGCTAAGAATATGTTGATTATACATGACAAAAGAATTAAACGAACTATTAAGTAAGTAAAAGGAAGTCAAGTAGCTACATAATATCTAGCTACTTGACTTCCTTTTATAATAGTTCTGTTCTATTAAACCATATTATGGGTTAATAGAACATTTTTTATGTAGGGAGGTTTGAAAAGTCAATTCCCGCACTTGAAATAAATCCTGTGCCGCAGGTGCTTTACAGACATTCTGCCAAAGGACACAGATTAGGTACATCAAGACTCAAACTCAAATATGTTTATTTCCATAAAAATGTTAAATTTTTTTAGACACGTCAGAAAGTCATACAAATAAAAATAAAAAAGGAACTTTAAATGCATATTTACATAATTGGGCATTGAGAGCCAGACTCGAAGTACCACCTAAACAGTGTTTTACCTAATTTCTAATACATTTTTATACTTACCGAAACAATTAAGATACTTAGCTTTGTGGAGATAGTTTCGAAGTTATATGTATAAGTATTAAATGGTTAATTATCGATATCGCTCAAAGGGCAAAGCTATCGGTTGTCACACAGATCTTTGACAGTCATTAGGTACTTTAAATAAACAGACACTCTTAACCTTGATATATTGCTATCCCTTTGGGTAAAGAGCTCAGATATTTACATAGAGGCGCATTTCCTATGGGCGCTCTGAAGACAAACTTTCTGTGACCCAAATTGCCGCTTGGCGGCGTGGCAGTCGCGCTGTAACAGCTGTCTCTACGAGAGCGAGAGAGACGAAGTTCCTCAAGTGTATCTTAACTGCGCTTAAGAGAGACGGAGAACGACGCCAGCGCCGCCAACGGCGCAAACTACGAACTAAACTGGAGACAGTCTCCACTTGGAATCGGCACACGAAATCCTTAAGAACTGCGCTTCTATGTAAATCTGTATTCATTGCTTTGGGTTGCAGTCAGCGCAGCGGTTGCTCTGTATAACAGCTAATATTCGGTCAAATCTGGTTGCACTAGTAAGCAGACCTAGGTTTCAACTGGGATAACGCTAGGAGGAATACATAAGCAATAAAGATAGACCTCCTCATAATATGTCACATTAATTACCGACTTGGCAGCTACCAATGAGTCATCTTAGCCATATCTACGATTACTCGAGGTACCTATATGTAAACAGGAAAATATTTACCTACTCTTGATATTTTCCTTGTAGTTGCTGGTAAATTCCAAATAAAGGACGATTTTTTCCTGAGTGTACTAGTTCAGAATCAGTCATTCAGTGTACTAGGTGCGATACAGCACATAGGAGGTGATTTAGTGAATATTGTATCATATAGAAAAATATTACCACGTACATTTACATCCCTAGAACAAGAAAACCGAACTAACAGGATTATTAAAGCCTAGTGCTGTAGCAATCGATCATAAAAGGCTCAGTGATATTTTAAGATTAAAACCTTGAACACCTGCTATCTAGTGCTGCAAAACAAAAGTTATACAATTGATAAAGAAATCTATTTAGAGTGTGTCCACAAAGAAGTTACTGGTGATTATAAAAAGCCATGTCGTATGACGTGACTTCTCAATCGCCAGCTTTACCAGCAGAAGACCAGAAAACTGAAGATGAAAAAACTTCACCAAGAAGCAGACCAATGCCAGAAACCCTTAAAGAAGATGAAGGTTGCCGCCGAACCAAGCAGAACCAGGGATGCTTTGGATTTAGCTGTTGTAACAATATGTTCTCCAATATACGTAAAAAATTTGGAAGAAAACGCAAAGATGAACAGACTCTAGTTGTATACAAACGTCGAAATGCAAGGCACAGAAGAAAAGACTCTGACGATTTAGACCTCGACGTTGGTGATGACATGGATATTACCAGTGATGATCCTTGGGAAGCGGATATTGCTGAAGATAATAATGATACTGGAAAGGAAAACGCGGGTTTAGATTGTGATATGATCTGGAATGATACTCATGGTAAATATGATCAAGGTACTGATTGCGGAACCAGTGATCACGCACCAGGAATAGATTCAAGTGAAAATCACTCTAATAATCAGTGTGATGCAAATCACGGCAAAGAAAACCAGCACAACGAACAACAGTCTAACGAAAACCAGTCCAATGGACATCAGAAAGGACATGAGACCAGCACGAACCAATCAGACCAAATTAATTCAAGTGGCAAAAATGCCGGGGGACCTGACTCAACCGTACATCATTCGAAATGGTCCAGAGACGAAGACTACGGTATAAACAATTCCAGTGGAATTAAATCTACAGGACATAATTCTCATCTCTATCATTCCAGTGGTAATTTACCCTACAGCGGGGTTTTCTCTGGTAGTATTTTCTCCGGTACTCACCATTCCAGTGGACATGACTCTAGTGGATTTACCTCCAATGAACATCATTCTAATGGTCATCATAGCAGCGGTCATGATTTAGGAGGACATAATTCTAGTGGACATCATACCAGCGGACATGATCTCGGCGGACACAATACCGGCGGACATAATTCCAGTGGCAATCATACCAGCGGACAAGATACCGGCGGACATCATTCCAGTGGCCATCATACCAGCGGACAAGATACCGGCGGACATCATTCCAGTGGGCATCATACCAGTGGACATGATTCCAGCATACATCACACCAGCGGGCATGATTCCGGCGGACATTATTCCAGTAGCCATCACGATACTGGTGGCCATTATGATTCAGGTGGTGGCGGCGATTGGGGAGGCGGAGGTGGTGACTGCGGAGGTGGTGACTGCGGCGGCGGAGGTGATTCCGGTGGCGGTGGTTTCGATTAATTTGTCGATAAATATCCTTATCAGTTATAGCAATAAGAAATAATTAAAATATTTGTAACATTAGTCATGCATATGTTTATTTTCTGATTCAGACAATAAGTTAAATAGTTTTCCTGTTGGTAAATTCTCGGAAGCAGCACGTTTTCTATAAATGTGGTCGGTTTACCGTAATACTCACAGCTAGATCACATAATTTACGTTACGCATTGCTGACTGACAGCCGTTTTCCCAAAGCCTGTCGCCGTTTCCAAAAGCTTATACGCAAACTACAAAACAGGGATGTTTCCTGCAAGTAAAATAAATTATATACCTAAGTTCTTTCATCTAGTAAAACATCCTATAATTGGCGATGCAAAGATTATCCGCGCGCCTCTAGCGGCGAATTTGGAAGTTGTCCGGTTACGACACTTTTGACCCCGTTAGGGTATATTGTATTCTGTGCTTTTGACAGCTTTCAATACAACTTTGCTTCGAGGCAAGGTGCTCCTCGCTTCGAGGTTATAATGGTAATTGTATTGAGCTGTCAAAAGTGTCGTACCCAGACAACTTCCAAATTCGCCGCTAGAGTCGTTAGTTAGAATCTTAACATCGCCAATAATGCCAGTTTAATTATTCGATTAATGTTGATATTTCATTAAAAGTGTATAATTTGTCTTGTTAGAAACAGCCCTATTGAAGTAATTATTCATTTTCTGGCAGCCGATATCAAACAATATCGATAAAGCGTTACACACAGTTACTAAAAAGGAAAACAGCTGCTAAATCATGCAATTTGCGTACAGCAATCGGACACAGGAAGTCAACAGTATAGCAACGCACAAAACGTTGACATTTGATATTCCTGCATAACAGGAAAGGGTAATAATGTCAGTAATGTGGACATTATAGTAGTTCGAAAGACGTGGACTAATCTTCTATACACTATAAAATTGGAGTGACTGTTTGTAATATTAAAATAACCGCTTTATACTAAATGCATATTATTATGGTTGTATACACGGTACATATACCGAAATTACATTTTTTACAATTTTGTCTGTCTGTCTGTCTGTCTGTTTGTTCTCGCTGTTCTCGCTAATCTCTGGAACGGCTGGACCGATTTTGACGGGATTTTCACTGGCGGATAGCTGATGTACCAAGGAGTAACGTAGGCTATAAATTAACCGGGTACGCGAAGTAGTTCCCTCAGGACGTGAAACCGCGGGAAACAGCTATCCTTTATTAATGTGACGTTTCTGTACATAGAGACCAGTTTTTCATATGCTTCTCCCGCACTAGGAATAAATCATGTATCGCTGAGAATTGAGACCCACACCCAGACTCAAAACAGCAAATTTTGATCACACGAAGTATTGTCCTGCGTATTTATCTCAAACCCATATCAGTCGATGCACTGTCGTGCAGTTATATTGAGAAGCGGAAACCGCAGGGTACAGTTAGTTTTAGTTATAGGAAGTTTCCTATCCCTAATTTGTTTCAAATCTATATAAGGCGATTGAAAACATTATTAAAATTTATAATGTTGGTTCCCTGTTGCTTATTGGTTGGTTTCATACAAAGAATTTGCGCACGAGTGCCATACATTCTCAGCGCTACCGGCGCGGCGGCGTGGCGTGGCGTGGCGTTTAGTAATGCTCAATGTTGGAAGAAAGGATAGCCGGTAGCGCTTTTAGAAAATGTGAAGTAAAATGTTCCGAAGAATGACTCGAATGCGATCTATCGGCGGGGAAAAACTGGACTTTTGAAAGTGTGTGATGAAAAATTGTAAAGAACTACAAGCATTACCTACCCAACCAGCAAAAACTAGGCTTACAACAATCTCAAGACTACTGCTTTTTGCTCTTACATTACTCCTATATAATGATATAAGCCTGGATATGGGCACCAATTACCTATAAGCATATTAAGTTTAATATCGTTCTAATATCAGTCTAATTAAATGCTGTTTGCACTTACAGAAATCTAGCCAAAATTAATTTAAGCCGACATAGGCTTATATTTCTTTTACGCAAGTATCTTGTAAGCCTGCGTAGGCTTATATTGGTCTAAGGTTAGAATATTTTGAGAATTTTACGTCAGATCCAACTTATAAGTTCGTATGAAATTAAATGTAAACATTTTTTTTTTATTTAATTAAAGTTGCGTAAAGTTAATGTTTATACTAAAGTGCCGTTATTATCAAGTGCGTGTATTAAAGTTTTACCGTAAGTAATCGTATTGGAATTTATTATTTACTGTTAATTAGACCTCGTTTTACGCTTCAAAATTCATGCGCCTTGTTAAATAAGGTAAGGTTTCATGTTCTCGTTTAATTATTTCATTTGTTAATTTGTATTGATAGTGTCGCCATTAGTATAGCTGCATTTTACAAGCGCACTACTAATGTAAGATTATTTACTCTAATTTTAGCATTCGGTATACTAAAGATAACTCCATATTCAAACGCTCTTACAATACAAAAGACAAGACCCATGTCTTGTCTTTTGTATTGTAAGTATGTTGATCCAAAATTTTTCTACATACATACATATCGTCACGCCTTTTATCTCCGAAGGGGTAGGCAGAGGTGTATTTCTACACCCACTTTTCGCCAGATATACTTTAGTCCCACATAATAAGGGGCGAGCCTATTGCCGTACCGGGCACATTTCCAGACTCCGTGCTGCTACTGAGAATTTCGTGACAGAAAAACCCAATAACACTGCCCGACCCAGGAATCGAACCCGGGACCTCCCGATCCCACGCGCACATTTATGCCGCGAGACCAACGAGGCAGTCGTATAGGGTTTGATGTCGAGTTTTCCGTCTCTACGCAAAGATGGTATTTGCATCGTGTTATCCCTTAGTCGCCTTTTACGACACCCACGGGAAGATAGGGGGTGGTGACACTTGTATTCTATGCCGTCAACCACACGGCATACTTATCCAGTGCTATTGATCTTATATTAGTTTCAAATAAGATCAGAAATGCACGTACTCACAGTGCTCTTATGCTATGCTGATATTAGTCTGACATCTTACAATAGCATTTAGTAAGTCTAATATAAAATCAAACGAGCTTAGAAAATACTCATATAAGAGCAAGTTTTTCTCAAGTGCAACTAGTCTTAGTAAATGCTCTTATATACATATATGAGACTTGGTTATAAGACTGAGCGTTCTTGAGGCCATACCGGCTTGTCTAAAAGTAATAAAGGATCGATGGTATGTATGTTCTAAAACAAATATAAGAGCGCTTTAAGCCTACCACTCTTAAAAAGTGCGAGTTCTGAGACTGTTTTGCTGGTTGGGTATTCATCAATTAACAAAGGAGAAAAGTCTTCGACGCTTCTAGGCTAAAATGAGACCGGTTCTCTCGATTTTACTAAAGTTGGGGCAAATAAATCTCTTTGGCAGTAACGTTGATATGACTGTTAAGCGTATGTCAGCACTCCATATTGAGTAAGTTAAGTAAACACGAGGACAAAAATAGGTATTTTTCGTATTTGGATTGGATTGATAACTTATTAAGCTAAAACTAATAGGGTTACAGTAATGTTATGGTTTAATTAAAACAATATCAGCCAGTCTTCCCAAAACATTCTGATAGGACGGATAGTGAGCTGAATATTTTGAAATATATTTAAAGCTTTAGATAGTTAGAAAAACCTCGTGAATACCCTAAAGTGACTACCAGAGCAATATCAATACTATTGAAGTCAGTTCCTACCTAGTGCATTAGTGAAATATCCAATATTGCCCTATTTGTTCTCGGAAAAATATGCCTGACCCAATATACGCTAATGCAGCAGAAATGCTAAACCTGCAACCAAGACACATGGCAAACGACATCAAGGGTACAGCTCGACACAAAATGGATGAAGTAATAATGTGTGGTAACTACTATGAAGCGATGGGGACCTCTAGCAGAACAAATGCTGGCAACACAAGGTATGACAGAACTACCGGTGGCACCACTGTCGCTAGGACTGCCGACGAGGAACCAGCTGATACAGGGATTACTGAAGAAGAAGCAGTAGCTTGTTGTCTATGTATGGTGAGTCTATGGCAAAGTATATCGACCATCATGAGTATGTTCAAGCAATGACACAAACAATGAGAGAAAATTCCATAATTTAACTTCTTACGATGTAAAGTACCTAATATCTACATAAATGATAAGCAAAAATACAGAATATTAAAGAAACCTGCACGTTGCACAATTTTATTTAACTTCATATAAAGTAGGAAGACAAAAATAATAATTATGATTATGTCAATAAAGTACGTTTTTATCCTCATTTTTTGTTGTTTGTTTTATCTTGCCCTTATGCCTTTATTTTGTTGATGTATTGCCATTAAAAAATACTTAGTTTTATGTAGATACATGAACGTCGAACAACTTCCCGCTAGACCACCATAAGGGTGACAATCGCTCAGCAAGACATCGTCGTTTCCAGTGCTACTTTACACAAACATTGACACTCGTATACAAAACCAGTTTCTAGTGGGCCTCGACTATATGAGCGAGCCAAGGGATTTTTTTTCATACTGTCCACCGCCGACTTGTTTGATTGTACCTAACTTAGTTAAGGATTGCCTCAAACCAGCGATAGCGCTATTATATGGCTAAGACGAGTGACAGCTTTGACCAGTGAAAGACTCCCTACTAGACATGTGCGTCGATCGGCGCCGTGGCGCACGCCGCCGCCGACGGTCAATTTAGCCACGCCGCCCGCCGCTGCCGAACATTTCATAGGCGTCATCAGCGTCAAAATTTTAATAATACTTTATATTTATTTAGGTGCATTTCACGTGAAATGTCAGGTACCAGATTCGGTTTTATAACTGGGATAAATGCAAATATATAGGGCCTAAATAAATCACATATCTGTTCTCCTCTGGATGGGTACGCCACAAGACCTGATGATCTCCCGTTTTCGTCCAGCCACTACCAACCACCCTCCTCAAGTCACTGGTTCATCTGGCCGGCGTCCAATAGTACACCTGCTTATTTCACCGACCATCGATTCTACGAAAGATGTAACCTGATCACTTCCACTTCAGCTTACTACATCTCAGAACTGCGTCAGCTACTTTTGTCTTCTGCCGGATGATCTCGATCCGACCTTTTCCGCTCAACTAGATGTCCTGCATTGACCTTTTCATAGCTCTGTGAGCTAGTTTCACCGTCATGTACCACGTCTCAGCTCCGTAAGTCATAACTGGCAGGACGTTTTGATCAAAGACATTGGTCGTCAGACATTATGGCAAAAATGACTCGAAGAAATGACGCAACTTCTTAAAATCCGCGTAACGATGCTGCACTTTTCTGGTCATTTTCACCCTCAACGTTGTCTCTATAAAACTGCAAGTTAGGCCCCAGGTATATGTAATCCTGAACAGCTTCGACGGCTACACCTTGGTCAGAAATTGATCCAGGGATGATGTGTTCATTGAACATGTAATTGGTATCGTCCAAATTCATTCGTTATACCACAAAGTTATATCCCTCTCCGGTTTTCAAATAATATCCTCAAATCATTGGTCCATATGGAACGCATCCAACACTACGCTTGCACAAAAAAAATCTCCAATCAAGTACCTGTTTCTTAATCCCTGATCATAGCTTCCGCTACAGAATATGTGGCCAGTCTACTGCTCCTTCAATTTTTTATAACTGACTTTTTGTATAGGAATTTAAACTTACGTGGCCATTTAAACTTATTTTAAATTGTCTACATTACTCCAAACAAAGGTACGTGGTATAAATCCCGAAAGACAATTTAAAATGACTTTTTGTAACTGACAAAGTTCAGGGGTTTTGTACACCCCTGCACTTTGTCAGTTACATAATGAAATCGAAGGTTTTTTGCAATCCACAAAAGCCAGACACAACGGGTGGATTTACTCTTCAGGCTTCTGTATAGCCTACAAATCAGTATGCCCTGTATGGATTTGGCCTTCGGTACTCAAGCCTTTACGAAACCTAATCTCACTACTCAAGCCATTACGTGGCCGGAATGCGTCAAATCTTGATGCTATGCTATTTTTGACGACTCTTAAAAACAGCGCTGAATATCCACATCCTCCAGCCCCAAACACCTGCTCTAAAAAGGACGAGGCAAGCGAAAATCAACAATTTAATATGCACATTACTTCGAAATGTTCCTTAGAAGTAAGACTCTGCATGGCATTCTGACGGTGTCTTCACTAAGCTATCGCTGCCTAGTAACATTCAGTTTAGAATCTAAATCGATCAAAATTTTAGTTACTGCGTTAGTCTGCTAGTTTTTATTTAGTAGTTTTTATTTAGTGATCTAGTTCTTATTTAGTAAATTTATTTGAATTTGTGCAACACCTTCGTGGAGCCCCTAGAGATGCTTTGTGGAGCCCTGGGCCTCCGCGAAGCACACTTTGAGAATGGCCGGTTTAGAAGATACATGTCATGATTTACGAAAAAGCCGCACAATTAACAAATTTTGAAGATATCGTATTTATTCGTATCGTATATCGTAATAGAATTTGAAGTCTTTTGTCGTTTAAGTTTTAATATTTACTCCTTATAATAAATAAATAGTAGGTATTTAATTTTAAATTAAGCCGTATGTTTATTATTTTCACCATTCACGCCGATGACGCCGCCGCAAATGAATACAGATTTACATAGTAGCGCAGTTCTAAAGGATTTCGTGTGCCGATTCCAAGTGGGGACTGTCTCCAGTTTAATTCGTAGTTGGCGCCGTTGGTGGCGCTGGCGTCGTTCTCCGTCTCTCTTGCTCTCGTAATTAAGATACACTGGAGGAACGTTTGTCTCTCTTGCTCTCGTAGAGACAGCTGTCACAGCGCGACTGCCACGTCGCCAAGCGGCAATTTGGGTCACAGAAAGTTTGTCTTCAAAGCGCCCATAGGAAATGCGCCTCTATGTAAATATCTGAGCTCTTTGCCGCGGCCGTCTACCACAGAATACATAATTAGTACCTTGTCTACTCCCTACAACGACTGCAAAAAAACTTCACGATAAAGCTGCGCGTCCACTGGATCGGAATCGGAGCGTAGGGAGCGGACGGAGTGTCGTCATTTACAAAATGCCGATGGGGTGCGTCTAGGCGTCTACTGCATTCGGATTCAGCATCGGCAATTTAGGTATTTTTAAAGCAACCGTCATCGCTTGTTAACTCTCATTTGCATTATGGAGGATAGTGACGAGGATATTGTTGTAACTAGCTGTATTTTATCAGAACACGAAGAGAGAAGGAAGAGGAAACGAAAGATATGGATTCATAATATAAACTCAAAAAGATTAATTTTCGGAGAATATCATACATTATATTCTGATTTATTAGAAGATGAAAATAGATTTTTTGGGTACATTCATATGACTCTACTAAAGTAATTAAAACATCGTCGTTCATCGTGAATAAGTATTTTTGCCTACAGTTTAACGTCGCAAACACGTCAGAACTTGAAACGCTCGGAATCCGAATGATGCGTTCACTGCGGATGACGTCTTCAGCACAAATACCGGTCTCAGGCGCAGAAATGCCGATCCAGTGCACGCAGTTTCATAGAAATTAATACAAAGCAACAAATCCTTCCGCTCCGTACGCTCCGATTCCGATCCAGTGGACGCGCAGCTTAACCGGAACGGCTTAATGTGCTCTCAGAAACACGTTGTATGTACGTTGTATGGTATCTACTGATATAATTTTAGTTAAGTTATGGTTGACAATGTACAATTATTTAGGAAGATGAAAGTACTTAGTTAAACAATAAAAATAGTTCACTATTTATTGTGTAAGTACCTCTAACAGGCATGAAATTTGTTTAAATCACATTGAATGCGGGTAAAACTCTGAGGTAAAACCTTAGATATAAATAAAATTAAATGATTTTGAAAATATTTCAACGATTACCTTAGATGATATTTTTACTTGATCTGAGACGATAACAAACAAGAGTACGAAAGTAAAAAATTGTGGATTCCTAGTTAGAATAGTACTGTAACTAAACGTAGGTAATTGACACTTTTTGACAGTAATTGACAAAGCGTCAAACTTCAAAAAACAAACTTTCCTTTGAAACTTCATTCTCATTTTCATAATTCAGCCTCAGTTTCAGACTTCAGTACACGTACAGTAGTTAGTAGTTTATTTCGAATTTAGATAAACAACTCAATAATACGTATACATCGATTGTGATGTTTAAAAACGAATTCTGTAAGTAGTTTTATTCATCACCACTTGCAGCAGTTGCAGCCAAAAAAAGCACATTTTATTTTGTTGCTTATATCACAACCTGTTTATAAATTGGCCGAAAAGTTGTGTTGTGTTCAAGGTGCGTTAATTACACTGTCGCGTGTGCTCATTCGCGAGGAGTGCAGTGTTGTCTGAAATCAATAAGTCAGTCGGCTTCAAGTTCTAAAAGTGAAATCGTACGAATATACTTACAATACAATAAAACAAAGAGCAAACATTGAATATAAAATACCAGAAAAGCTAAGAAATTCGCCTGAGTATACAACAAGGAAAACCTTTACTTTTCCAATTGAAAGAAATTCAAGTTTTGGATTTTTTATTCTTTGTGATATATTTACAAAAACATGTCTGAACCCAATCATGAGACTGAAGTCATCACACAGCAACCACTTATGAGTCAGCAAAATAATAATGGCGAGGAACAAGAGCAAGTCAATGAAACACAAAAAGAGAAAGAAAAACCACCACCACCGCGTGAACGATTCACAACTTGGGACATGCTGTGTTGGGATATTCACGATTCCAGTATAGAGTGTTGTATTGATTGCTTTAATTTCTTCATTTGTGGCGGATGTTGTGACGGTGAGAGTTGTTGCAATTGTGATAATTGTTGTGATTGTGGTGATTGCGGGGATTGCTGTGATTGTGGGGACTGCGGGGATTGTGGGGACTGTGGTGATTGTGGAGATTGCGGTGGTGGGGATTGTGCCTGTGATTGTGACTGCAGTGATTAGATACTGTACATTTTTCTTAATCTAAGTGCCAAAATATTTTCTTTTGTGTAAGTAAGGCTAGGTAAAGTAACTTTATTTTTGTACTTAAGTCATAAAATTGACTCAAATATAAGTAAATGAAAAAATAACTTAATGAAAATGCTGTCCAACTTTATGTAGTTTTTTAATTTCATGTTTTTATTACTACCAAATAGATATAAATATATTGGTTGGATGGTAGGGCCAGTAATAAAAAGTCAGAAATAGTTACAGATAACTGGGAGCCACCTTTGCCTAAAAGCAAACAGATAGGAGTGCAGAATTCATTAAATTAACTTTGTTTATTTTATTTTTTATTAATTTGAATATAGGCTATAGAAATATCGGCTTATTAGACTGATTGGCTTGTGAAGTGTATCCATGAAACTGAAAACATAGATGTAAAGAAGTAAATTTTTATACTTGCTTATTTCCTAAGTAGGTACAAAATACTGATATATTTTATAATTAGTACTTACAACAGTTTTATACTTATTATTTTAATTGTAAGTATAGCCAATCATCCATTTTTGAGGTGGTTACTTGCTATGCCACATGAATACTCTTGTCAAAATCCTATACTTAATATTCTATAAAAAAAATTACTCCACTATTTATAAAAGTAAAAGTAAGACTGGTTGTATATTTGTTACTATGTGAATTTAAAATATAATTGTGAACATCTATGCTACAGCATATAAAAAATGAGCTCCAATATTTAATTACTATGAGTATGTATGTAAGTGAATGCAATATTTTATACATAATATATTGTTGTAAATCAAAACAGGCCTCAAACTTATAAGGCTTTATATTATTAGTAGGTAGGTAGTATATTTGTAAGAAATTATACAAAAATGGTTTCCAAGTAGTTGAGTTATAGGACTTGTAAATTTTATTAAAATTATTAATAAAAAAATATAATTTGTGCATTACGAATAAATCCATTGGGATGTTTACAAAAATTTAAACAAAAGGAAAAACAAACTAATATTTATATAATTGAATTTGTATCTTGTTCAATTATTAATATTGCCTTTTATCTACAAATTATCCCAAATTTTGGTTAAAAAATTCAAATAATGCATCTTGAGTTGCTCAAAACATTTTTATAAGCAAGGAATATTTCCTTACATTTGAGAGATGAAATTCTAAGTTGCTTGTATTTTTGTAAAAATGATAATATAACTACAGGGTGGCAAGACTGGAAAAAATACAGGCCCCTGATATAAGAAAACATCCTCTTGAAATTATGTTCCCTCCGCTAATGACTGCCATAATTGGGAAGCTTCCTGCAAGTAAAATAAATTATACAAGTATTTTTATCTTGTGAAACATGTCAAAATAATAATAGTTTCATTCATCAATTATTAATATTAAAACTTTATTTAACATTTTTTATCGTCAATTTATTGATAATAAGTATTCTACTTGACAGCAAAACACTATGACGTCACTATGTCTTATTTCATACAAAACCCTTGGCAAAGGTTGTTATTGACATTTCATTAAAAGTGCTTGATTTCACTAGTTGGCTATTATAATATCGACTTTTACCACTTAAAATCGCATAGGTAGTACAGAGAGCACATTAAAATAAGACTGAGTGCAAATTCCTTTAAATATTTCTTCTAAATTACAAAATTAGGGCAAAGTACATGTGCGAAAACCATGTGCACACGTACATTGTATTTCTTGTTTAAAGACAATCTCCCTCAATGTGAAGGAGGCCTAAACCACTAAACTATGCATGCGGTAAAATACAATAATTATAAAATAAAATATTCATAAGCAGCTATATTGTTAGTACAAATAATTATTTTATATATTTTCCTTAATCATAAATAGCAACAAGTGTACACGACAATAATAATTATATTATTATCTTTATCAGTTTCAGTGTGTTTATAAATATTATTAGAAATAGTGATAGTATGTATTAGTGATGTACCGGATCGTTAAAAATGTATAGGTATCCGTGGATACGGATCGGAATACGGATATTTGGTGTCAAGATCCGCGAATACGGATACGGATCTTTATTTTCTTACTGAACCGATATCGGTGCATGCGACCTTGAAACAATAGTTGACGTCACGCTCGCCCGGCTGAACAATAGACAGATCGTGTTTGCGACTTTTATTGAAATTATAATAAAAATACTCTAAAAGTCTAAATCGAATTTAATAGTTTTTTAATTCTACTTAACCACCTATAGCATTCCATCCTATCAATTGAAAATTAATAAGGTGAAAGATCCGTAAAAGATCGCGAGAAAAGTAACGGATACGGATCTTTCTTATTCCTCGGATATCCGCGGATACGGATACGGATATCCGGAACATCACTAGTATGTATGAAGCATATACTTATGATATTGTTTATACGGGCACGCAATGACTTTACAATTCAACATTAACTAACATTCATTTAAAGAATTCTATGTAATTCGCACATAACTTCGAAAAGCTAATGGTGTGTGCCTTGGTTTTAAACCCGTGACCCTCTGTATAGCATTCTGTCCGTCTCTCTAGGTTACTGCATACAAAACTTATGCTGTGATAGACGACAAAAAAAAAAGTATTACCAATTACTTCTATTTACCAATTTTAAGATTTATGTCGATGCATAGAAAAAGGAAGTACTTACATAATATTTTATTTAAAATTTTTGGTCTACGATCAAATGAAACATCGTGTATATTACCTAGATATATTTAAGAGATACGTCTTATTCTATACATTTGAGATGCCTATATTCACAGATATGAGAAGTAGTACCTATATTATGCGTATTGTGAGCAAAATTATTTTTTGTTATACTTAATTGTTGCTAAAAAATTCGAACATGTTTACACTTTATAGATTTTAGAAAATTTATGTTAAAATTTAGATGCCTTGTTTTTGGGAAGTTTTGAAAATGTTTTATAAATGATGTTATAATCGTTGACTTTTGCCATAAACATATACTACATAAATATACTCATTAATGTAAAATGTTGTTTTATTGACATTCCTTTCTGTGTATACCCAGCTAAATGTAGGTACATATATTTCATGGGTGCACCCGGGGTGACGCATGGATGTACTCAAAGAGCACTCAATCGAGATAACAGCCGCCGCTTTGTACAATACCGTTTTTATTGTTGCTGTTTGCGTGTGCGCATTTGTACACGTTGTGTTAATTGATTTTCATCCTTATTCGTAACCAGCTCAAAGTTGACAATAGTTTCACAGTGAAGAAAGCTCTGCGCTTCGCCATTCGGCCGTACGCCCTGAAAAGATTGTGAGAACATATTATTAAATTATACATACCTACCCTCTTAATGGGTAATAAATGGGCTAGAAAAGATGAAGAAAGCGCTGAAGCCTTTGACGTCTTCCTAGCCGAGGTGTTCACTTCTAACTCGGGAGACTCATCAACCAATACCGAAATACTCAATTACTTGGGAGACAGAACTACAACTTAGTTCGCCATTGCGGTGTTTGTTTGTTTGTTTTTCGTGTGAGCGTGTGGCCAACTCTGATGTCGGAGTTTTCAGACCGCCCGAGGGCCTCCGACATGGCCTAACGATCCTTATCCTTGGACAAGAACCGGGACCGACAGCTTTACGTGCCCTCCGAAGCACGGTAGCGCTCAGATGTAAATGCCACACACGGTCACCCATCCAAGTGGTAACCTGTGCAAGTGTTGCTTAACTTTGTCGATCTGTTACGAACGGCAAGCCAAGTCTCGCTACGAGCGCTACATGCCATTGCGGTATTATTCACCTAAAGAGATTTGGGGTTGACAAAGTGCCTTGAACTACATAAAGCTCCTGAATATTGCCTAATAACGGCTGAAATCCTACGTCAACTACCTAGAAAAGGCATAATTTTCATTACACAACTCTTCAACGGAATTCTGAGAACTGGTCATTATCCTAGTAAGTATATGGAAGATCTCGGAAATCATCATAATCCCTAAGCCAGGCAAATCACCATATTTAGTATCTTCATAAAGACCAATAAGCTTACTGCCGCTTATGTCAAAGCTATTTGGAAAAGTCGTCTCAAGTAGACTAAATACTTTACTCAAAGACGGCAACATCATCGCACAACACCAATTTGGATTCAGAGTAGGTCATTCACCCGTAGAACAGGTACATAGAGTGTTAAGTAAGATACGAGAGGCATTAGAAAGTAAGGAATACTGATCCGCTGCATTTCTAGACGTACAGCAGGCATTCGACAAGGTCTGGCACCAGGGCTTGCTATATAAGCTGAAAAAATCTACTACCACATAGCATGTATGTCTTATTGAAGTTATACATAGAAGACAGAATATTTCGTGTGAAAATAAACAACTCCTCCTCTAAATTCCACGACATAAATGCTGGAGTACCCCAAGGCTCTGTCCTAGGACCAACTCTATCTGAACTACCGATTACAGAAGAAGTACTTTGCGCCACTTTCGCTGACGATACAACTGTCTTGTGCAATAACAAAGAGCCTCGCTAACACTACAGAGTCACCTTGATGAAGTGCAGATATTGACGAATGACAGGAAAATTAAAGCTAGCGCCAGCAAGTCGTTGCATGTGACATTCTCTCTGAGAAAAGATGACTGTGCACCAGTTACTTTTGGAAGCGACACACTTACACAAAGTGTAACAGCATACATCTCGGCATACATCTAGACAGAAAACAAACATGAAGGCATCATGTAGAGAAAAAAAGCGATGCGCTAAACATAGTATTCCGAAAACTTAATTGGCTCGTTGGAGGCACTTCACAAGTATCAATCGATAACAAAATACTTATAATATATAAAGCCATATTAAAACCAGTCTGGATGACCGCTGTCGAGCTATAGGGCACAGCTATAAACTCAAATATAAAAATCCTACAGAGATTCCTAAATAAAGTTTTCAGAACCATCACAAATTTAATGCTCCGTGGTTTATCAAAACTGCAGTATTACAGTCGCAGTTCGCTGGAAGAATTAACCTCACAAACTACATCTCCTGCAACCAATCTGCTAATGGTTGACTAAACCGATTGCAAGTTGTAATAAAAAAAAGCGCTAAAAAACTGTCGTCTCACTGCTGGGCACATGTAAGAGACATGTGCCCAGCAGTGCGACGCTCGAGCTCACTATAAGAAGGGAGAGGCCATAGTTTACCATACTCTCGTTGGCCTAGTGCGGGTTGGCAGACTTCACACGTATGTCATAAGAGAACATTATGAAGAACTCTCAGTCATGCAGGTTTCTTCACGATGTTTTCTTTTAGCTCTAAGCAAGCTATAAAACAATTTAATACCCACAACTTCGAAACGTCATTAGTGCGGGCCGTGAATTCGAACTCGGGACCATCGGCGTAGCAGTCAATCAGTCTGTCCATTATGCTATCGCCGCAATAATTAGGTAAATTATTATTCTAGTTATGTCAATTCACTATTACAATAATATTAATAATAGTCGTTTATTTATCTCTTTCATAAAGGTTTTTTCACACACACTATATTAAATAAAGATTTGTATCACCCATTTCTGCGTATGTATGTATGTAGGTACCTAGTTATGTATTTTCTTGCTTTTGAATAAAAGTGATCATATCGCCAATTCGCCACAAATAATAAATCATGTATCGCGGAGGACAAACATTCCTTTAAAAGTACCTATACATATTACCTACAACTTAACGAGTGTATTTTAAGTATTTCCACGTAGCTAAGTAGGTACTAAGTGGGTAGAGTAGTAAACACAATTTACCTACTTCAAACAGATTCATTAGGTAAGCAGGTACTGTCGTTATTTTCTGTGTTGTGGGCGGCGGCATAAATTCATTTGTAAAGATACTAAATTTAATATTCAAATTACTTACGTAGGATCCTACTTACCTATCTACGTACCCAATTTTCATGAATAATAATAATATCTCTGTATGGATGTCTCATTGTTATCCAAATCATCGATATAATAAGTATATTATGTAGGTAGTTAAGTAATATCACGGTAATAATATCTAACAGTATTGTAACTCCATACAAACGCACGAAACTCGAGTTATGCCTACGCGCCTCGAGCAGAGTACCCATTACACTGGGCGGACTGTGCCTACAGTACCCGCAGCCGCTATCGTGCCGCAGCTCGCATGCGGCGCGTCTGGTAGGTATATAACTCACGAAGACGGCCGAGTTACAATACTGTTAGATTATATTACCGTGGTAATATGTCAATGACCCAAATATACATATTTTTACCCTTGTTGAATCGAGTAAGTACCTACCTAGGTACATAAGTACTGAACATACATGTTCGAAAGTTTTTAATTTGATGTGTTTCTCATTTACAATTTTATTATGTTGCCTGAACAATGTTGGCTTGATCCTCGCGTACCTATATGATTATTCGTAAACTACATAAATACTTCCCGGTTAAATCGATGCTACTTATGAAACCGATGTATTTTGTTATTATCATTATGTATCATTGGCCTGAATCATAATGTGGTCGCGGAAAGCGGATAAATGCGAGCGGCTCAAGAATGGTGATACGCAACCTTACTAGCTAGACACCATTGACATAATATATAGTAGGTACTTACATATATATCGATGCTAGACACTGGAGTGAATATATGTAACATATTAGCACAGTATAAAGAAGACATACAGTAGTTTGACGCCTTTGATCTCGTAGAAAAAGCCGACAAGCAACGTCTAGACAAGGGTAAGGAGGCTAGGGCTGCCACATTTAAACAATACCTACTTATTCAAACACCGTCTATTTATTTTAGAAAAATATTACAATTGCTACGCTACATGAATATTTTAGTGTAAATCACTTATTTATTGTATTACAATAATTAACGATAAATAATTATTATAAAACAGTTTGCATTTTTTCGTACGGTGACAGCTTTGCATGCTAAGTGTCAGTCAGCACCTATTTCATCCCGCAAGTGTCGTGGCAAGCGGTTAAGGATATGAAGCATTTTTCAGATATAATAGGTCGTTATCGTACAAACCAAGTTAAAATAAAGCGATTGACAAAGCGGTCGTTTAATGGATGGGCAACCATGGAATCAGCTTGCAGAGTCTATGTTATCGATGTGAAGAATTTTGCAAATCTATTTTCGAGCAAACTACGTTAAGGTAAAGCATTAGACATCACGGTCATTTTATTTATGGGTGACCGGGCTATGAGATTACTGAGAACATGTGTGGGGTTTATAAAAGGGGGCCAAAAATATGGTTATGTTTTAGCTAGGACCACGCTAGTTACCAAGATACATAATTATTAATATTTGATAGGTACTTACCTAATACGAAGGTACTAGGTACTTATTGCATGAAATTAAAACACGCTTGAATCGAATATTACCTTGTAACGCTTATTTTCTTACGTCTGCCATGTTGTTTACGTACAGTAATTACTACTTTATTCTGTGATTAGGCCAGACATGAGATATTGTAAAAAGTTAGTAGTTTAGTAGGTACGTGCACATTATTTTAAGTCGTTATCGGTACATACATTTCAAAATAATATAAATAATTATAATTAATGAAATTTTCATTTTTGGTGTAAGTAAATTGATGAAATCACAGATTTTTTTAATCCTTTTTTTTTTATCTTTAAGCAGCATGAAGAATTGCAATGTCTCACAGCACAAGTCGTATGCACCATCTTAATTAATATTCATATGCAAATAAATAAGTAACGAACAAAAAACAAGCACGCGCCAGCCCCCAAAAACATGTACCTAGTTAGGAACTAAGGCGACATACGTAAGTAGGTACCGCTCTTCCCGCGTCTCACCTCTTGGCCCCCGCACGATTGACCCGTCTAGACGCGTTCGTCGAACGACTGTATGGATTATTTGACTGTGATATTAGTCTATGAAGTCACCATTCGATATATTATTATTTGCTCCTTGACTGCAGTAATGTTTTGACACCTAAACAACTCAAACGTCGCGAACGCTAAAGTCACCACAAAGTGCGCTGTAATTCTGCGCTCTATTCTTATGCAATAAAGCATAGAATTTAAAAGTACATGCATTGCCCATGCGAGTGTTCCCAAGTTACGAATCGAGTCAACTTATAAAAATACTACTTAATCTTTTCTTTCATTATTAAAAAAATACAATTAGGACAAACTATAGTATGGATTATTAGACTGTAGTAACATATTATGTAGTGTGATGATTTTTTATATTTCCAACAACGATGCAAGTGCAGAGATGCAACTAAACGAAGTTATATGCAACCGGTATGTTCGTGCGCACTGCGAATAGTGCGAATTAAACTTTCATAAAGGTACAAGACAACGTGTCAACAACACTGTAACTTCTGGGACTTAAGTATAAGTTATTTGCAATCCCGGTACAAACTTCATTTGAGTCAAAACAAGTTTTGTTTTTGTAAAAAGACACTGTGTGATTAATGTGATTATACGATACTAATTATTGTGCATAAGTTGTGTTTGTTCAAAGTGTTATTTTTGTATTAATAGGCAGTCAACTAGGTACAATATTAAGTGCACGATTTCCGGCGGCGTAAGATGGCAAAATTATTGGAAGAAAGTACTGAAGCAGTAGTGATTACTCAACCAGTACAAAATATATATAAAATCGAAGGTGATCCGAGTCACACTCTAGATGATGCGAGTCAATCTCAAGGTGAACCGAGTCATAGAACAAAATCGAGTGAAGGATGCTGTACCAGTTGTTTGTTATGGACTAAGATGTGCATCTCACTTTGCAAATGTCTTACGGATTGCTGTCAATTAATTAATATTTGTTCCGGTGCTTAAAAAGTTTAGTGGGCTTTCCTGAACTGGTTAAGTGTGTTTACATATAGCTATAACCTACTTTTCGGCCCTATTACTATTCGAATTGATAGAGGGGAGCAAGTGCGCTACCTTGAACCCATTTGAACCACTGCCGGCGCGTAAATAAATAGTGCAGTACTTACCTATTACAAACATAACGGGAATAGTATTTTAACACAAGGACTGTATAAAGCTCGTAGTTAAGGCTAACCATATCTGTGTAAGTTTTATACGTAGACTGATGTGGTGTGGTTAGGGTTGCCAGATACGGCCGTATCATTTCCGGGACAATTACACCCCTCCCCCTGCTTTGGCTAGTGTTTAAAAAAGTAACTTAGAAATACATCTTTTATACATAGATAATAATGGGGGTCGGGACTTTGGGGATTTTTTTAATACTTGGAAATGATTGGTTTGACTTTTGCAACCAATCAGAATTTTGTGAAAATACTAATATTTTCGAATTCCGGGACAGCAACGTAAAATTACTGGACACGGGACAACACGCCTAATTCCGGGACAATCCCGGAAATCCCGGCGAACTGGCAACCCTAGGTGTGGTACCTATATTTCGTGGGTACTAATTCCAAAGTAAAATAATATGTAGGTAACGACCAAGGGCGTCGCCAGCCGAAGCGGAATGGGGGGGCAAGTTGATGTGGAAAATGAGAAAAGTATTGAGAAAATCAGAAAAGTATGAATTGTTGGGATTTTTGAATGTCTGGGGTGGGGCAGCTGTCCCCTCTGCCTTCCCTTGGCGACGCCCATGCATGACGACGATGCAGTAACGACCTTCTTTGATAGATTATCTCAAACATAGAAATCTATGATCTCAAATTATTAAATAGGGAATATGCGTGTGATTCGAGCGAATATATTTTTATGACATTTTTATCGGTAAAGAAAGACACCTCTAACATTATTTTATATTTAAACACTCTAAAATCGCGAATATTCATAAATAAAAGATGGAAAATTTTACGAGCGTTTAAAATGTCGAAAGGCAACGCTAGTTGCCTAGACACCAACGTGACGTCACGGTTCGCAGAGGATTTATTATTTTTGCTTTATTATGTCAAAAGTATCAAAACATCAAAACAGTACCATACATTTGACAGAGATGACACTCACTTGACAGTTAACAGCAAACCAAAAACGTTGAGAACGCTGACGTAACCACAAAGTGCGCTAAAAGGGGAATGTTTAAACCAGTGTTATATTAATTGCAATTTTCAACATTAATTTAAAATAAATGTTGACTTCTCCACGACTAATATTTTTACGGTATCATATTAACATAAATAAACGACAGCAACAATATAAAAACATCATGCATATCTATTCCCTATTCTACATAGATATGACTACGATTGGTGTTATTTAATAAGCCCATGCTTTGTATTAACTATTAAGGTCGTAAGTATTGACTTAATTTTGATGACGTTATCGCAAAATATAAATCAATTACCTATTTGATAGACATATCTGTATCTTTACTTTTTAAAATATATTTACCTCTATAAACTTGCTTACCTGTATTCTCATAATGCTTGACATATATTTTTTATGCATTCATTATTGTTTCATTGATACCTTTTATCATCAATTGTTCTATTAATTCAAGGCGTCTGATCATCATTCCAACTCTCCTTATTCGTGTCGCAATATCACGCTGCACGCTGGCTAGACGGGATAGGGTCTGATGTCTACTTTTTCGTCTCTTCCCAAAGGTAATATTTGCATCGTGTATTTTCCTTCACCACACGGCGAGCTACAAGATTTGACCATTTGCCGATTTGCAATCATTGATGTACAAAAAATTTGTATCTATTGGTTTCAATGTTTGCAATATAGTTATTGTACTAACATTACTTGTTTATCTATTATTATTCCTCGTGGTCGCGGGATTTCTCACCTACAAAATCACACTTCACTATCGCTTCCCGGAAGGAAAAATCTGCTCTTCTCTTCACTTATGTACCTATTCCCAAAGTACATATTCATCACCCTATGATGAATATGTACTTTGGGATGAATTTTATAAATGTTAAGAATGCGGAAACTTTTATTTATTACCGTGGGCTTAAACTAAGTACTTGCTGACGTCCACCGCAAAGGCTCGTGAATATTGCATTTCATTTTCTTTTATAAATTAACGAAAAAGTACAAACTATAAACAAGTAGGTATAAGTACAGTAGGTATTTTTGTAACTCGAACGACGATGCAAGTGCAGAGATGCAACTAAACGAACTTTTATGCAACCGTTCGTGCGAAACTGCGAATTAAACTTTCATAAAGGCACAAGGCACTAGACGACGAGTGAACAACACGGTACCTAACTTCTGGGACTTCATCTGAGCTTCGGGGTCTAAATTATTTATAATCGCGTTACCTTCATTTGAGTCAAAACAAGTTTTGTTTTTGTGAAAAATACTGTGATTCCTATAGTGCGTGTTTATTTAAAGTGTTATTTGTGTATAAATAGACAGTCAACTACAATAATAAGTGCACGAATTCCGACGCCGTAAAATGGCCAAATTATTGGAAGAAAATACTGAAGCAGTAGTGACTAGTCAGCCGGTACAAAATTTATATAAAATCGAAGGTCATCCGAGTCACACTCTAGAATTGATGCGAGTCAAACTCAAGATGAACCGTGTCACAGAACAAAATCGAGTGAAGGATGCTGTATCAGTTGTTTATATGGACTAGGATGTGCAACTCACTCTGCAAATGTCTTCTGAGCTGCATTCAATTAATTAGTGTTTCGGTGCTGGTTTTTAAGTAAAGTTTACTGGGTTTTCCCGAAGTGGCTAAGTGTGTTTACATAGAGCTTTACCCTACTTTTAGGCCCTAATATGTACGTTACCTATATCAATTTCTATGTTTGGATATAAAATTTAAGTGACCAAGGAATAATACCTAGGTAAATTGCCGGCTTAATATAGGTCGAATCGTTTAAATTCCACAAGTAGCTATGTGCCAATTTAGGTACTTGACCAGTCTTAATTGTGTTAATTGACAACGTTGTTATCGTGTTTATTTCATAATTGAGTAGAAGCGTTATAGGTATGTTATCTATAACGCTTCCACTCAATTATCCTTTCTTAACTGTATGGTCAGCAAATGGAACCGATGACCGTTGGGCAGGAAAGGCAACAGGGGTAGCCCTCCCGCAAGGTGGACCGACGATCTGGTTGAGATCGCGGGAAGCGGTTGGATACGGGCTGTTCGAGATCGGTTTGTGTGGAGAACCTTGGGGGAGAGCTATGTCCTGGACAGTGATACCTACAGTGGACATCTCTAAGCTGAGAATAATTCATGGGGACAAATTGAAAAGTTTCAGTAAATTACCACTGCCTCGGAAACGTTTAATACCTACAATTTAAAAGAGGTTAAGTGGATGTTAGGTGCATTCTGTATTTACTTACAATGTTCATAAATACAGGGTGTCACAAGACCCATCACCAAGCCGAAGTCTATCCGTTGTGGACATCATGCCAAGTCATACTAACCAAAAATAATACGGGAAACGATTTTTTTAAGTTTTCACATTTTCTAAAACGCAATAAAAAGCGCGCGCGTGCAATACTCGAAATTCCTACTTATCCATGATGTCATACGGCATCTAAAGAATATATTGGCGGGGTAAATGCATCGATTTTGTACCTAATTAGAAAAAATCCATACTAACTTTGAGCCTCAATATCTCCTGAACCAGTAATTTCCCAGGTATGGTGCCGAAGTAAAAAATTTTCGTAGTGATTGGTACAACATGAGGTTGCAGTTTTCGTTATGGGTATTGTTACACCCTGTATATGCGTGAGGACCAAATTTTTTACGTAATCGCACAACGGAAATCACAACGGAATGTGTCACACTGAAAAATAAATGTAGCACAGTGGAATTGTTAGGGTGTGTGTATATGGTCTTAAGATTTTAGGTAGGTAAGTGGAATAAATACGAAAAACAAAAACTCAAGAAATATTTAATAAGCAGTAGAAATAAAATAAATGTTTTTTTTTCTGGAATTTCTTGTTTTAGTTTTCTCGGTACTTGCGACATGTTTCTGCCAATGATAAAGGCATCTGAAAAAAAAAAACAAAGGTCTGCATAAAAAACTTGGACAAACGTGTTAGCTATGAATGAGAAAACCTCCCAGAAAACCAGAATGACTGCAAATCTAAGTTACTCCTTATGCAAAAAACCACACCAATACGGCAGCGTTAGGCTAGGATGACTCATGCTCTCATGGAGTCGATCAAAAAAAAACTTTTACAACAACATGCTCAAAGGTACCTAGGTATTTTCAATTTATTATTAAAACATTAAAGAGTCTTACGGAAAGCGGAACATACAATAAAATATAGTGTGACAAAGATCTGGCAAAAATTTAACTAATTATTAAAATACCCATCCAAAAAAAGGGGTGACACCCAAAACTCAACTTTAAGAACAACATAGGCACTAGCTCAGCACTACTAGTCGACCAAGCCAACTAGACGAATGTCAACGTGATAAAATTCAACATAATTCAACAATTATAATCCAGAAATTAGGTATTTATCGTAACGTGCGAACGCGGCGTGTGAACGTACAATGCGCCTGCAATCGGTACTAGGAATTTCTGGATTATAACTGTTGAATTATGTTGAATTTTATCACGTTGACATTCGTCTAGTTGGCTTGGTCGACTAGTACGAGAAGTAGCCCGGAATAATTAGGTATCGACTAAAAAAAAAAGAAGCTATAATTCGAATTATATTTGTAGGTAGCTAAATGGAGTTGAATTATTGTAAACATAGCTTTAGAAATTTCCCTTGTGACACGTCGCACAATTTCGTGTCACAAATCTCACAATGGAATAAAATTTATTCACGACGTTACCTAAAAGTTGCAACAATTCAGAAATTGAACCAAGAATCGAAAATTTCGACATGCCTTTCGACAAAGAAGTTAAAGAGGCTTTATAAATATAATTCTATATTTAGAATATCATAAAAAATATTAATAATTTACTCACCTTAGTCCGGAAATCTTAACGACACGTGCTGATGATGATGACACACACAAAATGCGTAATGACAATTAAACAACATGGGTCATGGCGGTTTATCCCGATTTTGTTGCACCACTAAATAATCAAGAAAATTCCACAGTAGGTTTTTAGTTTCGAAATTATGGTGTCGCACAACAGGGAGTATTACAACGGAAAAAAATTTGGGACGTTTATAAAATTACTTGTAAAAACTAGAATAACAAAGTTTATTTTGCTAATGCTTATAAAAACGATAGCTGGTGATTATAAGGCTGTAATAATATTAAATAGTTATTTGTGCAACAAGAGAGCAAAGTTGTTTTTTGTTTCGAGTGCTGATTTTGAGTCCCGAGCAAGCGAAGGATTCTATGATTGATTCACGAGCGTAGCGAGTGAATCAAAGTTAGAATCCTGAGCGTGGTGAGGGACTGAACAGCACGAGATACAAAAAACTTTGCTCTCGTGTAGCACACATAACTTTTCACCACAGCAGTGAGAACACATACCTATTACTTAGGAGACATAGAAATGAACAGGAATAGATTGAATTCTGCATAATCACTTGTTGATTTAACTCTTCTGGTGTTAAAGTACAGTCATCATCGCTAGTTTCAGTCATCTTTTTAGATTATTTTATATATTAATATAAATTTAACACGTTACGCTATACCTACTGTATCAGCATCAGCGAAATTTTTATTCCCGCTACTTTTTTAAATCGCGTTTTAATACCGCGTACCTGATGTTTATTTTTCAAATGTATCATTGTTGTAATTCTAGATAAAAATGTACTGGTTAAATATTAACTTTATACTATTAATTAGACTTATTTTTATTAAAATCCAATAATAAATTAAACATGTAAACAATAACATATAGAAAAAGGAATTTCTTTATTACAATATCTTTTTTTTTGCGTTGCCGTAGGTGTTTTCTTTGAGGTCGAATTCCAAAATCGAATTTCGAATTCGAAGGGGTTTGTTTTTTCACTCACTTTTTATATGCATGTGAAAGAGACAGAGCACAGTAAAATTCGAATGTTTCAAAGGACATTGGGCGTATTCCGACCCGGTCACGGACATTGACGAACTTGGTATAAAATGAAAGGGCATGAATGCACTTACCAGTAAATACGAGTTTTTTTTTTGGAATCCATGGGAGGACAAAGTACAAAAAAGGAAAAATCTAATACTCTATTTAAGTAATATAAATTGTCGTTCTGTTAAAAATAGTTACAAATCGGGTCTGTTGAGTGCATGCATGTGCCTGCTGAGTGATCATTCATGCCATTAGATGGAAACAATCCAGATTTTCGAGATTTCCCACAGTTGACATACGAAGAACTGATATTTTTTACATTGGGAAGCTATCATCCAAGATTGGACAAGTCCTACTGCCATGAGCATATGAGACCAAGATTTTATAAACAATAAAATATTGATCATCATCATCATCATCGCCCTAACATTATCCCGGTTGCATCCAAGACTTACAAGCCTTGGAGCCCGAGGTCCGCTGACTGGTCTAACCAGATATGACAGAACATCAACTTTTCCACCGAGCGACTGCCGTCTGACCTCCGCAACCCAAAGGGATATCGATATTCCATGGTTTGGACCAGTATCAGTTTTTTTTAGGGTACTGACTCCCCATAATGACTGTCAAAGATCTTAATGACAACCGGGACCGACGGTTTAACGTGCTCTCCGAGGCACGGCGTAAGCGATAATTAACAATATAATACACACTTAACTTCGAAAAGTCATTGGTGTGCGCCGTGGATTCAAAACCCTCTGCATGACAGTCCGTTGGTATCTCCACTAGGCTATCGCTGCCTTAAACAACCAATAAAATATTGATAAGAGGACGAATTCAGTCGAGACATGTCAGAGCGCGACAATACCTCAAAGATATTTTAATATAAACCAGGCGAGACAAGGAAAACAAACTGTTGAAAATTATTACTGCTCGTGTATATATGACCTCCGTACCATAGGCAGTTGGGGTTATTCCTCTTGTCCCCCAGCTCTTCGGCCCCACTCGGGGTCAAAAGGAATTTTTGTACTGTTATCCCCCACTACAATTTAACGGGGCCAAACGGAATCATAATTTCCTGTCGGCCCCCAATAAAATATTATTTTAAATATCGTCTTGATCGGTATTTGACGTTTGTTAAATCATTAATTTTTTATGTTGTCATGAGCCTCATAATAATTATTCAATAGCGCCTTTAAACTGTATTACCTGCATCTAAAATGTTTCGACAGTCTCGAGCAGGTAGTAATTTATTGTTTACCCCTTCCCGTGACACAAAAAGGTAAAGGGTGCATGTTATCAGTAGTACGTACATACCGCGTCATGGCGGAAAGCACACCAAGTTGTAGGTCTGGTGCTAACGCTTTTGACATCATTAATAAACAGGAAAAAAAACCCATTAGCCCCCCGGGGCTGAATCTCTGGGGGACAAAAGGAAAAATCCTTCCCATTGTCCCCGCTGGGGGACAACAGGAAAAAAATTCTCATTGGCCCTCAGTGGGGCCAAAGAGCAGGGGCACAAGAGGAATAACCCGGCAGTTGCGCGCATATTGTCAGTATTATCATTTATTTTCTTATCTTCGGCTAGGCACCAACAAGAAATCAAAGCCTCTGTGGTATTTTTAGCCGAAATCACAATAGACATTGATTACGCTGAATAAATAATGTTAAAAATATGATTTATTTTTTAATTCCCACAACCCACAAGAAAGCGACCCTTACCATGATAAACTAGAGATATTTACTGATATATACTCACAATTTCATGTCTGTCCGCCGTGGGTTTTTCTCCCATACTATTTGCCCAATGTCCTTTATGGCTGAACAATGTCAATTCGTGACACTGAAGATTGAAAAATTAAAAAGCTACTTTTACTCACGCTCGAATCCCATGCTCAAATCAAAATCGCGTTTTGTTCACTGTTGTCTCGCAGCAAAAGCGGCATGTTTGAGCTGCTGAGGTGAAAAAGTAATTTCTTTATTACAAAAATTTTTTTTTTTTGCGTTGCCGTAGGTGTTTTCTTTGAGGTCGAATTCCAAAATCGAATTTCGAATTCGAAGGGGTTTGTTTTTTCACTCACTTTTTATAGCATGTGAAAGAGACAGAGCACAGTAAAATTCGAATGTTTCAAATTTGTGGCTGAACAATGTCAATTCGTGGCACTGAAGAAAATTAAAAAGCTACTTTGCCAGTTTGCCTCACGCTCGAATCAAAATCGCGTTTTGTTCACTGTTGTCTCGCAGCAAAAGCGGCATGTTTGAGCTGCTGTGGTGAAAAGGTAAATGGCAGCTTACGTTAAAAAACTTAAAAATAAACAGCGACAATAATATTCATAGGTCGTCAAACAAGGACATGCGTAGTTTGTATGGCGTAAAAAGACACCGAGCTTGGTTTTTCATTTTTTTTGAAAAAATTAAGCTTTAATTTTAGTTACTGATTAGTGAGACTGTTAACAATACATGTAGATAATATTGAGCAAATGTCCAACATTGTTTTAAAGTATGTAAAATACGCTAAGTTTGGTCACTTATGAACCGGACACCACAGTCTATCTGAATCCGTCAAAAATTTGGTCCTGAGTTCCTGACCCATATAGGCTGATTAACTATTAGGTACTATTATACGTATATACCTATAATAATAATATAAGTTTACATTAATCAATGACATTACGAAGATATTTGACTAAAACTTATTCATACGTACCTAAACCCTAATCACGGGATCTACAACTGTAGCTCTGAAAATGTTATTTTGCGTATTTCTGGACATGGGTACCGGCAGAATTATTTTTAGGGAGTGAACCGCGAGGAAACATGATTGCAGGCAGAAATTGATTTAAAGTTTAGAGGTTACGAATTGATAGAGGGGAGCAAGTGCGCTACCTTGAACCCTTGTTTATTTATATCTGTGCTTGAACCACTCTGCCGGCGCGTAAATAAATAGTGTAAGTGTAGATATCTACCTATTTAAAGAAAGAAATATTAGTAGGTACGTACCTACCTATTACAAACCTGCCGATCAACGGACGAGGCTCTGGCAAACAAAATGTCTCGCCACCTATTACGTGGGATCAAAACATTGGCGAAAAGTGGGCGTTTAATATGCCTCTGCCTACCCCTTCGGGGAAACAGGCGTGAGTCTATGTATATATGTATCACGCTGCACGCTGGCTAGACGGGATAGGGTCTGATGTCTACTTTTCCGTCTCTTCCCAAAGGTAATATTTGCATCGTGTATTTTCTTTCACCACACGGCGAGCTACAAGATTTGACCATTTGCCGATTTGCAATCATTGTTGACCTATCAATGTTTGCAATATAGTTACTGTACCTACTGACATTACTTGTTTATCTATTATTATTCCTCGTGGTAACGGGATTTCTCACCTACAAGATCACACTTCACTCTCATTTCCCGGAAGGAAAAATCTGCTCTTCTCTTTACTTATGTATTCCCATAATATTCTAAGGCTATTTGGACAACTTTCTGACGTCCGCCGCAAAGGCTCATCTTTGTGCTCTCAAGCGGGTACCTAATATAACTAGAGTAATTTATAGGTAGCCGGTATTTATGGCAATTTTAATGGCTCTCAAATAGTCGGAAAGCCATGTAGTTGGTAGATAATGTATTTTAAATATGAAATAAATAACTAGTAATAGGTACTCACCAGTAATAGGTATTTTTTTAAATAAGTAGGTATACACACATCAACAAAGTCTAGGGATATCTTAATCCTAAATTATTTACGAGTTTATAGTTTAGAACCTTGTTAGTTTCCACAAAAAGTTTATATACAGATTAAAACCTCTTTTATTCTATTTTCAAAATTTGAACATGGAAAGAAAAAAAACAAAATAATAAACAAAATATGGCGGCAAATTTGCTAGTAATTCGTTACATTAAAGAAAGTTAAAACTGTTTTATTATAATTATTAATGAAAAGGGTTTTTAATTGTTTTTCTTTTTTAATTTAACGTGACGTACGAACTTTAAAAGTCATGTCACGTCGTCATTTGAGTCGAGATGAAATGTTACGAGCCGTGGGCATGTTAGAAAATGGTGCAATTCAACGCGTCGTTGCTGAGGCCCTACATACCAGTCAAAATGTGATATCAAGGTTGTGGTCACGTTATCGCAGTACTGGAGATGTGGCCGAACAGCACACAGGTAGATATCGTGTTACTACGCAGAGACAGGATCGATTTCTCCAAATGACCGCCAGAAGACAACCCAATATCACAGCGCTGCAACTAGTGCAAAGGCTCCAGGAGGACCACCAGCTGCTGGTAAGCGACCAAACCGTGCGAAGAAGGTTACATGAAGTTGATCTTCATGCTCGAAGACCATTGCGTGTTCCAGCATTGCGACGTGGCAATCGCGGTCGGCGGCTTTCGTGGGCTCGGGAGCATTTACCATGGAGTGACGAACAATGGTCTTTGGTGCTGTTCACCGATGAGTCCCGGTTTGGGTTTCACCCGGATTCACGAAGAACACGCGTTTGGAGAGCTCCAGGGAGAGTTAGCCGTCTACGGCACCCTCAGGAGGTCCACCCATACCAAGGCGGGACAATCATGGTGTGGGCAGGAATTCGTCTTGGCGGACGAACCCAACTCGTTTGGATCCAAGGCAGCATGACTGCACAAAAATACCACGAGGAGGTAGTAGAGCCCGTTATTGTCCCACACATAACTCAAATAGGCCATGAATTTCTACTCATGCACGATAATGCTCCTTGCCATACGGCGCGGCTGGTATCGACCGCTCTCCGAGAGCACGATATTCAAGTTTTGGATTGGCCTGCACAGTCGCCCGACTTAAATCCTATCGAGCATGCCTGGGACATGTTACAACGAAAAGCTTTGAGAGATTTTCCACCAAATTTGACGACTGAACAACAACTTTACGAACACTTGCAAAGGACATGGGACCTCATACCGCAGCAAGACATTGACAATTTAATTTTAAGTATTAACAATCGATGTCGATGTGTAATCAATGTAAGAGGTGGCAACACTGATTATTAATGATTAGATTTTACAAGATTTTTTCCATTTTTATTAAAATTAATAGTTTTTTAAGAAGAAATGTTTGTTGTTATCATACTAATTTTCCATGATGATTAAAAAAATTATTTTTTTTATTTAAAACAAAAAAAAACACGAAATGTTTTTTATTTTTATTAAAGACCTTAAAATAATCTATGATTCTTCTATTTACTGTATCAGAAAATTCTTCATAGATATTTGATGAAATATAAAATATCCCTAGACTTTGTTGATGTGTGTATATTGCGAATGGGTTGCCTAAATAAAGCTTGACTAGGAAAAGTAGAAATTTCATGTCGTCTGCGCCGGTTGACCAACATGTAGTTAATTATGTATGTAGGTACATACTTATGTAGCTACGTGACCTGTTTTTTAGCATTGTGCATTGCGTTGCGATGTACCCTTGGGAGTATTTATAGCAACGACGAGTTGGAAATTATGCTCTTCACATGGCTGCACGTTGGTCGCGTTCTGATAATTTCAAACAAAATTTCTCAAATTAAGTAAAAAAAATAATTTAATTTTATTTATAGACTCACGCCTGTACCCCCGAAGGGGTAGGCAGAGGTGTAATATTACACCCAACATTTCGCCATGAATTTTTAGGTCCCACGTAATAGGGGGCGAGCCTATTGCCGTACCGGGCACATTACCAGACTCCGTGCTGCTACTGAGAATTTTCTAACGGAAAAACTCAATAACACTTTGCCCGACCTGGGAATCGAACCCGAGATCTCACGCGCACATTTATGCTGCGAGACCAAAGAGGCAGTCTCAATTATAAAATTATTTTTTTATATAGTTCAAATAAACCTAGGTATAGGTTGATTTTCCTACAGTTGAGGTGTTGCACTTGAAATATGTCAATGTTTCTATCAAATTAAGGTTGCAGTAGGCGAGTATCTAAACCTTGGTAAAAGCAGATGGTTTAATCTGCATCAAAAGCACGGTGCTCGATTAACAGCAAAAAACTCATAGGCTTATCAATTTGACACGAATGTAACGGCTACACTGGATAACTACCTACGTAATTCTGCGAAGATTGATGGTAGACAGGTCACTAGTTGAACTGTCAAAGTTGCGGGGTGGGAGTGCACTCCCTCAGCGTTCTATTGGCGCCCATAACTGAAGGACTAGTGACTAAACTAGACTCAAGTCTGAATTTGATCGTGTTGATTTACAAAAATTACCTAATAAAAATATGTTCTTAAAAAGACAACTCCCCTACTAAGGACTAAATTATGTGTTTGGCGGACTTTACCAGAATGCAACAACGGACACAATGAACACCCAGACTCAACAAAACAATGTATGGATCATAAAGTGTTCTCTCGAGTGGGAATCGAATCAACAATCCATGTCCACTTGTTTGACTTGAACGGGCCTCGACAGTGGCGGCGCTCGACCACATATGGACGTCGGCGACATCAAGTTCGCGAGGCCCTTTAAATCGATGTCGAGGCCCCGTTTACTTCGTAGTAAAAAAAATCGTTAAAATTAAGTGAACTAAATTATAAAATAATACATACATACATACATAACGTTACGCCTTTTATCCCCGAAGGGGTAGGCAGGAGTGTATTTCTACACCCGCTTTTCGCCAGATATACTTTAGTCCCACGTAATAAGGGGCGAGCCTATTGCCGTACCGGGCACATTTCCAAACTGAGAGTTTAAAATAATGTATGAACTATTTATCATATATACAAACAAAATAAATCTACTTATAAAACTAAACTATCCTAAGCTAAACTATAAAAACTAAATAATTAAAGATGACAAAAGAAAAAATAAATCAATTAAATAGCTTATAATTTAGTTTTGTAAATTAATGAATGTTAACTATTCTTATGTATGGCTTTGAAAATGCTTGATGTTTCTTAATCAATATTTTTCCTTAGATATTATGTATGAATAAATAAATGACAATTCAAAAATTTTCACCCAACAAAGATCTTGTCACGCACGTGTTCGAAGATAATTAAAGTCATTACCTATCATCTGCCTAGCTTTTTCCCGAATTTTTCGGTGTCGGCTACCTAAGCCAGGATGATTGGCGAAACGAAATTAAGTACGTAACTTGTAAAACTTTTTGCGAGGCCCCCTCAGGCGCGAGGCCGTCGGCGGTCGCCGACGCCTAGCGCCGCCACTGGGCCTCGAAATCGCGACCTTCGGTGTTGCAATCGTTATACTGTGGCCGGTACACCATCAGCTAGTAAGTATTACTCGGCTTCTTATCTGGACCAGATAGGTCACTTGTATACTTTCATACAGTTCATTTGTAAAGCTATTTCGGATCGCATGTTGCTATAAGTAAGGACGCCTTTGCCGTCGTTATGGACACTAGCATCTTTTATTTATAACAATATCAGTTACCTTAGTCCTCAAGCCATGTATTCACTAGGGGACAAAGTCGCTCGAATTATTGCGAACAGTCGCAGGAGCAGGACATTGTCCCGCGACAATGTCGACCGACATTTCGCTCGTCCACATACCGGCATTGTGATCGAGATGTCGCCTTTCTGAGCCTAAGTTATATAATTGTCTGTAGGCATAACTGTATAATAAATGCCTAGATAGTGTTCTTTCGGCAAATATTACACACAGGGAACTTAGTGCAAGTTTTGATCGGGTTGCATTTCCTAAAGCGTCTCTAGGGGACAATGGACACCGCCAGGTGGAGCATCTTGTTCGAACTCAGAGTCTCAGACTGACTCAGACCTTCAGAAAGTAAGTTCCAGCCACTGTAATTCCCCCACTTCTAAATGCATTTATGTTCTTTTCAGAGTACCTACCTACAAAAAGTTTTCTCAACAAAAAGTTGCCTCGTTGGTCTCGCGGCATAAATGTGCACGTGGGATTGGGAGGTCTCGGGTTCGATTCCCGGGTCGGGCAGTGTTATTGGGTTTTTCCGTTAGGAAATTCTCAGTAGCAGCTCGGAGTCTGGTAATGTGCCCGGTACGGCAATAGGCTCGCCCCCTATTACGTGGGACCTAAAAAAAAACATGGCGAAATGTGGGTGTAATATTACACCTCTGCCTACCCCTTCGGGGATACAGGCGTGAGTCTATAAATAAAAAAATTAAGAGTAGGTATATTTTAGTCTTCCCATGTTAAAACCATTTATCAGGAGCAAGACCCCAAACCAACCAAAATAAGCTCTCACTTCCAAAACAACTCTCCGCATCGTGGCAGATTCTTCTTGGCTCACTACATCATCTGGTCCTTAATCGTAGCAGGCAAGGCGGCGGACGAGCAGACAGATCGCCTGTTAATAAGCAATAGCACAGTCAAATAATCCATCTTTATACTGTGGCAATAGGCTAGTTGACAAAAAAACTTTATAAGTCCGTCCTTTAGATTATTAAAAAATAAGCGATACGTATTTTTTTATTTGTAAATTAAACCAAAAATGACCAAGATATAGCTCACGTATAACGTCCACCGTGCTGCATTTTTTCGCACTAGATGACGTCACACGTAACTTTAATGGGATCTTTGTTATTTTTTATTTATTCGAAAAAAGAAAAAATACGTGTCCAATATTTTTTTATAATCTAAAATACGGACTAAATAAAATGTAATTATTTTGACCCTGGAAACTACCCTATTATCGACGCCCATGGACTCTCGCTAGTCTTGAGGAGAAACAAGCGGGCTGCCAGCCTTTAGAATGGGAAAAGGGAGGATATGAATGAGGAGCGGGATGATGGAAGGGGGCCTCTGACACTCTCAAATAGGGTTACCATATGTAATTATGTAAATAGAGGGATGCCTGTCTATGGTACCTAACATGCCTGAATTTTCAGAAAAATGCCTGTCTAAAGCAAATCCCTGTAGGTAATAAGTAAAAGCCAACAGATAATAATGAAGAAGGATATTTATTAGGTACTGATATTTGTCAGACGACATTTTTTTTATAGTTCTTTCTTTTCTAATACATAAACGTAAAAATCTTCACAAGATACTAGTATAATTTTCCTGAGTAATCAATATTGCTTTTACTGATTCAATTGTCAGTCGATTTCTTTCTTTACTCCACTGGGCGTTGACGAGAGAAAACGTACGTTTAAAATGGCTGTCTCAGACCAATGCCGGCCGCACGCCTGTCTAAACCTTAAAATGTCTGTCAAATGCGGCAAACGCCTGTCATATGGTAACCCTACTTTCAAACGAAACTCAACAGTAGGATACTGTTACTTTACGTCGACATCCCGTGAGAGGGTAGTACTTAGAGTCGGTCCATTCACTCTGAAATCAGCCAGGCTTTACTACCAAAAAAATAGGTAAAACACATGTAAATGTGAAATAAAACAAACATATTTTTCCATGGTTTAATCACACCGATCACAATACACATAAAATGACTAGATATACAGAGATACAACAATAAAGTAGTTGAAATTGCTCATCTAAGAGTATTATAGACATAGAATATAACTTTATACATTATCAAGTCACGCTTGTGAGAACTCATCTTGTAAATGAATATCGCCTTATAACGAATCAGCACGAGGAATATAATTATGTAATTAATGGATATTTTTAATACATATGTGACTACATGCTGACGAATACAGAAATTTATCATAAGTAATATTAAATGTTTAAGAAGCTATATATTTCATTAATACATGTACCATCTTAATGTATCAAGAATAGAGGATTCGGTCCCGGGATCCCGAAGACCGGGATCCCGGGATCCTGATCATATTTTAGTCCCGAAATTTTCGGGATTAAATTCCATGAATCCCGGAATTTTCGGGACTAATATATTTACCAACTGCGCTGCTTCATATTTGTGCAGCAAATTAAGAAGTATGCTTTCGGATGAGACGTTGGATGCGTTGTTATTTCTTAGATTTTATTTTCATGGCTTAAATAAGTAAATTATAGGTTCTGGTCCATTTGATATAAAATATGAGTCCTATAAACATTGATCTCTTTTGACAAAGGACAATGGCAGATCTCCATACATCAAAATGTCTGAAATTAAATTGAAGCGCTCAGTAATAAAAAATATATCAAAAAATTCGGCGTAAGTAACAGAGTCTATAAATTATTCTATTTTTACTCGGGAAAGCCGGAAAAAGAAGATATCGGTGTTTAATGTTTAGTTAAGAATGAACAATGTGAGTACGTTTGAATTATCAAAGGCATTATATCAGATTGACATCTAAACGCAGAACTATTCTGTAGCATCTACCTGTCACAGCCAAAGACAAAAGCAGAGCTGCACATTTTAAATCGATTTTATGTGAAATCGATATACCGTTAAAACGATGCTGTGACGTTTTTATTTGATTTTAAAGTTGTTTTGCTACAAAAGAATTAGCTTATTGATATAATGTTGATTAACAGTTAATTAACTGCATTTTAATTATTATATTTTAAACCAAACCAACCCTATAAAGGTCGATCATATCGATTACTTATTTAATAATCGATACGCATCAATGTCAAACGTCTATTCCTGTCACACCATTGTCTATGGCAACAATCAAATAATAAAGTAAGCACCTAGTTCGTGATCAATTGGAATGCTTTTTATCATCATAAAATAATCCGGCTTTATCGAGACAAAGTGAAAATATAAAAAATATTAGAAAAAATAAACAATTTGTTTTGTTCATATGAAGTTTAAGCTCCCCACAACAAACCCAGACCTAATTCTGCCATTGTTCTTTAAGAAGTTGACTTTTTTAAGTTTATTGAAAAATAAAATAAACAAACTTAGCAATAATTTATTAAACTATTTTATAAGGTCCTAGTTTGTTAATTTTATTTGAAGAAATTATAATTTTGTTTGTTTTTGAAGATTTAAGTAAAGATTTAAAATAAAAGGTTGACTTTCATATGTTTTACTTTCTTTTTGCTACCACTTTCTATTACCAATACAATCCCGGGACTATCCCCGGATCCCGGTATTAACTGTTGATAATCCCGAAATCCCGGGACTAGAAAAATCGACCGGGATCGAATCCTCTAATCAAGAATTAAACGCAAACAAATATCACTTACTTTAATATACGTCGGAAATAAATATGATCATTTTATTAATCAATTTGACAAAAATCTGCTTCAAGTTTTCTACAGCTGTACACACTAATGAACGTATTTTGATTCAAAGTAAAAAGTACACACAGGAAAACTACACCCATGCACTGAGCAATTCTCTTGAAAGTTGTCAAACAATTACAAACGAAAAAGAAGTGCGAAGAAGATATCTTTAAAGACTGGTGTTGTTTGCCCTTTCTAGAATTCTGTAAATCATAGGATCTTTGCAAATGGCGTCATTCCGTTGTCTCTGCCTACCCATTCGAGAAACAGGCTTGAGTCTACGTACCTAATATGTATAAAAATCATAGATTAAAAAGAGGTGGTTTGGCCAATTACTTTCTATAAGTCTATGACTTTCGCGACCTTCAAGATTGATAATATACTGACTCACTACAAGGTCAGATCACTTGCCACATGGACGATATTAATACATATTTACCTAATAACATTAGATGATCACAAGCGTCACTTGATAATTAATAACAAGTAATACTATTATAAGAAAAACGACTAGTTTCCTAAGGGCCATACTACATTAACGATTGCTTTAATGGTGCAATGTCAATTTCACGGTAGCTCTATGATGTATTGGTATCTAAGTGACGACCTCTGTGAACGTTGTTTAACCGTTAGTAGGTATTTGCCAGTAGCAGATCTAGGAGGACGGCTAAGAAACCCGATTTCCATCCCTCCACAACAGTTCATAAAACAATTTGGTCCAGTAAATCTAACTGCAGTTGATCCAAGACATCTCGCCTCTGCACATCTCAAAAACCATAATTCAAAGGTATTGTAGTCCTTCTACTACAGTCTACACTATGGCGGTCTAGTACACGCCGCAAAGCCAACTAGGCACTAAAGCGGCATTCCCACCTGAACACTCGTCAGTTACCGCGTTTGGGTTAGTACGGTGACAATAAATTATAATAACACTATCATAATATAATATAAAAATAATAATTCGTGTTAAGCACACGCTTAACACGAATATTGAATTCCGTAGTTATGTCTCATTTGACAAGTGCCTAGTTGGCTTGGTGTAGTAATAAAATCATCTTTCCAACACTATTCGTCTCAGTAAATACACAACAATCGTTAATGCATGAAAAGCCAAACTATACATAGAATTGATCTGAAATGGCGCCAAGAGATATGTGATCTATTTCTATAAATATACAAATTATATTTTATCTATATTCGTCTAAGTAAAACAATTCGGTACTTTGGCAATATTCCAATGCTAAAACATATTATATATAGCTAATTTGCTTTCTAAATGTACCTAATCACACACCTCAACAATTGACAATTAAAAACAAAAGATTAATATTGATTGTTGCCACTTGTAAGTCTTATTTTATTTCATTATTTCATATTTTTTTATTAAGATAGGATTATTGCAGACAAAATAATGCTACAAGCATTTTAATAATTATGTAGTAGCTGTATATAGTTTTCGGCATCCTATATCATCTTTGTCTTAGACTCACAGAAATCACAAATAAACAAAAAGCAAATTTGAGGTGTGTGACTATATTGATATCTAGCTTTAAAATTTTACAACATTATAATATATATTTACCTATTTTATCCCTACTTATATAAACATAATATTCTCTCAACTTGGTGTTTATTTGTGACAATAGTTTCAATACAAGACATAATATTCAGATTATATTGCAAAATATTTATTTTGTTTTGCCAGTTAATAAACCACCACTAATATTGTCATCTAATATAAGTTTTATAAATTTTGTAACAAATGGCGACAGTACACTTTTAATACTTTTTTCGTAAAAGCATCTAAAATTGTTACTTCATGTACATACATTTTAAATTCAAATATATTTAACTCTAATACATTTATATCTGAAAAGTCACTATAAATTGCCTAGCTATATTTTAATTAATTTGTTTTGAAGGTCTGGACAAACTATAACCATGCTGTGCAAACTATAAAATGCTATAACCATCTTCAATGTACAATCGAACAACTTCCCTCTAGACCACCATAAGGGCGAGAATCGCTCAGCAAGAAATCGTCGCTTCCAGTGCTACTTTACACCCACATTGACCCTCGTATACAAAATCAGTTTCTAGTGTGCCTCAACTCTATGAGCGAGACAAGGGATTTTTTTCAAACTGGTCCACCGCCGACTTGTTTGACTGTACATGAACGTGACTTCGTTACAGTTTGCCAAGACTCTTATGACCATTTCGCAATATACAACGGGTAAGATGTAACAATTTATAATTTTATAAGAAATTGTACTATAAAATATAGCTCCACAAAATAGGTCTTTAAAACCAATAATATAAAGTTTTAGCAGCTCATACTAAATACTTTAATTTAAAAGTTTACGAGAAATTTTATATGGCACTATCACTGATACAACTTTCGAAATAATTGCATTACAATAATAAAGAAGTGATTAGCAATTTAGATATCCACAATACCTAGATGCTTTTAAATATTTAATTATGGCCTTCAGCAAAATGGTTTTAACGCGAGCGTAGTTAAGATATTTATGGCCACATAATATTTTTTTACTTCTACGACGTCGTTAAAACCTTTTAGAAAATACCGCACGACAGTTGAAATTTCGAACACATTTTTGAAACTGCACAGTTACAATACTTTACTCTGGAACTCACATTGAAACTGCACATTTATAATAATTTTCTTTCAATCTGCTGTAAATGATTTAACCTGTAGTGACTCAGTTTTAGTTAGTACCGAATGAAACTAATGACCATAAAGATATATTCTGGTCACTGGTATAACCTGACCAACGAATATTGCGATCACTTTATTTAGAATGACAGTGTCAGTAGACTAACAAATAATATTTTGCTGTGTTACTAATATTTTAGTAAAATTACACAAACATAATTGTGTGTGGGTGATTCATACACTTCTTATATTATATCATGTATTGACGTATGTATATGTATTGATTGTCATAATTTTCAGCAGATTTATACACAATCTGAATTTACCTGAGATAATTTTTATTTACGAAGACAACTTTTAATCCATTATTTTGGAGCTGTTAAACATATTATTACAATGAAATATCAATGTATGAAAACACTAGTTAAATATATAATTACTCTGTTCTGATATTAAAACAATGTATTTATCTAAGCCTACGAATAATGATTACTCAACGTTCTATCAATAATCTATGAGTTTGATAACTACTAAAATGATAAACTATTAGTATGATAAAATAAATTTAATCTATTAAAATTTAATACTAAGGCAGGTACATTGAAATTCACAATTGTGACAATGATATGATAAGTATAGTTTAAATGTATGTAGTAAGAATTATGCACAATCTTTGTAATAGTTTATAATAATTACTTTATGGCTTTTAGGAATCGTTCAACGAATAGCTTGGTAACTACAAAACATCTTTCTTTCTTTTCCCAATTTACTTCATAGCAAAAGAAACAAAATAAGACATTGAAAACTCAATTTCGAAGTTCTATGAGTTATCCTTCTTGAGTTACCATATTGTTCGATGGGTTTTAAAACAGCATAGAGTTTTCGAAACTCGCACATTTAGTTAACGACGTAAATAGCTACAAGAGCAGTACGACTTTTTTTCGTAAGAGAACAAAATACTATCGTAGTGATACGATTCTTCACGTATCATTCTTGTATTGCTTTAGTTTGGTCTGCAAGTAGAAAGTCAGCACCAATATTGAATAAATACGGAAACTTAAGTTCCCAGATTAGTATTTTAAAGTCGATCGGCTTTAGAGCGGTTACAGTATTTATTCGTCGAAGCCACAAGATTTAAAAATTCCTTTGCCAGCAATTCTTATAAGCCAACTCGCTAGAAAGCCCCGAAGTAAAGTATTAAAAATAATTTTAAGAGTAGTTTTATATATAAATATTATTTATACTAATATAAAGACTAGAAACCTTACAATGACAAACAAACTTCTAGGACGAAGTGAAATAGTTGTGATATATTTGTACAATTATATTTAATAATATTAGCCGACACATAAGATTTGTATGGATTATCTCAGGAACTACTGAACCGATTTTGGTAAATGAATGTGATGTGATGCCATAGTAGAAGTCCCGTAGTAATGTATAGAGCCATTAAGTTCCTATGAAAATTATATTAGAAGTCCTATAAAGCTGCTAACAGTATTAACATTTATTATGAACAATATATTATAAGGCATGTATCAGAAAATATGGTCATACTTGAAAGCCTCAGAAGAATAAAAGGTGCCTAATTTCTATGTCTCGCGGAGAATTTTACGGCGCGCCGTAAAATTCTCAGCGTGTTAAGCGGCAAGGCTGCTTAAATAAATTCGATATTAATGAAGCTTAAATAAACTCGATATTAATGAAGTCAACCAGTGCAGTCAACCCTAACCAGTTTTATTAGGGTTGATTTTTCTTTGCAAATGTGCAAGGCAGAACTGTTCTTAGCTACGAAGTATATGACCATATCTTTCTGTTACTGGTTATTGTCGGCGGGCTTGCACGTCTATTAGAAAATTATATCTATTGTATAATTAGTATATTAGCGTGAAAATAGAAACAATGTGGCGATTTGAATATTATTATCACAAAAGTGATGAGCATTGGTATACCAGTTACTTTTGGATGGTTATCAAGTACTTATTTACTATTAATACTATTATTATTGTTTATATTATTTCCTCTATTCACTGATGATAATAAATAGACACCGAATACGATCTAAAACTAGATAATTTTATCTATATTCTAGACATATGTGATGGAAGTCTGTTTCACTGCCATTGTATAACTATACGATTTAAAATCGTTATAATATAATTTATATTATATTAAGATTTAAAACACACGAATTGATATGCTCAGATCAAGTAAAAATAAGGTAGATAAGTATGGTACGGTAAATTGTGAGTGAAGCCGAAAAAACGTAGCCTCAGGTAAAATACACGCGCTGGTATGGATCAAGCAACGACAACCCAGCCTACTAAACACATTTTCATTTCTACAAACAAAAATTCTCTCAAAGCGGTGAGGTATGCGGGGCAAGGGGGGTCTACAAAAATACATTCTAATTGGCCGGTTCAAATTTGCGGAACGTCATAATTCATATCTAGTGTTGGGATTGGTCTTATGTAAGACGTATAAGTCTAACGTGTTGAGAAAATGTTCGCCTTACGTCTGCCGTCTAGTAGGTTGGGTTGTCGTTGGGATCAAGGTATATAAGGTAGATGTCTGAGAGGTTGTAAATATACAATTAATGACTTTGCTCTTTCAGACCACACAGCACAGATTTTAACTTGTCCAGTAAAAAAGTGTTTTTCTCTCACTCATTGGTACATTAGTAAGAGAAATTTGAGTAAAGAAAACACAGAAATATTTAAAAAATGCCTTCAGTCATTAAGTTTTAACGATGTTTACAAAACTGATAATCCAAATACTGCCTTTGACATATTTTATGAAATTTTTATACTTTTTTATGATTTATGTTTCCCTTCAGTATTAATTAAAAAGTCTTTACGTAATAACCCGAAATGGTTATCTAATGGTATCCGTAAATGTTCGAAACGTAAACGGGATCTGCTTTGGCTTTATAGAAAAAATCGCACAAAAGACAATCAACAAACATTCAAAAGCTACTCTAAGCGGCTTAATAAGATAATAAGACTAACAAAAAAAGTCACAGAATGATTATTTTATCAAAACGGCTGCGAACAAGAGTAAAGCTACGTGGTCCATTATAAACCAGAGTAAAAATAACATACCTAAGGAGACTATTTTACATTTAAATGTGAATGGTAATATTATCAATGACCCTACTAGCATCGCAGAAGCATTCAATACTTATTTTACAATTCAAAATCATTCAAATAATGGGCAAAACATTTGCAATTTTCAATTTACGAGTGCATCTAGTAAACTTAACAAACATTATAAATCTATTTTTATGTCACCTACGACCTCTACAGATATTTGTAAATTAATTCAATCATTGAAAAACACAAGCAGTACTGGCTATGACAAGGTTAATAGCAAAATTTTAAAAGAAGTTAAAGAAGAGATTGCGCCTGTACTAAGCCATATCATTAATAAATGTATAGGCACAGGTATATTTCCTGACAAACTAAAAATCACGATAATAAAATCATTGTTTAAGAAGAATGACAGGCATAGTATAAACTGTTACAGACCAATAGCACTTATACCTGTTTTCTCTAAGCTGTTTGAAAAAGTCATCTATACAAGTCTGTACCAATATTTTGAAAGAAATAATTTATTTGTAGAAGAACAGATAGGTTTCAGAAAAAACAAAACAATTAATTTAGCAGTATATAAATTAATTGAGAATGCAATGATTAGTTTAAATAATAAAGCTCTCATTTCAGCGTTGTATATGGACCTTACAAAAGCTTTCGACTATGTTAATCACAAAATCTTATTATTAAAATTAGAAGCGTATGGGGTCAGAGGTAATGTTTTAAATCTCGTAGAGTCCTACCTCACGAATCGTAGACAATGCACACAAATTACTCGGATATGCCCAAAAACAAAGAATGAGACTGTCTATTCATCCCAATATCGTGTAGTCACTCAGGGCGTCCCTCAAGGGAGCGTACTAGGTCCCTTATTATTCATTATCTATATAAATGATTTGCCCAAGGCTATTAATAAAAAAATGGTGTTATTTGCCGATGATAGCACGGTTTTGTTCACCAGCAAAGAAAAAACAAGTTTAGAGATTGACATGACTGAGACTCTAAAAAAGGTTGTAGAATGGTTGAGATGTAACAATCTTATTATGAATTTTGAGAAAACGAGTGTAATGACATTTAGAAATAGGAAAAATTATTTAAATAATCTGAATGTGCAATTTAATGGACAAAAAATTCATGAGGTGGAGAGTGCAAAATTTTTAGGTATTTATCTTGACTCTAATTTTAACTGGAAAATTCACGTGGAAAGTGTTTGTACTAAACTTAACAGATTCGCCTATGCACTTTATATTCTGAGAAAAATCGTAAATCAGTCTGCTGTAATCACTGCTTATTATGGGTATGTAGTGTCGATTTTGAGATTTGGTGTCATATTTTGGGGTAACTCAGTAAACAATGTAACTGTATTTAAGGCCCAAAAAAAATGTTTGAGATCTATATGTAACATTAAGACGACTGATTCCTGTAAACCCTATTTTGTAAATCTCAAAATTTTGACATTGGCGTGTATTTATATTTATGAGGTATCTGTGTTTGTACACACTCATAAGGCCTTGTTTGAAAGATTAAAGAGTAAGCGACTAAACAATAAAATTTCCTATCCACAGAACAGTACATCACAAATAAATAAGAGTATACTTTGCATGGCACCTCGAGTTTACAATCATTTGCCAAAATATGTAATGGACAGTGCTAGCACAGATATCTTTAAGTATAAATTAAAACAATTATTGACTAATAAGGCTTATTATACCATTCAAGAATATTTAAATGACAAATTTAATTAATTTATAATTATTAACGCTAATGAATTTAAATTAACATTACGTAATTAAAAAAATATTGACATTGTATAAATTCTAATTTCTCTGACTTGTTTTAATCATATCATTGCAAAAACTAAGCCTAATAATCACACAAATATAATTGCACGCTTGACAAGCTGAATATAGCCGAACCACTGTATTTTTTTCCAGCCATGTACTTACCTATATTCGCAAATAAACGATTTGAATTTGAATTTGAAATTTGTCTCACTGTAAATATAATAGTTCATCATCATCAGCCTTCAACAGTCCACTGCTGGACTAGGCCTCTCCTTTGAAAGGAGGAATTGGCCTACTATACCACGCTGGCCAAACGGGTTGGTATAGGGTTTGTATCAAGTTTTCCTTCTCTTACAGTGCTGTTCTCTGCATAATATGCTCCCTCTGTCGGCTCTTACGACTCCCATGGGATGATAATAATATGGGGTGGTGACGTATTCTTTATCCGTCACCACACGGACAAATATAATAGTTAATAGTATAATAATAGTATGTGTGAGTGAATGAAGGATTTATTTTCAAGATAATCCGCGCACTAGTAATATATCCTATGTTATGGGTTACTTTGCAAACATTCAAGCAAAAGACATTTAGACTCTATACAACTGTTTGTATATCACACTGTCTCGTGTGGAGTTCAAACCCACGGCACTCAGGGAACTGTTAGGCGGGGAGGTGAGCACTTTAACCACTGCGTCATATGTACGTGCAGTCAGTTGACGTCACGTGTTTCTATGTTTATTTTCCTGAGAGACTGTTTTTAGGCTTCACTTGCCGAATAACACGCTTTAACGTCATGATTTACTTGATCTGAGTTTATATCTAAAATTTAAAAAATATTTTCAAATATTAGTTTTGCCACTTGTTGGACAGTTATCATCGTATTATTTCATCACCATTCAGGCCTACAATCGGCAGTGCTAACTATTAAAAGCATACGACACTCGAAGCTCGCAAGTTCTATTAAATCTCAATAGTGGCACAGATCTTTTATAATTAGTAACTATATTTTATAATTAACTATTATATTTTATAATAAATAATAATTATTATAATAATTGCACGTTTAAGTACACGAAATAATCGAAATGGCAAATAAAATACCCTGTGATGTTCTCATATACACGTCTAGTGAAAATGTGAATAAAAATGTCTTATAAGTACATAGCAAAGATAAGAAGAAACAATGAGAATTAGAGGCAGATCCATGGAGAAGAGGCCTAAAGGCTGTCCCAAAAGCATCTGAGACCTTCCATGAGAAATTACTTTTTAATTATTTCCTTTGATAAAACAAGTAGGTCATACGGCAGTCGCTTTGTGAGAAGACTAAATTCTGTCATATCTGGTTAGATTACGATTTATACAAGTTATGGATATGAATAAACTTACCTACACTCTCTAGTGCGACCCCGGCATTCGCATGCTTTTATTGACGTAGGGTAGTTAAAACTTGAAAACTTTTCCCAAGCACTTGAACGACCCCCATGAGGAATAACATAGTGTTTCCGTCTAGACCAAAATCCTGGATCTACCACTAATGAGAAAAACATTATATGTAGAGAGAATGTGAGTATTAATTAGAATTAAAATATAATATAAAAATTAAAAATATTTCAAATTATAAAATAGTATTTGTAGTAGTTATTATAGTTGGAATGTCAGATGAAATTGAACTATAGTATGTAGTGAGTTTTGTAACATAGTAATACACTTGGCGTGTTATTTATATTAAGTACTTATATTTTTACTTTTAGAAGTTTAGAAATGTAGTCTTCTCATATACATAGAGACATGAAGTGACCATTGCTTGAGAGCTGTCAAATAATTATGAACAAGGACGAGATACTCATATAAATTGATATTGCTCCCTCATTCTAGAGTTCTGAAAAGGGTTCATTCAAGTATTATTTTTACTGCATGTCTCAATATCTATTGCCTTTTAAAGTGAAGGCAAAATGTTTATTAGGTTTGACTCTCCTAAAACTATTTGCTTTAAGTTATGAAGAGATCTATCTGAGGTTATTTGCTGTTAATCGTACATGACAGCACAAGTTTGTTACAAGTAGTTTTAAAGTAGCGAGACTACTACGAACGTTACTATTATTCGACTACATCCGAATAACACAAATAGTTTTCGTCGATTGTTAAAATAAGTCAGCGCGTTGCGTTCCGAGCACTAAAATAGTAAGTTACGTTTCAAACAATTTTATTCGAAAGAGACCACGAATAACTCGAAATCGATTATTTCGATTTTTCTTCTAGTAACTATTTTGCGTATTCAAGCAATAAATAAAGACGCAACATCCTTTATAATACCGTAATTATTGTCGATAGACGTCTAAATACCTTTATATGTCAGTTTCTTTGAAAAGACTATTAGGACTATCGAGATTAAACTGTATGTACCGCGAGTTGGGTGAATCTGCAACCGGTTCGTTCAAATTGTCGGTATCTTCTGGCTTGATATGTTTAGGTGATGATTCTGAATGGAACTCTTGACGGAAATTGCCTGAAAGAGATACAAGTAAAATTGTAGTTGCATATTGCCTTTTATTTCTAATAATAAATAGTAAATGTTGGCATACTGAACACAGACTTATTGAAATGCATGTATTTTGTTTCACAAAAAAAAGTACAATATGAATAACATCATTGATGACAGTTACTAATACGTTTCTGGCTGAACAAATACTGTTATAATGAAGTAGTTAAATAACTCTCAGTGGTCAATAAGTCTCAATGGTGCAGTGTGCTGTCATATTGTTTTTGAAAAGTAATTTTTGATTGGCTGTTTTCAGAGATCTTACTAAATACTTATATAGATTATTCATATCAGTAAAATAGAATAATTTAGAATACGCTACAATAAAAATAGCGTCATAATATCACACCTCTGGATGATATTAAGTTCAGCCACAAACGTATTCGCCTTTATTCGTGGGAGTCTACTTTTCAACTACGAAAGATATAACAACTAAAAGCCATTACAACTATGCAAACAACATCAAATAATACTTACTAAAGCGAAGCATACGACACTACACTGTGAAGTAAAACAACATTAACAAAAGGCACAACTCGACGCGCGGCGTATAACATTGTAACTGCGGATACAATTTTTATAGATGTGAACAAAATAATTTATATCTATGTACTACTGATTTTTCTGAAGCGCTTTTTTATGACATGGAATTATAAAATATCAAAGATACTTTCAAACCATAGCGATTTTTACATATATTTTAGGCATGTGATAGGTTTCAATCGTGTTATTACGTGAAAAGGTGAAATACCTTTTATTTGCGTCGACGTTTAGACTTTTAGTTAAAAACTTTGAACTATTACTCTGCTGAGAGTACAATCTGCCTTTTGAAAACCCTATTCTTTATAAGCATTATGATATTTTGCAGTTACGATATTATTCGCCGCATTTAAAAACAAACAAGAAAATAAAATGAAAACCAAATGAGTGCACATAACGTTTATTAAAACGTACACACCACGTGGGTGGCTTACAAATAAATACGTGTGTTACGTATTAAGTGAACAGTTACGCTGGTAACACCGGATATTTTAACGTTTATTTGAGAATGAACCACAATGTTTATTTGAGAAAATGATGTTATGTTAGTAATTTTAAAGAAAAGTCCTACATTCGGAGATAATTAATATAAATGGAAAAACCCCGGTTGGAAATTAATTTCCAATCAAATTATTTTATCTTCGATTATTCTTGAGAAAATTATCATATGTTAAAAAAGTGAAAAATTACCCCGAGCCGAAAAGTGACTTGAGATGTACAGACAAGACTGGAAAGTCCTTTTTAAAATTGCCAGAAATTGATAACATTCTGACAAGAATGATTATTTCAAATTTCATAAAATTGTAAATGTAATTATCAGGTGTTTTGAGCATTTTTACAAAGATCGGACGCTGTTGTTCAAATTGAAAGTTATTTAAGTACTGCATTAACGTCACGAAGTATCACACATCTTGAACGTAAATAAATTTTATATCCAGGTTCTAATAGATAGTAGGTCTTTAAGAAAAGCCTATAAGAAACATATGCATCTTTTCAAAGTGGTGTTCTATGAGATTAATGATTAAAATGGATTCAGTCACAAAAACAGAACATTAAGAATATTTTTTTGGTAAACCCTTGAAATGGAGAAAATGTAGGTTGAATTGTTTAAATAAATGAAAATTAGTACAATAATTTGAAGGAAAATATCGTGAACCTGAAACCTGCATGTCTGAGAGTTCTCCATGATGTTCTCGAAAGACATGTGAAGTATGCCAACCCGCACTTGGCCAGCGTGGTAGACTATGGCCTTACCCTTCTCATAGTGGCACTGATGGGACTTCTCATAGTGAGAAGAGGCACGGGCCTCTTCTCACTATGAGAAGTCCCATCAGTGCGACAGTTTATATACAGGGCCGATGATGAAAGTGAAAATTTATAAGCTTCGCTTTTTTAATTCATCGAAACGTCGGTAAAATATCCAGTACTGCCAGCGCAGAAACATTAAAATTAAAAGTGTTGCCAGTCTTAAATAAAATAGTGACTTCAAAATTAAGAAAATAAAAACAATGGTAACTAAGTGACTATTATTTTTTAATTAATTAATTTAATAGGTGAATATACCAATTAGATTTATAATACTTTTGTTTAATTTTGATATAATTTGGTCAATTATTTAGTGTCAAACTGTTAATATTCTATGCTATTATACACCGCTAATGAGATACCTACATAGTTACTAACAGTAAGCAAGATTTGTAAGAAATAATGTTTTTTGGAAGTAAAAAAAGACCCTATTGCACTAAAGTATATAATAGATTTAATGTCCATGAAATATGTATGTTAAGATAGTTGAAGCCTTCATCCTAATAAATTAATATTCAGTTTATAAAACTATGAAAAATGTCCGTAAGAGTCAAATTAATTTAAATTAATTTAAGGATATCATCCCATGGGTGTCGTAAGAGCCGACAGAGGGGGCATATTATGCAGAGAACAGCACTGTAAGAGCACCGTTTAGCCAGCGTGGTATAGTAGGCCAATTCCTCCTTTCAAAGGAGAGGACTAGTCCAGCAGTGGACTGTTAAAGGCTGATGATGATGATCAATTCACTGTTTAGTAAGTAATTTTAGCACTAAGAATGAGTCTCCGAGATAGTCAAAATTAATCAGTGATCAACATCCTAAGTTTGACTTTAGCTTCCTTATTTCTCATCTCGATTCGAAAAGCGTTCGACGCTATGATAAGCTCGCGCTAAGGTCTACATCAATCATAATAGGCTTGTGTCCTAAAATGTAATTAGTGATTGATTCGTTCCTTTACTAGATGTTAAACCGAAATAACTGAATTTTTCTACAAAAATTGATCTCCAACATTACTTATTACGGCTTTCTAAAAACCTTTTTGAATTTGCACGAAAACGCTGTAAACCATCATGGCGGTTGAGTGATGTCACGAAGTGCAAAACAAAACAAACCGTGAATGAAGTCTGGTCTGGTGTACCCACTTTTATTTTGTTAAATTCGATTTGACAGGTACGTTTTAGTTGTATTTACTACCAAAACGTCAATAACATCAATGGCGAACACACTGTTTGACGTAATGCTCTCTGATTGGTGTTCACAATCACAAGAATAAATATATTATTTTCAGTTTTAGAATCATAAAACTAACAGTAATCTTACCTTTTTATAATAAATAATAAACTTTATTGACATCTTTAAATAATAATGAATGTAAACTACAATCAAACCAATTTATTCTTAGTGGACACAAGCCTATTGGAAACGAGTGAAACAGTACGCGGAAACCCAATCGAATCGAGATGACAAATTAATTGGTTAATGCCGTACTAGGTACCGAGTGTAAGAAAGAAAGCTAATACTCAGTATCAAGCTTAACACTAAATAAATAAACCAAATAAATCCTTTAAAATTCGTCAAATTGCACACGAAATGTATTTAATTAACACTTGAGCATACAGACTAGATTTTATATAAACCATTTGGTATAAATTTTATATTACAATAGCTGAGTAATTGTATAAAAATAATAATTATTATTATATTAATATATTGCATTGAAAACTATACCCCCAGTTAAATTATATAAAATTAAAATTTAGATATTTTAGGAATCGAGGAGTAAAATTATTTCTTTTATTATTGATAAATAAATAGTTTTTATAGTCAATTAGCTTTATGTAATGTCGATTGTGAAACTAGAGCTGTGACTTTGGGGGTTTAGTCGATTATTTATATTTAGTATAGTCGACTAGTAGTAAGCACATCGAGTTACTATTTACATAGTACTTATCATAGTAAGATTCAGTTGATATGTTAAGAAATGCATGCGGTAATCCATGCGTGTCAGTTTATGGTATTATTACCATATTTTGTCTACAACCATTGGTTGACGCGGGAAATAAAAATTATGTCAAAGTGCCATACAATAAAAACTAAAAACAAAAACTGCACAAACAATGCATTGTCAGCAGCTAACTGCCATCTTCGAAATTTCATTAAAAGCTAGTCATAATAACAAATAATATCAATACTCTTGAAAAGTAGGCCAATATATTTATTCTAGAACTCGTTTCACGTCACGCACAATTCAATCGTTAAACAATAATCGACTAACAAAAAATCGAAGACAGCAATAGCCTACAAAAATCGACTAAACATCGAATAAACTAGCAAGCTAGGAGCAACACTTGGTCAAGCCAGTACAATCACACTTCACTTTGCGCGCTCGCCGCCTGCAAAAACCGTAACATTTCAACGCTAGACAACACAAACCACCCTTTTTACTCCCCTCCGACTTACAAGACTCCCTACTATTCAATCTCTGCAATTCCGGTATAGGCTTAACCTCATCTTTGTTATTTAGTAACTTATCTAATCGAGATTTCAGCTGAGTAGGGGACACGCTCCTATCTCGGCTCAATTTAGTCGATTGTATCGTCAAATCGACTAATTCGTTTGACAGATCGGATCCTGAAGACGCCTCTACATTTGGACTATGGGAGTCTATACTCTCTGGCGTGTAAGGATCTACACATTGCCTGACACAAAGTAAAGTATTATCTATATCATTGACGTAAATCCCATCAAAACTACAATAGTCCGCCGAAGTAATTTCAACATGGGGAATTCTAAGCATAGTTTCGTTTAAGGAGCCTGTTCTTGTACGTTTTAATCTAGAATCTTCTGTAAGTTTGTCTGGGTGCGAGCACGAGATGTCGGGTAGTTTGAGTTTGATGTTGGCGTATAGGTCGGGGTCGGTGGGCATGCGTGGGATTCTGGGGGGTAGTAGTGAGAGGGTGGAGGGGAGACGGGTGGCGCTAGCGCACAGAGTGCAGGGGGTGGTGAGGTGGCAACAGTGGAGGGTACCTCGGTCGCACTGCAGCATCACTCGGAGGTAGATCGGCTGCAACAGAAATATAAATATTAGTATCTTCTGAGAGTGGCTTTCTTCGGTGCGTGTTTTTTAAGTTACATAATGATTTTTTTAACTTTAAAGGTGCGGTGCGCGTCCGTTCGCAAAACCACGAACCGGGGGGAGTCAGCTTACTACAGCTTTTAGATACTATATTAAAATAGTGTTAACTTATGAAGGCCCGGTGACAATCATCATCATCATCATCAGCCTTTAACAGTCCACTGCTGGACTAGGCATCTCCTTTGAAAGGAGGAATTGGCCTACTATATCACGCTGGCTAAACGGGTTGGTATAGGGCTTGTATCAAGTTTTCCTTCTCTTACAGTGCTGTTCTCTGCATAATATGCTCCCTCTGTCGGCTCTTACGACACCCATGGGTTGATATGCGGTGGTGACATTCCGTATTCTTAATCCGTCACAACACGGACAATAGGTACACTTCAATAAAAAAATACATAAAACGAGAAATAAGGGCTAAAATGCAAAGCAAAGAATGACACACACACATACTAAAAAGTTACCTACTTTTTTTCGTATGTGTGTTCGTCTCTTAACGCCATCTTAACGGCAGGACCAAGATGTATATTCCAATAGATTCTTTGATGATTTGAAAAAATGTACCTTTGGACCCGACACCGACGAACAATCTGTCACCAAATTTGATTTACAGGACAGAAAGGCGATGACTACCAGGGTCACTTTTGGATTGCAATGTGTATGAGTTATTCTTTTTTTTCGGTTCGCCTTATAGTAAGCAATAGGCTTGTGTCCTAAAATGTAATTAGCGATTGATTCGTTCCTTTATTAGATGTTAAACTGAAATAACTGTTTTCTTCTTCAAAAATCGATCAGCAACATTACTAATTACGGCTTTTTAAAAACCTTTTTGAATTTGACACTTAAATCGCTGTAAACCATCATGGCGGTTGAGTGATATTACAAAGTGCAAACTGTGAATGAAATCTGGTCTGGTGTATTCACTTTTATTTTATTATATTAGATATATTCGATTTGACAGGTAGAAAGTTTGACGTTTTAGTTGTATTTACTACCCAAACGTCAACAACGTGAATGGCGGACGCACTGTTAGATGTAATGCTCTCTGATTGGTGTTCACTGTCACAAGAATAAATACATTATTTTTAGTTTAAGAATCCTTTTCTATAATACATTTTATAATACATTTATTGACATCTTAAAATCATAATGAATCTATAGATACTACATTCAAACCGATTTATTCTTAGCGGACACAAGCCTATTACCCTCGCTCATGGACACTTACAACACAGTTATTTAGTTACTGCATATTTTATTTCAATTTAATAATTTCTACCTGATCCCGAGGGATTTTCGGGAAATAAGGCCCAATAGATTTGGGTTTGGGTTGTGTGTCAGTTAGTCAGTAACGCAATTTTTTTTATACATAGGTATATAGGGATGGTTTATGCAGAGAACAGCACTGTAAGAGAAGGAAAACTTGATACAAACCCTATACCAACCCGTTTGGCCAGCGTGGTATAGTAGGCCAATTGCTCCTTTCAAAGGAGAAGCCTAGTCCAGCAGTGGACTGTTTAAGGCTGATGATGATATACAGATTGAGCTATTTATTTAGAAAGTGTGTGTACCTTATGGTCCCCCATGCACGCGTCGGGTCCTATGACCCCGTACACAGTGCGGCGGCGCGGCGCGGGGTCGCGGGGTCGCTCCCGCGCCTCGCCCTCCGACTGGTTGCGGACCAGGCGCCGCCGACATGACGCGTCTGTCTCACACATTCTGTGGGACAACATATATTCTTTAACAATCTTCCAACAACAATGTTTGAGAAACAGTCGCGCCACATTTAAAAAATATCCTGTCCCTTAAAAATAACAAAATAAAATACTTACAAAAATCTGTAAGTCCACTTTTTTACTTTTACTTAAAATAATAAACAAAGTCACAGAAAAAAATATCCATTTTATTTTCTAGGAAGCTTACGGACTTATTACAATGCAAAATAATTTATTTACCTATTTTACACTCATACAAACTATTACTACAGGTGCTTACTTACAACCTTATTCAATAGCACGTATATAAATATTAAACAATAATGGTAACTCATATAACAAACTAGAGGACGCCAGCAGCTACGCCAGCATTTTTTTTAATTTACCCGTTTTGGCCAATCCCGTGGGGATTTCGGGAAATCCCTTCTTAGTGCACCCCTACGGTCCCCAAGGAACATACATGCCAAATTTCAGCTTCCTGCGCCCAATATATTCGGCTGTAGCGTCGTGTCTATCAGTCAGTCAGTAACGCAAGGATTTTATATATTAAGATTAAGGACGCGTTTACAAAATTAGTAGGTACAAAATCGCATCACTACAGCGACACGGCGGCAACGGTACGTACTACGTACGGTAACTTGCGGAAATGTAGTTCCACACGTATACGGGCAAAATAGAAGAAAAATGTAAGATAATTTTTGCATTTTTTGAGTCAATTTACAATATTTTCAAAAATATTTTCAGATTGTTTTTGAGTTGACTATATTTTCTACCCTATTCTAACTTTGAAAATCTAAATAAATGTAAAAATAGAGAGAAAATTGTACCCAAAAATAGCAATATTTGCCTATTTTTGATTTAGAGGCAGTTTCGAATCGATTTTACATTAATAATAATCAAATATTTTTTATTTATTTTCAGATTGATTTATAGATAAAAAAGTAATCAATTTATCGTTATCATTAGTTTTATTAGTTATTATCTTAAATTGTCGTAAAATGTACCGGAAATATGTGGTTTTTTGATACATGCGTAAACGCGTCCTTAAGTAAACACACAACAATATTAAATAATTTCATAAGTATGTTGCCAAATACCAGCTTCCACATATAAAAGCTACATTTTGTGTCCATCTACATAACAAAAATATAAAGATAAGAAAAGAAGAAAGATGTGAAAAACAAATCGCTTGGGACTAAGCTGTTCTAAATCGACACACATAAATAATACATTTTATTTAGTCCGTATTTTAGATTATAAAAAAATATTGGACACGTATTTTTTCTTTTTTCGATTAAACAAAAAATAACAAAGATATAGCCCATTAAAGTTACGTGTGACGTCATCTAGTGCGAAAAAATGCAGCACGGTGTGACGTTATACGTAACTTTAATGAGCTATATCTTGGTCATTTTTGGTTCAATTTACAAATAAAAAAATACGTGTCGCTTATTTTTGAATAATCTCAAGGACGGACTTATAAAATTTTTTTCGTCAACTAGCCTATTGTATAAATGTTCTGTTTTTTTTAAATGCGTTTCGTAAGTACTTGAAAAGTTTACAATAAAGAAGTATTTTATTTCATTTCGTACATGTTGTTATTATATAATTACCTGGCACTAATAGCTTGCTGCACACTGGTGGGATCTGCGATACTCTTTCTGCTGAAGTTGATCCCGGGGACTGCCAGACCCTCCAGCTCTGCCATGCTGCCTTTCTTCTCTAGCTTCTTGCCCGGACTGTCCTGTAATGCCGATAAAGAAAGATCATACTAAATGTATGATGTTTTATAAGTTGTAACTATTAATCTATACATACATACATAACGTCACGCCTTTTATCCCCGAAGGGGTAGGCAGAGGTGTATTTCTAGACCCACTTTTCGCCAGATATACTTTAGTCCCACGTAATAAGGGGCGAGCCTATTGCCGTACCGGGCACATTTCCAGACTCCGTTCTGCTACTGAGAATTTCGTGACAGAAAAACCCAATAACACTGCCCGACCCAGGAATCGAACCCGGGACCTCCCGATCCCACGCGCACATTTATGCCGCGAGACCAACGAGGCAGTCGTATAGGGTTTGATGTCGAGTTTTCCGTCTCTACGCAAAGATGGTATTTGCATCGTGTTATCCCTTAGTCGCCTCTTACGACACCCACGGGAAGATAGGGGGAATTAATCTATACATATAAATAAAATTGGAGTGTCTGTTTGTAATATTAAAATAACCGCATTTTAGTAAATGCATATGGATGTATACACGGTACATATACCGAAATGACAATTTTTGTCTGTCCGTCTGTCTATCTGTTTGTTCTCGCTAATCTCTGGAACGCCAGGCCCGATTTTGACGGGACTTTCACTGGCGGATAGCTGATGTACCAAGGAGTAACTTAGGCAATAAATTAATCGGGTTTGCGAAGTAGTTCCCTCAGGACGCGGGTGAAACAGCTAGTAGTTAATAAAAAGCATTCCCCATCCAAAGATAAAAAAAATTAAGAGTGCAGTTGCCATCTAATTTAGGCAAGTTGTCTTAATTTATATTAAGTAATATTTTTTTTAATGACTCACGCCTGTATTCCCCGAAGGGTTAGGCAGAGGTGTAATATTACACCCACATTTTGCCATGAATTTTTAAGGTCCCACGTAATAGGGGGCGAGCCTATTGCCGTACCCCGGGCACATCACCACTCCGTGCTGCTACTGAGAATTCGGAAAACCCAATAACACTTTTGCCCGACCCGGGAATCGAACCCGGGACCTCCGATCAGCAGTCGCATATGCTATCCACTGGACCACGGAGGCAGTCCGTGGAATTATCTGAATTATCTCTCTCAGTAATGTGCTCCTCCATATTAAGTAATTATAATTTCTATTGTAGCTGTTGTTGTTGTTGAACAAGGTAATAATCAAAATTATTGAGGCAATGAATAAATGAACGAAGCTAACTATATGAGGAGTAACTTTTAGAGTTTTAATTTCAGTTACTGTGTTTTTTTTAAACGTTACTAGACACTGCCTGTCTCCGTTGTCCAGTGGATAGCGTACGCGACTGCTGATCGGAGGTCCCGGGTTCAATTACCGGGTCGGGCAAAAGTGTTACTGGGTTTTTCCGAATACTCAGTAGCAGCCCGGAGTTTGGTGATGTGCCCGGTAACGGCAATAGGGTCGCCCCCTATTACGTGGGACCTAAAAATTCATGGCGAAATGTGGGTGTAATATTTACACCTCTGCCTACCCATTAAAATAATACTAGACACTAGTTGGCGTATCAGTTGAATTCAAAACTCTCTAGAACCCTGTTAATAAAACCGTGTCGATAATCGAGTGCATGACTCGGACTGGACGCACAAGATACAAAAAACAAATAACACGTAATTATGTGCTTTGGGGTTAGGGTTGCCAGATCCAGACGTATTAATTCCGGGCAATTTCGATGGGAGGGAGGGAGGTTGGAGTTGGTATAAGTGTATTGGTTAGTAAATAAAAGTACAATTTACTTGAACAAAGTTGCTGACTTCAGCATGAACGGGCCGGCTCGACCGGGGAAGTACTACCCTCTCACAGAAAATCGACCTAAAGTAACAGTACCTAAACTGTTGCGTTTCGTTCAGTGAGTGAGAGTGCCGGAGGCCCTATCCCCTATACCTTATCCCTCATCCTATCCCTTTTCCCAACCCCAAGGGGCGGCAACGCACTTGTGACTCCTATGGTGTTCCTTGTGTCCATGGGCTGCGGTAATTGCTTACCATCAGGCGATCTGTCTGCTTGTTTGCCGCCTAATAACATAAAAAAAAAGTTGCATTTTTATCCTCTAGTCAAAGTAACATTCGACATATTTGAGTCTTGTCAGTTGTTTGCTGGTGTAGTGTATGACACGGTCTAGTAGATCTAGGTGGTCCGAATCCGGGACAGTAAGATCTAAATCCAGGACACGGGACAAGATGCAAAATTCAAAAACAATCCCGGAATCCCCGGCCATCTGGCAACCCTACTTGGGGGCCATAGGAAAGCACTAAGAAGGGAAGTTCCCATGGCCTCGACAAGAATCGGTTAAAATAAAATATGGCGGTGTAGCTGCGGGACGGGTATACTATAGAGTACCTAGATATTAAGATCCATACATAATAAAATATACAATAAACAATAGGGAAGTTTCCTGCAAGTGAAATAAATTATACAAGTATTTTTATCTAGTGAAACATGTCATTCCGTGTGGTGACGGATTAAGAATACGGAATGTCACCACCCCATATCATTTCATGGTTGTCGTAAGAGCCGACAGAGGGAGCATATTATGCAGAGAACAGCACTGTAAGAGAAGGAAAACTTGATACAAACCCTATACCAACCCGTTTGGCCAGCGTGGTAAAGTAGGCCAATTCCCCCTTTCAAAGGCGAGGCCTAGTCCAGCAGTGGACTGTTAAAGGCTGATGATGAAACATGTCAAATTAATAGTAGTTTCTTTAACATTTTTATCGTCAATTCATTGATAATAAGTATTCTACTTGACAGCTAAACACTATGACGTCACTACGTCATATTTCATACAAAACTCTTAGCAAAGGTCGTTTTTGACATTTCATTAAAAGTGCTTGATTTGACTAGTTGGAAAGAACCGTATTGCTGCTCATACTTTAATCGTGGTCAAACTTCAATTTTCTATGGAACAGCTGAATATTTTCTCACGATTTCAAATAAAAATAACAAAGAGTATTTTCTTATTTTTTATTATTATTTTTAATATAATATTATTATTATTTTTTATTTTTTCTTTTAAAAGACGACTCCCGTATTAGGAATAAATCCTATATCGCGGGGACTTTACAAACATACAACTAACGGATACAATGAACACCCAGACTCGAAACAACAATTTATGAATGACACAAAGTGTTGTCTCGTGTGGGAATCGAACCCACAACACTCGGCGCAGTGTCAAGCGGCGAGGCGGCCGCTTAAACCACTACGCCAATCGTCAGTCAAATGTGTTGATTATTTTTTAAATTGGTGTTTAGTATAATTATAAATATACCTGATGGTTATGCCTTGCTGGAGACCCAGATCTCGCAGGACTGCTATCAGACGACGACACCCGCCCACTGCTGTCTGTAGAATCCGTCACAGACTTCCTGACAACAAGTAACATCATCACTTAGATTTACGAGTCTCGATAGCCTCGTGGAGACACCAACAGACTGCCATGCTGAGGGTATTGGATTCACAACTGACTTTTCGGAGTTATGTACGTATTGAATAGGCTTGTGTCCTAAAATGTAATTAGCGATTAATTCGTTCATAATAGATGTTAAGCTGAAATACCTGATTTTTTCTTCAAAAATCGATCAGCAACATTACTAATTACGGCTTTTTAAAAACCTTTTTCAATTTGACACGAAAACGCTGTAAACCATCATGGCGGCTGAGTGATATATATCACAAAGTCCAAAACAAAACAAACCATGAATGAAGTCTGGTCTGATGTACCCACTTTTATTTCGTTATATTCGATTTGACAGGTAGAAAGTTTGACGTTTTAGTTGTATTTACTACTAAAGCGTCAACAACATGAGTGGCGGACGGACTGTTAGACGTAATGCTCTCTGATTGGTGTTCACTGTCACAAGAATAAATACATTATTTTTGTCTTAGAATCCTAAAAATAACATTAATCTTACGTTTTTATAATAAATAATAAACTTTATTGACATCTTAAAATCATAATGAATCTATAGACACTACAATCAAACCGATTTATTCTTAGTGGACACAAGCCTAAATTATCGCTTGTCTCGTGCAAAGTTAAAATCAAAGTAATGAGAAGTATTTCAGCTTTTAATGGTTTAGTGGTGGGAACCTTCAAAACCTATAATGATACTAGCTGTGCCCGCCATGTTATTTACAGCCACCGTGGCTAATAGCGTGATGTTATTAAATCTATAACTTAACTCGATAAATAGGCTATCCAACACAGAAATATTCAAATCATAACAGTAGTTTTTTTATATAGTAATAGGCGGTAAACTCACAGACGGATCACCTGATGGTGCACAATTACCGCCGCCTAGGGACACAAGCAACACCACAGGAGTCACAAGTGCGTTGCCGCCCTTTGGGGTCGGGAAAAGGGATGGACGATGAGTGGGATGAGGGAGAAGGAATAGGGGATAGGGCCTCCAGCACTCTCACTCACCGAACGAAACGCAACAATTTAGATTCTGTTACTTTACGTCGATTTTCTGTGAGAGGGTAGTACTTCCCCGGTCGAGCCGGCCCATTCATGCTGAATTCAGCAAGGCTCTACTACCTATACAGTTCCTAAGATCAGCGTGTTTAACCAAACAAAGTCTGCAGCTTCATAATATTATCTTATCAGTATACTTGAGTGAATCAACCGATTTTGTGTGCCCAAAGGCATCCTTTCAGCAAGTTAAAAACATGACATACATACCTAGACGAGTGTATATGCCTGTTTTCCGCAGGCCGGCCGGGGTCTTGTTGAACTAGCAGTCGCGCCGACTGCGACAACAGAATCCTATCGCACCACGCCGGACATCTGCAATATTACAAACAAATCAGGCAGTCAAAGTTACTTATTCATTTAGATCACAATGTGACGACTATGAACGTCAAAGATATACATGAATAAGCTTTCATATGCGTCACGACGTGTATTTCAGTCAGTACAACAATGCGACACTTTTTTAAAAGACGATTATTTAAAGGGATATATTTATACGCTTAACGTTCATACACGTCACGACTTCTATTTCAGTAAATGTCATAAATGTGACGCTTTGTAACATTGACGTTTCAGTCAAGATTGCAGTGTAACGCTTATGGGTGTCAAAATACGCTTTGACGCTCATCAGCGTCACGATTCATTCAAAGTCAAAATCATTTATTCATCTAGGCCACAAAGTGACGCTTATGAACGTCAAAATTTAAGTTAATTACTTAATGATTCTACATTTACATTTACTGCCACGTTCGCAATGCAATAGGTAGAACCACGAGAAAGAACGGGCAATAAAACTCGTGGCCACTATTTTCAAACAAATAATAATGGTTGTACATTTTATTTTTGTAAGGAGCTGCAACTATTTCACATTGTAGACATCTACTAGTAAAATTTTTTGTAACTATTGATATCATACTCATGCAGTAAATGATGTTCATATGGTAAGCCTCCCAAAGTAAATATGGTGAAACAGGAGCATCCACTTACGTCTTTTTTAATGTAGGCAACTCGCGAACACGGTCAGAACTATGGTGGAAGTGAATGAAGTTCTAATTTGTTTCGGCTATAGCCGGATTGACATGTCAGCTCGGTGCATTAATAGGAACCGATATCGAAACATATGTATAAACATTAATAAAATTATTACTCGAAATATATCAAATCATATCTGAGCATTTCTATATTTTTTTGCCACTCTTTTAAAAAATGCACAAAATATATTTTTTCATTAAACTAGGACATTTTTTATGCCAAAAAATAGCTGATTTAACAATTTTTGATATTTTTACATTGGAATTAGTGTAATTTGGGGTATTTATTATAAAAACTTTAAAAACCTTACCAAGGTAGTCTAAAGCATTCATATTTTGTTACTCTTTAGATGTTTAATTTGGAACTAACAAGTTCAGGCAATACTGTTAAATGATGAATTTCTTACACATTTTCATGAATTTTATAAACGTATTGCAAAAAAAAGGAGATGGAAGAAATATGATTGATTAGAAATAGTCTCTTATTAATTTTTTTGTTACCTTAGGCAAAAATTTATTCAAAAGTTTTAATTTTATTAAAACCATCTATAATTTGACCATTTTAGCTTACTTTTTATAAAATCTATAACGTTCTTGAGCTCTACTAGCAGCAATATATTATATATTATTAAATAAATACGATTTATTGCGAAAATTTAAATTTGTTTTCTTGGGACAGTAACAAAAAAGGAAGAGTTGGTAACAAAATAAAAAATATAAAGCTGTATCCATGATGCCATTTAAGTTACAGTTTTCAAAAGATAATTTTATTTTAATAATGAAATAAAAATAAAACTTCATTTCTAGCTTTCATTCTTAACAAATTGTTTTCAAATTTCCTTATTTTCTTCCATTAGTTTTTTCTGCAGTCACACTACACGTGTACACTTTTTTCTTAAGGTCTCATTAGCCGTTTCTAGTTGCTGTATACGATTTTCGTTTTTGATGATTTTATGCTACTACTTAGGTGTTGATATTTCAGTTGATAGTCCTGTAAGTATTACTTTCGACGCTGATGACCCAGATGAAGTAGTGTGTACAGCAGGTATTGGACTAGCATTCACGCCATTTCTTTTTTTTTCTTTTCGATTATTTCCACTTTTGTCGTTGTATTTGCTTTTCTGTTTGCGTCATTTCTGATATTTTTTTTGTATTTATATTTAGATTTTATTCTTTCTAAATTTTTATTTCTAATTTCTTCATATTTTTCTGGGTTTTGCTTTAATCGTTCTCTGTAACGTTTAATTTTTTCTGCCGCAGTAAGTGGCATTTTCTTGTTCTGTCAAATATAAACAGAGCCTTATAATTCCTTTTTTGTTACTTACATTTTCCACTTATACGTTACCACATCAAAGTAACAAAAGAAAAAGTAACGAATTTAGTGTCTACTTTTTTCAACACTGATAATTTAATATATAACGTTGATGTAACGTTTACTTTTGTTCAACAAATTTGAGATTAATTATTTTTCATACTTAATATGACTAAAAAAGTATAAAATATTGTCTATTTACCGAGAAACAGTGGTAACAAAAGCGGGAACTAAATGCATATGAAAAACTAGAACCGTCTACACCACACGCTAAACAGCCTGGAATAACTGTTCATTTAATATGGCGACATGAAATAACACGTAAGGAGTTGCCATATAGAAATAACCATACCAAATTGGTAGTTTTTCACTATAACACGCTTAAAATTGGTAACAAAAGGGGAATTTCGTTTGGGGAGCTTTTTTTGGGACAATATTAAACTTGTTTTATTTAAAATATAAATTATCTTTTATAATATTTAAGTCATGCAGCGTTATCTCCTACAATTCAAAATAAACTGAGTGCAAAATCTTGGTATAGTTACTATATAATAAATATGAAATAATTGAGTTTGAAGTTACGATTTTTAGAATGGGACATGCCAATTTCCATACATTGCGCTATTTAAGATGATTTTTATGTAAGCATTTTTTATGGAAAATCTATTAATACACGATTATTTAATTATTTTTTGTGGAAATAAAATTGTATATTAGATTTTAATAAAACCATTATCACGAAATTATAAATTACAAAAAATAATATTAGCTGTCTACTTTGTGGGACATGCAAAAAGTGGGTATTGGCAAAAAATTGTAGAAATGCTCATCTATAAACATGAACTTATGTTTTTTTTATTGAGATATGGCAGAATAATCGTACACATTACTATTTTTTAGAAAACTCGTGCATAAGAAATTTGCTTGTGTCGAGGCAGATTCAAAATTAAACTTTAGGCAATCCTTCAGGAAGAAGCGTGACATGGATCTCACTAATTCCTCTGACCAAGATATATACAGGGTGAAATTGAATAGATGCGACAAATTTAAATATACAATAATGCGTGTTGTCAAGAAAATGATGAACATATCAAATGAAAAATTAGTAAACTTTAATCAGTTTTACGTAAAACGGTAAAATAATTAAAGTATCAAAGAATTTCGCGTACTACCGTTTTCGTGTAGTGGGCACAATTTATTTGGGTACATTTAATAACATGAGTACTCCACGACGATTATTGAGCACTGCGATGAGTCGGACGAGATTTTTTGATATTTCAATTTTTTTTATTTATTTTGGGTTTTAATTATTTTTCTGGAATATCGATAATTCGTACTTAAATGAAGATAACAAATTCGTTTATTCAAATTCAAATTCGTTTATTAAACACCTTATACAATTATATAAAGCTTAAACGGTAATGGCTACAGTAGTATAAACTGTGTCGTAGCCATTAACGCCCACATCCGAATACTTATAAAGGTATAACAAATTAACAAAGATAAGCAATTCACATTTAATATTTTAGTATTAATTGATGTTATCTATGGATAGTTGTATGATTTGTAACTATATATTAGTATGAGTGGTGACTTGTGAGAGGCATGTGTATGGGTGTGTGAGTGACTGGGTGATAGTTATGTAAGTGTGTGTGATATGAGTGTGAAATGTTTATGTTTAATATTTCATGTAATGATGTCTTCACATTGGACATAGTTTTGAGAAAGAAGCCATGCTGTGAGTTTGAGCTTGGCCATTGCAATATTCAATGGATATATATTGAGCTCCCTATTAAGTTTATTATAAAGTTTGGGGCTTAAAAAGTAATATTGGCGAGATGCCAAAGCAGTTCTGTGCATTTTAATAGTACATACTCGGTCAGATCTGTGCGTTTCTTTGACAAACTTTACATCGTACGCTATTTCACTATGCTTGCGCAAAGTGACTTGGAGTATATATAATTGTCGAACCGTAAGTAGGTACCTTACACAGACTATAGAGTTCAGAAGTAGAAAATCTTCTAGGTTTACCAGTCATTACCTTTAATATACATCTCTGGGCTCTCTCAAGACGAATCATGAACGTTTTACAAGTACCACTCCAAGATATAATGCAATAGCCTAAAATTGATTGAATAAGGGCATAGTAGACCATCTTCATGGTAACTAAGTCTGTAGAACTTTTTAGTTTTTAGGGTTCCGTACCTAAAAGGTAAAAAACGGAACCCTATTAGTAAGCCTCCGCTGTCTGTCTGTCTGTCTGTCTGTCTGTCTGTCTGTCTGTCTGTCTGTCACCAGGCTGTATCTCATAAACCATGATAGCTAGAAAGCTGAAATTTTCACAAATTATGTATTTCAGTTGCCGCTATAACAACAAATACTAAAAATAAAAAAAAATGAAAATATTAATGGGGGTCCCATACAAAAAACGTGTTTTTTTTCGTATTTTTTGCTCAAAATTACTAACTGTAACAGGTAGACGCTTTAAATTTTCATAGAATATGTAGTTGTATATTATCTTTCAAAATAAATAATTAAATTTAAAAAAAGTAAATAATAAAGGGGGGGTCCCATACAACAAACGTAATTTTTAAGCAATTTGTTACTCGATCTTAATAAACAGGTAGAAACTTATAAAGTATTTAAGTACACATACAACGAACGTGATTTTCTTTTATAGATTATGGTACGGAACCCTTCGTGCGCGAGTCCGACTCGCACTTGCCCAATTTTTTGAATACGTAGGTACAGTAACTTTCGAGACCGGGAGACAATTTGATCTATTTGCAAGTTCCAAAACAATTTACTGTCCAATATTATCCCTAGGTATTTTATGCTACTGGTAGGAGTAATTGAATAACAGCTGCAGTCGCAACCATTAGGAAACCCACATGTGTGTGCTTTTATAAAATAAGATGCTGGTTGAGAAAGTGTATTGGGGGCAAACGCTATAAATTTAGTTTTTTGTAGATTGAGTGTGAGTAAATTAACGTCAAGCCATTTCATCACTAGACTTAAGGCAGTTTCAGCACTATTACGTACTGTTTCCCATGTAGGTCCATCGACTAGCAATTCTGTGTCGTCAGCATATGAAATAATTCTACAGTTTTTGATTTTAAGGGAACAAAGCTCATTGACATAAATGAGGAAGAGTGTAGGACCAAGGACACTTCCCTGGGGAACTCCATAAACCAGAGGGAGTTCCGAACTAGTGATGTTTTCAATAATAGTACTTTGCGTACGGTCCTTGAGGTAGCTTGTGAAAATATCAAGAGCTAATCCACGTATCCCAAGTGATTCCATCTTTTGTAGAAGAAGGGGAACAGAGACAGTGTCAAAAGCCTTAGAAAGGTCCAAAAATAACCCGATCGTTTTTATATTTTTGTCTATATTATTTATTATATTATTACTAACATCCAGCACAGCATCTTCAGTCGATTTACCACGTCTAAAGCCATACTGTGTGTAAGCAAGTAAATTGTTTTTATCTAGATATTGTATTAATTTTTTATTAAGAATTTTTTCAAGTATTTTAGAAAGCGTTGTAAGTACAGAAATAGGTCTGTAGTTATGGACACTGTCTCTGTTTCCACTTTTGTAGATGGGATGCACTATAGCTTTTTTAAATGCTTTAGGAAACACACCTGAAGATAGGCACAAATTGTATACGTGCTTTAAAACTGGCAATAATACGTGCCTTGAGGTTTTGATCACAGACGATGGTATTTTATCCCAACCAAGAGCCGTATTATCTTTAAGACTTAATATAGTCAAGTTAACAACATCAATGGTCCATTTTACAACGATAATCACGTTTATTTTTTTTCGATTTAAATTGTAGAAAATACAGTTTATAATTACTATGTTACCATAACTGAAGCTCTCATTTCATTTTGTCGCATTTATTCAATTTCACCAGGGTGAAATTGAATATACTACAGGTAGTATATCTCATCCTCCTATTGGCTCCCAATGTTATCGTGTCGCAAATTGAGAGAAGTCTATTTCCAGCAGTGAACTGTGAAAGGCTTATCATTACCTGGTCTTCATATAATGTGTGGGTAGATGTACGTCCTCTTCAAAGGGGTACGATGGCGGGAACTTCAGCGGATACTCGTATAAATGTGGACGCAATGCCTCTAACTCGCGGTCGAAACGTTGTAGCTGGAATATAAAGTAAAATTAAACCTACTAATTTAATGACAGACAAGGCGCAGCCGAAACTATTGGACGCAAGAGTCTTAAATTTGGCATGGATGTTCCCTGGGGACTTCCAACGGGATCAGGTAAAATAATTAAATTTAAAAATATAAAAAGAAATGTGCGGGCGTAGCTGCGGTATTTATCTAGTCATCAGGACATCACATAAAGCTTGTAGCGCTACTAGATCGACCAAATTATACAAGGTTTACGTTCCTGTCCGTGTGGTGACGGATAAAAAAATACGGAATTTCACCACTCCATATCATCCCATGGGTATCGTAAGAGCCGACAGAGGGAGCATATTATGCAGAGAACAGCACTGTAAGAGAAGGAAAACTTGATACAAACCCTATACCAACCCGTTTGGCCAGCGTGGTATAGTTGGCCAATTCCTCCTTTCAAAGGAGAGGCCTAGTCCAGCAGTGGACTGTTAAAGGCTGATGATGAACTTTCCTCGAGTGGGTGTCCATTTCAAAATAATTTATTCACTTAGGTCATATGTGTCGCTTATGAACGTCAAATTTTTACGATTCTACATTTATCATGACATCCTGCAAGGGCGCACAAAAATTAGAAAATAAAACGGGCAACAAAACTCATGGTCACTCTTTTCCATCGCCAGATTTACAATTCTATATTTATATACAGAAAATGAATATAATAATTTTCTGTATCTTACCCAGGGTTCCCTATATTCTTGTATCTTACCCAGGATACCAGCTGTATCTTACTCAGGGTATCAGATGTATCTTACCCTGGGTTCACCATAGCTAGATCTGTATCTTACCCAGGGTTCCCGGAAGATCTTCTGGTGGTCCACGTGCGAGAACTCCTTCTTGCCGACGGTGAGCACCAGGCGGTTCTCTGCGTCGCGGTACTGGAGCTTGGCCGCGTCTACTGATGAACCGTTCTGTTGTCTGCATGCTGATAACTCTTCTGTTACTTTCTGAAGAAAAAAGAAATTCTAAGATGTGGACTCCATTACATACGGTGTCAAAAGACTCAAGCCGAAGTATACTCGTTTTGCGCATTATGCAAAGTTATACTAAGCATAAATAATACCTGCAAAACGAAAAAAAAAATAAAGGCTTAGAAAAGGATAAGTAGCTAGGTAAAGCGAGTGCGTGCAATTCTTGAGCTACCTAACTATACACGGGTACGTATAGAACAAATTGGCGCAAGAAATGCATCGATTTTGTAATAATTAGGATTAAAATATGGTGATTCTGAGCCTCAGTATATCCTGAATCAGTTATTTGCCAGATATGGTGCCGAGGTATAAAAAGTTTTCGTAATGATTGGTAGAGGGAATTTTTATTTTCGTTAAAGGTCTTTTTACGCCGTGTATAGTGATAGGAGTTACGAAAGGATATGGTGGCTAAATAACAGGTATTTGAAATTAAAGTACAGTTTACGTACGTACAGAATTCAAAATGCGGATAGTAACAAAGAAAGAAGTTTCTAGAATATAACAGAATTTTAAATAGTATTTTTGATGCTTGGGAGGAGTACCATGATGGTCTAGTAGTATTTTTAGGGTTCCGTACCTAAAAGGTAAAAAACGGAACCCTATTACTAAGCCTCCACTGTCTGTCTGTCTGTCCGTCTGTCTGTCTGTCACCAGGCTATATCTCATAAACCGTGATAGCTAGAAAGCTGAAAATTTCACAAATTATGGATTTCGGTTGCCGCTATAACAACAAATACTGAAAATAAAAAATATTAAGAGGGGGTCCCATACAATAAACGTGACTTTTTTCGTATTTTTTGCTCAAAATTACTAACGGTAAGAGGTAGACGCTTAAAATTTTCACAGAATATGTAGTTATAATAATTAAATTTAAAAAAAGTAAAAAATAAAGGGGGGCTCCCATACAACAAACGTAATTTTTAAGCAATTAGTTACTCGATCTTAATACAGGTAGAAATTTAAAAAATATTTAAGTATACATACAACGAACGTGATTTTCTTTTATAGACGATGGTACGGAACCCTTCGTGCGCGAGTCCGACTCGCACTTGCCCAATTTTTTTAACTTGCTTGAGGCATCTGATTGGCGTTTTTCAGGAAAAATTGATCAGGAAATTACATTACTATGGAGTTTAGAACACTGCTTTGGATTTCCTTATATCGTATTTAAATAAAAAGATACGGAGAATTGATGTGAATGGAAAACATTCTATGGGTTCAGTAGTCACAATAGGAGTGCCGCAAGGTTCAATTCTTGGTCCACTCCTTTTTCTTATATACATATAATAATGATTTGCCATATAATAATGAAGAGGTAGTGTTATTTGCTGATGCTTCATCAGTTATGTTTAAAATTAGACGAAATCAATCAAACAATGACGATGTAAATAACGTTATCTGTAAAGTGTTAACAATTTACTTTTAAACGAAAGAAAAACAATATATATTAGATTTTCGACATCAAACGTAAAACAATTTGAAATCAATCTACGGTTGAATAGAGAAAAGTTGGATCTTATAGATTACACAATATTCTTTGGCTTTACCTTAGATTCTAAGCTACATTGGGGCACACATATCATGAATTGTTAATTATCGCTTGCCCCGTGCCTCGGAGAGCATGTTAAGCCGTCTGTGCCGGCTGTCATGAAGATCTTTGACAGCCATTATAGGGAGTCAGTACCTTCTTAATAAACTTACACTAGTTTAAACTATGGAATATCGCTATCCGCTATATATATGGAATATCGCTTTGGGTTGCGGAGGTCAAGCAGGCAGTCGCTCTGTGGAAAAGCTAATATTCAGCCAAATCCGGTTAGACTGGTAGGACCCCAGATTGACACTGGGATAAATGACGCTAGGAAGATTATGAATGGGGCCCAAATATAGATTTTTTTATATACTCACGTCTGTATCTCCGAAGGGGTAGGCAGAGGTGTTATATTACACCCACATTTCGCCATGAATTTTTAGGTCCCACGTAATAGGGGGCGAGCTTATTGCCGTTACCGGGCACATCACCAGACTCCGTGCTGCTGACTGAGAATTCTGAAAAACCCAGTAACACTTTTGCCCGACCCGGGACCTCCGATCAGCAGTCGCATACGCTATCCACTGGACCACGGAGACAGTCAGAGCATATATAATTATGTTGTCGAATAGGCTTAGTGATAATATGTTATATAATGTGTAAGTACCTTGACAACCCCTTGCGTGTCCGTCCTAAAGTTGAAGTCGCCGAAGATGAAGTATGGCGCGGCGTTGACGTCGGCGTGAAGGTGCCGCAGTGTGTGGCGCAGAGCGCGCCGCCGACTGCGGCAGTACACCTAACAACATACACCACAAACTACTGAGTAAGTAAGTTGGCCTTCCTCGAAGAGCTGGGGTGGCTCGACTGACAATACTTATTACCACCGGTACGCAAAATACACGCCAGGACGTGGAGTTGCGGAAACAGCCCATGCTATAGGTAAATTCACGAAAGTTGACCACAAATGGCGTGTGTCGCGCATATGTACATTCGTGCACCAATGGCGTGGCGCCGTTCTTGACGCATTTAGGGAATGCGTCAAGAACGGAGCCACGCCATTGGCACTCCACCCGCGCCTCACTCCGCACCTCCACGGGGACCTAAAAAATAATTTCTGCGCAGTGGTCATCTTTCGTGAACCGACCTATACTACCAATAATGAATAGGTACTATTTTCTATTTTATTTCTTAGAACATTACAACGCATACTATGTATGAAGCCTGTGTCGCGCAGAATTTTACAAACATTCAATCAACAAACACAACAGACGCGAAACAACAATTTGGTACAGAAAAATTGTAGCAGTGTCAAGCGCGAGGCGGCGGCTTAAACCAGTACACAACCCATGCAGTAGTATGCGAACTAACTAAGAATAAGACTTTGTACAGACAACAAAGAAAACCAGTGAAGTAAGAAAACAACACCGATTATACTTTACTAGAGGACGCCAGCAGCTACGCCTGCATTTTTTTTTAATTTACCCGTTTTGGCCAATCCCGTGGGAATTTCGGGAAATCCCTTCTTAGTGCACCCCCTACGGTCCCCAAGAAACATACATGCCAAATTTCAGCTTCCTGCGCCCAATAATTTCGGCTGTAGCGTGTCTGTCAGTCAGTCAGTAACGCAAGGATTTTATATATTAAGAAGATGGTAAAAATATTTTCGGAATGCAGTTCAGAGGTTTCAATAAATATGTATAAGTTAGGTCACAATAAAATAATATGATGATTTTATTTTACTCCTAGTGTAGTTATTTTTTTTGTAATCCATTATTTTGAAATAAACTACAAATGAATTAATATTTGTCACAGAGTACCATCAATAGTATTACTATATTAAATTTGACGTTCCTAAGCGTCACATTGTGACCTAAATGAATAAAGGATTCTGTCTTTGACTTGAACGCTACGACGATGATGATAGTAAAATAAAGTAATACTCACAGAAGGGAACGTCTCCATGGCGAGTAAGTTCGACGCGTCGTGGAACAGATGTATGTTGACGAACTCTATCGCCGTGCCGCGCACCCACCACCTTGTGCGCAGGAAACCCTTGCGAGACCACTTGCACTGGAATAGACAAAATAAAAAAACGCATAAATAATTTATAGACGTTCATGAGTGTCACATTGTGACCTAAGTGAATATTTTTTAATTTGATTTGCCTTCAAACTGTTACTTTATTTATCAGGGTCAACAAACAGTATCGTGATGAAATTTTGCAATCAATTTCTAAATAAACCAACAAGTATTGAGCACAATCGTTGGTAAAATTATACGAAATAAAAAACAACGTAATTGGGATACCCAATGTAACAAGATTTTATTGAACTTTTTATTTAGACACAGGACCTGAGGAAAATTAACTTTTAAAACCTCGCTGGAAAGAAAGGACCATTTCATAAGCAAATATTAGCGTCACTCGCTATTGCCTCATAGAGTAGCTTAGCTACTAAACCCATTCCGACATTTTATTTCAATATCATTATATTGGTAAGTGGCAATACCCATATAGGTTAGTATGGGTATCAGTAACACATTCAAAGAAATTTTAAGGGGGTTTCCCTTAAAATTTCTAGCCGTCTATAGCCGACGTAAAACCGCACGATGTAACCAACTTAGTTCATTTTATAAGGTAATGCTGTGGTTTATATCTAAACATTTTATTTCTATATAATTATATTGGTAAGTGGCAATACCCATATAGGTTAGTATGGGTATCAGTAACACATTCAAAGAAATTTTAAGGGGGTTTCCCTTAAAATTTCTAGCCGTGTATAGCCAACGTTAAGCCGCCAACTTAGTTCATTTTATAAGGTAATGCTGTGGTTTATATCTAAGTATAAACTTATTTAAATAGTTTTCCTTAACGCCTAACTCGCGTAGATAAATAAACAACTATCATAGTTTACTACGGAAACGGCGTTTTTAAACACGAGGCGTTCGGAGTACCACTCAAGAGATGAAAGAAAAAAGTAGCATTCTAAAGTTTCGCTTAATACTCAGGATTCGTTAGCGTTACATTTGACGTTTTATTACTGTATCTTAGATTTGCAGAAAAAATATTTAATAAAAAAAATATATTTACTACTAACACAGGTTCATGAGCGTCACACCATGACCTAAATGAGTAAATAATTTTGACCTTGAGACTATTTTGAATAATTGTGAAAAATATCTATTTAATATATTGTATACCGATTGATAAAGTCTCCCTTTATTCCTGTATGTCGGTATAAATGCGATAAACTCAATTGACGAGGGTGTAGGTGTATAATAATATAATGCACGCGGGTAGATTCGTGGGCGAAGTCTAGTTACACATAAATAACTCATTACTTCGTGCCTATTAATTTTCAATTATGTACAGCTTATATTGTAAATTAATTATAGGTACAATTGGGTTTAAGCCAGATACAATACATAAGCTTCGACGAACGAAATAAGCCTATTAGCATTGACCTTCCTACGAACAATAAGATTAGTTGAACAACCCTTACAAGGGTTTACTTTAGGGAACGTGTATATAAGTCGATGTGCATTGAAAGGCGGTATATCCTAAAATACATTTAGCATGTTATAATACTTCTGAAGACTTTCTTCAGATGTTTACTTTCGACCGCTATTTTTCCTTCTTAGAGGTGGCATATAAAAAATCCTTCCTTAGTGGATACCATGTGATAAAATTCTGCCTTAGTAGGCCCACGTCATAAAAGTAAGCGATGTCTAAATTTCATGTTACGAGCTTTAGTAGTTTAGGCTTTTTGATTATAATATGGTAATCAAGACAAGTAACTTTATAAAACTACAAACTAAATTCTAGTTTTCACTATAAACTGGGTTTTACTACGATGAGTCCATCCAGACTTCCGGAGGTATTCGTGCCCGTCACAGCACAAATTTTGTAGGACTCGTTCCAGACAATTAGGAAACTTTAATACATTTCATCGTATGAACGGATTTTTTAAAGAGGACGCGACCCACTTATCGGTTTTATAATGATGATAATTAATAAGTAAGTATTCCTTACCTCTGGAAAGAAGTGCTGCGGAAACTTGGCCTTTTCTTTAGTGGTGACTTTCTCGATGTTGCCAGAGTGCACCTCCTTACCAACCACGTCTACGTACGCCTTCAGCTCGAAGTCCCACATCTTGAGGTCTGTCAGCGACGAGTGCGCGAAGTACATGTTGCCTAACGCCTGGAACAAACAGGCAAATAGTTTTAGATATTATTGCAGTTATTGCCTGACGCCTGGAGCATACGGGCGAATAGCGTTAGATATTAATAATAATAATAATAATAATATCACTTTATTTCGGACACGGGGTCCATATTTCAAAAATTAATTACAAAAGAACATTTAATAAATCAATCAGTATATAAGAAATTAATGCAGTCAGTGCCTAACGCTTGAAAAATATGAGCAGAGTATGAGTTTTAGTCAAAGTCATAATCCTTTATTCATCTGGGTCACAATGTGACGCTTATGAACGGCAAATTAAAAAAATAATTACTTAATATTCCTCATTTTTAGATATTTATGCAAAGGCATTGCCTAACTCCTGGAACATATGGGCAAATAGTTTTAGGTTCGTTTTTTATTGCATAGGGAGACAAACGAGCAAGTGGGTCATCTGAGGGTAAGTGATCACCGTCACCCATCATCTTCAGCTTTTAACAGTCCACTGCTGGACTAGGCCTCTCCTTTGAAAGGAGGAATTGGCCTACCACGCTGGCCAAACGGGTTGGTATAGGGTTTCTATCAAGTTTTCCATCTCTTATAGTGCTGTTCACAAAATGCTGTCGGATCTTACGACACCCTTGGGATGATATGGGGTGGTGACATTCCGTATTCTTAATCCGTCACCACACAGACTATGCGGCGTTGCCGACCTTGATTAACCCCCGTGGGAGTTATTACAGTTAGGTAACCACTGATTTACGGCCGGTTTTAATATTTGATCTATCCTTGGATTCGGCTCATCATCATCAGCCCTATATATAAACTGTCCCACTGCTGGGCACGGGCCTCTTCTCACTATGAGAAGGGTAAGGCTGGTCAAGTGCGGGTTGGCAGACTTCACATATCTTTCGAGTACATTATGGAGAACTCTCAGACATGCAGGTTTCCTCACGATGTTGTCCTTCACCGTTTAGCAGACGATAATTAACAATTTAATACGAACATAACTCCGAAAAGTCATTCGTGCGTGCTGTGGATTCGAACCCGGACCCCTCTGCATAGCAGTCTGTCGGTCTCTCTACTAGGCTATCGCTGCTTATATTGGATTTAATAATATAAAATACTAGAGGGTACCCGCGGTAACACCCACGTTATTTAAGGCTACTGCTCCGCTCCCGTCGCTCATAGCACGATGTTATATAGCCTATAGCCTTCCTCGAAAAATGGGCTATCTAACACTGAAAGAATTTTTCAAATCGGACCGGTAGTTCCTGAGATTAGCGCGTTCAACCAAACAAACAAACAAACTCTTCAGCTTAGTATAAGAGTATAAGATGTCAAATATATAGGTCTACTCTCGTAATCCATGGTTTGCTATGTTGCTATAAGCTATGTTGGGTGGGACCGGCCATTAGACTAGTGACCGAACCGGGATTACGATTCTAAGACCGGCTTAAAACGGACTAGGAACATGCAACCACACGAAACAATTTTTTTTGTGATGCAGGGATTTACCCGATGGGAAATCCTGTTTGTGCGCTTTGAAACTAAACATAAAGAAGACTAACAATGTATTATTTTGTTCAACAATTACAATACATTGGACGACAGTAATCTCTACTAAACATAGGGTCAAAGCACACACTCGTATTAGCGGATAAAAGATAGTAGAGCCTTGCTGATTTCAAAATGAATGGGCCGGCTCGACCGGAATAAACTGATATCGATTAGTGAGAGTGCCGGAGGCCCCTTCTTCTTTTCCTTCTCCTTCATCTTATTACTTTGCCCGACCCTGTGTATTTTAAAAATCATCATCTTCCCTGTATATTAACTTTCTCACTGCTGGGCACGGGCCTCTTCTCACTATGAGAAGGGTAAGGCCATAGTCCACCACGCTGGCCAAGTGCGGGTTGGCAGACTTCACGTGTCTTTCAAGAACATTTTGGAGAACTCTCAGACATACAGGTTTCCTCACGATGTTTTCCTTCACCATTTAGCAAGCGATAATTAACAATTTAATGCTCACATAACATAACTCCGAAAAGTCATTGGTGCGCGCCGTGGATTCGAACCCGGACCCTCTGCGTAGCAGTCTGTCGTTCTCTCCACCATTGCTAATTATCGCTTGTCTCGTGCCTCGGAGAGCACGTTAAGCCGTCGGTTCCGGTTGTCATTAATGTCTTTGACAGTCGTTACAGGGCGTCAGTACCTTCTAAATAAACTGACACTAGTCTAAACCATGGAATATCGCTATCCCTTCGGGTTGCAGAGATCAGACAGGCAGTCGCTCTGTGGAAAAGCTAATATTCAGCCAAATGCGGATAGACTAAGAAGCGGACCCCAGATTGAAAACTGGGATAACGCTAAGAGGATGATGATGTAGTTTTTAGATCATCCGGTTCAAAATACAGTAAAACCAATATATCGCGATTAAATCCGTAAACTGTACTTTAATTTAAAAATAAATTCTCACTAATACGAATCCGAAAGCTGCCTATAAAAATACAGCCACAAAATAATTTTATTCACAAAGCATAATATATGAACGTAGAAATCTCGCGGAGTGAATGAAAAACAGCAAGTGTGCTCAAGCCTTAATTGACGGCTCATAAAATATTTATGTGTTGAATAAGAGACATATTTATACGTGAAGGCATGAGTAAAGCCGCCGGCTACAAACTCTAGGTAGTCTAGCTACAATATACCGTGTATTCTTTTTTCTATTTTTATTTTTTTTAGAAGATAACTCCCGCTCTAGGATTTAGGGCCTGGTCACGAGATCGGTAAGCGGCGAGCGGCGCGGCAGGAGCTATGTACATGGCGCGTTTAGTCTGAGGCGGCCGCGCGCCGCGTCTCAGGAAACGCGCCATGTACATGGCTCCTGCCGCGCCGCTCGTCGCTGTAGGCCGTGACCGCGCCGTAAACCCTGTGTAGCGGGGGACTGTACAAACATACAACTAACAGACACAATGAACACCCAGACTCGAAACAACAACTTATGAAGCAGACAAAGTGTTGTCTCGTATGGGGATCGAACCCACAACACTCAGCGCAGTGTCAAGCGTCGAGGCGGCCGCTTAAACCACTACGCCAACCGTGCAGTCATATTGTTGCGAGCTGGGGTTCGACGATAAATTATAACTCACTATGCCACTTAACTGAACTTTATTTATACACAAACACTATACACACTTATTTACACTACTAGTAAAAACACACTTATTTCACACTTAATTCCCAACACTAATAAAAACACCGCTAAACACTTTCGAATTACTTCCCTTCGCTTCTTGTTTATCGCTTCGATATTCAATTGTTACTGTCCTGACTCGCGCGTCAGCCTGGTATTTATACCGGCCGGAACATATAACTAGACTTTTCGAGACGACTCACGAAATTTCTGGAAACGTGTAACGTGTTTCTAGAGTTTGTAATTGTTCTATTTACATCAACGCCATCTATTAGAGGATAGATGAAACAGCTTTAAACAACCGATACATCTAATCTCATCTAGTTCTCCCATTCACTGATAGATGGCGTTATTTTCAATTCTTAACAATATTATAAAGTCAGTGCAGTGTTGCGGGTTAGATTTCCATACGATACAGCACTTTGTATGATCCATAAATTGTTGCTTCGTGTCTGGCTGTTTATTGTATCCCTTGGTTGTATGTTTGTAAACTCCGCCCCGACACAGGAGTTATTCCTAGGGCGAGAGTTGTCTTTTAAAAAAGTGGTTGAATCCTGAAAATCATATAACAAACAGAAAGAATCTACCTAAAAGTTCGATTTGACTCTTATTTAAAATGTAAGATATTTTTTTTATTTGCGATCAGTTTATGAAAATACACGTCAAGAAATAAACGTCGTAACAAATATAATATTATTATTATTTAACCAATGTTGTCCCACTGCTGGGCAAAGGTCTCCCTTACACTCCTTCAAGCATCCCTAGCTGTTGTCAAATTGGGCCAGTTTCCGTCAAAATTGTCTAGATCGTCACGCCATCGTTTTCCGGCAAACAAATATAATACACTCCACGTTTTTTAAAAGAAAACTAAAGAGAAGTAAACACTATCTGCCTGAATAAAAATACGTTTGAAAGTATCGTTTGTTGCGACTTGATAGAGACGGAGGTTCTCAATTCAACTACTGTGAAAATAAAAGGTCCTTACTTTAGTTTTCTTTATAAAGAAACCTTAACGTAAAAGAAACGAAATCCTATTTACTTTAAGCCATACTCGCTGGAAATGGTCTGTGATGTCTATAATGTACCTAACCCACGCCGAAACTTGGGTACAAATACATAGCTCCTTTTTATAAAGAAACCTTATATGGTCTATTTCATCGCTATCTGATAAGTTCCAGTTAAATTAATTTGTCAGATAAGACGTATAAATTTCGACTAAGGGTTGAGCTACACATATCAGCACCGCATCGCACTTTCCTATGCTTCTATCCTTTTCTGTCACTTCGGATCGTCATTTACTAGAGCGAGAAAGAGAGAGGGAACACGTCAGCACGCCGCGGAATCGATAATGCTGACGCGTTCCCTTTCTTTTTTTAAGTTCTGAATTTATCAGAAAGATATTGCCTATCCAGGGGTGTTCAAACTGGCCTTAAAATAAAATATGTCGTTTGAAAGGTTCCTTCTTTCTCTATGATCAATGGCGAAATGTAGGGACAAATTGGCGATGCAAAGATTGACCGCGCGCCTCTAGCGGCGAAATTTAGAAGATGTCTAAGAACGACACTTTTGTAGCTTTCGATACAACTTTACTTCGAAGTGAGGTTAAGTATTTCCCTGACGTAAAATGTATTGAGAGCTATCAAAAGTCTCAAAAGCAGTAGGGACCTGTGAAAGTGTCACTCTTAGACAACTTCTAAATTTCGCCACTAGAGTCGCTAGTTAGAATTTCAGCATCGCTGATACTAGAAAGTATCTAATCTAATACTAATATATAAAGCTGAAGAGTTTGTATGTTTGTTTGTTTGGTTGAACGCGCTAATCTCAGGAACTGCTGGTCCGATTTGAATAATTCTTTCAGTGTTAAATAGCTCATTTATCAAGGAAGGCTATATAATATCACGCTATGAGCCACGGCAGCGGAGCAGTAGCCTTAAATAACGCGGGTGTAACCGCGGACTAATCAATTTTTTTATAAAAATAAACGTATTTTCTTGAAGAAGATACCCGTTTGTAAGAGTCCTTACTAAGTGGGTGGTCGCACCGCTACTAGAAATTCACCTCGTGATGCGTTCACGAGTGCCGCGGCATAAATATTAACATGTTATTTGTTCTCAGACACGCCGGTGTACAATCAATGCTGAGTTGTATACATATTGATGGACCGTTTAATAATAGACGGCGATTGATGGATGGTGTAAGATGAGATGCATTCGGAATGTACAATCTAACAAGTCGGCGCTGGTACAGTTTGAAAAAAAATCCCTTGGCTCGCTCTTAGAGTCGAGGCACACTAGAAACTGGTTTTGTATACGAGTGTCAATGTGCGTGTAAAGTAGCACTGGAAGCGAAGATTTCTTGCTGAGCGATTCTCGCCCTTAAGGTGATCGACGGGGCAGTTGTTCGATTGTACGTATTGCGTATTATTGAGAACGTCTGGCGTAGTGGTTTATGTGGTCGCCTCGCCCTTAGCACTGAGCAAAGTGTGGTGGGTTCGATAGTCACACAAGACAATATTTTGTGACATTCACTAATTTTTGTTTCACAGGCAGCGATAGCCTAGTGGAGATACCAACAGACAGAGGGTATCGGGTTCGAATCGACGGCGCGCACCAATGACTTTTCGGAGTTATGTGCGTATTGAATTGTTAATTATCGCTTGTCCTGTGCCTTCGAGAGTACGTTAAGCCGTCGGTCCCGGTTGTCATGAAGATCTTTGACAGTCGTTATAGGGCGTCAGTACCTTCTAAATAAACTGACACTAGTCTAAACCATAGAATATCGCTATCCCTTCGGGTTGCGGAGGTCAGACAGGCAGTCGCTCTGCGGAAAAGCTAATATTCAGCCAAATCCGGTTAGACTAGTAAGCGGACCCCAGATTGAAACTGGGATAACGCTAAGAGGACGATGATGACTAATTTTGGTTCAAGTCTAGATCACTATGTCCGTTGATTGAATGTGTATCCCTAATACTGGTGTTGATTTCTAACTGCAGGCCGCAGTGTCGTTCGAAAAGATACGCAACTTCGTAAGGTTCGTATTTTTTTACGCTGACAAAATCATGAAAAATTATAACTTTGTCCAAATATATGGACCAACAAGTGTTTGATATCACGGTTTCGACTATATCACAAGAGGTTCGGAATAACGAGTAAACTTACATAAGAACGCTGAACTAATTAGGTGCACGAAGAACCCGATCATATTGATGTCTTACCGCTTAATTCAATACCTATCCATTTCGGTATATATGCCGTGTAAGTATAAGTATACATCATAGATAATATAATATGAATTCTTTATTCTAAGGTATAACTGCCGGCTGGGGCAGAAAGGTTCTGGAGTGGCGGCCACGTACCGGACGACGCAGCAGAGGTAGGCCCCCCGCAAGGTAGACCGACGATCTCGTCAAGATCGCGGGAGGCGGTTGGATGCGGGCGGCTCAAGACCGGACTGTGTGGAGAACCTTGGGGGAGGCCTATGTTCAGCAGTGGACGTCGTTTGGCTGATCTGATGATGATAACTGCCGGCAAACTTCTTCAGCACTACCATAGACAAATAAGATGCGCAGGAGACATTTTTGTACGTAAAATTGCTACTGCGCAGTTCTTTTGGTCTATGGTAGTGTTCAAGAAGTTTACCGGCGTTTATATACATCCATATGCATCAAGTTAAATGCGGTTATTTTAATATTATAAACAGACACTCCAATTTTATTTATGTGTATTGACGAATCTCCAAATCTATGGATAGATCGGAAATTACAACCATTCGCTTCGGTATTCTAATAACATCATGAATATAGAATAGCGGTGAATAGCGCATGCTTCACGCCCGATTAGACAAACTGTTTATTTTCACTCGCCGCTGTAGCGGTGAAACCGTTTGCATTTCTCGTTTCTTTACTCATGAAAACGTTATTTATACTAATAATAGCTGAGCGGTTACACTCGCTGTATTTATGAATACTGCTCCGCACCAGGGGTCATAATCTGAAGTTATAAAGGCTATAGCCTTCGTCCTTGCACCTTTACAGTAAACACTTTATAATTGTGTAAGGACTGGTGTCTGAAGTAGGCGTGCCGCGTGAGCCTGTATCACAGATCACCAGGAACTCACCCAGCAACAACCGGATACTTGGTGACAAATTCAAATAGATTCAAACAATACAATATAGAGTTAACTAATATAAAAAGAAGAGAAAATACTCAACTTATAATTATAAACATATCGAAGTGCCTCAAAATAAAACTAAAGGAGAAATACCAAATACGGCCTGTAGCGGCCAGAAAGTTGTGAATCGTTGAAATTAAACAAATAATTTTTAAAATTTATACATCGTTTTCGTTTCTTGATAGAGCTTCGGTGAAAGATTTTAGTTTTTAAAGATTATTATATTATTTTGAATAGCCTATTCATTATGGTAATAGCGGATGAAGGTCTTATGTTGCCAGCATTAAAAAAAAAATGAAGTATGGTAGGCAGAAATTGTTTTAAGGAAATAATATTTTTATTATTATGTTAGAAAACAATATATTTTATTTACTTTATAAAAATATTTGTAAAAAGAATCAAGAAATATGTAATTTATTATATATTCCATAATTATTAATCGGTAAAAATCGTTTTGTTTTTTAATCGATAGTATAAATATTTTTTCAAACCATTTGCAACACATTTTTTTATCTATTATGTCATTCGTGTAAGCAGCAGCAGCACTGCGCATCGTGAATATTTTGCTCTGATTTATTGGTGTTTTCGTACGGTTTTAATTTTAATGTAATTGAAAATAAATTCAATAATAATGATCACTATATCCTACCCATGCTAAGAATATGCAGCGGTGTTTGTGATTGTGGTTCGTTTTTTTGGAGGAGTATAGTACGAGGTTCCCTAGTACACAGCTGATTATTCATTATTGTTGGCCTCTCTTTATGTAGTTTTTGTTCTATATGACACAAAGACATACCTTTATTTACATCTAGGTATTATATTTCTGTTAAAATTCAATTTTGAGGTATACTTAGTTGCGGAATGATTTTCATTTCAAATATCTCGTATGTTATTTCCACCAAGAGTTATTTTAAAAAAATATATACAGGGTAATGGAGTAGTCATTTATCTTCAAAACACACATGGTTTCGTGTTTGTCCTTGCCAGGCCCATAATGTATGGCCAAATGGTACATCTCCTTTGTGCGCGTTTGTAAGTGTGTGTGTGTTTTCGTGAGTGAATGAAAGAGTAGTTGTTTGTGGTGCAGTGCACGCGTCTTTATGTGTAGATTGTGTATTGTGTAACATGTTTGTAAGTATGCCAGTTATTGATCATCGGGTAGGCTTTGAAGATTAGTGCTAAATGTTATAAGTAAAGTTTCTATAGTTGTATAATCCAGTTGTTTTAACCATTTTACTACTAGCGATTTACATGCTGATTTAGTAAGGTTATAAAATGAGAGAACTCTATTGAGTTTATTATAAATGTTAGCGCCCTGGTAACAGAAAAAAATATGTGAATAACTCGTGTTGAATTTCTGTATACTACAAACTATATCATTTCTACGTCTGGAAAGCTGATTTTCGGGATCAAAAACACTAAGAGAGTGCTGCTTGATATCTGTATGCAAAATATAAAGCTGATGAACTGTTAGTACATCAGATTGAATGTAGAGATCGGTGGTAGGGTGCCGGAAAGGTAAAAAAGAACTCACTTTCAGAATAGCTCTTTGCGCAGGTGTGTCTTAGATGTGCCGCCCCACGAGGTTATACAATATGTTATGAGCGATTGGCAAAGTGCGAAGTAAACAGATTTGAGAAGTGCTTTGTCCGCAACATGTCTTAAAGTTATGAAAATGAACATGAGCTTTCGAACTCTACCTGATAACAGTTCAATATGGGCCTGAAAAGTCAACTAACTGTCAATGACGACTCCTAAATACGTAATGGAATCTGTTTTCTCCAGGGTAGGACAGAAGCAAGTACCATCAGTGGGATCAAAACACGTGTGGGAGTAGATATTGAACGAATCAACATTGCAATTTAAACTTCTTATAGAGAAAGCCATGTACTTAGTTTTCTCAACATTTAACGCCAAAATATTATTTTTAAAATTATTATTCACCCTATTAAAACCATCCTGGGCGCATGCAAGAGCTTGAGTCCAACTTTCACCACAGAAAAGCAGAGCTGTGTTATTTTGCAAATGTGACTATCTTACCGTGGGAAAGTTTCAGATAACATAAAAATATAGGCCAGAAAAAGAGTTGGACCTAATATGCTGCCTTGGGGGCCACCAAAACATATAGGGATTTCGTCGCTAGTGTAGTTTTCAATGCTCACTAATTGTGTACGGTCACTAAGGTAGTCTTTAAGAAGATTTAAGGGCACACCCCTTATTCCAAGGTTCTCAACCTTTTTCAAAAGCAGCGGGACAGAGACTGTGTCAAAAGCCTTAGCCAGATCTAAGAAAATTGCTATGACTTTTTGATGGCATGGCAAATGGCATTCGCTTCTGATTATTACTTTCGCTAACGCTTGGTTGCCATGGCAACATAAGGAATTCCTTCCTCGTTGACCACGTGATATTAAATTCGAAATATTAATTTTGTTAAAACTAGAATGTATAATGTAATTGATGTAAGATCTGAATTTAGTCATAATTATTTCAATTATTCATGTTTAATTTCCTGTAAAATTTGCACATCAGAAATGGTAGTACCTATACAGAGAGTTTAACATGTATTTTGTTACAACTAAATGTACCTACGTGTATTACGCAAATAAACGATTTAAATTTGATGTACCGAAGTCTTATGTCAGTTCCATACATTTTTGCACTTTGCGATTTTAGCGATTTGACGACCGGTTGGCGCAGCGGGAGGATTCCCGATCGAGTCAAACATTTATTTGTGTGCATGAACATGGATGTTTGTCGTATAATATGTATTTACAAAAAAAAGTATATATGTATGTTTATCTATTATCTAGTACCCATAATACAAGCTCTGCTTAGTTTGGGACTAGATGGTGTTGTGTGAATGTGGTAGAATATTCTTTATTTATTATTATTATATCGTTAATCGAAATCCATTTGGCTGAGGGGGCAGAAGTTCCTGAGATTAGAGCGTTCGACCAAACAAACTCTTCAACTTTATAATAAAAACTATTTCATGCTGTTTCACCCGCGTCCCGAGAGAGCTACTTCGCGTACCCGGTTAATTTATAGCCTATATACGCCAGTGAAAGTCCCATCAAAATCAGTCCAGGTGTTCCAGAGATTAGCGAGAACAAACAGACAGACAGACAGACAAAAATTTCATGTCGGTATATGTACCGTGTCCACATGCATTTAGTAAAAAGCGGTTATTTTAATATTACAAACAGACACTCCAATTTTATTTATATGTATAGATAGGTATAGATTTAGCGACAGCGAAAGCCTAAGGTTGATCATCATCCTCCTGAAGATACTTATGCCAGTTGCAACACGGAGTCCGCTATTTTGTCAAACGGGATTTGGCTGAATATCAGCTGTTCCACTTTTAGTTTTTTGCGCAGACTGCTGAATATGCTATCTATGCCAAATTGAGTAGCTTTCAGTTACGCAATGAAGCCTCTCAACACAAAATACGTAATGAGCAGCAATCATTGTAAAAATTGGATGAGGGAACACAAAATGAAATAAATCATGATCTAAATTCGGACATTTCGGAACCAAATATATTAAAATAATTGCTTTTTATTAAAAGCATATGGATGTATACACGGTATATATACCGAAATGACATATTTTACCATTTTTGTCTGTCTGTCTGTCTGTTTGTTCTCCCTAATCTCTGGAACTGCTGGACCGATTTTGACGGGACTTTCACTGGCGGATAGGATGATGTACCTACCAAGGAGTAACTTAGGCTATAAATTAACCGGGTACACTAAATAGTTCCCTCAGGACGCGGGTGAAACCGCGGGAAACAGCTAGTTATTAATAAAGCTATTGAAAATTAGATCGATCATAATATTATTTGTTCGAAGCGTGCTATCTGCTCCGCTAAAAATAATAGACCTTCACTTTGATGTGTTTTCGGCTAAAAATATACCAAGAGGCGGCAACAGAGCTTTATAGGAATGAAAATGTTGGATAAGGGACTAGACCAACTTTTATTTTTTTCTTTTCTTTTTTTATAGACAAGACCCACACTAGTGCATTCCGTGTGGTGACGGATTAGGAATACGGAATGTCACCACCCCATATCATCTCATGGGTGTCGTAAGAGCCGACAGAGGGAGTATATTATGCAGAGAAAAGCACAGTAAGAGAAGGAAAACTTGATACAAATCCTATACCAACCCGTTTGGCCAGCGTGGTATAGAAGGCAAATTCCTCCTTTCAAAAGTTTCAAAAGAGAGGCCTAGTCCAGCAGTGGACTGTTAAAGGCTGATGATGATGACCCGCACTAGGACTTATCCTGTGTCGCCGGTACTTAAAAAACCAACAGGCACAATGAACACCCAGACTCAAAACAACACTTTACAAATCACACAGTGTTGTCTCAAGTGGGAATCGTACCCACAACACTAGACTAGACAAGGTAGTAGAGCCTTGCTGATGTCAGCATGAATGGGCCGGTTCGACCGGGGAAGTACTACCCTCTCACAGAAAATCGACGTAAAGTAACAGTACCTAAACTGTTGCGTTTCGTTCGGTGAGTGAGAGTGCCGGAGGCCCAATCCCCCATTCCTTCTCCCTCATCCTATGCCTTTTCTTAACCCCAAGGGGTGGCAACGCACTTGTGACTCCTGAGGTGTTGCTTGTGTCTATGGGCGGCGGTAATTGGTTACTATCAGGCGACCCGTCTGCTCGTTTGCCGCCTCTTGCTATAAAAAAAGGACAAACGTGTAGTCCATTCCTTTCACTCCCACTACTGTGTCACCCACAAACCATTATCTATGGTGTCACCTATTTAGCCAGGTCAGCATCAGTGCCCATTGATGACAACGAGTTTTGACACTCGTGAAGTCCCGGGGAAAGTCTTATTTCTTTTTTTATGCTTGCCTCCGTGGTCCTGTGGATAGTGAATGCGACTGCTGATCGGAAGTCCGGGACTTCCGATTAAGGGAAGTTCGATTCTCGGTTCGGGCAAAACTGTTACTGGGTTTTTCCAAATACTCAGTAGCAGCCCGGAGTCTGGTGATGTGCCCGGTAACGGCAATAGGCTCGCCCCCTATTACGTGGGCCCCAAAAATTCCTGGCGAAATGTGGGTGTAATATTAACACCTCTGCCTACCCCTTCGGGGATACAGGCGTGAGACTATAAATAAAAATAAATATCCGACCCGGAAATCGAACCCGGGACCTCCGATCAGCAGTCGCATACGCTATCCACTGGACCACGGAGGAAGTCTGATGAATTTAATATGATCATAATACCGCCCTGCCGTAGTCCACTGCTGGACATAAGCCTCTCCTAAAAGGCGTAAGAACAGCAGTTGGTCAACTACTATAGTATGTTCAGCGTGGTATAGTAACTAGGCATACGACGCTGCCCAGACGGCTTGGTATACAGTTTGATATCGAGAATTCTGTCTCTTCTATACATCTATACATAAAAATAAAATTGGAGTGTCTGTTTGTAAAATTAAAATAACTGCTTTTTACTAAATGCATATGGATGTATACACGGTACATATACAGAAATGACATTTTTTACAATTTTTGTCTATCTGTCGCTCTGTCTGTTTGTTCTCGCTAATCTCTGGAACGGCTGGACCGATTTTGACGGGACTTTCACTGGGGGTTACCTGATGTACCAAGGGATAACCTAGGCTATAAATTAACCGGGTACGCGAAGTAGTTCCCTCAGGACGCGGGTAAAACCGTGGGAAACAGAAATATAATATTTGGTTCGTTACTTTCTTTCGTCACTTCTTACGACACCTACGGAATTATATGAGGTAGTGAACTACTGACACTCTGTATTCTTAAGCCGTCACCACACGGGGAAAGAAGAATTGGCGGAAAACGTCGTGAGGAATCCTACGTGTCTGAGAGTTCTGTATATTGTCTCACTAGACATATGAAGGCTGCCAATCTGAACTAGGCCAATATGGTGGACTACGGCCTAAGCCTTCCAATAAGGAGGAGAGGCCCGTGCCTCGTTGCGGTCAGTTTAGATACAGAGTTGACATTGAACTAGGTATACTAGCTGTTTTCGTGAGGGCTATCGCAATACAAAGTACCTATTTTTAAGCCGTCCCACGGTGCGTTCGATAACTTCGTGGATTGCCTCCGTGGTCCAGTGGATAGCGTATGCGACTGCTGACCGGAGGTCCCGGGTTCGATTCCCGGGTCGGGCAAATGTGTTACTGGGTTTTTCCGAATTCTCAGTAGCAGCACGGAGTCTGGTGACGTGCCCGGTAACGGCAATAGGCTCGCCCCCTATTACGTGGGACCTAAAAATTCACGGCGAAATGTGGGTGTAGTATTACACCTCTGCCTACCCCTTCGGGGATACAGGCCTGAGTCTATAAATCAATAAAACACTTCGTGCCGCGCGTCAGATATAATTATTACCTTCTGCAAAGTTTCTTCAAAATCCGGTTAGAATTTCGGTTAGAAGTTTTAGCTTGAAGCAAGGACAAAGCAAAAAACAAACATAGGTACTCTTACTTTCGTATTTATAATATTAGTATCCATGGACTATGAAATAATGGATTTTGAGGTATCTTATCTACACTAATATTATAAAGAGGAAAAATTTGTATGTTTGTTTGTTTGTAATGGATAAACTCAAAAACGACTGGACCGATTTTAAGAATTCTTTCACCATTAGAAAGCTACTTTATCTGCAAATAACATAGGCTATATTTTATATTAGAAAAAAATAGGGGTCCGTAAGATATTTGGGTTTTTCGGGTACGCGAAGTAGTTCCCTCAGGACACGGGTGAAACCGCGGGAAACGGCTAGTACTAACATATAAAGCTGAAGAGTTTGTTTGATTGTTCGATTGAACGCGCTAATCTCAGGAACTACCGGTCCGATTTGAAAAAAATCTTTCAGTGTTAGCTAGCCTATTTATCGATGAAGGCTATAGGCTATATAACATCACGCTATGAGCGACGGGAGCGGAGCAGTATCCTTAAATAACTCGGGTGTAACCGCGGGCATCCTCTAGTTAAAAATAAATATCAAAACACAAAGTTGCACAGCTCACAACAACATTTTAATTACTTCCATGTCGACCTTTTTTTCTAAATCATGCTCCAACTCGTTTCGTATAAGAAAAACTAAAAAAAAATGTTGATTTGACGTCAACAGTTCTAATAATAGCAAAGTGAGGCAAAGGGTAACTTCCTTGACGCTAAACGACGTTATTATTATAAATATCGAAGGTTAATTATACGGAATCTATACTAATGTAACAGAGTTGAAGATTTCGTTTGAGCGTGCTTATCACTAGAACTAGAAAAGAAAAGAAAAGAAAGAAAAGAAATCACATTTATTCTATTTTTGAAGGCACATACAACATATAGAAGAATTAATAACTGTAAAAACTTATACACTAACTTAACCTTACATACACAGAATCGGATCCCAACTCAGCATAATCCCATCTTACAACACAAGATGGCGCTGGTATTCTGTTGGGACCGTTTTTATAAATAAATGAAATAAATAATAATATATAATAGACACCAGTCAATAAAAATCTAGGTACATAACTAATATAATAACTCAGATTCCAGATAAACTTAAAAAATTAACAATCGACAAGCGTCCACCATGGTCACCTGTCTATGACAAACGCGTACGCGCACGACTATTTGTTATCTGTGCACACACTGATCGCGCGGAGTTTAAAAGTTCAAAATAACTACTAGTCGGAGTTGATGAAATATTTTGTTCCTACGTATTAGTATTACAGTTAGGCAGTTTTAAGACGAACAAGATTACGTCGGGGTAGGTACCATGAATAGCAATAGCCTAGCTCAGGGGTTCCCAAACTGTGCGGCGCTCTGGGGTAACCTATTGAAATCTCGAATTTCTGTTACCCGAATCTTAAAACTCCGAAAACGGTTGGTAGAACTTTTAAAAGACATGTGTAATGAATGACAACTTTATAAAATTCCTAAATTCCTTTTTTAATTTCCCAGATGAATCAATCTCCAGGTTCACTAAAACCAAATTTCCAAAAAGTATTTTTTTGTTTCCCATATTCTCATAATCCAGATATAGTTATACCAGATTCTCAGAATACTTTTTTTTTGTTTCCCATCGTACCATTTTCCAAATAAACTATTACCAAATTTTCATAATCTTTTTATTTGGTTCCCATACAATCATATTCCTGATAAACTATTGACAGATTTTCATAATCTTTTTATTTGGTTCCCATACAAGTACAAGTACAGTAGGTTAGGTTAGGTTAGAACTGCGACCCCCGCACGAGCCAAGCGAGCGAAGCGAGCGTGCCACGGCAGCGGCCGATGAGTACCAGAACTGACTCGGTATTGTTTTACTTGCCCATTACAGATAGGTTAAGGTTAAGTACCTTGTAATTATTCTTTTAAAAGATGTAATTGAATTCGACGGTTTTCACCGATAACTGTTGTTGTGTAGACAAACTAAACCCAGACTCGAAACAACAATTTGTCGATTACACAAAGTGTTGCCTAGCCGTGGATTGAACGCCCCGAAACATAAATTTGATCTCTTGTGCTACACATCTATACATATAAATAAAATTGGAGTGTCTGTTGGTAATATTAAAGTAACCGCTTTTTACTAAATGCATATGGATGTATACACGGTACATATACCGAAATGAAATTTTTTACAATTTTTGTCTGTCTATCTGTTTGTTTTCGCTAATCTCTGGAACGGCTGGACCATATTGACGGGACGTTCACTGGCGGGTAGCTGATATACCAACGAGTAACTTAAGCTATAAATTAACCGGGTACGCGAAATAGTTCCCTCAGGACGCGGGTGTAAAACACGGGAAACAGCTAGTGTTTAAATAAAATGGTTTCGTTATATGGACGGACCGACAGACAGATATGACACATTTATAAGAGTTACATTGCCATTCGGCTACGAAGGTATCTTATCTTATACTAATAGGTATATAAAGCTGAAGAGTTTGTTTGTTTGGTTGAAGGCGTTAATCTCAGGCACTACTGGTCCGATTTGAAAAATTATTTCAGTGTTAGATAGCCCATTTATTGAGGCAGGCTATAGGCTATATAACATCGCGCTATGAGCGACGGGAGCGGAGCAGTAGCCTTAAATAACGCGGGTGTAACCGCGAGCATCCTTTAGTATTCTATAAATTTGAAGAATTAAATTACATCTTTTAAAAGAGGAAGTAAATATCTACTCACAGTAAACTTCTCCGGCGAACTGAAGTCCTCATCAAGGAATATCCTGATCTTGTCAAACAGCCTCAACTCCGGGCAGTCACAGAGCCTCTGCACAAAGTCTTTGACGTACTGCATCGATTTCTCGTAAGCCTTGCCGCCGACTTCTTGCAGATGTAGCGCTATGAACTTCGGGTCCATGCGGGAGACAGCTTGGAGGAACTCCGACGTCCATATTGGAAGCATTACTGATGGCTGTGAAGAAAGAAAATAAGAATGTTATATTGTTGACTGGTTTCATTCAAGGTGATAGTGATCTGGATTAATAAGACAGGGATCATGGGTTAGCTTATACAACAAAATAAAATAAAAAAGCACATTACTTTCTGTACCGATAACCGACCACATAAGGACGAAGCTGCGACAGAACCTAGTATAAGTAATTAATTTTTTTTTCTGTATTCACTAACGAAAAAGTTATTTAAAATAAGTAAAATTTTGTTAAAATCATGAAAACAGTAAAAAAATCGGTTAGGTTAGAGCGTCTTGATAAGAATATATTGGATACAATACTATATTAGTAGCAATATTTAAAATATTTTAATGATATCTACAAATCCAGGCAGGCAGGATAACGTACTATCGCGGTTGGCGTCCGGCCAAAACGATAAAATGCTATCAAAATACGTCCAAATTTTAGAAAAATATGTATGCTTCATAAAAATAATACCGTTTTCCAGTCAGCAACAGTGCAACACGAAATTAATTATGAATCTATATTATATGATTAATAAATAAACTGCATTACAATATGTCATTCATAAAATAAATATTTAAATAAAAAGTAGATAAATTTCATAACCGGCATCGCACGATCGCTATAACTTGATATAATATTTGCTTAAGTAAGTATGTTGTTATTTATTATTTATATTATCTATTTTTGTTGGTATTTTGTCAATGTAATATAATATTCTAATATATTTTTCATAATAAGTAAGCATAGGTCATATTTTTGACCGTGAGACCGAAAAAGGATCGCTGCAATGAAACGCCAGGGCGGTTTTCACAAAAATATATATATTTTTTAAATCTGACTTCAAAAACGTCTCAAAATATATCAGCAATATCTGTAATGTGACTACAAGAAACAAATATATATTACTACAAGAAATTATGTGAAACAAAAATCGAGGGTCACCCCGGTTTCCCTGGGAGTCCAAAGTCAGATCCTGATTTCGTGTCAATGGGACCACCTCGGAAGCTAGCACTTTCAAATAACAAAATATTTTTTTAAATTAAAAAATGACGTATCAATCTACAGTCGTCCTTCAATTCTACTTCGCTTCACTTTATTTATTTACAACTTTAATACAAATCAAAATCTACACTAATATTATAAAGAGGAAAAATTTGTATTTTTGTTTGTAATGGATAAACTCAAAAACTACTGGACCGATTTTAAAAATTCTTTCACCACTAGAAAGCTACATTATCTGCGAGTAACATAGGCTATATTTTATTTAAGAAAAATAGGGGTCCGTCAGGACGCGGGTGAAACCGCGGGAAACGGCTAGTATTATATATATTATAATAATTATTTCCTAGCTACATTACCTCTTAAGAAGCAACACCTACACTAACTCAAGAGTCATTATCATTACTTTAACCAACATGACAAGTCTGACAATTTCCTGAAGCTCTCACACATTTCAAACGCCACACAGAACATGTCACCTTATACATGACAATAGCAAGCTTTACAGTTCATACACGTCAAGCTAAAGCCTGTCAGCCTGTTGACAGAGTGACGTCATGTGTGTGGAAACAGGCCTGAAACTCAATAATGCGTAACCTAGTTTATAAAGAGCTTCTTCTTCGTGGTAAGTTGGGACAGGTTCTAGATAAGAGAACAACGATGTTACGACATGGCAAGGCGGAAAACTAGAACGTTATTCAGCTTCCGAGTATTTTATAGGTACTAGTTATAACATTCATACAGGTTCCCTCAATCAAGGTTGAGCCGTACGATGGCTGTTGAATGCGGGCTATCAGTAGGCTGAGTCAATCAAAACATGACAATGCATTGTACTCGCATACTAAACCCATTTTGTTTGGACTTTCAAAGATCAAGAAAAGATGAAAGAAATTGAAGTGTCAAAAAAACTGAGTTTGTTTCGGCCTTTCTTCTCAAGAAGTCATTTAGCTAGGAAAAGCCGGCATCATCTAGAATAGGGTTTTGACTTGTATAAGTGTTGTAAACAACCAAAATGCAGAAATAAATGTCTTCATATCTTTATTAGGTTTCTTTTTTTATAGGCTCACGCCTGTATTCCCGAAGGGTTAGGCAGAGGTGTAATACTACACCCACATTTCGCCATGAATTTTATAGGTCCCACGTAATAGGGGACGAGCCTATTGCCGTTACCAAGTAATTTGCCAGACTCCGTGCTGCAACTGAGAATTCGGAAAAGCCCAGTAACACTTTTGCCCGACCCGGGAATCGAACCCGGGACCGCCCGATCAGCAGACGCACACACTGGATCCACTGGACCACGGAGGCAGTCACGGAGCAGACATTACAATTAAAGTCCGTGTTTTCATTTTCGCTTCAAAGACAGCGAATTACAAGACTTTATTTACTTTCACCAGTCCCGATGTCTGTAATCATGCAAGATTCATTTAACCCTCTTCCCGGTTTTCTTTTGAGGTCAAATGTTGAATGCGTTTGTGTAGATCGCGTGACAATTCAATATTAAGATGTCATGGAGCCTATCTGATGATGGAGCTGGAAGGTCACCTGGTTTGAGCTTGATTGATTCGGATTGGCGAGTACCTACTTTTATCAAACATATACAGAGTGTAAAAAGACCCTTAACGAAAACCAAAATCCCATATTGTATCAACCGCTACGAACATTTTTTACTTCGGCACCATATCTGGGAAATTACTGGTTCAGGAGACATTGATGCTCAAAGTTGCCATAAATTTTTTTCTGCTTAGTTATAAATCGATGCTTCATCCTGCCAAAATGTTCTATAGATGTCTTATGAATGACACCATGGATAAGTAGGTACTTCGAGCATTGCACGCGCGGACTATTATATAGGCAGCGATAGCCTAGTGGAGATACCAACAGACTGCCATGCAGAGGGTATCAGGTTCGAATCCACCGCGCGCACCAATGACTTTTCGGAGTTATGTGCGTATTGAATTGTTAATTATCGCTTGTCCCGTACCCCGCAGAGCACGTTAAGCCGTCGGTCCCGGTTGTCATGAAGATCTTTGACAGTCGTTACAGAGCGTCAGTACCTTCTAAATAAACTGACACTAGTCTAAACCATAGAATATCGCTATCGCTTCGGGTTGCGGAGGTCAGACAGGCAGTCCCTCAGTGGAAAAGCTAATATTCAGCCAAATCCGGTTGAGTAGTAGGTAAGCGGACCCCAGATTGAAACTGGGATAACGCTAAGAGAAAGAAGCACGCGCGGACTATTAATTGCGGTTTAAAAAAGAGGTCTACTTAAAACAAAAATGTTCGTTCCCAGTAATTATTTTTGGTTAGTATGACTTGGCATGCTGTCCAAAACAAGTAGACTTCGGCTTGGTCTTGTGACACCCTGTATGTTAGGCGAATATAAAAAAATGTTTTTAAAGTTTATAACGTTTAATCTATTTTCAACCAACTTTTACCACTTGTTTTACTCCCTTAGGGATAGAAAACAATAAATATTTTTTCAAATATTACGTTAATAAACAGGATTAAGATAGGTGAAATAAACTTGTGTGATGTATGCAAATGAAAAGTTAAAATTTTCTTTTCCATTCGGCAATGAGGGTGTTTGATATTTTTTTGTACCACCAGACGGCGCTTAGTATGCGTCAGGTCCAAACAGACGTCAGATATGTACAGACGCATACACACACATAATACAAACAAACAGAGACGTACGAAAATATATAGGCTTCGACAGTTTTGACAGTTTTCTGGACCTGATGCCTCAGTGCTGCCGCGTAGTGAACGTCATTAGGTGGGTCCACACAGAGCGAGCAGCCTCGCGAGGCATTTGCCGCGCGAGGAAACAGTCCCCGAACGAGCGAGGCCATAGAATAAAGCTGCGTTCACATTTATCTGACGTGATCTCTCGTGACGGTCTCTGTCATAATTACTTACCGTTCACATTTGTCTGTCGCCGTCTGTCGCAATCTGACACAATTTTAAATCAGTTCTGTATTGACTCTCGTGGAGTTCACACTTTCGCAATGTTTTTGATGAATTAACCGATTCAGATTAAGTAGATATCCAATTATATCCATAAATTATTTACATAGGATTATATTATTTCGTATTCAATTAGCTCATCTATAGGTACTGTATACGAACAATATTATAAAAAGGAAGTCAATTAGTTCGTCGTCCATTGCGCACAATTGCAAACGCGCGTCTGACGCTTTACGACAGACAGTGGCGCGTCCACATTAGTCTGACGAGTTGTGTCGCGCGAGTTAACTGTACGGAACCCAACAATGTTAGCTTCGTCAGCACATCTCTCCCCACCAAATTATCTAGATAATCCTATTGTCATCTTAGCATTAATTTATTATAAGTACCTTTGTAGATCTAACATTAGCGATTACTATTTTATATTTTAAATATACTGTTATAATTAAATAAATGTTTTTTACAATTATTCTGAGTCCAATCTCTTAATTCGCGCTGTACCGTCCCCACACCCCTCCCCCCTCTCTGTCGCAGACCGGGACATTGTCTGTCGCGACACGACAGACGACGTCACGACAGATTACATCAGACAAATGTGAACACGGCCTAGAGCGCGGCAGCCTCGGCACCGTAGGAAAAAACAAAATTGTAGTTGTCATAAAGTTTGAATTCAGAACGTGAAAATATACAGTCCGTTCACAGTTATTTTACATCTGACAGATGTCGGTGTTTATTTTCTTTATGTTGGAATTGTACTCTGTGATGACAGGAAAGTAAAATAGGGTTACCCGTGCATAACATTTTACCCAATATTAGTGGAAATGCTTCAAAAATTCAAATGCTTGAAGCTCATGGCCGCAAAGTGGTTAGATTACCGCCATACCACTGCGAGCTAAACGCAATTATTGAACTTATGTGGAGTCTCATTAAAAGGCGAATCACAAGCAAAAATTTAGGACAAGAGGCAACCAACATTGTGAATTTAGCTGAAGAAGCTTTTCAATCTATCACTGCAGAAGACTGACAAAAACAATGCAAACATGAGCGCCACATTGAAGACAAGCTTCGTGAAACAGATGGGTCTACGGATGCTGAAATGTACAGGTTCATAATAGAATTAAATTCTGAGTCTGATACAGAATATGACAGCATTTACGAATCATCATAACATTGGCAGTCCACATGGATCATTCTTATAGACTCACGCCTGTTTCCATGCAGGGGTAGGCAGAGGTGTAATATGACACCCACATCATTCTTATTCAAAATAAATATGAAAATTAAATTTACAGTTTTTGTATTTGATAATTAGAACCTCACGTTGGCGTAATTATGATGCGTTTACCTTTATATATTAAATAGACAACATTTTTATTATAACTACTTATCTTCATAGGAAATTAGTTATTTCGTAAGAAAATAAATGTACATGCATATAGCCATGCCAATATCAAGAGGTTTTGTTACAAACATTACTTGCAAATATTTAATACGATCGCTTAGGCAATAAAAAAATAAGTACATTTTAGCAATAATGTATATTTCAAATGGGAGTATTATATACCAAATATAGCAACACAACGCCCAGGTTGGCCAATCTAACAGCTAGAGGTAAAATAACTGTGAACGGACTATAGTTGAAAACTATTATGTATTGCGCATGTATCAAATTGTCGACTTGTGAATTAGAGTGAAATAGTACATTTGCCATCTATTGGTTTACATATCAATGTGAGATTGTTGGTCTCTCCTCTCTCTTATTTTTAAATTTTGTTTATAAATATAGTACTTGGAAATGGTCATACTGCAATAGGGTTGTGGCATGTGTTTTAACTAGCCGGCTGCATGACTGACGCCAATTGCTGTACCTACTTTGGGTACTAGACAATGGTAATAATGGGCCATAATATACATATTTACTTATACTTACTTTTTTTGTAAATATATACATAGAAACACTCAGACCAAGACAAACATTCATGTTCATGCACACAAATGTTTGACATGATCGGGAATCGAACCCGCGACCTTCGGCGTTGTAGTCGCTTACACTCCCGCTTTGCCAACCGGTCGTCGATTATTGTTATACCTAAAGGATGGAATAGGTAGACATGGAAAAAATATAGAATGAATTGTAGGAAATGAATATCTGTAGGCAAGGGTACTGTAACCGAAGCACAGACTGAAGGATTATTATTCGTACAATAAATAGCGTCAAAGATGAGAATGTTATGATGAATGCATCCTCCGTCATTCAGTGACCAGTGGATAGGATATGCGACTGCTGAGCGGAGGTCCCGGGTTCGATTCCCGGGTCGGGCAAAAGTGTTACTAGGTTTTCCCGAATTCTCAGAAGCAGCATGGAGTCTGCTGATGTGCCCGTTAACGGCAATAGGCTCGTCCCCTATTACGTCGGACCTAAACATTTCATGGTGAAATGTGGATGTAATAATATTATAACTCTGCCTATCCTTACGCGGATACAGACGTGAGTCTATAAAAAAAAATGTCCAACATACAAACACACTTGCGAATTTATATTATTAGTAAGGATTATTATGTTCGAGCGAGGCACGAAACAGCGTACAGACCGCGGCAAAACAAAAAACCAAACTCGATGGCTCGGCCGCTCGGTCGCTCGCCCGCGGCGGCACACGCGCTTGCCTCGGCCGCGGCACGTCCACACAGAGCGCGCAGCCTCGCGCGCCAATTCCTCGCGAGGCTGCGCGCTCTGTGTGGACGTGTCTAATTCGGTAGCTCGGGCGCACGCTAAGCTCGGCCGCGGCGGCACATGCGTTTTCCTCGACCGAGCCACGTCCACACAGACCGAGCAGCCTCGCGAAGCATTTTCCTCGCGAGGCTGCTCGGTCTGTGTGGACCCGCCTATTTCCGAAGACTCTCATTGCTTGGTTCTAGGTTTACCAAGCTTTGTTAATTTGCATTAATTTATTTTCATTTTCTAGTACTGGTCAATTCAGACAAACTTCATAGACGAAGAACACGATGAAAATGAATCAGGCAAGAGATAGACAGCAATGAAAGACCGTAATTTCGACCAACGTAGAAAAAAATATATTCGATATCTTGTTCAGAGCGCTGGTAATAGGTATTTCTCTGGCATATTAATATAAGGTCGTATACTTCGCATTGATATTACATAACCTTGATATAATTATAATATTTGCCGGTCCAGGGACTGTAGCTAATAACATTATACCCCTAAGGATAATATTTCTATATTTAGTTCAGTTATGAGGTCGTATTGTAGTCAGAAATTAATAGTAAGTATTGATCCTTCGCTATGGGTAATTGGTTGTTGGAAGATATGAAATAAAAATATTTTCGTAGAAGCTACTTAAAAACTGACTGTGGTCTTACTTATCCATCCAGGAAGGTGGGTAATAGCGGTAGGAAATAACATAATATATCAACCTCTTCATGGACAGTTGTTTGCAAGATTTGAAACATAGTGATTGTGGATTAAGGATGAATGAGTTACTTGTCAAATGCCTCCTTTATGCTGACGATCAGGTTATGCTTGCGTCTTCAGCGGAGGTGTTGCAGGAGATGGTAACAATCAGGCATGGTGCGTTAGAGAGGAAAGGAATGAAAGTGAATGTAAGTAAAACGAAAGTTATGATTTTTGAAAAAGAGGAATGCGTTACGGCTTGTAATATTATGATCGATGGACAGCGAGTGGAGCAAGTGAATGGGTTTGTATATTTAGGTACGCTGTTTACAAGAGATGGTAAGAATGTAGAAGATATTGAAAGAAGAGTTAATGCAGGTAATAGAGTGAATGGAGCTCTGAAGGCGTTTATGAATAGCCAAAACGTGTCCAAAAAGGCACGTTTAGATGTGCATAGAGGGGTTTAGTACCTACTCTTATGTATTGTAGTGATAGTTGGGTATGGCAGAAGTATGTGTGGTGTTTCTCTGACTGACAGAATAAAGAATTGTGTGATAAGAGAGTGTTGTGGGGTAAAAGAAGATACATATAGTGACAAGCATCGAGCAAGGTATGCTAAGATGGTTTGGGCACGTGGAGAGGATGGATGACGAAAGACTGACCAAGCAGATATATAAGGCAAGTGTGGAAGGGACAGGACGAAGGGGAAGAATTAGGCGGACGTTCTTTGACCAGATTGGAGACATCCTAAAAACAGGACAGGTGAGAAGTACCCTGAACAGAAGAGCATGCATGAGGAATCTGATGGGAGTGAATGAAGCAAGACAGATATGTCAGGATCGTCGCAAATGGCGTTCCGTAGTCTCTGCCTTACCCTCCGGGAAACAGACGTGAGTCTATGTATGTATGTATGAAATAACATAGTATTAGGTGCATGATCACGCAGTAATTTCAAGAATCGTTATAAGCCAGAATAAAGATTTTCTTTTTGAGATTATTTTCATTGCTTAGTTCTTGGCATGCAACGAATTCAATCACAAGTATATTGGAGGAGTAGGAACAAAATAAACTTTTAATTAACAATAAAAGATACAAAACTAAAGAGTTTTAAACGCTTAGAAGAGCCTATCGTTTCCAGTAAAACGAAAAGCCTAAAATGCACGGAGATTCTCCGTACCACTAGGTCCGTCTAAAATTCTATGAATAAGGCTTCCCATAAGTCGGTAAAGGCAAGAGTAGTCGACTTAGTTACAAAAAAAACATTCCTTCAAGGTAAATGCGTCGGCAAACACGATGAAATTTAAATAAACTCCAAAAATCCATTTGGCCGTTTCAAACGAATCAAGTCGAAATTCCGTCGGTCGTGAATTATTCTGGTAGTCACGAGGAAAGGTCAAAGATCGTAGTTTTTATTCAATTATCTTATAATTGAAGACTAGGATGCTGCATGGTGGTGTCGCAAGGGGCAAAGATCGTGACTGCCCGCTAGATTTGAATGTGATAAAGTTTATGTTGTAGATGTCTTGTGGTTGTAGACACGGCCGATTCCAACGCTAAAACTGTTTCACCGCCTCTGGATAGGTCTTACCATCCAGGTAAAATGATAATTGGAATGAAATTTGTATGAGTTGTCTGATAAATTATTTTACTGGGGACTTGAAAGACAGCAGTGACACTGGCCGTATTAAATCCCTTAATACGCCTATACCATTGAGAAACCGTTGCGGGAAGATGAGAAAGAATAATAGTGAAATTAGCCCAGACAATAATTTTGCCCCTATACAGAACAGGCACGAAACTGATGGGAGAGAGACGAGACATTTTATATCAGTTCTACAGCAGTTCCACGTCTATTTCCGCTGCGAAGATTGTCTAACACAAGGTTGTAGCTTACATGTCACTAGTTAATTAATAAGGTTTGAAAAAGTCATAAAGCAAAGAAGCACTACAAAGGTTAGACTACTGTGTCTTGTAAATATTTCAATGACATTCAATATGTCATGGAAAAGCGACGTGAACGCCAATATTTGATTCAATTTGGTGGGCAGGAAATTCGATGACATCTTAATAAACTAAAAGGTAATATTTTCCAAGTGTAAAGAAGCTTTTAAAAAAAAATTAATAGACATCTGGCTTGCTCATTAATAATCTAATAGACTGAGGAAACCCACAGCTACGCCCACACATTTTTTTTTAAATTTAACCGTTTCTTGCCAATCCCGTAAATATCAAGAAAACACTCCTTAGTTCACCCCTACGAACCCCAAAGAAGATACATGCCGAATCTCAGCTTTTTGCGCCCAATAGTTTCGGCTGTAAGTTGTCTGTCAGTGAGGGAATAACGGAAGAATCTTATCTAAACAGATGAAGTTTATAAGACAAGGCTACTCCCATTATTTGATCATTACGCAATATTACTTTCTGAATAAACAGTCCGATTTCTGAACGCGGACGGGCGCTGTCTAGACGGATTGAATCAGTAGGATTTATTTCTGAACCCCCAAGAAGAATGGATTTAAAAGACTTTCCCTCGTCGACTGAGCACGTAGGTACTTAAACGTCCTACCTAAATTATGTGTCAGTTTCTTAAAAACATTCTAGCATTGGACACAAAGAACACCTAGACCTCGGGTATATTCAATATTTACAGGTATTTTCAGTACGTGGGTCTAATCCACAGAGCAGTCTAATCTATAACAAGCGCAGCGACCATTTCAACCACTACGCGTTTAGACAAATTGGGATTTCTGTCCTAGAATTTTTTGTATTTCGGGATATGTACCGCTTTCTCGAGTATTTGATTTTTCGGTAGGTAGGTACTATTGTAAGTGCGATGATCTCAATTGTACAGGAACTTGCAAATTCCAATTTTTTTTATATTATGTGAATATCTTACCTAGCCAATATATATGTACCTATACGGTTAATATTACGAGAGAATAAATAAAACTCTGAAAAAATAATAATTGTCTCGATATAGAGATATATTGCTAGGGAACCCGACTGCTTTAAAAACAAATCCTAATAAATATAAATAATACCCAAATCATCATCATCATCATCGTCGTCCTATCCAATATCCAAGACTCACGCCTTAGAAACGGTTCCGCAACAGTTCCACCAGATATGTCAGAATATCCGCTCAAGCATGCATCACCAATCTCCCAGCACGAAATATAAACAAATCATATAAACATGTCATCACATTCGACAATAATATTATAGAAATAAATGACACGAACTTTAGAAACCGATTTGAGCACAATTTCCCGTAAAATGGAGGATGTATTCGCAATAAACGTTCCCCGAGCTCCGACAACTTTGTTTGATGACTTTCATCGTGCGCTCTACTTTACAAAAGCATTTTAAATAGGCTGACATTTTGCAGAACAGCCTTCAAAGTTTACGTTTTCATGAACACCTTATGAATATGTATATGTATGTGCTACTACTACAAATTACGCGAAAGTTTGAGTTTGAGGATAGATGGTTGAATAGATGTTTGTGACCCTCTCACGTATAATGTACTGAACGCTTTTATAATAAAGCTTTACAGTATCTTTTACATCAGAATATACATGCATTAGTTTGATAGCTGCTGATGATACGACAGGGCATAAGCAACGGAGCATGGCCGGGATTACTTCAGAATTATGAGGAAAATGAAACTAAAAGTAATGCCACGTGATACTTTGGCATATGGCTATCGATTCTCTAGCATTTGATTTTTCTCTTATTTGATTGTTTTCGGTTGTTAGTTTCTTACCTTGTGAGAAGGTTAGAAAAAATAATTGCCTTCTGCTGGATTACTTGTGGGTAGCTCTTTTGCAATGCGATTTAAAGGGAAATAAAGTGTTTAATTTTGTTACTCGTTATACAAAGTTTTTACACACCTCACGGTGACATAGCTCAGTGTCACTCCCTCGTGCAATATATCGCCCCTACCCAACCCTTGTGTCGATACCTACCTATAACATTCGACGCAGATATCTACAGGCCGCCGCCATTACTTATCTGATGGGCCATATTGTTATCCTTGAAAAGCCATTTGATTTGGAGAATACGAGCGGTAGGTATAGGTAATAACATTTCCTGTTTCGCTTGCCAAACGCACGCTGTCGCCCGCACATTCTACGTCACACACGCAAGGTCTTAAAGAATCTTTGAAAACGATTCAATCTATCATCACAACATTGCTTGAGAACGAAAACACAACACTAGATATAATACAAGGTGACAAGCAATTATGTATAATAGCTTATCTCGCATACAAACAAACAGGTTATTAAAGCGATCGCTAAATGATAGACCATTATTATAGCCTCATCGTATTACTTGAGACGTGATTCTGCATTACAAACGCTAATTGAAGAAGTTATTTTATTCTTATGTAATAGGTGGCAAACGAGTAGCCAGATCGCCTGATGGTTAACGATAGCGATAGCATGGACAAGTAGCACAAGCCAGAGGAGTTACAAGTGCAGTGCCGCCCTTCATCATCATCAGCCTTTGACAGTCCACTGCTGGACTAGGCATCTCCTTTGAAAGGAGGAATTGGCCTACTATACCACGCTGGCCAAACGGGTTGGTATAGGGTTTGTATCAAGATTCCCTTCTCTTACAGTGTTGTTCTCTGCATAATATGCTCCCTCTGTCGGCTCTTACGACACCCATGGGATGATTTGGGGTGGAGACATTTCGTATTCTTACTCCGTCACCACACGGACAGCAGTGCCGCCCTTAGGGATGGGAAAAGGAGTAGGAGTGGCATGAGGAAGAAGGAAAAGGGGATAGGTCATCCGGCACTCTCACTCACCGATTGTAAAGCAACAGTATAGATATCGATGTTCTGTAAGAGAGTATCACCTCCCCGGTCAAGTGGGCCCAGACCTGCTGAAATCAGGAAGGGTCTACTAAATAAAAAAAAAGTGATATGAATCTTCAGGTACCAAAGCATCCAATTTTTTATTATCCTTTCTAGTTTCTTCAAAAAGAACCAGAGAAAATAGTAAATTTAGTTTAGTCATGCGACAGAATCATCAGTTACATCCCACTTATCACACTATGAAAAGGTGTCTCAGCGAGGTTTCATTCAAAATGTCACCATACAATCGTCTGGCGGCATCTAACCGAAGGGGTAACCTTTTAAGATTCACTTAATCGGGGGCGAACACATTTTCGACCAAAATAATATTTTCGTTTTTAGAACGGACAGAATGATACAGCGATTTTCGTTGGTAAAATTTCTAACATCGTCCTTTAGATATTATTCTGTTCAATCCATGTGGTGGGTCCAGGACATATTTCGGGTAATGTGTGGGCGAATTGATATCATAGAAAAAATGAGGAAGGTTTTTCGTACATTAATATAAAAACCCAATTATAGTTGTCTGTCCGCTTGTGTAGGATGTTTGAGATCCTTTTTAGGCAATTTTCCTTTTCTTAATATCAGTGGTATTTACAAACTGTCCTACTGCTGGGCACGGGCCATTTCTCATTGTGAGAAGGGTTAGCCTAAGTGCCTTTTTGCGGTAAATATAAAAGAGTAAAATTATTTTTACTGTGAGCAAATAATTAAAAGGTTCTATTATTAGTTTCTTTTTATTAAAATTTAATTTAAAGTGGCGTCGACCCTCATGCAGGGAAAATTGGGTTTTGTGAGACCTACCAATATTTGGATGATTAATAATGTGTCCGGTAGATGGCAATAGGCTCGCCCTCTATTACATTGGGACCGAAACATAACTGGCGAAAAGTGGGTGTGAAATACACCTCTGCCTACTCCTTCGGGGATAACAAGCGTGAAGTTATGTTATGTTATTTAGACACGATACAGGTATATCTTTCATTTTGTGAATAGCGAAGCTACGGTACAGATATTTTACAGCGAAACTGGAAAGTGAAAACGAATGTTAAATTTTTAACACCTAACGTTGACCCATTTCGGAGCACATTAGCACGAAAAATTTACATGTACGGACATCAAAGCAAATAATTCAACAGGCTCGTTCTCAAGGGTGAAGTTGTAAACTACATGACATGCTAAACCTTCCTAAGTTATGAGGCAGAAGGGTACGGCTACATTCCTTAGAGGGCCTCGGAGTGCCACGTACTAATAGATGTTGTTTTAAACGACTTACACTCGGCATTTTATTTTATAAATAGTAATTGTCTGAAACAACGGGCGTTCTTAATCGATTATCAGAAAATTTAGATGAAAATATTTTCTTTCAAACGCACAACTAATCTAGCGCTTGCTTTCATAGCAGAGGAGGAAAAGAAACGTAATCTTATTATATCAAATCCTTGCGTTACTGACTGACTGACAGACACGCCACAGCCGAAACTATTGGGCGCAGGAAGCTGAAATTTGGCATGTATGTTCCTTGGGGACCGTAGGGGTGCACTAAGAAGGGATTTCCCGAAATTCCCACGGGATCGGTCAAAACGGGTAAATTAAAAAAAAATGCAGGCGTAGCTGCTGGCGTCCTCTAGTTCTGTATATAAATGAGGCGAGTTGTAAAGTAATAAACATTTCTTTCAATAATACAACTGAATTGAAAACCTTATTTTTAAAATCGGCTAAGAATAGCTTCGTTTTAAATGAGACGCATGTAAGATACAGTGACAAACAGCAAAGAAAGTAATTTAAGGTGGGCAAACACCTTGTAAATGCCTGTTTGCTCTCTTAGTTTAGGTCAAAATATTTTCTATTTTTATTTTCTGTTTACGAAACACAACAATAGTTAGACCCTTTTGAGTTATGGTAGAGGGGAACGAAAATATGTCAAGGTCCTCAAGCCTATTAAATCGCCTTTTTTTTAGCATTTTCTACGACATTACTTTATACAGGGTGTAAAAAGACCCTTAACGAAAAATGAAATCCCATGTTGTGCCAATCACTATGAACATTTTTTACTTCCGCACCATACCAGGGAAATTACTGGTTAAAGAGATATTGAGACTCAAAGTTAGTATGGATTTTTTCTACTTAGGTGCAAAATCGATGCAATTACCCCGCCAATAATTATGTTTTTTAGATGCCCTATGACCCCATGGATAAGTAGGTATTTCGAGCATTGCACTCGCGCGCTTTTAATTGCAGTTTAAAAAATATGAAAACTTAAAAAAAGTCGTTTCCTGGTATTATTTTTGGTTAGTATGACTTGGCATGATGTCCACAACGAGTAGACTTCGGCTTGGTGATGGGTCTTGTGACAACCTGTATATTGGCAGATATAGTGATAAAAGTTGAAAAGTGTGGTTTTGGTTTTGGGGTAAGAGATGCCGATTTATGAGTCGAGCCAAGGGCGGATTTAGAGGCTGGGTAATAATATATAGATAATATAAAAATGACGTTATAGAGTTTTCCGTGATGAAAACACCTTCCTTCACCAGGTTGATACCAATTCAAGCCAAAATAGGCTTAGCTCTCTTCACCAAAACAAAATCCTGAATGTTCGAGCGAAACTATATTGGATTTTTATGTCGACAAATAGCACGGTGACAGTGAATGATTGTGTTAGGTACACACTTACACCTCCTTATGATTGAAATATCAGTTGTATGTGTAAAATAATACATTTTACCTACATAGAAAAAATCATTTTTTTGTCAAGTATTTGTCTCAATTTTTAGTACAAATCTCGAAGTTAGAAAAATTAACCTAAACACTACCTGCTTAATTACTACCTGCTTTAAAACGCATCTTTCAGACTTCTAATTTAAGAACTACTTAATTTATCGTTTGTAATAAGAGCTCCCAATATGTATTTACATATTTCAGCTTTCCTATTTCTCTCAATAAACTCGTTTAAGAATAGGAGTTGTCAGATTCAATTCACTTTTTCAGTGCGAATATCCATTGGCGCGATAAGGATAAATCGGTCCGTGTGCACAGACCCTTGAAAATCGTGCAGCCGTGCGCAAATCGGGACACCTGGCATCGCTACATAAAACACTCGATAAAATTACAAAAAATACGAAGATTTTCAGTTTTTCTCGTTCCCATACTATAAAGCATGTTCGCAGCTACGCCCGCACATATCTTTTTTATTTAACTGTTTTGTTTGTATATGATCGTATACTCCGCATTGATATTACATAACCTTGACATATAATTTTGAAAGTAAAATAAATGCTGTAGAAATGAGAGCACTGAGAAGTATGTGTGGTGTGTCTTTGACCGACAGAGTAAAGAATTGTGTGATACGAGAGTGGTGTGGGGTAAAAGAAGATGTAGTGACAAGCATTGAGAAAGGCATGTTAAGATGGTTTGGGCACATGGAGAGGATGGATGACGATAGACTGACAAAGAAGATATATAAGGCAAGTGTGAATGGAACAGGACAAAGGGGAAGACCTAGGCGGACGTTCTCTGACCAGATTGGAGACATCCTGAAAAAAGGACAAGTCAGAAGTACCCTTAACAGAAGAGCATGCATGAGAAACTTGATGGGAGCGAGTGAAGCAAGTGAGGTATGTCAGGATCGTTGCAAATGGCGTTCCGTAGTCTCTGCCTACCCCTCCGGGAAACAGGCATGCGTCTATGTATGTATGTATGTATAATAATTGCCGGTCCAGGGACTGTGGCTAATAACATTATACCCCTAAGGATAATATTTCTATATTTAGTTCGTTTATATAAGGCTGTATTGTAGTTAGAACAAGTATAGATCCTTTGATATGAGTAATTGGTTGTTGGAAGTTATGAAATAAAAATGTTTTCGTGGAAGCTACTTAAAAACTGACTGGTCTTACTTATCCATCCAGGAAGGTGGGTAATAGCGGTAGGAAATAGCATAGTATTAGGTGTATTTTTCAAACCATTTGCAACACTTTTTTTATCTGTTATGTCATTCGTGTTGCTACTGTGTATCGTAAAATTCGTAAATATTTGCTCTGATTTATTGGTGTTTTCGTACGGTTTTAATGTAATGTAATTGAATATAAATTCAATAATAATGATCAGTACCTTCTACCCATGCTAAGAATATGCAGCGGTGTTTGTGATTGTGGTTAGCTTTTTTGGACGAGTATACATAGTACGAGGTTCCCTAGTACACAGGTGATTATTCATTATTATTGGCCACTCTTTATGTAGTTTTTGTTCTTTAAGACGCAAAGACATACCTTTATTTACATCTAGGTATTATATTTATGTTAAAATTCAATTTTGAGGTATATTTAGTTGCGGAATAATTTCCATTTCAAATATCTCGTATCTTATTTCCACCAAAAGTTATTTAAAAAGAAATTATACAGGTTAATAGAGTAGTCATTTATCTTCAAAACACACATGGTGTCGTGTTTGGCCGTGCCAGGCCCATAATGTATGGCCAAATGGTACATCTCCTTTGATATATGTTACTTTAGGTACTATTTTAAGACCCTTCCTAAGCAGCCAGACCAATCCGAAGGGCCATTCGTCTAGCCAGACACCATGGAACTTTCCCTGTGAGTGCAAGCGTGCGGCCATTATTCATACGCATGAATGCGTGTGAGTACACTACATTGTCCTAAAATACTGTAGGAATATTATTTTGGGTATTATTACAAGAATAAAAGTGTAAAATATATTTTTCACAAAAAATATATTTGTAGGGGCAAGCTACATAACGCATAGTAGTCTGTCTTAGTAGTTCCGTCGTCATTGGGTAGATGGCGCTGTGATATGTGTTATGTAGCTTACCGCTACAAATATATTTTTTGTGAAAAAATATATTTTACACTTTTATTCTTGTATTACTACCCAAAATAATATTCCTACAGTATTTTGGGACAATGTAGTATACTCACACGCATTCATGCGTATGAATGCGTATGAATAATGCCGCACGCTCGCACTCACAGGGAAAGTTCCATGGTGTCTGGCTAGACGAATGGCCCTTCGGATTGGTCTGGCTGCTTAGGAAGGGTCTTAAAATAGTACCTTACTAAAGTAACATATATCACATTTAGCTTTGCTAAAATGACGTAGTTTACATAATTTTTAAGTAACTTTCAAGGCGTCTGGCAGAAGTAATGGCCCACGGAAAGCGTGGCGACTTTAACGTAAGTAAGCATGTTTTTTTGGTACCTTTACTTCGCGCTACCTGTGAAATGGCCCAGCATTCAAGTTAGTGGGTCGGAATACCTCTTAACAAGATTGTATACTAATAATCCTCAAAATTTCAGCTTTGATAAAATGACGTAGGTCTGGCGGCTCTGGGATCTTGGACTAACGTGAACGCCAATATTGAATTCAATTTGGTGGGCAGTAAATTCGATGATATAAACAAACTAAAAGGTAAGTATATTTTTCCAAGTGTAAAGAAGCTTTTAAAAAAATTGAATAGACATTTGGCTTGCTCATCAATAATCTAATAGACTGAGGAAACCCACAGATAGGCCCACACATTTTTTTTTTATTTAACCATTTCTTGCCAATCCCGTAAATATCAAGAAAACACTCCTTAGTTCACCCCTACGAATCCCAAAGAAGATACATGCCGAATTTCAGCTTCTTGCGCCCAAAAGTTTCAGCTGTACCTTGTCTGTCAGTGAGGCAGTAACGGAAGAATCTTATCTAAACAGACGAAATTTATAAGACAAGGCTACTCCCACTTTAAATTCTTTATTTCTTATATTATGATGTTGTGAATATCTTAAATAGCTATGTGTGCTGGTAATATTAGAAGTGAAAAATAAAAATTATGTAGATAGAGGGAGAATGATCTTTACACTATGGGACTCCCGACTGCCTATAAGAACAAATCTATAAGAAGACCCTTGTATGCATAATTCATCATAGTCGTAACGTTATCGCAGTTGTATCCAAGACTTACCCCTTTAGAGACCGGGTTTTTTCTGACATATCTGTCCACCAGATATGTCAGAATATCAGTATTATCACTTCAAATAGCTAGCACCAATCTCCCAGCACGAAATATAAACAAATCATATAAACATGTCATCACATTCGACAATAATATTATAGAAATAAATGACACGAACTTTAGAAAGTGATTTGAGCGCAATCTCCCGTAAAATGGAGGATGTATTCGCAATAGACGTTCCCCGAGCGCCGGCAACTTTGCTTGATGACTTTCATCGTGCGCTCTACTTTACAAAAGCATTTTAAATAGGCTGACATTTTGGAACAGCCTTCAAAGTTTACGTTTTCATGAACATTCATGAATATGTATGTGTTACTAAGTACTACAAATTACGTGAAAGTTTGAGTTTGAGGATAGATGGTTGAATAGATGTTTGTGACCCTCTCACGTATAATCTAGTGGACGCTTTTTATAATAAAGCTTTACAGTAGCTTTTACATAAGAATATACATGCACTAGAGGACGCCAGCAGCTACGCCTGCATTTTTTTTAAATTAACCGTTTTGGCCGATCCCGTGGGAATTTCGGAAAATCCCTTCTTAGTGCACCCCTACGGTCCCCAAGGAACATAAATGCCAAATTTCAGCTTCCTGCGCCCAATAGTTTCGGCTGTAGCGTGTCTGTCAGTCAGTCAGTAACGCCAGGATATTATATACTAGCTTTTTCCCGCGGCTTCGCCCGCATGAAATTTAAATAAAGAGTAGCCTTTGTACTTCCCCAGGTTTCAGACTATCCATATCAAATTTCATTACAAACGGATCTGCACATTAGCCGTGTAGCATACATATAAACAGATAGTACTTAAAATTACTTTTGTTTTCATTGTGTAGGTATATTATTGAAGTTATGAAGAGCTTATATACCTACTGAATAGAACAGCAGCAAAAATAAAAACTGAAAGCATTACCACAAAGTACATGATCAGACCGCTCCTCCACCCCGCTGCGCTTAAGCGCGCCAATTAATGGTAAGCGCTTTTCATAACGCTGCGCTTAGGTCAAATATAATCGTGATAACTTTTAAACTATTCGTCCAAACTACTTACTATAAAAGACAAAGTTCATCTACATTAAATACTGAAGGCAATACATTATGGAGTTTGAAAACAAATTGATAACTACTCTAGAATGAGCATTGTAAAAAACATAAATATTTTTTTTTATGTTATACTGTTTTATTACAATAAAAATTATGTAGTTAGGTTATGTACTAAAAGCTAAAAATTAATTCGGTAAGTCCTAGCTACCAGATCGCACTAATGTTCTCATCAATCTTGGGTATTGATCAGACACATTTAAAATCGTTGGGCAAGTGAAATTTCTATCATAATGTTTACTCTGGATACGCTCCGCCCAAAACATTTTTTATTAATGTGTTAATTTTATTTTCAATTGTTTAGTTTTGTTATTAGTTGATACTTCTCATTCTCTTTTCAAAGTGATCCCTTTTCTACCAATCAGGCCCTGTCGTTCGATACTCATATTGAGGTATTTGTGGAAAATACGTAATCCGCCATTTTGTGGTGGCCGCCATCTAAAATTTTTCATAGTGAGCTCTATTCTCCCAATCAAACCCTTTCATTTGATACCCATATTGAGGTATTTGTGGAAAATATTAAAACCACCATTTTGTGGCGGCAGCCATCTTGGATTTTTTATAGTGAGCCGTATTCTACCAATCAAGCCCTATCATTCGATACCCATACTGAGGTATTTGTGGAAATTAAGTAATCCACCATTTTGCAGCGACAGCCATCTTGGATTTTTCATAGTGAGCTTTATTCTACGAATCAAGTCCTTTCATTTGATACCCATATTAAAGTATTTGTGGAAAATAAGTAATCCGTCATTTTGTGGCGGCGGCCATCTTGGATTTTTCATTGTGAGCTCTATTCTACCAATCAAGCCCTTTCATTTGATACCCATATTGAGGTTGTTGTGAAGTAATATGTGATCCGTCATTTTGTATCGGCGGCCATCTTGAATTTACAATCATTTAAATTATCTGAATCTTGATGACAATATGGGTGAATACCAAAAATCAGATCAATCTGTCATCAGGAAGGGAGTAAAATTCCAATTAATAGCTTTCAGAGCCTAGGATTTTTGCCGACTTAGTTGATACTTTTCCTTATATTATGGCAACATTATACAAAATCTTTATAAATTGTAGCCTATGTGTTGTTCTGATGTATAAACTATATTACTGTAAAGTTTCATCCAAATCCGTTCAGTAGTTTTTGCGTGAAAGAGTAACAAACATCCATACATACATCTTCACAAACTTTCACATTTATAATATTAGTAGGATTAAGATTATTATATTAGTTTGATAGGTGCTGATGATACGACAGGACATAAGCAACGGAGCATAGCCGGGGTAACTTCAGAATTATGAGAAAAATGAAACTAAAAGTAATGCCACGTGATACTTTGGCATATGGCTATCGATTCTCTAGCATTTGATTTTTCTCTTATTTGATTGTTTTCGGTTGTTAGTTTCTTACCTTGTGAGAAGGTTAGAAAAAATAATTGCCTTCTGCTGGATTACTTGTGGGTAGCTCTTTTGCAATGCGATTTAAAGGGAAATAAAGTGTTTAATTTTGTTACTCGTTATACAAAGTTTTTACACACCTCACGGTGACATAGCTCAGTGTCACTCCCTCGTGCAATATATCGCCCCTACCCAACCCTTGTGTCGATACCTACCTATAACATTCGACGCAGATATCTACAGGCCGCCGCCATTACTTATCTGATGGGCCATATTGTTATCCTTGAAAAGCCATTTGATTTGGAGAATACGAGCGGTAGGTACAATAATAGTAATTATAAGAATACTATTCTACCACATGCACACAACACCATCTAGTCCCAAACTAAGCAGAGCTTGTACTATGGGTAATAGATAATGGATAAACATACATATATATATTTTTTGTAAATACATACATATTATACATAGAAACACCCAGACCAAGACAAACATCCATGTTCATGCTCACAAATATTTGACTTGAGCGGGAATTGAACTCGCGACCTTCGGCGTAGCAGTCGCTTACACTCCCGCTGCGCCAACCGGTCGTCAAATATATTTTTATATCTAATTTATATAAAACCTTTATAAATTATACCTTGTTAACGAATTATTTTGACGATTGGTATAAATCGCAAGAAAACCAGTTTAGTGGTTTTTGATTTGATCACGAACAGACAGACACACAGTCAGTCAGTAGCGGCGGGGTCTTCGTTTTACAATATGTAAATATGTATTGTACTAATCATAAAAAAGGGGTGCCTCCGTGGTCCAGGCCTGCCTTCGTGGTCCAATGGATAGCGTATGCGTATGCTGATCAGTAGGTCGCGCGTTCGATTCTCGGGTCGGGCAAAATGTTACTGAGTTTTGCCGAATTCTCAGTGTTAGCGCGGAGTCCGACACTGTACCCGGTAAAAGCAATAGGCTCGCCGCCTATTAAGTGGGACCTTAAAATTCATGGCGAAATTTTAATGTGGATGTAATATTACATCTCTGCCTACCCCTTCGGTTGCAAAAGGCGCGAGCTTATAAAAAGGCCCTTTCCAATCACTTGTTTTCATGCTCCCCGCATGTGAACATTTCCTGTTTCGCTTGCTAAACGCACGCTGTATCCCGCACATTCTACGTCGCACACGCAAGGTCTTAAAGAATCTTTGAAAACGATTCAATCTATCATCACAACATTGCTTGAGAACGAAAACACAACACTAGATATAATACAAGGTGACAAGCAATTATGTATAATAGCTTATCTCGCATACAAACAAACAGGTTATTAAAGCGATCGCTAAATGATAGACCATTATTACAGCCTCAACGTATTACTTGAGACGTGATTCTGCATTACAAACGCGAATGGAAGAAGTTATTTTATTATAATGTAATAGGTGGCAAACGAGTAGCCAGATCGCCTGATGGTAAGCTATAGCGATAGCATGGACAAGTAGCACAAGCCAGAGGAGTTACAAGTGCAGTGCCACCTTTCATCATCATCAGCCTTTAACAGTCCACTGCTGGACTAGGCCTCTCCTTTGAAAGGAGGAATTGGCCTACTATACCACGCTGGCCAAACGGGCTGGTATAGGGTTTGTATCAAGATTCCCTTCTCTTACAGTGTTGTTCTTTGCATAATATGCTCCCTCTGTCGGCTCTTACGACACCCATGGGATGATATGGGGTGGTGACATTTCGTATTCTTAATCCGTCACCACACGGACAACAGTGCCGCCCTTAGGGATGGGAAAAGGAGTAGCAGTGGGATGAGGAAGAAGGAAAATGGGATTGGTCATCCGGCACTCTCACTCACCGATTGAAACGCAACAGTATGGATATCGATCTTCTGTAAGAGAGTATCACATCCCCGGTCAAGTGGGCCCAGACCTGCCGAAATCAGGAAGACTCTACTAAATAAAAAAAAAAGTGATATGAATCTTCAGGTACCAAAGCATCCAATTTTTTATTATCCTTTCTAGTTTCTTCAAAAAGAACCAGAGAAAATAGTAAATTTAGTTTAGTCATGCGACAGAATCATCAGTTACATCCCACTTATCACACTATGAAAAGGTGTCTCAGCGAGGTTTCATTCAAAATGTCACCATACAATCGTCTGGCGGCATCTAACCGAAGGGGTAACCTTTTAAGATTCACTTAATCGGGGGCGAACACATTTTCGACCAAAATAATATTTTCGTATTTAGAACGGACAGAATGATACAGCGATTTTCGTTGGTAAAATTTCTAACATCGTCCTTTAGATATTATTCTGTTCAATCCATGTGGCGGGTCCAGGATATTTTTCGGGTAATGTGTGGGCGAATTGATATCATAGAAAAATGAGGAAGATTTTCATACAATAATATAAAAACCCAATTATAGTTGTCTGTCTGCTTGTGTAGGATGTTTGAGATCCTTTTTAGGCAATTTTCCTTTTCTTAATATCAGTGGTATTTACAAACCGTCCTACTGCTGGGCACGGGCCACTTCTCACTGTGAGAAGGGTTAGTCTAAGTGCCTTTTTGCGGTAAATATAAAAGAGTAGAATTATTTTTACTGTGAGCAAATAATTAAAAGGTTCCATTATTAGTTTCTTTTTACTAAAATTTTATTTAAAGTGGCGTCGACCCTCATGCAAGGAAAATTGGGTTTTGTGAGACCTACCAATATTTGGATGATTAGTAATGTGTCCGGTAGATGGCAATAGGCTCGCCCTCTATTACATTGGGACCGAAACATAACTGGCGAAAAGTGGGTGTGAAATACACCTTTGCCTACTCCTTCGGGGATAACAAGCGTGAAGTTATGTTATGTTATTTAGACACGATACAGGTATATCTTTCATTTTGTGAATAGCGAAGCTACGGTACAGATATTTTACAGCGAAACTGGAAAGTGAAAACGAATGTTAAATTTTCAACACCTAACGTTGACCCATTTCGGAGCACATTAGCACGAAAAATTTACATGTAGGTACGGACATCAAAGCAAATAATTCAACAGGCTCGTTCTCAAGGGTGAAGTTGAAAACTACATGACATGCTAAACCTTCCTAAGTTATGACTTATGAGGCAGAAGGGTACGGCTACATTCCTCAGAGAGCTTTGGAGTGCCACGAACTAATAGATGTTGTTTTAAACGAGTTACACTCGGCATTTACTTTATAAATAGTAATTGTCTAACACAACGGGCGTTCTTAATGGATTATCAGAAAATTTAGATGAAAATATTTTCTTTCAAACGCACAACTAATCTAGAGGTGATTTTCCACCAGAAGGGCGAGACGAGGCGTGGCGAGGAGAGAATTGAAATCGCACTGACCCTTTTCCACTAAAAATAGCCATCGCGAGCTCGCGCGTGACCGCCGCGCCACTGCCGGCTTCATTAGAGAAAGATATAGGTACAGTGATGTTTGAGTGTCGTTTCCACCACTCTGGTGGAATATCACCTTTAAGGTGATTTTCCACCGAGTGGCGAGACGAGACTAGGCGAGAAGAGAATTGAAATCGCACTGACCCTTTTCCATTATAAATAGCCATCGCGAGCTCGTGCGAGCACGCGCGTGACCGCCGCTCCGCCCGTAGGCTTCATTAGATAAAGATATACTGGTACTGGTTAATTTATACTCTATGTTGGAAGCAATACGGTTCATTTTTACACAAACAAATATTTCAATTCACGCCTCGCATATTCTCGTCAATCCATACTGTTTCCAACAAAGATGCGCTGGGAGAGAATTAAAAAATTTGCCATACAAATTTCAATTCTCTCCTCGCCTCGCCTCGTCTCGCCACTCTGGTGGAAAATCAGCTTGACGCTTGCTTTTATAGCAGAGGAGGAAAAGGTACGTAATTCTGTAAATAAATGAGGCGAGTGGTAATAAACATTTCTTTCAAAAATACAACTGAATTGTAAACCTTTTTAAAAGGGGCTAAAAATATTTTGGTTTCGTTTTAAATGAGACACAGTGACAAACAGCAAAGAAAGTAATTTAAGGTGGGCAAACACCTTGTAAATGCCTGTAAAGGCTCTCTCAGTTTAGGTCGAAATATTTTCTATTTTTATTTTCTGTTTACGAAACACAACAATAGTTAGACCCTTTTGAGTTATGGTAGAGGGGAAGGAAAATATGTCAAGGTCCTCAAGCCTATTAAATCGCCTTTTCTTTAACATTTTCTACGACATTATATATTGGCACAGATAGTGATAAAAGTCAAAAAGTGTGATTTTGGTTTTGGGTAAGAGATGCCGATTTATGAGTCGAGCTAAGGGCGGATTTAGAGGCTGAAATATAAAAATGACTTAGTTTTCCGTGATGAAAACACCTTCCTTTACCAGGTTGATGTCAATTCAAGCCAAAATAAGCTTAGCTCTCTTCACCAAAACAAAATCCTGAATGTTCGAGCGAAACGATATTGGATTTTATGTCGACAAATAGCACGGTGTCAGTGAATGATTACGGTTCACGAAAGTTGACCACAAATGGCGGCCGTCGCGCATATGTACATTCGTGCACCAATGGCGTGGCTCCATTCTTGACGCATTTAGGGAATGCGTTAAGAACGGAGCCACGCCATTGGCATTCCACCCGCGCCTCACCCCGCACCTCCACGGGGACCTAAAAAATTATTTCTGCGCAGTGGTCATCTTTCATGAACCGACCTTATACACACTTACGCTTATACGCACTTATGATTAAAATATCAGTTGTATGTAACTTATTTGTGTAAAATAATACATTTTACCTACATAGAAAAAATATTTTTTTTGTCAAGTATTTGTCTCAATTTTTAGTACAAATCTCGAAGTTATAAAATTAACCTAAACACTACCTGCTTAATTACTACCTGCTTTAAAACGCTTCTTTTAGACTTCTAATTTAAGAACAAATTTATCATTTGTAATAAGAGCTCCCAATATGTATTTATTTCAGGTTTCCTAATTCACTCCATAAAATCGTATAAGAATAGGAATTGTCGGATTTAATTCACTCTTTTTCAGTGCGAAAATCCGTTGGCGCGATAAGGATAAATCGGTCCGTGTGCACAGACCCTTGAAAATCGTGCAGCCGTGCGCAAATCGAGACACCTGGCAACGCTACATAAAACACTCGATAAAATGACAAAAAATACGGATTCTTTCGGTTTATTGCATTTGGGTTCTTTCCTATTCCCATACTAAAGCATGTTCGCAGCTACGCCCGCACATAGCTTTTTTTATTAAACTATTTCTGCTCGTTTTCACAAAGCGGAGATAGCTCTGTGGTGTATGTAACGGACTGCCGAGACGATGGTCTCGGGTTCGATCCCCAGGTACAGGACGCACACCTCTGACTTTTCGAAGTTATGTGTGTACTAAAAATGTTAATTATCGCTAGCTTAATAATGTGCCCGGTAGATGGCAATAGGCTCGCCCCTATTACATTGGGACCGAAACATAACTGGCGGAAAGCGGGTGTGTAATATACCTCTGCCTACCCCTTCGGGGATAAAAGGCGTGAAGTTATGTTATGATATGTTTCTGCTCGATCACTTTGGAATTTTAAGAATGTTCATCTGCTAGTCTTACTAGAAACGTGAAAGTTTATGACCATGGTTCATCCATCTTTCTGTGTATTACCGTTTGGATATTTGTAACAATGCAAAAAGTATTGAACAGATATTGTAGAAACTTTGTAGTTACAGCTTATCATCATCAGCCTTTAACAGTCCACTGCTGGACTAGGCCTCTCCTTTGAAAGGAGGAATTGGCCTACTATACCACGCTGGCCAAACGGGTTGGTATAGGGTTTGTATCAAGTTTTCCTTCTTTTACAGTGCTGTTCTCTGCATAATATGTTCCCTCTGTCGGCTCTTACGACACCCATGGGATGATATGGGGTGGTGACATTCCGTATTCTTAATCCGTCACCACACGGACAAGTTATAGCTTATTCATCAGAATAACGCAGGGGCTCTCTTTTTGTCCCTGTAAACGATAGATATCGTTTATGCTCAGAAGTGGGATATATGAACAAGGCTGATGATAAAGATACTGCATAGGATGTTGCGGCTGTCTTCAATATTCTGTTTATCGATAGAAGATTGAAAACAGGTGTCAAACGCTACTAAAGATAGAAATCTGATATATTTTGTATAGAGCATGTGCCAAATTCATATCTCTAGTACCTACCTAAATCCATCAAAAGATAAAACAGTGAAAACGGGAGTATTTATTAATTAAGCACTCTCCGCAATACTTCGGTCGACGAGGGCAGTTATTAATAATGAAACAAGGAGCCTGAATAGATCCTGATCGATCTATATTACAAAAATAACTCAGTCTACCTGGATGGCTTGAGGCTTTTGATCCAATAACCATAACCGATTCCGTGCGGATGATGCCGCACAGGCACCATGTAAATCTATTGCGTATGGCGTATGGTGCCCGAGAGGATACAAAATTAAAACATAAAAAATCGGCTAAAGCGACATTGGTCAAGAGTCCCGTAAATAAAAGTGTCTTTATTTGTCACCCATATCATGCCTACAGTGTTCGTTTCAAGTAATTTCGTAAATTAGCAGACTTCAGGGGTTGTAAACCAAGTTGTCGAGTCACATTTTATTATTGACTACATGACGCCAGCAGCTACGCCTGCATTTCTTTTTAATTTACCCGTTTTGGCCGATCCCGTGGGAACTTCCAGAATTACGGTCCCCAAAGAACATATATGCCAAATTTCAGCTTCCTGCGCCCAATAGTTTCGGCTGTAGCGTGTCTGTCAGTCAGTCAGTAACGCAAGGATGTTATATATTAAGATTATTGCAACGTTAATCACTGGATAATTCTAACAGCCAACTTTCTGAATGTTTCTCAAAATATCAAATGCTTCTGTCATAAGGTTAACTTTGCCTCAAAACACGATGGGGTTACAAAGAGTGCGGGGCGGATCGGCGAGTCAACAAACAATGGGTTTTACCTACCTATTATTGTTTAAAACTACGCACCATTTATAATTGCTTGCGCCGGCGCATAATTTTTTCATCGCGCACTTCTGCTGCTACCCTTTCTAAACAGACGTGTTCTTACTGCTTATATTATCGACGACATTCGCTTGTGCACTTGGACTCCGTGATTTTACATTTGTGACGACATTAGGATTTAAGATTGTTTCCCTACAAAACACTGGAATATAGAACATAATATAACTAAATGGTAATAAATAAGTATCACCTCGCTGCAAACTCAAATGGTACGTGAACAAATTCTATATAACACTCTTGAATAAATAAGTAAATCCATAAAATAATGCAAAAAGGTTTACAACACCTGATAGAAATTAGTCACTTACCTTCCATTTCCATAAAAACACACAGATCGTCACTTTTAAACGCTCTGAACGAATTTACTGACCGCGTACGTTCGATACACAATGGCAAATGACTCTTTAACAAGTGGAAACACGAGAAAAAGCTAAAAGTTACAATTCATGGCGGATGATTCCCCAGGGGAATCATCAAAGTCCCTGGCGCTTGGTGCCCCAGAGGCATCACGGAATTTTTGTCTTTTGTCTGTCTGCTTGTGTAGTAGTTTGAGATCCTTTGTAGGCAATTTTACTTTTCTTAATATCAGTGGTATTTACAAACTGTCCTACTGCTGGGCACGGGCCACTTCTCACTGTGAGAAGGGTTAGCCTAAGTGCCTTACTGCGGTAAATATAAAAGAGTAGAATTATTTTTACAGTGAGCAAATAATTAAAAGGTTCTATTATTAAATATTTTTTTATTAAAATTTAATTTAAAGTGGCGTCGACCCTCATGCAGGGAAAATTGGGTTTTGTGAGACCTACCAATAGTTGTATGATTAATAATGTGCCCGGTAGATGGCAATAGGCTCGCCCTCTATTACATTGGGACCGAAACACAACTGGCGAAAAGTGGGTGTGAAATACACCTCTGCCTACTCCTTCGGAGATTACAGGCGTGAAGTTATGTTATGTTATTTGGACACGATATATCTTTCAGTTTGTGAATAGCGAAGCTACGGTACAGATATTTTACAGCGAAACTGGAAAGTGAAAACGAATGTTTAATTTTCAACACCTAACGTTGACCCATTTCGGAGCACATTAGCACGTAAAACATGTACGGACATCAAAGCAAATAATTCAACAGGCTCGTTCTCAAGGGTGAAGTTGAAAACTACATGACATGCTAAACCTTCCTAAGTTATGACTTATGAGGCAGAAGGGTACGGCTACATTCCTTAGAGGGCCTTGGAGTGCCACGTAGTAATAGATGTTGTTTTAAACGACTTACACTCGGCATTTACTTTATAAATAGTAATTGTCTGAAACAACGGCCGTTCTTAATTATCAGAACGTTGAATTGAAAATATTTTCTTTTAAGCGCCGAACGAAAGTAGTTACAGCTTGTTGACCACACCTATAGTAATATAATAAAGTTGAAGAGTTTTTTTTCTTTATTTTAAAAGGACTTTGAGCAAAGCTGAAGTGTTTGTTTGGTTAAACGCACTAATCTCAGGAACTTCCTGTCCGATTAGAATAATTATTTTTATGTTGGGTAGCCCATTTATCGGGAAAGGCTTACAGCTATATAACGAAACGAGTGTCGAGCAGAAGCCTAAAATAAAGCGAGTGTAACCGTGCGTTCAGCTAGAATTATATTAGCAGACGAGGAAAAGCTACGTAGACGACCTAATGGCTACAAAAAAAGATCCAATTCTGTGAATAAATGATACGAGACAACGAGTTCTAAGGAAACACACATTTCTTTCAAAAGAACCACTGAATTCAAAAACCTTATTTTTAAAGTCGGCTGAAAATAGTTTCATTATACATGAGAATCATGCAAGCTACAGTGTCGTTTGAAAAATATCACAGTACGTATTCTAAGCTCGTTTCATGGACAACACCTTTTAAAAGCTCTATAAATTTTGGGTAAAAATATTTTCTTTTGTTATTTACTGCTTTAGAAAGGAACGTGACACAACAATGCATGTTAGACCCTCTAAGTTATGTATGGTAGAGGGGAAAGAAAATATGTCAAGGTCCTCGGGCCTATTAAACCGCCTTTTCTTTAACATTTTCTTCGAAGTCACTTGCTATATTGACATCGTGTGAGTCGCTGAAATAGTTACAGAAACGATTTAAGTGTTATTGTAACCAATCTGTGACCTCTTTGCCTAATTACCCGCAGGAAACAAGACCTTTAAAAGCTCTTAAAAGTGACCTCAGAGAAAGCCGTCTCCTAAGTAGCCAACTTTTGGAAAAAGAAAATCTGGTCCATAGATCCGATGAAAAAGAAGTGTAAGCAAACGCAGGTCATGAGTTGCAATAAATAACTCGAATTATGGGTGGATAGAGATGGAGGGTTAATAGATTTAAGCCCAGATTTCTTACAAATACAAATAGTTTTTAGTGTTTCTCTTGATAAAACTAAAATGAGCCTCCCTTCACCAAAAGATTATTCTAGATCCATTCAACTGGAAGGTGTTATTGGATGTATGTGTTAAGAGGTCAGGCAGGCAGTCGCTCTGTGGAAAAGCTAATATGGAGTCAAATTCGGTTAAACTAGTATGCGGACGATGGGCTGAAACTGGGATTACGCTAGGACGATGATGATTGATGAGACACATACAAAAAATTTTTGCAGTATTTGTTTCATTCCGCAGTAGAACTTAAGAATTAAAAAAAGAAAAGAAACTTATTTAAGAAGCTTCTTTCGGACTTCTAATTTAAGGACTTAATTAAGGTCTAAATCATCTTTTGTAATAAGAGCTAATATTAGATTTTTATTGCAACTTTCCTTTTATCGCTAATACTCCCTTACCTCGATATACTCTTATAAGAAAAGGCATTATAGGATGTGATTCACTCTTTTTCAGTGCGAATATCCGTTGGCGCGATAAGAATAAATCGGTCCGTGTGCATAGACCCTTGAAAATCGTGCAGCCGTGCGCAAATCGGGACACCTGGCGACGCTACATAAAACACTCGATAAAAATTACAAAAAATACGGATTCTTTCGGTTTATTGCATTTGTGTTCTTTCTTATTCTTATACTAGAGCATGTTCGCAGCTACGCCTAGCCAAGGCTGACGATAAAGATACTACATAGGATGTTGCGGCTGTTTTCAATATTCTGTATATCGGTAGAAGATGAAAACGGGCGTTACACGCTATAGATACTAGAGATAGAAATCTGACATAATTTGTATAGAGAATGTGCCAAATCAATATCTCTAGTACCTACCTAAATCCATCGATAAATAAAACAGTGAAAACGGGAGTATTTATTAATTACGCACTCTCCGCAATACTTCGGTCGACGAGGGCAGTGATTAATAATAAAACAAGGAGCCTGAATAGATCCTGATAGATCAATATTACAAAAATAACTCCGTCTACCTGGATGGCTTCAGGCTTTTGACCCAATTAACGAAGTTTATTCAAAGCCTTTATTTTATATCGATGCTTAACTACTCGTGCAATTAGTTAATTGTTTCGCCTCTAATGCTCAATTGCGATTCTTTACATGTAACAGCGCCCGTGATTTTAATAACAGGGGCCCAATTCTGCTAATTATATTTGTTCAAAATGCAGTTTCGATATGATGTCAGTGTCATATTTACGTCATAATGGTATTCTCCTAAATTAAGAGACATTGAAATGATATTGCGAATATATTGAGAGTTGAACAATACATAAACGGTATTCTGCTAAATATATTTTTGTACAAATACAAACGTCAAACTGTAAATACACATATTCAAAACACCCATATTTTAAATGTTCGATTTCAAATCGTACGTAACATTATTGATTATGTATCAAAAAATCTCTCACAATCCAACGAATAAATTCATTTACTAAAATGGTACTGGTTAGTATTATAGACTGCCATATTGCACTGCTAGGTAGTATCATCTGTATATATAAAATTCATTCACAATTCCCTGACTAACAGGAATGCACAGCCGAATCTACTGGGCACAAGATGCTAAAAATTGGCATGTACGTTCCTCGAGGACCGTATGCTGCACCCTTACGGTCCCTGACGTGCCCTGACTAAGAAGAGATTTCCCGAAACATCTACCAGATCGTAAGGAACTGTTAAAGTGAAATAAAATGTGAGAGCGTACTTGCGTGTGAGAGATATGTATAATATCTAGGCTTTGGGCTGAAATTACTGATATCCAAGTATTTATAAATAATATGTAAGAGGATAGTGGCAACTAAATGACACTGACATGACGTTTGACAGTTAAACTGTCAAACGTGTAAATAAGGTGTACCTATATAAGTCGACAGGCTCGGCTAGCTCGTCCTATTCTCCTTCGACGACGGCTCAGGTACGATATGGTTCTGACTATTTAATTGCCACTGTGTTCCAATATTCTGTGTTGCTTGTTCTTTTGTTTCATCATCTAGGAAACAATGTAAGATAGTGTAATCATTATCTTATTGATATTGTGTTGTGGGTAGTTTGATCGTTTGTGAGATATTATAGATTGTAATATAGGATAGAATAATATACTGTGCATCAAGTCGTATCAATGAGATTCATTAGGTATATACCTGTGGTAAACATTTAGTAAATTGTATTAATGCTAAATAATGCTTATTATGTTCTGTTATAAGACAGGCCTTTCTAGTAATATAAAACTACCCACATTGATATTTGATATAAATTGGCTGTACCACTGTTTGTTAATTATTGTTATATATAATTATTGAAAAGAATGATCAAGAGTTTTATTGCCCGTTCTTTCTCTTGGTTCTATGTCTTTGCTTTGCGAACTGGGCTGTAAATGTAAATGTAGAATCACGACGTAATCTAAAGATATATCCTTGTGCCAAACTGAATAAATGAAAGTATGATTTGATAGTTGTCTCTTTTATTTATCAAAACTGTCTCTACACTATAGGAAGCTTCCCTGATTCTGACATCAGAAGTGTGATAAATTTGCGCCCACAATACTAATACATCCAATTGCAAGTTCCAGAGTCTCCTCATCGTGATGCCATGATTCTGCCTAAGCCCGTCACTGCACCGTTCAGCTGACGACGGAGAACGATTGCCCTACGATCCAGTAGCAACGTTGACGAGAGCAAGCCGGTGGATGAGTACCGACTACATATCTTAACGATCTGCAACAGTATGCTGAAGCCAACAGCAACAACCAACTGCAAACGCTGGTAATGTACTTCCACCAAGATTATAGCCATGAATGGTCGAAAAATATGACTGTTGTACCAGGTTATTTTAACATGTTCATCAAAAATGTATCTGAGTATAAAACTATGTAGGTAATAGCGAAAAAGTTACAGAAAATGTATTATAGATTTTTAAAGTAGCCGATATTGTTCTAATCTGTTGGAATTTAAATAGGCAACATTTGTGGTGATTGACAGAGACTCAGTATGAGCATTGGCTGTGTTGTGCTTTGTTGATAACTCTTTCTAGTGTTAGTACTCATTAGCGTAATCGTCCTGCATATTTGAATTCCAAGAATTAAGTGCTCTGAAGAATCTTTTCTTTACAAGTCGAATATGAAATGATGGTAGGTAGAATACATTTCAGAGATTTCTTAATTAATTTTGTTGGCTGTGTATTCATTACATACAGACCAATATTGCGGTGTAGGAATGTGCCATAGCTCTGTTCCATAAGCTGTTGTTAAATTTTCGCCACAATTACCAAATTAATCAGTTCATGCTATATAGTTTTATTAAATCGGATCCAAACTATAACGAAAGAAAAAATAAATAAGAATATTTTAATGTTAAGCTCTTGAATGTGTTGCCCTGGAGATAAGAATACGAAACTGTATATTTATCTTCAACATATCTTTGAAATATACTTACTCGTATTTTTAACTGGTTAATAATTGTTTATGGCACAAAAATTTGTGTATAGAATTACAATTAATAATGCACTTTCTATAATTGTGTAGTGAGTAATTGTCATGTACCCAGATAATTTCCACCAGTTTACTTGCAATAGACATACTTATGATTTTGTCACTTTGATTTCTATTGGAAGAACAAAACCAAATAGCTTCCATTTGTCTCAGAGGCACCAGATTTCAATGACATGTTGTAATGATAACCTATGAGTTTTGTATAACTATTACTACAAGCGAACTTGTGTGTAGGTACAGAAATATTCTATATTATATCAAGCGGGTCTGTGTCTAGCTAGATCATATCGATAAAATTATAGTTTCGTTTAGTAACTATTTCCTTTTATTTTTTAAACATACCTCATCCTCCTGAGGCCTGAGGGGTCATATATGCTACGTCTAAATATATAGCTCAAGGTATTTTTATGATAAAGTAGTTATTGAAGAAAGTTTTTATATTACATAGGATTAAATTGACTTGACAAAGTGACATCATTTTGCTTATGTCTGGCACTATTAGATGGCAGTGTATCCAATATTTTCAAGTAGTGTTACTTTGGTTGATAATTTCCTGTTATTTATAACGATAATAGCAGATAAAATAGTTAAAATGAAATGTGTAATAAAATGCAGACATCTGTCTAATTAAATGGATCTGAAATAAGCTATTCAACTAAATTGATTCAATTTGAAAATAGTTCCAAATTACATCACTGATTTTTTTTTCGAAAACATTCTCATAGTTTATTTATCCATTCTCGGAAATAATACAAATAAATTCAATAAATTAATAAAATATGAGACGGTATTTATTTTTATCTGCTTTTATTCATTGAAATTATGTATTTTTATTATGAAGTGCCATGTGTTAAACTGTAAACCTACTTAGACCATAATTATAGTAATAATCAATCTTAGGATTAGCTCTCGGTAATGAACTATCTTATCAATTTATTATCTCTGGTATAAACACTGCGATGGATAAGCTATTTAGAGATATTTTTTTTATGCAAAGATATATGTGTACATGTACTTTGTGTGGTTCAATTGTAGGAGACCATGGCAATAATGATTAAAATGGTATTTAATCATTCTAGGTGCTTGAAGGGTTTTGTTTATTTATTTTAAACAATACCTACTTACATGTAAGCTTACTATTTTTATACCAAACCTCTTACGAATCGTCAAATCTTAATTATAATGAAACTGAATGAACCAGATACCTAACGTAAAATACGTAAAAAAAAAAACGAATTAAAAACGATGTCAGTGTTCTGATTGTGTAGACGCAATGAAAATAACCACAATCACATGATACAATTGATAAATTAAACTGAAATTGATGAAATTAAATAAGATATTCTGCCTAATATAATAAGTATTTGTATAAATACATTGATGTTTTTAAGTGTTGCGACCTAAATTAATAAATCTAGGTATGTATATTTGACTTATAGATATTGAAATATTAACCGACTGGCCCGAATTCTAACTAGTGTCTGGTTTGACTTTCTACAAGACTATTTATTATACCGTTTCTTACCAAGAGTACTTTTACTGGCATTGGCGTCTAGTTTAACTTTAGGCAGTTCACTGACTATTGGTAACATAAATAAACTATTAACTAAATTGGTTCATTCTTGATTACTAGTTATTTATTTATACTTTTGTACTGTTTGTACCTGCAATACATTCAGGTCAATTCAGTTTATAGCATTCCATACTGTACATTTACGGGTGGTAGACTTACAATTAGGAAACAATTATTATGGAACACTTTTAGGGGAGAGGAGCAGTTTAGTAATATACTATAATAGTCTATATATTATACCTAGGTGCATTTGATATATTATAGCTAAAAGATGTTTTATAGTAACATGCTTTAATAGGGTCTGCTGCATTTATTATTCTAAATTGATAACATTTTAGTGTATTATTAATATAGATATCAATTTTGATTATGATAAATTACATTTATAGATTTTCCTACAGTTAATTTTTGTGGAATATAATAAAGAACTTTGTACTTTTAGAAAGCTACGATTTATAGATTAATAACGTTTAGATATTCTTTGATGACATAGTAGCTTTTACAGATAACATTTTTTTTGTTTTCTTACTAAAGTATTTAAGTTAAATTTCAGAGGTTCTGATAACCATACACTGCTTACATATAAAACTTCTTCTAAACAAGGATCGATAATGTAGGTAGCAGTGATGATATAAAGGTATCTGTAAATATCTATAATAATGTGATAACATCGATTTATTCATTGATGATTAAATAGTTTACGATGATTGAATTATTATTGATGGTTAACTTACCGATGGTTAAGAAGTTGATGATAATGATTTTGATAATGATTTTGATAATGATTTTGATAATGATTTTGATAATGATTTTGATAATGATTTTGATAATGATTTTGATAATGATTTTGATAATGATTTTGATAATGATTTTGATAATGATTTTGATAATGATTTTGATAATGATTTTGATAATGATTTTGATAATGATTTTGATAATGATTTTGATAATGATTTTGATAATGATTTTGATAATGATTTTGATAATGATTTTGATAATGATTTTGATAATGATTTTGATAATGATTTTGATAATGATTTAGATGTTGATGATATTGATCATATTGCCTACGAACTGCTGAAGTCTTTCACCTTGTTCTAGCCTGGACTCATGTGCAGCAGGTGTGGGGCTAGATTTGACCGTTGTTACTTGTCTATTTAATGTGAAAGGAAAGGCAATGGCAATGAGTGTATTAGAATGAAGGTATTGTCCTAGTATTACACTACTGTTATCAAACAAGTTGGTACCTGTATACTTGTAAATTAGTGAAATCGAATTGAATTATTTAACTCGGTTGTGAATTTAAATTATTTATTTTATTTCATTTATTTATCAGCCATAAGCAGAATTAACTATTTTAATTTTTTATTCTTAAAACCTTTACTTAAATTTTTATGCTTCGTAGTGGCTCCTTTTGTACTATATTATTTTTGTCAATTTGTGGATGGATAATGCAGTGGTGTAATATTGTAAAATTAAACTGTACTTCTATGTAACATGTGTATTGTGAATGTTAATGATCCCTTCATAGAATAGTAAATACAATTTGTAACAATGGTATCAAAGCAGCTGACACAGAACTTATTTCTAGACTCGCAAAATGAAACCGTAATTAGTGTAAATATGAGTCCAGTTTATTTTTGTGTAATTGTTTCGTACAAATGGATTGTTGTTGTGATACTATTCTTATAATTGAACTTACTTAGATGACGATGTAAGTCAGTATAGCCGTAGCGGACGTAACGTAACGATACTATAGTTTTAAGATGGCTTTAATCAATATGGTAAGAATTCATTGTTACATAATACAGGGCGCCCGTCGGGCGATTGTTTAGTAAAGTGTTATTTAATTTATTGTACTTCGAGGACGAAGTAATTGTCAGTCTGGCCGTGAGAGATATGTATAATATCTAGGCTTTGGGCTGAAATTACTGATATCCAAGTATTTATAAATAATATGTAAGAGGATAGTGGCAACTAAATGACACTGACATGACGTTTGACAGTTAAACTGTCAAACGTGTAAATAAGGTGTACCTATATAAGTCGACAGGCTCGGCTAGCTCGTCCTATTCTCCTTCGACGACGGCTCAGGTACGATATGGTTCTGACTATTTAATTGCCACTGTGTTCCAATATTCTGTGTTGCTTGTTCTTTTGTTTCATCATCTAGGAAACAATGTAAGATAGTGTAATCATTATCTTATTGATATTGTGTTGTGGGTAGTTTGATCGTTTGTGAGATATTATAGATTGTAATATAGGATAGAATAATATACTGTGCATCAAGTCGTATCAATGAGATTCATTAGGTATATACCTGTGGTAAACATTTAGTAAATTGTATTAATGCTAAATAATGCTTATTATGTTCTGTTATAAGACAGGCCTTTCTAGTAATATAAAACTACCCACATTGATATTTGATATAAATTGGCTGTACCACTGTTTGTTAATTATTGTTATATATAATTATTGAAAAGAATGATCAAGAGTTTTATTGCCCGTTCTTTCTCTTGGTTCTATGTCTTTGCTTTGCGAACTGGGCTGTAAATGTAAATGTAAAATCACGACGTAATCTAAAGATATATCCTTGTGCCAAACTGAATAAATGAAAGTATGATTTGATAGTTGTCTCTTTTATTTATCAAAACTGTCTCTACACTATAGGAAGCTTCCCTGATTCTGACACGTGCATATTACATAAAAAACAAATCATAGGCAACGCTGTAACATCAAATTACCAGCAATAAAGTTAATTATTTCATTAATGGCAATACCTACTCATGTCAGGATATTTGACATTAAATTGAATATATCGAAATTAGAATAGAATGACATTGTGTAGCAGAATACCGATTTTGAGTCAATTCAAAATATAATCTCATTCCATTCAAAATATGATGTCGATGTCATCTAAAATAGCAGAATTGGGCCCCTGATTCTTGTTTATGTACGATTAGTTTTGTTGATTGACTTTGTGGTTTGGAGCGGGTAACCAAAGAACTCAGTTTTACATAGAACCGCAGACCTTAAGGATCTCGTGTGCTGATTCCAAGTGGGATCCAGTTTAGTTCGTAGTTGGCGGCGCAGGCGTCGTTTCTCCGTCTCTCTTGATACACTGGGGAGCGTCCGTCTCTCTTGCTCTTATACAGGCGGAACGACTGCCACGCCGCCAAGCGGCAATTTGGGTCGCAGAAAGTTTGTCTTCAGAGTGCCAATAGGAAATGTGCTTCTATGTATAAATCTGAATTGTTTGGTCATACCAAATGGAGTTGTGGGTGTCATGGTTAATTTTCATTCAGATAAAAATGGAGCACCGTCATGTGAACACGCACAAATCTGATTGTATTGTTGTAATCAGCACATATTTTTGCTAAATTAATTACCCATTATTCTCATCACATCGTCATATTTATTTTCAAATAATTCTCCTTGTGCACCCTCACGAGCATACAATCTGTCGAAACCCTATTCACATATTGCGGAACCGCTTGAGGATCCGACATATACAGGGTGTAAAAAGAACCTTATCTAAAACTGAAACCCCATAATTTACCAATCATTACGATTTTTTTTTACCTCTGTACCATACCTGGGAAATGACTGGTTCCGGAGATATTGAGGCCCAAAGTTACTATGAACTTTTTGTAATTAGTTACAATGCATTTACCCTGCCAACCTGTTCTTTAGATGTCCTATGCACCCATGGATAAGTAGGGATTTCGAAAATTGCACGCACGTACCTACTGTTAATTCCTGATTAAAAAATGTTTTTCCTTAAAAAAATCGTTTCCCAGGTTTTATTTTCGCTTAGTATGACTTGGCATGATGTCCAAAACGAGTAGACTTCGGCTTGGTGATGGGTCTTGTGACACCCTGTATAATAACTGCAAATGAATTGGTCAAGAAATCAAATCCGATGTTAAAAATTTCGGATATGATTATAAAAGACTAAAGGACGCCCGTAGCTCCGCCCATTTTTTGACATTTATTCCCGAACCCGTGAGAATTTCGGGTAATCCTTTCACCCCTTCGGTCTCCAAGGAACATTCATGGCAAATTTCAGCTTCGGGCGCCCAATAGTTTTGGCTGTACGTTGTCTATCAGTCATAAAATATAATATCAGGTAAAAAGTAGTATTGATAGGAAACCAAATTGCCTATATATAACAAATGTAGTGAACCAAATAATTATCAGAGCTCGATATTACTATCTACAGATAGATCCGCATGACTTACTGGCACTAAAAGGATTTTCAGATTAAGGATTTAATTAAAATGTGGGATTAGTATTTATTGTTTTATATTAGTAGAATAGTTTACAAAGATATCGGCCGCATATTTGTAAATGTGAATGGGCCGGCTCGACCGAGGAAGTAGGTACTACCCTCTCACAGAAAATCGACGTAAAGTAACAGTACCTAAACTGTTGCGTTTCGTTCGGTGAGTGAGAGTGCCGGAGGCCCTATCCCCTATTCTTTCTCCCTCATCCCACTCCTCATCCTATCCCTTTTCCCAACCCAAAGGGGCGGCAACGCACTTGTGACTCCTGTGGTGTTACTTGTGTCCATGGGCGGCGGTAATTGCTTACCATCAGGCAATCCGTCTGCTCGTTTGCCGCCTATTACCATAAAAAAATATATTGTATATATATTGTATGGCTTTTTACCGTAACAAAGTTTACCGTAGTCGCAGTTTTGAAACGGACGACGCTCAACTATATTTTATTACTAGATGAGATGATGATTGCCAAGTCAATCTATTTAATTAAACCATTAAAGATTTTTAATGAACCGACTTGGTATTACATGGATCTCACAACAACGCAAACGTAATTTTGTTATCTAAAATATGTTAATATGGGATTACAAAGTTATTTATGCAGTTGATGTATGTCGAAAACTGGACTGAAATTAAAAAATGTTTTAGTTTTTCCTTGATTCATACACTAAACACTTATTGTGTTCTAAATTTGAAGCTTCTTTGTCTGCTAGAAGTGCCTTAGACTTTTGATGATCGGTCAGTGAGTGACAAAATCACGAAAATTGACTCGTTATAATTATTAAACTACTGGTTCAAATTAAATGAAATTTGAAATATATTTATACAATGCCTGCTTGGGTACTAAAAAAACAGGCTTCTAGTTTTAGCCACAACGAAGTTATAGGGGGTCGAAAATGGCCTGAATTGCTTCGAGAAAAGGATGGTACGGCCGTGCCGCTATTTTGCTCGACTTGGCGGGGGCACTCCCGTGCCCCCAGATTTATTTACTACCGATCGCGATAGGATTTTTAAATCATCTGCCCATTTTTTATTTATTAAGTATATTATGGTGATCGTTTTCAAAAGTACCAGGATAACAGAAATGAACAGAGGTTAGAAGTGTTTATAGAATCTGGTAACAAAGTTATCAATCAGTAAAATGTTTTGAAAAGTACCAGGGTAACATAAATTAACAATAGTTAGTAGCCTAATAAAAAACCTGGTTTTAGAGTCATGAATCAGAAATAAGGCACTGCATGGTATTGGTAAAACTCAGGCGCACAGCAACAGCTCTGCCCTGTGATCACTGCTCCCCGCACCGCACCCTGCTCCCCGCTGCATTGTATTATTTTTATATCCATCAAATGTCATAAAGTATACTAAAATGGCTTGTCTTATCAACTATCGATATTTTACGTTTGTTATTAACCAGCACTATTGCACCTTGATATTTAGTTGCGCTTTGTGGAATAAAGTAGTTGCGCTTTTTTAGTTGCGCTCAAAAATAGTTGCGCTTTTGGGAATACCCCGTGTGCGTGTACATGTATGTACAGTACATGGGCGGCGGTGGTCGCTTGCCATCGGGCGATTCGTTTGCTCGTTTGCCACTTATTACATTGAAACACTTAAAATCACTAAGTACTCGCCCAATATCAGAAGTAGTATTGTTTGGTTCTAAATTACAACATGACAGATCCATCTCATTTTAGTCGGGTATTACAATCATCCCAGTCAGTACAATCTGGAAGCTGATATCCATTACAATGATAATGAGCCTCGAACGAGTCGAAAACAATAAGTTTCCTGATTACGCCGACATCGTATGCCGGCTGCAATTGTGGATGACTTCATCGGCTCTATAATGCTGTCATCCACCGATATGGGTATGAATGTGATTGTTCTGCTCCGGTTGCGGTGGGTACCGAACCGCCTGGTGGAACCGAATTTATATCTCACATGCACATTATGTATAGGTATACTGGACAATTTTGAAACATGCTGGATGACTATTTCCTTTCGCATGAATGAAATTCTGGGACTAGGCTGTGAAACAAACTACTTGCCCAAATCTTTGTCAGTAACTCAGTATCCTTCAGTACATCTACTGGAGAGATGCTGATCATTGCGAAGAGTTCAAAAAGGCTTTGAGGAAAACTAGAAACAAAATTAGTGATTATAAGCATCGACACCTAATGCCAGTTCAAGCATTGTTTCCAAGACTATCTTAGATTTTTTCATAACTCAAAACCAATCTAATTAAAATCACGATGAATTCTGATCATTAAAAGCAGGAAACATTCCTACCAAAACATAGCTACTAATTAAATCTTCAGGGTCATTTCAAGTCAGCATATTACCTAATGGGTGCATTAAGAAAACATTAAGATATATTGGAAAGCCGCAATCAGTTCCTATCTGTAATTGATCTACGCCCAATTTGCACCCTTAATTAATATTGCTGCGCCACGCTTGCGCGATGTGGAGAGCGGAGATGACTTGCGGTAGCTGGTGAAATTAACACGCTAACCGCTAAATCCAATATTCGGCCTATCCATTTTTTACAGATTTTAGATTCGTTGAGGATCCGGATCAGGAGGACAATCGTTAAAGGGCGTCAGTACCTTATAAAATAAACTGACACTAGGCTAAACCATGGAATATCGCTATCCCTTCGGGTTGCGGAGGTCGGACATGCAGTCGCTCCGTGGAAAAGCTAATATTCAGCCAAATCCGGTTAGACTAGTAAGCGGACCCCAGATTGAAACTGGGATAACGCTAAGAGGATGATGAGATTCGTTGAGGATCCAACGAACATATATTCCAAAGAAGGTGCACCTTTTCCGAAATTTTCATCGGGCAGATATCGTTTAATTAAAATAAAATGTGCGAGTGTAACAGTAGGCATAATCTAGTTCTTAAAATATAATACTCAAAATTGATAAATGTATTCACAAATTAAACAACAATATATCAAATAATCAAACAGTAGTAGTTTCAACAACACATACTCCAGTTTCCGTCGACCTTACGCCTGACCGCCATTTTTATAAAAATACCCACAAATATATTTGAAATAACATTGACTATCACTCCCGGTGGCGTGGCAGATATATATAGAACTTTGTGGGAGGAGTGTGTGAATTGAAATAACTTTATCTTATCAAACACATGGATTTGTTACGGAATGGTGCTTTAGAGGCGTCCAAATATCGACATTGGAGAGCCATGTTTTTAATATTTCGTTAGGAGATTGCGTGTTTTTTATTCTATTAGACTAGCCGTGTGGTTGACGGCATAGAATACAAGTGTCACCACCCCCTATCTTCCCGTGGTGTCGTAAGAGGCGACTAAGGGATAACACGATGCAAATACCATCTTTGCGTAGAGACGGAAAACTCGACATCAAACCCTATACGACTGCCTCGTTGGTCTCGCGGCATAAATGTGCGCGTGGGATCGGGAGGTCCCGGGTTCGATTCCTGGGTCGGGCAGTGTTATTGGGTTTTTCTGTCACGAAATTCTCAGTAGCAGCACGGCGTCTGGAAATGTGCCCGGTACGGCAATAGGCTCGCCCCTTATTACGTGGGACTAAAGTATATCTGGCGAAAAGTGGGTGTAGAAATATACCTCTGCCTACCTCTTCCGGGTTATAGGCGTGAGACTATGTATGTATGTGTGTATAATATTCTTGCGTTACTGACTGACTGACTGATTGACAGCCAAGCCAGAGGCCAAACTATTCGGCGCAAGAAGCTGAAATTTGGCATGTATATGTCCCTTGGGGATCGTAGATGTGCAATAAGAAGGCATTTCCCGAAATTACCACGGGATTGAAAAGAAACGGTAAAATTTAAATAAAATATACGGCCATCCCCATTAGACCTACTTAGTTAGCCTATATGAATGAGAATGTGAACATTTTTTCATCATACGGAGTCTAATGGGTATTTTTGGTTTTTCCAGTCCCAACCCAACAAACAGATATATATTTATTTATTTATTTATTTATAGACTCACGCCTGTATTCCCGAAGGGGTAGGCAGAGGTGTTATATTACACCCACATTTCGCCATGAATTTTTAGGTCCCACGTAATGCGAGCCTATTGCCGTACCGGGCACATTACCAGACTCCGTGCTGCTACTGAGAAACAAACAACAAACAGATATTATGTTTTTGAAACTATTTTTATTATTCTATAAATTTATAGTTTGCATATTTTCCCTTGAATCTGTACCTACTATAATATAACGATGCCGCTTGCCAAATTTCATAGTTCTAGGTCAAGGGTAAGTACCCTATTAATTTTGATTTCCTTGAGAGTATCGAAATATAATTATGTTTCCGGCATAAACGGCCGTATTATTTTTTTACATAGATGTAGAAGTTTTATTTGTTTTCAGCTTCATGGGACCGATAGACTTGACCTAAGATATGGTTTGAATTTCAACTCGATATCTCCACGCGTGTGTGAAATAAAGGATCTTGACAGACAGACAAAAAAGTAATCTTATAGGGGTGGCGCTTTACTTCTATAAGTAAGGTACTTTAAAAAAGATCTAGTAATGATAGGGTTAAATGAAAATAATGATATCTATATGTTTCTGTTTTAATTTAACAACGGTTGATGAAAGCCGGACATAGTAGTTAAATATAAGTTAGTTCCTAAAATACTTTCAAGGTTTTAAAATAAGTGTAATTAATAACGCTGTTATAATCTCTTTTATAATGGTACTAGACGACGCCCGCAGCTACGCCCGCAACGTTTCTGCCCGTTTCTGTGAGAATTTCGGGCAATCCCTTCTTAGTGCACCCCTTCGGTCCCCAAGGAACATACATGCCAAATTTCAGCTACTTGCGCCTAATAGCTTTGGCTGTAGCTTGTCTGTCAGTCAGTAACGCAAGGATTTTATATTACATAGACAGATATCGAAGTAAAAGTAGTCGAGTTAGTTCTGAACATTCATTTTCTCCTTCGCTTGTTTTGCAAATATTTGCAGAGGAAACAATGGTTTAAATTCAATGAATATTCAGGGATGTTAAGCCAAATTTGATTATGAATTTGCCTAACAAAACAGCTGTTTGTAAATTATAAGTAAATATTGAAAGCTAATTAAGTCGAGATAGATAGTGGAATTTAGCTACTACAGAAGAAAGGAGAAATCAGTTGAAGGTGGGAATTAATTCATATTATATTCAGTTGAAATTGGTAACCACCTATTATTGGTTGTGACTTTTAATCTTGCTCGAGTACTTCGTCTTAACTTTCATCGTGAACGTGAATTTAGCTTTTGATTGTTCGATAACAGTATAGACTTCTCATATAGGTAATAAAAGAATGTAATAATATAATATCAAGCATAACTTCTAAACAACTGCAACAAATTATTTTTTGGAGCTTTCATTATAGGTAGGTAGGACAACATTTGGGTAAATAAAATGATGCAAGCACTGTCAAATTGTAGAAAAATATTATATTTTGCATTTAAATAAATTATTCGTGCGAAGTCGGAGCAGGCTGTTAAGCAAATAGCCTAACAGAATGACTAACTCAAATTTTCATTTGATGATTCATACTCTTTCACGCGTTTCTGATAAAACTTGATCTTGACAGACACAAAAGAAGGTAGGTACATAAATATCTCTGTATTACCAAATATAAATACAACGACCGTTGCAAGACGGTCGAAACGTCGGTAATTAAGAGGTATTTATATATCGTTTCATGTAAACAAATCTCGAAAGTTTAAAATCGATAATTGCATCCTCTAAGAGTTCCGTTTTAACTTTTGCGATACAAAAGCTCTAAAAAGCACAACAGTACTGTTGTTATCAAGGCATAATTTAGTTATCTAGTTTTCGTAACTAACTAGTTAATAGTTTGCTTCTACACGCTATCAATACCTATCAATACGGAACCCCTTCCATCAACAATATTGACGACCTACTTCTCCACCCTCGTTTATCACAGGTAGCGGGATTCATTGTTCAATTTCCTACGAAATCATGGCTTCCAGTTAAGTCTTAATTCGGCAAGGATTAGTTTGCTTGAAGTACAATATAGCCGTTTCTGTTTTGCCTTAATGGCACGCAGCGATATATTCAATGGCGTCTATTACAGGGCAGGGAAATAATTAACACTGCAATGTAAAACTACGCACTCTGGGATCTAAAGCAAAAGTATTCGATTGGAGGGATAACGCTAGGAAGAAATTAATGAACTATACATCTAATGGGGGTCTATACAGGTCGATTTTCGCCGTACAGCTAGGCCGCATAGTGAGTATCGACCGTCCAAATGACAATTCCACTAGGCCGCAAGTTACTGAAATCGCAGCCCAAAGTTGGATGCTATCCGAGTTTTGCGGGGCGGGTAACTATAATCGACCGTGTAAATGGTCAGTTCTGTTGCAGGCGATCATTCGCCGCATGAGGTGTATCTTGCGCTTAAAACGCATGCTCTGCTCCACATTTTCTTCAATAATTATCAAGTTGCATGCAATGATTGTCAACCGGTGTAAATAGGTGACTTGCCGCATGGCTGAAATCGACACATTCAACCCCCTCATCATGGCAAACTATAACTAATATCACGATTATCTATAATGTACCTATCCAAATGTTTATTTTATGCTTGATCGAATATTTGCAGCAATTTATTTCATATACCATCATCATCCTCAGCCCTGTATATAAACTGTCCCACTGCTGGGCACGGGCCCCATCTCACTATGAGAAGGGTAAGACCACAGTCCACCACGCTGGCCTAGTGCGGGTTGGCAGACTTCACATGTCTATCGAGAACATTATGGAGAACTCTCAGACATGCAGGTTTCCTCACGATGTTTTCCTTCACCGTTTAGCAAGCGATAATTAACAATTGAATTATTTCATGTATACTATTATTTAATTACTTTTATCGATACGCTTCATTTATTTATAGATTTTTCTTAAAATGAGGAAGAATAATTGCTTCAATCTTTTAGGACTACCGGCACCTACCTACACTAGGAAAATAAACTGGCAAATTTTATTAAATAAACATGCTGTTAAGGCGCGGAAACAACGACTCGTAGTCGCTGTAGGTTTCTGTCCCCTGACATGCTTTTGTTAATGGCAGACAAGATTTGTCCTGCGTGGAATCAAACCCACAACCTCCGGCTTAACAGTCCGGGTCGCTACTTCACTATCAATTGTACCAATAGGCCTCTATTCATCGAAATCAAACTTTGCCCACCAAGATGACACCCGTACCCTCCGAAATCACAATCAACTTCAACAAGAATAAAAACTTTTTGCTAACCAAATCGTTGAACAAACTTTTGACGAATTTCATTATACATTCAGGGTAACGTTCTTGAAGAGATTAATATTCTACTTAAAACTCACATCTCTGTAAAGATAAGAATTTACATGTTTCTTTAGCTAATTGCGAGCTTGTCTTTGGATCCTTGTTATAAAGTTTATACTTGTTACAAAGTTTTTGCACGGTTCGCGTGGTGGTTTCAGCGTCCGTTTTGCTGTTTAACACTGTTCTGGGTCTAGGACTCGATTTTTACGAGACAATAATTTTTTTTTATAGACTCACGCCTGTATCCCCGCAGGGGTAGGCAGAGGTGTAATATTACAAGCACATTTCGCCAGGAATTTTTAGGTCCCACGTAATAGGGGGCGAGCCTATTGCCGGACCGGGCACACTACCAGACTCCGTGCAGCTACTGAGAATTTCCTAACGGGAAAACCCAATAACACTTTGCCCGACCCGGGAATCGAACCCGAGACCTCCCAATCCCACGCGCACATTTATGCCGCGAGACCAACGAGGCAGTCCAACAATACTTTATGTAATTCACAAATAGATGATTAATATCATTCAAACTCATTTATGCATATAATCTTAATATATAAAATCGTTGCGTTACTGACTGACTGACAGACACGCTACAGCCGAAACTATTGGGCGCAGGAAGCTAAAATTTGGCATGTATGTTCCTTGAGGACCGTAAGGGTGCACTAAGAAGGGATTTCCCGAAATTCCCACGGGATCGCCCAAAACGGGTAAATTTAAAAAAAATGCAGGCGTAGCTGCTGGCGTCCTCTAGTATAATATATACAAAATCAACACAATATTGAAACAAACCTCCTTTTTGCGTTCCTCAGAATAGAAGTGGTTGAAAAAAAAATGATAATTGGTTTAGTGGGAGTAAAAATATGACAAGAAATCCCATATTCGGCTTAATTTATATTGTATACTAGAAGACGCCAGCAGCTACGCCTGCATTTTTTTTTTAATTTATCTGTTTTGGCGGCTCCCGCGGGAATTTCGGGCAATCCCTTCTTAGTGCACCCCTACGGTCCCCAAGGAACATACATGCCAAATTTTAGCTTCCTGCGCCCAATAGTTTCAGCTGTAGCGTGTCTGTCAGTCAGTCAGTAACGCAAGGATTTTATATATTAAGATTAGTGATAATGATTGGACTGGCTTTTCGAAGTGACTTAAGTTAAAATTAAACTTAAGTCTCCTGGCCGTTATAGCCGCAGACATGAGCGGCAAGTTATGCAGACACTGGCTTAACGTACAAAATAATCTAATCTACTAGCATATGCCAGTCGCTGTATGTTCTGCTTTTTTAATGAATGCTGTTGTACCTACTTAATATATACAGGGTGTAAAAAGACCCTTAACGAAAACTGAAATCCCATGTTATATCAATTACTACGAACATTTTTTACTTCGGCACCATACCTGGGAAATTACTGGTTCAGGAGATATTGAGGCTCAAAGTTAGTATGGAAGTTTTCTTATTAGGTACAAAATCGATGCATTTACCCCGCCAATATGTTCTTTAGATGCCCTAAACCCCATGGATAGGTATTTCGAGCAATGCACGTGCGCGCTATTAATTGCGGTAAAAAAATGCGAAAACTCAAAAAAAGTTCGTTACCCAGGTATTATTTTTGGTTAGTATGACTTGGCATGATGTCCACAACGAGTAGACTTCGGCTTGGTGATAGGTCTTGTGACACCCAGTATATTTTATTTTTATTTTTTATAGTCTCACGCCTGTATCCCCGAAGGGGTAGGCAGAGGTGTAAATATCACACCTACTAAATGTGATTTATAAAAACGAAATAAATGATTATTATTAAATCAAATCTTTCGGGATTTTCTATATAGATTGTTTTGATGGATAAAGCTCGGGGGGCCAATTCTTCTATTTTTATATGACATTGATATTAAATTTTGAATGTGTCATTATCGTATAATTTGAAAGAAACAGTTCGTCGTTGACACATATTTTGACACTTGTTTCAATTTACGATCTCGTTACAACTTCATTCAATTATCAGATAATTTAGAAGAATTTTTGTGATGTACCTATGTATGACACTGACATGATATCGCAACTATATTTACTAAGTAGAATTGGGCCCCTAATTGAAACTTGTATTGTAACTATGCGTGAGAGTAATTGAGATAATATAAGTGAATACACGTCTAGAGCACTTAGATAAGTAGTTGGTCACAGCTGTCACATCAATAAGAACATCTATGACAGTCGATCTAGGTCCACCTATCTGTACATCTGACCTACATCATTTCTTTGCGAGTTTTTGGCGATCTGAAAAAATAATATTCCACCAAATCGTGTTAGATTTGGCCATTTCTAGCCTCAATATGGTTTTAGTAGGTAATTTTACGCTAGTGCCGAGATCGACAGAATGCTACACATAGGGCCTTCGGTTTGGATCCCACGGCGCGAACCAATGATTTTCGAAGTTATGCGCGCATTAAATCGTTAATTATCGCTTTCTAAAGGGTGAAGGTTGTCCGTGTGGTGACGGATTAAGAATACGGAATGTCACCACCCCATATCATCCCATGGGTGTCGTTAGAGCCGACAGAGGGAGCATATTATGCAGAGAACAGCACTTTAAGAGAAGGAAAACTTGATACAAACCCTATACCAACCCGTTTGGCCAGCGTGGTATACTTAGTAGGCCAATTCCTCCTTTCAAAGGAGAGGCCTAGTCCAGCAGTGGACTGTTAAAGGCTGATGATGAAAGAGTGAAGGACAACATCGTCAGGAAATTTGCATGTCGGGTTCCGAAGTCAACTTTGAGCAAGAAAACCTCAGAACATTATTTTCTCTTCCGTGAAGAAAACAGCTATAAAGATTTTCCATCGCAAAAAGATACGTCTAGGTAAATCAATTATATCCTTTAGCGATAACATAAAAACATAACATAACTTCACGTCTTTTATCCCCGAAGGGGTAGGCAGAGGTGCATTACACACCCACACTTCGCCAGTTATGTTTCGGTCTCAATGTAACAGGGGGCGAGCCTATTGCCATCTACCGGGCACATCATTAAGCGAGCGATAAGTAATTTATAATGCACACATAACTTCGAAAAGTCAGAGGTATGTGCCCGGGGTACCTGGGGATCGAACCCGAGACCATCGTGTTCGATCCCCAGATACCCCGGGCATCGAACACGATGGTCGATGGTCCTTTAGCGATAGTTACCTTAATAACAGAATAGGCGCTAGCTAAACGAGACTGACCGCAATAAACTACATACCCCATCGAACTCAGGAATTACGATTGAATAAAATACAGTAGGGTGCATAGGGTTCCCACCAAGAACTTAGGGTCCCAAGCCAACCTCACCTGCAAGTGGTGCACCTGCCGATCAACGGACGAGGCGACGGCAAACAAAATATACCGATAAGCGGCAATAGGCTCGCCACCTATTACGTGGGATCAAAACACTGGCGAAAAGTGGGCGTTTAATATGCCTCTGCCTACCCCTTCGGGGAAACAGGCGTGAGTCTATGTATGTATGTATGTAAAATACAGTAACCCCAAATACCGATGTCAGTGAAAACTATTCACATAACTGTTTTATTACTATTTTTATATAATCGAGGACAAAATGGGTCTGTCATTATAAATGGTGTTTCCTGTTTTGAATGTTTATAGTGCGCCCGTGATAAAAATACAGATACAGCGCATTATATCTTCGCTTTATTACATGCTTTGAATGACAATATGAACTCTTTTACATTGAACTTGTGGCATTAGTATAGTCAAAGAGCTCAGATATTTACATAGAGGCGCATTACATACGGGCGCTTTGAAGACAAACTTTCTGCGACTCAAATTGCCGCTTGGCAGCGCACACTGGCGAATATTACCTCCCCCTACCTCCTATTAAACATCTGATAGCAATTATAAATACCTCTAGAAATAAAATACATAAAAGAAAATCCCCAAATATTTACAGTTGTAAACACAACGAGCGATAACATGCGACTTGGAAATCATCAGATTTAAGCACGATATTTTTGATCAACTGTGTAGGCAGATTGTTATAGAATTTTACCATATCTTAATATATAAAATTCTTGCGTTACTGACTGACTGACAGACACGCTACAGCCGAAACTATTGGGCGCAGGAAGCTGAAATTTGGCATGTATGTTCCTTGGGGACCGTAGGGGTGCACTAAGAAGGGATTTCCCGAAATTCCCACGGGATCGGCCAAAACGGGTAAATTTAAAAAAAATGCAGGCGTAGCTGCTGGCGTCCTCTAGTTAAATATATAAAAAAATGCGTAAATGTTGCGTCATTTATTGAGCTTTAAGATAAGTGTTATAGAACTGTTCTATCGACAATATTTTAAAATCATATGATGGCCAGGTTTTTGCAAATTATCGCCAGTGTGCGGCGTGGCAGTCGCGCTGCGGCAGCTGTCTCTCTCTCCTACCGTGTATCTTAACTACGAGAGCGAGAGAGACGGAGAACGACGCCTGCGCCGCCAACGGCGCCAACTACGAACTAAACTGGAGACAGTCCCCACTTGGAATCGGCACGCAAAATCCTTAAGAACTGCGCTTCTATGTAAATCTGTATTCATTGGTATAGTGCAAAGTTCGATTTACTAATCGGGCAAGACTGTCTTCGTGAAACGAGCTTATGTTGGGTTTATTTAAAGGCAATTGTTTGCTAAAGTGGCGCTCGCACAAATTTACAGATTTTTCTTAGATAGGTTAACAGAAAGCTGTAAGTAAATTTCTAAGTAATTTTTTTAAGAATATATCTTAAAATATCCTATGACAACTCAGCATAACAACTCAGCTTCTACTAACTTGCAACTCAGCATAACACCCTTGACACCGCGCCGAGTGTCGTGGGTTCGATTCCCACACGAGACAACACTGTGTGGGATCCATAAATTGTTGTTTCGAGTCTGGGTGTTCATTGTGTCCGTTAGTTGTATGTTTGTAAAGTCCCCCGCGACACAGGATTTATTCCTAGTGCGGGAGTTGTCTTTTTATAAAAAAATTAAGTACATCTAAGCAAAGCTTATACCGCCTTTTTTGCACAGTAAAGCTGATTTTGCTTGGGTGCGATTTTGCGTGTCTCAATAAGCTGGTAAGAGAAAGCTATTGTGAATCTTCCGCATTAAGCGAACTCGGGACGCCCCTAGAGGTAGGTAGCCCAGCAGGCACATGGAATCGGTCCCTTAAGTGTAGAAAAAATCCTTAAGTATCCAAGTTCAGAGTTTAAATACCATGACAAATTGACAACTGATAAATATGAATTTTTAGGTCCAACGTAATAGGGGCGAGCCTATTGCCGTTACCGGGCACAGCACCAGACTCCGGGCTGCTACTGAGAATTCGCAAAAACCCAGTAACACTTTTGTCCGATCCGGGAATCGAACCCGGGACCTCCGATCAGCAGTCGCATACGCTATCCACTGGACCACGGAGGCTGTTATTTTATACATGCACATATTTATATTTTCTACACTAATAAAATAATATAAAGAGGAAAAATTTGTATTTTTGTTTGTAATGGATAAACTCAAAAACTACTGGACCGATTTTAAAAAATCTTTCACCATTAGAAAGCTACATTATCTGCGAGTAACATAGGCTATATTTTATTTTAGAAAAAATAGGGGTCCGTAAGATATTTGAGTATTTCGGGTACGCGAAGTAGTTCCCTCAGGACGCGGGTGAAACCGGAGGAAACGGCTAGTCTTAAGTAAACAAATATAGATAAAGATTTATTCTGGATAGGAATCTAGCCTACCACCTTCAGCTTAGCAGTCAGGCTCACTAACCACTATACCAGCAGGCCTGTCAATACATATAAACGATTAGATAATACATACATACATAGACTCACGCCTGTTTCCCGGAGGGGTAGGCAGAGACTACGGAACGCCATTTGCAACGATCCTGACATATCTCTCTTGCTTCATTCACTCCCATCAGATTCCTCTCGTGCATGCTCTTCTGTTCAGGGTACTTCTCACCTGTCCTGTTTATAGGATGTCTCCAATCTGGTCATAGAACGTCCGCCTAGGTCTTCCCCTTCGTCCTGTCCCTTCCACACTTGCCTTATATATCTGCTTTATATGAACTTTTTCTGCTTTATTTATTATTAGATAATAATCTTTATGTTATATTAACACTCATTGCCAATTAATTAAATCAGGCTGGTAACATTATAATCGGTTTGTTTCCAACTAGTCAAATCAAGCACTTTTAATGAAATGTCTAAAACGACCTTTGCTACGGCGTTTGTATGAAATAAGACCTAGAGACGTCAGTTTTTTGCTGTCAAATAGAATACTTATTATCAATAAATTGTCGATAAAAAATGTTAAATAAAGTTTTAACATTAATTGATGAATGAAACTACCATTATTTTGACATAATTATTTCATTAGATAAAAATACTTGTATAATTTATTTCACTTGCAGGAAACTTCCCTATTGTGTTCAATCATACTTAGATAACGAATATGATGATGTATAATAATATGAAATTTGTGTTATACCCTGTGCGCTGTAGCATCGTGCGGGTGATAGTTGCTTATATGACGTTGTCATCCGTCAGTACCAAGGATGTGACGTTATGCGATTCATTTTTATCGATCTATCGATACTCACAGCATAAACATAAGTGATTGGAGCAAAGTTGTATTTTTGGATGAAACGTGGCTAAACTCCAACCACACAGCGGGTAAAAGTTGGACGGACGATACAGCACAATCGTGTGCCAAAGTGCCTGAGGGCACAGGCGAACGCCTTATTATTTGTCACGTAGGTACAGCAAGTGGATTCGTCCCTAATTGTTTGCTGGCTTTTAACCTTTTGAACGCCAGAGCAAAAACACATGAACCTGCCCTCAACGCCAAGCCACAAATTTCGCGCAAATACCTACGAAAAAAATAGGGATTTCAATACTACATCGATTTTTAATTGTATTTTTATTTTCGTCTCCGATTTCAGAATATAATGTCCTTGTAACATTGAAATTTAATTCCTAATTACACTTCCTCCTACTATAGTTATAGTTATACATAATTTACAGAGTTGTATAACACCGTAATAACAGTTATGAGACGACAATATAATTAAATGTAATAACTATAGGTACAGCACTAGTCTTTATCTGCTGTCTTCTATTTGTGACCATGGCGTGGATGGCCCGCCATTTGTATGACTATTTCGCTTCCGAAATAAGGATGTAGCAACGTAAATCTCGCTTATCGATGTGTTCCCGTACCATATTATTTTAAAATAAATAAAACGTTTTTTTTTAATTAGGTACATTTATAATCTTTATAATTCCGAATGTTCAAACAGTTTAAGTATATGTATCAGTATAGGCACATGAGTAGATAAATGGAACAGAGACACAACTCCATACAACAGCGCGAATCGGTTGCACTACTACGAGCACGCGGCTTATGTGTGCGTGACCACTGGCCGCTTGTCGTGTACGCGGCGAGAGTGGAAAGAACCGGTTTACGTAGGCACAGGCAGTTGACAATCTTAGGGTTATTACGACGCACGTTGTTTGTTTTGTACGTTGCAAGTTTTAATATTTTAATGTAAAAAAGTGGTGTTTTATTATTAATAATGGTTGTTTATTGTACTGTGTGTATGAATAATATTAGATTAAATAATTAAATCATTATAAAGATTTAAACAATGGTAACGTACAATTGGGTTTTTTAATTAGGTATAACTCCTGATAATTTTGTCGCATTTGTTGAATTGCTAGAGCAAAAGTTTCGCGAATATTTCGATCTTGAAATAAATATAGTTAATGTTGGCAACGAAATACTTAACAACTCATTAGTTGTGAAATTGTGTAAAAGCAATTAATGTTTACAAAACCAATGACTATCAGAAAGTGATCAGCCATCGATAGGGATTACAAAAAACAATCGAAAATCGCATCGCAATTGCAAAGGTCGAAAATCGCATGCACCTGTTTTTTGTAAGCCCTATCGATGGTTGATCATTTTATAGTCATTTGTTTTGTAGACGTTCATTTGTCTTACACAATTTATTTTTAAACTTATTTTAGATACCTGTCCCCGTGGTAAAACTAGTGGCCATAATAGCTTAAGGAGATTCCTATGTTTATTAGCAAAATAGATCATATTACCAGAAAATATTCAACACTATTAGTGGTATCGTTGGGAATGTCAAATAAATCACGTCGCCACGTCGTGTCCTTGGTAACAAATGTATATTTTTATTCCGTGCTTTTAAAAGTTTCAGGTGCATACCTTTTTTGGTTCCACTCGCTATTTTATTTACAACTGTACTTCTGCCGTATAGCGAATCCGTCGAGTCCAAGAATCTGCCCAATCCACGAATCTGTCGAGTTGGGAATCTGCCAAATCACGAATCTGTCCTATCCAGAATCTGTCGCATACCGAACAAGCGATTTGTCTTAACCTATTGTGACAACCCTACCAAAATAGATAACAAATTTACAAGCTCTTAAGAAGCTGTCTCTCTGTTCGATTTATTTACTCATGTGGTGTAGGTACGTATAAACATAAAAAAATATCTATAGTTGTTTCACGAAAAAAGAATATTCCCAAATGTACCTATCTATCTAATTTTTAACAAAAATAAGTTACATTCGGTCTACTAGCACCAATACTGGGCCACATACCTACTGATATTATCTCGGTTTTTAATAAGATTAATTTTTGTTTAAAATAAAAGCAGAAAAAAATTACTGTAGGTACTTCCTTAGGTACCTTTAAATCATAGTCGTCCAAAGATTTTGTTTCCGAAAAGCCTTCGTCATCAGGATTCAGGAACTGCTTCTAATATGCGAAGAAGTTCCTCCGTAGTCATTAAATTCGCACTCATTATAACAGTCAGTCCTACTAATATTATAAATGTGAAAGTTTGTGAATATGTATGTATAGATGTTTGTTACTCTTTCACGCAAAAACTACTGAACGGATTTGGATGAAACTTTACAGTAATATAGTTTATACATTAGAATAACACATAGGCTACAATTTATAAAGATTTTGTATAATGTTGCCATACTATAAGGAAAAGTATCAACTAAGTCGGCAAAAATCCTGTATTATCTTTATTTGTTTGCTTGGTTCAAATTTAGTAATTGGAATTTTACCCCCTTTCTGATGATTGATCTGATATTTGATACACACTCATATTGTCGTCGAGATTAAAAGATATTATTTAAATGATTGTAAATTCAAGATGGCCGCCGATACAAAATGACGGATCACATATGTATAACTTCACAACAACCTCAATATGGGTATCAAATGAAAGGGTTCGATTGGTAGAATGTAGCTCACTACGAAAAATCCAAGATGGCCGCTGCCACAAAATGGCGGATTATTTATTTTCCACAAATACCTCAATATGGGTATCAAATAAAAGGGCTTGATTCGAAGAATAGAGTTCACTATGAAAAATCCAAGATGGCTGTCGCCGCAAAATGGCGGATTACATATTTTCCACAAATAACTCAATATGGGTATCGAATGAAAGGGCTTGATTGGTAGAATAGAGCTCGCTATGAAAAATCCAAGATGGCCGCCGATACAAAATGGTGGATCACATATTACTTCACAACAACCTCAATATGGGTATAAAATGAAATGGTTTGATTGGTAGAATGGAGCTCACTACGAAAAATCCAAGATGGCCGCTGCCACAAAATGGCGGATTATTTATTTTCCACAAATACCTCAATATGGGTATCAAATGAAAGGGCTTGATTCGTAGAATAGAGTCCACTATGAAAAATCCAAGATGGCTGTCGCCGCCAAATGGCGGATTACATATTTTCCACAAATAATTCAATATGGGTATCGAATGAAAGGGCTTAATTGGTAGAATAGGGCTCACTATGAAACATCCAAGATGGCTGTCGCCGCAAACTGGCGGACTACATATTTCCACAAATACCTCAATATGGGTATCAAATGAAAGGGTTTAATTGGTATAATGGAGCTCACTATGAAAAAAAAGAATGAGAAGTATCAACTAATAACAAAACTAAAAACTTGAAAATAAAATTAACTAAAAAAAATTGTTTTTGGCGTAGAGTATCCCGAGTAAACATTATTAAAAAAATTCACTGGCTCAACGATTTTATATTTGTCTGATCAATACCCAAGATTGATGAGAAGATTGATGCGATCTGGTAGCCGAATTACTTTTTAGATGTTAGTACATAACCTAACTACATCATTTTTATTGTAATAAAACAGTATAACATAAAAAAATATATTTATGTTTTTTACAATGTTCAGTCTAGAGTAGTTATCAAATTGTTTTCAAAATTGATAGATTTGTTGCCAGATCATTATTTAATGTAGATGAACTTTGTCTTTTAAAGTTAGTAGTTTGGACGAATAGTTTAATAGTTATCACGATATAATTGACCTAAGCGCAGCGTTATTAAAAGCGCTTACTATGAGTTGGCGCGCTTAAGCGCAGCGGGGCGGAGGGGCACGCGGTCTGATTATGAACTTTGTGGTAATCCTGTCAGTTTTTATTTTTGCTGCTATTCTATTCAGTAGATACAAAAGTTCTTCAATAACTTTAATAATATACGTACATACTAATCTTTACCTGAAGTTTGACGACTATGAAAACAATTTTTTTAAAAGTATTATCTGTTTATATGTATGCTACCCGTCTAATGTGCAGATCCGTTTCTGATGAAATTTGATATGGATGGTCTGAAACCTGGGGAAGTACATAGGCTACTCTTTATTAAAATTTCATGCGGGCGAAGCCGCGGGCGAAAGCTAGTATAAAATAAATAATAAATATTTTAATAATGTTTACTTTCTTCACTATTTCTGATCGCCTGCGCTTGTGACGTCACGATGCTGTCGTCTATTTGTGACCATGGCGTACAAGGCACTGATAATTCGGGTTGTATTAGGGATGCGCCTGAGTCAAGATTAGCGAATATCGAAATTCGACCCAGCCAATTTTATCTTCGACTATGTAGCTATTAAAATGTTTTTTTAAGTCTGATTCTATAAAACTAATGCTGTTTTATCCTCGTACAAAATTATATCTAAAATTATACATTGTAGAAGGAAGTTTTAAAACGATCTTTGATGTAAATTTTTGATATTATCTAACTTGCGCTACATCACTAGCGGTCATATATTTGTGACTGTGGCGTGTGAGAACATTCTTTTTTAAGATTTGATTTCTTACTTTTTAACGTAAAATGTCTCAATATCTATAATGCTATTTAACTCGTTTAACAAAAATAAACAAGCTTTAGAACTTCTATTTTAAGGTAATATAAATAAACAGGAATTCAAGTAATGTTCAAATTGTTTATTTCGTGTTTTTGTATACCGCTGTTTCTGTCACGTATTTGTGACGTTGGCGTCCAGGGACAGTTTTCGCTTGTCACATATATGTGACCATGGCGCTCAAAAGGTTAAGTAAAAAAAACCTACAGAGTATCATGAGGAGATGAACTACGAAAAATTTAAAGTTTAGTCCATAGGTCTATTAAATAATTATTGCCTTAGTACGGCCTACCTATGCTCTGGACGAAATGGCAAAGGAAAAAGGCCACCAGGTCTTTCGACTACCACCCTACCATTGCCAGTATAATGCTATTGAGATGATTTGGGCCCAAATGAAAGGTCACGCCGCAAGAAATAATACTTCGCCGCCATTTACAGCAAATAAAATGTTGGTCCTATTGCAAGCGGCCATCAACAATGTTCAACATGAAGACTGGTCGAAGGTTGTGAATAAAACAAAGAGGGACATTATGTCTGATGGGGATCGTGACATCCACATTGACAATATAATGGAGTCATCGTTGATAATATCTGTCACAGATACAGATGATCAATTTAGTGACAATTCGGATGTTGCTGACTCTGATATGAGTTTAACGAATGAAATCTATTCTATATATATGTTCTGTTGTTTCATTACATCCTAGAAACAGGGCAGGTTAGAAGTACCCTGAACAGAAGAGCATGCATGAGGAATCAGATGGGAGTGAATGAGGCAAGAGAGATATGTCAGGATCGTTGCAAATGGCGTTTCGTAGTCTCTGCCTACCCCTGCGGGAAACAGGCGTGAGTCTATGTATGTATGTATGTTGTTTCATTAATATAATTATAGACTTTTTATAATATGATTTGAAGTAGGTACGCCCAATATACGTTTTTTATTATAAAAACATCGAATATATTATATGGTAGCAGTATATCCCATCACTAAATACGTCTATGGTGTTATGTTATACGCATAACACTTTGCTTAATTTTTCTTTCCATTCGATTTTATTTGTAGACTAGAACATTCTGGTTGGGTATAATTTAATATACCACAGTTATAAATGATTTAAAATATTATCAATGTGGTACAACTGAAATACTAAGTAATAATAATACATAATTTGTAAAACGCGGCAAATTTCAAAAGTGAAATGAAACGTTACTGAAACTGCCACCCGCACGATGCTACAGCGCACATAGTGTAAGTGTGTTGGCAATAAAATTGTTACATATTACAAGATGTGTAGGTAGTGGCCGATCTAAATGGACCTCGAGCTAGTACGGCCGGATTCTATATTCGATATACTTATATTATGTTACTGAAAAAGCCCGAAGTACGGTAAATCTTAAAAACCAGTCAATCCTAAGATTTACCAGCATGAGTTGGTAAATGTCCGATATTTTTAATAAAAACAAAGATAAGTTGACGGAGCCCTGCTTCGCTCCTCTCGGGCTCCTATTTTTGGGTTAAGGGCCTGTTCACGAGATCGGTCTAAGCGGCGAGCGGCGCGGCAGGGGCGATGTACATGGCGCGTTTATTCTCGCGGCGCGCGGCCGCAACGGAGTAACGCGCGCCATGTACATCGAAAACGCTCGCCGCTGCCGCCCGCCGCTGTAGGTCGTGACAGGGCCGTAAGGGTCACCAGAGATCCTAACATAACCTAGCACAGCATATTTGGCTATTTGACTTTTTTATGCACAATGTGTCAAATATATTAGAATTATCGTATACAGTGTGTTTCATAAACCCCCGTCTGATCTCGAAAGGTCATATTACTGACTTATCAGGCATACCAGGAAAAATAATAAAAAAAATCTAGGTCATCATAAAACATCAGAATAAATTTCCTTAGCTCAGTGCTAACGAGAAACATTACCCCGAAATTGGCGAAAATTCTGTAAACTAACAACACTCCCCTCAATAGCGGAATCCTTTATGATTCTTAAGGCCCATCCACACGGCACAATTTTACCACTGATCAAATTTTCAATGGAATTGGCTTTGCCCGTCTACACGACACAATCAAATGACTGAATTTCATTCCGTCCACCCAATTGGTTAAAATCTGGTGGTCCGCACACCCGATGAACTTGAGTTGGACGACTGGCGTCTACACGTCACGATTTAATCAAGTGATTTAGTCAAGTTGGACGTAAAATTGTGTCGTGTGGATAGGCCTTTAAATTTATTAAAAATTGTCGGCTTTTGCCGCTTACCGTGTCAAAGGGCATGCCGCCTTTTAAAAATAGTGCAATTTTACCGTCAAGCGAGCCGCCGTACACAAAGGGACCGCTCTAGTGATGTTTACGATCAAGAGATAATATCGACTTATTTAATTTTAACATGACATGTTAAAACTAGAATGATGGCCTGCTAGGCTACTAGGCCAATGATAGCCTAGTGATGATACCAACCGATTGCCGTGCAGAGGGTATCGGGTTCGAATCCACGGCGCGCATCAATAATAATACATACATAATAAGATAATAAGACTTTTCCAAGTTACGTGCGTAATAAATACTTAATATCCCTGTGTCTCGGAGAGCACGTTAAACCGTCGGAGCAACAGTCATGAAGATCTTTGACAGTCGTCACGCGGAGTCTTACATAAACCTTAAATAAACTGATTCTAGTCTAAACCATGGAATGTTTTTATTTATTAACAGCAAATAAAAACATAAATTTACACAAAGCTGACGTTTTAGGGGTTTAGCTACCGATATTCTATCAGGTAAACAATAACATAAAATATCGATAGAAACAGTACTCCAGTGAATACCATTTGTTACATCTCTAATTATTTACCTATTTGATTTACGAATTAACTATTTGCCTTCTTGAACACTCACGGCCGGTTTCTGAATTGAGAATTTCAGCTTACATCAGTTGAAAATTTCTGAACTAATTGAAGTCAACTTGAGTTTTTTCTGTTTCACAGGTCAGAGTGATATTTTTTCAAAGCACTTTCATTTGAGTTTTCTTCAAATCATGAATAAATTAAACCAAACAACACTAGTACGTTCCAATACAAGTAAAAAAACCGGTACTAACCATAAATTCGTATTAATTAACATTTTACAAAGAAGCACACTTGTCAGTTAATTATTTTTATACGGAAACAAATAAAAAGTCGAAATAAAGTTGTATTTAAAATTATTTCAACGTTTATTTTATTTTAATGAATAGTTTGTGGAATTTGTTCAATTCGGTATCTTAGTGAAAACGGAACGTGTATGTTATGTCAAAGTCATTTTGTTTTATTTTTAATACAAAATATTTGTGCCCAGGTATATTTGAGGTATAATTCTATATACCTCCATGGTAGCCACCATGGAGGTATATAGAATTATACCTCCTTGGAGGCCACAGCGTAATTATTTGGATTAATTTAACACGGAAATCTTTTATTTATATTTTCTATCCCTTCGATTTGTTCCTAATAATGTTGTAATCTATTTGTTCCAAATATTGAATAGGCTTTGAACCTTTTTTCTATAAATTCTGTTTAACGACCTTCTTGTTGTGTAGACGTCAGTATGACGTAGCCGCTGCTTGGCAACGGTAGTGTGGACATTTTGACATACTGGCTGTCATATTACTCGTGATCACGGGTTAAAAGACCAAAGTAGTGTAATAATTTTTTTCTCAATTTATCAGTGCTAAGTGAGGTTTGACAAATGTCAAATGTTTTCAGAAACGCGAATATAGAGTTGATATGGAGTTGATCATGAATTGATCATATGTTGTGTCAAATTTAAGATTTTACAAGCACAAATACTCAAAAGGTGTCAAAACAATTTTTTGTGAAACAGAAAATTGTTAAAGTGGTATATAATTAGTGTTTAAATTGTTCTCAACGCGAAATTCTCAATTCAGAAACCGGCCGTCAGTCTTTCGCTAGCTTTCCTTTTGTTTAGACTTCCGCGTGAAATAGTAGATTCGTTAGGTATGTCATATTCGAACCCTGAATACTTTAACATGTTGATGTGCTTAGGTAGGAGTGAATGCAATCATGCAGGTGCTCGTAGGGAGTACGAGGAGCGGTATGCCAGACCACGGGGTCTACCCGTGCCGTCGTAGCGCGCGTTTCAACGGCTTCACCACCGGGTGTACAACACGGGCAGTGCTCGCGATGATTCGAATCGCAATCATGGTGGCAGACCACAAAGTAGCGACGGTGTAGTGGAACAGGTCTTACAATTATTCGCTGAGGATCCCACGCAGAGTACCAGGAGTGCGGCACGTGAACTGGGCACCAGTAACGCGCGAGTGTGGAGGATATTAAAAGAAGACGGACAGCATCCTTTTCACTACCAACGTGTTCACTCACTTATGCCGTCGGACTATGCCCACAGAAGACAATACTGCAACTGGCTACTTGGCAAAGTAGAAGAGGATGCTACGTTCTTGGAGCGCGTGTTATTTACCGACGAATGTTCATTTGTGCGGACGGGTGTTTTCAACTGTCACAATGAACACGTCTGGGCTGTTGAAAATCCACACGCGATGAAAGAAAGCCATTTTCAACATCGTTGGCGCATCAATGTGTGGGCGGGAATCCTCGGTGACCGTATTATTGGTCCGCATTTTTTAAATGAAACCATGAACGGTACCAATTATTTAAGATTTTTGAGGGAAGTTCTAAGTGACGAGTTAGATTCGTTGCCGTTAAGCTTCCACCGCAGCTTGTGGTTCCAGCACGACGGTGCCCCACCTCATTTTTTACGAGCTGTGCGTGAGTATCTTGACGCACAGTTCCCTGGCAAGTGGATTGGACGAAGCGGGCCTATCTCGTGGCCACCAAGATCACCGGACCTAACGCCTTTAGACTTTTACTTGTGGGGACACGTTAAACAAATAGTGTACCAAAAACCGTGTGACACTGAAGAAGATTTGCGTGCGCGTATCGTTTCTGCTTTCCGAAGTTTAAACCCAGGAGTGTTAAGAAGTGTGCGTTCGGATATGGTGCAAAGGTGCCGTAAGTGTCTGGACGTAGGCGGCGGACATGTGGAGAATGACCGTCGCAACTTACAGCAAGTTGATATTTTTATCAATTAAGGTAGGTACCTAGTTACGTAAGATTAAACCAATTAAAAAGTAGGTAGTTATTAATGTAAGTACCGTAGTCATAGCGCGACGATTTTCTCTGAGATGGGTGACCGCGTGTGACATTACATGAAAGCGCTTCCGGGCTTCCGACGGCCCGTAAAGCCGCATCCAAGAATCGTTAGGCCATGTCATAGGTATTCGAGCAGTTTGAAAACAGTGACACCAGAGTTGGCCACGCACTCGCACGAAACAAACAGAAAACCTTAATACTGTACTTTGTTTTACGGAGTTTTACCTAAACCGTCGAAGCAAAAGATCAGCTGTTGCATCAAGTGCATAAAATCTGTTTATACCTAAAATAATACTTGGCACGTGTAAAGGACAATGACGCGCGGCGGCGGCTTTTGTCAAAGGAGGCGGTCGGTTGGCCTATGCACTCAAAGGCGCCGCTTTTGCCGTCAAATTTTTATGAACTTTAGGTAGATACCTAGCTAATACGATTTATGAGTCTTTAGTGTTGCCATGGGTAATCTGATATGATATTATTTAAAATTAATTAAATTTACATGGGAAAATTTTATGTTGAATTTCCGTGAAATAATGACAAATATCTCATCATTTTACGCTACTCTACAACCCCTTCATTGATCGGACGGATGGATATGTAACACCCTGTATATAATGTTACTGTAAAAGCCCGTAAGGTTAGGTGAGACTGTAACGCAAGTAACTAGGCTATGTTAGGTACTCTTCTTTCAGAAGGTTTTGAAACACAACTAGGACAACGCTAGGTGTCCTATGATCATGAGTAGTTATAACATAACATAATTTCACGCCTTTTATCCCCGAAGGGGTAGGCAGAGGTCTATACACCTTCACTTCGCTAGTTATGTTTAGGTCCCAATGTAATAGGGGGTGAGCCTATTGAGTAGTTATCGGCCGATCTTTCCATTACAAACTCGATTTAAGGCCGATGATGCCCAACAAATCAAATGCTAAGGATAAGCCCAGCTAACTGAATTCAATTTGGTGAGGTTTTTCGTGAGATAGGGGTTAATTTTGGATTTCTGTGCCCAGCTGGCAGTCGCTTGTGGTGATTACTATCAAATTCTCAACTCAAAGGATTTGATTCTCATCCCGAACAACGCTATTATTATTATGTTTATGGTGGAATAATTCAGCGTCTTCAAGCCGTTTAACAGACCGCGATAATTGCTGCAGCAACCGACTCAACAGAATTCAGATAAACATTCAAGTATAAATTTGATATTAATCAGGGAATAATCAAAGAAAACATGTAGATATGTGAGGAGGTTTATAATAGAGTAAATGGCTGTGTATACCTTGCGTAAGCTAACAAAAGGGCTTTTAAAAATGGCTGCTCAATAGAAATGTCATCAGCAAATGTGCAATGAATGATAGGACTATCTTAAATCTGTATTCATAGGAAACGTTTTTATAAAAGAAGGTGATTCCATGATCAATTTAAAGCCATGTCGTATAGTATATACTCTTAATTGGATTTTTTATTTAAAATTATGTCAACCCGCACTTGGACGCAACCCGGACGAGACTATAGATGCAAAGCTAGTTGTCAATATCAGTACTTACTTATAAATTACCTAAACAAAATAGACTAATTTTACGGACGTAATAAAAAGTTATTTTATTGAATAACATAAATATTCTTACGTACACATAATATATAAGTATGTTTTAAAAGCTAGAGATGTCCAGTTCAGCTAAATTCTGACGACTTAGATCGTCATAGCGATGATTTTTAAACTTGACCCAGGGGTCCTCCCTGGGCAGTCCCAGCCTGTCCAAGCCGGGGACAGCAAATTCTTATCATCCTTTACTAGAATTCGCACGCGGCTTCGCCCGCGTGAATTATCACCTAAACCTTCATCAGGAATCACCGTTTTTTTATGGTAATAGGCGGCAAACGAGCAGACGGATTGCCTGATGGTAAGCAATTACCGCCGCCCATGGACACAAGCAACACCACACGAGTCAAAAGTGCGTTGCCGCCCTTTTGGGTTGGGAAAAGGGATAGGATGAGGAGTGGGATGAGGGAGAAGGAATAGGGGATAGGGCCTCCGGCACTCTCACTCACCGAACGAAACGCAACAGTTTAGGTACTGTTACTTTACGTCGATTTTCTGTGAGAGACTTCCCCGGTCGAGTCGGCCCATTCATGCTGAAATCAGCAAGGCTCTACTACCGTACCGTGGTCTAACCAGATTTGACAGAATATGAACTATTCCACAGAGCGACTGCCGTCTGACCTCCGCAACCCAATGGGATAGCGATAATCCATGGTTTAGACCAGTATCAGTTTACATAGTATCTTCTTGGGTTTACGCGAATGTTACACATTGAAATTAAACTACAGTTTACGGATTTTATCGCGTTGTATTGGTTTCACTAAGTTATTACATTTGAAACTAATGATCTAGAAACTATATTTTTAATTTATTACTAGCCGACGTTTCGAATTCTTTACAGAATTTATGTTCACGGCAGACTGAGGTGATATTTGTCTTTTTCTTGAATGTATAAGTTATCTCAAAGTACCCGAACATTTTTCAACTACTGGTGTTACTATTTACGCAGACTGAGCTCACAGTGTCCTTAGGTCTTCTGGTGACTTTGTCCTTCTTGGGTTTCATTAGCCTTATGACAGGGTCCCAAGCTGGAGGAACATTCCAACCATCTTCCCTATTGAAATTAGGGTGTTTTTTAATTTCAATAGCCTCTCGTATCATCCTTGGAAGAAAACGATGTTCTTTTGCGAGTATCTGTGGTTCATCAAATCGCAGGTAGTGGTTGGGTCCTTGTTCCACATGTTCACACACAGCAGACTTTATTGAGCGTTTATGTTTCATGTCAGCTATATGTTCTTTGAGTCGAATGCCTATGTTTCTCTTGGTTTGTCCAATGTATGCTGTGTGTGAACATGTGGAACAAGGACCCAACCACTACCTGCGATTTGATGAACCACAGATACTCGCAAAAGAACATCGTTTTCTTCCAAGGATGATACGAGAGGCTATTGAAATTAAAAAACACCCTAATTTCAATAGGGAAGATGGTTGGAATGTTCCTCCAGCTTGGGACCCTGTCATAAGGCTAATGAAACCCAAGAAGGACAAAGTCACCAGAAGACCTAAGGACACTGTGAGCTCAGTCTGCGTAAATAGTAACACCAGTAGTTGAAAAATGTTCGGGTACTTTGAGATAACTTATACATTCAAGAAAAAGACAAATATCACCTCAGTCTGCCGTGAACATGAATTCTGTAAAGAATTCGAAACGTCGGCTAGTAATAAATTAAAAATATAGTTTCTAGATCTTTAGTTTCAAATGTAATAACTTAGTGAAACCAATACAACGCGATAAAATCCGTAAACTGTAGTTTAATTTCAACAGTATCAGTTTATTTGAGGGTACTGACTCTCCGTAACGACTGTCTCATGTATGATGTTCATGATAGCCCTGACCGACGGTTTAACGTGCTCTCCAAGGCACGGGGCAAGCGAAAATTAAGTATTAAAATTCTTTTTTTTTTTTGGTAAATCTGATATTCGATCAAATCTGTTGAGACTAGCAAACGGATAACACTAGAAGGATGATAAACTGTTGTTTTACAACTATAATATATTACATAACTTCACGCTTTTTATCCCCGAAGGGGTGGGCAGAGGTGTATTACACACCCACATTTCGCCAGTTATATTTAGGTCCCAATGTAATAGGGGCAAGCCTATTGCCATCTACCGGGCACATTATTAAGCGAGCGATAATTAACATTTTTAATACACACATAACTTCGAAAAGTCTGAGGTGTATGCCCAGGGTTACTGGGGAGCGAACCCGAGACCATCGTCTCGGCAGTCCGTTACATACACCACTAGGCTATCGCGGGTTTTACAACTATAGATGAGACATAATACATCATATTTTTTTTTATTGCGTTCTGATTGTGAACATTTATGTTTTTTGACATTTACGTAATTAATTCTTTCTATCAATATAAGAATTGTAAGATATTTGACTTAAAATTTTTATTTCTGTGAAAATGGAAACGTCATGAAAAATAATAATTAATATATTATTTATTACTGTTCCAAATTTAGTTGAAAATAACTATCTTAATGTTCCTGTTCCATTTTTGTTAAGGATATTGTAACACAACATCCCAGTTTAGCAACATTGATCAGACTGGCAAATTAATACAAATAGTAGAAGTTTTAATATCAACCTCATTATAACTAAATAAAAGTTGCTATATCAAAAACAATTAATGTTAAATAAAATGATATACATATATTATGTAATATGTATCTATCTAAATAAATGAACCACCCTAAAGTTATTCTCAGGAAGTTTGTATAGATAAAATAAAAAAAAGAGTACTTGAGTTCAAACTATCGGCATAAATCATCATCACCCCAACTTTTTCTCTGCTGCATCCATTATTTTGGCCTAAGAACTCAGGCAGACTGCCTCCGTGGTTCAGTGGACAGCGTATGCAACTGCTGACCATAGGTCTCGAGTTCAATTCCCGGGTCAGGCAAAGTGTTATTGGGTTTTTCCGTCAGGAAATTCTCATTAGCAGCTTGGAGTCTGGTAATGTGCCCGGTACAGCAATAGGCTCGCCCCCTATTACGTGGGACCTAAAAATTCATGGCTAAATGTGGGTGTAATATTACACCTCTGCCTAACCCTTCGGGGATACAGGCGTGAGTCTATAAAAAAGTGCCTACCTCCAGGCTAATACTTACTGAGAATCATTTACAGATAAATTTTCTTTAACATTTGCATTTTGCACTTGAGCTATAATAGGGCTATGTAGTAAAGGGTCAACAATTTAAAACTATAAAATTAATTCTGGGTTGAAGGCATTGAATAATTAAGATCCACTATCATTGGGTGAAGGCCAATTGAATTTTGTAAGTTATTAGAGCATAGTATAATATTCATCAGTAATCTATTATTGGAACAGCCCTAGGGCATTGGGGAGGACAAATTACTGTTAGTATCTTTCGAATTAATTTTCATATGTGAATTGTTGCTTTCTACAGAGGAAAGTTAATTAATATATACACCAAGGCACTGGCTACAGAGAGACATTTTGTTTGACGGTCAGATATCCTAATACTGGTCTAAAGCATAGGGTACTGATAGCAATGTAGCAGATCCAGCATTTTGATAAAGGAGACGGCATTTATAGTTTATAGTGGGGTTTGAACTTGGTGCTTTGTTGTGGGAGTGCTCAGATTTGCCAACATAGCTTTTATGCAAAATGATTTAAAGAATCTAAACTAATACTAAAACAGCAAGTAAAGGTGGCTTATAAATCATAAATATGAAAAAGGGAAACTTTATGTCTCTTTTCTAAGCCACTTCATATCGATAAAATAAATATATTTCAAATAAAACAGAAATCTTTAAAAAAATAAACGTCCTTTTATGAGGCAACCTTAACCAATAAAATTTGCATAATATGTAGAACTACTTCCTATACTATGTACAGCTATTCAAACTATTATAAAAAAGCCTGTGCTTAAATCAACCATCTATAAACATAGAATTTTGCTGTTTAAGAGCCAAAACATCACCAAAATGGATATCACAACTACCAAAGAAACTGTTTAAATCTAGTGCCATTCACACTTTCATATTTGGTGCAGTATGTCATAGATATTTACATAGACAATAGCAACAAAAATGTGGGTAACTGTTACAAAAAAATAAATATGTGAAACCTTTTTTAGTGGCATAAATAATCAAACGACGTCAACGCGACTGACCAATTGGTTTATAATTAGAACGGTTATCTTACCATAGCATCGCTCGCAACATATTAATTGAATTAACAACTTAATTACAACGCTGTCACCTAATAGCGATCGACAACTTTTAGCTATAAAATGAACGTATTAATACTTATTACTCACGTCCTCGAATATAGATCCGACGTTGGCGGTCACAAGCAGCAACGGCACTTTATCTGAACCCATTTTTTTAAACTTCAACATGTTACTGATGAGTTTTTAGTGGAAAACAATTCGCTAAAACGAACGAGGTTATTATAACAACACTGTCTTTGTACACCTTCTACAACATTTGGCGGGAATACGCCCTAACAACGAAAACTGTCCATTACATTCTCGCGTTTGATTATTACGATTCCCCCGCATAAAACGAGCGATTTTGCAAAATGTAAGTTCACCCGAGTCGCCCCAGCCCTTTCTGACATTTGTATGGATGAATGACACTTTTTACACCCACATCTGCATGTATAAACAGCATATAACCCGAATCATTTACGACGACCAAATCTTTCCAAATAAAAAAAATATTAATAGCAGATTCTCAACCGGTTGACAAGTTTTTTTGTAGATAAATACATCATTAACTTAATTTTATTTCTTGTTGTTTATTTAACTATGCGAAGCATATTTTATTCCTACAATTAAAATAAATACCGTACTTGAGCATTTCTACTATTTTTTGCCAATACCCACTTTTTGCATGTCCCACAAAGTAGACAGCTAATATTATTTTTTGTAATTTATAATTTCGTGATAATGGTTTTATTAAAATCTAATATACAATTTTATTTCCACAAAAAATAATTAAATATCTTGTATTAATAGATTTTCTATAAAAAATGCTTACATAAAAATCATCTTAAATAGCGCAATGTATGGAAATTGGCATGTCCCATTCTAAAAATCGTAACTTCAAACTCAATTATTTCATATTTATTATATGGTAACTATACCAAGATTTTGCACTCAGTTTATTTTGAATTGTAGGAGATAACGCTGCATGACTTAAATATTATAAAAGATAATATATATTTTAAATAAAACAAGTTTAATATTGTCCCAAAAAAAGTTCCCCAAACGAAATTCCCCTTTTGTTACCAATTTTAAGCGTGTTATAGTGAAAAAATACCAATTTAGTATCGTTATTTCTATGTGGCAACTCTTTACGTGTTATTTCATGTCGCCATATTAAATGAACAGTCATTCCATGCTGTTTAGCGTGTGGTGTAGACGGTTCTAGTTTTTCATATGCATTTAGTTCCCGCTTTTGTTACCACTGTTTCTCGGTAAGTAGACAATATTTTATACTTTTTTAGTCATATTAAGTAAGAAAAATAATTAATCTCAAATTTGTTGAACAAAAGTAAACTTTACATCAACGTTATCCATTAAATTATCAGTGTTGAAAAAAGTAGACACTAAATTCGTTACTTTTTCTTTTGTTACTTTGATGTGGTAACGTATAAGTGGAAAACGTAAGTAACAAAAAAGGAATTATAAGGCTCTGTTTATATTTGACAGAACAAGAAAATGCCACTTACTCCGGCAGAAAAAAATAAACGATACAGAGAACGATTAAAGCAAAACCCAGAAAAATATGAAGAAATTAGAAAGAAAAATTTAGAAAGAATAAAATCTAAATATACATACAAAATAAAAATATCAGAAATGACGAAAACAGAAAAGCAAATACAACGACAAAAGTGGAAAGAATCAAAAAGAAAAAAAAAAAGAAATGGCAAGTAGCGTGAATGCTAGTCCAATACCTGCTGTACACACTACTTCATCTGGGTCATCAGCGTCGAAAGTAATACTTACAGGACTATCAACTGAAATATCAACACCTATGATATCAAATACGACAAAGACAGCATATCTACAAAAATCCTTAAAAATCATCAAAAACGATTATCATAGAGCACAAAATCGTATACAGCAACTAGAAACGGCTAATGAGACCTTAAGAAAAAAATTGTACAGACTGCAGAAAAAACTAATGGAAGAAAAAAAGGAAATTTGAAACCAATTTGTTAAAAATGAAAGCTAGAAATGAAGTTTCATTTTTATTTTATGATTAAAATAAAATTATCTTTTGAAAACTGTAACTTAAATGGCATCATAGATACAGCTTTATATTTTTCATTTTGTTACCAACTCTTCCTTTTTTGTTACTGTCCCAAGAAAACAAATTTAAATTTTCGCAATAAATCGTATTTATGTAATAAAATATAATATATTGCTGCTAGTAGAGCTCAAGAACGTTATAAATTTTATAAAAAGTAAGCTAAAATGGTCAAATTATAGATGGTTTTAATAAAATTAAAACTTTTGAATAAATTTTAGCCTAAGGTAACAAAAAAAATAATAAGAGACTATTTCTAATCAATCATATTTCTTCCATCTCCTTTTTTTGCAATACGTTTATAAAATCCATGAAAATGTGTAAGAAATTCATCATTTAAGAATATTGCCTGAACTTGATAGTTCCAAATTAAACATCTAAAGAGTAACAAAATAGGAATGTTTTAGACTACCTTGGTAAGGTTTTTAAAGTTTTTATAATAAATACCCCAAATTACACTAATTCCAATGAAAAAATATCAAAAATTGTTAAATCAGCTATTTTTTGGCATAAAGAATGTCCTAGTTTAATGAAAAAATATATTTTGTGCATTTTTTAAAAGAGTGGCAAAAAAATATAGAAATGCTCACTTCGCAAACGTGAAACGGAACGTAATGTTGAGAAACCAAGACCTTTCAGATTTGTTTGGATTGTTGGACCAATGACGTCGCCTCTAGATTTACGTCACACCCACTTTCAGGGCCGTATTTGCGTAAATAAATAGTGGAAGGCGGTATTATACTGAGAGGTCAGTAAATACGTAAGCGATGACAGCGAAATTTTAATGTTGTATTAAATTGTTTTTATTTATTGCTACATATTGCATGAGTTTATAAAATTATCGTATTCACGCACGTGTAACTAAATTTCACGCTATAAATACCTACGTAACTAGGTACACTAGCTACCTACAACTACAATGGTGGGATCTGTTATTATGTTTCTGTTTACGACGTAGATTCTTGAGTAATTAATATTTTATAGCCTCTGCTGCGCTAAAATAAGATGAACTCTGTTCCCGTCAGTATGATATTAAACTACACTAGAGACACATTGTGATTTTCCTCCTATTCTTTTTTATCGTATTTTGACTTCGATTCTTTTACTCTGATCTGATGCCTACCATTTAATGCCGATTTAATTCATACAGTTGTCCTAATTTTATGGTCGCTCTATTTCATTTCATATATTTGCCAAAATCCATTAATTAATTACTTAATTCGTATCTTAATCTATCAGTATCTGTCTCTTCGATCAACAGCGAAAGTTAAAAAATAATGCATGGAAGCAATTTTTTCGAAAAACTGCCCAGGTTGCGAAATTCATCTCTGTGTGTTTTTGGGGCGTTCCTTCGTGCCGCACATGCGATCCATGTTCCGGCAACGTTGAATGTGAACAGTTAAAATAGAAATCGATTATTTTGTTTCTATTCCTGTGAAATAGGTCGCGTTTATTCACAAAATCGGAGTTATGGCGAAAGAGTAAAAGGTAAGTGAAGAATTCACTGTTTGTTTAGACGAATCAATGAAAATAATAGGTAATTGAATCAATCTAGGTAATTGGTGTCCTAAATATTCCAGAGAATATTGTTCCCGTTTGTTTCGTTTCTGTTCATAGTGTTTTTATGGCCAATGCCGTTTTTTTTTTAATTAGTGATATATTTTATTGCTGGCAATTATAACTCGTAGCTGTGTGGATGTGTTTCCCCGATAAATGTTCAAAGGACCATACAAAATGTTTATAATTTATATTAATTTTATCCTCGATGCAAATTGTAGGTACTTAGTCGTCTTTTTCTTTATAATATCATTGAAAGTACTTAGTAGTACTTAACAGTGTCGCCAAAATATTTATGTCTCATTCTAGAAGAGGAAAGTATAATTAGGTACCTACTTAGGCCTTCAGCCTAATTATCGGCTCCAAATCATGGCTTGATGGATGTTTAGCAATCAGCTGATTTTAATTTGATTAATACCTAATTCATTACCTTTACCTAGTCTTTATTTATTTATGCTAAACTAACAGGTACGTGCGTCGTGGGTTTTTAATTTGCCTTGTAAAATCATTATTCCTACGATTTAAAATTCCAAATAAATTCAAATGATAGAACTTTAAAACTTAAACTGCCATATAATGACATTAAACTAATATTGCAGACTAGCTGTTTCCCGCGGTTTCACCCGCGTCCTGAGGGAACTACTTCGCGTAGGTACCCGGTAGGCCGGTACCCGGTTAACTTATAGCCTAAGTTACTCCTTGGTACATCACGCCGAATAAAATGGGATTGTGACACTTGTTTTCTTAATCCATCACTACTCGGCTATAGCGCGTAATAGAGTGACTCGGCTTGCCGTTCGTAATAGGTACGTCTGCAAAGTTAAGCCGCATTTGCACAGGGTTCCATTTGGATGAGTGATTGCGTGTAGCATTTACATGCTACCTTGCTTCGAAGGCTAGGTAAAGCTGTTGGTCTCGGTTCTCATCTCAGGGCTTTGGGCTGAAAACTCAACACCAGAATGTCACACTGGTGAACTGGTCACACTCAAAAACGAATGAAAAAGAACCACAAAAGTCAAAGTCAAAGTCATTTATTCATCTAGGTCACTAGGTGACGCTTATGAACGTCAATTTTAAAATTAAATAACTTAATGCTTCTACGTTTACTGCCTCGTTCGCAAAGCAATAGGTAGAGCCACGAGAAAGAACGGGCAATAAAACTCGAGGCCACTCTTTTAAATCGCCAATATTATGGTACATATTTTTATTTTTGTAAGGCATATTTTTATGTTTGTTTGTATGATCAATCAGTAACACTGCGTAATTGTTTCAGATACCTCCATGTTTCTACTGAGCCTCCTGCTGCTAGCCGCTTCGGCGGCGGCGCATTCACACAGCGCTGTCGAGACGGAAATGTTCGCTATACCCATCAGTCCCAACCTCTTCAACTGGACTTACCAAGGTATGACGTAGATCCTGTAGGTATATTTAGTTTTAGCGAGTATAGTGGAAGGATGATGTGGCAATGGGCAGGGCACATACCACGAAGAACTGATGGCCGTCGGACAGGAGAGTTCTGCATTGGCGACCACGTACCGGACGACGCAGCAGGGGTAGGCCTGCCGCAAGGTGGACCGACGATCTGGTTATTTTGATGTGGGCGGCTCTAGATCGGTCTGTGTGGGAATCCTTGGCGGAGGCCTATGTCCAGCAGTACATGTCTTGAGGTTGACATGATGAGGCGGCAAAGGAGCAGACGGATCGCCTGATGGTCAGCGATTATCGCCACTTACAAAAGCAACCAGAGATGTCACAAGTGTGTTGTCACTTTTTGGGTTAGGAAAAGGGATAGAAGGTGGAGTGGGATGAGGGAGAAGGAATAGGGAATGGGGCCGCCGGCACTCTCACTAACCGAATGAAACGCAACAGTTGCTTAACGTCGATTTGCTCTGTGAAGGTAGTAATTCCCCGGTCGAGACAACCCGTCCATGCTGAAATCCTGCCTAAGCCTGTCGTAGATAGATAGGCATAAGAACTGTACTCAACACTCCATTTTAACCAACAAATCAAGTCTATTAGGTGATTTATCTCTCTTACATGTTTGCCCCATCAAAATGTGAAAAAGATGAAGTGATGGAGTGCCAAGCCAATTGCTCAGTCATGATTCCGAGTGGAAGGTTTTCTAAATTTCATCTACTAAAGTACCTAATCTTTTAAAGTCAGGACTATCCCAGTTGCAATCTACGACCGACCGATTTTATGCGATTCTGATCTTTATTTCCTTGCATTAAGTAACGTGTCAGCTATCAACTAGGCTCACGCCATAGCATTCCTACCAATCTACAAGGCTACCAGTTTAAGTAAATGCAACTTAACTGGCATGTCCATAAACGAGAATTGTTCTTCGCACTTAAGTCGCGAGAAATGGCACTCATCAAGCTAGACATTTTGACTTTTGCACCGCTCTTATGGCCTAGGAAATAAGGATTAAAATCGTATAGCAACTGTTAAGCTTGATTACCGCTGTGTGCAGCATTCATATTGAATGTTAGTGACAATTTATTCCTCGCGTTAGCCATCAAACGGATATAACAAGTTAACTCAATAAAGTCGTAAGTTAACTCGCTATAGGACTATCAATAAAAGCTTTTTCCAGTTGCTATCAAGGCCAGTCCTTAGATTTGAAAGAATATGAGGCTCAACGAGAAAGCACCAAAGCAAAGCAGGCATCATCATCAGCTCTAGCTCTGCCAGGCACAGGCCTCTTCTCACTCTGAGAAGGTTTAAGCATCAAGTACAGTCCACCACGCAGGCCAACTCGACAACATTATGAGAACTCTTAGACATGCCAGTTTCCTCACGATGATTTCTTTCATCGTTCCATCAGCGGCTTTGTTTGTAACCTGTTCTACTGCTGGGCACGGACCTCTTCTCACTTCGAAAAGGTTAAATCCAGCGGGTTCGCAGGCTTCATTTGTACTTCTAGAATTATGGAGAACTCGCAGACTGACTGGTCTCTTCACGTAGATTTGATTCACCGTTTAGCCAGCAATCAATATTTATTTAGGGTTGAGCTATACCTATCAGCACCGCATCGCACTTTCCTATGGTTCTATCCTTTTCTGTCACTTAGGACCGTCATTTACTAGAGCGAGAAAGAGAGAGGGAACGCATCAGCACGCCGCTGAATCGATCGTGCTGATAGATTCCGCGGCGTTTCCCGTTAATATCTCATCCTACAGCCTTTCATAATCAACTGCTGGCTGTATGCCTATAAAGTAATTGGCCTTCTATTAAACCTTTATTATCATACTGGCCAAACGGATTGGTGTAAGGTTTGATGTCTTTTCACAAATATGTTATTTGCTTCTTACATTCCTTAGTCACCTCTTAGGCTATCCACGGACTGGTATAGGATAGTGACATTTTATATTCTTATTCTGTCACTGTCATCATCATCATCATCATCAGCCTTTAACAGTCCACTGCTGGACTAGGCCTCTCCTTTGAAAGGAGGAATTGGCCTACTATACCACGCTGGCCAAAGGGGTTGGTATAGGGTTTGTATCAAGTTGTCCTTCTCTTACAGTGCTGTTCTCTGCATAATATGCTCCCTCTGTCGGATCTTACGACACCCATGGGATGATATGGGGTGGTGACATTCCGTATTCTTAATCCGTCACCACACGGACTACGACGTTATATTATAACTTACCAAGATTCCCAGATTTTATATTCGATTATAATTATGTATAGGTTCGATTTCGGTTGACTTAATAAAAGCGTGTTAAAAACAAACAAAACAATGAAACAGAAAAGAACATTGAAAGGCAGAGAGGGCTTGCCTTGAGTGGTTGTCACTCAGCCTAACACTCAAGACCCTCTCAGAGTTCGCACTGAGGCCTGAAAATTCACAAAGGTCAATTTCAACGAGAAGAGAGCTTTGTTCCTTGGAAGCCTTTTACAGCGTTCTAGTCGCTTTATAATCTTCATGCGATAAAACACCAATAACCTTAACCGTTTCGGTTAAAATAAAATGAAAAGAACTTTGGGCGAGCTATAATTAACTATTCGGCCATTTTCAATTTTCGATCCATACCTACCTACATGGATTTTGAGATTCGAGATTCGTGTTTGACATATTTTGTATAGAGCTTATGTCAAAAACGAATCTAAAATGTACAGATCTATCTATAGTTCGAATATTGAATTCTGTAGTGAATAACCACGATAACTTCGAAAATTCAGTAGGTACGCCGTGGATTCGAACCCGATACACTTTGCATGCGGCCTGTATATCTCCACTTGGCTATCGCTGCCCTTTTAAAACCTTTAGCTATTCACAGGTTAGCAAGTTACAAGGGCAGCATTCAGATTCTAAAATGTCAGCCTTGTAGAATGAATAGGTACATATTTCTTCCATGAAAATTCTCCTAGCTATATCTTAGACTAATGGCGAGTTCCAACACGCTGCATTAAAGTTCTAAACGATATTTATTAGGGCATAATTACTTCATTACTTGAATGTTAAGAATTTATAATCCTACGGTTTTTATACGTGTAGTCATAATAATTATTGCTTATGATACTTATTTGTAATAGTAATTATGTTTACTTGTGATCGAAGCAATTAAGGAATATTATAGATATGTTCGTAATTTTTAAGTCGGAAAGAAGGATAGGATTTTAGATTAGTGGTGTGCTATCCATTGACGTATTTTCTGGGTTGAGCCAGGGTTTTCGTAAAACAATCGTGTGAAATTTATAGGTGTGCAGCCTAGAATTTTGAATCGGTAACCAAACTGGGTGGGCATTAGAGCTATTAGACCATACTGAGGTGGGTTCAGCCAGAGAGGCATAAAGCTATAAGAAGGTATTATATTAGAAATATTTACGGCCATTTTCAATATTCGAACTATAGATAGATCTGTTGATTTTAGATTCGTGTTTGACATATTTTGTATGAAGCTTATGTCAGAAACTGATAAAAATGAATCTAAAGTCTACAGATCTATCTATAATTCGAATATTGAATTCCGTAGTTAGAGACTAAATCTAGGTCATATGTTTGATATAATGTAGTTTATCTTTGTTAAGTCTCTAGTTATTGTGTTAGTAGTATTACAATAACTAGAGACTGGACATGCGACTATTTTGTTGTGCCCCAAGTAGTTACTTTACTGTTTCAATTTAGTTCAAAATTAAACTACTTAAGTACTTATTTATTACTACGGTTTTGGTTTTGTATTTACGAGTTCTATTCTCCTTTATAAAATATTTTTTGTTCTTACATAGATTGCCTTCAACGAGAAGCAGGCGCAAATCAGCAAAACTTAACGATATGTTCAGGTGAAAGCATGCAAACGAGAGTTATTCAGCAATCTTATTTGATTTTGTTTGATTTGATTGTGTGAATTCAGGCTATAGGTTTACTGAAGTGAGTTTTGCTTGTATAGCTGCTACTGTGATGTTTACATAATACCTACTAACCAGAGGATTATTATATTATAGTCCGTGTGGTGACGGATTAAGAATACGGAATGTCACCACCCCATATCATCCCATGGGTGCCGTAAGAGCCGACAGAGGGATATCTTATGCAGAGAACAGCACTGCAATAGAAGGAAAACTTGATACAAACCCTATACCAACTTGTTTGGCCAGCGTGGTATAGTAGGCCAATTCCTCCTTACAAAGGAGAGGCCTAGTCCAGCAGGCTGTTAAAGGCTGATGATGAGAGCCAGAAGATGCCCGCAGTTACGCTCACACATTTTAGATTACCTAGGTCATTATGTGGGAATTTCGGGAACGTCCCTTGGGTCCTCATCCCCGAGGAACATACATGCCAAATTTCAGCTTCTCAGGCTGTACGTTGTCTGCCGGTCAGTAGGTAACGCAAGAACTATAAACTTACATATATTATGTACTTTATATACAAATTACAGTTTTGATCTAAGCAGGATTAAAATAACGGTTATAGTGCATATCTGCTCTTCTTCTTCTGCCTGCTCTGTTCCCATATCATTTGGGGTCGGCGCAGAATGTCTTTTTCTTCCATTCTCTTCTATTAGATGTCATCTGAACATTCACTCTCTTTTCATTCATGTCATCTTTCACACAATCCATCCATCTTTTCTTTGGTCTCCCTCTTGCTTTATGTCCCTCAACTCTCAAATTCATCACTTTTCTAGTTACATGATTTTCGTCCCTCCTCATTACATGCCTATACCACGCCAAATGATTTCCTTTCAGCTTTTCTTGCACCGGTGCAACTTTCAAACTAGGTACCCCTAAATTCCCCTACGTCATCCTTTTGTCCTAGTTGCAACTCGGTGCACGATTACTAATCTGACTGGATTTGACTGAATAATAGGTTTTCCACAGAGCGACTGCCTGTCTGACCTCCACAACCCAACGGGATAGCGATATTCCATGGTGTACCGGGAGATGGAAAAGCTCAACTTGTGTAACATACACAAATGATTATAACCATAGAAATATATTTACTTATCCAAGGGCGTCGCCAGCCGATTGTCTGGGGGAGGGGGCAAGTACGCCAGCCGATGGTCTCGGGGAGGGGGGAGGCAAGTATCTATGATTAAGTGTAACAGTTTTATTGGTAGACGAATGAATAAAGTTTGGCAGAGTCTTACAGACTATTACGCTGAGCAATGATGTTACACAAGTAAAAAGAATTAGATATGTTATAGGCGTACCAAAAGCAGGACGCTAAGCATAAGCCAGTTGGCAAGTCTGACATATGTGTGTGTGACGTCGCGAGCTGACGTCAAAGTAAAACTGACACATCTTGTCAGCCGAAAATAAAATATGTAGTTATCGATGTGTGCGTTAGTGTACCGCTTCTACGGATTGATTACCACGTAGGTAACGTATTTACCTTTTTCTTGTAAAATTATTGATGCTGAGAGTTTCGGGTAGAAACAGCACGCACCGCCAAACATCATGAGGAATCCTGCATGGTTTAGAGATGTCCATAAAGTCCTTGGAAGACATGCGAAGTCTGCCAACCCTCTCTTGACCAGAGTGGTGGACTATAGTTTTACTCTTCTCATAGTGAGAAGTGATCCTGCCAAGGCAGCGGTGGGATAATAGTCTATTATCCCACCGCTGCCTCCTATTATTAATAGGTACCTATGCATTATAAGCATTTGCCACAGAAATTGATCTAGCTTAATCAATTTATGTGCTACAGTATGCATATACATATTTATCGAAGCTTCTACCCTGTGTGCTGGGCTTTTTGGTGGTGTGAAGTATTAATTTGTTGATATTTGTACCTATAAACAAATGTTTTGTCTGGTTGATTGAAATTGTATGAGTGTCTTTTGCAATAGATTATGCATCTTTGTCCGTGTCAGTAACGATAAAGAATGTTGTTTTATTGCAAGCTGTAATATACAAGCTTTGTATTTACAATGTGAAGTTACTTACATGCCTTTTATTGGCTTGAGGAAGAGCTTCATGCCTGTATTCCTAAAGAGGTAGGCAGAAATGTAACATTACACCCAAATTTCGCCTTATGAATATTAGCTCCCACGTAATAGGGGGCGCCTATTGGCGATAACGGTATCGGGCACATCACCAAACTCCGTGCTGCTATTGAAACTTCGGCAAAACTCAGTAACACATTTGCCCGACCCGGGAACCGAACCTGCCGTGGCCGTGTTATACAACACTACGTATTTAGAAATATGTGTGTACACACCTTTTATTGGCGCAAAGATGAGTAAGTTCTGAAGAAGCAATAGGTAGTTCGAATACCTACCTACTTCAATATTTAAAGTTTTGGATTTCAGGTCAAATAGTCGTAAATTCGATAACGTACTCTTTTGGTTTACCTCGTTAAAAGTCGTAACGAAAATGCTAACAATTTATACATGCTCTAATATATGTATATGTATGACCTTAAAAGTACTAAATGTAAACTATTAGCATTCTATATACTTGATAGAATCAGGCGTTACTTGACGGAACTTCGAACTAGGTATATGCGGCGACTTACTACGGAATTCAATATTCGATCCATAGATAGATCTGTAGATTTTAGATTTGTTAGGGTTCCGTAGTCCACAAGGAACCCTTATAGGTTCGTCATGTCCGTCTGTCTGTCCGTCCGCAGCCTAGCTCAAAGACGCCTGGTGCTAGAAAGCTGCTATTTGACATGAATATAGACATACGATATTGCAACAAAACTGTAGAATAAAATTTTGGAAAATATTAAGGGTATCTTCTCTACATATGTATATAGTGGGGATGGATTTTTTTTTAGTAGTACCCTATTGTGTGGGGTATCATTGGATAGGTTTTAAAAAAATATTATTAGTTTGCTCAAATCATTTTTCGATCAAGTGATTGGTTTGTCAAATATCAAGATTTGAAGTGAAAAAAATTGTTAGACTCAAGTGTCCCCCCCCCCTCTGCCAGCTAAACTATTAATTTGGAAGAGGTGAAAAAAATCACAAATGTAGTACATATAACGAATTTAAAAGGAAAACTATCACGCCTAAGTAGGCATCACTAGTTTACTAGTAATCGTCTGTTAACTTATAAATACCTATTTCTGTGAGTATACATTGGGAGCGCTGGCTTAATCTTAAAGATGCCCGTTTTTAGTCCCATGTGAAACAGAAGTTATTATCAGTAATGGCCATTATGGGCAACTACGGAACCCTACATTGCGCGTGGCCCGACACGCACTTGGCCAGTTTATTTTGACATTAGCTCCATACAAAATATGTCAAACACGAATCTCGAATCTCAAAATCCATGTATGGGTCGAATATTGAAAATGGCCGTTAGTCGCCGACTTACTTTAGTCGGCGCATACAGCGGGATACTGCAAGTCAGGTATCTTCCTGGAACCCATACCATATTCATATACCCCTTATCCTTTTAGAGGAGTTCGGTATTGTCAACCTTTTTCTATTGCAATAGTTGGGGTGGTCAATTCGAGGGTGCGTGGTGGGTTCCTCTTTCCTTCCATTAGGTTATTAGCGTTCTAATCCAGAGGATGTACCTAATAGATTTATTTAGTACTAGAGGACGCCAGCAGCTACGCCTGCATTTTTTTTAATTTACCCGTTTTGGCCGATCCCGTGGGAATTTCGGGAAATCCCTTCTTAGTGCACCCCTACGGTCCCCAAGGAACATACATGCCAAATTTCAGCTTCCTGCGCCCAATAGTTTCGGCTGTAGCGTGTCTGTCATTCAGTCAGTAACGCAAGGATAGATAGTTACAAAGTTGAGCAAAATTAGCACAAGTTCCTTCAACCCAGCTATCAAGAGTATCAACTAAAACCCGAATCTCCAAATTATTTCCTCAAAGCTATTAATCTCAGCCGTATAACTTTCTTTCACATAAAGTTGGTCTCGTATCTGAGAAAGATGAATTGGCGGGATATTTTGACGTCAATTACGAACGACGTGCTCTCGCAGAAGATAAATTGGTATTTGCCAACTTCCATTAGTCGAGAGGTGTGAAGAAAATATTTATTATATATCGGTATATCTTGAAGAGGGAGCTGGGGTTTCTATTTTTGTTTGCCGATGTTTTGTTTTGGAAAATAGTACTCAAAAATATTGCACATCATCATCATCAGCCCTGTATATAAACTGTCCCACTGCTGGGCACGGGTCTCTTGTCACTATGAGAAGGGTAAGGCCATAGTCCACCGCGCTGGCCTAGTGCGGGTTGGCAGATTTCACATGTCTTTCGAGAACATTATGGAGAACTCTCAGACATGCGATGACTCACGATGTTTTCCTTCACCGTTTAGCAAGCGATAAATAACAATTTGAAACGCACATAACTCCAGTTATTGATGCGTGCCGTGGATTCGAACCCGCACCTTCTGCGTAGCAGTCTGTCGGTCTCTCCACTAGGCTAAATATTGTACACCTATTTGCTATTTTTTTTTGTATCGTTATAACCTAATTTATGCAACTTTGGACAAATTTGATGTCCAAGAAACTGCAGTATTTTTGTTGCATTTTACCTACTTGTCTGCCTTAAAAGTCATTACTCATTATATTTCCTATTTTTCATTTTTCGTCTTTTATCTTCAATTGGTCGGATATAAATTAGTGGCATGTGTTTATACAAGATTTTTTTTGTAGCTCTTCTATCTATCCAAACCTGGATATATTAACGTGTTTTCTATGACCCAACTAATAAACATAACTTAGAATTCGATCGAATGGTATCCATTTAATATAGCTCGGCTAACTATCCGAGCCTGTATGTTTGAACATTTGCATTTTTTTATGATTAACAAAAATAAACAACTTAGCATTTGAATAAATTACCCTTGTCATTAACAATCGCAACAGCCTACATCAACAACCATCATTGTAGATATGAAAACTAAATGGCTACGCGAAACCCCTGCAACATCATACAAAGCCTGAAACTAACGACATCTATTTAGCTTCGGTCTATAAATCATGTAACAACACCGATCGTTAGCGGCTATAAAAAGATTCTCACCCTCCACCCCTTACCAACCCTCCCTTTAACCCCTCTTTACCGCTCTTCACCCCCCGAGTGTCCCGTGTACAGTGATTGATCTGTATCTGTGTGCAATTATAAATGTTTATGTCGGTTTATGCCCTATACCTGGGCTCTAGACGCGCATGTCCGGCTTGCAACGCAATCAATAAACCATCGGAGTCACTTCAGTATCATAAAAATGCATATGGACTCGACCATACGCATGTTTATGGTACCGATAAAATTATTTTAAACTAGTTTATCGTAGTTTTCTAGTGCTTTCTTGTGTCTCCGTGTCCTCTACGGCGTTTTACGAATGTAAGTTGACTGATTTATCTCTTTTCTGTTAATGTTTCGGTCTAAATTGCACTATTTCATTGGTTTGACATTTTACCTTTGTAGCAACGATGATTCAACATACTTTGTAATGGCTTTTAAATGCCGTTTTTGCTCTTAATTTCAATAAATTCCGATTTTATTTCGAACTTGTACCATGGGTAGCTAATTATGCTTTGTAAGCAAATGTGAGTTTCTTTGTTCCGCCTTTGGTCCGGTCGTCTCGGGAGTGCGCAATTCTTTCCAAATTAGCTGAGGGGCAGAAGGGTTGCCGAATACATGTTGCTTTTCATCTCGGGTACAAATATATGTATACTAGATGATATTGTTTGTGATATAGATTATTTTAGTCTGAATTATACGACGCGTTTTGGATAAGTCTACAACTTCGTAGAAGTTTCGTGCAGGAATTAGGTATTCAATTTATATGAAAATTTTATGCAAATGAAGTCAGTTTGAGTACGAGAAGATACATTGTGAGCTAATTATTTTTATGAGCTTTTGAAAAGCTTACCTATTGGATTGGATTATCAATATAAGGTACCTATAGGTACCTTATATTGATAATAGCCTGTCTATCCTTGGACGCGTTGCTCATGTGAGGGAGATAATGGATAAACGCAATGTTTATTGGACATTTGAGTGGCGTCCGGACGCCTTGATTTGATGTCAAATCAATCGTCCGATAATAGTGGAGGTTCTCGTATAATTCTGAAATGTACTTTCAATCAATTTATATTGGCTACTTTGGTACTTTTAGTTTGATTGGACACTATTTTCCTTCGTAGGGTCTTAGTAGTTTTTATTATATTGGATTTTGTAAACATGTTTAGTTAATTTTCAAAAGACTTAAAAGAAAAAGCATTTTCACCACAGCAGCTCAAACATGCCGCTTTTGCTGCGAAACAACAGTGAACAAAACGCGATTTTGATTCGAGCGTGAGTAAAAGTAGCTTTTTAATTTTTCAATCTTCAGTGTCACGAATTGACATTGTTCAGTTATAAATTTGAAACATTCGAATTTTACTGTGCTCTGTCTCTTTCACATGCATATAAAAAGTGAGTGAAAAAACAAACCTCTTCGAATTCGAAATTCGATTTTGGAATTCGACCTCAAAGAAAACACCTACGGCAACGCAAAAAAATATATATTTGTGTTACTTTTTTTTATATGTTATTGTTTACATGTTTAATTTGTTATTGGATTTGAATGAAAATAAGTCTAATTAATAGTATAAAATTAGTATTTAACCAATACATTTTTATTTAGAATTACAACAATGATACATTTGAAAAATAAACATCAGGGACGCGGTATTAAAACGCGATTAAAAAAGTAGCGGGAATAAAAAATTCGCTGATGCTGATTCAGTAGGTATAGCGTAACGTGTTACATTATATAAAATAATCTAAAAAGATGAGTGAAACTAGCGATGATGACTGTACTTTATCACCAGAAGAGTTAAATCAACAAGTGATTATGCAGAATTCAATCTATTCCTGTTAATTTCTATGTCTCCTAAGTAATATGTGTTCTCACTGCGGTGGTGAAAAGTTATGTGTGCTACACGAGAGCAAAGTTTTTTGTATCTCGTGCTGTTGAGTCCCTCACCACGCTCAGGATTCTAACTTTGATTCACTCGCTACGCTCGTGAATCAATCATAGAATCCTTCACTTCCTCGGGACTCAAAATCAGCACTCGAAACAAAAAACTACTTTGCTCTCTTGTTGCACAAATAACTATTTCTCAATTCGCCAAATAATTTTTTTTTGGTTCCATCCAAGTTTATAAGCCCAGTAAATTGGATAGACTTGTTTCTTTATTGGAATTTAGCAAAAGAAGACGAAATATTTAGGATTTTTGTAAGGTTGAGATTTTCCATCAACGTGTTTTGTCTCCAGAATTTGACCAGCAATACCGGTTCCACGCCTCACTGCTGGGCAAGCCCGAGCTGCCATCATGGCTCCGCTACATATATAGCGGCAGGCATCACTCAGGGTTCATCTTTGGGACCCCTCCTAGAGGCAGCGCTGGACCTATCACGGTAAGAACAAACACTACTATTATACATAGTGATCATTATCATCACCATCACCATCATCATCATCATCTATATCCCGGTTGCATCCAAGACTTTCGTCTTAGAACCCGGGGTCCGCTTACTAGACTAACCAAAGAAGAATGGCCATTTTTGACCAAAACATGTATAGAGATAAAACTTATTTTAAAATTAAAGTTATTTTTTAGTGTAATGATTTCACTAACAATTATGTTTTATAGAAGTCTAGGTAAAAATAAAAGTTTTGTGTCGTAAGGATGTTCTAGAACCCATGAACGCATCCTTATCAAAATATTTTTTATTCGCTGCATTGTTATATTATTAATGCCCGATAATACTTCCTTGTACTTCCTTGTATCCAATCTCTTTGTTCCTTGTTTAGCTACGTTCCATTTCACTTATACCACATCTTTAGCAACTGGTTTTGTCAAAACCTCGACAAAACTTAATTTTATATATAAATTGAATCAAGTTGTTAAAAGCTGATCATTAATTAATGTATATTTTTATGACAAAAGATATAAAAAGATAAATATAAATGCATTTCTGCCGTTGAAAACATTGCATAAGGATGCAACGGAACGTTTTTGACGTAAAGACGCCGCCGGTGACATCGGAAATGGGAGAATCTGTCAAATTAATACGAACTAATTTCGGTGTATTATGTAATTCCTGGGCCTTTATAAGAAAAACTGTCTTCACAATATAATTTCTTGATCATAGAGCTACTTGTTTTCGTACATTTTATCTATATACGCAATACCTAATTCATTATCAGGTCATTCAATGTATGGGAAGTGGCCATTGTTCTTTGCTAGATTATTAGCTTTTCCATCGCAACTGCCGTCTGACCTCCGCAACCCAAGGTGCTAGCGATATTTCATGCCTTAGATACCAATGTCAGTATAATATTCAAGGTTACTGAGGATCGTGAAAGATTTTCATGTCAGTCGGAACTGACCGTGTTGTGTTATACAATTTTGTACTTTATGTTCTTGTAAAAATGTATAATATCGCTTATCTCCCTTGTGTGATTCAAATGCGCAATACAGAACGAAGCGGCCGGCTGTGCGGTCATGCGACGGACAGTTTTGTTATCAAATAATTTTGAACCTTATCTTTATAGTTAAAGTGCATAATATCGCTTGAGCGGTTCAAATACTTAGCGCTGCCTGTCGGAGTCGACTTCAGCAGTTGACAGTTTGACACGCGACGAGCAGTTTTTGTGAAAAACGATTTTAAACCTTATCGTTATGAGTGAAGTGTATAATTTCGCTTGAAAGTGACAAATACGTAGCACTGTTTGGCGCAGGTGTACACAGAAGCAGACTGCGCAAAGGAGCTGCTGTAGTGTCAATCAATTTTGAACCTTGTTTAAATAGCAATAGTTGGCAATATTGCTTTTACTAAAAACGTATCCGTAGACGTCTACGGGCGATGTCGACTGCTCGTTTGGACAGCTACGCCCTCAATCGCACATTACAGATTGTAGCCATATATTGTGTTTGATTGATTTTCACTGCGCGTTTGGTTATGTAACTGTATAGAAGCTAATATTGGAATGGCGCAATAGAATACGAATAAAATCAATATGATTTAATATCTAAGTCATTGATTTAATGCATAATGTGGAAACTTTCCGTATGATTTAGCAGTGTATTCTGGTGGTAGATCTATATATTTGGCGATAGTCTCACAGTGGTATATTCTATGACTAGCCGTTTCCCGCGGTTTCACCCGCGTCCTGAGGAAACTACTTCACGTACCCGAAAAACCCTAATATCTTACGGACCCCTATTTTTCTAAAATAAAATATAGCCTATGTTACTCGCAGATAATGTAGCTTTCTAATGGTGAAAGAATTTTTAAAATCGGTCCAGTAGTTTTTGAGTTTGTCCATTACAAACAAACAAACAAACAAAAATACAAAGTTTTCCTCTTTATAATATTAGTGTAGAAGTGTAGATGTAGATAATTAATATTATGACAGTTGAATTGGTTGCTTTTAGGCAATCTGTTGTACGAAATTACGGAGCATCGTACCAATCCTGACCGCATAAATTAATATAGATATATTGTAAATACGCTGCGAGGTCCTTCAAGTGATAATAACTTAAACTTTGTTAAAATATATTTAAAACAACTTATGAAGTTACTTCAGAAAAAATGTTAAGAAAAATATTTTCTGGATTCCGAAATTGTTGAATTTTTTATTTTATTTTATTCATTTATTTAATAAACTTGATTGATCGTCAGATCAATCGCACAATCGCATCTATTTTGGGCAGGATTCATTTTGTCAGATTGTGTCTACAACGGCCTGTCTGATTCCGTTGCCAATTTTGGGTTCTCCATGCGGGCTATACAAAAAGCGAAGTCATTTTTGAAACACACATTTCACACTTAGCTAACACTTCTTTCAAAAGCTAACTCCTCAAATATAACTTTGAAAGCCAAAGCCATCTTTCCAAATGTGAGAATATTTCCATCTTCCAGCTGGAAGTGATAGGTCTGAACCGGCAAGACTATGAGACGCGGCGTCAACTGCTCACGATCGACATCCGGAGTAAGGACAAGATGGCGCGCCACGAAGTCGAGCTCAAAATTGACAATCTGAACGTGGAGGATCTGCTGGAAGAACACAAGTACGTGCCATTTACTGCTATGTAGCCTTAGTTTAAATTTTTTTTCAAGCAGGCAAACGAGTGGGTGGATTACCTGATGATTAGCTATTACCGTCGCAAATAGACACCCAGAAGATTCACAAGAGCGTTGCTGACCTGGATAGGAGAAGGAGTGGGATCAGGGAGAAGGAAAAGGTTTTGGACTACCGGCACTCTCACTCACAGAAGGAATTGCATCAATCTATGTATCTTTGTAGATTTACATCGATTGTCTGTAAGAGGGTAGTACTTTCCCGGTCGAGCCGGTCCACTTATGCTGAAATCAGCAAGGCTCTACTACCTGTGGATATTTTCATCAATGCACTTACCGAAAAGCCTTCAGACAATAATCATCATGGAATGCGTCCTATCCGTAATGGTTTCTTTATTGCCTCTTCAAGAATTTCCACACCAGTTCTCCGTCTTTCACTCAACCGTCCTCAATAACTCTTGGGTTACTCCTCTTCTCCTGTTATTAACCATTTGAATGCCGGAATGCGTATACACGCGAGACACAATAGATTTTTAATTGTGTCCGGCATTCATACAATAGGTTAAATGTTCAGCACCACCACTATCAACTCAGCCTGCACAAAAATTTACGTAAACGCCAACAACATTATCAGAAAAACACCGACTTTACAGAATGACCCGCCTCAAAGACATACTACGCACTAAGCTATGGACAGAGAGTAGCGAGGACCTGTACCCAACGTTCTTGGCCTCAGCCATCGACCTGGGGGCGCGGCTGCCTCTCAAACCCAGCGATGGAGAGGGGTGGGTATTCTTTATTAATTGTTTGTTTTAGTTAGAACTTTGTTTTCAGCCTGTAGGGGCCACAAGAAAGTGTAGAATCTACCCATTATTGAAGGAGCAAAATACCTATTTAAATTGTGAAAAAAGAGTTAAAAAAAATTGCTTGGCAATTGTGAGATTGTGTGGGTAGCAGTAACTTTTCAATCGTGAGGATGTATCCAGATCTGACAGAGAACTGATCTGAGATCTTATAAGTATTTTAACGATATTAGTGCCATTATATTTTTAACGATATTAGTGCCATTGCACTAATATCGTTAAAAAATACATTTGGAAGAAGATGTCGTGACAAGGATTGAGAAAGGAAAGCTGAAATGGTTTGGACACCCGGAGCGAATGAGTGAAGAAAGATTGACGAATCAAATATATATGGCAGAGGTGTGTGGGCAATTCGGTTGCGGCAGACCTCGTAAGACATTCGTCGACCAAATTGGAGACGTCTTGAAAAACGGAAAAGTCCAAAGCACCCGTAACAGGCGAGCATGTATGAAAAGAGTAATGGATGTAGAGTTAGTAGGTTTGCAAGGATAGAAGAAAGTGGCGTTCTGTTTTCTCTGCCTACTCCGATGGGAAAAGGCGTAAGCATAATATATATGTATGTATGTACGATATTAGCCGTCACCATTTAGCAAGTATAATTAACAATTTAATACGCTGTCAAGATGAGTCGTTGTTGCACGCCGTGTATTTGATCCCGAGAACCTCTGCGTACCAGTCAGTCAGTCTCTTCACTAGCTTATCGCTGCCCTGTCGTGTTTAAATAACCATATTCTAAAAGGGATTCTTCCTTCAATCCAGGCTAGTGATCCGCCTAGGCAGTTCAGCGCCATTCTCAGCGGAGATCAAGCGTCTCAGAGAAGAGGTGCGTCCCCTGTCCCGCCTGCCGAGCTGTCCCCGCGAGTACAAGCGCACCACGGTCGAGAGACTGTTCCGGGACGCGGGCCTGACACTCGACTGGTGCAGCTTCGAGTTGGTAAGTTCAAATCAAATCATTTATTGCAGAACTAAGTGTACATGATTATGGTATGGTATGGTAGCACGGGCTGTTTTTGCAACTCCATGTCCTGGCGTGTATTTTGCGTATGGTTGGGAATAGTATTGTCAATCGAGCCACCCCAGCTCTTCGAGGAAGGCAGCAGACTCTTGATGTGGCCCACTGCTTCCCTCAGGGTGCTGTGTCTGGTCAGGTACTGCTGCCGATACTGTGAGACCTCAGGACAGACGAGGAGCAGGTGAGCTGTCGTCTCGTCTGCTGCCATACAGGCCCTGCACAGCGGGCTGTCGGTGATACCTATAGTAAATAGGGGATAATTAAAGTATCCGTGTCCTGTGAAGGTGGTCGTGACTGTCCGCAGTTATTTTGACAGCCGCAGAAATTGTTTAGCTATCTTACCGTCTTCTGCAGGGTGTTTTGGCCGGACGGATGACAATGGTGTATATTGACAAGTGCTTAAAGAGATAGCGCCGTTTACAAGCTCAGTAATAGGTATTCTGAAAGTAGGTGGGCAACCTTATTACGAACATTATAACAAAATAAATTAGTAGTTTGACTGCCTCCGTGGTCCAGTGGATAGCGTATGCGAATACTGATCGGAGGTCCCGGGTTCGATTCCCGGGTCGGGCAACAGTGTTACTGGGTTTTTCCGAAAACTCAGCACGGAGTCTGGTGATGTGCCCGGTAACGGCAGTAGGCTCGCCCCCTATTACGTGGGACCTAAAAATTCATGGCGAAATGTGGGTCTACCCCGTCGGAGATACAGGCGTGAGACTATAAATAAAAAAAATTGAAAAAAAATTGTAGTTTGGAAGATTTTTATGTTATACTGTTTTTATGTGTGTGGTTGTCATTGATATTGTACGATAGATGACCTCAGTTTAATGTAATGGTGCTTGATTTACTTAGAGGTAGAAAATCAGTTAATATTCCAAACCGCTTTTGGTCACTGACTTTTCATCGGCATTTATTGTGGTTACGGTTTTGGTAACCGATATTTTAACCGGTTACGATTCTAGTGAGCGAAAAAAACCCGTTAGTGTAGTATAATTCTAGTGCGATGGTGACGAATAAATACTCTCTCTGGCTTGTGTACACACACTCAATCTTCAAAACCTGCAAACCTGCCGGCTTTGACTTTACCTATTAACCGTTATTCAAAACCGGTTCCTCCGCATTTGCCTACATTGCTTTAAATATTTCTCTTACAGTACAACACAATCTACAAGCCCCGTTCAACCGTACACTTGGAGTACCTAACAGAAATACCAAACACCAGTAAATCGGCTAAGTCGTTCAAAGCGCTAGATACGCGAGACGCTTGGTCCGCGCCGAGTAAGGATGGGTTACCGTCGCGGAGTTACGGCAAATTACTGACGGCGGCTGTGCTACTGCCACTGACACTGATGCTGCTGTCAGTCACAGCTCTCACTGCGGTTGTTTGCGCACTGCACGCCACTGTGTAAGTAGCTTTCTTTGACCTATATCAGTCGAAGACCTTTAGTGCCGGAAGAGAAAGTCATTACTGTGTAACGGATTCATCATCATCATCATCTTAGCTCTATCCCGGTTGCAATCTAAGGTGCCCATATTGGAGTTCGCGGTTCGCAATGTGTCACCATTGGTCTCACCATTGGACTCACCACCCCATTTCATTATGTGGTTACCGTAAGTGTGGTTGTGGGTAAGAGACGACTAAAGAAAATACTCGAAGCATATAATATACTAGAGGATGCCCGCGGTTACACCCGCGTTATTTAAGGCTACTGCTCCGCTCCCATCGCTCATAGCGCAATGCTATATAGCCTATAGCCTTCCTCGATAAATGGGCTGTCTAACACTGAAATAATTTTTCAAATCGGACCAGTAGTTCCTGAGAGGTCTAGAGAGTTCAACCAACCACCCAAACAAACAAACAAACTCTTCAGCTTTATATATTAGTATAAGATTTCCGAAGAAAGGGAAGAATAGCAGGCCAAATCTTCCTGTTGCCTTACAATGCAATTGAGTATTAGATGCTAATCAGGAGGGGCCTTTGACCACCAGTGGTGGAATGTCTAATGCACCTCATAGGTGCATAAGAAAAACGTCATATGCACCCCTGTATATGCATAACGAGGTGGCTATCATTGGTTGTTTTTACACTTGTAACACGATTTGGTTATGTCATTCGATTTATCTATTTCCGCTTGACCAATTTATTGAAAATTTTTAAACTAGAAACGCACGTTTGGGCAAATGACCTTGATCGCGCGGGAGGTTAAGTCTCACTTCACCTTATACTATTCTTTCAGTTTTCAGTCGTTGACAATGACAGTTATTACCAAAAAGTATTATGTCTGATTTTTTTTCAGAAGTGATCCAGAGTCTGACCACTTTTTGGACAACATATTTCACATATGTATTGACTATAGAAACAGAAGGTTGGACATATTCTACGGATATTATGTGCAACTAACTACTTATTGTTGTGACAGACTTACTAACGTACTGCTTTTATTTATGTGATAACATGATTATGAATGCTAAGCGCTTTTGCCTTTGAGCAGTTAAAATAATAATCATCCCAAATTGGGCCAGCTCTGGCTAGTTTTTAGTCTCCACCATGGCAATCGGACAACTTATGTTTAAACTACTTACATATTTTTAAATGCCTAGACACATAACTAATCATTGTAGTCAGCAAGCACACTTACATTTGTCCGATTTGGGCAAAATTATCTTATGGAATGTTATGATAATTTTTCAAACAAAATGAATCCTTTGTGCATAGCAAAAACAGGCTATGTGGGAATGGAATTCAACTTTCCACTAAGTGCTAAACAACAAACAAGCAAAGTTAGTGTAGTAGTTTAATCAATCGCCTAGGGATTGATGAAACCACTTCACTATCTTTGTAGTTTACCAATATTGCATATTAAAATAATTGCTGCTATATTCCAGGGCTCACAAGTCCAAGGTGGAGATGTGTCGTTACGGCACTGGCAACACTGAGCAGACGCAAGTCGCTGACAACGGCAGCAACAAGAGTGTTGGCGTCAGGTTAGTATTTTTTTAAATTATTATTTTACTAATAACGTTTACCCTCAACATCGCCCGAATTTCGCGTAAAAAAATAATACTAGGTATTTGTAGAAACAAATAACGAATGGGTGTGTGCCAAAATTCATGCAAACTCTCATCCTCTATTACAGACTCGTAAGAGAAGATTTTTGAGAAAGAAATTAAGTTTGAGTCCAAGTATTTTATCACATCCTTGCAAAATTTTAACAAAATCGACTAAAACGTAACAGTCAAACTAAAACGTAACAGTCAGACAATATTGATATGGATATGTAGGTTCTTAGGACTTAGGCCGTTTCTGATGCAGTCTTAGCTAAGTATATTTACCTATACCAAATTAACCAAAACTTTCTCCTTCCAGTCCAAACAACAGCCTGGCTCGCCCCTACAGCCCGAAATCAAGCACGAACCTCGCCAGCACGTACAACCGACCTCAACCGCCCCCCTACATGGGGTCAGCAACCAACTCCCTCCACCACCGCAAATCGGCAGACAAGACCCCATCCACCAGCGGTCACACACCAGAACACCGAACCCACTTACTCGAAGAATCTCTCAAACTACTAAACGAAGCGAAAATCTCAAGCGAATTCGACCTACCTCTTAAAGACCCGATTATTGACTTGGCTGATGGCGCGGAAGACTATGTACCGATAAAACCCGATACCGGTTACATATCGGTTAAATCCGATTTAGACGATATCGATGTACCGGATTTGGCAAAGTTCGGTATTGCCGGACCTATTTGACAGGAGGCTTTGGACGGCGAGCCGCCCGTCAAAACCTGGTTCTGTTAAATACCAGGTCTACAGAATTATGGATATTTACGACATGGAACTAATTTGTGGTCAAGCAATAAATGTTTAAAATAAATAAAAAATAAGCAAGACAAAAAATACACACAAAAATAACAATATGTGTTTTAGATTTTAAGATTTACGTTACGTTAATGTTTGGAATATTAATTTCATATTATGTTACTGATTTATTTATGCACAATATAATATAAATGCCTAAGAGAAATGAATATGATCACAATTTGGTTAACATGCAAAGTCATCATACATTAATATTACAAAACTTCATCGATCTAAATATGATTAAGGTAACTAAAATATACCCAACAAAATTGCAACTTATTGTAAAAAAATTACAGTCCAAGTTCATATTAAAATAAAATAGGTAATTTAAAACATTTCACACATAACATGCAAGAAATATAACACGACAGTTTGACAAACACATAAAGAACTATAAACTAGCACACAGCTACTCACACACAATTACGCACAAGTGTACATATAAATTCACAGAAACACAAATGATTATAAACACAATAATGCACATAGACACCGTCTTACACACATACATACACATCCTGTCACTCTCACATATATACATCACATCACACGCACACATGCATGCTTACATTTAGGTACTTCACACACAAACCGACAACACCCGCGCAAGGAACACAAAAAAATACACAGACGCTAAGAATTACAGAAACAAAAAGCTAGAAACACATTAAATATACAAATAAATACAATATATAATGAGTATAATTTATAAGAAAAATAAAAATGTTGGTACATAGGACCTAGTTCAGATGGGTCAAGTTGGTTTTCACAACCTTCGACCCAGGATGGGATCCAAGACCAACTTGGAGCCTGGGGTCCGCTGCCAATCCAAACATTTCTCAGGGCCAAGTTGCACTTCAGCTAGGCCCTGATGAGTGTTGATCTAATTCATATCTAGATCGATGACTTATGCAAGAAAATTACTTACAGTTCACCATTAATAAAATTATTTCTTTATTCTTACCTTATTTATAATACGTCTTAAATATAGTAATGTGTGTTATCTAGTCTATAATTTAATATTTTTTTATATTAAGAAATAACATCTACAGCGTTTCTGAAAACAACGTATTTATGTTTTAAACAGCCGTATTGAATCCGTTTCGTAACCGTTATAATACGGTTAAATTTTATACCGGTACCGTTATAGTACCGTTACTATACCTTAGTATGATAGGAACTTTTATCTGCCCAAAGAAAATATGACCTCAGAATACCCAAATACATCGATAGTTACCCAGATCATTCTATTTTATTTTATGTTAAGAAAGCTACTCGTACTTACATACTTATTTTGTCCGATCCGAACTAGCGACCACGGAAGGAATTTCAGTATGGGGGTTTTATTTTTATATTATTTATGTTAAACCTTTTATACAATAAATGTTTTTGTTTTTTATTTTATTTTTTTATTTACTCTGAACTCGCAGAATAATAGACAAACTCAACTCAAAGTGTTTTTTAAGGTTAAAACCTACGCCATAATAAATTTATATTGACTTTATAAACATAATTATTAATAAACAGAATTATATTTTCTGTTTTCCCCACAATACCTTAATAGCCATAATTACGTAGTATTTCCATTAAAATATTTTTAATAGCTAAGTGATTAAGATAGGTACTAAAATTACGGTACGCACATGTCAAATTATATATTAAATTTACATTTATGATAAGTCAAATAATTAAGCTAAATATAAGTGTACATTTGTAAAACAGGTGTGTACAATCAAAAAGAGTTGGCAGCATTATAATAAATCACCATTCTCAAATTAAGGTTAAGATTAAATAAGGTTGTGGGTCCCGTCAAACTCAATACTCGGTCTAAATAGGCGTAAAAGATAATCATCATTAGTCTAGCGTTATCTCAGTTGTGATACAAGATCTTCGCATTGGCTTATGGTTCGCATCCTAACCAAATTTGACAGTGAAATTACTTTTCTACAGAATGACGACTGACTTCAGTCCTCTGCAACTCAAAAAAAAAAACAAAACAAAAAACTAACTTTATAATAATTATTATATTATAAAACATTCTACGACATATTATACTTTAAACCTGTGCCAGAATTTTTGGCGCTTGAGCTGTCTAGCGCAAAAAAATCTGGTCTTTGACTGTCATTCTGAGGTGGCAGTACTGACTGTCACCTCAGAGTAATCGAGACAGACAGTCAGTCAGATAGATGTCAAAGGTCATTGCAGACATTTTTCGTCAGGCGCAGTAGACGCTCTGGTCAAATTATTTACTGTGATAACCGCGACACCGCTAACGGACACCGCGGTGGTTAGAGTGGGTAGGTGCCAAGCCAGACATCTGCAGGGGAGAGTCTATTCCACATACTCCTTTTACCTCCCGCAAGAGGCGGCAGATGAGTTCATAATTTGGGTTAACATCGTGAAAAGAAATTTATAAAACCTAGTTGACGCTTTTTATAGAAGGCGCACTCGCCAATTTTGGACTGAATAGAGTTTGACACGACCTGTACAAGATTAGTCAGTCAGTACGTAAATATAAGTAAATACCAAGCCACGGAAAACCGCGGCAGGTGGCAGCACTAGCGATTTCAATGTGCATGTCGCGCTTTACTCCACTGCGGCCGATGTCGCCTCTGAATAAAACGTGCTATGGACATCTAAATCTCTGCTACCGCTGCCCGCCACTGCTTTTTGAGGCTAGGACGTAAAGATTCCATAAAAGATCCTTTTTAGGAATAATAGGTATAAAATATTGATAATCCTCCTGCGTAAAAATCCTTATTAAAAATTACCTCTTATAATATAATAATACTTTAAACTTAAAATTAATTCAGTAGACCGGCGTTTGAAGTATGTTTATATTTCTTTACAAGGCTAATAATGCCTACACCTTAAACTTCCAAATTACAAACCAATAAATGTCAAAACTGGATACTACATCATATAATATTATTTGGCGGGTCTTAGTCGCGATAATTTACTTATTTAAAGGCATAAATACCGGCTGTCTGGCGGTCTGCTGGCTTGCAACAGTCGTGGTCACTCCGCGACCACGACCGTTGCAAGCCGGTTGAAACCTAGGATAATAACAGAGGTATTTATGTCTTTAAATAAGTAAATTATCGCTACTAAGACCCGCTAAATAATATTGTATGATGGATACTACAGCTGCTCTAGATAAAAAAAAATTGTTACCAATACAATATTCACAAACCAAATCCATTCTAACAATCAAATAGTCAAAGTTACTTAATTTGTGGTGAAAATTGTAACATAGTACTACTTTTCGATCTAAACGAAATACCACAATGAATTCGAAAATAATAAATTCCTAACACAAAGCATAATAGATGAAAGCATAAAACTGTCGGACACAACTAACAACTGCAAACGATAATTATGAACAGTCGTCGTACAAGCTTCATAGTCCACTGCTGGTTATAGGCCTCTCCAATGGCACGCCATTGAGCCCGATTTTCGGCTTTTTACGTCCAAGCTTACAGCGGATCAAATTCGATAGGACGTCCGAATGAATGCTCAATATTGGTAATATCGGTTACTCCAAACAAAGGTACGTAAAATATACCTCTCCCGAAAGACAATTTAAAATAAAGTTGGTGACTTCTGTCTGACAGTTTGCCTACTTCAGTGCTCATTCTTTTACTCTTCCGATAGTTTGTTTTCTCTTAACTAAGTTCTTTAAAAAGCAATTTCTTTTAAGTAGGACATATAAGACTTAAGTCAATCAGGTTACTGATTAGAGTACTATTTGGACGACAACTATTATAAAACCCTAGGATTAAACATGTTATATAACATTTGTAATTATAATCAAATCACGATAAAACGAAGGGCAGATATATTAGTTAAGGACGAGGGAGTCTTTTGTACATTTTCGACTTCCATAGACTATAAGTAGGTTAGGCGTTTTATATGGGACGACACGGCGGCGAAACGACAGGTTGCCGATACAACAACGGTCAAATCTCACTAACTTTATGATACGACAGTATATAAAAAATACGGGTTGACAGTAAACAATACAGTCAAATTGAAAACTTCCGCTTTTTCGAAGTCGGTTAATAAAAATTATTTTCATAAATGAGCTCTCCTATCCCAATAAGGTACTTAGTCCCTTGTGCTAGGACAGAGGACTGACTACCTATTTCCAAAACGTGATGTAATTTTACGTGAAGTTATACTTCTAGCAAGCATCCATTGAATACAATGCCACTTATCAACAGTGTGTTTTTAAAGCCTGCAACACATAGATCTATAGATTTGAAGTGATCATTGTCTACAGACATCACCTACCATCCCACACATGGTATACAGGCAGGTCTGCCTGTAAACCATGTGAGGTCTCACTTTGGGCGTGCGCGTTCTTCAAGCGTGTGACCGGCGTGCGTTCGGCGTTCTCTCTGTAGTACAAAGTGAACGCCGGCCACACGCTGAGAGCACGCTCCGCTACCAAATTAAATAACACTCAGCCATTCAATCGACAATCAGATTCGAACGAAATATGCCATGACTTGTTTTATGGATAGGTACATACTACAAAATTTACTAATTAAAACCACCTTAATCAGTGACTAATGTTTTTATTTACGACTATTCAAATACCGTGGTCGTCTCGTTACCATGTCATCTTTATAAAAATACGCAAATGAGATTTAATATACTAAATTAAATATTATAGATATTTTATTTTATTTAATAAACGAGAAAATTAGTTTATACTTAATAAGGAAGTCAATCGGCAATATGACCTATTAAGAGATAGTTGTAAATAAAATTATTTATTTATTTATTTAATAAGTAAAATTAAGTACTTAATTATTTTTATATATAGAAATAAGTATAAGCGATTGTATATATAAAATGGCCACTGGCCTCTATTCAAAATATTGACGATTTCAAAGTAAATTTAAGCAATTTAAAGTAAGGTTTGTCACCGTATACATTGAAAGCATATAGATATGTAATATTTTACGAGAAAGGCTAGTCTCATATTTGGGTAAAATTGGTCTGAGGCCAATTGGTCAATTTGCCAACGAGGTGAGAGCCCTCTGCGCTCACCCAAAGTCTGCGTAAAGTTTTTGCCAAGGCTCATCATCACTGCCCTGGCGTTATCCAGGGTCCGCTAACTGTTCTAACCAGAATTGTCAATCCTACAACTCGATCTAAATAAAACTAATGTTGCTCCAACCCATCCAATTACCATTTTGACTACGGATGGCTCACATAATGGTTTAGACATCCTTGCCGTTTAAGCGCAAAAAATCATCAATGACCCATTTACCCAGCTCCGTCACCAATCTAAACAAAAGGAGCTATCTAGCATTCAAAATGACTAACGAATAGCAAATCTTAATATATAAAATCCTTGCGTTACTGACTGACTGACAGACACGCTAAAGCCGAAACTATTGGGCGCAGGAAGCTGAAATTTGGCATGCATGTTCCTTGGGGACCGTAAAGAAGGGATTTCCCGAAATTCCCACGGGATCGGCCAAAACGGGTAAATTTAAAAAAAATGCAGGCGTAGCTGCTGGCGACCTCTAGTAATAAATAAGTACTGTAACTACCGCATCCCAAAAATATAACAGTTCTATATGTTACCAAGGTATACAAAAGACGGAAAACATAACCTGTCGGCAATATTTGGGCACCAATGACGCCGCGACACGGATGGCTTCAAACATCAGTCTAAAAGTGCGAGAAAAGCCCTTTCATAGCCATCAGTCGTTCGAAGATGTCCCTTGAAAAAGTATCGTGCCTTGTACGATGCGTTTTTAAGGATTTACGTAGCCCTACTCACCACAGGAACACAGAACATGGTTATTACTCTGCAAGTTACCGTAGGGTGAGGTGCGTAGATATTTTCAACTGGTTATGTTTTAGTTAAGCCTAGTTTTAACTAATATAATCTAGGATTCATCTCTAGTTTACTAATTAGTCAGTAACTATTTTTAAAATTGTACATTAATGGCGATGACATACAAGAGTTCATGAAGTAGAGTAAAAAGGAGAAGCATAATAGTTAAGGAGATTGGTAGTTACTTGTATAGTCTGTAACTTCCCTAGAATTTAAGTGGGTTGAACATTTTTATATAACACGCTACGACATCGAGACAAGGATACATCGTACACAGATGTGAGATTAAAATCAACTAGCAAGAGATCCAAAAAAATATCGTCACAGCCATCTTTGTTTGATTTTATTCGACTAGACCCTTAACCTTGGACTGAAAGGTTCTAAGCATGGCTGAAAAAAGGCTTTTCATCAAAAAGATCAAGATTTATTAGTTACTTATATAAGATTTAATTGTCGATATCAAGCTACAAATCAAAATCGAGGAAATAGCAATAACTTAGAACGCTATCTGCTACACTTATGAAATCTAAAGAAACTTCTTCTTAAGTATTATGTTATTAAACACGCAAAAAACAATTCTGAAAGGTACTCAAAAATATAATACGCATTAGTCCGATTAACCACAACAGAAAAAACTGCAATTTGAAGAGACGGTAGCGTCAAAACTACAGCCTGGAGATATATTCAAATCGATATTTTAGCTGTCGTCTCAAAGTCGTTGCGTATTATGTAAAAATATTCTACAAATAGGATTAATATCATACTAGGCTTTAGTCAAAATAATAATATTTCACGCAAGCGCTTTATTTTTAATTCTTTGATAAGTTACAAAAAAGCAATTTAAAACACTGCGACTATATTTCATATATTTGAGAACATCAAACAAAAAAAATAATGCCAACAGAATTAATAAAAACAAATTGTTGCATCAAGTCATCAAAATTACGATTGTTTGCATCGCAGACACATCTAATGATCAGTTACTAATTAAATTTAAAATCAGCAATCATCCAAAATCAGATTCAATAGCGATCATAGATACATTTGAGTTCAAAATGAAAACATTTGCGGTATTAATACATTTGGTCATATTAATACACACAACAATATAATTTGCAGTCTTTCTAAACAAAGCGCGTCAAATAGTATTACTTTGTCTAAAGCTTTATCATTTAGGTAATAGTAGAAATGTACATTATAAAAAGTGTGACCGAAGTCTCTGTTATTTATTTAGGATGTAAATATGACATGATTTAAAGCTACCACGTTATCCTTTAGTAAACTAAGTATTAAATAGTAAGCAAGGTAGAGGATACGGGATGCAAATTTAATGGGGTAGTAGTTAACGAATCAATTTAATATGTAAGTTTAGACTAATCATTCCACCGTGAAAATTTAAATAGTGAAATACACGTATCTTCATAAAAAAAACAATTAAATAATTAGAGAATCAACACTTTTTTTGCATAAAAAATATATATGGAGATAAAAATGCATTTGCTACATTGACATACCATTCGGAGTGCTGGGCAAATAATACTGTAACACCTCGGGCCACCCAGACGACGGAATAGTTTCAAATAACGTTACACCAATGTCATTTAAGAAACTGATATAATATTTCTCGCTGATCGCTTACATAAGATTAAACATAAACAAAACGCACTGAAAGGAGTCGAAGTATAACTATTAACAATAATAATATAAGCAAACATATCTTGTTTTCTTGGTCCACAAGTACTAACCAACGATTCGAACTTTGATGTTAGGCTTGCAAATTGCCATATATGTACATTTAAATCAACCAAACGATGAAGTAAAAAACGTAATATATCTAGTTTAAAACCATGACAAAGGCAAATTTTGAACTCCAATCGAAGAAAATATTAATAAGTAGCTCTTACACTTAAGGATCTTACGGGCAAAAACTGATAGGCATATCATTATACTGTGTTGTAGGACTATTTAATAAAGTAGTTTGAAGATAATTTTCCTGTCGTAAGATAAAAAACGGTTCAGCATTCGATGACATAGGTGATACAATACTAGATATAAAGTTATATTTTTAAGATGTATATGTTGCAGAACAAAACGAAAATACGATCGGTTAAAGAAATGTAGTATGTATATAATATAAAGTAGGTAAGTACTTACCCAATAAGTGTACAATTCAAAGAAATAATTGACGTAACAGAACAAGTTGACACATAATTAAGGATCAGGAAGTTTCTTGTACATTTCTAAACTTCCGTAGCTCGTAAATAGAATAATATAGAATAAGCAATATTGTGCATTTTCATTTGGATCGTAAAACCACTACAAAGATATGGAAAGTGAAAACAATTTACAACCTGGCTCCACACTGAATGTCAATATTGAATCAAGTATTCGACCCAGTTGGACATGCATTTCATGACTCAGATTTGTTTGAAAATTCACAAAAAATAAGAAATGGACTTGCTACACTTTCAGTTTCTTTCTTTTTCATTCCAAAGTAATGTTTGTAGTAAAGTGATTTTGTGTTTTTTTTACTTTTTGATGATTTCGTCATGTGTCACCAAAATATTTAGACGTAAGTACGTCTACATCGCGGCTAGAAAATTAATTTTTAAAAAACATTTATTTTTAAATGTCATAAAATATCAGAAATGTTTTACTTATCGATTATCTAATGAGTTATCGCCAAGTAAAGTTTTGTTTCGTCACTGTTAAGAACAGATGAACCGAAAGAACTTCAAAGTGATTACAAACATGTTAATTGTCCGAACACTAGCTATATTGGCCTGTATAATCCCAAATCTTAATATATAAAATCCTTGCGTTACTGACTGACTGACAGACACGCTACAGCCGAAACTATTGGGCGCAGGAAGCTGAAATTTGGCATGTATGTTCCTTGGGGACCGTAGGGGTGCACTAAGCAGGGATTTTCCGAAATTCCTAAGGGATCGGCCAAAACGGGTAAATTAAATGCAGGCGTAGCTGCTGGCGTCCTCTAGTTTAATATAAAATACAGGAATCCATTGTTTATGAGTATGTGTTTACAACTAACTACTTGGATGATCGGATGATTCGTGTCACTGACGGCGAATGTCACTTCTATTCAGTTTATTTCAATTGATAGATAAAATATTGAAAATGAAAGTCATCTTGAGCTCGAAGATGATTTAACTCAACTTTGACAAAGTACAATGATAAAATATGATAAATGTACAAAATGGTTTTGTCTGCTAAAATATTTCACGTGAAAATGCATAATTAAATAGAAGGTAAGTTTTAGTTTTATATGAATATTTATTTATCATTATTAATATGGTATATTTATATACAGGGTGTAAAAAGACCCTTAACGAAAACTGAAATCCCATGTTGTACCAATCGCTACGAACATTTTTTACTTCGGCACCATACCTGGGAAATTACTGGTTTAGGAGATATTGAGGCTCGAAGTTAGTATGGAATTTTTCTAATTAGGTACAAAATCGATGCATTTACCCCGCCAATATGTCCTTTAGATGCCCCATGACCCCATAGATAAGTAGGTATTTCGAACATTGCACGCGCGCGCTGTTAATTGCGGTTTAAAAAATGTGAAAACTTAAATAAAAAGTTCGTTTCCCACGTATTTTTTTTGGTTAGTATGACTTGGCATGATGTCCACAACGAGTAGACTTCGGCTTGGTGATGGGTCTTGTGACATCCTGTATATGTAAGTGTAAACTTACAGATATAGGAATATATATACCACTCTATTTGTGGGCGCTGAACCAGGTAATTAGTATCGTAAGAATCTGTACATATAAAGAAACTCTCGTATAAAGGTGTCACAACATTCGCTTTAGAACCAGAAATATTTAAAGTCAATTATATATTCAATAAGGCTATTGTAATACTTATTAATGTTTAAGTAGCATTGTGTATTTTTAGGTGAGACTTAGTAAAATACCTATGCTCGAAAAATAGCTAATGACAAAGATATATCTGAGTAGATCGCTAAAACGATCAAATAAAATGAATACAATCATTATAACCTTACCCCGTTGTAAGCACTTCTGAATTAGATCGTGATAAACCTCCAGCTTAAAATTATTAACTCCAGCTTAAAGGATGTGTGTCTATCGGTTTTTAACTCTAGAAATCGTTATCTTCACAACTATAGGACGAGCTTTCTAGGTCTCACGTAAAAATATACATTTAGGTAAGTCTAGTATAAGAGCAAAATCCAAAAAAAAAATATAAAACACAGAAAAGGTATAAAAATAAAAAAGACATAAAATTTATCAAAAAAAATAAAATGATAAAAATACAAAAATATGTTAATTTGCTTATTAATACTGATTTATAAGTTCATATAATTTAAGTTGTACATGAATGAGTAACAAAAAAGATAGAATCAATAAAAAGTAGACGGTAGCTAAAGTATCTACTTTAGACACCAAAATAGAATTTAAGTAAATTATTTAAGTAAGTAATTAGACCTAACCATATATAATTAAGTATGACTCTTTAGGTACTACTAGGTCAGGTACATAAATTTATGAGTAAATATAAATTTGTTTAAAGAAATATCGACTTAAAAGACACACAAACGCATTAATTATATAAAACTGAGAAAAAATAAATAAAATGGCTGTTTTGACTGATAAGCTCATTTTCAAATGGGTTATGTCTCAATGGAAATTTGCTATTCAATGGAGATCTAATATACCAAAAAATATATATTATTTGACTGCACGGTTGCCGCGTTAAAAAGTCGGTTTGCCCCTTAACGCAGCACCGAGTGTTGTACGTTTGATCGCCACCAACTTTTGTCACCTAAATTTTCCCTTCAATATTTCCAACCGCGTTGCTGGAGTGGTCTTAGGAAAACAAAACAGTTACAAAACTTCAGACAAACTAGCTGTTGTCAACATTTTTGGCAGAAATAATCTGATCATCAAATAATCAGTACTTGGGCGAGGAAGATCGGACAATACTTGAAACTTTACCGTAATAGAAACATGGACCTTAATTTCACCAATTTAAAGTTGATTTTTGTGACAAAATTAAAACTACAGAATACGTCACAGATCTAAAATAATAGTGTTGCATACCATAATCTTAAAAATAATAAAGTTGTAATCGCGAATGAAATACCTAATATCACTTCTAATAGTGCATAGTCTATAGACCTCACCACGAGTAGCTCTAGGTTTGAGTGAACACATATTCAGGGATTTGCAACGTTTCGATCAAATCAGGCACAAACTGATTTGTAATTTTGATAATTTAATATAGAGATTCAAACTACAGACGGAAAAAAATATTTTAAAGAGATTTTTATTACATCTACAGTCGAAATTACTTCGTATTTTCATCCCAAATTTCTTAGTTTTCAATTCGTACGTATTTTAGTACGATAAAGTTTATTTGTGGTGGTGTATATTTACCCATTCGAGTACTAAAATATAACTCATTGACACTATTAAATATTTTTATATTACTCGTATTTTTTATTGCGCTGACTTCATTTGATAGTATATGTATATATATCCATAAATTCTATATATTATTATATATATTATATAAGTATATTGCATCAGCAACTTTACCTTTTCGAACACTATTTTTACACTGGTCTAGTAGTATCTAACAAAGGCTATGTAGCATTAGTAGAATAGAAGTCGAGATGTAAGTTGTACATTCAAACAAAAAGATCGGAAAATGGCTCTCATCCCAGTAACATAAATAATAGTTGTAAATATATTTAATTAATCCGAAGGAGAAGGCAGTTGCAATACAATTTTATTATAATTACGTACAGGTAAATATAAATATAGGTAAATAATAAATCGGGCATAATAAGTGATCGTAAAATTTATATATTGTTAAGGTATATGACACTGACGGAAAACAACTATAAGTAATTTAATTAAGTAAGTAATAAGTAGTTTAATTTCATTTCAAGCATAGATTTAAGTTGTACATTGAAACAGGCAAGATAATACTGAACGTTAAAAAAAGTAGATGCAAATAATAATAATAATTTATATAATATATTATAAGCACTTATACCCCTTCGGGGATGCAGTCGTGAGTCTATAAATAAATATAAGCACTTATATGAAAAAATATTATGTTTAAATAGATTTATTATATATTAGAAAAAATATTATATTTAGAATTAAGGGCAGTAATCGTTTCTTTTAAATTGGCCAGGTCCATTTCCGGGTTTATCTTACTTGCTTTCTCAAAATAAAAGATTATCAAAATTGATTCGATATTATTATGAATTAGGTGATTTGTATAATTTCAGGAAATAGTTCATTTGAATTATTTCGCATGGGTTGCGAAGTTGACAAGGTATATTATTTTTTAATTTTAAAAGCATCTGATATATTCGTAAGTTTATGAATAATAAGGTAAATCGACTTGAATTACTAAATTAGAATCCGTAAGTATTATTGTAAGTTGTAAATAATAATTATAATAACCATGAACACGCCTAAGGAGGACATAACGTAGACAAAGTTAATAAGATGTAATAAGTAATACATATGTATAAAGTTTCAACTTGCAGTTTACTAAATTAGAATTATTATGAATTTTATTACTTGTATTTTTTTATAAATAACGGTTATGGATAAAACTAGCCGGAAATTGGCTGAATAAAGTACCTATTTAATTTATAATTTTATTATTGCATTATTTATTTTTATGCAGCAAAATGCAGCGTTAATATCATCGTTATAATAGCAGCGTCATATTTCGAAAATAAAAGTAAAATTAAACAATTTATTTTAAGCCATTTTGCATCAAACATGTTTAATATTTTCTATTTTTTTACCACTTTGTAATGTGGGTACTAGACGATGGGTAAACATACAAATATACTTTTTTTTGTAAATACATACATATTATACATAGAAACACCCAGACCAAAACAAACATCCATGTTCATGCACACAAATGTTTGACTTGAGAGGGAATCGAACCCGCGACCTTCGGCGTGGCAGTCGCTTACACTCCCGCTACGCCAACCGGTCGTCAAAATAATGTGCAATGTATATAAAACCAATATAAAACACTTTAGGCCTAAAACTAATAGTTCGACAGACATGCGATGTCATCCTCGCAAGCCAATTAGTCAACTATCATTGTCCTACTATTATCCCGGTTGCATCCAAGACTTACGCTTTGGAGTCAGGGATTTGCTCTCTTGGCTAACCAGATTTGGCAGAAATATAGAAACTAATCCCCTGAAAAACTGCCTTGGCCCTGGTATTGAGGGTCTTCTGAAATGACGCTCACTACGCGGCAGCACTGAGGCATCAGGTCCAGAAACCTGTCAAAACTGTCAAAGCCCCTATATTCTCGTACGTCTGTGTTTGTTTGTATTATGTGTGTACGCGTCTGTACATATCTGACGTCAGTTTGGATATGACACATACTAAGCGCCGTCTGGTGGTAGAAGAAATATCAGACAGCCTCATTGCTAGTATATACCTACTGTCCCAAGTCTCAAGTGCCTATAACGACTGTCAAAGATCTTAAGAAAATACCGATCCGGCAGGAAAAACTCTCCGAGGCCAATTAGAAAGGCGATAAAGTACCTATCTATAAATGGCCTAAATATTTTATTCTTATTCAAAATTTTAACTATCTAGGTATAGTTTTATCCAAAACCTTATTTATTTTGGAATAAAATAAGGTAAGAATAAGTTGTACATTCAAAGGGAATAACGCAGTCCTTCTACCAGTACTATATCACTATTAACCTATTGTAGATGCATAAATATTAATTATTTATTTTTTGTTTCTTAGAGTTATGATATTAGGTATAAGTTGTACATTCAAGGAACCGAAAAGAAATATACACTAGATTGACACCAACACTGAAACAGGTAGATATAGTTGTAAAATTATGATTTGTATTTTAGATTATAAGTTGTACCTATTACATATTTCAATAGAAGATCGCAGTAAGTAACTAAAATAAGATAATAAAATTAAGCGAAGCTGTTCAGGTTAAAAGCATGTTATAAAAATATAGCTACTGCTCCCATAACAATTGAAATTTAGCTTTTAAAAGTAATATAATTTAGGACATAATTGTATGTATAAGGAATTTATGCGTGGCGTTACAAAAAAGTGTGGTCATAATGAAAATTCATCAAAGATGAAGACTAACTAGATATATCAGACAACATCAAATATTTTCCTTTTTTGTAAGTTGTATCAACATTTCGAAATTGGTTGTCTGTTTCGCAATTTTTTTCATACTTAGAGATGTTTTTAAGCCTAACCAAAATTATTTGTAAACGTACAGATTAAACAAATTACAGTCCGTTACAGAAAAATCTATTTTTAATGAATTGCAAATTTTTGAAACAGAATAATAAACTTTTAATTTTTATTCTAAATTACTACTTAGACACTCAAGGTCAGATGAACTGAAAATATTAATTATAAAACATCTTAATTGCTGCAGTTAGGTAAACCTTAGTCTTATTAAAAAAAAAACATTAAGATATCTTAAAGAAATATAGAGCCTTCTTTTCACGACACCAAAACCAAACCATCCATAATTTCATAAAAGGTATCGTCGATACGACCATACTTTTTTGTTCCACCTGTATAATGTGTACATATATTAAAAGAAACATATGCGCAGACTGCTCTGAACTAATTAAGATTATGAACTATTAGAAGTAAGTAGTATTAAGGACTGTATATTCATCTGAGTGAGTTAAATACCAAAGATTAAGGCAGGTATCAATTTAGATAAGATTATACTATAAATAAAATATAAGTAATTAGGTAAATAAAATTAGTTATAAATATATTTTTTTAATAAAATAAAATAAGTTGTGTGCGGAAGAATTTCTTGGGAAACATGTTTTTTAATCGTCTTAATTGGTCTTTTATTCATAGATTATTTTGGTTAATTGTACAAGATACAAATAATAAAAATCAACAAAAGGTTATTTAATTGCTACGGATTAATAATTTTCTCGATAACAGTATTAATATATTCTTCCTATAGAAGAATTTTCTCTGTATAAATCTTACAAAAATCCAAAAACCGTAGTTTAGAATTCTGTAAATAAAAATTGCATTCGAGGCCATATCAATGATTAATATTTAATAAAATTATAAATTGTAAATATAAATTTTCTTGACGGACGCAGAAACGGCATTATTTTATAAGTGGATAACGGAGAATGGTACAATATTTTAGGATAATATTAAATAGGATAACAATATAATAATAATAATAATAATAAAATCGTGACATAAGTTACTATCTAAATACCAAAGAACCTCTCATAATTTTATATAAGCAATAAGATATACCGACATAAAAATCGAGCAAATATCGATCATAGATTGAAAAACAAAACATCATATATATAATATTTATTAAAATAACTTAAAAATCTGTTCAGCTAAATCATAAAAATACATCGGAAAAGTCAAAACATCTACGGGTACAAAATTCTTCTCTATACAAGATTCTCAGGACTTACGATTTAGATTCCCACATTCTGATATAAATATCTTTCAATAAAACCTCTTTCATTCCATTCCAACAGTTTGATCCCAGTTTTAAACATGTGCAGATGATCAAAACTAACTAAGTAGTAGATCTACCCGGTAAACCATAACGTGAGGCATTAGATTTAATGTAAAGCCGTGTACGCACTTACAAACATGGACATCTTTGGACAAATATTTAATAAGAACATCTCAATACATTCGGTCAGAAAATTTCGTGAACATGGCGCTTGCAACAGTGGCGAAATATCGGTTATTCAAAACAAAGGTACGTGGTATATCCCGAAAGTCATTTAAAATCCGTGTAACTAAGTACTCCTACATGCATAAATTAGTAAAATATACACGAAAATAGTATTTATCTATATCGAATCACTCGCATTAACAACGATAATGAAACATTGAACAATCTATTCCAATCAAATCTTAAACAATTTATGACCAAACAGAGAGATTAAATATTAAAAACAACGTCTGTAATAGTTACCAATAACAGTTTCTTCGTTCGAATATAATGTTAAAACTAACGCTCCATTTCTCGGAACTAAACACATACAAACAAAGTTGTAGCAACATGGCACGCAACATACAACGCAACAAGTAACGTAACACGTCGAAACACGCAACGCAAAAATGTTTAGTACGTGCGTACACGGTTTATTTATTACATTTAAATGTAAATATAGTTAAATGTACATATCCGGTAAGAGGCCGGCTAATTGATGATCATTTTGGAAAAATAGTTAAGGACAATCGTTTTACAGTACGATTTAAAATGTAAGTTTTTATATTAAGGTTTAGATTAAGATATAGATATAATATTTATTTTATCATTCATCATGAAAATGCTAAGTTTTTCAAATGATATAATTATTTTTTCACCACAGCAGCTCAAACATGCCGCTTTTGCTGCGAGACAACAGTGAACAAAACGCGATTTTGATTCGAGCGTGAGGCAAAGTAGCTTTTTAATTTTTCAATCTTCAGTGCCACGAATTGACATTGTTCAGCCATAAATTTGAAACATCCGAATTTTAATGTGCTCTGTCTCTTTCACATGCATATATAAAAAGTGAGTGAAAAAACAAACCCCTTCGAATTCGAAATTCGATTTTGGAATTCGACCTCAAAGAAAACACCTACGGCAACGCAAAAAAAAAAGATATTTGTAATAAAGAAATTACTTTTTTTATATGTTATTGTTTACATGTTTAATTTATTATTGGATTTTAATATAAATAAGTCTAATTAATAGTATAAAATTAGTATTTAACCAATACATTTTTATTTAGAATTACAATAATGATACATTTGAAAAATAAACATCAGGGACGCGGTATTAAAACGCGATTTAAAAAAGTAGCGGGAATAAAAATTTCGCTGATGCTGATACAGTAGGTATAGCGTAACGTGTTAAATTATATTAATATATAAAATAATCTAAAAAGATGAGTGAAACTAGCGATGATGACTGTACTTTAACACCAGAAGAGTTAAATCAACAAGTGATTATGCAGAATTCAATCTATTCCTGTTAATTTCTATGTCTCCTAAGTAATATGTGTTCTAACTGCTGTGGTGAAAAGTTATGTGTGCTACACGAGAGCAAAGTTTTTTGTATCTCGTGCTGTTGAGTCCCTCGCCACGCTCAGGATTCTAACTTTGATTCACTCGCTACGCTCGTGAATCAATCATAGAATCCTTCGCTTGCTCGGGACTCAAAATCAGCACTCGAAACAAAAAACAACTTTGCTCTCTTGTTGCACAAATAACTATTTTACTGTTCCGGCAATTAGTTTAAAAAACGTCATAAAATAAAATGTCAAACAAAAAACGAACACCTCCACAGATTAATCAAACAGAACGGCTGGTCGGCTTAAAATCAACTATATTAATTGTTATCATTACAATTTTAACGTAAATAACACACATTACTATATTTAAGATGTATTAATATTTATTTAATATTAGATATATATATATTTTGGTATTAGACCTAAATGTTATACTAAATTATACCTAAATGTATTAAACTGCCAAATTAATCATGAATGGTGGTCAATTTGGAGAATGTGCAATTATGTAGGTACTAAAATTATATTATTACCTATCTTAATTAACATTTAAAATGGCTACTCGATTAAAAGTTTCGATGTTTTCATGTTGACTGTGAATTGATAAGAAATGACATACCTAATTATAAACTATTAACTATTACTTACTTACAACATATGACTTTAAGGTGTGGCCATATTATAAGTCAAAAGTTATTGCCACTTATAGTAACTGGCATATTATTATCACAACTGAGTCTGAAATAGGTAGTAGAGCCTTGCTGATTTCAGCGTGAATGGGCCGGCTCGACCGGGGAAGTACAACCCTCTCACAAAAAATCGAGATAAAGTAACAGTACCTAAACTGTTGCGTTTCGTTCGGTGAGTGAGAGTGCCGGAGGCCTCATCCCCTATTCCTTCTCCCTCATCCCTCTCTCGTCCCATCCCTTTTCCTAACCCAAAAGGCGGCAACGCACTTGTGACTCCTGTGGTGTTGCTTGTGTCCATGGCCGACTGTAATTGCTTACCATCAGGCGATCCGTCTGCTCGTTTGCCGCTTATGACATAAAAAAAAACTGAAGCTAGAAACATGGAATTTGGATAGTGAGTTCCATTTATAACGTGGGCGCCCTAAGGAAAACTGTTTTAATGTATTCAAAAGTAAGGGGTAAAATTGCGGTGGAAACATTTTTTAAAAGCCACTGATTGTGAAGGTGGCGCCATGAAAATTAGCTACAACAGCCAGCTTAATAAAAAATGCAACTGGCATTCATTTGGGACCCATTAAAGTTGACATGAACTAAAACTAAACACCTTTAAGCGGTTGTCTAATACTTACAAGAACTCAAATGCTACAATATTTTATGATAATTCGTCCAAAAATATGAATAGAAAGAGTCACCACCTTAACGTTACATGTTGTCTACTAAGGCTATCGAGACATAATAATTATTGAGCATTTTCCATAACAAAATTATCAAAATAAACTGACATAAAAGTGATTTGCGAAAAAATAAACACTATTTACTAATTACGATTTATGAAATAACAGTCAGAATAAAAAATTAATTATCTCGTCTCGTAAGCCTTTGGGTAAATTCTTCTGACTATTCTGTAAGAACAAAACAAGTTACTTCTTTGAAACTACAGATAAGATTATTATCACTATCGACATAAAAAAAAGCTACAAGACTTTTATCTCTCAATCTTTATATAAGTATTTTTCTGTAAGGTCACCTTATTGGATTGTTGTAGGAAAAAGGAGTATGCAAGCCGAACAAATGTTAGTGCTCCAAGAACTATTCAGAATATTGCCATAGCTCTCAATAATTCTAGACACAGACAGACAGTAGATACGTGGTACAAACTTATTGAGTCTTGAAATATTTTACTGTAGGCTCCATCTGATTTAAGAAAAGTATGGGCTAGTTAGTCACAGACTGGCATAACCTTCTTCTTAATACGAAATAGGAGAAGACTGGTATAGTGAAAGATAACTTCTAAACTATATTTTATATTACCTATATAATAAGTTGGTCACAGCGAATATAAATGATGTGACGCGTTATATATTATGTCACATGAATGACTTTGAACAAAAATGTCATAAAACATTTATTGGACATTGAACTTGCGTGATTAGAATATCACAAAGCATATCAAAATCCTTTTTGTCTATCTATAAAATATCACAGAGAAAGCAAAATGTATTTCAGAACTCAATAAAACTAATTCGTCTGATTTAAATAGACGCAAAGTTTATAAACTGTTTGTAACGAATAATTTCAATTTGAACACAATCGCATATCACTGACACACGACACATACACAAACACGTGAGTAAATGTGACATCTATGTCACATGACACAGAATTTTGATTTATAATTTTATTACAAAATACTATAAACATTTTTCACGGGCTAATTTTATATGTATATTTCACTTATATTTCATAATATATGTTGAAGAAAATACTCTGTAGACGTAGGTGATACGAAATTAATTAGTTACATAGTATATACTCGGATATTTAACTACATATCTCTAGTCTGTAGTGTGTAGAATCTATGTTTATAAATGTTTTTGTAATAAAAACTTGATATAAAAACCCAAAGTTGTGTTTTATTTAGTGTGTGATTTCTTTAATTTTCTTTCATATGGTTCTATGCAGGGATGTAGCTAGAGTCGAATTTAAGGTAGGGCAGCATTGGTTACAGGTAGGGCGGAAGTAAAAAAAATATTGAAATTGATCTGCTCCGAAGTACGTTCTTCAAAATTTTGGTATTTTTAAGGTAGGGCATTGTGATTTCAAGGTAGGGCACTCCCCTATAATGCTCCCCCCTAGCTGCGGCCATGGTTCTATGCCCTTGCTTTGCGAACGTGTCAGTAAATGTAAAAGCTTCGAGTAATTACTTTTTAAATTTGACGTTCATACGCGTCACTTGGTGATTTATATGAATAAAAGATTTTGACTTTGTGTGACATTTTATTTTAGGTGTTACATCAGCTCGATCATAATTTGCAAACTGATTTATAAAAACTAAATTATTACAAACCTATGAACTAAATTGTATTTTATCGAGAAAAAAAATTGGTAACGCAAAATATAGTTTTTATCAATAACGTCTCGTAAATGGAATAATCATCATCATCCTACCGCCGTCCCGGTTGCCTTGAAGCCCAGATTCCGCTTTCCGGTTGTACGGTCTTCAGCATCCCTGGTGGTTAGAAGATTGGCACGCATATCATCCCTTACGACGTCAAGCCAGCATTATTTAGGTTTTCCTCGTATACCGGGGCCCGGCGGAGGTGGCATGGCAAGACATTCGTTACCCGCGTACCGCGGATATCAATCTTACAAAAAATACCTGCCAAGTGCGTGTCGGGCCACACGCAATGTAGGGTTCCGTAGTTGCCCATAATGGCCATTATTGATAATAACTTCTGGTTCACATGGGATGATGGGACTAAAAACGGGCATCTTTAAGATTACCTAAGCCAGCGCTCCCAATGTAAACTCACAGAAATAGGTATTTATAAGTTAACCGACGATACTCGTAAACTAGTGATGTCTACTTAGCCGTGACAGTTTTCTTTTTAAATTCGTTATATGTACTACATTTGTCATTTTTTTCACCTCTTCCAAATTAATAGTTTAGCCGGCAGAGGGGGAGGACACTTGAGTCTAACAATTTTTTTCACTTCAAAGCTTGATATTTGACAAACCAATCACTTGATCGAAAAATGATTTGAGCAAACTAATAATATTTTTTTAAAACCTATCCAATGATACCCCCCACAGTGGGGTACTCAACAAAAAAAAATTCAACCCCACTATATATGTATGGGAGATACACTGAAAAAAAATATTTTCCTAAATTTTATTCTACAGTTTTGTTGCAAATATCTAATATTATGTCTATATTCATGTCAAATATCAGCTTTCTAGCACCAAGGGTCTTTTAGCTAGGCTGCGGACGGACAGACGGACGGACATGACGAAACTATAAGGGTTCCTTGTGGACTACGGAACCCTAAAAAGTCCCTTCTTTCTCACAACCATGGAAAACATTTCATAATATCCAGATGTATTTTTATATATTTACGCAGACGCAGTAAGTATATCGAAATATGAGAAATCAATATAATATAAGTATATATTATGGTAATATTCCCTATTAAAAATTCAATTTTGGCGCAATAATAATTGTCGCTTAATTATTACAGCTGGCAAGACCAATCTGTAATAAGTACAGAATTAATTCAAACATAATGTCTTCATAAATCTTGCAACTTAGTGTAAAAACTAGAACCTACCACTACAAAAACAATATTTGTAATCTCGGCTGAATCGTATATTTAACAAAATCATTTATTGCAAATTATTTTGTTGACCTGAAATATTAACCATCACAATTTATGTCCTATGTTGTAACCATAAATAACCAATCTACATAGTAATAAAAAACATTACTAAGTTTAACTCATTAAATCTTAATATTAAAAAATATTTCTACAAGAAACATAATCAATAAATCACATTGACATGAATGATAAAATATTGTTTACCCAAATGAGGGGTAAAAATATTCAAAGCTTTGGGGACATTACAATTATTGCACAGGTCACCCTGATGTCTGATCCGAGCTCAGTCGTGCTTCACTACACGGGGAAGCGCCTGTATCCACGCCGAATCTCTTTGGTAAGTAGAAAATTATCAAAAACATATTTTCTATTTATAGAAAGCCCAGACGCCAACATCTAGTAGGTATATTATAATGTACTTATGGCTGTACTTGGTTCACAGGCATACGCGTTGGCAATTCTTAAGAAAATAGAAATGACGGGAGAGACGGCGGACGCCAAGAAGCAGAAGAAACAAGAGAAGCGGATCAAGCGAGCTCTGAAGGCCATCTTGCCGATGAATGAGGGAGAGGCTCCGATTTACTATTACGAAGATGGGTTCTACCCTGGAGAGGAGTACGACTACGCGTCTTTCTCCAACGACGTACTGAAGCGAGCTGTTGCCACCGTGCTCGACATGGGCTTCAAGGTCAACTGGGACCGCGTCTCTCGCTTCCTGGTCCACAACAACTCTGTCCAGCAGGATCCCAACGCTGTGCCAAAGCCTGAGGACCCCATGACTCAGGCCATGGTCGCTAAGATGCAGGAGATGTACGTCTCAATGAACGAGACCCGTCGCGAGGCCGGCCTTTAAATGTGTCAACTATCTTTCCTGTAACCCCTTCACCAGCCTTCCCAAATCTCCCCAATGTGTCTGGAATACTTTTTCTGAATATATTTGGTGTATTATTCCATTTGTGTTTTATTTCAACACAACCTAAAAATAACAGATAACAAAGGCATGAAATCCTAGCAGCTATACAGTAGGTTTATGATCGATACGTTAATATACCTCCTGTATATCTACTAGGATGTCATACATATAGGTAGCCTAGGACCCCCGCCTCATAAAGCTAGGTTTACACTGTACAAATGCAAATAAAATCTCGCTCAGCGCGTCATAATAAAATTTCGCTCAGATTTTATTCAGTATCTTGTTCGATCAGTTTAAAATTTAGTTTTAGATAATTTTACATCACACACACCAACACGTAAATGAATATTAATAGTATAATTAATAGGCAGAGGTAACACATTACACAAATTTACTTAGTCGCTTTTAGGTCTAGCTTTCATTGAGGTAAATTGTGAGGCTCGGTTGCAAAATATGCTAGTACTAGGAATTTATTTATCAGAGCCTGCAGCTTCATTGTGACGTTCTTTCAAAATAACTAGAGAATAGAGATAAATTGACACAACATCAATAGGCTGATCCTCCCCGTGGGATCTCCACCTTGTCGTGGTGGGGGGGCTCAGTAACCGTGGCTTGGACACCCGCGGTGAAGCTAAGAGATCCCGGGAGTGGACGCTCCGCGTGGGCTTGGAGGGGGCGCACCATTGTTACGTCACGGTGGGGCCGCAGAGGAAGAGGAGATGCGGTGTTGCCAAGGTTGCCGTCCTCCCTATCCTCTGCGGCCGCTGGGTGTTTTGGCAGCGGAGCCCAACACCTTCATCCTCCGCCAAGGGGGGGTTTTGTTCAGGGCCCGCCTGACCATCTGGCGGGCCAATACCCGTCGAGGGATAGCGACGAATGCTTCGGCGATACCCGACGCTCCGACACATGGGTACATGAGGAAGAGGTGTTGGTTTTTAGTCAGTAAGAGTCTGACAGTCCCCTTCGCCCTTTCCCCAGGGCGGAGGGCCTCCATGAGGAGTTTCCAACCCAACCGGAACAGATAGGCTAATGATTATTTGGCGAAAGCAACAATCTAACTTGAACATTCGGAGCCCTGCTTGTTTTATCAAACATTGAACTGTGGTGCCAGGTATTTAATATTCATATATAAAGATATATCCACAGAAAACCACAGCCATATCATCCACAGGAAGCTATGGATGAGAAAGCTGAAGATTTAATCACCTATGCATTCCTAGTTTTTCTTTCTTATGGTAGCTGCTCTTTAACTGCACGAAGTTGGGTAACGGATCTCTGTGGCTTGGGTTCTTGATTGACTAGCTCGTGCTTTTAGGAGTCAGTTTTGCGACAAACGTAGCCAATGTGGGTAGTATTTGCGTTCCCACGCAAATACTACCCACATTGGCTACTCTCCCGAGTAACATACAAAAATTAAAAAGATGATGGTACTAATCATACAACCAGAGTACTGGTTGTATGATTAGTAGCTAAGTTTTCTGACCGTATAAAATTTTGTGAATAAGTACAGGTAATTCAACTGTTTTAAAAAACATGCATTCTTAAAAACTTTTGCATTAATAAATAGGTAGTAGTTAGATAAGAAAGCTGAACCAGTCATGTCTGCCAGAGTCACTGATACCATCATGTAGACAGCTAGCATGTCTTTCACCACCAGCAATTCATGGCATATTAACTTTACGACACTTTATTCTACATGAGTAACTTGTGAAGTTCATTGTCACAACTTATGGATAACTTTTACTTTCGAACTATAACTCTTGGCGAAGTGCCAGTAGCTTGCGCACATGTTTACAGGCATTGTGTGGATATAGATCACGCTTGAATGAGTAAAGTACCTGTTGCGATTTTCAGCCTGTTTTTCTAGTGTCTCAGTTGTAGTTTAAAAGTGTTTTTGTGTGCAGGGAGCACTTTTAATGTCGAAATCTGTGGATAATTTTTGCCAGGATGAAATAAGATTTCAAGTTGGCAACAATTATTGTTTTATGAGATCTTCAATAATGGCCTGCTGTATTGCCCAATAATGTAGCCAAAACATACAATTGTGACCCACGAAAAGCAGATGAAATATTCGTCTGCTTTTGGTATAAATGTTATTGGACTGTTTCTCAGAATCTTATATTGTTGCCTCTCTATCTACTGCTGAGCAGACTTAGCTTCATTTTCAATGCGAAATAAATGCGGTACAATCTCAACGTTTCTACAGAGAAACAGCCATCTGACGACAGCCCAGAAGGTAATTTTGAAAGTAACGTCTGTTAAAGATCTTCACGAGTGCTAGGTTCGACGGATTGAGTTACTTTCTGACACAGAGCAAGTGATTATTAACAATTTTAATACTTTTATAACTTTGAAAAAGTCTGTGGTGTGTGCTATGGATTCGAACTCGAGGCAGTCAGCATGGCATGGGCTCTCAACTAGGATATTGCTGACTAGTAAACAGATATGGAACAGTAGTTATTCCCAGTGTCGCTGAACAGTATTTTGTCTTGATTTGTAGTAAAAATTAAAAGCTTTCCAACAATCGTAGAAGATTATGCGACGTCCTCGTCACCATATCCTAAAGCTTTCACAGATGGTGTAACGGTTACGATGGCCTTTAATGCTACCGATCGCAGAGTGGGTTCGAATCTTACGGGACAGAGAGTTGCTATACACAAATTATTGTTCCGAATTTGATTTGCCTTGCATGTCGTTGTTTCGTATTTACAAATAATCGTCATCTAACATCAGATAGTGAAATAAAAAATACTTTCCCTAAAAACCAAGTAAGGACACAGTAAAATAGCTCTATATTTAGAGCTTTCATTCGGTCTAGACTGAGCTTTATGAGGCGCAACCCCCTCCCCACGCATTGCAAACTGCACTGATTGATCTATAGCTAGGTCTGTAGGTATACATCACCTCGCCGACAGCGCATGTCCGCGTTGCACCGGAATCAATACATCACACATCTCACGCTTTTAATTGAAAATTCAACTATATTTATTACGTAGTACCTACCTACTGAGATGACTACGGGCGCGTCGGGATGGCGCGACACAGCTTAAGCACAGGGGATGAATCAAAACAATTTGACTTACGACCTTTCTTCAACCAAGTCTATGCAAAGTTTTGGCACAATTGGTTTTATCGAAGTTGAAATTTTTGTGTACTAGACTAAACTTGGCGATTGGTAAGAGTTCTAATATGCACTTGCATTGCGAACTAGTACTACGTAGTATAGATGTGACTAGACTAGGATGAATCAAAACAATGTGACTTACGATCATTCTGCAATCAAGTCTAGGCAAAGTTTTGGCAAAAATGGTTTTATGAAAGTTGAGATTGGTGGATTAGCCCAAACTTGGGGATTAAAAGTGTGATCGCGAGTTTTATTGGCCGTTCTTTGTCATGGTTCTATGCACTTGCATTGCGAACTTGACACAAAAAGTAAAGAATTTTGGACGCGTCACATTCTAACCTAAGTTAATAAATGATTTTGACTTTGACTATGATCTTGTGGTCAGTATAAAGATACATGTCTCATCTGAGATATCATCGCAGGTATAGACGCCGGCAAACTTCGTGAGCACTACCATAGACCAATAAGATGCGCAGGAGACATTTTTGTACGTAAAATTGCTACTGCGCAGCTCTTTTGGTCTATGGTAGTGTTCAGGAAGTTTGCCGGCGTCTGTAGGTACTACTGAGGTTAGGAACATGAAGTTAACTCAGTAGGATGTTTATACTTAATACAGAAACCTTTAAAATACTGCTCCTAGAGAGTAAAATGGGCGTGAAAAGCTGGTTACAAAGATCCAATGATTTTGAAGCTGTAAAATCCTTGCAATAGTTAGTAATCTTTAGGTATTTGACGCGTAATATTTGCACCCCTTTATACAAAAACTGTGCGCATGGAGGAGTATGTAATTTGGCATAGTCAAAGTTTAAACAAAGATGAATTGCTGAAAGTTAAGTAGGATGATACCTATTCTTATTTATAGTCTTAAGCCTACATCTCCGAAGGGGTAGACAGAGGTGTAAAGTTATACTCACATTTCTCCATGTTATTTTTAGGTCCCACGTAATGGTCGCGTGTCTATAGAGTAAGTAGTTGTCAATAAATCAGTTCATCAGTCAATCAGTTGTTGTAATATTAGACTATAGATAATTATATATTTATATTGATTTTATATTATACTTTGTCTAGTATTATTAAAAAAAATCGATTGAGCAACAGAGGAGAAACGTGCCTACGAGTATAAATCTGCCTGTTTATAAGTTTGAAGTTAACAGCAAGGTACATACATAGCGTTTAGGTTAGTGCCTAAGTGCCGTAGTGTGCAACAAGTAATTAGCAAACGGCACTTAAGTGAAGTGAAAACAACAATAGATCTTCCTCTTTCCTTCGCCTTATCCCATTATCTGGGGTCGGCTCTCCTTGTTTGTCTTCTCCACTTTGCTCTATCTTGGGCGGTCGTAGCATCAACATTCATGTCATTTAGGTCTTTTTGGACTGATGAAAGCTAGGTGGCAGGAGGCCTTCCGCGGCGACGCGTCGTTGTCGGTAGATTGAGGGCTACTCGTACCATGTGGTCTTCGGGACAGCGGATCACATGTCCATACCATTGAAGGCGTCGTTCTTTTACCTTCTCGGTAATAGGGGCAATCTTGTAGTTTCCTCTGACGTGGATGTTGCGTACCTTGTCGAGCATTGTGACACCCGCTGACCACAATCCCTCCGCGACCACGATCGTTGCAAGCCCGTAAAAACGTAGGAGAATAACAGAGGTATTTATATGCCTTGAAATAAGTAAATTATCGCAACTAAGACCCGCAAAATAATATTGTATGATGCAAAAAGACAAACTAATCAGCTTTATAATATTAGCATAGCTTTAAGACCTCCCCTGTTTATGAAGGTTTTACAAGCTAAGTATTATTTACTTTCAGGTGTCACGATGTCTGCAATGAAATATTCATCATCATCATCAGCCCTTCATACTGTCCCACCGCTGGGCACGGGCCTCTTCCCATTATGAGAAGGGTAAGGCCATAGTCCCTAATGAAATATTACAAGATAAATATGGTCTTCCTAATTTTTTATTGAGCTGAAATTTTGCTTATGTCATGGAGCTGATCTGATGATGGACCTAGAAGGTGGCAATAGAAACTCTGCAATAAAACGACACATCCTCATCGAGTTTTGGGTTTGTGGTGACGAGTACCTACTTTGATCCTAGGTAGGTAGTTTGAAAGGTAATTTTGAAAAAAGAATAGGTTCTTTTCCTTTTAATTTATTACGTTGACGACCGGTTGGCGCAGCGGGAGTGTAAGCGACTGCTACGCCGAAGGTCGCGGGTTCGATTCCCGCTCAAGTCAAACATTTGTGTGCATGCTCATGGATGTTTGTCTTGGTCTGGGTGTTTCTATATATAATATGTATGTATTTACAAAAAAAGTATATATGCATGTTTATCCATTATCTAGTATCCATAGTACAGGCTCTGCTTAGTTTGGGACTAGATGGTGATGTGTGTAGGTATGTGGTAGAATATAAATTATAAAAATAATATCTACTTTTAGATTTTTTATGGTATTTGGTGTTATAGGGATAGGATATTGTATAGGCATGGCTTTGAGAATTAAACACAACTTAATAGGTAAATCAACCACGATTTATTGTCAAATAAATTACATACTGTTTACTTATTAGTTACTACATGTGAAACTTATAACAACATATTATATAACGGCGTTACAACTACAACTTATAGTTACAGGAGATCTAGCAATTATCACTAAATACTAACATTAATTATTATAATAATTACTTTTCAAGTAAAGCGCAATGCCAATGAAACTTTGTACGTTTTTATAGACGAAAACACATTATATATTTTGCATTTTATCATGTCAAATAATAGTATTTCTCTCACAGCCTAACACGATTTCAAATTTTAATATTTTGGTACTTAAACAGGTAAATATATATTTCCTTTAAAAAGACAATTCTCGCGCAAGGGATAAATCCTGTTTCGCGGGATAAACATTCAATCAACGACGTGAAGACAGCCATTTTAATTACTAAGCCATCTATCTTATTGTCATACATTTTATCAATAACTGTCAGTAATCTGGCAGTTAGGCAAGGCTTTTTTTTTACTCATGATGGAAACCAAACAATTTGCGGGCTTACCCCCCCAGGCTGGGCCCCTAAATGGGCTCAGCCTGGGGAGAGTGTGGTGACTCCCCGACGAGAAGCGCCGGTACTACCCACTAAAACCACCATGGTGTTCCTCTATCCGATCCCATTGAATGGCGGGGTCACGGGATCTACGTTAGTATCACTTCCGCGACCCCGCCAGTTTGGCAAGGCTTGCATGTCGTATCATAACAGCATTTCATAATTATCACTTATCAACACTTCATCAATACATCATTATCGTTTCTTAACAAATACGCACTTAACGAGGTACTACAATAAACTTTAAATAATTAATAATTATTTTAATTCCTAATATAGATTCAGTTTTGCATTTATTCCTATTATTATATTTTGTGCACCTGTTTTGTCAAATGCTAAAATTTACAAAATCGCTTTCAAGTTCTCTTACAAGGCTTTCGATATTTCCTAAGTTCATTTTCACTTATAATAAATTAATAGTGTGTTTACGAGGCAAATTAGTTACTTGCCCAAATACATGCCTTATTTGTTTAAAACATTGTTTTATATTTTATTTTGAACATGTCTCATGTTAAGATATATTTATTGTAAAGAAATAAATTGAGAAGTCAGGTCCAAGACTCGAATTCGCAACTTTGACTAACCAGGTCGTTTCTCTGGGGTCTAAGGTCTTACTTTAAAGAGTGCTTCTACGTTTTCCAGTTTATTCTCTTCATAATCTCTAAAAACTTGGCTCTAATTTGATTAAATAGACTAAAACTATTAAAAAATTCTTAGCTTTCCACAGAGCTGTCTCTGAACTCTGTACATCTTAGTAGGTACATAAGACGAAAACTTATCTTAAATTAAATTTTGCTCAAAAGCTTTTCTAAATTCAAGAGTCAAGAGATTCAAGTATCAGCTAAATTAACTACAAACTAATTCTAGACTAAGTAGTCTGTGGTAACAACCATTTACAATAATATACTCTAACTTAGTAACTTAGCACAACGTAACAAGGCAACTTTATTCATAGAGAACATTATACCCATAGAGCTGGCAGGCGTAAAATATCTAGACGTATGCAAGTGAAAATGTCGCGATGATAAAAAGAGAAAGAATATAACATTTGATATATGTATTTCACTTTAATGTCGCATGCGCAATTTATGTAGTCGTATCTGATCCTTTGTAGCTTCTAGTTTAGACCATTGACTAACTCATTCTGTTTTAGAAATGAGTATAAAATACATTTTCCATCAATATTGACGGAACGACATATTCTTGAGCACGCCTTCTCTATGTGTGTATACCTCTCTGATTTGATTATAACGTTATAGATTTATAAGCTCTCTCTAAACTTAATTCTTTTCAAACTTTAGCGATTTAACATATCATATTTATCTGTACCTACAACTAATGAAATGATTTGTTATACCTAGTCAGTTTGTTGGACATGTGTTTGAATCGCTTAGTTTCCAAATTCGGACATTATTCTTTAGTGTTGTTTTTTCTATCTGAATATTTTTCAATTATGATTAAACTTTATCGATCGATAATATTTCATACTTTTTGGATAATTCGCTCAAAACTCAAAAATATTACTGATGTTTGAGAAAGTCAATGCTAAAAGCAAGATAGATTTGACTGCCATAATCCACGAGATTTTCATAATCCATTAAAGAGATATTGACTATACAAATTCATTTACCGATTTTCAAACACTATATCAATAAGCATTTAGTTGTCCAAAAAAATCTCCAACCACAAATTCATAACCAAAAACTATCTCCTAATATCACTGTGCTGGTCTAGGTACATATAGAGCTTTTGAACTTAAAATTCTTAAAGGAGAAGATTTTAGAAGACGTCGGGACGTCTTGCAGTGGAGTGCACCAGGCTGCTGTGATGTAGAAGAGTGAACTAGCTGTTGACAAGCTCACTCTCATGCTGACCTCCAGGAATGTTCCACTGGTCTCCAGCAGACGATGGCTCGCATGTCATCGGCCGCTTTGCCGAAGGGCCTCTCGCCAGAAGGCTCGGTGTATTGGTTTATTTGGTAGTCCAGCAGGGTCTGGTAGCCTAACACGTCTGTGCCTAGTTGCTGTGAAATAATAATTATTCAATAAAAATGTTACCAAAAGTCGACTAAACGGGAAATAAAAAGCTTCCAAAGCTTTTTTTATTTTTAAACCGTTTAGTAAATAACGGAGTTTGGAGATTATAAATATTAAAAAATTGCAACCGAATTGAGAATCGTCTCCTTTTCTTTAAGTTGGTTAAAACAAGATTAAAATCGTCATCAGTCTAGCGTGTTTCGGTTATATCCAAGAATTTCGGCAACCGGAAGCTTTATCGACCACTTTGCCACAGATGCCTAAAAATTATATCAAAATGGATACCGAATAAGGTATCCTGTTCCGGAGTAGTTTCCCAGACTCCACATTAGGAAAATACTTGGTCTTTTGAGGTTTATGCTATTTGCAAAAAAAGTCAAAAGTCATGTATTTGCCTATTTGGTAGCCTACTTGATCAAAACCCTTTTTTTCGATTTCTTGTTGTTTATTGTTTTGTTTATACTTTTTGGCGATTGCCACCTCTACCATCTCTTATTCTCTTTTACATACATTTGTATTCAGGACTGGACCCAGATACAAATAAACATTTAGTGAAAGGCAGGAGAATGAAATGATAGGAAATGCAATGACTCTGAGTTTGATTCGGTTTTTCTTCTCAAGATGTCATTTAGGTAAGAAAAGTCGGCTTCGTCAAGAATAGGTTTTTGACTTGTAAAAATTTTGTAAACAGCTGAAATGTAGAAATAAATATGTTTAAATGCATTCCCAGTTCGGTTACCTGTGTGAGCGGGCTGGTGTTGGTGGTGAACACTCCCTTGAACCCTCTCTGCGCTGCCACTCGCATGGTGCCCTCCTCCAGCGCGCGGATGGCGGACACGTTCTCTCGCGGGGACAAGTGGGACGCTGTCGCCATCATGAACGAGTGCAGCACAGTGCCTGGGCAAGGAACGGACAAGTTACTACATGCTCTTTAACGGCCGGTTTAAATAAACGAATAAATTTATATCAGAAAAATTATAATTATAATATTACATTACCTGTGCCAGGCGGCAGCATCTTATCTCTCACGGCTCCCTCAACAAACTCGAGGAACATCATGATCCTCAGCAGTCCCCGAGCACTGCCGAGGTCCACGTCGGGCTCAGCGCGCGCGTCAAAGTTTAGCGCCACCGCTACAGGGGAGCCGGCACCTAGTCGGAGATGGATATGTTAGACTTGGTCAAAGCTTTTGAGAGACCTAAACACGCTCTGAATCGCTTGTAAATAATTGTTGGCATTTACAAGGTTTATGAAAATAAGAGCTCTGTCTAAAAACTCAGAACATTGCTGTGAATGATAGATGAACAGAGTACATTAAAATGGTTTTCTTTTAGCAACATGACGTCCCTAAATGCGGTGTACCGCAAGGTTCAGTGCTGTGACCGAAGTTATTTTTGATCATCTGTACAAGAATAAAATCTAGAAGCAACATTTTATGCAATTTACAAGACACCATATTTACCAACTTTTTTCTAGAATTGTCTTACTAATAATATTCGTAAACTCACAAGAATAACAATAAGAACTATTTATTTGCTATACATAGGTAGATAAAAATTACGTAGGTGTTAAGTACAAAAAAAGTTCCTTATGTCTAACCGTTATTTACCAAAAACATTGAGCATGGCAAAACAAATTTAAAGTACATTGAATACACATTAAACATTATTACTTAAACATAACACTTTTACACAATAAGTCATACAGAAAAATGTCTCATTGGTATCACACACATAATATTCACACAGATATTCATAATATATCATTTAAAAAATCGTTAAAATTATAGTAACATTTATTAATCAATTAAGTTTTAATTTTAATCTTAGTATATTATTATTCAATTACTTAGACACACTACACTTGGAAATCTATTAAACATTTTAGGAACCATACTTATTACGCTTTTGTGAAGCAGCGCTGTTTTCGGATGTAACTGTACGGCCCTTCTCTCACGAAGCTATTCAACTGCTACGGGACTGAGATGCAAACCATGATCGAATACTGGCATGCTACTCGTTACCGCACACGGTGCTACGCATATGAGACTATATTTTATCATTTGAAGAACAACATTCGTACGACGATGTCTAGTGACTCTAGCGATGAACACAATTTTCTTCTGTATTTATATTATAAGAATAAACGAAAATATACCTAAAAGAAGATTCTGGGTGCATGCGTACATCGAAAAAAATATCAATTGTAGGGCATTTGTCGAGGGACGAGTAGTCATTTTTATAGAATGTCAATAGAGTCATATTATTATTTGAATCTTAATCTGAGAAATTATCTTGCCAACTATCTAATAACCCGACATGCTTCGCTTCCTTGGCAATATAAGTATTGTGTGTAAATTTAATGAATACCTATAAATGACCTGTTATATTTTTTTTCTAAATTTCAATCCACACGGATTTTATGTAACATCTTTTCTTACGTACGTACTCTGGCAGCTTATAATTATACAAACATGGATTTGACACAAATTAGGCTTATAATAATAATAAAAATAAATGGCAAACTCACCATCCTTCAGCACGATGCTAAGTCTAGCCTCCAGGAGTGCCTGCCAGGTCTCTGCGATGAGTCCCGCGTAGTCCTGAATGTCGATCTCGTGCTTCAGGAACTGCTCCAGCTCCGCCTTGTTGTAGAACGATGATACTATCATCCTGGAATGGAAAGATTTGTGTGATTTGTGTCACAGCTTATATTTTTCTATTAGCTGCATCGTACTAGATTGCGGTGTATCAGATAGAGTTAGACTAAGCTTATCATTATAATATGAACATTTAAATTGCTCCTTGATTTAAACGGAGCAGGGGGAATTTTTTTCTAGGGGCATCAAGCTCTGGTGGTTTCTAAAGGGCTCAAGCCTTCAAAAGGCGATGTTTCTCTTTAGATAACATTGGTTGTTTCTAAGGGGCCTAAGCCTCCAAATGTGACGTTTCTAACAGACTCAGGCCTCCCAAAAGGGGACTCTACGGAGCTTAAGGACCAAATAAAATGTTTCTAAGAAGCTCAAGCCCTTCAAAAGGAGGAAATTCTGAGGTGATCAAGCAACCAAAAAACTTAAGTTTACATAAGAAATAACTTTTAGCGCTTCCCTTCATAGAAATCTGGAATAATCCACTGCAAAACATATGTAGGTAACTTACTCAATAACTTTATCCTTATGCTCATCGGCGAGTGGTTCAGGAGTGAAGGTTTCATCATCGTCCGCCACGTGGTTGGGGTCGGTGCTCAGGTGAGACAACACCTCGCCGAGGTTCGCTGCTCCCAGGAAGTCGCTGATTTCTGACCACAACATACACAAATATACATACACTGTTATCTTTGCCTTAAAGCTTCCACGCGAAAGAAGTGAACACATCATAAGTATCCGTGTGATGACGGATCAAGAAAGACCACAAAGTGTCACTACCCCATTGGACCCATTTCATTTCGTGGGTGTAAGAGGAAAATAAGAAACCTTTTCGTTCATAGATCAAGTGAAAGAAAAGGTAAAAGTTACGTCGTATCAAGAAGTCAAAGCACTGGCTAAAGATAGGATATTATGGAAGGAACTCCACCGACAAGAGCTTGGCTCTTAAATTGAAGAGAGAAGAGGAAAATACACGAAGTATCTTTGCAAAGAGACGGTAAACTCTACACCCTATACAAACATGTCTAGCCAGTGTTATATTCCTTTGCATATAATGTAATAGGCGAAATCATCCTATTGACTCACAATAAATAAGTAAATATGCAATATCCATCAGTATACTACGGAAAGCTGATCATAATAATATACAAATGCCACTTACCAATATGGTATCCCTTATCCCTCAGCCTGGTGATGGTGTAGATAGAGTTGAGCGAGTTCCCTCCCAGCTCGTAGAAGCCAGCTCTCATAGAGATGGCTCCCCTGGCGGCCCTCCCTAGCACCTCGCCCACCGTCTCGAAGAGGACCTTAGCGGCCTCCATGTCTTCGGCCTTCACAGAGGTGTAGTCGATGTCCAGAGGGATCTCTGAGTCATCTGGAGAAAAAACAGTGGTGATGATAATCGTGTCACAGTGGTGATATAATTCGTATCTTGGTGTGGTGACGTATTGAGGATTCAATGTATCTTAACCCCATTATATTTCGTGGGATCGTTAGAAGCGACTAAGGAGAAGTCACGAAGCAAATAGTACCTTTGCCAAGAGACGGAAAACTCGACGTAAACGTTGTCTAATGTCTGTCCAGCGTAGCATAGTAAGCCAAATCTTCATATCCGTTCATAATACTTTTTAATTTGGACTTTACTAATAAACTTTTCTACAATTGACTAAATCCAGCAGTGGGTTGCGAAATCCTGTACGAAGATGACAATGATATAAGACGGCAAGTAATAGTATGAATTAAATAGAACACGCACAGTAGTTTTGCTTGATCCAGTTGAGAATATACTGACCGTTATTGTTTGTATTCTCGTACATCTTGAGAAGCGCCTGTCGGTCCACTTTGCCGTTCACCAGCAAAGGTACACTCTCGATCACAATCACCTGTGGAGTAACATACATGTACAATAATGAATAATTTTCAAAACGAATACAGCTGAGAATCAAATCAAAGAATTGGGATTCCTTCTAGAGCATGTTTTTAAGGTTAGTTGTCAGCAATACTACTGAAGGTGATTGTGGGTTTAAACCGGTAGTACGCAACAGTTATGTACTTTTTGAAGTTAAAATCGTATGCATCACAAAAAAAAACACTTGATATTAAGTTTTTAAACACCAAAAGAGTACAGTGTAATGAAACCTGCACGTCTGAAAGTCCTCCATGTCGTGAAAGACATGTGAAGTCTGTCAACCCACATTTGGCCAGTGATGAATTATTGAGGAGAGCCCGTGTCTTTTATTTTTCATTTAAAGATTTTCTTTCTTCTTACCTGTGGTATCATGTAGTGTGTGAGCGAGTTCTTGAGCTTGTCCTCGATGTGGTGCGCGGCGAGTCTGGCGTCAGGCTTGATGGTCACGAACGCTAAGATCTCGGGGTTGCCGCGCGCCACTCCGTAGCATAGTACCACGCCTGGGGAAACGGAAAAATATAGATAAGTTAGTTTAAAATTTTAGAAGTAGGTTATCGGCAATTGCAGTCTCCTGGAAGAAAGTACTTTAGTAAAATTCCTGATGAAATATGTAGATAAAAATGATATGGACATCATGTGCGTAATTAATGCCTAAAATACTCTATTTTACCATTTTATTTGCTTTACTTTTGACAATGCATTTTTCGCAAATCTAAAATCTGGTTAGTACATAAAATTTTTGTGTCTCAGTATTGCTGTTCGAGCTCTTTGGAAACGACTTGACCGATTGTTATATTTTATGTGTAATATTTTTTTTTCTTTTTGGACAAACATGTTACATTTATTTATAAATAATAAATAAATAAAATCATTTATTTGTAAGAATTTGGTGTTAGAAAAATTTTATAATGATAATTTATTATAATAATAGTTTAAAAATTTATGGATTTTACGACTTTATCTAGTTACAGTTTCATTATGGGTCTTGAACAAGCTTGTATGTTTATGAACGAAGATGTATATCTCGAATATGTGTAAGGCAGGGGGAGGCAATATTTTAAGGTTTTTAAAAAGAGGAACGCATCTGTCCATTGGATGAGCTTTGCATATAGAACGAACACATTTTTTTTCAGCCCTGAAAACATTAATGATGTCAACAGAATTACTCCATTTTATAATTCCATAACGTGAAATTGACGATACATAACCGTGATAGGCATACAATATTGCTTCAAAACCAGCTACACGGGTTATTCTGTTTAAAATCTCTGCACTTTAGTACAAAATTCACTAATGTGTGTCTTCCAAGTACAATATTTATCTATTTTTATATCCAAAAATGTTGTACTGTCTACTTCTTCAACTGTATCATTTGCATATTGTATTTGCAATTGTGAACGTTTACTATTATAAGTTTGAAACTGGATCATTTTGGATTTTGTTATATTTATAGTATGTAAATTGTTGTCATTTAACCTTTGTATTATATTGTTTAGCGTATCGTTGATCTCGTTTTGATATCCAGTAACATTGTTATCGGACAATTTTATACTGACGTAGTAGTATCATCATATACAATTATGTGGGGTTACATTGGGTAAGTCATTAATCTTTAATATATAAAATCCTTGCGTTACTGACTGACTGACAGACACGCTGCAGCCGAAACTATTGGGCGCAGGAAGCTGAAATTTGGCATGTATGTTTCTTGGGTACCGTAGGGGTGCACTAAGAAGGGATTTCCCGAAATTCCCACGGGATCGGCCAAAACGGGTAAATTAAAAAAAAATGCAGGCGTAGCTGCTGGCGTCCTCTAGTATAATATAAAATGGTCCCAATATGCTGCCCTGGGCAACACCGTAAGAATTGTGACGGTAGCAGGATCTATAAACCTTTTTTTCAGATGATGTATGTCTAGATACCTCCACGCATTGTAATCGATTTGATAACTAGCTCTACAACCAATTTTCAAGATATAGCATCCATCAGTGGTTATAACCCAGGCTGTTATTAAAATGGCAGGTTTCCTAGACCAGCTTCATAGTTTGTATATTTACAATTGTATAATAATTTAGATTTATTATACTTACACTTATCAACACCCTCTACACCATTAACAGCGGCGTCAACCTCCTGCAGGTCGACCCTGTGTCCTCTGATCTTGACCTGCGAGTCGGTCCTCCCCGCGAACAGGATCGCGCCCTTCGCCAACACGCCGAAGTCTCCCGTGCGGTACAGGCGACCGAAATCTGACAGGGAAAATGTTTATTACTCACCATATATTGACATTTAATAAATATTTTAAAATGAAATTGTTGGACTGTCCGAATATGTTTGATTAATGTCACAGTTTGACTAAACTTGTTCCTCTATTTCATTAATTGCAATAGACAAATGAGCCAGTGCCTGATGGTAAGTGGTAGCCCCGGATCATACAGAAGGCTGACTGCAAAAACACCACCAAACCATTCGCTGTTCCCTTCTCATTCCATGAAAAAAAAAGAATAGCGAAAGGAGTGGGACGAGGGAGAATAAAAAGGGGATGTTCTCACCCGCTAAGCATAAACTCTATTTCGTGAAAGACTTAAATTTAAACGACAGATACACGATATGGGAACATGCATGGTATGGGAATTGAACGTACAACTTCTTCAATGATGGTCATTGGACCGCCAATATTTTGGAGACCGTAGCTAGTAAAGTGATCCTCTACAGCGATATTATATTTATATTAATAACTAAGGGCCAGTGTCAACGGTGCCTGATAATATTGGGAGAAATTAATTGGCAAATATCTTTACACAAAACACTTTCTTAATTTCAACTTATCTGGAAGGGAATTTGAAATCTTTGGTCTCCGTAATGAAGAATTTACTCACCAGGGTGTGCAGCATGAGGGTTGTCCACAAACTTGTCTCTGCCCTGCCCCCCCACGTACCCCTGGGCCAGGTTGGCGCCTGCCACCCACACCTCACCAGGTTCTGACTCGTTCGAGGGGTTCATCTCCTCGTCCAGCAGGTACACGGCGCAGTTGTCCAGAGGAGCACCTGGGTTAAACGATTTGGGTTAAGAGCAGAAGGCACGATGTGTATGGGATTTGGATGTAACCAAAATATTTTGGTGTTTCGTGCAGAATGGACAGATGGAAAAGTCTATATTGAATACCATTAAGCATAAGATAATAGTTCAAAAATGCACAATAGGTTTCAGAAGTCGCCAGAAGTAATTTTTTCAGGAAACTGTAAAGAATATAACTACACACCAAGCAAATATTGAATCAGCCCTATTGGTCTGAGTAGAAGTATGTGCTATACACTGGAATGGAAGAATGTATCCTGTGAATCTTTAACACATGATAGAATGTGAATAATGAAGAGACGTCATCTACCTCGTCGAAGTTAGTTACATTACATACAGTATAACATAGAAACTCTACTCAAATTACAGTTTTATAACATTGCGAATAATTCGCAATATGATAAATATTATACTTAGTTTAACCATAGAATTGAGCCAAATATATCTATTATATTTCGCCGTGAAGAACCACAAATCTACTGGAGTAGCCTCGTTTATATTCTACTTACCAATAGGGACAGTAGGATGGTTATCAAGTTGCGCAGTATTCTCCAGCACATAGTAGGTCACATCTCCCATGACCTCAGTGCTTCCGTAGAAGTTGGCCAGCTGGTAGCCATTGTGGTCTCCAAAATACTTAAAGAACTCCGCAGCAAGTTCCTTGCTCAGGGTCTCTCCGGAACAGACCCAGAGTTTGAGGTGCTGGAGAGGTCTCTCGCAAGGCTTGAGGGAGAGGTACATGAGGATTGAACGAAGGAGCGTTGGGACTAGTACTAGTCGTTGCACCTGGAAAGAAAATCGTATATTTAGTTAAGAATTATTTTTGTTTTAGTCATGTTCGTATAGGTAATTGATAATAATAGTTTTAAAGTATATAGTCTGTTTTTCTTCTGTGCCTTCACCGCTAATCGAATAAAAACGGTTTGGGCTTGAATTATAAGCAATCTAAAAATAAAATTTTGTCACTTAATTTTTCAAAGAAGCGAGCACACTGCAGTTCTTAACAGTTATGTGATTTAAGTTATATGACGTTCACATGTGTATTTGTAAAGCTTCTATCGTTAAACTTAAAATATGTTTATACTCAAATACACTATGTTTACACTCAAATAAAAATTGTGTATGTAATCACCTTATTTTCACTAAGAACTTTGACTAGCTTCTGAGGGTCTCTCGTAGTCTCCCTGGACAAGATGACCAGAGTCCTGCCATGCAGCAATGGTCCCCAGATCTCACACACAGCATCCACGAACGTCAGGGCAGTCTTCCACACGCAGTTGGCTTCAGTGTCGGTGTAGGGGAACTTGTGGAACTGCCACCACAGGCGGTTGCAGATCGCTGAGTAGGCTAGACGGACTCCTGTGGATATCAGAGTTTGTTTTAAGTAAAATCCTGCCGCATTTCTTAAAATTAAATGAAGAATATTAGTCATACTACGTATCATTGTCAAAAGTTACGCTCATAATACATTACTAAACAATAAAGGCCTCGTTGCTTCTCATTAGTTTAGTGAAAGCCGACAATTTAGTAAGTATTGGGCTTTATTTTATCTTTCTTTTAATTGGTAAAATGTTAAACTAAAAATATATATTTTAAGGGACAAAATGGACAAGAGGAATTGCAATATAGCATTATTTTAGTATAAAACATAACTTCACGCCTTTATCCCCAAAGGGGTAGGCAGAGGTGTATTACACACGCAAACTTCGCCAGTTATGTTTAGGTCCCAATTTAATAGGGGGCAAGCAGTAGGCTTGCCCCCTATTAAATTGGGACCTATCTACCGGGCACATTATTTAGCGAGCGATAATTAACATTCTTAATACACACATAAGTTCGAATAGTCAGAGGTGTGTGCTCGGGGTACCTGACAATCGAACCCGAGACCATAATATAAAACATACGTATGTATATATAGAACCACTACTCTGTATACTATTAAACAGTATCACTGTGATTAAAATACTGTAAGATATTGCAAGATTATACGAACACGTCATCTACATACCTTTAGGAATGCCAGTGCTGCCTGAAGTATACAACACGATGGCAATGCTCTCAGTCCTTATAGCAGCCAACACTTCGTCCTGCAGTGGCTCCGCTGATAGTTCAGTAGCCTCGTGAGCCAACTCGTCAAAAGATACGGCGGGAACGCCACTCCCAGAAAACATAGCGGGATTTGCTGGAAACCGGAGCATACATCCGATGTTAAAATATAGTTTAGATAGAAAATAATGTTCATTATTGCCCCATAAGAGCAGCAGGAGAAAAAGTACACTGTAAAGCACGTGGTATCAAGTCTAATTTAATGTCACTGTTGTTTCACTGTTATAATCTGCGAAAATATTATTCGGCACCGCTCTATTGAATATTAACCTTTCGACGACCGAGGACATGAATTCATGTCCTACAAAAAAGTCCCCTTGTTTACCGACGACATGAATTCATGTCCAGATTCCGTCCTTCAATCTATGACGTTTTTTACACTGCCCTAGTACATTTTATCAATTATTTCAAATGGCATTGCATTTTTACAAATCATAGGCAGCTATGAAACCTTCTTCTGATTCAATTTGATGTCAAATTAAAAAGTAAAAGGACATTTCATTTCAATGCGCGCGAAACTGTGAATTTTAGCAAATGTTTGCTATTGAAAAGGGGGAATTATTATAATGGATACATGCATATTTTTAGTTTTAATTGGAAAACCCATATTATACAGAATATAAAAATACAAAAATAAACAAAAATATATTTAATTTTTCATTATAATACGCTACAATTGTCGATAGAACCGGTATTCTAAGATCCGTTCAAAACAGAGAGCTATACAAAACTAAATATACACTCAAATGTTATTATTATATTTTTTTAATATTGGCTATATAAGTGGGTTTCAAGAAATTATAACTCGAACTCTTGAAAACATAAACAAAGACCTCTCAGAGCAATAACATTCAATGTCTAGTACCGCGCGCGCGATGATGTCGTACGGCGCGGTCGTATAGCCAAATTGACGTTTTAGAGGGCGCGGTACTTGAAAGGTTAAATAATGTTCTAGGTATTGAGTTTGGGATCGACCTTAACCTGTCATTAAAAAGTTGGGATAGTCCATGCAGTACCTATTTTCTCTATGTTATTATTATTATTATAAAGTGAAATGTTTTTACCTGTATCATCATAAACGATAAGAGCTGGTTCAGCATCTTTCAAGATGTGTGAGATCCTAGCTTGAGGGAAGCTGGGCTCCATGGGCACGTACGCAGCGCCGGCCTTCCATGTGGCCAGGAGAGTCATCAATGTACTGGAAACACACGACAATTTATTATTAAATAGCTGAAATATTGTCAAAAAATTAGAGGTGTACGAGACTAAAACAATCGATTGTACAAATTTATTATAAACAAATAAAATAAAGTTGAACAGTTTCTTTAAAAGCGTTAATCTTTAAAACTACGTGTTGAATTTAAAATAATTTTAATGTTTAGTTGTTTATAATAGCCACGTCTGTAATGAGGAAGGCTGTAGACTTGGGGGAAACGCTAGAATGATGGAAAGCACAGGTGACCTAGGTGATAGTTCAATAGGCGAGGTATTATCTTATTAAGAATGTACTACATGTGTAAAAAAGCTGTTGTTATTTTATTAAGTATGGAGACTTCTAACTTACTTATGTGTCGGCTGCATGCACACAGCGATCACATAGTCTCCATCACTGTTCGCCCCGGTCGGTCTAGCGCGGCGTGATATGGCTCTGGCGAGAGCGTTGGTACGCGCCGCTAGCTCTTTGTACGAAACTTGGACACAGCTCGTTTCATCTGAAAAATAAGAAATATCATCATCATCAGCCTTGTATATAAACTGTACCGCCGCTGGGTACAGACCTTTTCTCAATATGGGAAAGGTAGGCCCATAGTACAGCACGCTGGTTAAGAGCGGGTTGGCAGACTTCCCATGACTTTTGAAAATATTATGCAGAAATCTTAGACATGCAGATTTCCTCACGATGATAACTTTGATGATGATGAAGATTTATTAAAATCGGGTACGTGTATAAAATAATAAATATCTGCTGTCGAATTTTGGGGAGTTCAGTTTTCAAGAACCAGGTGTGGATGTAGTAATAAAACAGCCTTATTATAGAAAAGCATTGTTATACGAACTGAAATGACATTTAACTCCGCAGAAGGATGACTGGAAACTGGTTTCACTCAGATTACAAGGTTTGACCCACAAGTAATACCTAGCAAGGCAAGTTGAATAGAAGATTAACTTTGACAATTGCAACTCGAAATAAAATTATCTCAATGATTTGTGTACGATAATTGACAATGAAATCCTTGGATATGATTGACACGCAAATAACATGCAACGGCTCATCAGGCATATTATTTACAATACAGTATTGCTTAATAACAGTTATAAATTCATTCAGACGACAGACTAGGGTAAGAATATAATAAGAGAACAATTGACAACAAACAACGCGGAGTACCAGTAGCCATGTTAATTTTGTGTGAGAACCAAGTAATTACGAAGCAAGACTGTCACGCAAGAATTGACCTGGATCACTAATTATAATATTAAAGTCTTTTGCTCATTCATGTTTTGATTAATTTGCAATTTTTCTTTGAATTTACTATTCTATTTAAATTGTGACCTGCTGCCGGTTAATGAAAGCAAAAAATGTTGTTTCGCACGCTTGCGGAAATGTACCTGGATTTCTTTGATTTTTAATTATTTCAGATTGCGTTCGATATTAAAATGCATTGTAACAGGCTGTGACAAAAATTAAAAAAGGGCAATTTAAATAATACCTGTAATACTCAAATTAAGAGCAAAGATGGAGTATTCCGCGTATTTGGAATCGTAGATGTAATGGAGTGTGAAATGAATTACTTTGTTTGTATAGAGAAGGAATAATGTCAATCAAAATTATAGTCGAATTTCAAAGCAAAATTTATTTTTTATTCATCTTAGATTAAAAGTAGTATGTGCCAGTTACCCACTAAATTGATTGCTTACAGAGAAAAATTAAGTAGGTAGTGACCTCAAATGATGAAGTCATTTATCATTATCCTATTACTATGTATGATTTCAGTTAGTTTAATCATGTTTACGATAGAGTTCACAATATCAAATAACTATTTATGAGTTCAGGTAATTATATTTTTATTAGATGCATTGGCAACGTTTATTGCCTTTTTTCATAAATCATCGTTAGCATAATGTCGTTCATATTAGCAGCAACCGTAATTATGTCAACGAGATCTTCGCAATTTATTTGTACCTGATGATCGCGTGTAGACTTTGAAAAGTGTCTTCTTGCTTTAAAGTTTATTGTTTCGCCATTATTTACAATTAAAGAATTCTTCTTATTATAATTATGCGATTGCAATTATTGCAAAGAAAAGAATACCAAAGTAACTTTCATAGCATGACCTAGCGTTCGTAATACGTGCGTGCTGTACGTTTACGTAGGTCAATCTTAGGGTGAGTGACTGCTTGCTGTGACATTTACATCAGTGCGCTATCGTACTCCGGTTAACACATAAAGCTGTCGACCTCGGTCTAGGTTTCAGGGAGGTTTCAGGACAACATTCGGTGCCCTGATCTGTGACAGCCGTAATGGTCATGCAATATTGCTATCCATATGATTGAAGTCACTCTGCGGTAAAATTATTATTCTAACAAATCTAGATAGCAGCGGACGTCGTAGATCAGTTAGCATACGGACTACAAGGGAAAAGTCCTGGATGTAACCCGGATAATGCTAGGACGATGATAACGATGATAATGATGATGCTGACAATGATGATAATGACAATGATAATGAAAATCGGCAGGAAGAAGAAGAGATACTTACCAGCGTAAACCAGGGCCGTGTTCTCGCTGTTGTCGAGACGGGCCAGGTGTTGGGTGAGAGGCGCCGCTGGCACCTGCCGTCGGGGACCGCTCACCACTGACACGCGGGGCAACGAACCCATGGCTTACTGAAACAAGATTATATACAGATAAAGTAAAGCTAGTAATAATATTTTACGTATAGTTCCTAATTATATTCATATTTAGCGGGATTGATGATGATAAAGTTCATAATTATCTACTAAACTTTTAACCAATAGGCGCGGGTAAAAAACAAATTCGTTAATTTCTGAAAATTAGATGAAACCAAACGTGCAGTGCATACAAGCAAACGATTTTTTTTGGACGCGAACTTCGCTGGTGAATGACTTAGTTCTGAGGTACCAATCATAAAAAATGCAACAGAAATAAGAAAATTCTCCTTTTACGACTTCATTGATTGAAAATTTTAAATATTCGTACACAAGATTACTTATCAAGCTAGACTCTAGACTTTGTAACGTTCATATGGCATAGGAAATAAGTATCAAAATTGTACAGCAACTGTCAAGCTATACCAACCCGTTTGGTCAGCGTGGTATAGTAGGCCAATTTCTCCTTTCAAAGGAGAGGCCTAGTGCAGCAGTGGTCTGTTAAAGGCTGATGATGATGATGATGAAAGTGAAATCATGAAGATTAGCTACCCATTTATTACAATTCTACGATGCAAAGTAAATTGTTTCTTTTTCCTAAATTGACATGAAACCTTGCATTTTATTGTTGCTTTCCTAGATTACATTTTGCAATAGTTGCAACAAACTTGTTGTAAATGGGCATAGCGTTTGTTTTCATGACATGGACCCGATGAAAAATCCCATCAAATTATTTTATGAGTTATTCTGCAGATTAAAGAAATAAGATTGATTTTTCTAAACTTTATATAAATATTTAATACCTGTAGCCAAACTTGGTTTAAGTCTAAGTACATAACAAATGTGCCTAAGTAAAAGTTATTTCCAACGAGGTAAAAAAAGATTGATCTTAAGATATTGAAAACCTGGGATTAAATTCTATAACGCGCGCAACTTTACAAACATAGCAGCTTTGGATTCAAAGAACATCAAGACTCAAAACAATAATCTGTGGATCACAAAAGATGTTTCAAGTGAAAATTAACCGCACAACAACGTGCAAAAATTAGGATGCAGCCAGTATAGCACCGAATATTTTAAAAAAGTAATTACTTGAGTTGACGCTACAATAATTGTCAACATTTTACACCAACATCATCAACTTAACCCATGGTCAAACACTTGTCCATTCGTGCAGTCAGATAAGATCCTTCTTAGTGCAAATTAGAAGGACAGGCATAATAACTAAATGAAACTAAACAAAAAACGTAGTCACGCAAAAGACATCGCTACATCGCGAGGGAAGTGATCGTAAATCTAACAAAATGAACGATGATTGTATTGTCTGCAAATTACAAGAGATTTACAGTTATACCTGAATAGATTTTGTTAACAGGTAAATATTGTGTTCAATCATTGGAATAATAGTAATTCAATTCATTTTAATTTAATTGGTTAAGTAGCTGTCTTTGAAGAGAATGATTGCTCTTTGAAACGAATCCGCCGATTGCACGTAAACCACAGTTTTTTTGCCCCTTTGTAAATGTGCGATATTATTTTGTAGTTAGTATAACTACTTCCCTATCTAAATGCAAATTTGAAGGATTTTTGGCGGTACATAGTTTGGGCAAAGGGGCAAAAACTACACGTTATTGTTTTCAAGTTTTAACGATGTGTATACGTCTTCATTGCACCTATTGAATCCTGTTAGAATAGGCCAAAGGACGTAATCCAAACAGAAAAATATTTTAAAGTGGATGGATATTATAGTACAAATAATTATACAAAACATTTATAAATACTGATGTAGTATATTTTTATACAAAGAATGTACTGATTTAGATTAAACAGAGAAATGGATGAAATTTGAAGCCTTGTGAAACACTCGTTGCCACTGCAAACCCTAAAGTCCTTTTTCCTACATTACTCTTTTGCTATGATACATATAATTAGGTATTCATTCCTATTATTAGTATTAACACGATTTAGTCCAGTTTTCTAATACATAATGTTTAAGTTTTGTCTGCGACGCAGTCAAAAGCTTTTGACGGGTCATAAAATATCGATGTACTAAAAACTAGTTAAAGTTCTCCTTATTTTGCAGTTTCAAGATAAACCGTTTACTATTACATAGGTACTATTAGTAGGAACTATAACAAAAACAATCTATTTTAAAACAAAGTATACGGTTTTTTTACCTGTTATAATTCTTATGTAAATAAATATATATCGTAAACAGTGGAACCTTTGAAGACAAAGGCAGATGTATCATATTTCTTTAAAATACACTGAAAATACATCCTATACAATTTCGGAATAAGACAAATCTGTCAGTAAATTTTTTCGTACTGTCTTGAAACTTGCGTGCTAATGACGACTTTGTTCGCCTTGTGCCATTTGGCTCTTTAATTACAGAGCCGTATGTTCATTATGTCAGCCGTGAACTACTCTTTACATGTTTGTTTTCATCAGAGGTCATTGCTTTGCTATTAAAATATAATCATAGGCAGTCTTTAGAACACCTACGGCATTAATAACTAATTACATACATCCAGTAGGTGTTACCTTGACGGGTCATAAAATATCGATGTACTACAAATTAGTTAAAGTGATCCTTGTTTTGCTGTTTCAAGATAAACTTTTTCCCATTACATAGCTACTATTAGTAGGAACTATAACAAAAACAATATATTTTATAACAAAGTAGACACCGTTGTTTGTTTTGTCTGACTGTTATAATTCTTATGTAAATACATATATATCGTAAACAGTAAAACCTTTGAAGGTAAATGCAGAGGTGTCATATTTTTTTAAAGACACTGAAAATACATCCTATACAATTTCGGAATAAGACCAATCACTCCTTCTACACCAACATCATCAACTTAACCCATGGTCAAACAATTGTCCATTCGTGCAGTCAGATAAGATTCTTCTTAGTGCAAATTAGAAGGACAGGCATAATAACTAAATGAAACTAAACAAAAAACGTAGTCACGCAGCAGACATCGCTACATTGCGAGGGAAGTGATCGTAAATCTAACAAAATGAACGATGATTGTATTGTCTGCAAATTACAAGAGATTTACAGTCATACCTGAATAGATTTTGTTAACAGGTAAATATTGTGTTCAATCGTTGGAATAATAGTAATTAAATTCATTTTAATTTAATTGGTTAAGTAGCTGTCTTTGAAGAGATTGCTCTTTGAAACGAATCCGCCGATTGCACGTAAACCACAGTTCTTTTGCCACTTTGTAAATGTGCGATATTATTGTGTAGTTAGTATACTACTTCCCTATCTAAATGCACATTTGAAGGATTTTTGGCGGTACATAGTTTGGGCAAAGGGGCAAAAACTACACGTTATTGTTTTCAAGTTATCATTAATGATGTGTATACGTCATCATTGCACCTATTGAATCCTGTTAGAATAGGCCAAAGGACGTAATTCAAACAGAAAAATATTTTTAAAGTGGATGGATATTGTATTTACAAATAATTATACAAAAAATGTATAAATACTGATGTAGTATATTTTTATACAAAGAATGCTAACTGATTTAGATCAAACAGAGCAATGGATGAAAATTGAAGCCTTGTGAAACACCCGTTGCCACTGCAAACCCAAAGTGCTCGGCCACAGTGGAAGGCGGGCGCGGGTGCGGGCGCGACGCGGGAAACTCAAACATATGGAGCTCTATAGAAGTGTCCGTAGTGAGCGAGCGGGGCGGCGAGCGGTGCAGCGCGGGGAGCACGCGGGCAACTCAAACCATAGAACTTTCATACAAGTGTCCGTAGTGAAAGCGCGGGCGGCAAGCGGGAAACAATGCGGAGCGTGCGGATCTCAAACTTTTATGAGCAATAATATTATGAGTAATTATGAAATCAAGTGCAAGTCGAACTCGCTCATCAAGATTAACGTAGTAGAGGGATTTATTTAACATAAGCATAACGTAGCCCCCTAGCCAAATATCACTATCCATTTTTGCCAGCAATAATAACTTTGGTTTCCGTAGTGTTTGTGTATCGATGTTGTTTATTGATATTGAGCACCAAGGGTTTTGGGAAGCAAAATTTTAATTTAAAAATCTCCATAGGCACCCCGCTAGTACTGGACAGATATTTTTTTTTGTATATAAATCATAAAGCGATGCACAGCATACATCTACTTACCAATTTTGAAATTTGTAGTCTTAATAGTTTCGGCATAAAGTGGCTGTGACATAGAAACGGATGCATAGACAGGCATGGCGAATCTATAACGGGTTCAGTTTTAAGCCTCCTAGCCTTTGGCTAGGGAACCCTAAAGATAGGTTACTTACATATCAGTCAATCTTCAGAAATACTCTACTAATATTGTAAATGCTAAAGTGTTTATAGATATACATTCGGTATATATAATGGTAGATAATGTCATGGATACTGACCGAATTACTTTGTACCTACTCTATAGAGTTTCTGAACTCTTTAGGCTAATCAGGAGTCTCACACAACTTGAGACTGTTTACTGAAATTAATGTTACCCCCGACTTCAACGTGCGCGAAGTCGCGGGCAAAAGCTAGTATTATATTATGATGAACTTAAAATGCAAAGCATCTATATAAATTCTAATTTGTTTTATTTATTTACATTACCAACCCGTGCTCCTCATGTATCCATGTGTCGGAGGGTAGGGTTTCACCAAAGCATTCCTCGCTACCCCCCGACGGGTATTGACCCGCCAGATGGTCAGGCGGGCCCCGAACGAAACCCCCTTGGCGGCGGATGAAGGTGTTGGGCTCCGCCGCCAAAACACCCAGCGGCCGCAGAGGATAGGGAGGACGGCAACGCAACACCGCATCTCCTCTTCCTCTGCGGCCCCACCGCGACGCAACGATGGTGTGCCCCCATTTGGTCGCGGGAGATAGGGCGCGGGGCAACGCAACACCCACACGCCTCTCCTCCCGCGACCGCACCCGACTGCGAGGGACAGACAGAACTATCCCCCGCATCCGCACCATGGGACGCATCCTACGCAGGCCTCTACCAAGCCCACGTGGAGCGTCCCCTCCCGGGATCCCGCTTAGCTTCACCGTGGGTGGCTTCTAACCCACGGTTACTGAGCCCCCCCACCACGACAAGGTGGAGATCCCACGGGGGGGTTATTTACATTACCACATATCTCTTTTTAACCCTTCCAGTCGTTCCTGAAGTTACTAGAATTTTCCAATTTTTATTCAAAATATTATTTTTATTTTTAATATTTGCCAAATATTTATAAAGATTTTCCAAATATCATAAAAACCAAAATTATTATAATCTATATATTAAAAGAATTTGTGTTTTATAATACGAGTCGGCCAGCCCGTTCTACGCAACCGATTCGCATGTTTTTTTTTTTTTTAATGAAAGTTCTCGCTGCATAGATTTGTCATCAAGCATTAGAAATTACCTAACTTGCACATTCATCAAGTTATATGCAAAAACAGTTTTCTCCCATACATTTTGTACGTTTTCGTAGCCGTAGTCAATGACTTTCTGCTTCTATATATCTGGTTCTCATTGAGGTAAGCGTTTCGTTATCGGCCTAAAACACGCGCTGAAAAGAACTCTTTCATTTGATGGTATGCTCATTGAAATTGGGTAAGTTTGAAGGAAGATAGGTGTGGACATTGAACTTATTTTTCAATATTTTCCTATAAATTTCCTAAGATTCCATTGCTTTCTCTCTACATGGACGGTTCTAAATTCAAAAATATTTTTATGGCATCTAATAAGTTCCTTGCTTGCGGTAACTGCCAGGAAAAAACGTTATGCCTCCAAGGTAACCTTGCCTTACTTTCATACGGGTGTGAGTGTGGTGGTGTGTAAAATTATATCCGATGTTGGTCAAATTATCACTATAGTGAATTATCGCTGATAGCAGGTAATATTCCCCGAATGTTACCAGTTAACCCTTAATGTTGGGCGAACTGATTTTTCATGTTTTTAAATTACGGACTTTCTTCGAGCATCTTAATTCTTTTTTATGTGGAACATATTACAGCGGTTCATAGTACTATTGTCATATAATTATATTATTACAAGTGGTAGTTATGGTAGAAATTGTAGTTTTGGTAAGAATAGTAGGTAGTTTTGAGAGCAAAGGTAGGTACTTTTGACAGCACCGGCGGTTTTGGTAGAAATGGTAGTTTAATAAAAATGGTATATATGATAGCGTTAGTCGAATAGTAGTTTTGATAGGAATAGTATTGTCGGTAGGAATAGTAGTTTTGGTAGAAATTGTATTTTTGGCATATATTGTAGTTTTGGTAGCAATGTTACTACCAAAGCTACCATTCCTACCAAAACTACAATTTCGACCAAAATTATAAACGTCATTATTACATTTCTAAATTATGATGGATTAATCACACCCATACACACAACAAAATAAATCGTGCTTCTCACGGACGTATTTAGCTGCATAACAGAAATAAAACCTATTTTCTACTTATAAAAAAGTCGTTTTTCTATATTTTTAATTTTGACAGATAAAGAAAAAAGTGAAGTTAGCGTAAGTTAGTTACTTAAGTTTCTGATTTAATAGCGTATTTTTTGTGAGTAGTTGTGTTTTCAATTATAATGATGGTTCTTGGAAGGAAATTGAAAAATGCTCAGAGAAAGTTTGAACAAAGAATCTTGGTCAATGACGGCCCTGTTGGAGATTTGGTACCGGATGGTCCTCCTACTGCTAAAAACATACGGGTGGTAACGGCGTATTTCTTAAGGATGTCGTGTGCCGATTAAAGTTGGCGTATTGACGGTTGTCAGTGTAGTACGTCTACACTGACAACCGTCAATATGCCAACTTTAATCGGCACACGACATCCTTAAGAAATACGCTTCTTATGTAAATCTGTATTCATTGGTAACGGGTTCAGATTTGATTAATTCTACCATCAACAATTTTATTTTCAAGTGATTTCCATTCTTGGTGACGGTAATTGCTTATGTCGCGCAATTCCTTATTGTTTATATGGAAGTAAGAATAAACATTATGAAATTCGTTTGGCCTCTGTTGATAACATAGTCAATAAGTGGGATGTATATATAGTAACTTCATTGTTGGGGACGAAGCATATGGCCAGACCATTACAAATGCAACAGATTACAAACGTGTGATGGGTGCCAATGGACAGTACGCAGAGCATGCTGAACTTCAGTGTAAGTGTGCTATATCCCGAGTGTCAATTCGGAGTTCACCTGGAAAACAGTAATACGATTACTGACTATGATACTGGCGAAATTGTTCATAACTTGCTATTGTCTGGGCACCTGGACGAAGGACATTACAGTGTCCTAATGGAAAGAATGGTAGTGCAGGACAGTCATATTGAAGAACTTTCTTTCGTCAATGTTCAGTTATACATATTATTTAAATCCCTATTGCGCGGCAAACCATTCAGTAATGCCAAGGTGGAAATTTCACGATACCTAAGGTGCAACGCAAAGCCAATGTTGTGAGAACAGAAGTTTTCTGATATATATATATATTTGCTTAGAATATCATCTTTTTACTTATTAGATAAGGCTACAATGTACTCATCATACCTATATTTAAGAGCTTTTTTATAATATTAAAATATGCTGTGGAGCAGCACCGGTCCTCTAGTAGTTATAAATGTGATTTGAACCCACGCCCTCAGACCGTGAGGCAGTTGTATTATCCGCACGGCTACAGCCTTGTTATCAGTTAGTTGCGAATTTGATGAACAATTGACATAGTGTTACTTTGGTGAGTGATAACGTCATCAAACTGAAAACTCTTATTAATCTAGCCGCGACCCTAAATTTGACAAACACTGTTCACCGCACCCGCAAACGCGCCACTACGGACACATGAAGACGCGCGCGGCGTCGCGCGCGGCCCGCGCGCGGGCTGCCCGCGCTACTATGGCCAAGCACTAAAAGTCATTCTTCCTACATCACTCTTTTGCTATGATACATATAATTAGGTATTCATTCCTATTATTAGTATTAACACGATTTAGTCCAGTTTTCTAATACATAATGTTTAAGTTTTGTCTGCGACGCAGTCAAAAGCTTTTGACGGGTCATAAAATATCGATGTACTAAAAACTAGTTAAAGTTCTCCTTATTTTGCAGTTTCAAGATAAACCGTTTACTATTACATAGGTACTATTAGTAGGAACTATAACAAAAACAATCTATTTTAAAACAAAGTATACGGTTTTTTTACCTGTTATAATTCTTATGTAAATAAATATATATCGTAAACAGTGGAACCTTTGAAGACAAAGGCAGATGTATCATATTTCTTTAAAATACACTGAAAATACATCCTATACAATTTCGGAATAAGACAAATCTGTCAGTAAATTTTTTCGTACTGTCTTGAAACTTGCGTGCTAATGACGACTTTGTTCGCCTTGTGCCATTTGGCTCTTTAATTACAGAGCCGTATGTTCATTATGTCAGCCGTGAACTACTCTTTACATGTTTGTTTTCATCAGAGGTCATTGCTTTGCTATTAAAATATAATCATAGGCAGTCTTTAGAACACCTACGGCATTAATAACTAATTACATACATCCAGTAGGTGTTACCTTGTAATTTTTTATCCATTATAATCTTTTGTATTCGATTTGGTTTAATTGTATTGCTACTTGTGGAACATAAGCTTTATTGGTCCATCTTTTTGTAATTGATATTTCTGTAGCCATGTTCTTTGATCATCACAATTGCAAGAAAACATTGAATATTTTCTGCTGGTAATTGCGAGGATTTTCTAAGAAACGCTAGAAAGGTGAATGAGAGGCGTGGCTGTTATATCATTCTATCGGTTCTCATTGTAGAATGCGCTGCATTTTCATGAATGAAAACAATGTAAAGCAAACTAGAGTAGCAGTAGACTATGAGAAAACTAAAGAATACTATTTGGACACCGGGCTTGAAGGTCAGGGTCTAAAGTGGCAACCGGGAAAACGCTAAAATGATGGCATAGTATAATATGCATTCGTTGCAATATTTTGAACTGCACGTATGTATCCAATTTGAAGTGACCTATTATTGTTTACGCTTGCCATACAAAGAAAGACCTAGTTTATACTGGATATTTCATACTACCCATACAAAGAAGTAGATATGAGGAAGCGATTTGATATGTAGTTAATTATTTTATTCCTTACTAGTAACATGATGTTACGGAACAACTATATTGCATCAGTGGAATTAAAATCCTATTAAATTGCATGAAATATGTTAATTAGTTTATTGTTCTGGTTGCATTTTTAGAATGCTCCAATCGTTTGCATATTATACAATTTGATATGCAAGTTACGAGTATCTCAGTGATTATACATATTTTAGACAATAATTTGTAAGAAGAAGGTCAACCAAATTTTCAGACCCGAAGTTTCTACACTCCTGAATATGTTTTTGCAGTTTTAAAGATTTTGTAAATAATTATTTGTGTGATTGCGGAAACATTTATTTATTTACAATGAAGTAATTAATCAAAATCATATAATATTGATTGACTGCTATAAACTAAGCTGTTTTATAGTGATTCGAATGGGTCATCTCAATTAAAATAACTTGTTGACGCAGATGATCTTGAGGCAGCGATAGCCCAGTGGAGATACCAACGGACTGCCATGCAGAGGGTATCGGGTTCGAATCCACGGCGCGCACCAATGACTTTTCGGAGTTATGTGCGTATTGAACTGTTAATTATCGCTTGTCCCGTGCCTTGGAGAGCACGTTAAGCCGTCGGTCCCGGTTGTCATGAAGATCTTTGACAGTCGTTATAGGGCGTCAGTACCTTCTAAATAAACTGACACTAGTCTAAACCATGGAATATCGCTATCCCTTCGGGTTGCGGAGGTCAGACAGGCAGTCGCTCCGTGGAAAAGCGAATATCCAGCCAAATCCGGTTAGACTAGTAAGCGGACCCCAGATTGAAACTAGGATAACGCTAAGAGAAAGAAGTTGACGCAGATGATCTTCTCGGAATAGTTACTATTGGTTACTATCCCATTCGATTATAGATTTTTGCTACATTATGTTATGGCCGCTGGAGCAGATGCGTTCTAGCTCTCTGCTTTGAAGTCGATGGGTGGCTCTAGAGCAGTATTTGAGTGAGCCTTAAGGTAGACCCATGTACAGCTGTGGGCGTCTTTCAGCTGTAGATACATACATACATACATACATATCGTCACGCCTTTTATCCCCGAAGGGGTAGGCAGAGGTGTATTTCTACACCCACTTTTCGCCAGATATAATTTAGTCCCACGTAATAAGGGGCGAGCCTATTGCCGTACCGGGCACATTTCCAGACTCCGTGCTGCTACTGAGAATTTCGTGACGGAAAAACCCAATAACACTGCCCGACCCAGGAATCGAACCCGGGACCCGATCCCACGCGCACATTTATGCCACGAGACCAACGAGGCAGTCGTATAGGGTTTGATGTCGAGTTTTCCGTCTCTACGCAAAGATGGTATTTGCATCGTGTTATCCCTTAGTCGCCTCTTACGACACCCAAGGGAAGATAGGGGGTGGTGACACTTGTATTCTATGCCGTCAACCACAGGGCAAACCCGCTTCCTAAATACCTAAAAATTCTATTGCTGTCAACAAGCTGCCTAAATGGTGAACCCTACAAACATTTCTTGTTAAATGGAGTATAAATCTATCGAGTTATCAAGAGCTACATATTTTCCACTTGCATTATAAATGGGAATTACATTTTATCTAGACGTTTCCTATTCAATTAATTCAATAAATTTGTCATAATTAACTTCAATAAATCATGAAGTGTTATGTAATTGATTTAATTTCCTTATTCAATAAGACTGGTTTGAAAATTGTGTCATGGTTTTATAGGTATTTGTATTGTAGAGTCAGTCAGTCAGTCTCAGTAATTTTTCATCGTTCTAGCGTTATCTCGGTTGCATCCAAGACCTTCTCTTTGGAGTCCAGCTTTTTGGGGTGTCGTACTTAAAACGGGAAAAACTGCAGTAGGCCTTTCGGGAAAAAGATTACGAGGAGGAATGGGATGAGGTAAAAGGAAAATAGGATACGGCCACTGGCATTCTCACCCACCAAACGAAACGGAAAGGTAAAGATGGAATGGATGGAAGAAACTCATGACGGTCTTTCAAAAATAACATTTGGTCAAGCATAAGTGCTTACCCAATTACTTACCAACAAAATGATTGACTGAATCGAAAACTAATTAAGAACGATAATTAATGAGCTATGAAATTAATCGAAGCTATCTGTACCGACCATGGTATCATTATTGGCTGTACTTGACCGATAGAGAAGAAAATAATTGTGTTAACAATTGAAAACAGTCACTACTGTTCATGGTCAAGAAACCTTTAAAGAATCGTTATTGTAATTTTCATTATTTACTAGCTGAGCCTGCCATAAACATAATCTTATTTGTAATTGACAGCGCTAATAATCTTCTTTCAAATCAAATTTCCTATTCATATTGCTGAAGCTTGTCTCTATGCTACGTGAAAGTATTATTTCCGGGCAGGCGTTTTAATCTTAACCACGTTTTCAGCTTGTTATTTATTGTCGAGTCGTAGCAAAGGCTCAGTGAGTATAATATTACGACTTATCTACCGATTGTTTACTTTAAAATAAGTAGGATTAGGTGAATTAAAAACGGTTAATCGACGTCTCACGTGATTAGAAAGCTGGTTATTTCTTTGCTCAAAGAATCGGCATTGTCATACAGCGTGGCAATGCTGCCAGCCTTCTGGACACCTTACCCAATGACATTGATGCGGAGGCTTTTACAACACCTAAACCTTGTAAATATTTTCTTTAAATTTCTTGTTATGGTTTTTGTGCATATACTTACTTAGCCTTACTTATTAAGATTAGATTAAACTTCATTTAAATTATAAAATTATCTGTCTTTAAAGTGTTTAAGTAGGATTAGGTATCGTTACTATAATTTAGATTAAAATTAGTTTAATTGAAGTATTCTTTGTGATGACTGCCTCCGTGGTCCAGTGGATAGCGTATGCAACTGCTGATCGGAGGCCCCGGGTTCGATTCCCGGGTCGAGCAAAAGTGTTACTAGGTTTTCCGAATACTCAGTAGCAGCCCGGAGTCTGGTGATGTTCCCGGTAACGGTAATAGGCTCGCCCCCTATTACGTGTGACCTAAAAATTCATGGCGAAATGTGGGTGTAATATTTACACCTCTGCCGACCCCTTCTGGGATAAAGGCGTGAGTCTATAAATCAATATATAAAAAATATTCTTTGTGTACCGTACCTACGCAGTACCTATACACGTGAGAATGGTCATCAGAAATAAAACTCGATTTACGTCTTTTATGGGTTGATTACACCTAACGAGTACAGTGGCGAGTCAGTAAATGCGCTCTCAGCCGAGAGAGTCGCCGAACCGAGTGGGTGGTCACACGTATTTACTATAGTGGCGAGACAGTTTAGTTTTGATCACACTTACGTCTGCAATGGATGGCGTCTGAAAAGAATTTAAAAAAGTTTTAACCAGCTGTTATATAAATCCCACAATTCGTTTATTATAATAAACGAATTGTGGGATTTATTAGAAGATGAAGACTGAAGAATATGGACTAGAACATGGACGTTAAGGCGAAATGCCCTTGGAGCAACAAATTGCCTTTTTAATGAATTGCAGTCAGAAGATCCCAAAGAATTCAAGGCACCTTTGAGAATGACTGTAGAAAAAATCCACAAACATTAATGTATTTTGTAACACTGAATGAATTGTATTGTTGTTTCCATGCTCCATTTTTTACTAACGGACATTTTAATTGACATTAGGATAATTTGAAAACAAAAACATAAACAAACATAACGAACGAACGAGTGGCGAGTGGCCGAGTGACAATCGAGAGCGTGTTCATACGTGCCGAGCACTCGGCCGAGCACTCGTTAAAGTGTTTATACCAACCGAGTACTCGGCCGAGGACACTGACTCGCCACTGTACTCGTTAGGTGTAATCAACCCATTACTCCTAGGGTTTCCCCCTCTTGTGTCCTATCAATACTCAGCGTGACCGGCCAAGATAAATCTACAATAGGGTATTTGACTAAAAAAATCGAATTAGTCCGTCAGTTAGATTATCGAAAAATATTGGATACGTATTTTTTGTTTTATCGATACAATAAAAATTAAGGAAGATAAAACGCATCAAAGATGGAGAAACGTATAAGAGTGGGGGCTTGTAACGTCACTTGCCAGTAAAAAGTGTACTGGCAAGTGACGTCACACGAGTTTTCAACGAAGTTTGTCGTCTCAATTCTTTGTTTACGCAACTAAAGAAAACATACGTGTCCAATATTTTTTGGAAATCTATCTGACGGACTAATTCGATTTTTTTAGTCAAATACCCTATTTGTCCAGCGCAGCCATCCGTAAATGTTATAAGAGAAGCTAATAAACTACCAATAGCGTGTATTGATTGGTTAATTAACCACGATTAATCAAATTTTCTCAGAAACAAGAATATTTTTAAAGCGAAACATTCTGTAATTAACATAGAATGAAAATTATTATAATTTATTGGGCTTATTATTGACTTTGCTCGAACATTGCCAGTAAACTTGGCACTTAGGTATCTTAAGATTTCGTGATAACTAGATTGTAGTAGCACCTACATATCTTTATTAATTCACTAGAGGATGCCCGCGGTTACACCCGCGTTATTTAAGGCTACTGCTCCGCGCCCGTCGCTCATAGCGCAATGTTATATAGCCTATAGCCTTCCTCGATAAATGGACTTTCTAACACTGAAAGAATTTTTCTAATCGGAACCATTAGGTAGTTCCTAAGATTAGCGCGTTCAACCAAACAAATAAACAAACTCTTCAGCTGTATATATTAGTGTACGATTTTTAATTGAAAGGCCTGCTCGACTGAGGAACTACTCATAGATCTTTAGTTTATTATTTTCCAGAATATCTAGTTAAAATGGTAGGTACCTAGTGCCCGTGTACTTACATTTATGGTTATCAGAATAATTAATTACTTAAGTAGCTATTACTTAAATGTAGAGCCAAGTTTGTCTATACTAAATGTAGAGCCAAGTTACTTATATTTTCTTTGCTAAATAAATATAAATGAAAGAAGCGATAGCCTTGTGTAGATACTAACAGACTTCCATGCAAAGGCCACCGGGTTCAAATCCACATGTGACTTTTCGAATTCATGCGGGTATTCAATTGTAAATTATCGCTTGCTAAACGGTGAGGTGCTTGTCGTGAGGAAACCTGCCTGTCAGAGTTCTCCATAATTTACTCGAATGAACACTTAAAACACAGCCTTATGTGCAAATCTACCCATCGCGTTAGTCACTCAAACTGTCACTGATTCCGTGGAATCAGATCGCATCATTTGCAGGTCTTCATTCATAATTGCCATGATTATAATTATTTAATTATTCAATGTTCTGACTGAGATCAATCAGCGGCTGTGACAAAAACGATTGAACTACAATAGGAGACAATCGAGCGACATACTTAAGTAATTGTTCAATTATACAACACTAGAGAAATATGAGAGACTATAAATAGAGAAATAATTATTTATGCTTTCGCAATTTGTTTACATTTTTCTTACTGACTATTTTTTTATTTTTTTTTATTTATAGTCTCACGCCTGTAGCCCCAAAGGGGTAGGCAGAGGTGTAAATATTACACCCACATTTCGCCATGAATTTTTAGGTCCCACGTTATAGAGGGCGAGCCTATTGCCGTTACCGGGCACATCACCATACTCCGGGCTGCTACTGAGTATTCGGAAAAACCCAGTAACACTTTTGCCCGACCCGGAAATCGAACCCGGGACCTCCGATCAGCAGTCGCTTACGCTATCCACTGGACCACGGAGGCAGTCTCCACTGGACCACGGAGGCAGTCTCCACTCGACCACGGAGGCAGTTAAAAAAAAAATACTTTCAAGAAAATCAGCCCAACCAAATCTAAAAATAGAACAAACAAAAATGAATGGAGAGGTCACACAACAAAGAAAATTATATATATTTAAAATATGTCGTACGAAAAATAAGTGGTGTACATTCAAATCTGAATACACCGTGTTATCAAGGTTACAACTTAATTACATATTATTTGATAACAAACGCAGTCCTTAGCCTAAAAGCCTCGCTTTGAACCTGACCCAGTTGTGAAACACTCTCGAAAACTGAGATTTGAATTGAATAGAACAGATACGTGAATAGAATCGTTATTGTGTTGTTTAAATTTTGGGTATGTTTATTGGTGTCCTTTGGTTTAAAATAGAAATATTTAACTGTGTTTTATTTGTTTGTACGGGTTAAGGTCACTCGATTTACTTGTAGTGCATAATAATTAGTGTGAAATAAATTTTTTCATGATATGGGATTTTTCCATACGATTTTTGGACATATTTAGTAGAGAAAAACATAAGATATCAAAAATAAAATAAATTTCAGTATGCCTTGCATTCAGTATCGGTCACCGTTTACTTAATATTTTCTATATCTTTAATTATAGGTAAGTTTTTGATTCAATTAGTATAATTCCGTGTGGTGATGGATTAAGAATACGGATTGTCACCACCCCATATCATCCCATGGGTGTCGTAAGAGCCGACATAGGGAGCATATTATGTAGAGAACAGCACTGTAAGAGAAGGAAAACTTGATACAAACCCTATACCAACCCGCTTGGCCAGCGTGGTATAGTAGGCCAATTCCTCCTTTCAAAGGAGAGGCCTAGTCCAGCAGTGGACTATTAAAGGCTGATGATGCTGATGCTGATGAGTATAATCATAACGATTTCATGAAATGCACTTATGTACACAGAACAATGCATACAAAGAAGACACAGACTCATAACATAGCACATCGTGTTTCTAGAAGTGAGACGCACAATTTATAGGCTAGTATAGACGTTAAAACCTCAACACAAGCTGTAGGGGCAACATTACCAGGTTAAAATCATTCCGTCATACTGCCAATGAAATCCGACAAAACAGCTATTTAATCATTGTAACACCTCACAGATCAATCTGTTTAACTCACAACAAAGCCCCTACACATAATATACTGTACTAATGCAGCATTCAGTTAACACAGAACATTAACTTTAATGAATAGTTTCACCTTGAATCGCCAATACAGACAACTATTTCTGATTTATTGGTTTGTACCAATTATGCATAAAAATTACATCAAATTATATCATTATTTTTAACAACGGGAGATATCAATACAACTAGCTATCTAAAAATTATCTATAAAAAATGTTGCTATTAATATTGAATATTATCATCAATTTGTCGCCTCTTCCTATACGATTGAATACGATAAAGATGCAAGCTTCAGTTTACTATAATAATAGTTTTACATTTGTATACAGTGTGATATTTATCAATATACACATGCAAATCTATTTCCGGAGAGATTATTTAAATAATATATTCAAATTACTAAAATAAACATTACTTTATGTCACATTTCAGTTTACTATTTATTAAATATTTATGAATCTTAAAATAGCATTTATTATTTCTATTATGCACAGCTGCTGTGCTATTCACAATGTCAATATTTAATGTATACATAATTCGTTGTTCCGGTGTACATGTTTTGGAATTAGTAAGTCTGTTTTTTTATTGACCGTGTTACAACGATTTCTTATAATTTTATTATGATTGTTTATGTCCCTTTTCTTCCGTCCTCGATTTAATTCGGATTCAACATAGATACTTAGATAGGTTCTAAAGATTACATATACGAACATTTTAGGTATTTTTATTTGAGAAATACTTTACGTTTATTATTTAACAGATGTTTTTCCTTTATTTGTGTGTCTCTAAACTTATCTGGGATTTTAATGTATATAACACACAACACAAGGAGCGCGCTGAGCTCACCAGTTCCGCCGCGACCACGACTGAAGCAAGTCAGTCGAAACATTGGCAAAAACCGAGGTATTTATGTCTAAAATATATTATTTATCGCAAGTAAGACCCGTTATATAACCTTGTATAATTAATCTATTTCTATGTACCTACTCAGAGAAAATTAAAGAGACTGCAAAATATATTAGTATCTAGGCATTATAGCTACTTCTGAACCAACATATAAATAAGTAATCCTCATTTTATAAACTTACGAAAATAAATGCATCATAATAATGTCATCTTATAACCAAACTCGCAGCGGCCAACCACTATAATAAATGAATAAAATTTATTACAAACGTCGACTCCACGGTCGCCGTGTTGTCGTAGGTCAGTAACTGATTACCGAATGACTTGGCAGCCAGTTTATAATAATAATTATAACTGTTTTAACTATCTAACAGTTACTCGTTCAAATAAGAGTTAATTTAACTGCTAAATTAACTTGACGTTTATAATTTAGGTTTTAATTAGTCTTTTATGACATCTGTTTTGTAATAGCGTGAATTAATATTTTCTTGGGTTTACGCGAATGTTACACATTGAAATTAAACTACAGTTTACGGATTTTATCGCGTTATATTGGTTTCACTTGTTATTACATTTAAACCGAATGATCTAGAAACTACATTTTTATTACTAGCCGACGTTTCGAATTCTTTACAGGATTCATGTTCACGGCAGAGTCTTCCGTGAAAATGAGTCTACGTAATATAGGTAAACTGTAGTTTAATTTCAGCGTGAATTAATTTCAAATTGTATTAAACTGTATTTGTATGTCTAATTAGCTTGTACTCTTATAAGGTACCTAAATCGTTTTCGATTTATAAGTAAGGTATTTGAAAGTATTTCATTGATAGACATACATTTTAGTGACATTAAAACGCTAGTAAAAAATATGTTTACCTAATTACCAATCAAATCAAAGTGATCAATACCGCTGCTCTTCTTTATGAGTTTCTTAAATAAATTAAAGTATTTTGTAGATTTAAGTCAAAATAGATAGTCTTTTATAAAAGCGTGGTACTACCTAGCTGGGACGTGGTTTTCTGGTTTTTATTTTGGAATCCATAACCTCACGACTCAGCATAATAGCAGGTTGTGATTATTCTTGTAGGTAGTGATCACATCATACTAAAACTCGCTCTAAAAGAAAGTATTTCATTTTTCATATATATCGCGACGAATTAAAGCGTGGTCTAAGTGTAGAGCTTTCCTTATCTAATATATATAGGCTAACCTCATTGATGGTTACCAATGAGGTTTGCTACAATGTTACAGGCCGCCAAGAAGAACGACATTCCAATAGCGAACACCGGGCTCTGGCGAGGTGAGCAGCACTGTTCGAATCGCAGTCAACGAGGAAACAGCTGAACAGGCGCTCGTGGCCACGTGATCGGTGGACGCTAATTTTTGATAGAAATTGTAATTGTTGCGATACCTAATCAATTATACTGTGAATATAGAATAATAACTGAAGTGATGTACAAATGCTGTTTTACTTACCATCTCCTCGCCCGCAAATCTACGCCCGCTCACAATTTGAAGGAACAAAATGATAGTAGAAGGAGAAAATGAAAGGAATGCAGTAGAAATCCCTTAACTCACAGTCGAAAGACTTTATCAGAAGTGGTTACGAAGGGCAGAAGAACAGGAGATGGCATTCGGTCATGGAAAGACAGATCTCGTGTGAGTACCCATGTTTTTGTTATCAATAACGAAGCGATTGGGCAAAGCCGTTACTAGCAACGTAACCCGATTCTGTTCGTGAAATTACATTCCTGACGATGTTGAAGCTGATATTGAAAGATGGAGAAACACCAACATCATATTTGAATCGCCTTAAGCGACGCATTGAAGAGGCGCGCGTTAATATGAAATGTGACGGCCGCATGTTAAGGAATTGCTACTCGCAAGGTTCGGCAAATTGAAGAGGTCATTACTGGATTGATTGTGAACCCAATACATACACCATCATGTATTGCGGTATCTCTTTAGCAACCTCAACAGGATAACCGACCTACTTTGTAATGCTACTGGCCGCAAATACGAATTTGACAACACGATGACAGCTCAATACAATTGTGTCGTGCACCTAGAAAAATATCTCTGAAGAGAAAAATTTGAGAGCTAAAAATATCGCGCCGTGATGATGATGAAGGAAACGTGTTTAGTTGCTGATTTATAATTTTACGGATCCTGCCACCACCGTGATCATCATAGGCACAAGATGGCAGTAAAGCAAAGTTAAAGATGGTGTCGCTGTTATAAAAATGCTGGAGAGAAGATCGCCACTTATTTTCAGGTTTCAAAAGATATCGTTAGCGTTTGCGAACGGAAACTTGTAAATGGTATGGTATCCATATCGACTGGTAAGTCAAAGTTCTTCAGAAGATTTCATTTTACAGCGAGATAAGACAATTCCTAGCTTTGGTCTACAATTGACATCCGTAAGCACAGCCGCAAAGGGTGAGTTGTGCTCTACACTAATGGTCATAGCATGGTATGGTTGCAACTTGAAAGTTATGGTATCTACAGTATTAATTTTGGGACAACAGAACTTTCAGTGGTGTCTCACGACCGAAGTTGAGTCTGAGTACCACTCGTGAGATTTGTAATCCCTATAAGTGACATAACTAGTCGAAGTTTTCGTTATATCTTGGTCATTATTTTACTATCCAAACTCATAGAATTTCACTACTTTTCCTTGAAAGCTTCTAAAGCTAAAACAATTTGTCACCTCATGTTCATGAGTACGAGAAACGCATACTTTGTTTCTCTTAGCATATGATGTTGCTGTCATGTAGAGAGATGTGACTGCCTCCGTGGTCCAGTGGATAGTGTAAACGACTGCCGATTGGAGGTCCTGAGTTCGATTCCCGAGTCGGGCAGAAGTGTTATTGGGTTTTTTTCCGAATTCTCAGTATGATATGCCGGGTAACGGCAATAGGCTCGTCCGCTATTACGTGGGACTTAACAATTCATGGCGAAATGTGGGTGTAATATTATAGGTCTGCCTAGTCCTTCGGAGATACAGGCGTGAGTCTATAGTGAGACGTCAAATGGCATATGCCGAGCTTTTGTCTAGAATCTCTTTAGCTCCCATGTCTTATAGAGTCTGAAACTTTAATTGTAAGTTAGCTAATCTCAAACTCCTTTAGTTTTGAACCCTAGAGACTTTCGTTAAGGTGGTAAATTATGTCAAATTAAACAATAGTTGATTTCAGGTAAGCTTAAGTGTCAGTGAGCTAATCAAATCTGCACATTACAAGGACTGATGGGTGATGGAGCAAGCGTGTCCTAGAGTGGAGAACGCGACTCAGTAAGCGTTAGGATGGCTGGCCCCCTGCTAGGTGGACCGACGACCTGAATAAGTTAGCTGGCTTGGACTTGATGCGGAAGGCTGAACACCGTGTACTGTGGCACATGTTTAAAAAGGGCCTATGCACAGCAGTGGACTCCGGTAGGCTGATTGATTGGTTACAGGTAAAGCAGAAACAGGCTCCCGATATTCAGAACCTAGCACGAATAAGCCTCTGTTGGATTCAACGGTCAGGTGAAGTGGGCACATGCGTAGCTTAAAACAATCCGCTATATGTCATCGTACCTACTACCTATGTATCATCTTCGTCCGTTACACAAATAGTGCACGATTGGCGTAGTGGTTAAAGCGACCATCTCACCACTTCACACTGTGCCGAGTGTTGTAGGTTCATTCCTACACGAGACAACACTTTGTGTGGTCCTCAAATACCGCTTCACACTGAGCTGAGTGTCATGGGTTCAGTCCCCATACGAAACACTGTATGTAACTCACAAATGGTGGTTTAGATGTACTTGAATGTCTGTTGGTTGTTTGTTTGTAAAGTCCCCCGCTACACATTATTTATAGCTAGTGCATGGAAGATAACTTAAAATTGTACAGTAACAATTCGTCATAACTAGTTTTGGATAAGTCTCTATGAATAAAAGTAAAGGAGATGAATATGCTGCACTGGATGTGTGGTGTCACGCGGAAGGACCGCATTAGGAACTCCCGCATCCGGGGTAGCCTTCATGTCCGTGACATTGCTGACAAACTGCAAGAGTGTCGTCTACGCTGGTATGGCCACGTCTTATGTCAACCGGCATCTTACGTGGATAACAAATGTCTTGCCATGCTACTTCCGCCGGGTCCCGGTAAACGGGGAAAGCCAAAGGAATGCTGGCTTGACGTCGTAAGGGATGATATGCGTGCCTACCAACTAACCACCAGGGATGCTGAAGACCGTGCGAAGTGGAGGTGACATAGCCGGAAAGCGGACCCCGGGCTCCAAAGCGTGGGTTTTGGAGCGCAACCGTGACAACACTAAGATGATGATGATGATGATGAATAAAAGTAAAGCATCAATAGCTTTAACCTTGTTCACAAGTAGGCTCATTAAAACTTTTATGCTTCAGGATTTTGAAGACCTGCTAGAAATATTTACTACTCTAACCAAGATCTTCGATGATGATGAAGTGCCTGCGATTAATGGTAACGAAATTGAAAATAGTCCTAAGAAACCGACGGTGAGACAGCGTCCATTCCTGATGAGAAGACATGACTGCTGCCAGCGTCGATAGTCTCCGCACCGTAGGATGACTCGCTAAGTAATTGTGACTTGAGTAAAGGTATGTGTGTATCTACATGTGTTGTATTGTTGTAGCAGTAGCAAAGCTGGTGGGAGGGGCCTCGTACGCCTGGTCCACGCTTTGAGAGTCTATCGGAAGGGTCCAGTATGCCCTGTCCATGATTTAAGTAGATCGGAAGGGTCCAGTATGCCCTGTCCATGGCTATGAGTCGGTGGAAAGGGCCCTGTACGCCCGGTCCGCACTCTGATGATTAGTTGAAAGGGCCTAGTCAGCTGAGCCTGATAAGCCTAGTGTGTAGCATTTTGGTATTCGGTCAGTAGGACCTGGTACCCCAAGAGGGTCCATGGTCTATACTATGCCTGTACCGTGGTCGGTAGTTGTTACTACGCAGTAGCGATGTAGTTCATTCTGGTCAGGAAAAGCCGAGCGAATGTTAATGTGCATCTTTTCTAATTGAACAGGTCTGGAGAAATAATGCTGCGTCCCGTAGATGCTGGACACCATGCGCACGAGGTCGTGCGATTCGTCAGAATGGCCGTATAGGCTAACCTCATTGATGGTTACCAATGAGGTTTGCTACAATGTTACAGGCCGCCAAGAAGAACGACATTCCAATAGCGAACACCGGGCTCTGGCGAGGTGAGCAGCACTGTTCGAATCGCAGTCAACGAGGAAACAGCTGAACAGGCGCTCGTGGCCACGTGATCGGTGGACGCTAATTTTTGATAGAAATTGTAATTGTTGCGATACCTAATCAATTATACTGTGAATATAGAATAATAACTGAAGTGATGTACAAATGCTGTTTTACTTACCATCTCCTCGCCCGCAAATCTACGCCCGCTCACAATTTGAAGGAACAAAATGATAGTAGAAGGAGAAAATGAAAGGAATGCAGTAGAAATCCCTTAACTCACAGTCGAAAGACTTTATATATAAAATTCTCGTGTCACAGTTTTCGTTCCCATACTCCTCCGAAACGGCTTGACCGATTTTGATAAAAAATTTTGTGCTTATCCGGTATCTATGAGAATAGGCCAACATCTACTTTTCAAAAAAAAAAATTGCAAAACAACGTTTGCCGGGTCAGCTAGTCACTAAAATAAAATTACATTTACCGGTATTAGGTATGGATTTAGTGACAACTTCCTTCTCAACGTTGTGGGAAATATTTAAATCCATAATAAATGTAAATCAAAACTATATAATAATAGACTGCATTTTTGACGGTATCCCATTAATACTATATTAATAATAAATCATAATATAGTACATACTAATAAGAGATTTACATTGAATCAGAGCTAAAGAGCTTAAAAGATCTGTATTTAATCCGTCATTTACATTTATTTGACCTTTTGTGATGCATATTGTATCCTGGTATCATTATAAAACAGGAAATGATTGCTGGAGCCTAGGTAGGAAGTTAGGAAGTCTAAGTATTCACCATCTAAAATTTACTTATCTGTGACCCGCAGTTTCACATGTCGATCCTTGCTTAGCGTTCTTTTTTTTGGTGATGTTACAAGCATATGACCTTCCATTATAATTGGGCTGAATATTTTTCAAATGTATCTGAATATTATTCGGATCGATAGTTTCTAAGGTAGGCACGTTCATAACAACTAAGTAACTCATCAGGTTTCTATATCACTGTCAATAATAACGTAAAATTATCACTTGTCTTCTTTTTATAAGAACGGCTGTAGTTAACCTTGTATCCGGGACTTTACAAACATTTAAAATCAAAGGATAAAAATAACTGCCTGACGCGAAACAACAATTGTTCGTCGTCGATTGTAGTGTGGATCTCACAAAAGGTACACGTTTAAAACACTACGATATCACCATCAGCCTTTAACAGTCCACTGCTGGACTAGGCCTCTCCTTGGAAAGGAGGAATTGGCCTACTATACCACGCTGGCCAAACGGGTTGGTATAGGGTTTGTATCAAGTTTTCCTTCTCTTACAGTGCTGTTCTCTGCATAATATGCTCCCTCTGTCGGCTCTTACGACACCCATGGGATGACACGGGGTGGTGACAATCCGTATTCTTAATCCGTCACCACGCGGACACGACATACGCGTAGTATTTTTTACAAGCATGTCTCTTATCAATTTGTAGTCCAATCACAGTAGATCACCGGATTGATCTAAGTAACAAATTACATTGTAAGGTTCCCTGACCTATGCTACTTTATTGCCAGTAAATTTTCCTGAGCATAAGAGGAAAATAGCTCTAGAAAGGAATCTGTTACGCAAGCAGTGGTCAAACAACCTTCAAGCGGTTTCGACATTACGCCGGGACCATTCATTTGCTTTTAATGCACCTGTTTTATCCATTTTAGTAGTAGCGAGTTTATGAATACATCATTGGAATCGATTAGTGTGTACGGGCCACGGAGCTTATTTGATTTCAAGTTGTATTGAATAGCAATTTAATTCTGAAGCCATTCATTAAATATTTAATCTCAATTCAGGGAAGTCGGTTAAAGAATACGCTGCTTAAATATCTAGCAGATATCAATAAAATGTGATCGAATATTTACAAATACTTGACAAGACTTTCTGTGATACACAAATTGTTGTTTTAAGTCTGATTGTTATAATATTTGTGTCCATAGTTTGCACCTTTGTAATGTCTTCCATGTTCCAGGCTTGTCTATTTCTATTTTATTTTCATATATATCGATCCTCGCTCTCACATCCCGTGAGAGCGAGGGTCGATATTTATGAAAATACGGACAGGGAGGATCAGGAACAGCGAGGATCGATATTTATGGAAATACTCCCGTGGTTCAGGAATAAATCCTGTACCACGGGAGACTTGATAAACATTCAATATATCAATTGGGACAGTCTTTAAAATATATAGGCACCAATTATATAATTTGACCAGCGTTCAAACATCACAAAAATAACACCGGATTCAAACGATTGGGTACCTCATTTTCCCATCAAGTGGTCTGTGTCAGAGACCTACAATTGCTCTACGCTAGTCGGCCGTCAACGACCTCAGCTGACACATACATATACTCTCAACCTTGTCTATATCTACGGCGCACTGGCACCGTACCTACACCAATACAAACCGGTGTGACCGCTCTGAGAAATTTGTTTTCCTTTTTATTTCAAGGTCGGCGTGCAATGAACGGGATGCTATCTTGACCTTGTGTTTGAATTATGTGGTTGTGCTCTGTACTTTATAACTATTTGTCGTAAGTTCCGTAAATTTTCTGTGTGGTGACGAATTAAGGATACAAATTGTAAGTACCCCTTTTAATGCCGAGATTAGGTGTCGAGTAACTTGAGGGATGACTTAGGAAAATACACGAACCAAGTGTTTGGAGGAAAAATCGACATCAAACACTATAGCAACCCGTCTGGTCTGCATTGTATTTTAAGATAATCTTCCTATAGACTGATAATGCCTTTGTGACGCAAATTGGGAGATCACATTCCAGTGGCAGTGGATTGCGATAAGCTGTATTAATATTATAATTTATAGGTAGTAGAGCCTTGCTGATTTCAGCATGAATGGGCCGGCTCGACCGGGGTCGTACTACCCTCTCACAGAAAATCGACGTAAAGTAACAGTACTTAAACTTATGCGTTTCGTTCGGTGAGTGAGAGTGCCGGAGGCCCTATCCCCTATTCCTTCTCCCTCATCCCATCTCTTTTCCATCCCCTAGGGGCGGCAACGCACTTGTGACTCCTGTGGTGTTGCTTGTGTCCATGGGCGGCGGTAATTGCTTACCATCAGGCGATCCGTCTGCTCGTTTGCCGCCTAATACCATTAAAAAAAAGCTGTGCATGGCTAACGAAAATTCTCTAATCGCTAAAGGAAATAACTATTTGACCGAATCAGGAAGAGAACTAGTCAACTTGAAACCACAATTTATGAATTGCCTATTTTTTACATGCGTAACCTTTACAGATGCACTACATTTATCACACATAATAATAAAGAATATTCAATTAATCTTTAGTTAATTATGATTGTAAGATTATACTCCACTTCATGTTATAAATTAGTTTTTAATTGTAATTATATATGTGTATAAGGAAACTAGATTACATCTAGACTTCTCATAGTTTACGACGGACAGTAAGTAGATAATTATATGTTTTCTGATTTATTGCCATAACATTTGTCTTGTTAGTTCTGTAATGTAGGACTACTAGTTGATTTTTGTAAACTTTGTTCCTTGTTCTTATAAAAATGACACGTGCAGTGGACATTTAGAGCGGTATTAAAATCTTTTTTTTCCATCGTTCAAGGGTCTATCTAAAAGCATATGTTTTCTGCCAAAGATATAAATATTTTTATGTGTTTTCCTGGATGAAACTTTTTTTTTAGTACCTAAGTTCAAGTTCCACCATGCGAAAATATGCTCTCGAAAACAAAATATGCTGGGAAGCTACTGTTTGCAGATAAGCTCAGTATTCGTAGTATTCTTATCTAAGTAATTTTCATGCTACACAACTTCTATTTTACTTGACGAAACACGGTAAGCATCATATTTAAAAAATAAAGAAACTATCTCTAGAATGCATCCCGAAAAATGGGTACCTATCGCCCCGTGGTGGATACCGGAGGGACGTCGAGGTCGGGATAGACCCAGAAAGCGTTAGCGAGATGATCTGGATGCCTTCTCACAAAATTGGTCATAAATAGCTGGAGAAAATACTCCAACAAGACTTTTGCCCAACAATTGGGGATAAGTTTAAAAAAAGAAGAAACTTATCATAAAGCTTGCAAATTATATACTTCCATAGCATTACAATCATCATTAATTCTCCTTACTATTATTAACGAACATACTTTATACTTAACAATCGCCTCAAATAAAACACGTCGGTCAGTTCATTGCAGTAAATAATACATTTAACTCACAACATCTCCTTGACCGGCTTAACACAAAACAATAAATAAAAAACTGTACAATGATATAAAACCTGAATGATTTCAACACGAGCGTTATCTAGTCTATATCTGAGTCACGAACGGATGCCGACTCTACGAAATAAAATAAAAATATTACCTATTACAAACATTTTATCATAATTAAACTATCTTAAAATTAAAATAAACATTAGACTGGCAAACTAAACATTATATTCAGAAGGCTTTATGAATGTCCTCCACATCGCTGTCCAAAAGACTGGCAGCATTGCCGTGTTGTATCGCTATACTTAGCTTTTGCGCCAAGAAAGGATGCAAACATACATACATACATAGTCTCACGCCTATAACCCCGAAGAGGTAGGCAGAGGTGTATTTCTACACCCACTTTTCGCCAGATATACTTTAGTCCCACGTAATAAGGGGCGAGCCTATTGCCGTACCGGGCACATTTCCAGACTCCGTGCTGCTACTGAGAATTTCGTAACCGAAAAACCCAATAACTCTGCCCGACCCAGGAATCGAACCCGGGACCTCCCGATACCACGCGCACATTTAGGCCGCGAGACCAATGAGGCAGTCGTATAGGGTTTGATGTCGAGTTTTCCGTCTCTACTCAAAGATGGTATTTGCATCGTTTTTATTCCTTAGTCGCCTCTTACGACACCCACGGGAAGATAGGGGGTGGTGACACTTGTATTCTATGCCGTCAACCACACGGCCAAAAACGGAAAAAACAACACAAATAAAATAATTCAACATTTCCTGAGGCTTGGTACGGAATTTAACCATGTAATAGAGTAAGATTCCAAGTACCCCGAAGATCGTCTTCTGCAGGACATAGACCACCCCAAGGTTGGCCGGCAGTTCTTCTTTTCTTGTCGAGTGTGTGGCTTACTCTGGTGTCGGAGTTTCAGAGCGCGTGAAGGCTCCCGCCACGGGGTAACGGATCTTGTACTGAGACAATACGATGGCGGTCGGTTATTTGGGGTTTATGCTGTAATTACTACTCTTGGTAGGTGTCTGTGATGTTAGTTGCTGCTGCCCATCTAGCATCTCTACATTTACTTCTGCCTAATTTTGGATGCGCATAGGGTGCATAGGGTTCCCACCAAGAACTTAGGGTTCCAAGCCAACTTCACCTGCAAGAGGTGCACCTGCCGATCAACGGACGAGGCTCTGGCAAACAAAATATCCCGATAAGCGGCAATAGGCTCGCCACCTATTACGTGAGATCAAAAACTGGCGAAAAGTGGGCGTTTAATATGCCTTTGCCTACCCCTTCGGGGAAACAGGCGTGAGTCTATGTATGTATGTAATTTTGGATGGTTCAACAGTGTGTGATATCAATAGCGGTTTCAGCACCATTTTAAAATGAATTGTGATCCCCACTTCAACAATAAGTTACATACCATAGTACCATTTATAAGTAACGCATATTAAATTTGCCTTTCATAAAACTTGCAGTGATATTGGACGTATAAAACCGATAACATATCTCAGTTGTCTGATCGCTGGCAACTTAGCGTGCGTACAATGCGTACATACCAATTGTGACAGTATTTTGACACGATCAAGCCAATCTAACGATTGAAATCTATACGGCAGTTCCTACTGCATTAACATAGTGTCAATAATATAGAAAAACTGACAAGAATAGGCGAATGAAGGCTTTTGAAAACATATTAGAAGAATACAGTGTTGGAGTAGTCGTCGAATGGAGACCGCGTCTTGCCAAACGTAGTGTGGATCGCTCTTCAGCTAGGTGGAGTGACGATATACGCGAAGTAGCTGGCAGTGGCTGGACACAAAAATCGAGAAGAGCCAAAAATCGATCTCAGTGGCACGCCATTGGAGAGGCCTATAACCAGCTGTGGAGTATGGTTGGTTGATGATGATGATGGGAATGATAAAAGTATCCTGGGAGTCTGTACTTTGGCAACCAGATAGTTCATATAGCTTAGCGTAGGGGACTTAGATGTAGTGAATATTACATCGTTTTTTATGTTAAAGTTTTCTGAATCATCTATTACCATAATTCATTGTATTTAAATGGACCTAATAATACACATAATACGACTCATCTAGTCTTTTTTTAGCCTTTTATCAACAAAGGCCTCAAACATAAAACATTTAACCTTACAAGGACAATACCATCCTGACAACGACCTCATAAAATCTAAAACCTTTCACCTTGGAAAGGGCTGTATGAAGTATAGGTATGATATGATCAGAGATCAGACAAGGAAGTCAATAACCCGGTAGCCATTGGACCCAGGAACATGCTATGGCTTTTGACAGACTGTCAGCAAACCACACGAAGACGGAAGGTTAAAAGCTGACCATGGAGAAGATAATGAGGGCCGCCTTCCGACAAATGGACGGCTTAAAGCATGTTTGAACAAGATTATCGGATTTTAAACATATAAAGCCCTTATATATTATTATTGTCTATATGTCACAGGTAATTTGTATCATTCCACGTTTTCGTTACCTGTAAGCTTCGATTATGTAGCAAATATTGGATACACACTTACTCCAGCATCGGATAGACAGAATGCCATTGCTCTAGTATAGCATTATTATTTATTTATTTATAGACTAACGCCTGTAACCCCGAAGGGGTAGGCAGAGGCGTAATATTACACCCACATTTCGTCATGAATATTTAGGTCCCACGTAATAGGGGGCGAGCCTATTGCCGTTACCTGGCACATCACCAGACTCCGTGCTGCTACTGAGAATTCGGAAAAACCCAGTAACCAGGGGCGGATCGTGAATTTGTGGGGCCCTGGGCTGAAACTACTTAGGGGCCTATCTAAGTACTCAACTAATAGCCATGTCAAATAACTGTTTCTATAATGATATATTATTATTATATATTCTTTATTGCCCAAAAAACATAATAATGATAATATATCGAAAAAAAAATTCTATTAAGGGGGGAAATACGTGTAGACGCTTAAAAAAATTAGTTCTGGAGGCGCACGTGCTCACAGCGCCGCCACCTCAGCCTACTGGCGGACGGCGAGCAGCCGATATGGCTGGCATCATCTCCCTCTCTCGCTTCGCCGTCTCCTTGATCAGCATTATTGCCTCACAGATAAAGACGGCGATGTTCCAAGCCATCACGCACCGGTCCATGGCTGTTAAGGCCCTGTGGCAGGGAGCGAGGGTACGACTGTAACAATTGCCGCGACCAGTTCACGAGCAATTCGAAACATGACCAGTGAAACTCCAGCGGAAAAACAATTGCCGTAGGAAGTACCCCATTGGAATTTGTCAATAAATATATATACCTAGGGCAAAAGATAAAGTGGTCAAAGCAAACCAGGTGAAAGGGATTGACAGAGGTATCGGTTTGGATTGGGCCGCTTTCTTTTTTGGGCAAACAGGCATTTGCTTTTGCTATGAATATTACGAAGCAACAAAAAGCAACAAGTGTGTTCTGTCAGTGCTTACCTACGGAGCCGAAACTTGGGTTACTACAAAGGCAGCTTTCCAGAAACTTGAAGTAGATCAAAGTAGGAGCAGACGAAAGAAAGTCGAGTATCAGATGTAGTCAAAAGAGTAGCGAAGCTTAAGTGGCAGTGGGCCGGACATGTAACCAGAAAACCCGAAGCATGGTGCAAGCAAACATTGAAATGGAGACCGTGGGATTGTAAACGACTAGCTGGAAGACCGCGAGTGAGATGGAAAGATGATATTATAAAGAGCGTTTGCAGTAATTGGTTGAAGACTGTCTAAAACAGACAGGAATGGAAGTTGTTGAAGAGGCCTACACCAAAATGGTCGAGAATATCTCGAGATGATGATGACTTAGGGCATTCCACCATCGTCTGCAGTGCCGTTTTCCCGACAAAGTTGCGGCTGCTGTCACAATTGTAACATCTAGGCGTTTCCACCTGGCCTTTCCACCCCAAGTAAGAGCCGCAACAACCATGGACAGTGAGAACGTCGCCACGCGACATCTCTTCAACCAAATGTCGAGAACTGGAATTATCGCAACTATGGTGGCATTGGCATCCCTATATACAAGACTGCCTGTTATAGACATTCCTATAGGAGGTTTAGACGATATTTTTATATTTGGTCAGTAGAATAAAAAAAATTGTTGCTTCTTTTTATGAGCCCATTACATTTTAAGGCTCACGTTTTTCACGTGAGGCTGAAAACGTATAGTTGGCCACCTTTATACCTTTATCATTTTTGACAAAACAAAACTGCTCTACGGTAGTCTGAGATATACCTAATATAAATGCATTCAAACCTAAGTATTGTCTCAGAGAATTGACTTAGAAGTTTGTTGTAATAGTAAAAAATGTTAAAAATAGTGTACCTATTCTATTAAAATGACACAATTTAATTGATTGACAGGCAAAATCAAAATTAGGCCAATTTGGGTGATCTCCTTTGGTTTATAATTTCCTTATACAATTAAGCTGAATATGAACCTCAATCATAAGCGATATTCTTATGTTAACTACTTTTTTATACTAAATAATATATGAAAAAATGGTAAAAAAACATGAATTATTTTAATAGCCCCCTAAAAATGATTTTTTTTAAATTGAGGTTTATATAGAAGACACACATACAGGATGTAAAAAGACCCTTAACGAAAACTGAAATCCCATGTATTTTATATATTATATTTATATTGCACCAATCACTACTCGAACATTTTTTATTTCCGCACCATACCTGGGAAATTACTGGTTCAGGAGATATTGAGGCTCAAAGTTAGTATGGAATTTTTCTAATAAGATACAAAATCGATGCATTTACCCCGCCAATATGTTCTTTAGATGCCCTATAACCCCATGGATAAGTAGGTATTTCGGGCATTGCACGCGCGCGCTTTTAATTGCGGTTTAAAAAATGTGAAACTTAAAAAAAATATCGTTTCCTAAGTATTATTTTTGGTTAGTATGACTTGGCATGATGTCCACAACGAGTAGACTTCGGCTTGGTGATGGGTCTTGTGACACCCTGTTTAAAAGAAAGTAATTTTTCTGTGCCATTGATTTCGGATTAAAATTGTGGCTTCCATCGTGTACACCAATTGCTAAGTCGCATGACAACCTACATTGTGTATCAGCTGATATCTCCGCTACTTTTTAAGTTATATTCTTGTAAAATATGAAAAAAAAAACCTTAAATATATATGTATAAAATAACCTAATAGTTTCAATAAATAATAATAATCCTTTTAACCTTAAAAAAATATGAAAATCAGCATGAAAACATCCTTTCACACGCATTTCCCCCTTAACTCAATTCTTAGAAGTATGCAATTTTTCATCGCCGACTTTACATACAACCATTTTTTAAATTCAAATTATCGCCTATTGTTTTTAGCGGGATATGGGGGGCCCTTGCAACCTCGGGGCCCTGGGCTGCAGCCCAAGCAGCCCTTAGGTAGATCCGGCTCTGCCAGTAACACTTTTGCCCGACCCGATTATAGCATTATAGTACGAATTATTTTATTAAATTAATTGATTGATTACCTGCTACACCAAGGATAGCTTGTAGTATACCTACTAACAGAAATACGATTCCACCGTGAAGTAGTGACGTACCTACATACATATATCAATTTACTTATAACGTCAGCGTTTATATGGACGTCACTACGTAATCGAACGTAATAGACGTGAATGTAATGAAAATCTAAATTAATTTATAATCGTATTTACGTATATTCAAATAAAAACGATTACATAATCTTCTATGCGTGCGTTTTTTCTCAATGAAGTGTTTAAGCAAGCATATAACTTTTTAATAAGCTTACGCCACAGATAACTTACTTACGTTTATAAAACTAGTTGGTGACGTCTATTGTGAAAGATGATTGTTATTTATTTTTCGAGTAAGTCTAGGTATGGCCATAGAGCATAGATATTTAATAATAGAGGCACATTTCTTATGGGCGCTCTGTAGACAAACTTTCTGTGGCAGTCGCGCTGTGACAGCTGACTCTACGAGAGCAAGAGAGACGAAAGTTTCTCCTGTGTCACTTAACTACGAGAGCAAGAAAGACGGATAACGACGCCAGCGCCGCCAACGGCGCCAACTACGTACTACACTGACAACCGTCAATACGCCAACTTTAATCGGCACACGACATCCTTAAGAAATACGCTTCTATTATGTAAAATTTGTATTCATTGGTATCAGTGGCGTAGCTAGCATGGGTGGCACCCGGGGCGGTAGTCGGCGAATGACCTTTTTTTTTTTTTAGTCGACACCTTAACAATTCCGTGCTCTAACTCTCGTAGTGCCTATGTTTTTGTACATCGTTCTTAAGGTGTCACCCCTATTTTTGGATGGGTGGCACCCCAAAAAGGGTGGCACCCGGGGCGGACCGCCCCCACCGCCCCCCCCCCCTTCCTACGCCACTGATTGGTATGGCCATCTGTGTATAGACTGCCCGAAGGCCTCCGACGAGGCCTAGAGATTCTTCACCTGAGACAAGAACGGGCTCGATTTTATGTGTACTCCAAAGCATGGTAGAGCTATCATATAAATTCCGTAATCGGTCACCCATCCAATTGGTGGCCTGTGCAAGCGTTGCTTAACTATGCCGACCTGTTCCAAATGATATGATTGTAAGAATCTTGCTGATGTTTTTTTCCGACACTAGCTGTCAATCTAGACACTAAAGTTTCGGACTACATGCACTTTTTTATTGCAATTTAGTGTTTAGTGACAATACTAATAAGGAACATGTTCAATCATACTCATACCTCATAAATAACATAATTCAATTAACAAGATAGACATTTCTGAAAATGTAATTAATTTTTAAATGTTTTAAAGTTCATTGTCGAAGAAAAAAACGTGTGAACTGTTACGTGAAGCATAATTGATATTATACACGTGTAAATTAAAATGATGAATAACTATTTCTTTATTCTATCTTTACACATAAATAAAATTGGAGTGTCTGTTTGTAATATTAAAATAACCACTTTTTACTAAATGCATATGGATATATACACGGTACATATACAGAAATGACATTTTTTTTAAATTTTTGTCTGTCTGCCTTTTGTTTGTTCTCGCTAATCTCTGGAACGGCAGGACCGATTTTGACGGGACTTTCACTGCCGGATAGCTGATGTACCAAGTAGTAACTTAGGCTATAAATTAACCTGGTACGCGAAGTAGTTCCCTCAGCATGCGGGTGAAACCGCGGGATGCTAGTGATAAAAATAATAATAAGACTTTTACTATAAATTTATTCACCTTGGAATGCGGGGTCCGCGCACTACTCTAATCAGATTGGATAAAACATCAGTTATGCTGTTACGAAGGTTCTTAGGTCGGTGTTCATGTTCACCGACACTTTACCTTGGTTATATTTCCGTTAAATTAATCTGACAATGCGTGCGCAGTACTAAGTACGCATCCCATCCCATTTGAGTATTACAATGCGCGCGCAGAACTAAATAAGCAAGTTAACAGTTGGTTTTCTGATCGCCAGTTATATCATTGATGGTGAACTTGGGTCTTAACATAATAACGTATGATATGAATCTTCGTAACAGCCGGGACTAACTGCTTAACGTTCGCCGAGGCATGAGTCAAGCGATAATTTATAATTTGGATAACCTAATTTTCTGTCAAATCTCAGCCTAGGATTCCAAGCTCCTAGGCGCTGCATGGTTGGCGTCAGTGGCGGCGCTAGGCGTCGGCGACGTCGGCGACCGCCGACGGCCTCGCGCCTGAGGGGGCCTCGCAAAAAGTTGTACAAGTCACATTGGTACTTAATTTCGTTTCGCCAATCATCCTGGCTAAGGTACCCGACACCGAACAATTCGGGAAAAAGCTAAGCAGATGATAATGGCTTTAATTTCTTCGAACACGTGCGTGACAAGATCTGTGTTGGGTAAAAATTTTTTAATCGTCATTTATTTATTCATACATTAGGTATTTTATAATTTGGCTCACTTAATTTTAACGGTTTTTTTACTACGAAGTAAACGGGCATCGCCATGGATTTATAGGGCCTCGCGAACTTGATGTCGCCGACGTCCAAATGTGGTCTAGCGCCGCCACTGGTTGGCGTAGTGGTTTAAGCGGCCGCCTCGCCGCTTGACACTGCGCGCAGTGTTGTGGGTTCGATCCCCACACGAAACACTTTGTGTGGTCCATAAATTGTTGTTTCGAGTCTGGGTGTTCATTATGCGACACAGGATTTAGTCCTAGTGCGGGAGTTGTCTTTTTAAAGAAAGAAGAAGAAGAAGAAAGAAAGTCTTGGATGCAACTGGTATAACATTTTTTTTTTCGTGTGAGTGTGTGGCCAACTCAGGTGTCGGAGTTTTCAGACCGCCCGAAGGCCTCCGACATGGCCTAACGACCCTTATCCTTAGACAAGAACCGGGACCGACAGCTTTACCTCCGAAGCACGGTAGCTCTCAGATGTAAATTTCATACTTGGTCACCCATCCCAGTTGTGACCTGTGCGAGCGTTGCTTAACTTTGCCGATCTGTTACGAACGGCAAGCCAAGTCTCGCTATGAGCGCTACAGGATGGTCTTCGATAAAGAGTAACTTTGTCTTATACGGCTATGCATTTGCACATGTCTCATTTGTTGTTCAATAATAATTATGTCGACAAATACAAACCTGACACTTGCAATCGAAATGCCTCATTATTATCATTAAGTATAAAGCAACATGTTAAGATTCCTACGTAAATGGAACAAAGCTATTTGCTTACTAATTGTACATTTATTACATTTTATGCACATTTGTAACACACATAATTATGTTAAGAATCTAAAGATGGGAAAATACATTGATTAAATAAAATTACATTAAACAACATACAGTAAAACAGCCCAGGAAAACAGTTTTGAAGAAGGGTTTTGACTAAAGAAAATTATTTTGGTAAGAGATGCCTAAACGCAATTAAAATTGCCTTAAACTGCAGGGCTCCATTAGTTGGGATTAAATGACCATTTAATACACTTTTGGAAACAGTAGGCAGAGGAGAGGCCTGTGACCCTAGTTTTTTGAGCCTCTCCCGTATTTTCCCATTGGATAGATAGGTCTGGATTACTGGGTTTTTCCGAATTCTCAGTAGCAGCACGGAGTCTGGTGATGTGCCCGATAACGGCAATAGGCTCGCCCCCTATTACGTGGGACCTAAAAAGTCATGGCGAAATGTGGGTGTAAAATTACACCTCTGCCTACCTCTTCGGGGATTCAGGCGTGAGTCTAAGAATAAATAAATAAAATAGATAAGTCGTAAGAAGCATACCTAATCTCCAATTTTCATCTTGTATCTTACTGATATGCTGAATTGCTGATAGATTAACGGCCATTTTCAATAATCGATCTATAGATAGATCTGTAGATTTTAGATTCGTGTTTGACATATTTTGTATGGAGCTTATGTCAAAAACGAATCTAAAATCTACAGATCTCTCATAGTTCGAATATTGAATTCCGCCGTAATTGATACACAGTTTAATTCATCCTCCCGACAACTCTCAATATTCTTTATTACCGGCCACAGACTTACTATGAAATTCAATATTCGAACTATAGATAGATCTGCAGATTTTAGATTCGTTTTTGATATAAGCTCCATACAAAAAATGTCAAACACGAATCTAAAATCTACAGATCTATCTATAGATCGAATATTGAAAATGGCCGTTAATCTATCAGCAATTCAGCATATCAGTAAGATACAAGATCGAATATTGAAAATGGCCGTATTCATACTAAAATGTTTTTAATCATTCGGTCTGGCCTGTGCTGCTTACTTTTTTGTGGCCTTCCCTTCGATCCTTTTACTGACTATAATGATCTATAATACCATGAAATCATTCCGTTATCTTTAAATACATATCTCAGTGATAGTTCTAAGAACGAGAACGAAAAAACGCGGAACCTTCATATCATTCGTATTAAACTTTATTGAGGAAGTTAAAATATTTCCATTGGGGAACCGCAGTTGCAGTTTTGCGTAGTATTTTAATAACTATTGTACTAATACTTACTGTTTCGTTTATTTGTAGTTATTGTTTGTAGTTTTTTGTTAAGATTTTATTCAGAAATGGAGTCATTGAGTTGTGAGGAAGTTTTAATTACCTTGCGCTATGCTGTGATTTAATTGGGCTGCTGCGTAGACAGCTATTTAATGAATATTGTATTCACTTGAACCATGGATGTAAAATGTTATATTTAACAGATAATTTTATATAACTGCCTCGTTGGTCTCGCGGCATAAATGTGCGCGTGGGATCGGGAGGTCCCGGGATCGATTCCTGGGTCGGGCAGTGTTATTGGGTTTTTCTGTCACGAAATTCTCAGTAGCAGCACGGAGTCTGGAAATGTGCCCGGTACGGCAATAGGCTCGTCCCTTGTTACGTGGGACTAAAGTATATCTGGCGAAAAGTGGGTGTAGAAATACACATCTGCCTACCCCTTCGGGGATAAAAGGCGTGACGATATGTATCTATGTATAATTTAAGATTTAGCTAGAAATATTGGTCATCAAAAGGATGAACATTTTTTTTCAAAACTAAAACATAATTATGTAGGTTATAATCATTCACCTTGTTGGGATCGCGGGTAGGAGACGGATGCGGGTGGCTCAAGATTGGTCCTTGTGGAGAAAATTGGGGACTATGTCCAGCAGTGGACGTCTTTCGGCTGATGTGATGATCATACATTAAAAATAACGATTTTAAATAATTTAAAGGGCGATGTTACATTAGTCGTAGACGACAACAACAAACAAATAAGACCAGACTAGAAGGCTGGTATGTATCTAGTTCAAAAAATTAGCATTGCCATACAGCGTGGCAATGCTGCCAGTCTTCTGGGTACGTTCCCAATAGACGGCGACGTGGAGGACTTTCACGACGCCCTTTGAATTTTTTTTGTATTGTACCTATATTTTAATAGTTTTAATTTAATTTCAGTAGTAAGTAGTATATAAGTAGTTATAATTGTTTTATGTTAAAATTAATTTAATTTTGTGGTCGTTTATAAATAAAAAAATAATCACAAACAAATAAATATAATAAAGGCTAAACCAGTAACTTAATATGAAGCAGTAAACGATCTAACAACCGATTATAAGCTATATAAATGATAGTTGCACAACCTCCAGACAGATAAACACTAGCTTATAAGATATTTCGCAAGACGCCACTCTAACTACCGTCCCGCCTGCCGCCGGAATTATGCTTGAAATTTTCATTAATTATACACATTTTGTAATGAGTAGATTGTCGGTGATATATACTTATGTATCGGCTTAAAATTTTGCTAATTTAATGTTGTTTAGTGTGTTTACATAGGAAATGGAACTGTCCCCGCCATATTTTATGGCGGGGACAGTTATACGAAAAAGGATCGAATAAGACATAATAATATATAAATATAAACAAGAGTTTATTATATCTATGGAATAGACGAGTGTTTATTGGAAACATAATATTACATTTTGATATAATATCAGCAGGCAGTGATCGCCTATTGGAGAGACTTTACGGTAGCAGAGCCTTGCTGATTTCAGCATGAATTGGCCGGCTCGCCCAGGGAAGTACTACCCTCTCACAGAAAATCGACGTAAAGTAACAGTACCTAAACTGTTGCGTTTCGTTCTGTGAGTGAGAGTGCCGGAGGCCTTATTCCCTATTCCTTCTCCCTCATCCCAGTCCTCATCCTATCCCTTTTCCCAACCCCAAGGAGCGGCAACGCACTTGTGACTCCTGTGGTGTAGCTTGTGTCCATGGGCGGTGGTAATTGCTTACCATCAGGCGATCCGTCTGCTCGTTTCCCGCCTATTACTATATAAAAAAAAGAGACTGCTATACAGATGGTCACGAATTCAAATTCACGGCGCGCACCACTTTTCGAAATTATGTGCGACTTGCTAAACGACGAAGGAAAATATTGTGGGAAAACCTGAGAGTTCCCCCATGTTGTTTTCGAAGGCATTAGAAGTCTGCCATCCTGTATTTAGCCAGCGTAGCCTAATCCTTTATGCTGTGAGTAGAAGTCCATGCCCAACAGTATGATAGTTTATATACAACGGCTAATTCTATTATTTTTATTATAATTAAACATCCACACTCAACATGATGATCATACGTATGATCATCATGTTACGTAGTCTATAATCGTCCTTAATAATCCATTCATCATAGTATCTTCTTGGGTTTACGCGAATGTTACACATTGAAATTAAACTACAACCATTACCATATAACCAAATACAATTCACAATGGAATTAGAGGCAAACAAGTCTTTAGCTTTCTTAGATGTACTTGTCATCAGGAATAAAAACAACTCCTTAAGCCATACTGTGTATAGGAAAAAGACCCATACAAATAGGTACTTAAACGGTGAATCTCACCACCATCCTAAACAGTTAGCTACTGTAGGAATGTCTCTGTTTCAGAGAGCCCGCGGGATCTGTGACAAGAAACACCTGGACGCTGAGCTTCAACATGTCAGGCAAGTTCTGCAAGACAACAAGCTCCGACCGCCGCGCCACTGTCACAGATCCCAGAAGAAAGAAAAACCAGCCACAGTAGAAAGACAACCTGCTGTCCTCCCATACATCAAGGGCGTGACCGACAAAATTGGCTACATCTTGAGGCGAGCTTCTATCAAAACTTACTACAAGCCGCCAACGAAGATCAGTCAATTATTACCATCTGTCAAGTGTCAATTACCCTTGCAAGAGGCCGGTGTCTACAAAAAAGACTGTGAATGTGGGCTCTCATACATTGGACAAACCAAGAGAAGCATAGGCATTCGACTCAAAGAACATATAGCTGACATAAAACATAAACGCTCAACAAAGTCTGCTGTGTGTGAACATGTGGAACAAGGACCCAACCACTACCTGCGATTTGATGAACCACAGATACTCGCAAAAGAACATCGTTTTCTTCCAAGGATGATACGAGAGGCTATTGAAATTAAAAAACACCCTAATTTCAATAGGGAAGATGGTTGGAATGTTCCTCCAGCTTGGGACCCTGTCATAAGGCTTATGAAACCCAAGAAGGACAAAGTCACCAGAAGACCTAAGGAAACTGTGAGCTCATTCTGCGTAAATAGTAACACCAGTAGTTGAAAAATGTTCGGGTACTTTGAGATAACTTATACATTCAAGAAAAAGACAAATATCACCTCAGTCTGCCGTGAACATGAATTCTGTAAAGAATTCGAAACGTCGGCTAGTAATAAATTAAAAAATATAGTTTCTAGATCTTTAGTTTCAAATGTAATAACTTAGTGAAACCAATACAACGCGATAAAATCCGTAAACTGTAGTTTAATTTCAATCCATTCATCATGTCAGTCTAGAGACGTCCACTGCTGGACATAGGCCTCCCCCAAGGTTCTCCACACAGACCGATTTTGAGCCGCCCGCATCCAACCGCCCTCCGCGATCTTAACCAGATCGTCGGTCCACCTTGCGGGAGGCCTACCCCTGCTGCGTCGTATATATAGTCGATAATCCATTAAAGGTCTTGTAATATTTCACGAGATTCACACCCTCAAGTTAACAGATACTTAAAATACATTAAATTATAGTGTAGATATCACTTAACTCGTATCTTCTACTTCTGGTAGGTCCAGCAAATGGTAGGCCATTAAATGTAATATGCACCTTTTTCAAATTTGCAGTTTCTATAAATTACTATAAGTGTCTTTAGCAACTAAGTTGCCTACATAATGTATATTATACAAATCTAACGTGGTATAGAATAATTATACTTGCTTTTAAACTACTACCACTTTACTTGCAAACCGTAATCTTAATATATAAAATCCTTGCGTTACTGACTGACTGACAGACACGCTACAGCCGAAACTATTGGGCGCAGGAAGCTGAAATTTGGCATGTATGTTCCTTGGGGACCGTAGGGGTGCACTAAGAAGGGATTTCCCGAAATTCCCACGGGATCGGCCAAAACGGGTAAATTTAAAAAAAATACAGGCGTAGCTGCTGGCGTCCTCTAGTACTTTATAATATGTAATTGCTAAGAAATACAGGCATTGACAGAAGATATGTAGTTTTTACTTCATGCTCCAAACTTCTTCGTTTATAAGGTACGCTATGTAAATATTAGGCAGTTCTTTCAACACACGGACAAGAAGAATTATTAGAATCGAATCAATAATTTCAGAGGTTACGTTTTCACAAACGAACAAATCGTATTTTTTTATATTGTTTGCAGATCTGTTGTTAATAAAATAACCGATACCTTGAGTTGTGAGCGTTGTAAGACGTTCCAAGGCGAGCACAATCGCCCTTTTTAAGTTTTGCAGTGTTTTAACGGAACTTTTTAACAAAGGTTTAATTGTGATTGTTATCTTAGCATTGTGATTTTTGTCTGTAGTTTTAATGTGTGACTCATCGGGCATTGTCTGGCAATTACGGTAGTTAGTTAAGTGATCTATATGTGAATGTACCTGATATTAGTTTATGAATGCAGCTAGCGAAACATACTAACTGACAAGGCAAGTTTCATAAAATCTTGTACCTAGTAAAAACAGGAGATCTATGAAATTAGTAGGTAACTATTACTATGTGTTAACCATATTAGTATTTCAAAGCTTACATGTGTGTTTATTGATCACTTGGAGATTATTTATAAATGATCTTATATTATTTTATTACATTTTTGTACAACTATGTTTACACTTAACCTAATGCAATGTTCTAAATAATATTCTATAACTGCAGTACCTGTGAAGATTAAGTAGTAGAACAATTCATTTGATGTAAGACTCCATTGATACATAAAACATATGGTATATCAAACCGAATAACAGTTAGAAAACTCAACTAAGTAATAAAATAAATACTTTTTAGTACATACTCAGTTTATAGGTATACCTACTCAGTTTCATAGCAACTGAAATGTATACTTTGACGCTCGGGCTACACTACCGGGATATGCCAACAATTATTGCCATAATTTCAACAACGCCTAGGTGTAACCGCGATTTATGGCCATAATTTTACAATGCCAATCAATATGGCATATGCCGGTAGGCAATAGCTCCGGCGGCGGTCTTTTTCGCACATCAAAGAAGATTACCGCAGTAATTATTGCGTTTGTGGCCACACTACCGTTTGTTCAGTGTGCAACACGAGTTCGACGACGACGCACGTATCTACACTATCTACCGATATGGAGTGGTCAAATGAAAAAGCGCTCGAATTTTTGGAGTTATTGCAATCCGAACCGTCTCTCTAGGATACCCGACAGAAAGCTAAAAATTTAAAAGATTCATGTTAAAATAATTGGCACTCATAAAATACCAAACAGCTGCAGCTTCATCCGCCATCTTGAAAAATGATATTTTTACCGCCTAGTTTATTGGCATATCTCGGTAAACCCTAGTGTAACCACACGACTTCACGCAGTAATTTAACGGTAATTTATTGCCATAATTATGGCGGTAACAGCCCGGTAGACGGTAAGGTAGTGTGGCCCGAGCGTAAGTGTTAAAAATACAAGTAGGTATATTATACAATATAACTAGCAAGGTAAACGAAAGGCGACCTGTTACACCTACTTAATTACTTCTTAAAACTGTATCCGAAACTACCTAACTTTTATTACCGTAACCGATTACATTCGACAAGGATATTAACCGATTCCGGTATCGTTTTCGATCGAAAACCACTCTTGATTTCATACACTTTTTATATTATTATTATTTACATGTATATACCTGACATAATGAGACGTTTAGTATAGAAATCAATCAATCAATCTATGAAAAAATTAGGCGGTACATTTATTAAACGGTAATTTTATACAAGTAGCAAAAATATTAATTATCCTTCCGAGGTTCACTTTTACGGACTTTGGATTAGTTTCCACGTTCGGACAATTTTAATTCATCATCATCAGCCTTTAATAGTCCACTGCTGGACTAGGCCTCTCCTTTGAAAGGAGGAATTGGCCTACTATACCACGCTGGCCAAGCGGGTTGATATAGGGTTTGTATCAAGTTTTCCTTCTCTTACAGTGCTGTTCTCTGCATAATATACTCCCTATGTCGGCTCTTACGACACCCATGGGATGATATGGGGTGGTGACAATTCGTATTCTTAATCCGTCACCACATGGACAGTGGACTGACACGGACTTTGTTGCCTAGTTTTAGTCTAGTTAACAAAAAAGCTCAGATCTCACATGTATAAGATATAAAAATTATGAAAAGTCATCTGGTGATCACGCTATTGGAACCCATACTGAAACGTTAAGGCAAAAACATAATTAAATCAATACATATATTTTATCGCCATCAGCCCTGTATATAAACTGTCCCATTGCTGGGCACGCGGCTCTTCGCACTATGAGAAAGTTTAGGCCATAGTCTACCAAGCTGACCAACTGTGGGTTGGCAGACTTCACATGTCTTTCAAGAAAATTTGTGAGAACACTCTAGCCTGCAGTTTTCCTTCACAGCTAAGCCAGGAGTAATTATTTAAGAATTTAATATACACATAGTTTCTAAAATTAATAGCGGATTTGAACCTAAGACCCTATGCGTAGCAGTCTGTAGGTAGCACTCTGATACTAGTACCTAACAAGATGAATCTTTTTTTGATCACACACAACACTACAATGTTACAACGACCTCGCGTACAAACAAGTCCGCAGCTTCCATGTAACACAGAGACAAAAAGCTCATTTAAATATTATAATTATTTGCATACTACATATTACACATATTATACGACATGTGGTATTTTCCATATGCTGATCTTAATGAAGGAAGCGTAATAGCAATTCAATAGTCATTATTTATGCAGCCGTTATATCCGCATATGTATCGCTTTTTCTACAGACAGGTCAGACAGAGGATCCTTGCTGACATATTTTTATATTTTAGATTGAAACATTGACTTGTGATTGGCCACATCTGTCGAAGGACCGGCGACCGATAGAGCAGACGAGTCTTAGAGTGGAGACTAGCGGCTCTGATCACTTGAAAATGGCGGCTGAGGCGGGCTGGATGCGGAAGGCAGAGGACTAGTCATTGTGGCGCATGTTGGGAGAGGCTTATGTCCAGCAGTGGACTGCGATATGCTGATTGATTGAAGCAGTTCGTATCATTGGCAGCCTAGTGGCTTGGTATTTTTGAGCGTTAACCTAAACAGTCTTGCTGCATTAGTGACATCTATGCAACTATCTGAAGCGTGTTTGGTCGAATATTATGCAAATCAGAATATGGCAGAACCATTGATGGATAAAAATGAATCAAAGCTCTGCCAATGATTATCCTAGCATCAACAGGACTTGCTTATGAGACAAGTATGTCTTGTAACGAAGGGTAGAGAGAACAGGTACAGAAATATTACTTAAGAGGGTGGGACGTGGAAAATGAGACTCGCGAATCAGATATACGATTTTATCATTGTCGCTGAATAAATAAGGTGCATATGGTACCCACCAAGAACTTAGGGTCCCAAGCCAACCTCACCTGCAAGTGGTGCACCTGCCGATCAACGGACGAGGCGACGGCAAACAAAATATCCCGATAAGCGGCAATAGGCTCGCCACCTATTACGTGGGATCAAAACACTGGCGAAAAATGGGCGTTTAATATGCCTCTGCCTACCCCTTCGGGGAAACAGGCGTGAGTGTATGTATGTATGCTGAATAAATAGATACCTACGACTTTATGATATACATCATAAGTTCTAGAATAAATCTATGGCCTAGGCTTTGTTTGTCTTTTTCTCTGTGCAATATCTTGTATAAACTAGACGTTCATTAATAATTTTTGATTTTTTATTAGTAATCTCATTAATTCTGTTGCATGGTCAATGTTTCTGTAACTTTTTTTTTTTGACTCATGGTGGAAACTCAGCCAGGCTCAGTCCAGGGAGAGTGTGGTGACTCCCCGACGAGAAGCGCCGGGACTACCCACTAAAACCACCATGGTGTTCCTCTATCCGATCCCATTGAATGGCAGGGTCACGGGATCTACGTTAGTATAACTGCCGCGACCCATGTTTCTGTAACCTGCTATCTCCTGTTATATCTATTAATATAACATCTGCCCGTTTTACATACAAGTACAATAAAATACAACAATATTTTTTACAACAATCGTATTTATTTTAATACACATGAATTACAAGGACGGCCTTATCGGTAAATCAATTTCTTACAGACCATCTAAAATAAACAATACGTACTATGATTTATTTATTATTGTTGTTTTATATAAAGTAAGAAATAAACCTTGGTTTACAAATAAGTCCATCGTATGGGTTCGAGGCATATTTGACAAAAATTCTACTGAATAGCTTTAGTAGGTATTCCATTCTAGTTGGGCCTATAGTTATTGATCATTACTACTTACTATGCTGTAAGTCATGGTTTCGATTCCCTCCCAAAACATAACTATCCCGTCATCAGCCCTATATACTATCCCACTGCTGGGCACGGGCCTCTTCTCACTATGAGAAGGGCAAGGCCATAGTCCACCACGCTGGCCCGGTGCGGGTTGGCAGACTTCACATGTCTTTCGAGAACATTAAAAAAGCCTTTTTAAGATCTTATCTTATACTAGCAAGCTGAAGAGTTTGTTTGTTTGGTTGGTTGAACGCGCTAATCTCAGGAACTACTGATTCGATTAAAAAAGTCTTTAAGTGTTAGATAGCCCATTTATCGAGGAAGGCTATAGGCTATATAACATCACGCTATTAACGACGGGAGCGGAGCAGTAGCCTTAAATAACGCGGGTGTAATCGCGGGCATCCTCTAGTCTACAATAAAACGTACTTAAAACCTTGCAATGACTACCGATGTCCTCATTCCAACGGCTGTAATGTTTTTATAGCAATTATTGATAATCTGTGACAAAACAGTGTCTATGAGCGCAGTCACCGGTAAACCTTAGTCTTGGGTCAATGGGCTCCAAGGCTGCCGTTCACCGCGCGTACACTCTTCATTTTGTTATTAGTTAGATACTTGGTTCAAAGGTAGGTTTATCTTTAGGTAAGATATAGGCTGATTTATTTATTGATTGAAGCATATTTTGCCCTATTTTATTTGTGACCTGCATGGCGCAGAGATTACCCGAGAGATGTGGACAACGGAATATTTATAAAAATATATCGCTGGTAAAATAAGAGACTGCCTCCGTGATCCAGTGGATAGCGTAGGCGACTGCTGATCGGAGGTCCCGGGTTCGACTCCCGGTGCGGGAAAAAGTGTTACTGGGTTTTTTCGAATACTTAGTAGCAGCCCGGAGTCTGATGATGTCTCCGGTAACGTGAGTTCCACTAGGCTATCGCTGCACCGGACAAGCGATTGACGAATAAAATAGAAAAACTCTAAAGGGGACAAAACAGCCATACTCATTTCCCCTTCCTTAAAGATAGGCGGTAGAATATATGGCCCTGACACCTCATACAATTTGCATAAATTACATGATCCAATTGAGATAACCTGTCTTAACCAGTCCGTTATCTCAGTTATCTAATCTTAAGCACAGCATTATAATACTTGTTAACTAATAATAAACACGTGAAATGTTAATTTATTTATGTTAATTTAATATATTAATAGTGAGTGATTTCTCAGGATGTCTCTTTGTTCGATGAGATTGTATCGGTATTTTGTTTTAGGAAGAATTTCCAATTTTATACAAATACTAGCTCTTGCCCGCGGCTTCGCGCGCGTTAAATTCGGGGTAACACAAATCTACTTTCGGTCTCAAGTTGTGTGAAGGCACTCCTGATTATTCTAAAGATTTCAGAAAAACTCTAGTGTAAGGTACAAAGTAACTCAGTCAGTATCCATGACATTATCTACCGAAAGGTACATAATAACATCACCTTGCATACAATCAAATGTCCAATATATCTTTACACATTTTCGCATTTATAATATTAGTAAGGAAAATCGTTTCAGCCGCTTAAGCGTAGTATATAATTTATTAGTTTATATATCCGAACAATTTAATCACCGTGCACAATATGACATTATGTATGATGTGACAGTACTGACAGATACGATAGCACATACCTGCAGCAATAAATACAGACAGTTTTACAGCGCATGCGTTCTCACTTCCAACAGTTAAATTTGTGCCCTACGAACTTTGTCCCTCCCTACAATCCCTCCAAGTTTAATTTTTGCAACTAATGGTTGCCTATGTCCATCTCCTTAATCGAATATATCTATGTATATCAAATTTCAACAAAATCGGTTCAGGCGTTATAGCGTGAAAACGGAACATAGGTATAGGTAAATTCACGAAAGTTGACCACAAATGGCGGCCGTAGCGCATATGTACATTCGTGCACCAATGGCGTTGCTCCATTCTTGACGCATTTAGGGAATGCGTCAAGAACGGAGCCACGCCATTGGCACTCCACCCGCGCCTCATCCCGCACCTCCACGGGGACCTAAAAAATGATTTCTGCGCAGTGGTCATCTTTCATGAACCGACCTATACATACATACACACTTTCGAATTTATTATATTAGTAGGGATTTTATGTTGGTTTCAAGATTCTACGAATAATGTACCTACTGTTCTTTTTCAATCATTCGATAAAAGTTATTCGTAAGATAAAATAAAAACCATTCAAACTTCACATTTACGATTATTTGAAAGAAGATTGTTTTACTTCCACGCTTGGTTCCAGGTTACAGTTATATTGTAAAATAACTTATATCCGATGATTGAAAAATCAGCCGTAAAATAGTATAAGGTAACAGAATAGCATTCATTCCTTTAAAATATTTACTACTAAGTATTTTAGACGTTAAAAATTTTCAGCAGATTTAAATATTACAAAATATGTTTTCAAGACCACCAGATGTTTCATGACAAATTATATATAACTAGCTGACCCAGCGAACTCCGTATCGCCTTTTTAAGAGTTTTTATTTAATTCCCTTTTTTCCAAGCGCCTTTTCCAAAGTTACCATTGACTTAGCACTTAATCTCTTATCATTTCAGAGTCTATAAATGATGAACAAACAAACATAGATTTTAATATAATATTGAATTCCCCATTCCTTAAAATATCGGAGACGATACCCATATCGACTTTTAAAAAAAAACCCGTCCGCCATCTTTGATTTCCTATCCGCCATCTTTGATCACGAAATAGATGTTGTGTTTAGATTCTCCATCCCTTTAATCATCAGAGACGATACCCATATTGATTTTTAAATTTTTTCCCTTCCGCCACCTTTGATTTCCCATCCGCCATCTTGAATCACGAAATAGATGTTGTATTTGGATTCTCCATCCCTTTAAACATCGGAGAGGATACCCATATTGCTTTTTTTTTTAAATTCCCATCCGCCATCTTTGATCACGAAAAAGATGGTGTTTTTGAATTCCCCATTCCTTAAAATATCGGAGACGATACCCATATTGATTTTTTAAAATTTTCCCATCCGCCATGTTTGATTTCCAATCCGCCATCTTTGATCACGAAAAAGATGTTGTATTTGGATTCACCATCCCTTAAATCATCAGAGACGATACCCATATTGATTTTTTTAATTTTTCCCATCCGCCATGTTTGATTTCCCATCCGCCATCTTGAATCACAAAATAGATGTTGTATTTGGATTCCCCATCCCTTTAAACATCGGAGACGATACCCATATTGATTTTTTAAAATTTTCCCATCCGCCATCTTTGATTTCCTATCCGCCATCTTTGATCACGAAATAGATGTTGTATTTGGATTCACCATCCCTTTAATCATCAGAGACGATACCCATATTGATGTTTTTAATTTTTCCCTTTCGCCATGTTTGATTTCCCATCCACCATCTTGAATCACGAAATAGATGTTGTATTTGGATTCTCCATCCCTTTAAACATCGGAGAGGATACCCATATTGATTTTTTTTTTAAATTCCCATCCGCCATCTTTGATCACGAAATAGATGGTGTTTTTGAATTCCCCATTCCTTAAAATATCGGAGACGATACCCATATTGATTTTTTAAAATTTTTCCATCCGCCATGTTTGATTTCCAATCCGCCATCTTTGATCACGAAAAAGATGTTGTATTTGGATTCACCATCCCTTAAGTCATCAGAGACGATACCCATATTGATTTTTTTAATTTTTCCCATCCGCCATGTTTGATTTCCCATCCGCCATCTTGAATCACAAAATAGATGTTGTATTTGGATTCCCCATCCCTTTAAACATCGGAGACGATACCCATATTGATTTTTTAAAATTTTCCCATCCGCCATCTTTGATTTCCTATCCGCCATCTTTGATCAGGAAATAGATGTTGTATTTGGATTCACCATCCCTTTAATCATCAGAGACGATACCCATATTGATGTTTTTAATTTTTCCCTTTCGCCATGTTTGATTTCCCATCCACCATCTTGAATCACAAAATAGATGTTGTATTTGGATTCCCCATCCCTTTAAACATCGGAGGCGATACCTATATTGATTTTTTTAAATTTTCCCATCCGCCATCTTTGATTTCCCATCCGCCATCTTTGATCACGAAACAGATGTTGTATTGCGATTCCCCACCCCTTAAAATATCGAAGGCGATACCCATATTGATTTTTTTAAATTTTCTCATCCGCCATCTTTGATTTCCCGTCCGCCATCTTGGATCACTAAATAAATTTCATTTTATTAATCAGCGTCCCGAAAATCTCGAAAACGATACTCATATAGATTGTATCCTATTCGTTTAGCCTTTTATTGCCCTTGACCAAACCCTCCCCCTTCTCGTTTGACCATTTTATTATTTTTGTCTGGCCTCTAAAAGTTGTGGGGTAATTTTATATAGCCTGTAGCCTTTTGGCATAATTGGGCTATCATAGGCAATAACAATTTTTAAAATCCGACTGCTAGTTCCTGAGATAAGCCGACATTATCTTTTAGCCTTTTTAGCCTTTTGCCCGGCCCCAAAGGGTCGAAGCGTTATGTTATATAGCCTATAGCCTGCCGGAATAACTGGGCTATCGTATACAAAAAGAATTTTTCAGATCCGACCGGTAGTTCCTGAGATTAGCGCGTTCAAACAAACAAACAAACAAACAAACAAACAAACTCTTCCGCTTTATTATATTAGTATAGATAACTAGGGTGCCTCTGTAATATTTAAAATCACTGTTAAAATATTTAAAGCGTATAACAAAAATAGCCTATTTTATGAATTCATAACTGATCATACTAATTTCCTCTAACAGATGTTGCACCAGTGAACATTTTTAATTTACATAATATTACATACCTACATATACTCACGCCTTTTTCCCGTGGAGGTAGGCAGAGACAACGGAACGCCACTTGCTTCTTCCTTACAAATCTCACGCGTTTTCTCTACATTAATTACTCTATTCATACATAATATTATTGCGCTATATCGAATAAAGTATTTCGAGAATGCACAGATTTTATATATTTTTTATTTATTTGAAGCGAACACTCGAATTTCTACCCCTAAAAAAATTTAACAATTTATGGCTGCAAAATCTTGAGGATGTAGGTAAATGGGTGTTCAAAAATGTCGCTATAACAGAGTATCTATATTCATTTCATCGAAACACCGGAAATATGAAAATAATAATAGCAAATAATTATGCAAAATATTAGTATAAAACTAACATTTATCTTAATATTATTTACATGAATGCTAATTAATTATGACCCGTTTGACTAGCGCCAGAAGCTAGGGATTTACGAGTGTAGGTATCGGATTACGCGAACCCGCGCCTCGCGAGATTGAGGCGCGAAAGGCGGAACTCCGACAGGTCCTAGTGGCGGAATGGCGACAGCGACTCACGCACCCCAGCGCGGGGCTTCGCTGCATTGAGGCAGTGAGGCCCGTACTCGACGAGTGGCTGGAGAGACGACACGGCGCCTTCAACTTCCGGTTGACACAGGTGATAACCGGCCATGGTTGTTTCGGCCGGTTCCTGCACCGCATTGGCCGGGAGGAGACGCCCGGGTGTCACCACTGCGGAGATCGCCGTGACCCAGTAGAGGACACGGCGCTGCACACCTTGGCGGAATGCCCTGCTTGGGCATCGCAGCGCCGAGACCTAGTCGCGGCGATAGGAGTGGTCGAACTCTCGCTTCGGACCTTGATTCGTTCCATGGTTCGAAGCGAGATGTGTTGGGACGCCGCCGCCTCCTTTTGTGAGACGGTGATGTCGATCAAGGAGGTGGCGGAGCGGGATAGGGAGCCCATGCGACCTGTCTCCACCCGCAGAACCGGGCGTCGTCGCCGGAGGGCGTTCAACGATCTCCGGCCACCGTGAGTACACGCCTGCGGACGGCGGGCCTGTTATACCGCCCCCCGTCCGCGCGAGGTCCGAGAGGCGGCGCACGTGTTCCGCGTGCGCCTCTCGTAGCGTTAGTAGACTACGTCGTTTTTTTTTTTGTTTTTTTTTTTTTTTTTTTTTTCCGCTTTTAGTATGAAAGAGGATGTATGAGGACAAGCATGATGGATGCAGATAGATGCATGCGAGGGACGGGGCCCGCTCGCGCGGGCCAGCTCAGGTGGGGTCGCGGCAGTAATGCTAACGCAGATCCCGCGACCCCGCCATTCAATGGGATCGGATAGAGGAACACCATGGTGGTTTTAGTGGGTAGTCCCGGCGCTTCTCGTCGGGGAGTCTCCACACTCTCCCTAGACTGAGTCCCTTTAGGGGCCCAGCCTGGGGGGGTAAGCCCGTAAATTGTTTGGTTTCCACCATGAGTCAAAAAAAAAAAAAGGTATCGGATTACGCGACCACAATTACGACCGATCGCGATTTTGGTCGCCTAATCGTCTATAAAATGGGTGTCCGTCCAAGTGGAAGTGGAGTCATCGTTAAACGAATCAAAGCAAGTCTTAGTAACACTAATGACTTCTTCGGTAAAATTCTGTGTGGCATAAATTAGCACAGTACCTAGTTTATTACCGACTAGCTGACCCGGCGAACTACGTGCCGCCATATATGTATATACCTTCCTCTTGAATCATTCTATCTACTAAAAAAACTGCATTAAAATCCGTTGCGTAGTTTTAAAGATTTAAGCATACATAGCGACAGACAGACAGAAGACGGCCTTAGTTTTATACTATATAGTGATGATTAGTTATGGGTACTTATACTCTTCAAGGGATCTATTTCAGCATATGCTGTAAAACACAACTCTGAATTTCAAAGACTCGGTCAGACCTGACCTTGTTTGTTTGTAACCAATAAATTGCCAAACTAGGTATTCAACTGAATTAAACAATCCCTTTATTCATTCATTAAAGTCATAAATCTAGAAGCACATACTTGTATCCCACGCGCCAACAATAAATTGCTACTCGCTAACTAATAACACATAAAATTATAACATAAAACCAATCATAATTCGTTCCGGTAATTAATTTAGCACGGCCTCTCAATAATCTGTATTGAGGGCAAAAACATATAATAAAAACGTTGTACTTATTTATTTACTAAGGGTCAAGGAATCCATTTTTTGCACGTTACACGATCTAAGAAAAAACGTTTGGAATTAACCAATAACTGTAAATATTATGTTGTGTTACATCATTTTAAAACGTAATGGTTTACGAACGGGTTTTTTGACTTTAGGTTTCGCGGATGCTAACGGGATTTGCGTGATCTTGTCTCTATGGGGTATTGAGGACACGGGGGTTTCAATAAGCCCCGAATGTCTTTAAGGGAGAGTGTCACACAGCTCCCCTGCTTGCCCAAACTCTATCCAAAGTGGCTGAATGGGCAACTCGCGATAGGGTTTCCAGAGAACAAGGCAATTAAACAACAGGGTTTTTAACGCTAAATATCCAAAACGTAAACACAGACACTGCCTTATATAATACAATGTAAAAAAAATGTACATACATACATAGACTCACGCCTGTTTCCCCGAAGGGGTAGGCTGAGGCATATTAAACGCCCACTTTTCGCCAGGATTTTTATCCCACGTAATAGGTGGCGAGCCTATTGCCGCTTATCGGGATATTTTGTTTGCCAGAGCCTCGTCCGTTGATCGGCAGGTGCACCACTTGCAGGTGAGGTTGGCTTGGTAACCTAAGATCTTGGTGGGAACCCTATGCACCCTAAAAAATATTTAAGGACTTTATATATTTTTCTTGTATATCAACTGTGTCTTCAATACGCTGTTTCTTTCCATTTCTACGTCACAAAGAATATAACAACATTTTTATGAGGTGATACGCATCTAGTATATAAAATATGCTAATGTAATGACTCCAATAATAGCAGTTAAGTAAGTGCATTGAAGATCTCAAGCACATTCAGGAAACGTACCCAAGTGTCCTTTTAATACGGATTTAAAAACTATAAAAATGTAAAAAATACATTTATGGTAATAATAATACTTATTCTAGGATAATTTACACGGGTTATGTCATCAGAAACCTAGCAAAGTCTTATAACCTTAATATCTACTATAAAGTCGTCATCTGCCTTTAATAGTCCACTGCTGGACTAGGCCTCTCCTTTGAAAGGAGGAATTGGCCTACTATACCACGCAGGCCAAGCGGATTGGTATAGGGTTTGTGTCAAGTTGTCCTTCTCTTACAGTGATGTTCTCTGCATAATATGTTCCCTCCATCGGCTCTTACGACACCCATGGGTTGATATGGGGTGGTGATGTTCCGTATTCTTAATCCGTCACCACACGGAATATACTATAAAGTATACATGCTTAATTAAGTATCATCATGGTCCTATCGATCCCGGTTGCATCCAAAACTTTCAACTTTGGGAAGCTTTCAACTTTGGGAAACTTTTAACTTTGGAGCCCGGGGCTGGAGCCGCCGTCTGACCTCCGCAACGCAAAGGGATTGCGATATTCCATGGATTACACCTGTGACAATATATTGAAGGGTACCGACAACCCAGAACCACTGTCGAAGACCTCCATACTCGGGACCGACGGCTTAACCTGCTTCCCGAGGCAAGGGGCAAGCGGAAATCAACCATATGTGCTATATGGTCTTTACTTCTACTTGACCACTACTTCAAAATGTCTGTGGAGCGTACCGTGGGCTTAGACCCGATACCTTCTACATGGCGGTCTGTTACTTAGTATCGCCAATAGGCGAATATTATAGTTGAACTACGACAAACGATCCTGTGGGTATTTCGAGAAATCCCTTCTTAGTGCACCCCTACGGTCCCCAAGGAACATACATGCCAAATTTCAGCTTCCTGCGCCCAATAGTTTTGGCTGTAGCTTGTCTGTCAGTCAGTCAGTAACGCAAGGATTTTATATATACAGATAATTACACTCAGGAAAAGAAAAACCATCATATTCAAAGATCTTCGGATCAATAAAAAATATTTTGTATTCTTAATATACAGACCTATTGATTTTCTTAAGCTACACGACCTGTGATAATTTTCCTGAAAAATATCAAACGAGCGAAGTCATTTACCCCACGGCCCAAATATTCCAAACACCCGGGTATTTTCCAAAGGAAAATCCCCATAAATAGATATAATTGTACATTGAACATAAGTCATCTTCTTATAATATAATACCGCTTTGCAACGTATCGGTATTTCCGTATAGAACGTATTAGAACATCTGGTAAACTGATTTTTTGGACAGTCATTGACAAAAAGTACGGTTCCGTCTAAACGCCAATTATATAATAATTTCGAAGACGTAAGCGATGAGGGCAAAAACCAAAGCAACTAATAACATACACAACATACGCAGGCGTAGTGGTTTAAGCAGTCACCGCATCGTATAACAGTGCGCTAGGGTTGTGGATTCGATTTCAATACCAATTTGTTGTTTCTAGTCTAGGTGTTCTCTAACGAGTTGGTTCAATATAGTATCGCGTGATACAGGGTTTATAACTGGTATCTCGCGATCCGTAGCCTTTTTAAACTGGGTTAACACTGGGATGATGATATCTTATACCTACTAATATATAAAGCTGAAGAGTTTGTTTGTTTGTTTTTTGTTTGGTTGAACGCGCTAATCTCAGGAACTACTGGTCCGATTTGAAAAATTCTTTCAGTGTTAGATATCCCATTTATCGCGGCAGGCTATAGGCTATATAACATCACGCTATGAGCGCTATGAGAGCGAGCATCCTCTAGTAATTTTATAAATCAAGGAGTGTTTTCTAAAATACCTACCTCATATTGTTAGGTACATAATAAAGGATTCTTTGGCACCTATTCTTCACTTTCTGTGGGACATGTTTATAGTTTAACTTATTCTTGCTCATAGTCCGCATTTCCTTACTGAAATCTGCCTGAAATAAGCCACACCGAGGCCATTGCCCACCGAAACCTTCTCTTTTTCTCATCTTCTTCACTCACTTCTATGATACACCTACTTTTAATCTCTGCACCACTCTAAGGTAGACTGGGAAATAATGCCTAAGGCACTAAGTCCGCCTTTATACGCTTCCGTGTATACAAAGTTATTAAATAAATAAATCTGAGACTCCACAATAAACCGCAAATAAACCACAAAACTACTAAATTCCAGTTTAAAAAAATGGCAATAAAGTCTAAGTATATTACTTAACATGTATATTTATTACTCGATTACAACTAGGAAGAATGAACACAAAAACTCATTTAATTCGCGCAACATATTATCAAATGTGCATAATCTTAGAATAATCTCGATCGTCGCATAGATAAGCTATGTGTACAAACATCTAGAATATTATGAATAAAAACAAAAGAGTTTGGATACTCCGATATCAAAAACTACAGCTAACAGCTCTGTATACAACATTACTATGCATTATTCGTACATACGCGCTACTACAGGTCCGTGTGGTGACGGATTAAGAATACGGATTGTCACCACCTCATATCATCCCATGGGTGTCGTAAGAGCCGACGGAGGGAGCATATTATGCAGAGAACAGCACTGTAAGAGAAGGAAAACTTGATACAAACCCTATACCAACCCGTTTGGCCAGCGTGGTAAAGTAGGCCAATTCCTCCTTTCAAAGGAGAGGCCTAATAGTGCAGCAGTGGACTCTTAAAGGCTGATGATGATGTACATACGCATCAATACAGTAACAAAAATATGCACAGTAACATCTAGAACACTCGACAATCTTCGTGTTTATTGCTGTCTTCACATATGTTTGTGACTTGTCCTTGTATCTTGCGACACTAAACAACCGACTGTTTTACTAATGTTCATATTCTAATGCCAACTACGTAAAATTACGCAAATGCATTTGATGTCTTCTAGAAACATACGCACGCACTTGCGGTAAATCCTTTACATGGTACGAGAAAAATATTTTGTTACTAGATGATGCCCGCGATTACGTGGTTTTAAGGCTACTGCTCCGCTCCCGTGGCTCATAGCGTGATGTTATATAGCCTATAGCCTTCCTCGATAAATGGCCTATCTAACACTAAAAGAATTTTTCAAATCGGACAAGTAGCTCCTGAGGTTAGCGCGCTCAACCAAACAAGCAAAAAAACAAACTCTTCAACTTTATATATAAGATTAGACCATTAGATTAGATTAGATCAATGATAGCAGCGATAGCTTAGTGGATATACCAACAGACTGCCATGCAGAGGGTATCGGGTTCGAATCCACGGCGCGCACCACTGACTTTTCGTTGAGATGTGCGTATTGAATTGTAAATTGTTGCCCCGTGCCTCGGAGAGCGCGTTAATCCGTAGGCTGTCATGAAGATATTTGACAGTCGTTTTAAGGTGTTAGCACCTCTGAGTTATCCCTTTTATTTGTGGAGGGCAGACAGGAGGTCACTCTTAAGAAAAGCTTAATATTCAGTCAAATCAGGTTAGACTAGTAAGCGGACCCTGGGTTGCAAAGGATGATCAATGAATGAAAGTTCGCTTGTCTGTTTATATTTTCGTCACTATCGACCGAAAATTAAATACCATTGAGTGACAGAATATTGAAAATACTAAATATTTGGTTTCATAATAATAATACCTTCCAAAAGAAAAAATAACAAAAGGAACTTATAAATAGAGCACTTTGGTCTCTTAGCAACGGTGCCGTCTGTCTGGCACACCGATCAATATAGGGACCTATACTGGGTGTCAGGGACGGGGTACCGAAAACTGATACCAGTGATTCAGTACATTATACTGAGACCTTTGGCGGTCAAATGTTTCGAAAAAGATCTAAGAACTCGACAATTTTCCAAAAAAATGCGATGTAAATAGGAACACGCAAACTCGCACTATCAGCTGTTACGGCCCTACAGCGGCGGGTGGTAGCGGCAGTGATTACGATGTACTGGTGCGCTTACTGTGCTGCGATGTCACGCCAGAGTAAACGCGCCATGTACATGTTTAATTCTTAGAATTTTACAAGAATATTAATGCGGGTCGACTATAGCTACTATTTCATTACATTATATGGCAAAAAATGCAAAAGAAAAATCGGAAAATACATGAATATTTTCCGGAAGAAATTTACTGCCAATGGCCTCAGTATCATGTACTGAATCACTGGTATCGGTTTTCGATACATCGTCCCTCACACCCCGTATATTAATGAAATTTGTAGCCCTGTACATAAATTATATCCATCTGTTCCCATGGATCTCTCCTAAGTGTAAAAAGAATTCCTCTCAGTGAAAAGGTTGGCTAAGGCCATACTGAAGTAACGGTTCTTAATCGCATAATTATTTAAAAAGAAAATCTCATTTGATTAATATAATGATTTGGTAGATTAAGGTTAAATATTTCACTGACAATTGCTTCGTACTTGATTTTTTCCAATTTAAATTCGTTAAGACTGCTATTTAGTATTACTGTGTTGTAAATCTAGAACATTTTCGTGTCTGACCTAGGACAATACAGTATTAGGTTTGCCTGGCAGGAAAATATTCCTAGGAACACGGAGTTAGGTGATGTATTGTTATTTCAATAGGCCTGACCTTAATAGGAGTTTGGAATACAGATTGTAGAGCTTATTTGATTTTTCAGACGTGATTGTATGAATATTTGCTTTGTTTTGTGATCAAAATTCATTCTGCGCTCACTCAAGATCGGTCTGTGTGGACAGCTTTGTTGGAGACCTATGTCCAGCAGTGCACGTATGTAAGTAGGCGTGATTCTGCAGTATTCTGGTCAATAATATGTCAACTTAAAGATACCTACTTGGAAAATGTGTGACCAAAAGATCGTAAAGTAACAAAGGAAATATTTTATAGACTCACGCCTGTATCCCGGAAGGGGTAGGCAGAGGTGTAATATTACACATTTCGCCATGAATTTTGAAGTCCCACGAATTAGAGGGCGAGCCTATTGCCGTACCGGGCACATCACCAGACTCCGTGCTGCTACTGAGAATGCGGAAAAACCCAGTAACACTTTTGCCCGACCCGGGAATCGAACCCGGGACCTCCGATCAGCAGTCGCATACGCTACCACTGGACCACGGAGGTAGTAAACATAATCTTAATATATAAAATCCTTGCGTTACTGACTGACTGACAGACACGCTACAGCCGAAACTATTGGGCGCAGGAAGCTGAAATTTGGCATGTATGTTCCTTGGGGACCGTAGGGGTGCACTAAGAAGGGATTTCCCGAAATTCCCACGGGATCGGCCAAAACGGGTAAATTAAAAAAAAATACAGTACGTAGCTGCTGGCGTCCTCTAGTCGTGTATAATTTTCCCCACATTTTCCATCTCCCTAAAACCTTCACACATCACATCACAACATTACTTATCAAAAAAACACATAATCCGTGTTAAACAAGCAATTATCTTGTTAGAACTACACGATACGAAAAAATACTGTTTTTTACTTGAACAGGTATCTAATATATATTGATCTCTGATTAACATAGAATGATAGGGGTTTCAGAGTTCCGTGGTTCTGGTGTTTAGGAATACTGTCTAACATAAATTGATCTCTGATTATGATAGAAAGGTAGGGTTTGCGAGTTCATTAATTCTGGTGTTCTCTGACCCAATTGAGTTGTAGTAGGTAATTGTCGAAAACCTTGTATTACCGTTCACTTCCGAGGCACTTGTGTTCTTCAAGGCGATGTATTGTGAGAGTCGGCAGTGATATGTGATGGCCGAATGAGACGAAGGGTCACCAAGGCTCTTTTCCTTTAAACACCTACGTGGTACTTTGCTCCCACTATTTTGGTGGTACTTAGCGTATACTTACAAGAAAAAAAAATGTTGATATAAATATGATGTTTATGAAATTAATTATTGAAACATACATATGTTTTCTTTAACTTACCGAGTTGATTGTTAAACTTTCAGACGCATGGGAATCGATTAATGGGCCATAAACTTGTTTATAAGCTATAGCTGAGTTGAGATATCAATTTATACCTATACTAGCTGTTTCCCGCGGTACTACTTAACGTACCCGGTTAATTTATAGCCTAAATTACTCCTTGGTACATCAGCTATGCGACAGTGAACGTCCCATCAAAATCGGTCCAGCCGTTCCAGAGATTAGCAAGAACAAACAGACAGACAAAAATTAAAAAAAAAAATCGGTAGGTAGGTATGTACCATGTATACATCCATATGCATTAAGTAAAAAGCGGTTATTTTAATATTACAAACAGACACTCCAATTTTATTTATGTGTATATATAAAATACACTTCCGTTACTGGTTGATTGACAGACAACGCACCGTAGAAACGCGTATAAGCTGTGAAGGACCTTACTCACATTCAAAGAACACAAAAATACACAGGCTCGGTACAACAATTTGTGTATTACGCTATGTGAGGTCCGACTGGGGATCGAACCCAAACAGACACTCCGCTATCCATCAAAACACTAATAGAGTAAGATTCATACGTACACGTACACATGTGTACACTCATGCCACATACTAACACTACAATATTCTATACATTTCGTTTCTGAGAAAATAAGTAAGGTCTGGTGGCCCTGGGATCTTGGACTTTAAGCTAAGTCAATAGCTAAGTGTTTCAATTTGTGACTTCTGTAAGCTTCTTGGACCTACTTAACTATTAACTTCAAAAGCTTTTAATTTTCTGTGAAATCTACCGAGTGTAAAACCCCGGATAATATGTATATACCTATATCACAGAAATAAGTCATCATCATCCTCTTAGCGTTATCCCAGTTTCAATCTGGGGTCCGCTTACTAGTCTAACCGGATTATATATACACAGAAATAAGTGACCTATATAAAATCCTTGCGTTACTGACTGACTGACAGACAAGCTACAGCCAAAACTATTGGGCGTAGAAAGCTGAAATTTGGCATGTCTGTTCCTTTCGGACCGTAGGGGTGCACTAAGACGGGATTTCCCGAAATTCCCACGTGAACGGGCAGAAACGGTTAAATTTAAAAAAATGTGCTGGCGTAGCTGCGGGCGTCATCTAGTCTTATACATGACGGTAATGTTTTAAGATTACGCAAATCTATTTACTATAATTTATGCAGTAAGGTTGAATGTGCCATGTACTTGAACTATCTCAACTTTATGAGGATACGGATTGGTTTTTAAATGCTCTGTGATGCAACTGCCTGACCTAGGACAATCTGTTTTTACCTGGTAGGAAAAAATAAGAAAATGGAGTATGTTAATTTATGGTAAGCTTGTCTTTGGCTCGTGATAAAATTCAGATGGTGTGTAGTAATTTGAATGCTGCTGTTTAACTGCGAGCAATGCTGCGTAGGTCATGGTATTGTATTATTATTGACTGTTTGTCTCGTTGTTATGGAGCTATCTGGTAAGCCAGAGACAGTGGGTTCAATTATTGAATAGTTTAATTATAATTAATTTAATGAATTTTAGATTTTTTTATGATTCTACCAGAATCATACCAATATCTAAAATATTATGCTAAAATTCGACATTGTAACGTATCGGCTACCATCGTTAAGGTCTAAGTTTATTTTGTTTTTGCATCATAGAGCAATTCCAAATTAATTATATCATGTGTATATCTATACACATAAATAAAATTTGAGTTTCTGTTTGTAATATTAAAACAACCACTTTTTACTAAATGCATATGGATGTTTACACGATACATAAATACCTACCGAAATTACATTTTTTACAATTTATGTCTATCTGTCTGTCTGTTTGTTCTCGCTAATCTCTGGAACGGCTAGACCGATTTTTACGGGACTTTCACTGGTGGATAGCTGATGTACCAAGAAGTGACGTAGGCTTTAAATTAACCGGGTACGCGAAGTAGTTCCCTCAGGACGCGGGTGAAACCGTGGGGAAACAGCTAGTGTATTATAAAAAGAGTATTCTCTATCTCAATTATCAACTTTTGATTTGAGAAATGTAACAAACATACAAACAATCTCGACTTGTGTCGTCGTATTCATAAAACACACAATATCTTGTCTGTCATAGATACGGCATCTACAGCAAAATGAGACAGACTTTAAGGCATAAGGATAAACCTTTTCCTGACCCTTTGCCGTACTAACTATGCTTATAATATTTCGCAGAAAGCTTGTCATTATTTTGTATCGTATGCGTTACGCATAAAACCCAAGAATGTCAAAAAAACCTCAGGGTCCTCAGGCCTACCTAGGATTTTCCTAATGGACCAAAAAATAGTACCTAAGCTGCATTCTGCAACTAAGAATGATCGTGAATCACAGTGGACTTTACAATCATTTAACTAACGGACACAATGGACACCCAGACTCGGTGTTGCCTCGTATCGGGATCGAACTCGAGGCTATCTTTTAATTCACTACAACCACTACGCCAATACAGTACGGTATATAACAAATTAATAAGAACTTAAAGGAATCTAGAACTACAATTCTTCAGAACAGTTGTTCTAAATTCCTTTAGTATTATTATTTTACACAACTCACGCCAATGTCTTGTAAAATGCATAAAGAATAAAATAACAGAAAAATATCTAGTAGATATTTCACACGACTTATGCCGTGCAGTTAATATTTTCTGTTGTTAAACATTTTCTAGTAATTTACTTTTGACAGCTACAAATCGTTCTCGTTTAGGTACCTTTCCAGATAGATAGATGGGTATCTCGCTGAGGCGAAAAGGATGGAATCCACTGCAAGTAAGTAACTTTAACTGATGGACAAATGGGTATTGCTGCTTCCAAGAAACGTTCATTATATTTGAATGCACTATTGACTATCGACTGCACTTTGGTACCTCCAATACATTATGCTATTCATAAATGAATTTATTAAATCTGGGTGCAATTGCTGTTGTTTATGTATGTATGTATTTGTAAAGTTAAATGGAACACAGAGTTGAGTGGTTCAGTAATAAAAATATCAAAAAGTTATCTTATAAATAATATCATCTATTCAACCTCAGTGGCAGACTGATCAGTTTTTTAATTACTTTTCTTGTTCTTGAATTACTTGCAGCAAAGTAAGTACCTATTCATCATACAGGCAGACATGGGACCTCTCCTAATATAAGTCACAATATCATTGTAATTCAATAAGACGATTACCATGCCACGCTGCTCAGACAGGTTGGTGTAGGGGAATACGGGGGAATTGGCGCCACATAAGGAAAAACTGCTTTAACTTTTAACAAACATCACTTTTTAATAAAGATTTTGGTTATTTTTATAGGACCACTAATCAGGTTTATATTACCAATACAAAAATAAAAAAAATAACGATACAAAGACATTTAGACTAATTTAAAACAAAAATAATATTAGCTCCCATTACCCAAGAGTACGGGGTAATTAGAACCAGATACCCCAAATGCTCATTTTTAAGTTTTCATTCTAATTCACAAAATGCAGTTTATTATTTACGTAAATTCATATTTTTATCTAATTTAATAATGATAAAGCTACAAGTAAAAACAAGCCATACTTATAATAAAATAATTTGAATACTCACAATTTGTCCTTGAAAATCGTAAAATATTACATCAATTGGTTAGAAAAGCGATGTGCGGTCGGCTTACACACTAAAAGTCGAATAAGTGACGATATGGCGAGTCACTCGTACCCCTCCCGCGCCCTTCTATGTTATGTAATATTAAAATAGGATCTAACTCGTTCCGATATACGTAAACTAAAGTAGTTCTCATTACCCCGTGCCGCCGATTCCCCCGTGTTCCCCTACAGTTTAATATGGTGTTTGCAGCTTATTATTTCTTATAAGTAAGCTTTATATTTTAGGCAGCGATAGCCTAGTGGAGAGACCAACGGACTGCCATGCAGAGGGTATCGGGTTCCAATCCACTGCGCGCACCACTAACTTTTCGGAGTTATGTGCGTATTGAATAATTCATTATCGCTTACGCTGTGCCTCGGAGAGCACGTTAAGCCGTCGCGTCGGTCCCGGTTGTCATGAAGATCTTTGACAGTCGTTATAGGAAGTCAGTACATATCTCTGAATAAACTGACACTAGTCTTAACCATGGAATATCGCTATCCCCTTGGGTTGCGGAGGTCAGACAGGCAGTCGCTCTGTGGAAAAGCTAATATTCAGTCAAATCCGGTTAGACTAGTAAGCGAACCCCGGGTTGAAACTCGGATAACGCTAGGAGAAAGAAGAAGTAAGCTTTATATTTTGCAAAACTAAGAATATAGACGACTACACTATATTTACACGTCACATTACTAGCAGGGGATTATCATACGAGTTTACGCAACGCGCTAAACGGCGCGTCCGCACCGTCACCGGCCGCGTCGCGCGTCGTTCATCCGTCGCTCCCCATCCATATATCAATTGTACGCAGCATAAATCAATCTAGAATGCATTGTCGACTGCTATCATATTCAAAATACGTTTATTGAGCCTCTAGGTATCAAAGGAACCAGCGGTCAAGGACGTGAGTTTGAGTTTGACAATACGTTTATTAAACGTACATATAGGTGTCACTGGGAATACGAAGTTGCGGTTAGGGACTTGTAGAAGTAAGATTTTGGCGTATTTTGGACTGTTCTTTGGTCAACCGTCGCTCTTCATCCATATTTCAATTGTACGCCCATATAAATCTAATATTCGACTGATATTATGTTAGCAGTACGTTTATGCAACGCATCACCTATACTTTGAATAAACGTTTCACTGGAAATACAGAGTTGCGGTCAAGGATAAGGCTGGCAAAATTTTGGCGTATTTTGGGCTGTTCTATGGCCATCCGTTGCTCCCCAACCATATTATATCAATTGTACGCAGCATAAATCTATATACCTAGAGCATTCTGAGCGAGTTCTGAGACAATGCATATTGTCAACTGTTATTATGATAACAGTACGTTTATTGAGCCTCAAAGTTTCACTGGAAGTACAGGGTTGCGGTCAAGGACAAGGCTGGCAAGAGTGACGTATTTCTTTTTTGTTTTAAATGCAAATTCTTGATTTCGGAAAATTATTAATATTGCCCGTTCTTTCTCGTGGTTTTACCTATTACATTGCGGACGTGGCAGTAACTGTAAATGTAGAGTTATCTTGTAATTAATGATTTTCACTTTGGAACCTAATATAATAAGAGAAAGAAAACCTTATGCTTTGTTAACATAATATATATTATGCTTTATTGTTTTAGGTTTATCTTTGGCCGTAATCTTGCCTGATATGTGAATTATACGCCTAATGCTTCTTCAAGAGTAATGCTCTATCTATTGGTGAAAACCGTACAAGAATCCGTTCGGCAGTTTTGAGTTTAGCGCTTACATATAGACAGACAGGAAGAAAAGGGGATTTCATGTTATAATATAATGTAAAGATTGGTATTATCAAAATTAAATAAATATTGTACAAGACAGTAATGCAATAGTTTGCCTACACCCAATGTTAGCTTCTTGCTCAAGAGCCGATCCTACCTACCCTGCAATTTAGTTCAAATACCTTTAGATTTTATAATGTGTTGGTCAATAAGCCCACCTTGCGGTGCCTGTTGGTCTCGCTTTGATTTACAACTAACGGAATGGTGTTTAACAGTTCCTGAGATTATCGCGTTCAGATATTTAAACAAATACTTTCAAACTGCCGTGATTTATAAAAAAAATGGAAAAATAATGTCAACGATAGTGCAGCCTATACCGAAATGTCGCAGCAAATAGAATAAATTTTACCTTTATTTTGAAATAATTACACGATTGCGATCGGTTAAATGACTTCAATTATTAAATTGGTGTCATTTAATAAAGACGTTTTTATTTATGCATTTCGGCTCTTTACAACACTTTTACAAGTCATAACCCTTTTCTTGATGACGCCGGCTTTCCCTAGCTATGACCTCTTGACAAGAAAATCCAAAACAAACTCAGAGTCATTGCTTTTATACCTGTCATTATTATATAATACAATCTCGTATTTGTCATGTACTTATTTGTTATGAAAGCTCTAAAATGGTTTTTCCAAATTCATGTTTTCTTTTGTCCGTGTGGTGACGGATTAAGAATACGGAATTTCACCACCCCATATCATCCTATGGGTGTCGTAAGAGCCGACAGAGGGAACATATTATGCAGAGAACAGCACTGTAAGAGAAGGAAAACTTGATACAAACCCTATACCAACCCGTTTGGCCAGCGTGGTATAGTAGGCCAATTCCTCCTTTCAAAGGAGAGGTCTAGTCCAGCGGTGGACTGGTAAAGGCTGATGATGATGTTTTTTTTTGTATATGTGTGATAGGTCTGAGTATTTTTATACCTGTTGGTAATAATATATTAAGAGCAGCTCTAGATCGTTAGGGACAATTCTCTTTTTTTATTTTCCAAAATTGATGCTCATGACTGCCATGTCAGCAACTATGTATGTACATACATAGACTCATGCCTGTTTCCCCGAAGGGGTAGATAGAGGCATATTAGACGCCCACTTTTCGACAGTGTTTTGATCCCACGTAATAGGTGGCGAGCCTATTGCCGCTTATCGGGATATTTTGTTTGCCAGAGCCTCGTCCGTTGAGCGGCAGGTGCACCACTTGCAGGTGAGGTTGGCTTGAGACCCTAAGTTCTTGGTGGGAACCCACAGCTGTCAGCAACTGTTACTTTATTAATCGTATAGTACAGCCTCTTAATGGTCGTATTATTAACCTTGAAAATAAGATTAAGTAGTGACATTGTTAACGAAAGACATTAAAAAGTTTCACAAGAAGCTAGACAGAACGACATTGTTTCAAGTCATGAAGGCTAATCGTTTGTGTGTGAAGTAAATATTATATCGAGCAGTTTGCTGTCTAAATTGGCGATTAAATAATAGTTTTAACGTAACATATATAAGTACTAGAGGACGCCAGCAACTACGCCTTCATTTTTTTTAATTTACCCGTTTTGGCCGATCCTGTGGGAATTTCGGACCCGTCTTAGTGCACCCCTACGGTGCCCAAGGAACATACATGCTAAATTTTATCTTCGTACGACCAGTAGTTTCGGCTGTAGCGTGTCTGTCAGTCAGTCAGCAACGCAAGGATTTTATATATTAAGATGGTATTGATCTTCTGTAACGTTGCACAAGTTTAGTTTCGAAATAGCTGTGAAGAATAGGTACCTAGGTGTACGTTGTTGAGATTTCTAGGGTAAACTCTATTAGGTCGAGTTTACCCCTAGAAATCACATATAGGTTTCTTCTATATCAATATGATACAGAGGCGGTTATACCTTCAGTAGCACAAGTTAAACAAGGTGGACCGACGGAGGTGACCAAGGTGGATCTGAGTTTCGATCTAATGTCAATGTCATACTTATGTCATAAATGGTACCTATTCGGTTAAATTAACTGATATTCGAATGATACCGCGACTAGATCGTAAATTGAACATGTTTCAAAATATGTGTCAACGACGAACTAGGTATTTAGACCTTGATTTAGACGGTACTGACCAATTAGTCGAAGATACCAGAGCCGCCAGACCTGCCTGTGGGCGCTGGGTGTTTTGGCGGCGGAGCCCAACACCTTTTTAGGGGGGTTTTGTCCGGGGCTCGCCTGACCATCTGGCCGGCCAATACCCTGCCTATTCCGCCAGGGCGGAAGGACTCCATGAGGATTTTCCAACCCAACACCAAAAAAAAAGTACGAGTTTCCAAAGATAGGAAAAAATATTATTAACTTTCCTTTGATTCTTAGTGCTGATTTTATGTATGTTTAAGAAAATATTTGTAAAAATTCATAAATAATACTGCTGGACTCATTTCGGCGGCGATATTTTTACCAGACGCTTTAAAGCTTCCAAATTAAATATCTAACCTACAATATTTATGCATGAAATATATTATTTATCGCGAGTAAGGCCGGCTAAATAACCTTGTATAATAGTGTACTTATATTATTTTTTTCACGTTATCGAATCTCCTTCACAATCTGATTCCTCCTTCCCCTTTCTTCCATCGGACGACCAGACTAACGAGTCAGCGTCACCGTTACATGGTGGATATCCCGCTTATACGCACGAAGCGCTTTGCTTCTTCCTTTCTTATGCGTACCGCCAAGGTGTGGAACTCTTTACCCGAGTCTGTGTTTCCTGATGAGTACAACCTGGGTGTTTTCAAGTAGCGAGTGAATAGGTACCTTCTAGGTAAGCGTGCTCCATCTTAGACATCTATATATCATCGCTTAACATCAGGTGAGATCATGGTCAAACGCTAGCCTATCAGTAAAAAAAAATACTATTCCTTTCAACCATTGAACCGAAACAAACAATACTCAGTACAAGTAACGGCGTTCACGTCAGAAAGAGCAAATACCTCAACACATAACATGTACGTCCAACCGGTTTCTGTGACGTACAATGATTTAGTACCTGTACTGTTCGCGATATTCTAAGTATAGTGATATGAATCATATAACAAGCGAATAGATTAAATAAAGTAAAAACCTCAGGAAAACGAAAGTTTGTTTAATACATACGTACATAGTCTCACGCCTATATCCCCGAAGAGGTAGGCAGAGGTATATTACTACACCCACTTTTCGCCAGATCTATTTTAGTCCCACGTAATAGGGGGCGAGCCTATTGCCGTACCGGGCGGCGGGCACATTACCAGACTCCGAGCTGCTACTGAGAATTTCCTAACGGAAAAACCCAATAACACTTTGCCCGACCCAGGAATCGAACCCGGGACCTCCCGATCCCACGCATTTATGCCGCGATACTAATATAAGCTGTTTGGTTGGTTGAACCCGCTAATCTAGGAACTTCTGGTCCGATTTGAATAATTCTTTTCCGATTTAAATTAATTTATGTTGCCCATTTATCGAGGAAGGCTATAGGCTATATAACATCACGCTATGAGCCACGGGAGCGGAGCAGTAGCCTTAAATAACGCAGATGTAACAGCGGGCTCATCTAGTAAATCATCATCAGCCTTTTATACTGTCCCACTGCTGGGCACGGGCCTCTTCTCACTATGAGAAGGGTAAGGCCATAGTCCACCACGCTGGCCTAGTGCGGGTTGGCAGACTCCACATGTCTTTCGAGAACATCATGGAAAACTCTCAGACATGCAGGTTTCCTCACGATGTTTTCCTTCACCGTTTAGCAAGCGATAATTTCTGTTTAATTCACAATTCAGATGTGACAGAGTATCAGCTTTACCACAGAGTGACTGCTGTCTGACCTCCGCAACCCAAAGGGATAATGACTTCATGGTTTAGACCAGTTTCAGTTTATTTGAGGGTACTGACTCCCCGTAACGACTGTCAACGATTTTCATGACAGTCGGGACTGGCAGTCTTACGTGCTCTTCGAGGCACGGGGCAAGCGATAATATAATATATTCATAGACTCACGCCTGTTTCCCCGTAGGGGTAGGCAGAGGCATATTAAACGCCCACTTTTCGCCAGTGTTTTGATCCCACGTAATAGGTGGCGAGCCTATTGCCGCGTATCGGGATATTTTGTTTGCCAGAGCCGCGTCCGTTGATCGGCAGGTGCACCACTTGCAGGTGAGGTTGGCTTGGGACCCTAAGTCCTTGGTGGGAACCCTATGCACCCTTTCCGAATACTCAGTAGCAGCCCTGAGTCTGCAGTGTTAATGTGCCCGGTAACGGCCATAGGCTCGCCCCCTTTTACATGGAACCTAAAAATTCATGGCGAAATGTGGGTGTAATATTTACACCTCTGCCTACCCCTTCGGAGAGACAGGCGTGAGACTATAAATAAAAAAAAAATAAAACATAAAAATATTTGTCTAAAGCGGCCACCTTTGAAAGTAAGTGATACTAGATGTATTACTTGTTTATAACTGACCTTGTTATATGCTGTCAATGAAAAATTTTTTGCTCCTACAATTGCTATTACGCTACTGAGTAATTACGTCACAATCGGTTATGCAGTTTTTGTTTGACGATAGTTTTTCTATATATTAAATGGATAATACTGTATTACGTATGAAAATATAATTGAAATACTATTTAATCTTAATACATAAAATCCTTGCGTTACTGACTGACTGACAGACACGCTACAGCCGAAACTATTGCGCGCAGGAAGCTGAAATTTGGCATGTATGTTCCTTGGGGACCGTAGGGGTGCACTAAGAAGGAATTTCCCGAAATTCCCACGGGATCGGCCAAAACGGGTAAATTAAAAACAAAATGCAGGAGTAGCTGCTGGCGTCCTCTAGTTTTATTATAATATTATTATTTAAAGATTGTTTTCGTTTCCACTGTGTGATATTGATAATTTTATTGTGAATTGGTCTTAGTGACAGTGGAGGGGAGTTATCTATCTTACTGTATATTATAATAGTTTTAGTAATGAACTTGTTGGAGCTTCAAAATGTAAAAAATCTGGGTTAGTATAATGAAAGTAGAATATAAGTACCTACCTATATCTGTATGTTGTTTTTCTTATTGATACTTATACTTATATCTCTTCGAATAACATCGCAATCTTCCATTAGTAAGGACTTATACAATAACAAAATATAAACGACTGCACGGTTGGCGTAGTGGTTTAAGCGGCCGCCTCGCCGCTTGACTCTGCTCCGAGTGTTGTGGGTGCGATTCCCACACGAGACAACACTTTGTGTGATCCATAAATTGTTGTTTCGTGTCTAAGTGTTCATTGTCTCCGTTGGTTGTATGTTTGTAAAGTCCCCCGCGACACAGGATTTATTCCTAGTGCGGGAGTTGTTATTAAAAAGAAAAAAAAATCTGTAAAAGTCTAAGCCAATTCGTGGACCATTTTTAGAATTGTTCAGTCACAAACGTATTCAAGTTAATATTTTAGAAGTACCCATCAACTTATTTATTTTATATTAACTTAAATACTTCAAGCAACTTAAGTATGTCTTATGTACAGTAATTTTTGTTTTATTAGATAATCGGATGTAATTTAATAATAAAGAAAACTAATTACATTTTTACTAACTATTACTTAATTACTATTTACAGCTAAAACTATACTTATAAACCTATAACTAAATTAAAAAGAAAATAAAATAATATATTATTACAAAACGCAAGGCACGAGGTGTTTAGGCGTCGTAGTATACCTCCGCATCAATGTCATGGGGTAACGTGCCCAGAAGGCTGGCAGCATTGCCACGCTGGATGGCAATGCTGATTCTTTGAGCAAAGAATAAACCAGCCTTCTGGTCACGTGAGACGTCGATCAAGCGTTTCGAAATTTCTCGGTACAAAATACGAGCGCTCGGACCCCATGGGCCCAACGTTTCTACCCCAAACGGCTCAAATATGTAATTGCCGACTAAATTTCCGTATTTGCGCCGTTTGAGGGTTTCCGCCGTTGCAGCAGCAGCGCCGGCATGACCTGCTGTGCTTGGAATATGTGATGGCGCAAGGGTATCTACGCACGTTGCGTCCCACACCAAAGGCCTACCCATTTTCCATGGCAACAATGACATACCGTCAGGTCTCTTCCCGTCGTCTCGTACCAAACCATTTGGTTCGAGTACAGCTGGTACGCCAGACGCGGCAAGAGTACGACGAATTATGTCATTCAAATTAGCATGTCGTGAAATTCTACCTGCGCTTCTGCTGCAAGAAAGCCCATGATGTCCGAGGCTATCGACGTCTTCTCCACAATGGCACCGATGCGGAGAAACACAAGGAGCACCCAAACGTAGGCAAGTGGCAATACGGAACGTCTCATCGTCCAACATGGTTCCTGTGTTGGAAGATGGTAGTGCTTGTAGCCAAAGACCGGACTCCCATTCCCCCACAGCCAGCAAGCGAGCACGCTCTGCAACATTAGAAGCTGTTGACAAAATATTTTTTCTTACTAAGTTACAGAGCGGCAAGTCCCACTGTCTCTGGGAGAAAAGGTTGGTAGGCAATTCAGTGTTCGGACAAGCCATTTTCCAGGCGTTTAAAGCCTCGGTTTTGCACAGCACTTCCGAATCAACTAGTGTAGGTGTTAAAATTTTCCTAGTTAACTCTTCCGTGCTGTGAACCGAAGACAAAAACGCCGGTAAACTGACACTGGAAATTTTGCGAACGCCGAGCCCACCCAGACGTATAGGTAATGACGCTTGTAGCCAGGCTCGGTCGTCCATGTCCACATTTAATATCTTTCTTAAGGTTGTTTGAATAATTTGATCAATTTTTCCTAAAAGTGCATTTTTCTTCCAAAGTTGTGACGATCTTAAAGTATGAGTAAATTTAGGGACGAAAAGGCAATATCGAATAATTGTGTAAGCTGAATGAATATTAATATTTAATAGGCGATCTGAAATATCATTAAAATTTTGTATCTTTTCTTCTACGAAAGATTCAAAAGCTTCTTCAAAAATTGGTGAACCTAGGAGGCGAAGAGAAGTTTTTTCAACAATTTTGATATTTGGTGCCAAATTATTAAATTTCGATATTGCCAAATGTTTGTTCATTGAGTTTGTTGTATTTATGAAAAGTTCACATTTACTATAATTTAGTTCTAAGCCAATGGAGTTGAATTTATTTTTTAGAAAAGCCATGTCTTGTAAAACAATGTTTAGATCGCCTCCCAGGGTTCCATCATCTAAAAACCACACATTAAATTTTGAATTTATTTGCCGAATAATGGGGTGTATGGCTAAACTAAAAATGACTGGTCCAAGAGGGTCACCTTGTTGGCATCCAACTGCTGAGTCCAAAACATTGTCCTTGTAAAGTAATTTTGTGGGATATCTGTAACATTGCCAAAGAAATTTAAAAATTTTAGGTGTTTCTAATTTTGCCTGTGCCAACAAAGTGTCCCTATTCACTGAATTGAAGGCGTTTTTCACGTCAACCTTAAGGATGACCCCTCCATCACTACTTCCAAGGTATGTAGAAAGGGCATGTATAGCAGCCTCACAACCCCCCTTGGAACCAAAACCTAGTTGGAGGGGTTGGAACTTTTCGGATAGCTCTCTGCTGTAAAATTTACAGCATATCTTAGCTGCTATACGCCGATATGTGCTGCCCACGGCAATGGGACGAATGCCACCATCCTTCTTGTTTAGGGCGCACAAGTTTGCCCCATACAAGATTTCAATGATCGCATCGTCCACATTACCGGAGAGCATCATATTAATTAGCGCAGTTAGCTCCTTCAGAAGGGTCTCGCCGGCCACCCCAGCAGTTGCACTCACTAAGTCTTTTAGGTGCTGCGGTGTCAAGGCATCAAGGCCACCTGCCGAGCCACTTCGGAAGGAGAAAACTGCTGCTAATACATCTTTGGCCGTAGTGATCAGATGTTCTGATTCCCTGTCGGGAGCTTCAGGGAAGGAGAGATCATCGATAGGCGCTGGATGCTTGCTCTTCAGACCCGCAAGCGTGTCTGGAGAGCAAGGCGCCACCACATCACTACTAAACAACAGTCTAGATGCGCCCCGAATATCACCCTCCCTTAATTTGGATTCTACATATTGACTAAGCGATTTCTGCTTGTTAAAAGTGAATTTAGAATCCAAAGAGTTGGCCGAAACGTGACAGTTATATTTAATTTGGGATGTTAATGTAATTTGGGCTGCCTGACTTTTGTCAACATGTAAAATCCTATATGGGAAGGTCAATAATTGCTCCCAGGCCGTTATAGAGTTCTCCCTTACGACAAGACCTATACATTCTGCTAATTTTTTTGAAACTGCAGGTCTTGCCCCACGGGGAACTCTTTTTAGAACCGGAATCGAATGTTTCAATTTTGTTAGGGTTTGCCAAAAAGGAATTTGGGTGATGTCTTCTGATGCACATTGTGTAGATATTGGAGGGCCAGGAAATGCATTTTGGGATTTGTGAACTCTACCAAAATGCACTTTCAGGCCCCGCTTACCTTTAAAAAAACGATCCTGGGAACATTGTGGGCACCGCACCAGACCAGATAGCGATGCGGCAGGTTGACTCACACTCACTTCCGCATTGCCAGAGCCATTATCGTCTTGCATAAGTAGTATTTACACTATATTTACAAAAATAACGCAGTAAAAATTAATAACATATACAAAAGCTCGTAACTGTCAATGTCACTGGCACTGCTTTTTATATGGTATAAACAATTTGTTTATTGTCGACGGCGGCGGCGTATAGCTTCTTTTTGGTGATATTTGGTATTGTTCGGCACTGTTGCTAGCGCCGTGTGACCGTGTCCATTATAATATAGGTACTGAGGAACTGATACGATGAGAATCTGAAGGCGTTGTGGGGTGCGCCATATATAATGACATAACAAATTACATGTTCTTCGTATATTTCTATATTATTGAATATCACAAAATTAATAAAATTAATTATTGTTCTTATTTATTTTGATTCCGATAGTGTCGTTTACGTAAATCTTATTCATTTTTCAATTATTAAAACCAATAAATATAGTATGTGAGCGCCATGACAGCTCCGTTTTTCCCATCAACTTACATCTGTAAATCAGCATCAACTGAGTCAGACAATAAAATAATAAAGATACTTATGTACGACCGATAGATACTATCAACAGAAAACTTGTTATCACAAGTCAATGGCTTCCCAAATAACTTCCCGATAACAACAAACTTGCTGCAAGTTTAAATCAAACTTCCTAGTTTCACTGTGACAAACTTGCATCAAACTTGCATGAAGTTTGTTTTCCAAAGGATTTGGATGACGACGAGCACAGGTTAGTGGTCCGACAACAGCTGGTCGTCGAGCACCTCCTGCTGTATCTAGGAGGTTGACCGACCACCAACCTGTGCTCGTCGTCATCGAAATCCTTTGAAAAACCAACTTCATGCAAGTTTGTCACAGTGAAACTAGCATGATTGCTTTAAACTTGCTGCAAGTTTGGAAAGTTTACCTTGTTATCTGGGATAGTTGTGTTATTATGAAATATTAAGTTTACAATGAAGACAATTCGTAACTGAAAAATGTCACTACCATATTTCATTCCATGGCAGACAGAAAGCTCGACATTAAATTAGCCTGGAAGCTATGATAATATGTAAGTCAGGAATTCAGGATATGTCTTGCCCCGCACTGGGTAATCTATTCCATGGGCACTTTGATAAATATAGCTACCTAAATTTTATTTTCTTTCATATTTATTTTTTATTACGCAAAATAATTTCAAAATAATGTAAACATAATACATCACTGTCTAAACTATCGTTAATTACTATGTTACGCTCCCATTAGCATGAAATCCAATAACGAAGCGATTAGCACTACAAATAATATAACTACCTACATTTTATTTTTTAAAACAATCCACTTAATTATTTCAGACAGTTCTGACAATCAAGTCTATCCTTGTGTTATATTTAACTTTACTTTCCTTATTTTGAACGTAAATCATTGTTTAAACCGTAAAATAAGTTAATTGTTGTTTATTTATAGACTACTTCTAAGACTATAGAATAAAAGGCAGACAGAGCGCGCGGAACACTTGCGTGAGGCCACTAAAGCAAATACAAAATTGAAAACCGAATACAAAATCGACTCAGTGCGCTGCGAAGCATCGCACAGTTCACACGCCACGATCGATCCAGCTTTTAAATTCATAAAATGCCGTCTTGCGTTTTTAAACATTGTAAAAGTTGTTTCTAAAAGCAAATACGGGAAGATGGAATATATTCTTACAGATAATTATGGATTATTTGACCGTTTTATAATATTATTTCGATAAAATTCGTATTTCTGCAGAAAATATGTAAGTGTTGCCAGTTTACGTCGACACCGTTTTCCCTGAATTAGGGAAAATGCACTTGTCCATTGATTATGTAGGATTGTCATGTTAATGAAAAATACATTAACGTATTGTAAAAGTATATTGTAGATTATATTTTTTCTTATAAATATACTAATAGGATTTCCATTTGTATATACATTGTTTTGAGTTCGATCCCCAAACGATCCAAATATTCGTGTACACGCGGCTACTTGTCAAGCTATACACTTTGACCTTTGTACCGTTCTTATGGCGTAGAGAATAAGTATCAAAATCGTACTTCGACTATTTAGCTTGACTTGGCGCCGTGTGTACATTAAGTACAGAAACAGAAATTATTGATTGTAGCCATTATTTATTTTTAATTGCAATTTTTTTTGGTTGCGATTTATGATTATGATATTCATAATTTATTGTATGCATGACAAAATGTTTTTAGCTAATTAATATTTATGACGCAAGCCTATCTATTTATTTCTCAATTTACGAATAAAATTAGTTAAAACTTAACTCGGAGCCTACATTTTTTAAGAAATGTATTTATAAAAGCATACTTTAATGCTATCTTTTATTTGAATAATTTTCACAACAGCATTACATATTAAAAGCATTAATTAAATCTATGGTAAATTCTTCAAAACCACAAACGAATATAAAATATTACCTATGTAATATTTTTATATTCGTTTGCAAAAACTATATGCAAAATAGGGGGAGATTATTCATAATCTGGCAACTTTACACACACATAGACGCGCGTGTCCGTACAGTGCCAGTCGCCAAATGTCACGCACACATAGCTGTCAACGTGCCACGCTTAGTTGGACGAATACGCTACATCTGATTCTTGTTAATACATCTGTGGACTACTTACTTTTATCCGTGGTTTCGCTTACGTGGTATGGCGATAAAAATAAGGAATCTAGGTAGGTGCTATTTGTAGAATTAGATCTGATAAATCAGAGTCTAGTCATCAACCTATGTATTTCAGCCCCTTAGGGATCGATTTTCGAGAAACGATAGCTTATTTTCGGGACCAGGTCTTCGACTGATAAATCTACTAATACTAGTCGACGCCAGCGGCTTCGCACGCACATATTTTCGAATTTCCCCTTTTTGCCCGATCCCGTGGGAATTTCGGGAAATCCCGTCTTAGTGCACCCCTACGGTGCCCAAGGAACAAACATGCTAAATTTCATCTTCTTATGACCAGTAGTTTCGGCTGCAGCGTGTCTGTCAGTCAGTCAGTAACGCAAGGATTTTATATATGTATTAAGATTTAAAGCTGAAGAGTTTGTTTGGTTGGTTGAACACGTTAATCTCAGGAACTACTGTTCCGATTTAAAAAAATCTTTCAGTGTTAGATAGCCCATTTATCAAGGAAGTCTATAGGCTATATAACATCTTGCTATGATCCACGGGAGCGGAGCAGTAGCCTTAAATAATGCGGGTGTAACCGTGGGCATCTTCTAGTTTCATATAAATCGGTTCAATTTTTAATCGTAAAAGCATACCAGACAGACTTTTGGATTTGTGATATTACTAGTTACTAGGATTAATAGTTTTATTAGACATTAGAAGTAATTTTGATTTATCACCAAGGTTTCATTATTGTCTATTTTGTTCTTCATTTATTATTAACGAAGGTCATGATTGTGAATGATTGGTTACTATTGCATCGATTAGTAGGTTAAGGTAGGTAAGCAGAAATCAATGAAATGAACATCATCATCATCAATTTCATATCACTTACGAAACGCTTGTAGCTCTGGCGAAGTATTGAATACTATTCTAGACACAAGGGTATGCAGTACTTTGAAAGTCAATGTAAAAGTAATGTAAATTAACATAAAGTTTAAATTCCTATATCATCATCGTTCCCCTGGTAAAATTTAGACTAACCTTCCGAGGTTTGACAAAATTTTAGCTTCCGAGAGGCAATATTTTTGAAGAAACCTTCCGTACCGTAAGGTACAATCAAACAAGTCGGTGGTGGACAAGTTTGAAAAAAAATCCCTTGGCTCGCTCATAGAGTCGAAGCACACTAGAAACATGTTTTGTATACGAATGTCAATGTGTGTATAAAGTAGCACTGGAAGCGACGATGTCTTGCTGAGTGATTCTCCCCCTTATGGTGGTCTAGCGGGAAGTTGTCCGACTGCCAAGCGGTGCTGTGTGGAGGCGAAAAAAACCTTGCTTGACTAGGATCAGGCCAAAAAAACGTGGATGGATTCTGCTAAGTCTAACTGTGATGATGTTCAATGTTGTTTGGGGTAAATTTGCAATAAAATTAAATCTGGGGTAAAAAGATCCTTGTATAGTCCTAATTGGATTTCTGACCATGACCAGGCAAATTATTTCTAGGTCGTAACTTGCTACTAATTATAGCGACTAATATCTACAACTTTCCTTAAACACAAAACACAGACTTTTCTCTTTTTTTCAGTGTTATAATTATAGATTAAGCAGGATTAATTAGAAGGTTGGTCGAGATACGATCATAATAATTAAATATCCATTAAACCTAATCATTAAAACTTTGATACAAAAAGTACTTATATAGCTATTTATTTGTAACAAATTTATGAGGTATGCCTACAGAAATACCTATTACAAACAGGAGTAATACTGAAGGTACAGCACTTATTTTTGCCATGTTCTGAAAGTTGAGGCCCAAAAAAAACATGAAGATTTAATGTATTAATATAAAATAACCATGTGAAAAGTCAATACCTATCTACTTTTACATAGAAAAACTTATAAAAATCGATTTAAAATCATATTGCTTATATGATTGTAACTTGAATACCGAAATGGAGAAAGGTTTAATTTACACTTAAACTTGTAACAAAATTAGGATTAATAATAACAACAAACTTCGTTTTAGAATTAGAGCTTTTAAAGAGACACTTTCAAAATATTGTACGTGTATAATGACTTCAAAAATAACGATATTTCCAAGCTTAAAAACTTCGTCATTTACTAACCAACTTTGAAATATTGTTTGGTCAGGAGAATATGCTGCTCATCTGATCTCATTCAGTTCAGAGGCATGAAATTGGAATATTTGATTACTTTGTTAAATATGTTATTTATTTCAATATCACATGTGTTTTACTATGAAATCTCGCGACAGGTGCTTCAGATTAGTTTAAAATTAGTTAACGTCTAAGATTATGTTTTACACAGGCTAGAATTAAACTTTAAACTATATTGAATTTTTATCATTATATTATAATAAAAGTTCGTGAAATATCCTTCTAAATTCCTCAATAAAATATATTCTTCTCATCGTGACTCAGATTATTTTCAAAATAAATGTATCGTAGAGTTTAACTGATAATTGTTTTCTTGGGTCTACGCAAATGTTACCTAAATGTAATCTCAGTCACCAATAAATCGCGATAAAATCCGGAAACTGTAGTTTAATTTTCATTATAGTTATTAATTGCCATACGAGATCGATTTTTAACTTTCTTTTTTGAATTTAGATAAATCTTAAATTAAAAAATAATTATTTGCTTGCCTTTAATTAATGAAATAACAATATAAATAGTTTCCTACAAATTATGTAAGTATTCTTTCGAAGCAAAGACATTAAAAACCCGATAATAATTTAAACATCTAGTATTTTCAACTATAAGATTTTTATAAAATAAATCGTTTGCCTAAGGTTCGTTATTATTGGGATTTACACAATCAGTCTGCAGTGCACCTGGGTAGACATATGTAAAGCGAAAGTAAGTGGAGGTCTTCCCAAAAGTGTATTTCACAGTTTTGTACATATTATGAAAATTTGGTAGATATGTTACTGTAAAAGCCCGAAGTAAAGTAAATCTTGATTTACCAGTAACACCTAAGATTTGCCAGCATGAGTTGGTAAAAGTCCGATTTTTAAATTAAAAAACAAAATAAGTTGACGGAGCCCTGCTTCGTAGGGCTCCTATTTTAGGCTCGGGCTTTTACAGTAACATATACATTAAGATCATTAATAAATTCAATTTACAATCAAGTATATTTTCCACCTTAAGTTAATTGTAATGAGTGCATGTTAAACTGCATTGATATAGGTATAGGTAACGTGCATAAAATCTGCAAAATGGAATTTGATAATTGAACAGCCTTCAACAACAATGTATGTATTTAATCTGTTTCGTATTTTGCAAACTAGATTGCAAATATAGCATTAACTAATAATTCTAAAAGTTCTTATTAAAAAACTAAATGAATAATGTTATGTATTTTTGGTTTTTATTCGAATAAATTATAATAAGTTTCTAGTGGATGCATTAAGTTGTTTTTCCGCATTTACTTTTAATATTAAATAATACAAGTGATTTAAATTAAAATGAATATCAATGTTATATCGAACTTTTATTTTCGATAGACGACTTTGTATACAAAGGTAAAATGTATTATTAGTAAGTAAATAATTTTTTTGTAGCCAGTGATTGGAATTTTCAAAATCATTTAGTATAATTTTTACGTAAAACTAAAAAATATGTTTTTAAAAGTAATTTTATAAATATGTTAATCTTATAAGAATTAAAACACATTATTAAACTACAAAAATCAGGATAGATCGGATTTAGATTTTTGTAATACAAAAATACGAAAATATTTTTTACAATATAATCTAACAAATATTTTTATAATTCCTAACGCTAAAATACTTAATAATAAATAATTTAATACTCACGTTTTATGATCACTCGAAAAATAAAATCGAAAATAAACACACTGGGTTATCACAATAACGTATTTTCGAACGTCACTATTTTCCCGCGCGTTTTGAACTGTCAAAACTCTTTTCAAAAGTGGAATATGTCAGAATCGATTTTACTATAGAGCAGGAGATATTTATTTTTAAATTGCAGGCATTGCACGTGGTAATGTTAGTGCGCGGACTGCCAGCGCACTCTGCCAGTACGAATTTATATAGTCCTTGTGTTATCCGCTTGGAGAGTCGTCCTAGAGACTGCACGTGTCTCGGCCCCTAGCTGCAGGGATTTATTGCTCTGCTGCGTAAAATGAAGCACTAAATTAATTAATTGAAATAAAAAGTTTTCAGTTATGATTGTGACAATAAGGTAACTTAATAATAATAGTATACATGTGTTATAATACTAATAATATAATAACGAGCTAGAGTCGCAGTTGAATCAATGTTTGTAAGCAAATAAAAAATATTGTCACCACCCCATATCATCCCATGGGTGTCGTAAGAGCCGACAGAGGGAGCATATTGTGCATAGAACAGCATTGTAAGAGAAGAAATACTTGATACAAACCCTATACCAACCCGTTTGGCCAGCGTGGTATAGTAGGCCAATTCCTCCTTTCAAAAGAGAGGCCTAGTCCAGCAGTGGACTGTTAAAGGCTGAACATGATGATGATGAAGCAAATAATGATTTGTACGAAACTCTTCTAGTTACTTTAGCGTGAGGAAAATGTAAAAATGTTTTGTTTTTAATTTCAAGAAACATTTAACAAGCACTATAAAAAACGATGCATTTTACAGTGGTCTTAGAGTAACAATATACATATTTATTTATTAATATAATTTTTAATTCTAAATTTAAATTTAAAGTACGTGTGGTGACGGATTAAGAAAACGGATTGTCACCTCCCCATATCATCCCATGGCACTATGGTTCGTCTAGAACAAGCTAGCTAGACAAAATTATTTTATTTGATTTTTATGTCTAGATGCGGTTAATAAGCAAAGATATAAGGTTTTTGGTACTTTTTTCAAGGCAGTTTGTCATTTGAGCTGGTATCATGAAAAAAAAAACATTTATCGGGCATATGTGTATAATATATTTTTTGAACATTTTATAAAGTGATTTATCCCTCGACGTCGCTATAAAATCTAATAACAGATGCATAAAATATCTAAGAACTAAATCTATTACTCATTATCATCACTATCATCAGATGAATCATCCATTGAATAGTCATGATCGTGAGGGGCAGAACTATGAAAAGTAGAAATCATATTAACATTTTGTTCCTTACAGCTAGGTGGGACAATTAAATCTAATACTTCAGTTGGAAGCGTACCTATTTTCTTCCGAGGAACTTCTCGTAAACCGTTTATTACAGGGTCAGATGTTATCAATAACATATTAAGTAAATCTCTATTCGTAGCCTCCCGTGATCGCTTTCGTGTGTTGTGCTCACGAAATCTTCTGCAGTCCTTATTCCGAGCTTCCTGTGCTTCCTCGGAAAGCTGGCCTATAGGTAGAAGGGACGATCTAATTACTTCGCCACTGTGCAAAAGTATTTTGTGGACAGTAGCGGGCATGTAATACCATGAATAGAGATTTACATAAAGTTGTCTAGTTTCTTGAGCTAAGTTAACGAATTTTTCAATATTTATATCATATCCCGATGATAAAGTGCGAAGTAGTATGCCAAATTTTTGTATTAGTGAAACATCTAACCCTGTAATATCGGCACTAGCCTCGGGATTTCCAAAAAATCTTCGCGCGGTGTTCCCGTCATTAGTGTTACCGAACCCTGGTTTTGGTTTGTCTACAATCAAGCCCATTTCGCTTTTAAATCGTTTTTTAATGTCATCTGAACGTTGTTTCACACTAGCTTTGTCTTCGGCTGTTCTTAACTGCCATTTTTTTATATTTAGTCGATAGCTAATGTGAAGCAAGCATTCAAAGCACCTTATCCAAGCGTGCAACGTAGACAAACCAAAACCAAGATTATCTTTGTCCGCAGCAAACTCTTTTGACAGATCATTCATCATTGTTGGAGTTGCCCCACAAATAAAACATTTTTGTGAGGAAGAAGTTTCGGTCAGAGCATTGCAAACTTTTCCGTCAATCATTGTTAAAAGCATAACATGTGTGACAGATACTTCGGTCTCCATCACCTTGCAGGTTGTCGGCAATAAAGCGTTTATCTCTTCTAAAACCTTATTGGTTTCCGAAATCGTAAAATCTTTCGTTTCCTTAGAAAAGATAAACTTTATTGGCCGACAATACATTGTAGAACAGGGCCGAGGATTCTGCCACACAATATTACCACTTTCATCTTTCAATTGAAGAGGAACGAAAGAAAATACAAATAAAAACTCGTCACTATCGTCACAATTAGTGAATTTTTGTTTGTACATACTATGACCGGAACTTCCATCACAACCCCATTTACTGATTAATGTGAATGACGTGCAAGGTAACAGACTATGAACAACTTCTTGTTGTGCTGAAACTAAACGTTCGGCAGTCTTATCAAGAATTGCCTGAACTTTGATTTCAGCATGCGTTTCATTGACTGTAATTTGTTCACCTGACGGGTAGCAGGCTATTTTAGCCTTTCTAACACTGTACATTGACGGAAACACCTTATGTCCAGCTTTAATACTCCACTTCCGAGTCTGCTTATAGCTATGGCTACTTGATTTACTATCAACGTAGTACGCTAAAGCTTCCTTACTTGTTAAACTCCTGGGGGCACTTTCTTCACTCGTGGTCTTGGTTATTGAAGGATCACTAGTCACATCTTTAATTTGACGTGCTACACTTCTCTGACCCGAGATTCGAGCTGACACTTCAGCGGCGTAAATTAATTCACTAGCACTTCTGGACTGTAATAGATCGTCTACACGTCGTCTCTTCGTTTTGAGACTAGAATGTTCAAAATCTTTAGTAGGTCTTCCGGGTCCCGGTTCTCCAGATGTAGTTGGCAGAGATAAATAAACGGACACATCGAAAGATATGTCAAGACCCTCCAGCCACGTCGAATACTTTTGTAGGAATCGCTCTCGATTTCTTCCACAGCTGCTCCACTTTTCAGCAAATTTCGTTGAATATCTTGAGATTAGTACTTTAATATCTCGCAGAGACTGCTCCGTAACACCATCAAAATTATATCTCAAAGATATAAACCGAAAGAGCTCCTCATTCCGCGTTTCCTTCGGGTGTTTCAGCCATTCTTCGAAAAAATCCATTCTTGAGACGGTAAAAACTGTTGAAAGAAAAAAATAAATAAAAATTAGTTGTGCAAATATATCGCAATGAATTTTTTTACGTATAACTACTAGACACTTATGAGAATCGTATATGATAGGTTCTACGGTGGGGACAAGTGGGGACATGTTATTATTTGACCGATGAATTTGAAAAAATGAGTAAAAAAGTGGGTGAAAATTCAAACATTTCATTTTATAAGACTAAAGAATGAAGTTCCCATGTTGAAAATGAAATAAAATATAACTACTTACCCTTACGTATACAATCCATCACAAAAACACTTTCACAAATTTCTTTTAGTGACATAAACAATGCTATCAAATATGATGTAAAAATGCAAATGAATGCCCTTTAAATAGTCAACATCTTATAAACATACCTTAATGACGCTCTTAATGAGGGTAGTATTGATAATTAATAGGTGTAATCCTCAATGTATAGGGGTAATGAGTTCGTAATAGTAATTAACTTCCAGGAATTTAAGAGTTGTTTTTGTCTAGCTAGCTTGTTCTAGACGAACCATAGTGCATGGGTGTCGTAAGAGCCAGAGGCAGCATGTTATGCAGAGAACAGCACTGTAAGAGTAGGAAAACTTGATACAAACCCTACACCAAGCCGTTTGGCCAGCATGGTATAGTAGGCCAATTCCTCCTTTCAAAGGAGAGGCCTAGTCCAGCACTGGACTGTTAAAGGCTGATGATGATGAATAGAATTTTACTTAGATACACGTATGAGATCTCAATTTTTATCTATATCGTCGCCATTGTCATTCAAAGTTTTGTCAAATCAAAAATATATCTATCGCCGCATCTTTGTATCCGCATCAATCAGCGGATTATTTTAAACAAACTTATAACCCTTATTTAACTTCCTTGAGAGTAGCAAATTAAAAGAATCCTTCCTTAGTAAAGGGAAAATATTTATTAAGGAATCCTGTCTGTCTTAATTTCATATTCCTAGCTAGGCTAGTTTAGGCTCTATGATGATTAATTCTTAGGATAAATTAGACAGTACATCATACAGTCTCTCCGCGACCACGCTCGGTGCAAGACGAGCGAAACTAAGTTAATTGTACGCGATTAAGACCCGCTAATATATTTTTTATGATGTATACATATCGCGAAAGTTAAAAATCGATTAGACAGATGTAAGAGATTTTATTTATGCAACGTTGATGACAAAGACAATTTTAAAGATTGACCGACTTTTTCAATTAAAATAACTTTTATATTTCGTTACATTATTGGCTAAAACAACTGTAGACTGCGGGCACAAATTAAATAATAATATAATATAATAATATAATATTCCACTTCATTCACACAACACCATCTAGTCCCAAACTAAATACATGCATATTTACATAGAAACACCCAGACCAAGACAAACATCAATAATATGTATGTAAATCTTCTTTCTCTTAGCGTTATCCCAGTTTCAATCTGGGGTCCGCTTTCTAGTCTAACCGGATTTGGCTGAATATTAGCTTTTCCACGGAGCGACTGCCTGTCTGACCTCCGCAACCCGAAGGGATAGCGATATTCCATGTTTTAGACTAGTGTCAGTTTATTTAGAAGGTACTGACGCCCTGTAACGACTGTCAAAGATCTTCATGACAACCGGGACCGACTGCTTAACGTGCTCTCCGAGGCACAGGACAAGCGATAATTTACAATTCAATACGCACATAACTCCGAAAAGTCATTGGTGCGCGACGTGGATTCGAACCTGATACCCTCTGCATGGCAGTCTGTTGGTATATCCACTCGGCTATCGCTGCCTAATAATATGTATGTAAATATATATGTACATATTATACACTGACTACGATATACTTATTTTTGTAAAAAATAAGTATAAGTGTATGTATGTTTATCCATTATCTAGTATCCAAAGTACAAGCTCTGCTTAGTTTGGGACTAGATGGTAATGTGTATGTGGTAGAATAGAATATTATTAACTATATTATCATAACTATTTTTTCAGTTTATATATGGTTTATATTCTGACATTGTCCAAATTTATTATTATATTAGTAAGTACTAAGAAAATAATAATTTATTGAAATCTAAGTAGTAGCTCCGCTTGACGTACAAATTAATTAAAAAACGAATTAATTGATTAATCGACGCTTCACGTGACCAGAAGGCTGGGCTGTATTTCGGCCAGCGTATCAGCATTGCCATCCAGCGTGGCAATGCTGCCAGCCTTCTGGGCACGTTACCAATAGACAGCGATGCGGAGGAATTCTACGATGCCTAAATCTGTCTGTACTTATTTCTTTTTTATGTACCTATGTAAATAAACAGTTCCTTCGTTTTTTCAGTTATTTATTTATTACTACTTTACTGTTAGACTATGGGACTAGGCCTACCGCAAAGTGTACCGAAGATTAGGTAAAGATCACGGAACCTTGCGGGAGGCCTATGAGCAGTAGTGGACGTTTCACGGATGAAATTATGAACCGTTAGACTTACGAACATTTTCAATATTCGAACTATACATAGATCTGTAGATTTTAGATTGGTGTTTGACACACTTTATATGGAGCTTTTGTCAAAAACTGTCAAAAACGAATCTAAAATCTACTGATCTATCCATATTTCGAATATTGAATTCCGTAGTTAGTCATATCGTCTGTCTGTCTGTGTTCTTTCGTCTGTCTTCGTGTGTATGAAAGCGATAAACTCAAAGCAGTAGAGCCTTGCTGATTTCAGCATGAATGGGCCGGCTCGACTGGGGAAGTACTACCTGTACTACCCTCTCACAGAAAATCGACGTAAAGTAACAGTACCTAAACTGTTGCGTTTCGTTCGGTGAGTGAGAGTGCCGGAGACCCTATCCCCTATTCCTTCTCCCTCATCCCACTCCTCATCCTATCCCCTTTCCCAACCCCAAGGAGCGACAACGCACTTGTGACTCCTGTGGTGTTGCTTGTGTCCACGGGCGGCGGTAATACCTCCTTTAATTGTTCTGTGGGCGGTAATTGCTTACCATCAGGCGATCCGTCTGCCTGCCTCGTATTACTATAAAAAAAAGACTACCGAACTGATTTACACATGGTTACAGCCATTTCGTTTCGAAACTACACAAAACAGATTGAGTCTGTCTATCAGTATCTGTGTGATCCTATAAGGATATCTTTTACCTGCAGATCGTTGCAGCCAGATCTCGGCCTATGACTATTGTGGGAAAACGAATGACGTACTTACTGGTACTTACCACATACAACACCCGTGTGCGTATACAAATTTGTCATTAAAAATAAATTTTTTCGTTGCACAAAGCTACATTTCTGCCACAAAGCAAGACTGGCTTATCTATTTCACTGAATATTTATTCTTTCATTTAAGTACTTAAAAGATAACTCTTGTCAATATATGTATTAAGTAATTTCATATCGTCGCTGTAGCTGGTAGAGACGAATCTAATGAACCCAATCTCGATGCAATCTCGACGTGTAGGCGTAAACAGAGAGACATAGAAACAGATCCACAGATACTTCTAAGCAATTTCTAAATCATAATTACGACGGAATAAATAAAGAAAGAGATACATACATATTTTTTGCTTTTCTTTTTGTTGTAGAATATTGTAATAAGTTATGGGGTAGAGCAGTCTATAGGTAGTAGAACCTTAATGATTTCCGCATAAATAGGTCAGCTTGACCGGGAAAGCACTACCCTCTCATAGCAAATCGCCGTAAAGTAACTGTTGCGTTTCGTTCAGTGAGTAAGAGTGCCGGAGGCCCCACTCCCTATTCCTTCGCCTCCATCCACTCCTCCTCCTATTCCCAACCCAAAGGGCGGCAACGCACTTGTGGCTCCTCTGATGGTGCTTGTGTCCATGAGCGGCAGTATTCACTTACCATCAGGCGATCCGTCTGTTCGTTTGTCGCCTATTAGGTACATAAAAAACATATCCACAGGAACTGGATGTAAAATTATAAACCCCTGAATAAAAATATAGAAAGAAAACCACCCTAGTCCCGTTCTCCCGATGACGAGGACCTGACGTCGGAACTGAAAATATATCTTTTAATTTTATTGACATATTTATAATTAGTTAAGAATACAAACTACCTCCACCTCATTTCATTCCGTGGCTAAGCGCCGAAAGAAAAATACACGAAGAAAATATACCGCGAAAGACTGTATGATGACGATGATTAATTAATACATAACCAAACAGGCTTTTACTTTTTGCCACAAATATAATAAAGTATTCAATGTCAGACGTCAAAAACCGTTACAGCTATTATAATACTACTAAAATCATGTGCTCATTTAGAAAGTCTTAATGTCATTGAAGTTGAACATTCGTTATTTAGCCGGGTTATTTCTCTTTGTTTATCATGGTACTTTGTCACTTTATGTAGTGGACAGAGCGTCATAGTTTGTACTTTTGCGTAGTTTACTGATTTAATTTGTACTTTTTTTCTTATAAAGGTACTAGACTAAATGCCTGTGACGTGTTAATACGTAACTAACAAACGACATAAAGAACAGCCAAATTCGGAATAACTATTTGTAGGTAACACAGTGTGGTGTAACATCCTCAGTCCTTTTCAATTAGGTTTCCGTTCAGATCATAGAACCACTACTGCCCTTGTCAATATTACGGATGATATCAGGTCAGGTATGGAGTATGGCAAGCTCACAATAAAATTCTCTGTTTGTTGGATTTCAGCAATGCTTTCAACACCTTTGACTCTGATGTTCTGCTTGCCATTTTAAGCTATCTTGGCATATCTCCATCCGTGATTGACTGGTTTCGTAGTTACCTGTACGGCCGCCGGCAGGGTGTCCATACATACATACATATGCTCACGCCTTTTCCCGTCGGGGTAGGCAGAGACAACAGAACGCCACTTGCGCTTCCTCTACATTCATTACTCTTTTCATACATGCTCGCCGGTTACGGGTGCTTCGGACTTTTCCGTTTTTCAAGACGTCCCCAATTTGGTCGACGAACGTCTTACGAGGTCTGCCGCAATCAGCTTGCCCACACACCTCTGCCATATATATGCAGCTGGTGTAACAAACGCCGAAACATCGGGATAAACAAAAGGAATTTCATCGTTACTAAAAAATAATTACATCATTAAGATCCGTTACATTAAATATTCAACCAACATTCAATCAAAAATCACCTGTGATCTAAGTGTTTTTTTATTGAATGTTGGTCACGCTTTCTTAGATTTTTCGCGATACACATATCAATATTTAATATTAAAACAACAATATCTGAAATACACAATGTATATGGGGATCGAATCCACAACACTATGGTGTATTATTAACAGGAATGCGGCACATTAAGACACTATGCCATTCGTGCAACCGCTACAAATGTAGTGCAAGGCTAGGGAAACAAGCCCAGATGGCCAGATCGCTGCTTTGACAACTAAAGAAATCAACAGAATTGAAGTAGGTATTTGCTTCTCATATTGAACAACACATCAGTTTTATTAGTTTGCATAAGTGACAGCAGCATTGTACTAAATTCATCTGACACGACACATATACGATAGGTACGATTACTTATCTTTTCGTTTGTTCTCCTAAACGGCTGGACACATTTTGAAGGAGCTTCCACTGGTAGATCGCTGATGCTATAAGGTATATCTATCATCATTATCATAAGGGGTATAACTAAGCATCGACATGGTCAGGAATTATTAAGCTTGGCTGTAACTTTGTTTCTTGTTTATTTATAAAACGTGTTCACGCCTGAACATAAGAACTTTCTAGAGCCTGCCCCGGAGAGGCGCTAGAATGTTCACGCCGGAACATGACCTTCCTAAAGCCTATCCCGGAGAGACGCCAGAATGTTCAAACATGAACATGACATTCTTGGCATTCCAACACACATCCAACTTATCACCGAGGAAGATGCGTGATATTTTAAGATCATGTAATTTATCACGTACGGCGGTCGGCTCAGACATGCTGCATCGGCACAATACACCGACGGCACACAACTAAATACGTGTATATGTGTACATAGAATAAGTTTAGTATATAAGATTATAGTTTTAAGAAATAAACCAGTCACAAGTTCACTCCCGGCTTGGACTCATACCCTACCCCACACATCTCACTGCGGCCAAGACACCCTTAGCCGTCACCATGATCGGTCTTGTGAGTCTGCTCGACCGGCAGTGAGATAACCCACTCCGCTACACCTTAATCCTACCCACTTTCCGTCTGCCGCAGGTCTCCCGGCGACAGATATCCCGGCCCAGGGATCCCAGGGATTGCTAGGGAACTAGGGATTAGGGTTGTATACGCGACAGTCTGTGTGACCACAGTGTACACGGCCTCGCTATACAATATACCTAACAGGGGTAGGGTAGCACTAGGGAGATAGGGAATAGGTGGACTTGGTTACTGCGACGGTAGCCAAGTTGAGGGATACTACTACAACAAGGGAATAGGAGGACTTGGTTACTGCGACGGTAGCCAAGTTGAGGGCAACTACTACTACTACAAGGGAATAGGAGGACTTGGATACTGCGATGGTACCAAGTTGAGGAAAACTACTACTACAACAAGGGAATAGATGGACTTGGATACTGCGATGGTACCAAGTTGAGGGAAACTACTACTACTATTACAACAAGGGAATAGGTGGACTTGGATACTGCGATGGTACCAAGTTGAGGGAAACTACTACTACAACAAGGGAATAGGAGGACTTGGATACTGCGATGGTACCAAGTTGAGGGAAACTACTACTACAACAAGGGAATAGGAGGACTTGGATACTGCGACGGTACCAAGTTGAGGGAAACTACTACTACAACAAGGGAATAGGAGGACTTGGATACTGCGACGGTACCAAGTTGAGGGAAACTACTACTACAACAAGGGAATAGGAGGACTTGGATACTGCGACGGTACCAAGTTGAGGGAAACTACTACTACAACAAGGGAATAGGAGGACTTGGTTACTGCGACGGTACCAAGTTGAGGGAAACTACTACTACAACAAGGGAATAGGTGGACTTGGATACTGCGACGGTACCAAGTTGAGGGAAACTACTACTACAACAAGGGAATAGGAGGACTTGGATACTGCGACGGTACCAAGTTGAGAGAAACTACTTTTACAATTGCTACTACTACAACTAATACTACTGTTAGATAAGGGAAGGAATATAATTTCTGGAGGGGTGAAGAACATGCAATTGTATAACAAAAAATGATTACAATTGCGTGTTGACTAAATATATATATATATTTTTTTTTTTTTTGAATACATATGTACCTACCGATTAAGTTCTTAACATTTCCCCCGCAACGATCGCCTTAAGACTCTACAGCATGCAACGAGGTCAACTGTCGCTGCCAGGGTTGCATCGCACGTGGCCTACAGCCAGCCAACCGAAGCCGTCAAGAAAACAACTCACCAGTGAACAACCAACTACCGATGCAGACAGTGGCGTAGCGTGGGGGGGGGCCGGGGGGGCCATGGCCCCGGGCGGCACATTTAAGGGGGCGGCAAAAGAGGCCGCAAAAATAAAAAATATATACTTATACTATGCGCGCGCACTGACTCGATCCTAGTAGGATCGCGCGGCAGCGCGGGCGCCGTAGGAACTAGGCAGGGGCGGAGTGAAGTTGAGTCCTGTCAAAGTTAGCAAGCACCTAGCTTTGAAAAACAGAACAACAATCGAAAACAAAATCATCCTTATTTTCATTACGTGAAGACTTGTTTCGGATATGGGTGTTTTTTTGTTTATCAATTCTTTAATGGGTTGTAATATACTGGTGATCTGCGAGCGTGTTATGAGTAATTTATTAATCAATATCAGAGCCGAGCCACCCCTGTGTGCGATGTGTGCGGCAGTAACGGATCTACGTTTTTTCGAACCGGGGTAAATCTTGACAATGGCGCCCCAACAGTTTTCCATGTAGTTCAAATTTTTCATTCGATGTCGTGACATGATTTTGGCGCTCCCATGACACTGCCGCCCTGAGCAAGTGCCCCGGTTAACAAGGTTTGGACACAACCACGTGGGTCGTGACGCGGGTTTTGTCCATAAACTTACAGATTTCGCTTCTCAACTCCTTATTTTTGCGAAAATAAGGAGTAGGAGTAAATGCTATGAACGGGTGACGGGCAGCGAATTCACCGGTGCGAAAAGCTACGCCCTGCGCCCTTCATCAAGACTACTGAGCTTCGGCAGGCTACCAAAATCAATTATACGGTATACCTTGCGACTAACGTAATCTACCTACGGCAAAAGAACATCTCGCCGAGTTTGAGGTAGAATTAAGCCACATAAAATGGTATATATTGGGGTTATTAGAAGTCCAAAGGCAGGGGGAGGACATGGTAACTCTAGAGTCAGGTGACTTTTGCTACTATCGAGAAGGCGACCTATTCTTGGGGTGGCGTCGGTTTCCTGGTCAGGAGGACAGTTTGAGGAAGTCGGTAGTGTGAACTCACCAATAGGGGCAGCCTAAGCTGATGATACAAGTATATGCGCCGAACTCAACTCACCCTGACGAGATAGATGAGGCCATCTACCAGGACACTGTTAAGACAATACCTATTAAGACTAAAGCTTCAGCGCAAAAGTGGAAGTACAAGAACGCGGCGAAACGAAATCGGAGCCCACGGCGTGGGACTCGAGAATCAGGACCAAATGCTAGTTAACTACCTTATAGCAGAGGGGATTTACTTAATGAACTATTGTAAGAAGAAGCCTCACAGGCAGTGGATTTGGTGAAACCGTGATAATGTAACACGGTGTAAACAAGGTGCAAGACTACATCGCGACGGACCGCAAGCACCCAAGCTACATTAAAGACGGTGATCAATACGATAAACACCTGAAGAAATCACCAACGAGTACGAGGCTCTCTTAATATAAACATCAGAACTGAAAGGGTCCGGTCAATGAAGCCTACTCTCAGACCTACACAGATGAGACCTCCGACGCTCTAACACTCGAGCTGCGATAGCTCGATCGAGAAAACCCCGGGGATCATAAGTCTTCACTCTAAAGTTGAGGCGACACAATCAAACGACACTACGATGGCGGATGGCCGCCCGTCTACTCATATTTCGAGATTCTTGAGGAGTTTGAAAGGTTTTATCGACACGGGCAGCCAGAACAATTGGACTTAGTACCGACGACCACAGTGCCCTACTGACGCACCACTAAACCGAAGCCATCACCACCTCTTAAAAACAACAAAGCACTTAGTGATGACAGAAATCCATCAAAATTTAACTTACGAGTATTACAATCCTTTAAGCCGCCTAGGCCAGACTAAGCTATATATTGCATCAGAGAAATGGTCAGTGCCATGCGCGTCTCATTGACACCGTTGAGAGCAGCCACGTTTTGCCGTAAAATTGAGACGAATCAAATGACAACATATTTTTTAAATTCTTTAAGCCGTTTAGGGTGTAAAGCCAAACTAAAGGACAAACTTATACAAACATACCAAAACCCGAAAAACGTTACACTTTTGCAGAAACATTGGGATAAAAAGGGGGCGGCAAATTGCCGAATGGCCCCGGGCGGCAGAAACCCACGCTACGCCACTGGATGCAGATGAAGTTGAGCTGAAGCCTACGCCAGACACCCGCTAGAATGTTCACGCCTGAACATAAGAACTTTCTAGAGCCTGCCCCGGAGAGACGCTAGAATGTTCACGCCGGAACATGACCTTCCTGAAGCCTATCCCGGAGAGACGCCAGAATGTTCAAACATGAACATGACATTCTTGGCATTCCAACACACATCCAACTTATCACCGAGGAAGATGCGTGATATTTTAAGATCATGTAATTTATCACGTACGGCGGTCGGCTCAGACATGCTGCATCGGCACAATACACAGACGGCACACAACTAAATACGTGTATATGTGTACATAGAATAAGTTTAGTATATAAGATTATAATTTTAAGAAATAAACCAGTCATTGGCTCACTCCCGGCTTTGACTCATACCCTACCCCTCACCTCTCACTGCGGCCAAGACACCCTTAGCCGTCGCCATGATCGGTCTTGTGAGTCTGCTCGACCGGCAGTGAGAAAACCCACTTCACTACAACCTAATCCTACCCACTTTCCGTCTGTCGCCTTAGGTCTCCCGGCGACAGATATCCCGGCCTAGGGATCCCAGGGACTGCTAGGGAACTAGGGATTAGGGTTGTATACGCGACAGTCTGTGTGACCACAGTGTACACGGCCTCGCTATACAATATACCTAACAGGGGTAGGGTAGCACTAGGGAGATAGGGAATAGGTGGACTTGGTTACTGCGACGGTATCCAAGTTGAGGGATACTACTACAACAAGGGAATAGGAGGACTTGGTTACTGCGACGGTAGCCAAGTTGAGGGCAACTACTACTACTACAAGGGAATAGGAGGACTTGGTTACTGCGACGGTACCAAGTTGAGAGAAACTACTTTTACAATTGCTACTACTACAACTAATACTACTGTTAGATAAGGGAAGGAATATAATTTCTGGAGGGGTGAAGAACATGCAATTGTATAACAAAAAATGATTACAATTGCGTGTTGACTAAATATATATATATTTTTTTGTTTGAATACATATGTACCTACCGATTAAGTTCTTAACATTTCCCCCGCAACGATCGCCTTAAGACTCTACAGCATGCAACGAGGTCAACTGTCGCTGCCAGGGTTGCATCGCACATGGCCTACAGCCAGCCAACCGAAGCCGTCAAGAAAACGAATCACCAGTGAACAACAAACTACAGATGCCGTTAACATTGAGCTGAAGCCTACGCCGAAGAGACGCCAGAATGTTCACGCCTGAACATAAGAACTTTCTAGAGCCTGCCCCGGAGAGGCGCTAGAATGTTCACGCCGGAACATGACCTTCCTAAAGCCTATCCCGGAGAGACGCCAGAATGTTCAAACATGAACATGACATTCTTGGCATTCCAACACACATCCAACTTATCACCGAGGAAGATGCGTGATATTTTAAGATCATGTAATTTATCACGTACGGCGGTCGGCTCAGACATGCTGCATCGGCACAATACACCGACGGCACACAACTAAATACGTGTATATGTGTACATAGAATAAGTTTAGTATATAAGATTATAGTTTTAAGAAATAAACCAGTCATTAGCTCACTCCCGGCTTTGACTCATACCCTACCCCTCACCTCTCACTGCGGCCAAGACACCCTTAGCCGTCACCATGATCGGTCTTGTGAGTCTGCTCGACCGGCAGTGAGAAAACCCACTTCACTACACCCTAATCCTACCCACTTTCCGTCTGTCGCCTTAGGTCTCCCGGCGACAGATATCCCGGCCTAGGGATCCCAGGGACTGCTAGGGAACTAGGGATTAGGGTTGTATACGCGACAGTCTGTGTGACCACAGTGTACACGGCCTCGCTATACACTATCCCTAACAGGGCTAGGGTAGACTAGGGAGTTAGGTTAGAGTTAGATCTAAAATAGGGATAGGTATATCATAAGATAGGTTAGGCTAGATATAGGAACCAGTAGGCTTAAATTAGGATAAGTCTAGGTTTAGGTACGTGCAAGCTTAGGGCTATACTTAAGAGCTATCGAAGGTTAGGCCCTAACTTGTCCAAAACGCATATAAGTTTTGTTCAATATACTATTTACATTATTTCTAATAATAAAATCACATCTACAATTTACATCTTATTATAAAAAGAAATAAGAATAAGGACTGAAAGCCAATCGGGTTTACTAATGTTTGCCATAATTTAAAATGCCATAATTTCATATGCCATACTGGTATTTGCCATAATTTCATTAGAAATAACGCTTTAGTTGTCATAATTGTGAAATGACATAAAATTACTTTCACTAATTCCATTGGTCATAATCGATCAAGTGTCATAATAATTTAAATCCATAAATGTATTTGCTATAATTTTCGTTTTCAATAATCTAAGAAAAAAATATATCATAAACTGAAGTTGAACAACTTCAGTTTATTAAACTAGTGTGAAGAATGTGGACCAAGTTGACGTAGCCCTGCTTCGCAGGGCTCCTATTTTTGGGTTAAGGGTCAAAAGAGAACCCTAACCTAACCTATCCGAGTCGGATTGCACTGAGTCGGGGTGTTAACGATAATTAATTTCGACCTAACAATATTATGTATTATTTTCATAATTATATCAAATTTTGATTATGTCAAGAGTCGATTATGAGATGTGTTACTTATGGAAACCAAATATTATGATATATGTTCTTATAGAAAGTCATTTTATGACAAATGAAAGTTATCACTGTTGAGTTGTTAAGGCAAACGTTATTAGTATAAACGATAATAGTGCTCGTAAATATTATGATCGGGGATGATTATGGCAAACAATATTAGTGCAAATGAATTTATGGAAAACGAGAGAATACCAGCCAATCGCTAAGGCGAAAGAAACTCAACTTACTGACATAATTATAAGTAGGTATATTATTAATATTTATTTAACGACGTTCTACGAGAGAGAGGTTCTCAAGTAAATCAATCGACCCAAGTGTTCCATATCCTGTAAGGTCCTAATACTAGGAAAAAAATCTAAGAAGACCAGACCAGAAAGAAGCAGAGGTATATGGATCAACTGTTATTTTTTCGCAAAATGTCCAAAACATTATTTGTTAATAAAATGAGTGACCATCATCCCTTGTGGTACAAAAATAACTATGTACTGCTGCTTTTACTCTCTGCCCTTCTCATTCTCTGACCAGTTGTTGTCAAAAGCATCTAGGAAAGCTCCATCGTGCAGTTACAGTTTGAGATTTCTTAATCAATGTCAATGGTCTGAAGCATCCAATTGGGACTAAAGGGTATGAGCCGTAAAGCACACACGCGATAGAAAATATCCAGTTAGGTTTGTGGATTCAGGTCTTTGATTAAGAGGCTCCCTAAGTAATATAACCTCAAAATATGAATCGATAGAAAATCTTTGTGGTACAAAAAAGCAACAGCTTAATTTATGTTAAACATCTAAGTACCGACTTTCATGAAATAACTAAAAAATAAAATAGCTTGAACCTTGAGAAGGGAAAGTTTATAAATCATAGAAGTCACGGATGGCGACTATTATATAAAATCAACTTTGTACTTATCAATTGTAATTACTTTGTTTTCGCAATCATGTCATAATTAATGAGCCACAGACTACCAACACAAAAATAGGGAATCGCAAGGTTTTGTCAAGTTTTAATTACGAGGGCTTAGTGCAAAAGTACGTCAAGTGTTATTTAAAGTTACTTTGTCTATGGAACTTTATTTTTTATGGCATGATGGTAGCCACAAAGACAAGCCGTGTGGTTGACGGCATAGAATACAAGTGTCACCACCCCCTATCTTCCCGCGGGTGTCGTAAGAGGCGACTAAGGGATAACACGATGCAAATACCATCTTTGCGTAGAGACGGAAAACTCGACATCAAACCCTATACGACTGCCTCGTTGGTCTCGCGGCATAAATGTAAGCGTGGGATCGGAAGGTCCCGGGTTCGATTCCTGGGTCGGACAGTGTTATTGGGTTTTTCTGTCACGAAATTCTCAGTAGCAGCACGGAGTCTGGAAATGTGCCCGGTACGGCAATAGGCTTGCCCCTTATTACGTGGGACTAAAGTATATCTGGCGAAAAGTGGGTGTAGAAATACACCTCTGCCTACCTCTTCGGGGTTATAGGCGTGAGACTATGTATGTATGTATGATGGTAGCCACACGCGTGCAACCTGTCTGAGGGTAATCATAAGTAATATCTGCCAGCATCAGCAGCCTTTAACAGTCCACTGCTGGACTAGGCCTTTGCTTTGAAAGGAGGAATTGGCCTACTATACCACGCTGGCCAAACGGGTTGGTATAGGGTTTGTATCAAGTTTTCCTTCTCTTACAGTGCTATTCTCTGCATGATATTATGCTCCCACTGTCGGCTCTTACGACACCCATGGGATGATATGGGGTGGTGACAATCCGTATTCTTAATCCGTCACCACACGGACTTAATATTAATATAATACAATAATATCTGCCTATTCCAATGATAATAATAGAAGAATAACTCCATAGATATAGTAATTAAATAACTTGATACCAACCCAACTGGCAAACGTGGTATAATAGGCCATATCCTGCCTTAGACTCACAATTATTGTGACGCTAATTAAGAGAGGCCTATGTGCAGCAATAGAATATATCATCAGCCCTTTATACTACTGTCTACATATATACTGTCCCACTGCTGGGCACGGGCCTCTTCTCACTATGAGAAGGGTAAGGCCATAGTCCACCATGCTGGCCTAGCGCGGGTTGGCAGACTTCACATGTCTTTCGAGAATCATGGAGAACTCTCAGACATGCAGGTTTCCTCACGATGTTTTCCTTCACCGATAAGCAAGCGATAATTAACAATTTAATACGCACTTAACTTCGAAAAGTTATTGGTGCGTGCCGTGGATTCGAACTCGAGACCATTTGCGTAGCAATGGAATACGGAATGCTTTATGCTACAATATTATGATTCTGAACATACTACAAATATATATTGTAGTTAGCCTTTTCAGTGACATTCTTCATCCATGGACGTCATCTGACCTATTTTATTGCACAACTATCTATATTTAGCCCAGAATTATACTTAGACTAGAGGACGCCAGCAGCTACGCCTGCATTTTTTTTAATTTACCCGTTTTGCCCGATCCCGTGGGAATTTCGGGTAATCCCTTCTTAGTGCACCCTACGTTCCCCAAGGAACACACATGCTAAATTTCAGCTTCCTGCGCCCAATAGTTTCGGCTGTAGCGTGACTGTCAGACAGTCAGTAACGCAAGGATTTCATATATTACTAGTCGACGCCAGCGGCTTCGCACGCACATATTTTCGAATTTCCCGTTTTGCCCGATCCCGAGGGACTTTCGGGAAATCCCGTCTTAGTGCACCCCTATGGTCCCTAAGGAACATACATGCTAAATTTCATCTACTTGCGCCCAGTAGTTTCGGCTGTAGCGTGTCTGTCAGTCAGTCAGTAACGCAAGGATTTTATATATTAAGAAGATGATGTAGCTTTTTTGTGCAAGATTGTAAGAAAACCTAACAAAGCGTATTAATATTGATCTACGCAGTGTAGTGAAATCATTAATTAGTCTTGTTGCATTTGGCACACTAACATTCATCGAACTTTATATAGCAAAATTTGGCATAACGTAGGTGTTCCTTGGAGACTTTAATTAGAGGTGCACTCAGAAAGGGTTTTTTTTCTGAAATCAAGAAGAAACAGCTAAGTTAAATTAAAAAAATGTAGACACGGGCCTGCTACAGGCGCAATTTTTTTTTGGATTTGTAGTTTAGTGCAAACCTAGTAATTAGCTATAGGTATGTCATTAATTATAGCGTCTTCGAGGATACCGAACGTCAAACTATAAAAAGAATATGCATTTTATAATATGAAGTCTCCGCACTCTCCGCCGCGTTTTGACTGGCTGTATGAAACACGATAAGCTAGAAACTACCGAAAAGATTTTTTTTATAGTTATAGGCGGCAAACGAGCAAACGGATCGCCTGATGGTAAGCAATTGCCGCCGCCCATGGACACAAGCAACACCACAGGAGTCACAAGTGCGTTGCCGCCCCTTGGGGTTGGGAAAAGGGATAGGATAAGGAGTGGGATAAAGGAGAAGGAATAGGGGATAGGGCCTCCGGCACTCTCACTTACCGAACGATAAGCAACAGTTTAAGTACTGTTACTTTACGTCGATTTTCTGTGAGAGGGTAGTACTTCCCCGGTCGAGCCGGCCCATTCATGCTGAAATCAGCAAGGCTCTACTACCGTGAGTATTGATGATGATATTTTCGCATGGTTTCCACCCATAGATAGTGTGTTTCCTTAGGAAGTCTTAGGTGTATAATCGCCGCTTCGAGGATATAACAAACTTGAATCTATCGAGTATGCAGAATAATATATAAACACAGACTCCGAGTTAGTCATTTAGTCTCGCATACTAAAATTAAATAGACTTCCGTTGGGCCATTATATTTCGCAAAATACACGTGTACCATTATTTTGCAAATATATTTTCAAAAACATAGCTGCGATAACTGCCGATCAATATCAGATCTGCAATTATTGTCTTAAATTCATTTACATAAACTTTACATATAGTACAGACTGCCTCCGTGGTCCAGTGGTTTCGATTCCCGGACCGGGCAAAAGTGTTACTGGGTTTTTCCGAATTCTCAGTAGCAGCACGGAGTCTGGTGATGTGCCCAGTTACGGCAATAGGCTCGCCACATGGGCACAATGTATACTGCACTGTATGGCGTGGTGGTTTAAGCGGTTGCCTTGACGTTTAGAACTACACCGAAAGTTATAAGTTCGATTCCCAAACGGGACAATCCACAATGTTGCGGGTCTGAGCGTATTTTTGATTAAATGTTTGTAAAGTTCCCCGGGAAATATGATTTGTTCATTGTGCTGAAAATGTCTGAAAAATGGTTTTTATTTTTATAATAAGTAATATCAAACAGGTATCCGCATAGTCAAGCTGAAGTGGCAATGAGCAGGGCACATAGCTAGAACTGATGGCTGTTGGGGTAGTAAGGTTCTAGAGTGGCGGTCCCGCAATGAACGACCTGCAAAAGGCCCTTGGCGAGGCGGACCAAAGATCTTGTTAGTTTTGCGGGAAGCAGTGGAATGCGGACAAGAAAAAGAAAAAGAACTGTGTTTAAATAGTCCCACAGTTGGGCGCGGATCTCTTCTCGATATGAAAAGGGTTTACTACGCGGTCCAAGTGCAGGTTGGCAGACTTCACAATATTCATCTTCCGATGACATCAAATTTTCAGACTTTTTTCAGCAGGTTTTCTCAGAATTATTTCCGCCAATGTTTAGCAAGCTATTATACATATAATTAACAATATAATATGCACTTAACTTCGAGACTCACTAGTCTCTGCGTAGGAGTCTGAAAAGTATCCGCACTAGGCCTTCGGTGCGTCATAGACAAGAAATCTAGTCTAGTATTATAATATCTGTGTAAGAAATAACTACAATCTGACGTCATAACAAATAGTGACGTCCTATATGTACTTTTTTTACTTGATTTGAGTGTTACTATTGATACGGAACACAAAACTAAAAGTTGTTACGTCATTATAATTATCTCATGACGTCACAATGTAATAGTCTCTCGTTTATGGTACAACCATAGCCAATACAGGATATCGTGGTTTTCTTATGTCACATATATGTAAATTGAATGCATTTATTATAGTAATACAGATTATCAATCAAAGATTATAATTTAATTCAGTAGGAAGGCAATAGTTCTAATTTGCATGAAACGGTATAATTTGTTCGAAACATATTTTTGGAGATTTTCATTGTTGAAATGTAAGGATTTAAAAAATGTATGTTGGATTAAAACGGGTGGCCTTATGTTGATGTTAATTTCGATTTGAATTTGTCACATCGGGGATTTGTCAGGTATTTTCCAATCTGAATATATGAGCACCGTTTTTTAATGTATGCTGTTGCGAGACGATGTATAAAGACTAAGTATGTCTATTCTAGATTCTAGCGTAATCCTCTGCTCTATATTTAAAAATATTTCTCTGCGCGTCTACGGTCGTTTCAGCATACGCGCTTACACGCGCGCTACATTACGCGGTTCGAAAAACCGGACTCGCGTAAACGGGCATATTTCGGCGTGTTTGCTCGTAATGATAGTGACATCGTGTCAGTGTCAACATGGGTTTTGACGGCTTGCGCTTATACGAGCTTAGAAGCGCGTCAACGCTCGTACGAGTTGCGCGTGTGCCAAAAGGCGCGCCTATACGCGCCTACACGCGCTTCCAAAAACGAGCTTATACGCGCGTATAAAACGCTAATCTGAAACGGCACCTAATCGCATCGCAGTTCAGTTTAAACCTTAGCTATTTATTATCGCTTGCTAAACGGTGAAGGAAAATATCGTGAGGAAACCTGCATGTCTGAGAGTTCTCCATAATGTTCTCGAAAGACATGTGAAGTCTGCCAACCCGCACTTGGCCAGCGTGGTGGACTATGGCCTTACCCTTCTCATAGTGAGAAGAGGCCCGTGCCCAGCAGTGGGAAAGTTCATATACAGGGCTGATGATGATGAACCTTGACAAGTCAGTGCACAGCGTAGGTTTGAACTTAGGAATTTCTGCATAGCATACTGTTAATATCTGTAATAGCTTGCTATGCAGAACATAAATTTTGTTTGTTTTTGTTTTTTTTTAAAAGACAACTCACGCATTAGGACTAAATCCTGTGTCGCGAGGGACTTTACAAACATACGGACACAATGAACACTCAGACTCGAAACAACAATTTATGAATCACACAAAGTGTTGTCTCGTGTGGGGATCGAACCCACAACACTCGGCGCAGTGTTAAGCGGTGAGGCGGCCGCTTAAACCACTACGCCAACCGTGCAGTCAAAATCATAATAATGTTTTGCGTTTTGTTTGGGGAATGAGAGCGAAGTAATCCAAAGCTGCTACCCATTCTTTCTCTCTCTCTCTCTCTGTCTCTCTTACTATTTTATAAAGAGGATAAGGGATAAACTGAGTAAACATGCGAGCAAAGCCCGATTGGCACCAATGGCGTATGGGCAAGGTCAATGATAAGTCGTTAATTTTGTCTTTATAAATAAAGAACATTTTTCATAACATATTACTTATTTCTTATAATAAACATAACATATTATTGTGTAACAATTATGTTGTGATGTAAACATAATTATATTTCTCCATTATCACCGCTGCCTATAGACTAATAAAACCATTACTAGGTCAATGACGTGGTAATGACCTGAGCTACAGACACTGTCAGACATCTTTTTTATAACACGTTACCAACTATTTTTCTATATTTATAAAATCCTTGCGCGATTGGCGCGCACTGCCAAAATAGGCGCAATTATCTGGACAAGGAACATACAGTCGAGCCGAGGACTGTATGTTCCTTTTGGACCGTAAGGGTGCACAATGAATAGGTATACAGTCGAGCCTAAGAAGGTATTAAAGGTAGTTGAGCCTTGCTGATTTCAGCATGAATGGGCCGGTTCGACCGTGGAAGATAGATAGATATACCTACTCTTTATTGTACACAAAATAATGTTGAACAGTACACATATTGTGAATGGAAGTACTATCCTCTCACAGAAAATCGACGTAAAGTAACAGTACTTATACGAGAGCAAAGTTTTTTGTATCTCGTGCTGTTGAGTCCCTCACCACGCTCAGGATTCTAACTTTGATTCACTCGCTACACTCGTGAATCATAGAATCCTTCGCTTGCTTGGGACTCAAAATCAGCACTCGAAACAAAAAACAACTTTGCTCTCTTGTTGCACAAATAACTATTTACATTCAAGGGTAAACAGTTTTACAAAGAATTGAATTAAAACAGAATTTGTGTGAATTTTGAAAATGCGTCTTATATGTAGGTATATAGGGGGTCTACCAAGAGTTTGTTTTTCAAACAAACCACGAGTTTTGCACGCGATCGTTACGGATGTGAAATAAATTATACAAGTATTTTTATCTAGTGAAACATGTCAAAATAATAGTAGTTCCACTCATCAATTAATGTTAAAACTTAATTTAACATTTTTATCGTAAATTTATTGAAAGTATTCTACTTGACAGCAAAACACTATGACGTCACTATATCATATTTCATACAAAACCCTTGACAAAGGTCGTTTTTGACATTTAATTAAAAGTGCCTGATTTGACTAGTTGGAAACAACCCTATTTCCATAGATTTTCTAAAAGCGCCCTTATCGGATAGTAGCGATCGATAGAGGGCGCATTAAGGAAATGTATGAAAATTGTTCCCGTCAAAAGGCAGCGATAGCCGAGTGGAGATACCAACAGACTGCCATGCAGAGGGTTTCGGGTTCGAATCCACGGCGCGCACCAATGACTTTTCTGAGTTATGTGCGTATTGAATTGTTAATTATCGCTTGTCCCGTGCCTCGGAGAGCACGTTAAGCCGTCGGTTCCGGTTGTCATGAAGATCTTTGACAGCCGTTACAGGGCGTCAGTACCTTCTAAATAAACTGTCATTGGTCTAAACCATGGAATATCGCTATCCCTTCGGGTTGCGGAGGTCAGACAGGCAGTCGCTCTGTGGAAAAGCTAATAAGTATTCAGCCAAATCCGGTTAGACTAGTAAGCGGACCCCAGATTGAAACTGGGATAACGCTAAGAGAATGATGATGAAAATTGTTCCCGTCGACTAGCCTATCATCACCGTGTAAATTTTGTACTAGACACTCGGATTGGGTTCTAATTCAATCGTAACTATAAAAATCATAAACTAAGTCGACGGTATGAATTTGTACGGAATCTGCGTGATTTTTGAAAATAAGTCTTATTGCTTTACGAATAAGGTTACAATTCAATCGAACTAAAAAATCTATAATTACGTCGATGGTATAAATTCAAACTGATGATTCTAAATGTTTTCGGATATTATAACGATCAGCAATTTTTGACAAAATGGTGTTCAGTGACCTTTGACAAGTAGTGTTCAGTTAGTTTTGAACTTTAATGATGTTCATTCAATACTGGCGCCCTTCTTGTTGAGCGATTTATGGGTGATATTATGTTCATTGATTTTGAAAATCTGAATGTGGTCATCGACTTTTGATGCTGACTGTACATACACACCTACTGACAAAGTCATTAATCTGTGCCCCGCTGTAAGAATTGTTTATTGTTTTGACTGCACGGTTGGCGTAGTGGCTTAAGCGGCCGCCTCGCCGCTTGACACTGCGCCGAGTGTTGTGGGTTCGATCCCCACACGAAACAACACTTTGTGTGATCCACAAATTGTTGTCTCGAGTCTGGGTGTTCATTGTGTCCGTTAGTAGTATGTCTGTAAAGTCCCCCGCGACACAGGATTTAGTCCTAGAGCGGGAGTTGTCTTTTAAAAAAATAAACTTTATTAGCTGAGACCGCGGTTGCACCCTCATTATCTTAGGGCTACTGCTCCACACCGTAGCGTGATATTAGATAGCCTACGGCCTTCCTCGATAAGTAGCCTATCCAAGACAAAAAATATTTATACAAATCGGAGCAGTAAATCCTGAGATATGCGCGTTTAACCAAACCATAGATAAATATAATACTTTACAGTAAAACTAATAATAATATTCTACGGATTGTACCACTTACAAACAACACCATCTAGTCCCAAACTAAGCAGAGCTTGTACTATGGGTACTAGATAATAGATAAACATACATATATACTTTTTTTTTGTAAATACATACATATTATACATAGAAACACCCAGACCAAGACAAACATCCATGTTCATGCACACAAATGTTTGACTTGAGCGCTTAGAGTCCCGCTGCGCCAACCGGTCGTCAAACTAAGAAACTCTTCAGCTTTATTATATTAGTATAGATGACGCAGAGATTATACAAAAGCCGTGATATTATAATTTCACCAGTGACATTATAATTACACGGATTATAGTCAATCGTTTGATTTAGTGACAATTTATCTGGCTAGTTTCTGTGCCATTATAATTTCACTAGAGTTACAGTGAAATTGTAAGGCAGTGATACTTTGACAATCACACTAGTTTAGGAAAGCCGTTAGATTATCAGAGCGATCGCTGATTGGTCCGTTTTTGTTACCAAATGTTTTAAACATAGAGTTAGGAAATAAGAGACAGGTTTTTGAAAAGCAATTTTTAATAAACTCCTATTTTGGGTACAGGGTCAAAATAAAACCTAACATAACCTATTAAGTTTCCCGAGTGGACGAGATTGTTTTCTAAAATAAATAGGTCGCGATTTTCGAAAAGATACATCAGTTTCGTCACCTTAACTAACATATTCGTCAGAGGGCTTGACACCTGTCAAATTTGACAAGTTGTTCAACCCATACAAAATAATAATTAATCTGTATCATAAGTTTTGTTGACAAACTGTGACACAGCTAAAATATATTATATCGATCCCTTTATGGAAGGTTAACTAGTTGTAAGGAGCACATGACTATAAATGCTAATTGTTAAAAGTATAAAATTAACTTATTCTATGTGTTACCTCATAAATCGTCTGTAAGTATTAACTTGTAATTACTAGAGGTGAGATTTTATGGTGTTTGGTATTCTGGCCGAATACCGAATATCGTTTGATTTTTTAGGTCCCACGTAATAGGGGGCGAGCCTATTGCCGTTACCGGGCACATCACCAGACTCCGTGCTGCTACCGAGAATTCGGAAAAAACCCAGTAACACTTTTGCCCGACCCAGGAATCGAACCCCTCTGATCAGCAGTCGCATACGCTATCCATTGGACCACGGAGGCAGTTCCTAGTAGTAGATTCCTATAGATGAAATTCATCATTATCAGCCATTAATAGTCCACTGCTGGACTAAGCCTCTCCTTAGAAAGGAGGAATTGGCCTACTATGCCACGCTGGCCAAACGGGTTGGTATAGGGTTTGTATCAAGTTTTCCTTCTCTTACAGTGTTGTTCTCTGCACAATATGCTCCCTCTGTCGGCTCTTACAACACCCATGGCATGACATGGGGTGGTGACATTCCGTATTCTTAATCCGTCACCACACGGACGGTATAGATGAAATTAAATCTCCATTTATGTTCTTTCGAGCTTTACTTTGGTGCGTCATATTTAAACAGAATTATTTAGGATATTATTTACACTGTTACTCGATGCTAAGAGAGTTTATATTAGGTAAGTAACAGTGACTACAATCCATTGCACACAGGGTATAATTTTATTAGTCTGTTGTAAAATTGAATGATAAATTAAGCACCTTTAGAACGGATGGATGAAAGAAGAAATACGAAAGGAGTGTATCGTGCGAAAATGAATAGAAATGTCGCTGGGGACACCCTAGGCGGACGTACGCCGACCAAATAGGTGGCGTACTGAAAAAGGGCCAAATTAAATGTACCCATAACCGACGCGCATGCATGATGAGGTTCATGAATGTCGTGGAAGCGAAAGAGGTATGTTTGAACCGAAGCATGTAGCGTTCCATAGTCTCTGCCTATCCCAATGGGAGACAGCCGTGACGATAGATAGATAGATAGATAAAGCACCTTATGACTGATCCCAGGGCGCTGTTATCAATACTGATATCTTCGCACGGAGGCGAATACGTGCATTATAATAACTACGGACTGCCTCGATGGTCTCGCGGCATAAATGTGCACGTGGGATTGGGAGGTCTCAGGTTCGATTCCCGGGTCGGGTAAAGTGTTATTGGGTTTTTCCGTTAGGAAATTTTCAGTAGCAGAAAGGAGTCTGGTAATGTGCCCGGTACGGCAATAGGTTCGCCCCCTATTACGTGGGACCTAAAAATTCCTGGCGAAATGTGGGTGTAATATTACACCTTTGCCTACCCCTTCGGGGATACAGGCGTGAGTCTATAAATAAATAAAAAATTATAACTACAAAAATACCGCTCAATAGCAATATTAGAATCTGAATCTGAAGTTAAATATTCGGTATTCGTCCAACGAATGCTACATCTCTAGCAATTTATTGCTTATCATATAAGTGCTTTACATCATAATATAGGTAAATTAACGAAAGATGACCACTGCGCAGAAGTCATTTTTTAGGTCCCCGTGGAGGTGCGGGGTGAGGCGCGGGTGGAGTGCCAATGGCGTGGCTCCGTTCTTGACGCATTCCCTAAATGCGTCAAGAATGGAGCAACGCCATTGGTGCACGAATGTACATATGCGCGACACACGCCATTTGTGGTCAACTTTCGTGAATTTACCTATACTTGTACTATACATATACAAGCAGATAAACTACGTAATTATACATAAATGGTTAATTGTTTATTACATACGCATCGTACTTATACGTTCATCTTAAGACAACTCCCGCACTATAGATAAATCCTGTATTGCGGCAAATTACAAACATTCAATTAAAGGACATAATATAAAAGAACAATCAGATTCGAAAAAAACAATTTTTGGATCACAGATAATGGTGGCCCATTTGAGGGTCGAACCCACATTCCTCGCGTAGCGTCGAGGATGTTCTTCATGACATTATACCGATAAATAAGAAAAATGGGTAAGTGCGAGTCAGACTCGCGCACTAAGGGTTCCGTACCTTCATCTATAAAAGAAAATCACGTTTGTTTTATGTTTACTTAAATATTTTTTAAGTTTCTACGTGTTTATTAAGATCGAGTAACAAATTGCTTAAAAATTACGTTTGTTGTATGGGAGCCCCCCCTTAATATTTTTATTTTTATTATTTGCTGTTATAGCGGCAACAGAAAAACATCATTTGTGAAAATTTCAGCTTTCTAGCTATCACGGTTGATGAGATACAGCCTGGTGACAGACAGGCAGACAGCGGAGACTTAGTAATAACATAACATAACTTCACGCCTTTTATCCCCGAAGGGGTAGGCAGAGGTGTATTAAACACCCACACTTCGCCAGTTATGTTTCGGTCCCAATGTAATAGGGGGCGAGCCTATTGCCATCTACCGGGCACATTGTTAAGCGAGCGATAATTAACATTTTTTATTTTTAATACACACATAACTTCGAAAAGTCAGAGGTGTGTGCCCGGGACTTAGTAATATGGTCCTGTTTTTACCTTTTAGGTACGAAACCCTAAAAAGAAGAATCCAGACTAACAGTTTGATGCTTCGGTACATGTATAGTTTAACCTCTTGTATGCCGGAATGCCAGACACAATTAAAAAGCTATTGTGTCTCGCGTAGTTCTGCGTTCCGGCATACAAGGGGTTAAGCCTTGTGAGATATCCAGTTCTACAACTCGGTCAATGGGTACCTACCTACATAGCCCTTATACTCGTTAAATATCACACAATGTAAAAACAGATCTAGCAACATCACTATAAGGCACATTTTCACTTTTTCTGCGCACCTGGAGAAACCGGCTACGATTGAAGACAAGGGTTGTTTTTGTAGTTAAATCTAAAAATAACACGTAGCCAGTAGGTACCCGAAGCAAGTAATGGCCTTGCCACACGGCAAAATTTTACGTCCAACTTGACTAAATCACTTGATGAAATCGTGACGTGTAGACGCCAGTTGTCCAACTCAAGTTCATCGGGTGGGCGGTACCACCAGATTTTAACCAATCGGGTGGACGGAATGAAAATCAGTGATTTGATTGTGACGTGTAGACGGGCAAAGCCAATTCGATTGAAAATTTGATCAGTGGTAAAATTGTGCCGTGTGGCAAGGCCTTAAAAATGGCGACGCAAAACAAAATACAAAAAATATAGAACATGTTGTTTTGTCCACAACCTACTTATATTTTGCTTGTTTATTTAGTTAAAGAAAGAATGATCATCAGAACTAAACATGACGGTATAAATATTCTATTGAATTAAACTGCCTCTGTGGTCCAGTGGATAGCGTATGCGACTGCTGATCGGAAGTCCCGGGTTCGATTCCCGGATCGGGCAAAAGTGTTACTGGGTTTTTCTAAATTCTCAGTAGCAGCACGGAGTCTGGTGATGTGCCCGGTAACGGCAATAGGCTCGCCCCCTATTACATGGGACCTAAACGTTCATGCCGAAATGTGGGTGTAATATTACACCTCTGCCTACCCCTTCGGCAATACAGGCGTGAGCCTATAAATAATAAAAAAACTATAGATCAGGCAGGTTAAAAAGCCTTGATCTCTTTTTTTTGTGTGAGTGTGTCTCCAACTGTTGTGTTGTAGTTTACCGACCGCCTAGGGCTCCGACATTGTCTAAAAGTCTAAAGTGAGGATCCTTAACCTGGAATACGTATATCCCCAAAGAGACTGCAGGTGAACCTCCAATGAGAAGTCGTACAAAGATAAGAAGGCCTATCCCCTATTCCTTCTCCCTCATCCCACTCCTCATCCTATCCCTTTTCCCAACCCCAAGGGGCGGCAACGCACTTGTGACTCCTGTGGTGTTGCTTGTGTCCATGGGCGGCGGTAATTGCTTACCATCAGGCGATCCGTCTGCTCGATTGCCGTCTATTATAATAAAAAAAAATTGTCCATAATTATGATGATTGACATTTTACTAGTGGTCCTAAAAATGGACGGAGTGTCCGCCCTATGAGGTTTAGTTACCTTCAGAGCAAACGACTTCAGGACTAATAAAATAATCATGTTCATCATACAAATATTTGCCCTGGGTGACAGTAATAATGGAACCCACGTCATCTGGCTTAGCAATCAGGGTTACCTAGCACCATACCACTAAGCCAGGCTATAACGTGCTTTTGTTTTGCAAAAACGTGTTACATACATACATACATAGACTCACGCCTGTTTCCCGGAGGGGTAGGCAGAGACTACGGAACGCCATTTGCAACGATCCTGACATATTTCTCTTGCTTCATTCACTCCCATCAGATTCCTCGTACATGCTCTTCTGTTCAGGGTACTTCTAACCTCTCCTATTTTAGGATGTCTCCAATCTGGTCAGAGAACGTCCGCCTAGGTCTTCCCCTTCGTCCTGTCCCTTCCACACTTGCCTTATATATCTGCTTGGTCAGTCTTTCGTCATCCATCCTCTCCACGTGCCCAAACCATCTTAGCATACCTTTCTAGATGCTTGTCACTATATCTTCTTTTACCCCACACCACTCTCGTATCACACAATTCTTTACTCTGTCAGTCAAAGAAACACCACACATACTTCACAGTGCTCTCATGTTGTAAAAATGTACTGTAAGCTATGCCGACCACTTATAATCCCATATTTTAGTTTTTCCATCATCATCGGCCTTGAATATACACTGTCCCACTGCTGGGCACGGGCCTCTTCTCACTCTGAGAAGGGTAAGTCCATAGTCCACCACGCTGGCCTACTGCGGATTGGCAGACTTCACATGACTTCACACTCTCAGACATGCAGGTTTCCTCACGATATTTTTCTTCACCGTTTAGCAAGCGATAATTAACAATAACTTCGAAAAGTCATTGGTGCGCGCCGTGGATTCGAACCCGAGACTCTCTGCGTAGCAGTCCGTCGCCGGTCTCTCGACTAGGCTATCGCTGCTTTATATTTATACTAGTGACCCGCCCCGGCTTCGCACGGGTGCAATAGGTACTTAAAAACCTTCCTCTTGAATCAATCTATCTATTAAAAAAAGGCCGCTTCAAAATCCGTTGCGTAGTTTTAAAGTTTTAGACTTTGTTTTATACTATGTAGTGATTTTAGCTAAGACAGACATAAATTAAATAAAAGTCAATGCATGTCAAAAATTAAAAAAAATTACAATTTTAACTTATTCATATTGAGGCAATTGACAAACTTTGATGGTTAAGATAAACTCAAGTAGGTAAATCATTTATCGGCCGGTTGGACACGTCAAGATGCTATCACTACGACCGGTTGGCGTAGCGGGAGTGTAATCGACTGCTACGCCGATAGTCACGGGTTCGATTCCCGCTCAAGTCAAACATTTGTGTGCATGAACATGGATGTTAGTCTTGGTCTGGGTGTTTACCAAAAAAAAATTAATATATGTATGTTTATCCATTGTCTAGTACCCATAGTATACAAGCTTCTGCTTAGTTTAGGACTAGATGGTGTTGTGTGAATGTGATAGAATATTATATTATTACTAGCTGACCCGGCAAACGTTGTTTTGCAAAATTTTTTTGTTTTTTTTTTTAAATATAGATGTGGGCCGATTCTCATAGATCGGTATCTATGAGAATCGGCCCACATCTATATTTACCGATTTTGATGAAATTTTTTGTGCTTATCCGGTGATAAGCACAAAAAATTTCATCAAAATCGGTCAAGCCGTTTCGGAGGAGTATGGGAACGAAAACTGTGACACGAGAATTTTATATATTAGATACTACGGAAGCTGAGGAGACCATGTCGAGTACCCGGCGCTGCATGCGTTGGTGAAATGCCCCGCATGGGCATCGCAGCTTCGAGACCTAGTTTATTTGTGTTACGAGCAGGCAGATCGTCTAATGGTAAGCAATTACCGCCGCCCATGGACTCAAGCAACTCTCGAAGAGTCACAGGTGCGTTGCTGTCTTTGATGACGGAAGGAGGCTAGAAGGAGGACCAGGGTGAGGGATAAATAAAAGGTAATGGGGCCTCCGGCACTAACGATACAAGTTCGTCTCTGCGATGATTGTATAAAATATAAAAAAGTTTTTGAATGAAATTTTGACTTCGCGGGTGGCGTAATAATTAAAAAGTTCGCGTTGCCTCGATTTTTAATACTGCGCCTTGTGTAGTGAGTTTGAAGCCCACACGTTTAGACCACAAATTGTTGTTATGAGTTTAGTTATACTTTGTGGCCGCCGATTGATAGTTGCAGAGTCCCTTGCGACACAGAACTAATAAAAAAATATCCATCATAATCTTATAAGTTACAAGTTTGCTAATGTTTCTTCTCTAAGGTGTTAAAAATGTCGAGTATTAAAAGTTTTTTTTGAAAATTATCTAATTTTGAAGCGAGCACGATGGAAATACGTGCACAACTGGCACATAATATACTAGAGGACGCCAGCAGCTACGCCTGCACATTTTTTTTAATTTATCTGTTTTGACTGATCCCGTGGGTATTTCGGGAAATCCCTTCTTAGTGCACCCCTACGGTCCCCAAGGAACATACATGCCAAATTTCAGCTTCCTGTGCCCCATAGTTTCGGCTGTAGCGTGTCTGTCAGTCAGTCAGTAACGCAAGGATTTTATATATTAAGACTAGTGGACGCCCGCAGCTACGCCTGCATTTTTTTTTAATTTACCCGTTTTGGCCGATCCCGTGGGAATTTCGGGAAATCCCTTCTTAGTACACCCCTACGGTCCCCAAGGAACATATGCGAAATTTCAGCTTCCTGCGCCCAATAGTTTCGACTGTAGCGTGTCTGTCAGTCAGTCAGTAACGCAAGGATTTTATATATTAAGATAATCATACAATGAACTTAACAATATCGTAGCACTGCGTGTACGCGCCCGACATCTGACGCAAGTACATCGAGTTCGAACCTGACCCGCCCCGCACTTTTTGAGAATTATTATTTCTTATTTCATAATTCTCTTCAATTCAAAATGGATTCAAATAGCAATATAACATTAAGAAAAAGAAATAAACATCGTACAATATCCCAGTCTTCCTATGAGTCTATAGACAGTTTATCTTCAACGCGAAGCATAAGTATGGTAGATTTGTCAACACATCTCGGAACCCAAGAAAAACATGAATTGAAAAATACTATTATTGCCTTGAGAGAACAGCTGTTGAGTGCAAATGCGGCAATAAATTCATTAAGTCAAGAAAATCAGTCACTACAACAAAAATTTGAAGAAGAGAAACAAAAAACTATACAGTTTAGAAATATGTATATTACAAGCATGAGTGTCAAAAAGCCTAACATTGGCGGCACAAAAAGTCTGAAGAACAAAAAGCATTCCTTAAACAGAGATATTATACCTGCTAGGAAACTCGACTTTCAAACACTGAAATGTTCTTCCTTATGTATGAAAAACTCTCTCAAAGCGGATACATACGCTGACAGCTCTTTTAGTAATAGAAGTACAGATAGTGTTGACACTCTATTAAAGAGAAGTAATAGCAAGAACATAGAAGAAAAGCTTGTGAAGCAGGATAACCATAACAAGCAAAAAACATCTACTAGCCTTAAAAATGAGCACGGTAACATTTACTTATTGTGTGATAATCAAGGAAAAGGCATAGTTCAAAAATTAGTTCAATACAAAGAAAATTTCATATTGAATGATTACCGTATCTCTTCAATACGAAAACCTTATGCCATGACTGAAGATGTTCTATCTAGTTGTTACACTCTATCGAAAGAAGTAACTGTACGCGATAGTGTTATAATAATGAGTGGTAGTAATGACAAGAATCCTACGAGATTTCTGTCTGAAATTTCTGTAGCGCTTAAATTATTGAAAAATTGTAATGTTTACATCGTCAATGTTCTACGGAATGCATTTTTGAATGAAACTAAATTGAATTATAATTTAAAATTGTTAATACAGAATTTTAAAAAGTGTTCCTTCATAGAAGCGTACGGTTGTGATGCTATTGTAAAGCACTTAATTCATAAAATAAATTTGCATCAATACAACAATAAATTTCTCTCCCATAATTATAAAAACGGCAATACATGTGCAACAGTAAAATCTACAATTGAGATGAACTATAATATTGTATCTAATGAGCACAAGCAGATAAATAGTAACTGTAATAATTTAAACTTACAGCCACGTAAGGGTACGATTCCATTTTATTTCAAAGTGCTAAGAAAGACTAATCCTGAAGCAATGGTAGATAAAGAACCATTTTTTCGTGAATAATAACTTCAAATACATGAATAATTTTAAAATCTTTCACCAAAATATTGCCGGAGCCTTGAATAAAATATCGGATTTAGATTTAGCCTTACATGAACTGCAGGAATGTGGTGTAAACGTAGATGTTGTATGCTTAAGTGAGCATTTTATTTGCCATGGTGAAAAACAATATATGAATCTGAATGGCTTCCAATTAGTTGCTATTTATTCAAGAGAACAACGTAGAGGTGGCACATGTATTTTAACGAAAACTGTTTATGAATGTACTGAATTGTTAAAAATAAAGGACATGAGCATTGAAAAGCATTTCGAGGTATGTGGCGTTGAAATTGAAAAGCTAAATCTTATCATAATATGTTTATACAGAACTCCAAATTCAAACATTAATGTATTCTTTACAAATTTTGACAAAATGCTAACTAAATTGCAACACAAAAAATGTAAAATTGTGGTTACTGGAGATTTTAATATAAATTTCGTAGAACATGATCCTACCACGATAAAATTTAACGAGCTCATAGCAAATTATGGTATGCAGTGTCATATACACGTTCCGACAAGATTAAATAAATGCATTGATAACATTGTTAGCAATATCCCAAACGCCATAGGAAAAACGCATTGTCTTTACTTATCAGATCATAACACGGCACAAATTCTAGAATTTAAATATAAGACTAAGAATATTATAAGACATTATTTTGTAACAAAAAATGATATGAATAAGGAAAACATGGATAAATTTGTTGATTGCATTAGCAAACTGTCCTTTTCCGAAGTGTACGGTGTATCCCGAGTTAATGATGCTTTTGAAATCTTTCATGATCTGTTGACACTTTTTTATAAACTATGTTTCCCTGTAATTAAAGTAAAGAAAAACTACAAGACTTCAAGCTTAAAATGGATAACCAAAGGGCTTAAAATAAGCTGCAAAACTAAAAGAAATTTAAGATTTATGTACTATAAAAATAAAACAGTTGAAAATAAAAGATTATTTAAAAAGTATTCATATGCACTTAAAAAATGTATAAACAACCTACAAAGTTTTACCAATCAAAAATATATTGCAACATCAAATAACAAGTGTAAAGCAACATGGGACGTCGTAAAACGAAGCATGGGTAATGAATCCATGAAGGTTTATATAGATAAAATTATCAGCGGTTATACTATAGATACATCTGGAACTACCATCGCTAACGCTTTCAATACTTTTTTTACTGATATTCATAATGATGAAATATCAACACAAGTAAGATCAAATCATGTTAGTATAAATAGCCATAGTATATTTCTTGAACCCACAAATTCAATAGAAGTTTATAGCATTATAAAATCTTTGAGAAATAGCAAATCAGCAGGATACGATAACCTTACTACGGAACTTATTAAACTTATATCTCAAATATAGCAGAACCTTTAACATATATCATTAATTTATCATTTGAACACGGCTGCTTCCCAGAAATTTTAAAACTATCCGTTATAAAACCACTACACAAAAAAGGCTCAAAAACAGACAAAATTACTACCGTCCGATAGCCTTAACGCCTATATTTTCAAAAATTTTCGAGAAGGTAATGAATAAGCGAATCCTTAATTTCCTTGCTAAATATGACGTTTTAGCTAATCAACAATTCGGATTTAGAAGAGGCAGATCGACTCAACATGCTACTTTCAGTCTAGTTAAATCAATAATAAGTAATATTAATAAAAAAGTTCAAACTAGTGTTCTATTTTTAGATTTAAGCAAAGCTTTCGACTTCGTTAATCATAATATACTTTTTGAAAAACTAGACAAATGCGGTATACGTGGAGTCGCATTAAATTGGTTTAAATCGTTTTTAAATAACAGACAACAATTCACACGAATAACAAAATTCAATAATCTTACTAACCATTTGGAAAACTTTGATTCTGAACCCAAATACAATTATTGTGGCGTGCCGCAGGGTAGTGTTTTGGGTCCCTTATTATTCATCATCTATGTTAATGATCTTCCTCAAGCGTTACAAAAGCACGACTGCGTTTTATTTGCGGATGATACCACAGTAATTATAGAAAGTGATAACATTAACATCTGCGAAAGTCAAATAAATAATGCACTTATTGATATTAATAACTGGCTCAATATAAATAAACTAAAAATGAATATTGATAAAACAAAACTTATTCGGTTTAAATCTGTTAACACTAAACACAAACAGTTAAATATTAAATTCAATGATCAATCAGTTGAACAAATACATAGCACACAATTTTTAGGTATCTTCATTGACGACCATCTTACATGGAAGCCACATGTCGATAGTGTTTGCAAAAAGTTGAATCAATTTGTCTTTGCTCTAAAGAAAGTGAAAGATGTGGCTTCAAGGGAATCGTCACTCTTGGTATACCATGCATACGTGTGCTCCATAATTCGCTATGGCATACTTGTTTGGGGCTATTCATCTGAAATGAGTCGGGTATTTATAGCCCAAAAGAAATGTCTCCGAGCGATATTTAATATGCAATGGTCTGACTCTTGTAGACCAATATTTAAATCACAAGGTCTTTTAACTGTGCCTAGTTTATACATCTATGAAGTAGCTAAATTTGTCAAGAGTAACAAAGAACTGTTTGAAGCCAAAGATAATAAGAATACACGTAAAATTAACCAGGCCTATTTAAAAATACCCATACCTCGTTTGGAGATGTTTCGGGTCAGTTGTGTGTACATGGCTCCACTTATTTATAATTCAATACCTGAGAATATTATTAACTTACCGTACCATAAACTTTGCCGTGCACTAAAAAAATGGCTGATTGCAGAGGGGTTTTATTCAGTCAACGAATTTCTAAAAAAATTCGCCTCACAGTCTTACCATTTTAGAATTAGGAATACATTATGTTAATTTTTTTTTTCTCTTGAGTCACTGTGTTTTGACTCAATAAATATTTGTATGCTATTTGTAAAATGGCGAAATGTGTCTTGTACTTATTGTTATTTGTTGTCATCTTTTGTAACCACATTTTATGCAAATAAATTTATTATTATTATATTATTATTATTATTATCAATAAACGATGCATTGTTTATTAATTCATGCAGTCGATATCATTTCTTCGTACATCCAAAGCACTTCGTTCTATCCGTATCTTCTTCTTCTTCGTCGTCACACTCTTGGCAGAGTGGTCGTGATCGTCACGTTAGGGGTGGTGGCAAGCCTCACAATCCGTCGCCATTCCTCCCGTACTGCAGCCCTTCTCGTACATTCATGGAGTGGACCATTGAGTGCAGTTTTAACTTGGTCGGTCCAACGCATGGGTGACCTGCCGCGCGCTCTTGTGCCTTCAACCTTCCCCTGAACCACAAGTCGTTCCACAGATGTGTCTCCACGACGTGTGATATGACCTATCCGTATCTATATTTAGTTAATTGTAAGTAGTAGTAGTAAGTTAGTGCATCCTTACACTCCCCAAGTACTGTAAAGTATTATATTTATCTATGCCCCAAGGAACATCCATGCTAAGTTTTAGCATCTTACGACCATGAGTTTTGTATATGCCTTTTATGTCAGTTAGTAATGCAATAATTTTATATACCTACACAGATTATAATTATTAACATGGACTTCTGTACTCGTGTAGATTGAAATATGAACTAGGACAATCTCAAGATGGCGGCCTTAAAAGAAATATTTACACGATTTACTGATAATGAACTTGCTAGGTATGATACCAGTTTACAAATTGATCTGATCTATAAAATGCGTTAGGTCTCAAATTTCAATAGGTATTTCCTAATTGAAGTTTTTTTTATAAAATCGATGATAACAATAATAATTACTTACCTTATAAAATAGATTTTATAAATAATATATATTTTAATAAATGAATGAAAAGGGAGTGAATTTTCCGTCTCGTATATATTCCCTCGTAATATTTTGTTCATGACGATGTCCGTGACAGTCCAGGAAGAATACTGTGAAACATTTTACTCCGAAACAACAAGAAGGCTTCCTGATGGACGATACGAAGTGAGAATTCCCATGAAACAAAATTTCGAACAGGAATTAGGACAATCCAAACCTCGAGCGGTCGCCCAGTTCAAACAATTAGAACAGCGATTGGCACGAGACGGTGCGTTCAGCTCACATTACAAGGCTTTCATCGACGAATACATCGCACTTAGCCACATGAAAACGTCCACCCCAACGTCCTCACCTGGCTGCTTTTTACCCCATCATGGAGTGTTGAAACCAGGGCTTGAAATACCGTTAAAAGTTTGGTATCGTTACAGCCTTTTGATGCAGATATCGTTAAATAAGAAATAACGTTATCAAAATTAACGTTAATTCTGGCACATTTTACCGTTAAAATTACGTAACGGTAAAAGGTACGGTATCGAAAATTTTATCGTTATGACTTAGTTTTGTTACCGTGGCTCTCGTCCAATTGCAAAAGAATGTCAGACTACTTCGACGCTAGACTGGGCCGTACGACTATTTGCGTGTTTAATAGTCTACTTACAGTACTCGCCAAACTTTATGGCTGCTCCGAACCTAGCCGCATTGCGCTGCGCAGAACACAAAATCAGGTATCAGCGGGACGTACGCTGGGCGTGGAGGCAGGCAGGCAGGGCACGCCCGCGCGCGCTTTCTTCCACCCGCTAGCGTCCTCGCCTCCCGCGCATTAGTGTGAGTGCTACGTTTTTAACGTTTATGAAGAAGGAAAGAAGTCTAAGTTTAAAAGTCCCTTCACCTGACTGAATTTACATTAATCGAATTTGATTGAATATGTAATTAAACAATATAATATAGCTAATCTAACAACGTAACTGAAGATTTTAATTTTCAATAATTACAAATATTTTTTCTTGGTTATGACATGTCCACCCGACTGTACCATGCGCAAGTTCGTACCGATGGCTACATTCAGAGCGGCCATAAAGAATGGCGAGTACTGTACTATCCTGAGCTTTGTTTTTTCTTGTATACCAGGTCACTCAAAAAGTATTGCGAGAAAAAGTTTTTATGTATACTTTGTGAGACTGGCCAATTATAATTTATTTAGAAATATGATTACTTATAAGTAAAAATAGGTACGTTCTTGTACGATTCAGTCTATCGTACGATTCGTCCCCTAAAACTACGTAGTATTTGTATACTCTTTGCCTAAAACCAGACGAATTGTACGATAGTCTTCAAATGGCATTCATGGATGAAGGCCCTTCTAAGGCAACCGTGTATCGTTAGTATAATGAATTTAAGCGCGGTCGACTAACTTTGGGGGATTAAGAAAGAAGTGGTCGCCCTTTGACGGCTGTTGCGGAAGAAAACGTCCTAGCTGTAAAAAAATTGATCCAAGACAATAGACGAGTTACATACCAAGAGATTCAGTATATACTGCAGATTGGATCAGGAAGCCTTCACGAGATTCTACACGTGCATCTACGGGTGCGGAGGATATGTTCAGAAGCAGGCAAGGGTGGAATGGTGCCATGATACGATAGACAAATTTCGCTCTACGACATCGCTACAGGTGTTGATTCCTGGATTTATCAATACGATCCAGAAACAAAGAGCCAGTCGACAGTTTGGTTGTTTCAAAACGAATCAACGCCTACCAAAGTAAAGCGACCTAGAAGCGGGGCCAAGATTTTGATCGCGAGCTTTTTCTTGACTGGCTACTTGGTGACAATCCCTTCACGAAACCAAAGAAGCCTAATTCAAATTCAAAAATATTTATTGTGTAACTTAGGTACATAAGTTAGAATGTTTGGTTATTTGAACATGCTATGTCCCGCCATTTACGCATACAATAATTAGGTACATTTATTCTGTCATAATATATAAGTAATATAGATGTACATTGATGGCATTGACAATTATTGAAATACGTCAACAAATGGGATACATTCATGCCAGATTAAGTATATATTGGAAATATAAATCATATATATATCATTAAAATAAATGGGAGAACACATTTAAACAATTTTCTGTTCTATTACGTGGCTTAAAATACATTATTTTTGTGTTTTTTAAATTAATTTTTAAATTATTCTCTCTGAGCCGTTCTATTATTATGTTTAAAGATGTATTAATGTCATATTCTAAATTTAATAAATTTTCATTAATAAATAATATGGTGCTGTCGTCGGCAAATAATGTCATGTTATGGGTAAATATTTTTGGCATGTCATTGATAAAAATGATAAATAATAGAGAACCCAATATACTACCTTGAGGGACACCTGACAGCACATATTTTTCTTTAGAGTGATATGTTTCTTCAATTTTATTTGGAAAAGTGAGTCTTTTTACTTCCGTATACTGTCTTCTGTTCGTAAAGTATGATTCAAGTAGTTTATGGACATTGCACCATATGCATATAATTTATCTAATAGGATTTTATAATTGACATGGTCGAAAGCTTCATATAGAGTGCAATTATAGGAGGTCTTTCATCAACTTTTTAAAATTGTATACTCCCAAATGTATCGATTGATTTCTCCTAAAACCATACCGACAAATTGTGAACAAATCGTTCGTTTTAAAGAAGTTATATAGACACTCGTAAATAACTTTCTCAAACACTTTCAAAAATATAGGCAAAAGGGCAATAGGTCTATAACTCGTTAAATCTGATTTGCTATGTTGTTTATGAATAGGTTTAATTACTGCTACATATTTTTAAATGAGTCAAAAGAATTTATTCATCTAGGCCACAAAGTGACGCTTATGAACGTCAAAATTTAAGTTAATTACTTAATGATTCTACATTTACATTTACTGACACGTTCGCAATGCAATAGGTAGAACCACGAGAAATAACGGGCAATAAAACTCATGGCCACTCTTTTCAAACAAGTATAACGGTGGTACATTTTATTTTTGTAAGGAGCTGCAACTGTTTCACATTGTAGACATCTACTTGTAAAATTTTTAGTAACTATTGATATCATACTCAAGCAGTAAATGATATTTAAATGGTAAGCCTCCCAAAGTAAATATGGTGAAACAGGAGCATCCACTTACGTCTTTTTAATGTAGGCAACTCGCGAACATGGTCAGAACTATGGTAGAAGTGAATGAAGCAGAAAGTAACGGTATATGAAACCAAAGCAATCGACAACCTATTAGTTAGCCTATAATATGACATAGTGACATATTTTACAATGTGTGTGATGATGCCATCGTTTTTTTAGTGTTGCAAAACTCTCTGAGTATCCCACGCTTACATGGTTGGTTTTCCACCCATCACGTACAGCGTGTCTCGCGAATCTTACTAAAACTTTTTCTTCAGCTTCCAAATGGGTAAGTTCAATAAAATTATATTACCATTGAATATTTTGTGAAGCAAATGTTATTTAAGCGTACGCACCATTTAAATTCAATTATTTTCCGTTTTATTTCAGCAAAGCGAAGTATGTCACCTGATATATTTGTTTCAGATTTTGTGTTTCAGATTGTGTTATATTTAATAATTGTGTTGGTAACGATGAAATTAAATTAGTGCAGTGATCAGGTGTCGTTAATAATGAGAGAGTAGAAAATAACTTTGTTTTCTTGTTCGTATCAAGTTTGACTATACGTATGTCGTAAGTATGGTAAGCAGAAGTCCAGAGATAGTGGACCCCTGGAGGGGTTGTTCAGGTTTATCTAGGGGTCTTCTATCTCTGGACTTCAACTTGCTTTTATATTTTTAAATGCTTTTGTAAAAATATTTAAAAATGTAAGCAATTAGTTACCTATGTAAACAATTGACAGCCTCCGTGGTCTAGTGGATAGCGTATGCGACTGCTGATAGGAGGGCCCGGGTTCGATTTCCGGGTCGGGCAAAGTGTAACTGGGTTTTCCGAATTCTCAGTAGCAGCCCGGAGTCTGATGATGTGCCCGGTAACGGCAATTCGCTCGCCCACTATTACGTGGGACCTAAAAATTCATGGCGAAATATGGGTGTAATATTACACCTCTGCCTATCCCTTTGAGGATACAGGCGTGAGTCTATAAATAAAATAAATAAAACAATTAGAGCGAAGCCACTGCTCTATTGCGTTGTGTTGTGTCGTCGCGACGTTGACATTAACCTGCATTATTGGGTGCCACGTCCTAATCTTGCAAAGCAAACTTCGCAACGCAACGTTGCAGTGTGACTTTACCCTAAACGTTAAAACTTAATAAAGGAAATGTAATAATAAGAAGTGAGAACTTCGAGGGCGGTTTGAAAAGTTCTCGGCCCGACCATAAAAAAAAAAAAAAATTTAATAAATATTTTATTTTTCTACATATTCGCCCCTTGTCTCAATACACTTATTCAATCTATGCTCCAGCGCTTCTGTGCCGCTCTTATAGGTCGATTCCTCTAACTCTTCGAAAAACCGCTCCGCCTCAGCTACCACTTCCTCGTTTATAGAAAACTTTCTTCGAGCCAGGTATTTTTTCAATTAAGGGAACGGAAAATAGTCCGATGATGCTAAATCAGGCGAATATGGGGGATGGTTTAATACTTCGAAATGGAGTTCATGGAGCTTAGCCATTGCAACAACTGACTTGTGCGCCGGGGCGTTATCCTGATGAAAGAGAATTTTCTTTTTGGCCAATCCCGGCCCCTTTTCGCAAATTTTTTTTGCTAATTTATCTAACAGGTTAGCATAGTATTAACCTGTTATAATCTGTCCCTTGGGAAGGTAGTCAATAAAAATGATTCCCTTGTAATCACAAAACACTGATGCCATCACTTTTTGTGACGACTTTTGCGACTTGGCTTTCTTCGGTGGCGGAGAATCGCTATGTTTCCACTGTTTCGACTTCTCTTTGTCACAGGAATATAGTGGTGAATCCAAGTTTCGTCAGTGGTTATAAATCTTCTTAAAAAATCACTTGTATTTGATCGAAATAACGCAAGATTTTCTCTTGAGATTTCAACCCGGTTGAGCTTTTGTTCGGCGATCAGCAAACGCGGCACCCATCTTGCTGACACCTTTTTCATTCCTAGTTCGTTGGTTAAAATATGATATACTCGCTCAGTTGAAATCTCTATAGTGTCACTTATTTCACACACTTTCAACCTTCGGTCTTTCTCATTTTATGGATTTTGTCGATGATTTCTTGCGTGGTGGACGTTGACGGCCTTCCGCTCCTCGGGTCATCTTCGACGCTTTTTCAGCCTTGTTTGTACAAAACTGCCCACTTTTTTACTGTGGAATATGAAGCCGCAGATTCACCTAATGTATTATCCATATCTTCCTTGATTTGACTTAGCGTCATATATTTTTTGACGAAGTATTTAATCACGGCTCTTATTTCACTTTTTTCCATTTGCATGAGCAGATTCGCGCAAACTAAAAATTCGTAGAAAAATAATTACGCAACCTATCACAATGGCACTTGACATACGATTAAACAGAGAATTAAGCTATCGAATGAGTATAACTTTTTTTATATACAACCTTCAAATCTTGGTTAGGCCGAGAACTTTTCAAACCGCCCAGGTATAACAGTAGTTTTCTATATATATAATTTAGATTAAACTAATTGCGTGAGAGTTGGCAAGACGATAAACGAAATGGCAACGGAGTCGGAAAGCGCGCGCGTGGCCGTGTACCACCCGCGCCTCCGCCACCGCCGCATCGCTGCACCGTACCGGTCGCGGCGGGCGGCGGCTTCGAGAAAACGGCAACGTTGCATAAAATAACCAAACTATACCGTGAACTTGTTACGGGTAATTTTACAAAAAAAATAATAATACCGTTATTTTTAACATAATTTTTTTACCGCTATTATTGCGTTATGCTACTAAATAACGCTACCAAATGGTACCGGTATGCCAGGTATCTCTTTGAAATACCGTTATTTAACGTTATTTTTAATGTGAATTGGTAACGTTTTCAAGCCCTGGTTGAAACTCGATTCTACAACAACAAAGCTGCGGGTCGTTTTCAACGCATCTGCTACCACCAGCACGGGACGCAGTCTCAATGAACTCATGGAGTGTGGTCCCAAATTACAACAAGACTTGCAGGCTATCATTTTACGGTGGAGAACATTCGAATATGTATATACAGCTGATATTGAGAAGTTTTACCGACAAATACGTATTCGGGAAGAAGATCAACATTTACAAAAAATTGTTTGGCGCAACTCAGTCACTGAGCCATTACAAGAATTTCAACTGACTACCGTGACATATGGAACCAAATCTGCACCATTTTTGGCAATGCGGACTATTAAGGAACTGATCAAGGACGATGGAGCTTTATATCCTTTAGCGGCGACTATCTTATCAAACCAGCTATTTGTCGACGATTTGCTAGGAGGCAATAACGATTTTCAGACAGCACAGAAGACTCAAATTGAGCTTATCGACATGCTAAAGGGCGGAGGATTCAATTTACGTAAGTGGGCTAGCAACAATACACGCCTACTACGTCATTTACCTAATGAATTAATAAGTCAAAGAATGTTTGATTTTAAAGACGCCGATTCAAACAAAACATTAGGTATTACATGGAACCCGTGCACGGATCAGTTTACATATAAACAAACACCGCTTAGCAACAAACGTGTTGTTAACAGTAAACGAACCTTACTGTCTGATATATCGCGATTATATGACCCTCTTGGTTGGTTATCACCTGTGACGTTAAAGGCCAAACTAATCTTCCAACAAGCCTGGAATACATCTACAAGTTGGGATGATCCTCTCCCATGTAGCATTCAAGAAGAGTGGGAACAATTCCGTATTCAAATGTTTCACATACATGACATAACAATACCACGCTGGATCGGAAACACACAAGATTCCTACGAGTTGCATGGCTTTTGTGATGCATCTGAAAGGGCATACGGCTGTGTCATATACTGTAAATCATACAGCAAGGGTCAACAATTTATACAGTTAGTTGCAGCGAAAACTAAGCTATCTCCCCTGAAAAAACCTATTTCTTTACCTCGACTGGAGTTATGCGGCGCTGTTCTTCTATCTCGACTAGTGAAGAAAGTCATGGAGTCCATCAATACCCAAATGGCTTCCATACATTGTTGGACAGATTCAATGGTTGTTCTGGGATGGTTACAAGGCGATGTAACACGTTGGAAGAGCTTTGTAGCCAATCGTGTAACACAAATAACACAAATCGTTCCACACACCTGTTGGAGGCATGTCAAGTCGGAAGAAAATCCCGCAGATTACGCAAGTAGAGGACTGTATCCAGCAGACTTATTGAACCAGACGTTATGGTGGAACGGTCCCGCCTGGCTTCAAACCAATCACATACCCAAACAACAGAGTTTTACCACTGCTGAAGAAGAACGGTCACGAGAACAAGCTTGTGCTGCCCAAGTCATTTACGCGCCACTCATCGAGCATTTATTACAAAAATACAGTTCAATAACTTACATAACCCGAGTCTTAAGTTGGGTATTACGATTCATTAACAACATACGTAATACAACAAACAACATGTGGACAAACTATTTAACTACACAAGATATAGAGTCGACTCAAACTTTCATCGTTAAAACTGTACAGAACAATAGTTTTAGCGACGACATTGATCACATGAGGAAACACGGCACAGTACGGCCCACAAGTAAATTGTCAAATTTGAGTCCTATATTAGACGAACAAGGAATTTTACGAGTGGGCGGAAGACTTAGGCATGCCATTATACAAAGTTCCCAGAAACATCCAATGATTTTGCCCAGCAACCATAGGCTGTCGGAACTATTGATTATTCAAGCCCATAAAAATACTCTCCACGGAGGTGCCAGACTCACTTTGGGCCATCTTCGTAACCGATATTGGATACTGGGAGGCATGAAAACAATTAAGAAACAATTAATTAATTGCATTACATGTCATCGCTACAAGACGCAACGCAGCAGTCAGCTGATGGCCGACTTGCCACGGGCTCGAGTTACACCGTCGCGGCCATTCACACACACAGGTGTAGACTTTACCGGGCATGTGGAAATAAAAGCGAACAAAGGTCGCGGAATTAAAACGGTAAAGGCGTACATCGCTGTTTTCATTTGTTTGAGCACTAAAGCGATCCATCTCGAGTTAGTGTCAGATCTCAGCACTGTGACATTTGTGGCTGCATTGAAGCGACTCTGTACGCGGCGGGGAACACCGAAGCATATCTACAGCGACAATGGGACCAACTTCGTCGGAGCGGCACGGACACTATCAAAGGAGGGAAACAAGGCCTTGAAATTCTTAAATAGCAACGATCTTATTAACAGCACATCGGAGTATGGCATTGAATGGCATTTTAATGCTCCTTCTTGGCCAACGGCTGGAGGTTTATGGGAAGCTGCCGTTAAGAGCATGAAACACCACCTCAAGCGTGTACTTGGTGAACAAAAGCTAACATATGAAGAGTTTACCACATTGTTAGTACAAATTGAAGCTTGTCTCAACTCAAGGCCACTTATAGCTTTAACAAACGACCCTGACGACTTAAATTATATAACACCTGGTCACTTCTTAGTCGGTGGTCCATTGTTAGCGCCCCCGACGGCATCCGAAGTTGATTGTAGCAGTCTGACTGTACGATGGCGCCTCACAGAAATTATGTACAAGGAATTTTGGAAAAAATGGTCCATAGATTACCTCCAAACACTCCAATTACGAGGTAAATGGCGAAGATCATCACCAAACATTACTGTGGGTGACATTGTCCTCATTAAAGAAGATTATCTGCCGCCTATGAGATGGTTGTTGGGGCGTGTCATAGAAACACATCCTGGGTCCGACAACTTGGTACGAGTCGTTACGTTGAAGACGAAATCTCACATTATCAAGACACCCATTACAAAACTGTCTCGGCTACCTATTGACACGGGAACTCACTCCGAAGAACATATGAGACAACAGTCTGACAATAAACAAGACGAGGCAAGCTCAACAACATCACATCAACAACAACGACAGAGGGCTGGAAGACCTAAGAAAAGTGCATCCAAATCTTGTCTAAGCACTTTATTATAGTTTATGATAATGTGTATTACACCATCCATACAACAACTATGTAACGTAACATCTCTCGACCCATCTCGTCTGGTGTATTTTGACAAAACAGCCGATTTACAGATAGTGCAAGATGAGTGGAAATTAGTTGTCTATTACAACATGTCGACGTACTGGTCAAGTGTTGCTGCTGTAGAGCGATACGTCAATCAACTCCAAGACGTCGGTCAGAGAAACAATACTTACTTTGCCATAGTCACGCAGTTTGAACACGAGTTAAATGAGCTAAAACACTACAACAAAATATTACAGTTTGAACATGGAAGTCGCTGTAGGCGAGGTCTTATAAATGGGGTCGGGACTGCAGCTAACTATCTTTTCGGCGTATTTGATGATACCTTCGCGGAAAAGTACAAGGAGGACATCAAATTGTTACAGAGCAATGAAGACCACTTGCTAAACCTTTACAAACAACATACGTCGATAATTGAAGGCGAATACAACGTTCTGAAGAGAAATGAGCAAGTCATGAATCGACAGTTTATCATCATCAACAGAAATCTAAGAGATTCTGTACAGCAATTGAAGACAGAACAAGAGCAGGCTACGATCATCACAGCTACCGCACTCGCCGCAAACATGATGGTGACAAACTTACGAAGAATACAGGATACGTTGATCGACCTTGTCACAGATCTTCGCAACGGAAAAGTCGATACACACTTGTTGAAACCTGAAAAATTTCGAGAACAATTAAACATTATATCGGGACAGGTACCGAAAGGATTATCGCTGCCTTGCTCCAACAGTTTTAAATGTATACAACAAATGTATAGACTATCAAGTGTGCATGGCAAACTAGTCGAAAACTTCCTTATTTTTCAAGTGAAGATTCCATTAGTAGCAGACGAACAATACGAATTATCAGAAGTTATACCGATACCCACCTTAAATAATGGTTTAAGGAGCAACATTATACCTACATCTCAATACATAGCCGTGAATTTAAAAGGTGACATGATAGTACCTTTAAACCAACAACATATTACATCGTGCACCCATGTAAACATCAATAAGTTGTTATGTAACTTCGACTTACCTATATATGAAATAAAAACATCAACATTGTATTGTGAGGCGAATATTATAAACAATAGAGGAGTGTCCGGTTGCCGCACAACGGTATCAAGTTGCATCAATGAGTGGGTCAAACTACACAGCAAGGACGCTTGGCTGTACACATGTTGCGGGGAATGCACTATGCGCATTTTCTGTCCAGCTGGAATAATATCACAGACGCAACGTAACACCGGTGTAATCTCCTTAGCAACAGGATGCATGATGCGTGGAGACAACCACCTTATCCACTCACACTACAATCTGCAAAGTAAACTGGAATTGGAAAATGATGAAGAGCTGTACATCCCGGAGGCAAACATAAATAATTTATTAACAAATAATAACAACTATTTAAACTTCACTACCATGCAACCACATGAGCAACAAATGGACGAGCTGAAAAGGAAAATAGAGTTAGTTAAGGAACAACAAGAAATACACACACTCCAAACGACACATGCAGAACACCATCACTACATGCTCTATGGTTTCCTGTCTTTCTGTGGTATCATTTTAAGCGCGTGGACATGTTTAAAACTAAAGGGACAATGTCGTCGTCTATCCCAAGTAAGCCCCGTGTCGGCGGTCCAGCGAAATGAAGAAATAGAAATGGTAGAAATCCATACTCTACAACATCCCTCAACGAGCAATACCACAAAAGAAAGTGTACAAAAGAAGATAGAGGAGATCGCCGTTCACCATTTGAGGCCCTGCGTCAGCGTCAGCAAGATGGATGCTGGAACATCACCAATGTCATTTAGCGGCGAACGCAAAACGTTTATTACGGAATAATTTCCTACATAGTTGTGATTATTTATTACCCTGTATAACTTTATTTACATTAGATTATTTTCTTTTTGTTATTTGATTTTGTAGTCGTCAGGATGTACGAGCATCGTCACATAATTTACATTGTTTGTGTTTTTAGCTGCATAAGTAATACTACTTTAATTATGTATGTTAGCTGATTAGGCATTTGACTAATCCGAGTTAAAATAATAATGTATTTATCTTATAATATTTAGTGCAATAAACACTCTCGTCATTATCGGACACCAAACAGTAATTTTCATTTCTGTACACATCCCGTCTTGGCGACACATTTTACAAACATCGAAGTGTACGGGTAACCTGCTCGTACAATAATTTTAATAAATATTCAGATGCCGTTTGATAGGAGAATGGAAAAGAAAGCCATTCTGCGCCGACCCCAAGTAGTATGGGATCAGGGCAGGCACAGAAAAGGTCTCCCCCCGTGGGATCTCCACTTTGTCGTGGTGGGGGGGTCAGTAACCGTGGCCTGGACACCCACGGTGAAGCTAAGAGGGATCCCTGGACGCTCCACGTGTGCTTGGGTGAAGCCTGCGTAGGATGCGTCCATAGGTGCGGGTGTGGGGGACAGTTCTGTCTGTCCATCGCAGTCGGGCGCGGTCACGGGAGGAGAGGCGTGTCGGTGTTTCGTTGCCGCGCGCCCTATCTCCCGCGACCAAATGGGGGCGCACCGTAATGCTGCGTCGCGGTGGGGCCGCAGAGGAAGAGGAGATGCGGTGTTGCGTTGCCGTCCTCCCTATCCTCTGCGGCCGCTGGGTGTTTTTGCGGCGGAGCCCAACACCTTCATCCGCCGCCAAGGGGGTTTTGTTCGGGGCCCGCCTGACCATCTGGCAGGCCAATACCCGTCGGAGGGTAGCGACGAATGCTTCGGTGATACCCGACCCTCCGACACACGGGCACATGAGGAACACGGGTTCGTTTTTAGTCAGTAAGAGTCTGACTGTCCCCTTCGCTCTTCCCCCAGGGCGGAGGGACTCCAATGAGGATTTTCCAACCCGACACAAAAAAAAGGTCATTGGGTAACCATTTGCATAGCTTATATCAACTTAGCTAAAACCTGGATTAGCTACCCCAACTTACCCATCCATCCCCCCTCCTCAAAGCCGCACGTGGGCATTGCGCCACAGTCACCAAATTCAAGAAGAGACGGACAAACGGATGGACATAGCGAAACCATAAATCTCTTAACTTTTATTTTACTACGGAAGTATAAAAACCGAAATTAAACCACAAATTGACTATTTAAATCTGCATATTTTTTTAGAATTAAACAAACCCAGGGTCATACCACAACAATATACAAAAAAAAGAAAATATATCTACATATACACTAATATTATAAAGAGGAAATATTTGTATTTTCGTTTGTTTGTTACTTTGTTTGTTTGTAATGGATAAACTCAAAAACTACTGAACCGATTTTAAAAATTCTTTCACCATTAGAAAGCTACTTATCTGCGAGTAACATAGGCTATATTTTATTTTAGAAAAAAATAGGGGTCCGTAAGATATTTGGGTTTTTCGGGTACGCGAAGTAGTTCCTTCTGGTCGCGGGTGAAACCGCGGGAAACGGCTAGTAAATAATACTTAGCTTATCTTTGGCATCGCTCTTGACGAATAGATGCAGTTTATTGATTACTCCAAGATAGCATCTTACTGATAAGAAACAAACAATATTTCCTCATTGGAAATCATGAGGAACTTGATTAATTCTTCTTCAGGAAACGTTAAGGATCATCAATATATTTAGGTATTATTCTCAAAAATACCGGCATCTTTTCCAGTCTAGAATAGATTCAGACACTCATAACATCCGTTGTTTATATACTATCGCGCGATTGTTTCTTATTCTAACCATAAGAATGACTGTTCTGTTTTTTTAGACAGACTTAAAAGGTTCTCTAGCGTGTTCCCAGTTGCAACCCAGGGCACAGAATAATTAGTACTTACGTACCCAGGGTCCGCTACTAGTCTTACCGGATTGACTGAATGTTAGATTTCCAAAGAGCGACTGCCTGACTGAACTTCCTAAACCAAAGGGATAGTGATATTCCATGGTTTAAACCAGTATCAGTTTATTTTAAGGCACTGACTCCCCGTAAGGACTGTCGAAGATCTTCTGGATAGCTGGCAACCATGGTTTAACGTGCCCTCCGAGGTAAGAGGCAAGTGATAATTAAAAAAGTAATACGCACGTAACTTCGAAAGTCAGTAGTGCGCGCCTTGGATTCGAACCCGATACCTTTTACCGACAGACTGCCTCTTTGGTCTCGCGGCATAAATGTGCGCGTGGGGTTGGGAGGTCTTGGGTTCGATTTCCGGGTCGGGTAAAGTGTTATTGGGTTTTTCCGTTAGGAAATTCTCAGCAGCAGTACGGAGTCTGGTAGTGTGCCCGGTACGGCAATAGGCTCGCCCCCTAACGTGGGACCTAAAAATTCATGGCGAAATGTGGGTGTAATATTACACCTCTGCCTACCCCTTCGGGGATACATGCCTGAGTCTATAAAAAAATACCCTCTGCATGGCAGTCTGTCGGTATCTCCACTTGGCTATCGCTGCCTTAAGAAGCTGATATACCTATATCGTATGATTAATAGAAGCTTATTATAGATCGCTTCACTTAGCATTACATTATAAATCAAAATACAACAAAACAAACCTTGAATAATATATAATTACTTCAGATTAGTGATATTCTTTCCGACAGGTCCAGATTGAAGTTCAAATTCAATTCCTGGCGCGAATCGCGTAATATGTATATTTATATATTTTTTTGTTTTTTTTTAAAGACAACTTCCCGCAATAGGAATAAATCCTGTGTCGCGGGGGACTTTACAAACATACAACTAACGGACACAATGAACGCCCAGACTCGAAACAACAATTTGCGATTTACACAAAGTGTTGCCTCGTGTGGGAATCGAACCCACAACAGTCGGCGCAGTGTCAAGCGGCGAGGCGCTTAAACCACTACACCAACCGTGCAGTCAATATTTAAAATTCTTGCGTTACTGACTGACTGACTGACAGAAAACGCACAGCCAACACTATAAGGCGCAAGAAGCTGAAATTTGGCATGTGTGTTCCTTGGACACCATAGTCACAGAATAGATAGTCATAGTTTCCTAGTGCACCCCTACGTGTTCCTACCTTTACTGACATTTGCACAGGATCAGAAAAATAATTTAGAACATGTGCAGGCGTAGCTGCGAGCTTCCCCTACCTTCTATTTACAGGGTGTAACAAGACCCTTAACGAAAACTGAAATCCCATGTTGTACCAATCAGTACGAATATTTTTTACTTCGGCACCATACCTGGGAAATTACTGGTTCAGGAGATATTGAGGCTCAAAGTTAGTATGGAATTTTTCTAATTAGGTACAAAATCGATGCATTTACCCCGCCAGTTATTTCTTTAGTTGTCCGCCAGTATGTTGAGTTAGGTATTTCGAGCATTGCACGCGCGCGCTTTTAATCGCGGTTTATAAAATGTGAGAACTCAAAAAAAAATCGTTTCCCAGGTAATATTTTTGGTTAGTATGACTTGGCATGATGTCCAAAACGAGTAGACTTCGGCTTGGTGATAGTTCTTGTGACATCCTGTATTTTTTAAATCGTGACTAGGGTACTTAAGAGTTTTTCATCTCTTTGCAAAGATACTCCCCGTGTAATTTTCTTAGTCGCATCCACTCAAAAGAAATAGTGTATTCTATCAGTTACCACACGGTTAAACAAAGAAATCAAACCAATTCGACCGATTCATTTCAAAAATTCTTCACACAGCTGGTCAAAAAAACAACATAATCCGTCCACCTGTAAGTAAATACCTTACTTCAAACAGGTGCATTCAAGTGAGAACACAAATCAAAACAGAATGTCAAATGTTATATGACAGCCACAATAATTAGACACGGTACGAATAGGTATTTCCGGGCAAATCCGGTCAGACATGAGTCGACTTCCTCAAGATATCTTATTTACGAGTACTTTATTCATGAATACTGTCCTTTCCGAAGATATTTTTGATCTGTGAGCGTATTATTTATGTTAGTGAATCATTGAATGCATAATTAGCTCTTTATTTGTCCTTATAAAAAAAGACTATGCCCGCACTAGGGAAAAATCCAGTATGGCGAGGTACTTAACGAATGAAAAACTTTCAGACTCAAAACAGCAATTAATTGTAACACACAAACTACAAAGCTTTGTCCTACTTGGAAATCGAAGCTACTTACAACCACTGTACGCGGTGCTAACCAGCGAAAGTCCACCGCGCCATTCGTGGAGTCAAACATTATTTTATTTTATTTTTATTAAAATAGTGAATTAAACTAATGTAAATGTATATAATAATTTAAATATATAATATCTGATAAAATGTCCTTTTCGATTTTGCAGCATAACCAAGCATTTTTATTTTATTTTATTTATTTATAGTCTCACGTCTGTATCCCCGAAGGGGTAAGCAGAGGTGTAAATATTAGACCCACATTTCGCCATGAATTTTTAGGTCCCACGTAATAGGGGGCGAGCCTATTGCCGTTACCGGGCACATCACCAGACTCCGGGCTGCTACTGAGTATTTGGAAAAAAACCCAGTAAATCTTTTGCCCGACCCGGGAATCGAACCCGGGTCCTCCGGAACTTAGGTTACAAAAATAAAGGAACTTCATGGTCAAATTAAAAATATTCTGTATTTCATTACAGCCAAAGATAATAAACTTAAATTACCATGATTTATTACACTTAAAACGCCATCGATTTTGTATGACCCACAAGTTGTTGTTTTAAGTCCCAGTGATATATTTCTTGGATGCCAGTAAGATGGCAGACGATCTGACGGCCCACCTGATGGTAAGCACAGCGGCAACCGCCACCCATACTTTGGCCATGCCAGAGACACAGCCAAGCCGCTGCCTACCTCGACGTAAGGTATTAAATTTTCTAAAACCCAGTAATTTCACTAGCCACAGTACCATTCAAACCGTACTATACCCAGTACTGCACATGTTATGGCTAGTCGGCCCCCAAAATAAGTGTTTAACTTCATATGTCCTCCACAATACAGGATATTGCCTGTCAACCAACATTCACACGACAGTAATAGAAGGAAAGAACACTAATCAATACATTCATTAAAATTTACATAATTATGTCTCCTTGTACAATTTATGTATAATCTCGAGACGCATCTTAATTTGAATTAAAATGAAGTAAAATTGTTGATTTAAATTAACACATGGAGATTAATACATTTTAAGATAATAAAATGATTTAAATAATTAAATAAATCCAAATATGTCTAATACACTTGACTCCAATATAGCAGTAGGAAAAAATCCAGCTTCAAGACTATTATACAAATTTGTGAATATATTTAGCGGTCTATTTTAGGATTTTTTAGTGATGTATAGCATATAATAAATATCGTCGGCTTAGAGAGAAAAACTGTCAAATCCACTTTTGACCGTTATTATGTTTTTTATACCATTCGAAAGAGTGAGTAAAAATACACAAGCTAAGAAAGACTAAAAAAAAAAGCTATTGGCAGTTTTGACTCTAAGGGGCGGAACATATCTGACGGAAGATCCGTCGCGTTTTATCCGTCGCGTAACGCCAATACATACAAATGTATAGAAAAACGTTCAACCATTCACACCTGACCGATAATCCGTTAGTACGTCGAGCGTACTAACGGATTATCCGTCGACGTCGCGCGCACCACGCACCACGTGAATTTTGACCATTGAGTAAGGAATATAAATGGAGAGGGCAAATAGTAGGTACATATAGAAAAATTACATTATTCACATATATTATTATATTTTATATTTTTATAGACTCACGGCTGTATCCCCGGAGGGGTAGGCAGAGGTGTAATATTACACCCACATTTCGCCATGATTTTTTTTATACACATATATACGAAATCGACATAAAGCCACCAAACATAGTGTTGTCTCGTTTTGTCTTAGGGATATCTCTGTCAGAAAAAAGAGATAGCCATAGTTTACTGAATAAATTAATCATGACGATATTTTATTAGAAATGTCATTCGTGCCACTATCGCCATATTTTTCGCCAAGGTTTGTGATACATCTGCTGTGAAATCGTTGTCTATCGAACATAATAATTTTGCTTTTGTGCATAAATATGTCTAAAAAACCGATATTGGCTCTCAGAGAATATTTTGTTACATGTTTCATACAAGGGTCGTCTTTCGCATTGCCATGTTCGCCCACATTTGCATTATGGAATAAACTAATCTGGCAAAAGATTTAAACTAACAAACGTAACTTACTACAAAATGTATTATTCTCCTCTAACCGGCTCCATATCGATATCGATTACATTCTGGAGAACAACCCAAATGGCAGCCAGTTTATTTGCCCAACGTTTCGTAGGTGTGCACGCTAATTTCGTAGGTGTGCACGCTAAATTCTTAGGTATTGGACATACCATATCCATGTCATTCCCAGATCGGTGATTTTAAGATCGTAAGATTCCAGGGCCGCCAAACCTTACTTATTTTTTCAGAAATGAAATGTGTAGAATAATGTAGTGTTAGTATGTGCTATGAGTGTACGCATATTTGCTAGCTTGGATCGAGGGCCAATTTTTGGGTATGAGGTGCTAAAGGTCCACGGGAACAATTTCCATACACACCTACATAGAAAACATTTTGTGTCTTGCTCTGCAACTGTACTCTGTAACCCCTTCTATATAATTTGTATAAATTTTGTGAAAAACCGTAACCAAATCATATTATCGTCTTTTATTTTTGAGCCTCCATATCGAAATAGGATATAATTATATTCAAATAAGGCTTGTTGGCTACTATAAAAAATCTTCGAAGTCCGACATATTTTTAATAGTCAAACTCGAATTGCAATATAAATAACTACAGGACTTCAGTGACTACATAACATCAGGGAACACGAAAAATGATTAGGTAAAAGAATATGACAGTAAAATATTGAGTTGCCCTGAGTACGGCCCTGCACGAACAAACTTATATGTGTGCATAATAGCCACGCTTTCGGCGAACTTCGGCGAATGTGTGCAGATACGCTCGACGCATTTTCCGTCAGATGTGTACCGATTCATTTGACGGAATAGACGCGACCGAAGATACGTTCGACGCATCTTCGGTCAGATATGTTCCGCCCCTAAATGTACAAAAACGCGTGATGAGTAAAACTGCCAAATCCCAAATGTCAAAAGTGTGCTGCTAACTCCGTTTTAACCGCCATTTTGTATGGAGCTATCAATGACAGCGTGTTTGCTCGTACAAAATAATTATTTATCCAGTCTTATTAATGCAAACGGAAGGTTGAGGATTAAAATATTGCTAAGGTACGTGTTTTTATTATTATTTACTTATTATTTTACACATGTTTATTAAAAAAATGAGAAATATTAAAATAAAGTTAAACCTACAATATAGTGACAGGAGTTAGCAGTTTTTTCATTTTGGAAATCACGGATATAATTGACATAGCAGCTATTTTGTTTTGTAATTAATTTAAATCTTGCATTACATACATACATACATACATAGACTCACGCCTGTTTCCGGGAGGGGTAGGCAGAGACTACGGAACCCCATTTGCAACAATCCTGACATACCTCACTTGCTTCACTCACTCCCATCAAGTTTCTCATGCATGCTCTTCTGTTAAGGGTACTTCTGACTTGTCCTTTTTTCAGGATGTCTCCGATCTGGTCAGAGAACGTCCGCCTAGGTCTTCCCCTTTGTCCTGTCCCATTCACACTTGCCTTATATATCTTCTTTGTCAGTCTATCGTCATCCATCCTTGTATAACACAATTCTTTACTCTATCGATCAAAGACACACCACACATACTTCTCAATGCTCTCATTTCTACAGCATTTATTGTACTTTCAAGTCTCTTCTGCCATACCCAACTTTCACTACCATACATAAGAGTAGGCACTAACACCCCTCTATGCACAGCCAAACGTGCCTTTTTGGACACGTTTTGACTGTTCATAAACGCCTTCAGAGCTCCATTCACACTATTACCTGCATTAACTCTTCTTTCAATATCTTTTTCATTCTTACCATCTCTTGTAAACAACGTACCTAAGTAAACAAACTCATTCACTTGTTCTACTCGCTGTCCATCGATCAAAACATTACAAGCCGTAACGCATTCCTCCTTTTCAAAAACCATAACTTTCGTTTTACTTACATTCACTTTCATTCCTTTCCTCTCTAACGCACCATGCATAATTGCTACCATCTCCTGCAACTCCTCCGCTGAAGATGCAAGTATTACCTGATCATCAGCATATAGGAGGCATTTGACGAGTAACCCATTCATCCTTAATCCGCAGTCACTATGTTTGAAATCTTGCATACAACTCTCCATGATGGGGTTTAACAGCCACGGCGATGCTACACATCCCTGTCTAACACCTTTCTCGATGGTAAACCAGTCAGTGTATGCCCCGTTTATCCTCACACAAGCTCTGGAATCCTCATAAAGGGATTTCAGAGCTCGAATGAGGCTGCTGTCCACCCCATTCATTGACAACACCGACCACATTTCATTCCTCACCACTTTATCGTAAGCCTTTTCCAAATCCACGAATGCGCAATAGACCTTTTGACCTTTGGCCAAAAACTTTTCGGCTATGCTTCGCAAGGAAAAGACCTGATCCGTACATCCCATACCCTTTCGGAATCCCGCTTGTACATCCCATATTTTCTTGTCAGTTACTTTCATAACTCTTTCAATCAGTACCTTAGCATACAATTTGCCAACTATGCTGAGAAGGCCTCTATAGTTTTTGCAGTTTTGTTGCGAGCCTTTTTCTTTATACAGAGGCACAACTACAGCTGTGGCCCAGTCATTAGGTACTCGGCCGGTGCTCCAGTACAAGTTATATAACCGCTGCAATTGACCAACTATGATGCCCTGTCCAGCCTTCAGCATTTCAACTTAAATCCTATCATATCCTGCAGCCTTACCTACTTTCATACTTCCCAGTGCCTTCAGTGAAAGAACAGGATTTTGTTTAATACATACATACATACATAGACTCACGCCTGTTTCCCGGAGGGGTACGCAGACACTACGGAACGCCATTTGCAACGATCCTGACATATCTACCTCTCTCGCTTCACTCACTCCCATCAAGTTTCTCATGCATGCTCTTCTGTTAAGAGTACTTCTGACTTGTCCTTTTTTCAGGATGTCTCCAATCTGGTCAGAGAACGTCCGCCTAGGTCTTCCCCTTTGTCCTGTCCCATTCACACTTGCCTTATATATCTTCTTTGTCAGTCTATCGTCATCCATCCTCACCATGTGCCCAAAGTATCTTAACATGCCTTTCTCAATGCTATTAAGACTGAATAAATATGTTCCTAGTTTATAATAATATAAGTATTATTCAAAATATGTTATTTAAATTACAATACCTTTGTTTAAAATAAGAGGGTAGTTACTAAATATTAAGGATGAAAAACTGCTAAGTCCTTATTTAAAAATGTATCTGCATTACAAAAACCTGCTAAGTCACAAATGTGTTAGTTAATGAATAAATACTGGAATTACTAACTTTTCTTTTATTTTAATATTTAAAGAATATAAAAACCCATCATCTGTGTTAAAACCGTTTCTTAAAATTGATTTGTTTTCTTTTAGGAATGTTTTTTGTCTCTCCTGTAAAGTTACCTATAAGGTCGATAGCAGGTATACACTCTAAGCCGACTATATGGATTTTTCAGTCTTTGTTAAATGCATTAAGTTAGTAAATACATATATTCATACTAGAGGACGCCAGCAGCTACGCCTGCATTTTTTTAAATTTACCCGTTTTAGCCGAGGCAATTTCGGGAAATCCCTTCTTAGTGCACCCCTACGGTCCCCAAGGAACATACATGCCAAATTTCAGCTTCCTGCGCCCAATAGTTTTGGCTGTAGCATGTCTGTCAGTCAGTTGATAACGCAAGGATTTTACATATTAAGATTTTATGAAATGATATTTATTTATTTATAAAGTGATATGGATGCATGCCGTACTTGTGCTATTTTTGGGTTTTAAATCAAACCTTGCAATACTGCCTTGAATTGCACGTTTATAAAACAAGGCTTTTCTTAATATACCTAGTGCAAATATCTGTCGTGATCGTACTAGGTACTTAGTTAGTTTCAACAACAACAACTTTTGTCCTGGAAAATAGCCGAAATGCCGGCAAAAATATCAGTTGTTGTTACATACAACATTCAACTTTAACCTCAACAAAATATATGAGACAAATAAACTTCTTTTTTTGCGATTTCGCTAACTACAGTTGGCCATTATAACGAGTACCTTAATCACACCTAAGAGGTTTGTAGTTTGTACTATATTAAAAAAGTGTATGCGTACTTAAGCGGACTATTAATGAAAACAAACTTTCTTGAAATCTCCCATAAAGCAAGCAAGAAACTACAATATAATATGACCTGGTTTTGTTTATGTCCTTGGTGCTTATCTCTTCGTTACTTGTCTTCTTCTTTGCTTAGGTAGGAAAAGTCTTTTTATTTTGCAACTTTTCTGTCGTGTCAATGGCGATTCAAATTATGCTTTGTTTGCAGCCACATACAGCACGGTCAATACATCTGATTTAGTTCGTTGCAGGTTCCAAGAGAGTTTAACTTTCCCCGGGACTTCACGAGTATCAAAACTCGTTGTCATCAATGGTCACTGCTACAGAACCCGGCACAGATGACCCAGTAGTGGAAATGAAACCCTAACATGGCAAAAATATCTTGCTAGGAAAGCAATATGGCCCAATACACAATAGCCATACGCTACTAGAGCAGCGATAGCCTAGTGGAGAGACCGACAGACTTTTCGAAGTTATGTGCGTATTAAATTATTAATTATCGCTTGCTAAACGGTGAAGGAAAACATCGTGAGGAAACCTGCATGTCTGAGAGTTCTCCATAATGTTCTCAAAAGACATGTGAAGTCTGCCAACCCGCACTTGGCCAGCGTGGTGGGCTATGGCCTTACCCTTCTCATGATGAGAAGAGGCCCGTGCCCAGCAGTGGGACAGTTTATATACAGGGCCGGTGACGAAGATAGGCTACTAATAAGCTCACAATACAACAACATACGTAACATACCTGTTACGTATGTTGTACGGTAGTACGGTTTGTTACTGATACGGATCTAGAATAATCCTTCCTAAGCCTTGGCGCTCTGTTCTGGCACGGCATGTCTTTAGCAAAGGTATAGGAGGAAGGAGTGGGATGAGGGAAATGGAATAGGGGATGGCCCTTCTTTGTTACTTAATCTCATGGTGTACAATAAAATATTATCTAACTGCATTGACTGCCTCCGTGGTCCAGTGGATAGCGTATGCGACTGCTGATCGGAGGTCCCGAGTTCGATTCCGGGGTCGGGCAAAAGTGTTACTGGGTATTTCCGAATTCTCATTACCAGCCCAGAGTCTGATGATGTGCCCGGCAACGGCAATAGGCTCGCCCCCTATTACGTACATACATACATACATAGACTCACGCCTATTTCCCCGAAGGGGTAGGCAGAGGCATATTAAACGCCCACTTTTCGCCAGTGTTTTGATCCCACGTAATAGGTGGCGAGCCTTTTGCCGCTTATCGGGATATTTTGTTTGCCCCTATTACATGGGACCTAAAAATTTATGGCGAAATGTGGGTGTAATATTTACACCTCTGCCTACCCCTTCAGGGATACAATCGTGAGTCTTTAAAAAAATATATACCTATAGGTACAGGGTGTAAAAAGACCCTTAATGAAAACTGAAATACCATGTTGTACCAATCACTACGAACATTTTTTACTTCGGCACCATACCTGGGAAACTGTATACAGAATGTATAATTATATAACAATGATTTTAATTAACTATTAATTATTCTGTGCCAGAGTGTAGAGCATATTATGCTTCCATGCTATGTGGCAGTCATTGGTTTAATCGGAGGGCAACAAAAATCTCTACCGCCTACGTTACAAAAAAAGTGTGTTGCCATAATTAAAAGAAAATTCAAAACAGATGACGAAATTCTTTCTTCTTATCCATGGTGCTGTTGACAGAGCGGTCGTCACGTTGTAGAAGTGGGCAGATGTGATATGCTTCTCGATAACACGCTGTCCCCTTCTGCTAGAAGCCACCCCGCTGCAGTCGTTTACAGGGGCTCCTACAGCAGACAAACAATATATTAACAAATTACTGTTCACATCATCAGCCTTTAACAGTCCACTGCTGGACGAGGCCTCTACTTTGAAAGGAGGAATTGGCCTACTATACCAAGCTGGCCAAACGGGTTGGTATAGGGTTTGTATCAAGTTTTCCTTCTCTTACAGTGGTGTTCTCTGCATAATATGCTCCCTCTGTCGGCTCTTACGACACCCATGGGGTGGTGACATTCCGTATTCTTAATCCGTCACCACACGGACATGACTGTTAACCATAAATTAATCGATAAGATCATTCGTTTTAATTTTATTCTAATAAACAGTTTAAAATGTAAAGGGCGATCATCTGTAGGTTTCAATCTTTATCTTCTTCTTCTTCATCAATGTAAATTATGAGATTAAAACATTTCCTATACATTTTTAATTTGTATTTTTATGTGGGAACTATTGAAGATAAGTTTGGATCAACATATTTATAGTGTTGGATGTTGTCTTTGATGTGACTTTGCATAATGAGAATTTACGACTTGAACTGCTATTTAGGTGCGCCGTGTGTCGCTCCACATCGTTGTCACTGTGGGGAGGCTGTCGACAGCCTTGGTCACCATGGCCTATCATGCAGCAGGAGCGCAGGTCGCATTTCACGACACAGCAACCTGAATGACATTCTCCGTCGGGCTCTTGTCACCGCTGGCGTTCCAGCCCAACTTGAACCTCAGGGTTTGGCACGCAACGATGGTAAAAGACCAGACGGAATGTCTCTACTGCCGTGGAAGTTGGGTAAGCCTTTAGTATGAGACGCAACGTTTGTCGATCGATACCCTTGCGCCATCTCATCTTCCCAGCACAGCGGGTTGTGCGGGCGTTGCTGCTGCCACAGCGGAGACTCTGAAACGGCGCAAATACGTAAATCTCGTAAGGGATTATGTATTTGAGCCGTTTGGAGTCGAAACGTTTGGATGATGGGGTCCAAGTGCTAGATCTCTCTATAGAGAGCTTGCGAAGAGACTTGACGACGCCTCGCGTGACCAGAAGGCTGGTATGTATCTAGCACAAACAATTAGCATTACCATACAGCGTGGCAATGCTGCCAGTCTTCTGGGCACGTTCCCAATAGACGGCGATGTGGAGGACGTTCACGACGCCCTTTGAATACACATTTTCTTATTTATTTGTATTGTACTTTAATATTTTAATTTAATTTTAGTAAGTATTTAAGTAGTTATAATTAGTTTATCCTAATATTAATTTATTTTCTACACTATAATATTATAAAGAGGATACATTTGTATTTTTGTTTGTTTGTTTGTAATGGATAAACTCAGAAACTACTGTACCTATTTTAAAAATTCTTTCTCCATTAGAAAGCTACATTATCTGCAAGTAACATAGGCTATATAATATTTTAGAAAACTAGGGGCCGTAAGGTATTTGGGTTTTTCGGGTACACGAAGGAGTTCCCTGGACGCGGGTGAAACCACGGGTAACGGCTAGTGTCCACATAAAATACGGGCATTGGTTGTTTTGTGTTTCTGTGTCTTATATTCATTATGTGCCTGACTTCGTGTCCGAGTTCTTGAACTTCTATTTTTATAACTTCAGTGTCTTCAGATGAGTGTAGCACACGTAGAACTACACGATAGGCTCTTTCACTTTTCAGTCTGTAGGTATAGTGACTCACATCTTTATCCATAAAACTAGCTCTTATGATTTTATAAGTTTCTACATCTACTGGCATTATTTTTACTATATGACCAGATCTCAGGGTTGTCATAGTGTATTTATCAACGTCTTCAATAGTTGCGAGGAGGTATTTTAATTCCCTTATGTTTAAGACTCTAGTGACAAATATGGGCTCTGGTTTAGGTGGTTTAGGCTCTTTATGTTCTTTAGGTGGTTCAGTATCATCTGCAATTTCCAAGGCTTTAAAACTATTTTGAGTTGGGATTGCGTATGTTATTTTAGTTAAGTACTTTTTTGTTTTTGTACGTGGTCATTTTGCCACGATGTCTTGTCTTGTTCAATATTTCGGTTGCTCGTATGTTTAAATACACTTATAAGAAGCGTTTGCTGTATCATCTTTTGATTTTTATTTTCTTTATTATTTTCTTTTTCTTTGTTAATATTCAGTTTTGTTCCCACGAGTAGGGTCGATAAAGTCAAAGTCAAAATGCTTTATTCATTTAGATCACAAAGTGACACTTATGAACGTCAAATTTAAAACATTATTACTGTATGCTTCTACATTTACATTTACTGCCACGTTCGCAAAGCAAGGGCGTAGAACCATGAGAAAGAACGGGCAATAAAACTCACGGTGACTCTTTTTCATCGCCAGGTTTTTAATAATACATAACAATTAAACTTTTGTAAGGTGCTGCAACTGTTCAGAATCAGAATCAGTTTATTTGTAAACATAGGTAGATCACAATGGTATGAGATAGTACATATTATAACTTGTATCACTATGCTTTGCCATGTGGCGTACAAATATCAAAAGCAGTAAAAATGTTATTAAACTTACAAATTAATATAGTTGACTAATCTTTGTGATTCAGATATACCTAATGTCAATTCCAGTATTTTTGACTATTGTATATTTTTATTATGATTAAAATTAATAAATTAAAAATGTCTAAAGTAATTAAATTAAATACAAATAATTAGATGTCAGTCAAAAGGTATGGATTTAAAATATGTGTTATACCTTCTATGTTACTTGTATATATTTACTGTACATAATACTCAAGCATAATCAAGTTAAATTTTGATGATCATTTAGTTAGCCTCCTGAACATAGACATGATGAAACAGGAGCATCCACTTACATTATGCACCGAACAATGCAGGCAATCCGCGCAAATCTTCAGAACCATGATGAAAATAATGAAGATAAATATAAAAAAATGTATACCAGCCCATAAGACCGCCATCGACTAGTCATCGCAAGTAGCACCCGTTCACGAGTATAATATAAAAGGTCACTTGAGGGGTGACGCCCATTCCCCCAAGAAGGCTCACTACAACGACGTTTGCCAGGTTCGTCGAGGGTGACGCTAGGGACTGATCTCCCATCAGCCATGCATTCCATTGGCACGTATCCCACCGTGGAATTAGGGTAATTATTTTATAGAGGATTTCTTCTTCTCTGTTCAGGCGATGAAGCCAAGACACCCGACCGCAACAAAGAGGTTGCGGGTGTGGTTATTCATTTCCTAATACCCACTGAAGACCGGCTTGTTAGGCCAGTAGTGTCAGGTTAGTTGACCGCCGCCCGATTTTCGGCGCTGAGGTTTGTTTTGCACCACCCGGGGGACACGTGTACGTGTAGGGCATTCATCCTCACCATCCCCCTGTGTGTACCTAATGAATAACTACATACATACATACATAGACTCACGCCTATATCCCCGAAGACGTAGGCAGAGGTGTATTGCTACACCCACTTTTCGCCAGATTTATTTTAATCCCACGTAATAGGAGGCGAGCCTATTGCCGTACCGGGCACATTATCAGACTCCGTGCTGCTACTGAGAATTTCCTAACGGAAAAACCCAATAACACTTTGCCCGACCCGGGAATCGAACCCAAGACCTCCCAATCCCACGCGCACATTTATTTAATAACTAATTCTGCGAAATTCAACCTCGCAGTGGATTTCAAAAAGAACCTCATTCTTAAACGGGCCATGTCTTTTTTTCTTTTTTTACAAACATTCAACGCTTTATAATAGTAGCCAATGAATAATAGGGTTTTCAGAAGCATAGTGACTTGCAATATTGTACGACAGTTTCTAGGACAGTTTCTAGGCATTTTATAATAGCCGATTCAGGATCTTACAGCACCTGAATGACTGACAGACAGACCGTAACGAACCACTTCCTTGTAGATATTTAGACGCAGTCTATTTCTTAATAAGACAAGTAATAGAAACTGAATCATACCAATGATTGCACAATTTATACCTATTTTAAACTCGGTTTGGCCGCGTGGGTATCGCGACGCGACTAGTCTTAATCTAATGTTTTTAGGTATGGTTGATAATTAGAAAATTTTATCAAAATCTGTTGAGTATTTATATTTTTTGTGCTTGTAATGCGTGATCTTGTTAACTTGCTTTAATTAGCTTCGAGTGTATCTTTGTTTTAACTTGAATGCGATATTTACCCAAAATCTTCGGACTGAAGTTGAATTTTAATTCCAAGTTTTCAACCGACCCACTCTTATCAAGGACCTATGACAAAAGGCACAACTATTAAAAAAGAAAACGCTATAATAATCTAATCTGAAATAATCGCTAATCAGATTAGCGGTTTATACGCGATTATAAGCTCGTTTTTGGAAGTGCATGTAGGCGCGTATAGGCGCGCCTTTTGGTACACGCGCAACTCCTACGAGCGTTGACGCGCTTCAAAGCTCATATAAACGCGAGCCGTCAGAATCAGAATCCATGTTAACACTGACACGATGTCACTACCGTTTCGAACGAACACGCCGAAATATGCCCGTTTACGCGAGTCTGGTTTTTTGAAGCGCGTAATGTAGCGCGCGTGTAAGCGCGTATGCTGAAACGACCGTATACGCACAGAAATATACCCTAACTTGTAACCGCCCCTAATATAAAATTCTTGCGTTACTGACTCCGACTCCTGAATGTCGGTATGTTCCTTGAGGACTATAGGTGGTTCACTATGAAACTATGATTATATTGTGCGGTTGCAGCTGTGGGCATCCTCTAGTTCATTATATAACATCTTAAAATGCACCCAAGCTTTTTCGTATAAATTATTATTATTAGAAACCAATTTACTCGTCAGCTGTACCGGAACACATCAGTCATACTAAGCCGTATTCAATGTAAAATGTTTATTCTTAAACATTATAAATGTCAAATTAATCATTTCGCGAATTAGAATCATAATTCCTACTTCCAAACTGCACAGTTGACGAATTAGTTGAAGTGATTGTCTCCTCGTTATCTGATCTATAGTAGGTTTGATTTCAAAATAAATTTTACAAACACACACAATGTTATGAATTTTAAACTCTATCAATGCCCACATTTCTCGTCACTATCACAAAAATAAAATATATTGAGGGTTGTACACAATGTAGTACTATGCAAATGCAGGAATGACACATACTGTCATTTTCATATGACAGACAAGGTAGGACAAGTCTAGGACAAGTATAGGCAGCGATAGCCTAGTGGAGATACCAACGGACTGCAATGCAGAGGGTATTGGGTTCGAATCCACGGGCTCCACGGCACGCACCGATGATTTTTCAAAGTTAAGTGCGTATTAAATTGTTAATTATCGCTTGCCCCGTGCCTCGGAGAGCACGTTAAACCGTCGTTACGGGGAGTCAGTACCCTCAAATAAACTGATACTGGTCTCAACCATTGAATATCGCTATACCTTTGGGTTACGGAGGTCAGACGGCAGTCGCTCTGTGGAAAAGTTGATATTCTGTCATATCTGGTTAGACCAGTAAGCGGACCTCGGGCTCCAAGGCTGTAAGTCTTGGATGCAACCGGGATAACGCTAGGGCGATGATGAATCATCTCAGACAAAAGGTAACCACTGCTGTTCCCCTCCCCCCCCCCCAAAGCTCTCCACATAGATCGATCTTAAGCCAATAGTAACCATCCACAATCTCGAAGATAGTCGGTCCACCAAGACAATCACGGAGTTGTTTCATAGATTTCGTGATGAAAGTAAAGGTAGTAGAGTCTTGCTAATTTCAGCATGAATGGGTCTGCTCTACCGGGGAAGTACTACCCTCTCACAGAAAATCGACGTCAGGTAACAGTACTTAAACTGTTGCGTTTTCGTTCGGTGAGGGCCAAAGGCCCTATCCCCTATTGGCCTATTCCTTCTCCCTCATCCCACTCCACATATTATCCCTTTTCCCAAACCCAAGGGGCGGCAACGCACTTGTGACTCCTGTGTTGTTGCTTGTGTCCATGAGCGGCGGTAATTGCTTACCATCAGGCGATCCGCCTGTTCGTTTGCCGCCTAGTACTATTAAAAAAAAAGATGACTATAGTCATCGTCCTAACGTTGTACAACTTGCATTCCGGGGTCTGCTTACTAGTCTTACCAGAAGTACCATCCGACGTCAAAGCGAGAGCGATATTCTATGGTATGGAATAGAGTCAGTTTATTTAGAGGTACTGACTTCCAATAATGACTGCCAAAGATCTCAAGACAGTCAGGAGTTCAGGACCGTTGGCTTAACGTGTGCCAGACATGAGGCAAGCGATAATTAACAGTACAAAAACGCACATGACTTCATAAAGTCATTCAAAATACACGGTTTTATTACGTCAGTTTCAATGAAACAAAATTACAATATTAGACTACTTAATTGCAAAAAATTAATGATTATGTGGTTTTTAGAATACCTAGAACCGATTACCGAAAATATATATTGTGTATTTAACATTTGATTGTGAAATACTTAAAGAAAATCCACAGATAATTTGCGAACTTATAAAAAACTTAACTTACGTTTAAACGATTTACCGTCATTCATTTTCCTTATTTACTCTTTGAGGATAAATTCATTTGTCACCTGTTTACGAGAAATATTCTCATTAAAATCGATATAAAATAAGAACAAGAGAACTTAATTGCAACTATGTCCAGTGATTCCCCAAGACCTTCGGATTGAATACACGTGGGACAAGTCGAAATGGATTATTGGAATAACTATATTACTGGAATGCATTCAATGATTCATTTTATGCTGTAGGTCTGCACTGAGCTTGGTGCATAGCGCATAAGGTCCAAAGTTTATTGGACGGGAATGTGTTATGAAATAGTTGGTTTTGTTCATCTTATGTTCATTTGTTATGTCATCTCATGCACTTGGAATAAATTCTGCATCACAGGAGACTTATAAACATTGAACCCAAAAACACAGGGAACACTCAGTCACGAACAAACAATCTGTGGAATTCACAACAATAGAAGCATTGAAACCACAACGCCATAGACGCAGTCTTTTCTGAAAATGACTGATAATATTTTTGGATAAATGATATTTTTCACCATAATTAGCTAGGTTACAAGTTGCATGCTCACACAAAAAGATTTGTCCTGTTTGAGAATCAAACCCAGGATTTGGCTTAGGCGTCCACATTTAATTTTATTTTAACTGCGTCTGCCCGACACTGTGAGAATTTCGAGAAATCCCTTCATAGTGTAGGTCCCCTATTTTTTTTTACTTCGTAGTGTACCCCTACGGTCTCCAAGTGACATATGTACATGCCAAATTTCAGCTTCTTGTGCCCAATAGTTTTAGCTGTACGTTGTCTGTCAGTCAGGAACCCTAGAATATTATAAATATTTATTCATCATCATCAGCCTTTAATAGTCCACTGCTGGACTAGGCCACTCCTTTGAAAGGAGGAATTGGCCTACTATACCACGCTGGCCAAACGGGTTGGTATAGGGTTTGTATCAAGTTTTCCTTCTCTTACAGTGCTGTTCTCTGCATAGTATGGTCCCTCTGTCGGCTCTTACGACACCCATGGGATGATATGGGGTAGTGACAATCCGTATTCTTAATCCGTCACCACACGGACGAAATATTTATTATATACAGATAAAGATTAACCAGATTTAGTCATATTAAAAATGTTACACTTAGACTCTATTTACCAATTTTCCTCGTTCGTGTTCCTAGAACTCAACAGGATAGTGCAACGACCTATCAGTAGATCACTCGTATGATACCTGCTTAGCCCTACTTCCTATCAACTAAGTCGCGCTAGTAAATTAAAAGATATCAGGGCCGCCAGCCATTGCTTTTTTTAAGTAATCAAAACGAAGTGGTTGCGCCTATATGAGCTTAACTATGTATGCATATTCGCTAGCTTGGCTAGGCGGCACATTGACAAGGAGCAGGCCGAAAATTTAGACAGGAAGATGACTTACCTACTTTATGTTTGGTAATGCAAGACCTTTTGCCTTTTGCTCTGAGCGATAACTTCACCCAGACGACAGAAGGCGATAATCATTAAAATCTTACGAAACATATCTTATATTTTCAGTCTTAAATTTTATACATAGTTAATACTTATGTATGTGACTTCTTTAAATACCTTTTCTGAACAGCTAGATCAATCCCAATTTTGGTAAACGTCTCTCCAAAAATTAGGAACAGCTAGAGGGCCTGGAATCGTACTTTGTACGTATTTGTTGGTAAGTATTTTTATTATCTTTTAGAAAATGCAAGCTCTATTGATAGTCTAAGATCCGTAGAAGAGCGACCTTCACCGAACTGTTTATTGGATAAAAAGTATTTGATATCAAATTCTGCAAGTTAAAAAATATGGATTTTTTTGCCAACCCATTCGTGATATATTATGACATGCATAATTTGATATAAAATACTTTTCATTCAATAACCAGATCGGTGAAGACCGCTCTTCTGCTGATCTCAGACTAAGTATTTTTTCTAACAGAGACTTCATATATTATGTGAAGGATTCATTGGCATAATTGTTTATTTATTATATGAATAATAAAATTTGCGTTTAATCATGCTTAATATACATTTATTTTGTTTATTACAGTAGGTTATTTTTTAAGTTTTTTAATAATCAAGGCTTAACTGCAGTCCCATTACTGTGTCTCTTGTGTAGTCATGCTCAATAGCAGCACAGATAATATAATACCAGAGACTAGTATAGTCTCTGATAATACTATGTAGCAATGACCATTGATAACTACGAGTTTTAACATTCGCTTATTCCAAGTGCCGTTATTAAATCTTTGTGTAATTTATAACTATACATACCTATTATAGAACTGCCTCCGTGGTCCAGAGGATAGCGTATGCGACTGCTGGTCGGAGGTCCCAGGTTCGATTCCCGAGCCAGGGAAAAGTGTTACTGGGTTTTTCCTAATTCTCAGTAGCAGCCTGCAGCACGGAGTTTAGTGATGTGCCCGGTAAGGGCAATAGGCTCGCCCCCTATTACGTGGGACCTAGAAATTCATGGCGAAATGTGGGTGTAATATTTACACATCTGCCTACCCCTTCGGGGATACAGGCGTGAGTCTATAAATAAAAAATAATATTATAAAATTATTTGCCTATTTCGTCGAGTCTATCTGTATGTAGGCAATAAACACAAAAACATGCGAAAGAATATTTTTACGGGTTCACCAATATAGGATAGGGTTTTATGTTATTCTAGTCTATTATTTCATCATCATTATCATCAGCCCTTTATAAGTTTATACTGTCCCACTGCTGGGCACGGGCCTTTTCTCACTATGAGAAAGGTAAGGCCATAGTCCACCACGCTAGCCAAGTGCGGGTTGGCAGACTTCACATGTCTTTCGAGAACATTATGGACAACTCTCAGACATGCAGGTTTCCTCACGATGTTTTGCTTGGGACCGATTAGCAAGCGATAATTAACAATTTATTACGCACTTAACTTCGAAAAGTCATTGGTGTGTGCCGTGGATGCGAACCCAAGACCCTCTGCGTAGCAGTCTGTCAGTCTCTCCACTCGGCTATCGCTGCTTTTATTTCCGGAATATATACATTAAAAAATACGAAATGTCCTGATTTAATTATTTCCTTTATAATTGAAAAATTGTATACTACTTATTTTAGAAGAACAATAATAATATGCAATAATGCAGCGTTTATATGCTAATGTAAATGTATGTGTATTTTTTATGTGATGCGGCAATTTATTCATTATATTAATTGAATATTTGAATATTTTCAACATAATGTTTTCGAAGATGGCTCCTGCTCTTAGAATCGCTGTCTTTTTTAGTTTAATGTAGCGGATAGATTAATTCAATGTTATACAATGGATACCCGGAATTGTGGGTTAAATATATTTGTGTTAGTTTTAAACCAGTTAAAGTAGCATATTCAGTAACAAATATATGAGATCTCGTAGTCCACGCAAAATTACCCATAGGTATGCTGAGGAAGTTCAGTTAAAAATCATATAGGTAATTAGTTTTTAGGCAATGCTATGCGACCTTCTCAAATTATAGATTTAAGTATATCAACAATCAATTAACGTATAGTAACGGTCAAATTCAACGTCAAAGACAAAATAATTTGCTTTTATGAACGTCAAAAGAACAAATTACTTAGCTAACAAGTTTTCAGGACTCGACTCAGTACTTATCGGTTCGTTCGGTCGTTCCGTCGTTCTCTCCACTGGGCTATCGCTGCTATATTTACTGTATTTATTTCCATTTTAAAAATCAAATAAATAAATAAATGGTTTAGTGTTTTACGCAGCTATCTCGCAGCTGCGTAAAACACTAAACCATTTATTTATTTATTTGATTTTTAAAATGGAAATAAATACAGTAAATATAGCAGCGATAGCCCAGTGGAGAGAACGACGGACTGCTACGCTGAGGCTCTCGGGTTCGAGTCCTCGGCGAGCACCAATGACGTTTCGAAGTTATGTGCGTATTAAATTGTTAATTATCGCTTGCTAAACGGTGAAGGAAAACATCGCGAAAACCTGCATGTCTGAAAGTTCTCCATAATGTTCTCGAAAGACATGTGGAGTCTGCCAACGCGCACTTGGCCAGCGTGGGGGACTATGGCCTTCTCAGAGTGAAAGGATGCCCGGGCCCAGCAATGGGACAGTTTATATACAGGGCTGATTATGATGAATAATAACAGTATAATTCTTATAAGCTAAAAAATAAAATTCAACATAAATATGGATGCCTGTATTAGGATAGATCCAGTGCCACTGGCGGTAAAAGCACTCACAAATATTTAGTAATATTTATAGCCAAATTTACTATATTTACTGGCAATAGGCTATTTACTTTATTTAAAGATTTAAATAAATACTAGCATACATACGTATTCAATTTTAGTACAGTCAACAAAGCCTCAGTCTGTTCATACAACAAATTCTATAAATACATAAAAACGAACGATTTTATACTAAAAACATACATGTGATACATGCAGTCAAAAGTTAAATACGCACTAGTAAAGTCTTGACTACCGGTAAACAACATTTCTAATTTATTTCTATAAACACGTCACTAATTACAATTGTAAATGCAACTAAATACATGTAACACGTTCGTAATTTTATAATGATAATTATTTGTAAATGGTCTTAGGGCTCAGTCATACACAAATTTATTATAAGTGAAAGTTGTATATACACTTATTTATTAATTAATTAGTATATAAAGTAATATATTTGTCCGTGTAGTGACGGATTAAGAATACGCAATGTCGCCACCCAATATCATCCCATGGGTGTCGTAAAAGCCGACAGAAGGACCATACTTACTATGCATAGAACAGCACTGTAAAAGAAGGAAAAGTTAAAACAAACCCTATACCAACCCGTTTGGCCAGCGTGGTATAGTAGGCCTATTCCTCCTTTCAAAGGAAAGGCCTAGTCCAGCAGTGGACTGTAAGGGGCTGATGATGATGATGAATATATTAGTATAAAAGTAGGTGAACAAATTCCGATGGAATTTGGCATCGATACAGACTAGGTTTTAAAAGAAAGCTATAGCGGAGAAACACGATGCGCCATTGACTTGTCATCGCTTGCCTCGGTTCTGATTTCAGCATGAATGGGCCCCGGCTCGACCGAGGAAGTACTACCCTTTCATAAAACATCGGCGTAAAGTAACAGAATCTATATGTTTCGTTAGGTAAATGAGAGTACCGGAGGCCTAATCCCCTTTTTAGGGTTCCGTAGTCCACAAGGAACCCTTATAGTTTCGTCATGTCCGTCCGTCTGTCCGTCCGCAGCCTAGCTCAAAGATGCCTGGTGCTAGAAAACTGATATTTGACATGAATATAGACATACAATATTGCAACAAAACTGTAGAATAAAATTTAGGAAAATATTTTTTTAAGGGTATCTCCTCTACATATATAGTGGGGTTGAATTTTTTTTTGGTTGAGTACCCCATTGTGTGGGGTATCATTGGATAGGTTTTAAAAAAATATTATTAGTTTGCTCAAATCATTTTTCGATCAAGTGATTGGTTTGTCAAATATCAAGCTTTGAAGTGAAAAAAACTGTTAGACTCAAGTGTCCCCCCCTCTGCCGGCTAAACTATTAATTTGGAAGAGGTGAAAAAAATCACAAATGTAGTACATATAACGAATTTAAAAGGAAAACTATCACGGCTAAGTAGACATTACTAGTTTACGAGTAATCGTCGGTTAACTTATAAATACCTATTTCTGTGGGTTCACATTGGGAGCGCTGCCAGTTTTTAGTCCCATGTGCAACAGAAGTTATTATCAATAATGGCCATTATGGGCAACTACGGAACCCTACATTGCGCGTGGCCCAACACGCACTTGGCCGGTTTTTCTTCCTTCTTATCCTGCTCCTCCTCCTTTGTCTTTGCAAATCCAGACCGGCAGCGCACTTCTGATTGTGACTCTTCTGGTGTAATTACTTACCATCAGACGACCAATTTGCTTATTTCTCCCTAAATAATAAAAAGTATATACCTACTAACACTTATGTGCCACGGAATATCAACATCCCTTGGTTTAATAAGGTCAGACGGCAATAGTTTTGTTGAAGACCTTATATTAGAAAGCGGACCCAGGGCTTCAAGATAAAAAATCTGAGATGCAACCGGGACGGCGTTAATACGATCTACGGTAGTAGAGCCTTGCTGATTTCAGCATGAATGGGCCGGCTCGACCGGGGAAATACTACCCTCTCACAGAAAATCGACGTAAAGTAACAGTACCTAAACTGTTGCGTTTCGTTCGGTGAGTGAGAGTGCCGGAGGCCCTATCCCCTATTCCTTCTCCCTCATCCCACTCCTCATCCTATCCCTTTTCCCAACCCCAAGGGACGGCAACGCACTTGTGACTCCTGTGGTGTTGCTTGTGTCCATGGGCGGCGCTAATTGCTTACCATCAGGCGATCCGTCTGCTCGTTTGCCGCCTAATGCTATAAAAAAAATACTATGATGTATCTAATGTATAATATAAGCTTATTAAAAAATCAAGCTTATGACCAACCCCTAAGGCCATATACCGAACGACATACAACGTTTATGACTTGAGTCATACGTGCTACATAGACACTTATGTACGTATACATATATTTAAGTATAATTATTATAAGATACGTATTACTGAGTTACCTACGTATGATCGTACTCACTTCCTGATGGCCTCTTGTTAGAAGTGACGAGCTAAATTGAAATACGTAGACAAGTTCATGGTACATGGTGTTCTATTGATTAGCTTTGTTATCAAACAAATCATCTTAAGTATAAGTAGCCTGAGATCGAGAATAGATGCATATATACAACTAGAGGAACCCAGCAGCTACGCCCGCACATTTTTTAAATTTATCTGTTTTGACCGATCCCGTGGGTATTTCGGGAAATCCCTGCTTAGTGCACCCCTACGGTCCCCAAGGAACATACATGCCAAATTTCAGCCTCCTGCGCCTAATATTTTTGGCTGTAGCTTGTCTGTCAGTCAGTCAGTAACGCAAGGATTTTATATATTAAGATTATGTATCTACCTATTATTATAACTAGAGTCACGCCTGTTTTCCAAAGATTACGGACCGCCATTTGCAACGATCCTGATATATCCCTCTTGCTCCATTTACTCATCAAATTTCTCATGCATGCTCCTCGGTTTGGGGTGCTTCTGACCTATGCTTTTTAGTTGTCTTCAATCTGATCACTGAATGTCCGCCTAGGTCTTCCCCTTTACAAACATCTGCATTTTAGTGAAACTAAAATTCTGTAACTGTTAGGCACATGGATTACCATGTAGGGTTGCCTGGCAAAACATCCCGTAGTCAGCATATTAAACCTCAACTGCATCAGGTAGGAACTAATTTCACGCTCTCCTTTTTATTAACTTTTAATCAATTCATACACATAACCCGAGTACACGCGTTTTTTATTCAATAAGGAGATGGAAAACCCCAGCAATGACTGGCTTACTACGAATGCAATGCAACTAAAAACCGTATGGAACTTTGCGTTCAGTACTAAGAATTTTACAACCGCAGGCTTAATTAGGTAGATACCTAGAGTTAATTGATTGTATCCATGGCTCAGTGTGTATTCAATGAATAATAGTTGCCAAGTAGAATGTTTTTTTTTTCCGTTTTAAAATTTCTGTTGAATGCAATAGTAACTTGCTAATGATTTTGAAAAATTAGTTCTGACAAGACATAAAAGCGTAAAGTAGGTATTTACACTCGAAGTATATACACTACTAGAGGATGCCCACGGTTACACCCGCGTTATTTAAGGCTACTGCAACGCTCCCCTCGCTCATAGCGTGATGTTGTATAGCCTAAAGCCTTCCTTGATAAATGGGCTATCTAACACTAATAGAATTTTTCAAATCGGACCGGTAGCTCCTGAGATTAGCGCGTTCAACCAAACAAACAAACTCTTCAGCTTTATATATTAGTATACTAGCTGACCCAGCCAACTCCGTATCGCATTTTTAAGAGTTTTTATTTGATTCCCTTTTTTCCAAGCCCCTTTTCCAAAGTTACCTTTAACTTAGCGCTTAATCTCTTATCATTTCAGATTCTATAAATGATGAACAAACAAACATAGATTTTTATATAACATTGAATTCCCCATTCCTTAAAATATCGTAGACGATACCCATATCGACATAAAAAAAAATCCCGTTAGCCATCTTTGATTTCCTATCCTCCACCTTTGATCACGAAATAGATAGTATCTTCTTGGGTTTACGCGAATGTTACACATTGAAATTAAACTACAGTTTACGGATTTTATCGCGTTGTATTGGTTTCACTAAGTTATTACATTTGAAACTAAAGATCTAGAAACTATATTTTAAATTTACGATTGGATTCACCATCCCTTAAATCATCAGAGACGATACCCAAAAAGATTTTTAAAAATTTTCCCTACCGCCATCTTTTATTTCCCATCCACCATCTTGGATCACTAAATAAATTTCATATTATTAATCAGCGTCCCGAAAATCTCGAAAACGATACCCACATAGATTGTATCCTATACGTTTAGCCTTTTTTTGCCTTTGACCCAACCCTCCCCCTTCTCGTTTGACCATTTTATTATTTTAGTATGGCCCCTAAAACTTGTGGCGTAATTTTATATAGCCTGTAGCCTTTCAAAATAATTGGGCTATCATAGGCAAAAACAATTTTTAAAATCCGACTGCTAGTTCCTGAGATTAGCCGACATTATCTTTTAGCCTTTTTAGCCTTTTGCCCGGTCCCAAAGGGTCGAAGTGTTATGTTATATAGCCTATAGCCTTCGGGAATAACTGGGCTATCATATAAAAAAGAATTTTTCAGATCCGACCGGTAGTTCCTGAGATTACCGCGTTCAAACAAACAAACAAACTCTTCCGCTTTATTATATTAGTATAGATAAGATAAGATTAAGACTCTATAACAAATGTTGAATAATGTAAAGTTACATGTCGCGAAATTCTAAACTTTTAATTACTACTGTCAAAAAAATAATAAAATATTCGCCGGATCAATTGTCGTGTTAACAAACACTTTACCAACAAAATAATAAACCAAACAAAACATAGACTCGAGGATATTTCGTCGATCACTTTTTTTGGGTGTTGAGTAAGACTGTTGATTATAACATTGTAAGAGTGGTTTGTATGAACACTACTTTATGATGGGAAACTATCTATGAAAGTCGGAACTTTTTTTTATATTTAAAGACAACCTCTGCACCAGAAATAAAGCCTGTGTCGCGGTGGACAGTACAAACATACAACCAACGGACACTATGTACAGTCGAACAACTTCCCGCTAGACCACCATAAGGGCGAGAATCGCTTAGCAAGGCATCGTCTCTTCCAGGGCTACTTTACACCCACAGTGACTCTCGTATTCAAAACCAGTTTCTATATATACCCTGTACAAGTTAGCTTGATCTTTTTGACAGATGCAAATTTTTCTGATCGACATAACTTTGCAATCGCGAACATATTATTTTCTCAATGTTGTGGAGGATAAAGGTGTGGTGTTCCTCCAACTAGAGGGAGGAGCCTCTAACCAAGCTGGGTGGTCGTGCTTGGTGGCCTGCAGGCCGACGGACATGCTTTTTGAACTTGTATATAATATGCCGCTTGGCTCGCGAAAGTTGATATCGCGGTTCAGGATTGTTTTGAATTTTTCCCGCGTTGTTAGGTGTTGCAGTCGTAGTTGTGTCGTAGTAGTTCCGTCGTTATTGGGTAGAAGGCGCTGTGCGGGTGTTATGTAGCTGGCCGCTACAATGTAATGATTTTAGAAATTGTAAAAATATTGTGAAAGTACATATTATATAACACAAAAGTTCCTAAAGATTCAAGCGTTATCCGAAAATTGTAAGACTTTTTATTGCTTCAAAGTAAATTGTAAATAGGAACACTGAAAATAATAGACGCTTGTACAATGTTACATCGGTCGGACGGATGGGACACGAATAACAGGCAGTAACTGTTACAAATATCTATTACAAAAAATAAATATTATTCAGGATCACTGTTAAGTTATTGTTACGTACGGGGGTCCTTTTGGTTGGGATCTCTTTGGCTAGTGGTTTACTCTTTAGCTGGTATAACTAACTCTTTTTAGAAAAATAAGGTAAACATTTTCTTATGTCTATATCGAAATACGCATTCCATCGTTTCATCGACTGACGATATAAGCCGAACGTCAAGGTCAGTAGTTTGGAGTATAGAAGAGGTTAAAGGAAGAAGTTAACCAGGGCCGTGAAAGCTCCATACATAGGTAAATTTCATATAGATCAGCGCCATCTACCGAAGATTGCAAGAAAAAAATTACATATATACCTAGAAATATCTGTAGCGATAAGTAAACGGTAATATCGCCAACCTCGTTAAGATCTACGTGGCGCAGTGGAAGAGTGCTAAGCTCATAACTCAAATGTCCGTGGATCGAATCCACGCTAACCAAGAACTACTTTTTGTGATTTTTTTTTCTTTTACTTTTAAATTGCATATTTTACAATATAATAGTTTTCATTTACTTATATATTAACACCGAAATTAAACATTTATTTTATTTTGAAAAATGAATCCACTACTAACGCCATCTATACGATCGGAATAAAAATAAAATTGTTTGTACGCCATCTAGAGTAGAGGATGCATATTGAACTTTTTCTTAGAGAGAGTTGCGCATCTATACCAGTATATCTGTATAATCTATGAAGTTAACCCTTTCACTGGCAGAAGCATTTTTTTATGTCAGAAAAATAAAATGTCGTTTTATGGAATCATTGTAGTATTCCATCTTACCCCCGTACAGGGCTCTGCGGGGATGGACATTCTAAATCCCTATTACTCGTGGGAACGCTATGAGAACTGAAAATAATATTTCTCCAGACGGCGGCGACGCGGTTCGCAACCCATCACGTCTCGTTTCCCGCGAGGGCGAAAAGCGGCCTACGGAAAGCCGGTTTGCAAAATTAAATGTTGGAGGAGGAATGGATGGTAAATTGAATGAAGTATGCCAGATGATGGATGATAGAAAGATTGATGTTCTATGTGTGAATGAGACAAAAAGGAAAGGTTGTGGCCCCACCAAGCATGACAGCTACACGGCTTATTGGTCTGGGGTAGACAGTACCACCAGAGCCTGCAAGGGAGTTGGTTTAATACTGTCTGCGCGAATGAATGAGTGCGTTAAGGAATATGAATGTGTAAATGCTAGACTATTGTGGATGAGAATGAAAGTAGGACTTACTCGTCTCTTTATTGTAGGGGTTTACGCCCCGGTCAATATAGTAGCGGGTATGTCACAGCAAGAACAAGACGAAAGGCAGGAATTTTGGGAGAACTTAAAAGCGATTTTGAGGAAATGTAAAGATAACGAAAGATTGATCTTGTTAGGTGATTTCAATGGATGGGTGGGAGTAAAACGAGATGGATTTGAAAGGGTTTTAGGTGGATTTGGCGATGAGAGTGTGAATGAAAATGGAAAAGTTTTGCTTGAGGTTTGTTTAGAGTGGAGCCTTTGTGTGACAAACACCATGTTTAATCACAAAAGGATACACATGTATACGCGTGAGGCTAAGAATGTTAGAAGAAGTATGATTGATTTTGTAATTGTAGATGAACGTTTGAGAAAGAATGTGTTAGATACAAGGGTGTATCGAGGGATCGGCATCCACACAGACCACTTCTTGGTGATGAGCCGGATAAGTGGACTCTTTAAAGGATGGCGACACCGAGAACATTATGAAAATAGGGTCCTAGAAAGAATAAAAGTAGAAAATCTGCAAGAAAAAGATGTGAAAGATGAGTATAAGCGAAGATTGATAGCAAGATTTGAGAGGTTTGATGGCATAAATGATATGGAAGAATTATGGGAATCTTTTAAAGAAGAGATAGTATGTGTAGCGTCTGAAGTATGTGGTGTGATCAAGAGACGGAAAATACGAAAGGTTAAGAATACATGGTGGGACAAGGATGTACAATCAGCAGTGTCAGAGAAGAAGAAAGCTTGGTTAGATTGGTTGGCTGCCAGAGCAAATGAAAGAATGGGAAAGGCAACGAGTGATGACATAGATGAAGCAAGAAAGGAGTTTGTTAGGTCAAAAAGAATTGTGAAAGAAATTGTTAAAAGGAAAAAAGAGGAAAAGAAAGATGAGTTTGATAGCAGACTATCTGAAGATTTCCGGAGAAATATAAAGTTTTTCTGGAAATCCGTTCGTGCAGTTCGAGGAAGAACTCAATCCTCAGAATACACGTCAATCAGAGACAAGAATGGAAAGATACTGAATGGTGAATCATGCGTGCTGAAGAGATGGAAGGAGTATTTTGAAGGTCTATATGAAAGAACGGCGATAGAGACATCGATCGACGAAATGAATGGTAATAATAGCAATGATGAAAGCGATATTGGTGTGGATGAGATTGTGAAGGCGTTGGGAAGTATGAAATTAGGTAATGCTGCAGGATATGATAGGATTACAGTTGAAATGCTGAAGGCTGGACAGGGCATCATAGTTGGTCAGCTGCAGCGCTTATTTAACTTGTGCTGGAGCACCGGCCGAGTACCTGAAGACTGGACCACAGCGGTGGTTGTGCCTCTTTATAAGGGAAAAGGCTCGCAACAAGACTGCAAGAACTATAGAGGCATTAGCCTTCTCAGCATTGTTGGCAAATTGTATGCGAAGGTACTGATTGAAAGAGTAATGGAAGTAACCGACAAGAAAATATGGGATGTACAAGCAGGATTCCGAAAGGGTATGGGGTGCACGGATCAAGTCTTTTCCTTGCGGTGCGTAGCCGAAAAATTCTTGGCCAAAGGTCAAAAGGTCTATTGCGCATTCGTGGATTTGGAAAAGGCTTACGATAAAGTGGTGAGGAATGAAATGTGGTCAGTACTGTCGATGTATGGGGTGAACAGCATCCTCATACGAGCTCTGAAGTCCCTTTATGAAGATTCTAGAGCTTGTGTGAGGATAAATGGGTCGTACACGGATTGGTTTACCATCGAAACAGGTGTTAGACAGGGATGTGTAGCGTCGCCGTGGCTGTTCAACCTCTTCATGGACAGTTGTTTGCAAGATTTGAAAAATAGTGACTGCGGATTAAGGATGAATGAGTTACTTGTCAAATGCCTCCTTTATGCTGATGATCAGGTTATACTTGCGTCTTCAGCGGAGGAGTTGCAGGAGATGGTAACAATCATGCTTGATGCGTTAGAGAGGAAAGGAATGAAAGTAAATGTAAGTAAAACGAAAGTTATGGTTTTTGAAAAGGAGGAATGCGTTACGGCTTGTAATGTTATGATCGATGGACAGCGAGTGGAGCAAGTGAATGAGTTTGTATATTTAGGTACGCTGTTTACAAGAGATGGTAAGAATGTAGAAGATATTGAAAGAAGAGTTAATGCAGGTAATAGAGTGAATGGAGCTCTGAAGGCGTTTATGAATAGCCAAAACGTGTCCAAAAAGGCACGTTTGGCTGTCCATAGAGGGGTGTTAGTACCTACTCTTATGTATGGTAGTGATAGTTGGGTATGGCAGAAGAGTCATGAAAGTAGAATAAATGCTGTAGAAATGAGAGCACTGCGAAGTATCTGTGGTGTTTCTTTGACTGACAGAGTAAAGAATTGTATGATAAGAGAGTGTTGTGGGGTAAAAGAAGATGTAGTGACAAGCATCGAGAAAGGTATGCTAAGATGGTTTGGACACGTGGAGAGGATGGATGACGAAAGACTGAACAAGCAGATATATAAGGCAAGTGTGGAAGGGACAGGACGAAGGGGAAGACCTAGGCGGACGTTCTCTGACCAGATTGGAGACATCCTAAAAATAGGACAGGTTAGAAGCACCCTGAACAAAAGAGCATGCATGAGAAATCTGATGGGAGTGAATGAAGCAAGAGAGATATGTCAAGATCGTTGCAAATGGCGCTCCGTAGTCTCTGCCTACCCCTCCGGGAAACAGGCGTGAGTCTATGTATGTATGTATGTATGTTGTGGGTAGTTTGATAATTAATGTTCAAGAAAAAAAATTATACATGTTTACAATAAGAAAAAAACATGGTGGCAATATCCTTGCCAGCACCAGTGAGGGACCACGAAAATCAATGAACGACGAATCGTTCATTGATTTTCTCTGTGAAATAATTTGAAACATGGATGTATAAATAGTGCCACTTTACTCCGTTCACATTCTAATTTAGACCTCTTATTATTTACTTTAGTGCTGCAGTAGCGACACCTCTTATAAGTCTCTATTTCTATAGGCCAGTGTTCATCTAATCTTTCAAAGCTGATTTCTTCTGGTACACCGTAAATTATTTTTGTCTTTCATGAGTCTCTTCCACTCGATTCTTTTTTTTTTAGTTACATATTTTGGCGTTGATTGGAATGTTTTTTTTCTAAAGATTTTATTATCCACCAGCTCCCTTGAAAAAGCAATTCTGAACTGTTTTTGGCTCATAACACTGTGCCCTCGGGTGTATGTTTGATGTAACATATGGGCATTGGTTATTGCAACATCTATAAAAAAAATATATTCGGGTCCACCATTTGCGACTTCTTCTACCCACGGAATATGATGTTCTTTTTTGGTCGAAACGATCGACACTACCCATATGTTTTGTATATTCTGGTATTAGTAATGGGCATTTGATAGTTTTTTTTGAACAGCGTAAATCGAAGTTTTCCAAGTTAGGACTTTGTTGCCAATATTGCTTTTTCCATTCGACCTCATCTGCATCCGATTCATCATCTGATGAAGAAGAAAAGTCTGAAAAGTTTGGGATTTCTCCGGCTTCAGACACAGATGACTGAAATCTTGCAGTTTTCAATGGAGAAAAATTTGAACATCTGCTCTAGATGTAGACGGTTGGGGTGAATTTGTTAGGCCGGGACTTTCTTGTACTTGTTCCGATGCTGAGCTAATCAGAGCATCTTCACCTAATAACACAGAAGGCAAGTCTGAATCTTCAACGCACTCGGTATCTGTCACTACTTCATCATCTTCAGATAAAGAGCCATCTGGTATACCGAATAGATTTTCAAGCTCTTCTTCTATTTGCTTGTCCGTCAATACTTGTCTTCGCTTACTCATTGTCAAAGAAAAAATTAAAAGTAAAGATTACTTATATATTTCTATACAAATCTAAAACAAACCGGACAAGTGCAATGGTAATGGTAACTGGTAATGGCATATATGTTGCCACCATGTTGCCACATGATCGGAGCCAATTTTGAGAACAATTAGAAGTTATTGTTAGAAAAATTATAGTATAGCATAATTAGAATACCATTTACTTTACAATAAATATAAAATCGTAACCTGGCTACGTCGCAATATGAAGATATTCTTGGATTTTTATACAGATCGTAAACTGATGATTTTTTTTTAAATACCTCCGTGCAAAAATTTGACAATTGTCAAATGTGTCAATGTTTTATTTTTTTTAATAATCTGTGATAGGTTCATTATCACACAGAATTGGTACTTTTTAAGTAGTAGTATTGTCGTACAAGAAAAAAATAAAAAAGTTGTTGGCATAAATATTGCCACTACCAGTAAAAGGGTTAAGAGGAAGCAAGTTTGTTTATTTTGAACTTTTGTTAATTATGCCTAAAAGGGTGAAAAAACCGCGTGTGTTTGTGTTTCGCTAACGCGATTATTTTGAGCGTGAGTCACAAAACTGGGGGACCATTATTGCCATCTTCTCAAGTGTGGCAACGTGTAGCTGACGTTTTGGGGATTGGGTTAGCTACTGTGACACGAATGTCTACAAAAAAATATGGTAAGGAAGGTGATGAGGAGAATAAACTGTCGTCTCCTAATAAAAACACGTAGGCGTATGAAACCTACCGTCAATGTTGTCGATTTTTAATATGCGGCCATACGGAACCACATTTATGGTTATTATTCAAGAAAAGAATTGCCCACACTTGACAAGTTGCTGGTGAAACTAAGAGAAGCTGATTAATAAGATGGTGGTCGAACCTCGCTATCAAAACTATTGCGTAGAATTGGATATCATTACCAAAATCCAACAACCGCAAGATTTTTATGGAAAGGAATGACATTGCCCTCAAACGAGTTGATATCTTTAGAAAAGCCAAAAATATTACCAATTGGGAACAAGTAGTGTTTTAAGATGAATCTCGGTTTAATGCTAATCACACTCTTAAAAAAAACATTGAACGATGATACTGCCCAATCGTCTACAAAAGCACCAGAAGGAAAAGGGGAGAGACTGATCATTTGCCTCGCAGGTACTGCCCAAGGTTTTGTGCCAAACTGTTTACTGCAATTTAAATCCAAAAAAACGAATGAGTATCACGAAGAGATGAATTTGAAACTTTTTCCGAATTGTTTTATAAAATGATGGACAACCTGGATGATGCTAATATAATAATAATATATAATGCATCCTATCATAAAAAGAAATTCGACCCTACCATAGAAAACTGCTCGATCACGTGGTCGATTTCGAATGGAAAGTTCTGATTTTTTTTTTCATTTTTCGTCCCGTGTTTCTTCGGGAAAGTCGTTTACTTTCATGGTCTACACCTCCTATTTAAATTTGGCGGGAGGTCCAAAAAAAACCCTGTAATATTAAATTGGTACTTATTATGAATATTGACCCACCGTCGCTTATCTACCAAATGTTTTATATGTCTAGTGCAATAAAGAATTTCACACACAATACACCCACACTATCTCGTCACAGTTACAAGTATTTTAAAACGTTATTTTTTGGACTACTAGATACTTTATATTTCTCATCACTAGCCCGTCTGTCAAAACGATCAAGCTAACTTGTACAGGGTATAGTGTGCCTCAACTCTATGAGCGAGCTAAGGGTTTTTTTTTCAAACTGGTCCAGCGCCGACTTGTTTGATTGTACACCCAGTCGCGAAACAACAATGTATTGATAACACAAAGTGTTGTCTCGTTTAGGAATCGAACCAAGAATACTCGACGCAGTGTCAAGCGGCGAGGCGGCCGCTTAAACCACTACGCCAACCGTGCAGTCATCACATCTTACAAAATGGGTGACCAACTACTGCCAGGAGCTATCTACAAGATATAACCTTAGCGAGCCACGAGCAAGTGTGTCAACGCCACGGTGGCAGACCGCGGGGCCTTGTCGCAAAACACTGACAAGCCTTATTAAACACAATGCTAAGCTTGTGCAATCAAGACATCGAATACTGGCATTACTTACACCTTTTGACGACCGGTTGGCGCAGTGGGAGAGTAAGCGACTGCTACGCCGATGGTCGCGGGTTCGATTCCCGCTAAAGTCAAACATTTGTGTGCATGAACATGGATGTTTGTCTTGGTCTGGGTGTTTCTATGTATAATATGTATGTATTTACTAAAAAACGTATATATGTATGTATATCCATTATCTAGTACCCATAGTACAAGCTCTGCTTAGTTTGGGACTAGATGGTGATGTGTGTATGTGGTAGAATATTATTACCTTTTTACGCCATGTCCGTCCGACCGTCAGGTACGTTCTCGGTTTTAGGCGGAAACTATGAGCATTTGAAATTTGGCATAGTTATACATAGTAACCAGTCCACCACGCTGGCCAAATGTGGGTTAACAGACTCCATATGTCTTTCGAGAACATTATAGCGCACTCCTAGACATTCTCACTGTTTTCCCTCACCGTTAAGTTGGATGACGAAAGACTGACAAAGAAGATATATAAGGCAAATGTGAATGGGACAGGTCGAAGGGGAAGACCTAGGCGGACGTTCTCTGACCAGTGTCACTATAAGTTATCGTACGATATGTCAAATTATTGTCCTCATCTTTTAGCCGCCTATCAAAGATATTTTGAACAAATATTCATTGAATTCGGTTTATTTATTAATTTACTACATACTGAATGCATAAAATTGATAGGAAATGCGATAGTTTTGACAAAAAATGAGCTAGCCCATTTGACAATTAACGGAATCGAATGTCAAATGAGATATCGAACGATTCTGAATCGCCCTCCAGATTGGAGACATCCTAAAAAAAGGACAGGTCAGAAGTACCCTAAACAGAAGAGCATGCATGAGAAACTTGATGGGAGTGAATGAAGCGAGAGAGGTATGTCAGGATCGTTGCAAATGGCGTTCCGTAATCTCTGCCTACCCCTCCGGGAAATAGGCGTGAGTCTATGTATGTATGTATGTTAAGTTACATTTAATTAACTGTGTAGCAGTCCGCGAACTCTCTGCTTGGCTATATAAATAGGTACTTATTATTGTAAAATAGTATTGCCAGTATAGAAAACGAACTTATCGAACCTACGAAACGCACTCGCAGTGCCAAAGAGAACACTAAACCCCCGTGCCATAACTCCGAGAAGTCAGACCAAATAATTAATTATTCACGAAGTTAATTAATAAATTATTTCAATACGTATCACCACTGCCAGTTTAGTTTACAGTTGTCAGCTGCTAACTTAATTAGGGACAGTCAGAAGGTATACCTAGATGAATGAATTATTTTCTTAGTAGATAAAATAAAACCACATCACAGTGATAAATGATATAGATAAATAATCCATAGTAATATTATACATTCGAAAGTCTGCTTTTATGGCTAAAGTGCTGAACCAATTTTGACGTCAATCTGAATCTTAATATCTTAATATATAAAATCCTTGCGTTACTGACTGACTGACAGACACGCTACAGCCGAAACTATTGGGCGTAGGAAGCTGATATTTGGCATGTATGTTCCTTGGGGACCGTAGGGGTGCACTAAGACGGGATTTCCCGAAATTCCCACGGGATCGGCCAAAACGTGTAAATTTAAAAACAATGTAGGCGTAGCTGCTGGCGTCCTCTAGTTTCAGATATAATTCTTTGAGTGGTTTAGCGAGAAAGCATGGAGACACAGGAAACGTAGGCATCTTTTTTCAGAAAATAAGAGATTACTTTAGTATGAAAATGTCCCTTCTGGGTAATATATGAACACTCGTGATCGGTTTCAATATTAGGATATGGCTTTGGCGACATATTTGACATACTTACGTTGTATAGAGCTTAATGTCGGAAACCGGTCGTCAGTGATGTGTTCAAGTTATCCCTTGGTTAGGAGTGGGTAGAGATATAAGGTTGCCCCCATTGCCGAGAAGGTAAAGGAGCGACGCCTTCAATGGTATGAAAAAGAAAAAAGATTAATGGTATGGACATGTGTTCCGTCGTCCTGAAGATCACACGGTAGGAGTGGCCCTAAATCTACCGACAACGACGCGACGACGCGGAAGACCTCCTGCCACCTGGCTCTCATCAGTCCAAAAAGATCTCAAGGACATGAGGGTAGATGCTACGACCGCTCAAGATAGTGCAAAATGGAAAAGGCAGACAAGGAGAGCCGACCCCAGATAATGGGATAAGGCGAAGAAAAAAAGAAGGAGTGGGTGATATCAATTGCTGTAAAGGCAGAGAGACTAGAGGTTATAATAGAGCGGAGCCTGTAACTGAAGCAAAGGCCAGAGTGAAGAGGCATTGAGGCTCTTGCAGCCAATTCTCTTCACCCTGGCCTTTGCTTAGTGACAGATCGCCCGGCGTCCTACTAGCAGGTCTTAAAGTACTTCCGGAAGGACGCAACTTTTGTCGCTAACAGAACTGTAAAAAAATATAATTCATAGTTGAAATTTATATGAAAAAAGAGAGCAATTCTTTCTCTTTCGCGGGGTAGTAGAATTAATTTGTCAACGCAGCTGGCCTTCAATTGACAAGCGATGGCGCATGACCATACACGTGGGAAGCGTGTTCCAGAAATCCGCCAAGGAAATGGACGGAGTCAAGAACAATTTGGTGAAAATTATATAAGTGAAATATCTGGGGTTGTGGCTATAATCTTGGCAAATAATAAACAGTTGCTGGTATTCCTAATTCTGAGCATTCAACATGAAGGAGAAAAAGTAATAGTGGTATGTATATGTTAATTGAGGTATGAAAGTTTCAAAAATATTATGTACATAGGTACAGCATCTGCAAATGGATCTAAGCAATCTGGCCATTCAAGAAATTGCTATAAGGCTTTTGTAACGTATGTCCGGTACTTACCGCGTTGCGTCACAGTACCGCCCATACGCTCGGCCAATCAGAGAAAGCCATCGTCCGCACTCGCAAAGCCTGACCAAATATGGTCATAAACGGACTCTCAGCCTGATGGAGGGCCCGGTATATAAAGGGGCCGACAGAGAGGCCGGCACCGCTACTCTAACGTCGCTTCTGCTATAACTAAGCGTACCTACTGACCCTACGTCGTATTTACGTGTATCCTGGTCCCAGCTACGGGTTCCAGGTTTACCTTAAGCTTCGGGCTACACTACCTAGACCGCTACACCTGCTGCATCGCCATCGGCGTCACCTCTGCCGAAGAGTCTGGCCTGCCCTGCTCATCGTACTCACACCGCCGGCGTCTGCCAGCTGAACCAACGGCCTGCGAGGATCTGCCCGCTACGCCCAGCCCTTCGAGCAACCTGCCCTGCACACTACCGGAGGGAACAGCGTGGGGGACTGCAGCCTTTAGTGTCCAGGCCAGTGTCGTGTTGTTGGTCGGTCATACTCGTGGCAAGGGAAGTGAGACAATACTCGGCAATTAAACGCATAGAACCTTTTCTGCGTTTTACTACCAGAACCCGTTACAGTGGCGCCTACGTGGGTTATTGTCTCGCTTTCCGTGCTCGAGTTCTCTTCTAGCAGGTCTCCATCATTGTAAGCGAGGAGGTGCGGCTACAGCGAACCGGTACGTATTGTTGTACTAATTGTCTACCTACTACGTAATATCTTTTTTTCTTAAATTTGAATCTATCTTTTCTTTCTAATTAGTCCTAACGGTCGAACTTTTACGCCTAATCGTAAAGTAGGCCATTTGTAAGGGCGGAACGCTTGCGCACTAAGTGTAGTGTGTAGTGTTATACTTACGCGGTACTCCTTCATACACAATGGGCTCACACCCCATAAAATACTTCCTGCTAAACAAGAACGAGTTAGCTTACGAGGTCGCGATTAGAGGTGAGGAGCCGGCTACCTCTGTCCTAGGTCTGCGGAAGCAGCTCCCTAAATTACTGGAAGCCATTCCAAATGATGACATTTTGGAGTCGGGTCTAGCCATAGCGGTGGACTTCGAGGGCGCTAGCGAGGCCGTCTCTGAGCTGGCCAAGCGACTAAATTCGTTATCTGCCTCTTACGACGCGAACCTAGCTAAGAGGTCTACCGCACTGCACAACCACTTATACCACAGACTCCGTAGGATGGAACGTCCTACGGCGTTTTCAAAACGGATTACCGAATTGTGCAGCCGGTTCGACAAGCTCTCGGCGGAGCTGTCCGCCATTGAGCAATCAGCTGTTCGCTCAGCTGATGCTGTGGCAGAGGTCCAACCTGCGCCGTCTACCTCGACGCAGGCAGGGTTAGCCCCAGTATTGCATTGCGAGCATTTGAGAGTTAGCGAACTGTCTAAGCTAAAATACGACGGTACGGGATGCGTCCGAGCGTTCCTACAACGCGTAACCGAATTCCAAACCGCGCGTAATCTACCTTCCACTAAAATTTTATCATATGCCCCCGAAATTTTCACCGGTAACGCACTTCACTGGTACCGCGGCCTAAAAGAATATTTCACTACATGGGAAGAACTCACCACTAAATTAATAGACGATTTCACACCGTACGATTATGACTACCGGTTATTAAATGAAATCCGCCGACGTACTCAAGGTGCTACCGAAACTATAATTATTTATCTCTCGATAATGAATCAGCTGTTCGCTAGGCTGTCTCCGTCAAAGCGATTGTCCGAACGCGAAAAGTTAGACATCCTATTGCATAACATACGTCCATGCTACTCACTAGTGCTAGCTCCGTCAATATCTTCAATAGACAGTATAGCAACACTGCAGACGATATGTTTAAACTACGAACGGATGAAATGTTTGAACTCTCAATTCCGCGAACCGTATTATAATAACGACACGTTGGCACCAGACCTAGCTTACAGTCACAAACCTAATAACCGAGCGCGTAATAATTCCTACAATAATTATCCCGTTGCTACTATAGAGGGTACGTCCGAATACACTGTGAACAACGAACCTAGCAAACCTAAGTCTAAACCTAGCTCTGTCGCTCTAGTCACGTCCAAGTACTGCCCGCGCTGCCGAATCAATGATCACAGTTTGAACGAATGCAAACGCGATCGCTTCGCAATTTGCTTCAAGTGCGGCTGTAGGGATGTGACATTCCCTAACTGCCCGAACTGTAAATCGACGAAACCAAAAAACTAGTTGGTCAGGGTCGGGGCGTGTCAAAATCTAAATTAGGTTCTACAACCTATTCAACCAATTTTGACAAAGATGATTGGAGAAATTGGCTAAACACTCTAAAAGTGTATTTCTCTAGTTATTCCGTCGCCTCGATCCTGGATAATAAACCTAAAAATGACCTACGGCCCTATGTTAACGTAACGATTAACAGTTTACCTATTTGTGGATTGCTCGATTCCGGTTCAGCCATTACAATTCTAGGTAACAACTCCCATCTGGAGGTAATTACTAAAACCGGGTTAGAAATACAGCAGTGTCACAACACTAATTCCATTCGGTCCGCGGGTGGAAATATATTGTTGCCGCGCGGTTTTATCAACTTACCCACTACTTTTAATAATCAAACCCACTTATTGAAAGCTTATATTATTCCAGAAGTTACAAGTAATTTAATTTTAGGCATCGATTTCTGGAAACTATTTAAATTACTGCCTAACCATATCGCATCCGTATGCATGTCTAAAACATTGCCGTGTAGTGTGTTAGGTGAAAATAAGCTAAGTAACACGAACGTATTGCAATCTTTTAGTGAGTTGAGTGAGTCACAACAGAGAACGGCTAAGTTAATTATAAAGCAATACCAGTCGATTTCTACTGAAAAAACCGGTTTAGGACGAACTCACTTAATAGAACATGCAATAGACACTGGCAATTCTGCGCCGATACGCCAAAGATATTATAGGTTACCGCCGGCGAAATTAAAAATAATTATTGACGAATTAGACGAAATGCTTGCATTGGGAGTGGTAGAAAAATGCGAAAGTCCGTGGTCGTCACCGATTTTACTAACGCCTAAGAAAGACGGTAAACTAAGGTTTTGTTTAGATAGTCGGAAACTTAATTCTATTACTAAAAAAGACGCGTACAAACTACCTTACGTATCCGAAATTTTAGACAACCTTAGGAACGCTAGATATCTAAGTAGTATAGACTTATCTAAGTCCTTTTGGCAGACGCCTCTTCGCGAATGTGATCGTGATAAGACTGCGTTCTATGTGCCTACTAGAGGAACATTTAGATTTGTGACTATGCCGTTTGGTTTAACGAATGCGCCTGCGACACAACAGCGTTTGGTGGATCACTTGTTTACGAACAGTCCTGAGTTCGAAAACTCTGTATTCGTTTTTTTAGATGATATCGTGCTTATATCGCCATCCTTTAATGCTCATGTGTCACTATTAAATAAAGTATACGAAAAATTAAAATCGGCCAACCTTACCATCAACTTGGAAAAATCTAAATTCTTCCGTGATGAATTGAAGTACTTGGGCTACGTAGTAAACTCTAAAGGATTACAAGTAGACCCATGTAAGGTGGAAGCCATTCTTCAATATGCTACGCCTAAGAATAAAAAAGAAGTCAAAAGGTTCTTAGGCATTGCATCATGGTATCGGCGATTTATACCTAATTTTAGTACTATTGCCGGTCCTCTGAACAAACTTACCTCTACCGGTAAGAAAGCCGCACCATTTCAGTGGTCGGTGGAAGCTGATGACTCGTTTTGTAAACTAAAACAATTGTTAAGCTCCGCACCAATATTATCGTGTCCCGATTACGAGAAATCTTTTCAGATTCACACAGATGCGAGTGCGAGCGGCATCGGTGGGTTACTTACACAAGAAATAGATGGCGTGGAACTACCTATCGCTTACATGAGTAGGTCACTAAATGCACAGGAACAAAACTACAGTATAACAGAACGGGAGACATTAGCAGTTCTAACAGCCCTCGAATATTGGCGCTGTTATTTAGATAACGGGTTAAAGTTTGTTGTGTATACTGACCATTCCGCACTGAAATGGTTCCTAAACTTGAGCAACCCGACTGGTAGATTAGCTCAGTGGTCGGTTCGTCTGTCAGCCTTCAACTTCGAAATAAAGCATCGGCGCGGTGCGGATAATATTATAGCCGATGCGTTATCACGATCCCTACCTGTAAATATAATTAACGCGAATAATAATAACGTGAATGACCCTAATGTTAACACTGATCAATGGTATTCAGCCACCTACAATGGTTGTTTATCTTCGCCTAATGACTATCCAGACTATTCTATTAAAAATAATAAATTATATCGTTTGATTAAATCTAGGTGTATGCTACGTAAGGAGTTCGAATGGAAAGAAGTACTACCTTCTTCTGATCGAAATAATGCCATATTAGAGAACCATGCCGAACCCACTTCGGGGCATTTCGGTATATTTAAAACTTACAAGCGCTTAGCACTGCGTTACTATTGGCCCAAAATGCGCGATGACGTAGTTAAGTTCATAAATTCTTGCGACACTTGTATCGCGCACAAACATCAGAACCACGCACCATTGGGAACCATGGGACGACCCAAAGTGTGTTCCCGACCCTTCCAAACCATTAGTGTAGATTTGGTGGGGCCACTACCCGTCACAAGAAAACAAAACGCCTACATCTTCGTAGTAACTTGTTGTTTTAGTAAATACTGTCTACTTTTTCCTATCAGGCGCGCAACTGCTGAAATAATAACTAATATTTTGGAAGAAAAAATATTTTTAGTTCATGGTATACCATCTACAATTATATTGGACAATGGTAAACAGTTTGTCAGTGCTACTTTAAAAGCTATGTTGCGCAAGTACAAAATCCCTAGTCTTCATTATCCTCCTAAATATTCCCCACATGTCAATACGGTCGAACGCTATAATAAAACCATTGGTTCTACCTTAGCGGCGTTTGTAGGAAATGACCAGAGATTATGGGACACTCTCGTACCTAAGGTGCAGTTTGCATTAAATACTGCAGTTAATGAAGTCACGGGCTATACACCTAGTTTTTTAGTCTATGGACGTGAACTAGTTCCATGCGGCTCACACTATGTCGACACAGACGCTGATGATATAGTATACATACCTAGGGACGATTACGCAGAAAACATAGGTCACTTATCAGGCATATTTGACAAAGTTGAGGCACTCCTCATTCAAGCTCATGCTAGGAATTCCCAAACGTATAATTTACGCCGTAAACCAGCTGAGTTTAATGTGGGAGACACTGTGTGGAAACGGACTTTTTATCAGAGCGACAAGGATAAGTTCTTCTGTAAGAAACTAGCCCCTAAATTCGTGAAGTGCACAGTGATTAATAAAAAGTCGCCTCTCGTTTACGAGTTGTCGGACGCGTCTGGAAATTCTATTGGGTTTTGGCACATTAAGGACCTAAAACTTATACACTATGGTGCCTAACTATTTGTTACAAACCGTAGAAGACTTTCCCTTCCTTCTCTCTATATGCCGTCTTAGCTTGGACAGTAGCGGACTCATAGACCTAACGCAGCTAGTCGGATTTTCCTTGTTAGCCACGTAAAATCCTCTCCTAAGGCGGGCGGTATTGTAACGTATGTCCGGTACTTACCGCGTTGCGTCACAGTACCCCCCATACGCTCGGCCAATCAGAGAAAGCCATCGTCCGCACTCGCAAAGCCTGACCAAATATGGTCATAAACGGACTCTCAGCCTGATGGAGGGCCCGGTATATAAAGGGGCCGACAGAGAGGCCGGCACCGCTACTCTAACGTCGCTTCTACTATAACTAAGCGTACCTACTGACCCTACGTCGTATTTACGTGTATCCTGGTCCCAGCTACGGGTTCCAGGTTTACCTTAAGCTTCGGGCTACACTACCTAGACCGCTACACCTGCTGCATCGCCATCGGCGTCACCTCTGCCGAAGAGTCTGGCCTGCCCTGCTCATCGTACTCACACCGCCGGCGTCTGCCAGCTGAACCAACGGCCTGCGAGGATCTGCCCGCTACGCCCAGCCCTTCGAGCAACCTGCCCTGCACACTACCGGAGGGAACAGCGTGGGGGACTGCAGCCTTTAGTGTTCAGGCCAGTGTCGTGTTGTTGGTCGGTCATACTCGTGGCAAGGGAAGTGAGACAATACTCGGCAATTAAACGCATAGAACCTTTTCTGCGTTTTACTACCAGAACCCGTTACACTTTTATTTCTTAAAGACAAACTAATAGATATCTTGCAATACATAAACGCGAAAGCTACCAGAAGCTTAGAACTTCTGTAAACGCTAGTTTAAAGCCTAAGGTCATCGGAAGGACCAGGACATTTTTTCATACAAAATGCGTACTGCTAGCAGGACTCGCGGCCGTCTTCCGGCAAGACATTCGGACGTCCGGAAGCGCTTCCAGCAGGACCCGACGTCGGGCGATCTATGGTTAGGCAGAGGAGATGGCGGTTACTTTAGAGGTAGCGGATTCATAGTCCGTGTGGAGATGGATTATGAATACAAAATTGCTACTATCAGTTTACCGGCGTTCCTGTCTTCGGTTCACAGTACGGAAGAGTTAACTAGGAAAATATTATCACCTACACTAGTTAACTCAGAAGTGCTGTGCAAAACCGAAGCTATAAATGCCTGGAAAATGGCTTGTCCAAACACTGATTTGCCCACCAACCTATTCTCCCAAAGACAGTCCGATAAGTTTAAGTTCGATAAGTCCCAAACCACGCTGGATGGCAATGCTGCCTGCCTTCTGGGCGCGTTACCCGATGATATTGATGCGGAGGCATTCTACGACGCCTAAACACACCTGTAAGTACATATATATTTTCACTTTTTATTTTTAGTTTTATGTACATATATGTATATTCTTAGAAAATATGATTATTTAAGATATTAATGTATATAGTTATAATTAATCATCTGTAATGTAATTATGAAAATTTAACAAAATAAATTTAGGTAATTGGACATAATGTCTACCTATTTACAAATTGCTACTTGTAGAACCACAACTTTTTGATTTGCACTTCCTGTGCTATAAATCATCTGCCTTATTTTGGGGCTGGGAATGAGTGAGAATGAGTAATGAATTGATGACCGAATGAGAGATGTTCACAAATTGTAAAAAGAATTACATCTATCGTTACACATAATGACATCACATATACTTCGTATCTTTAAATATTACTTATATATTTTTGTATTTGTCACTATTTGTCAAGCCGCAATTTTTTTAATAAGGTCGAATTGTTTAGTCAAGAAAATGAAAATAAAAATAATTCATTGACATATAAATATTTTTGCTTTAAAACACAATTTATAATACAACATCTACGTAGAAAGGTCGATATTATGCCTGGTTTGTATTACTAATAATATGAGGCCAAATCACAAAAATCAAAGATATACGGAAGCAAATAAAAAATCAATTCAATATTTTTTATTAATTTTGTAACATTGCTAACGGTGCCGGAGTACCAACAGACGGTTTTTTATGCTTTGAAGGTTGACATTTTACAGACATAACAACTATGTATCTATACAGGGTGTTACACGACTCATCACCAAGCTGAAGACTATTCGTTTTGGACATCATGCCAAGTTATATTGAGCTAAAATAATACCAGGGAAACGATGTTTTTTGTTGTGGTCACCTTTTTTAAGCTGCAATTAAAAGTGCGCACGTGCAATGTAAATGCATCAATTTTGTACCTACCTATTTAGAAACATTGTATGGTGACATTGAGCCTCAATATCACCTGAGGGTAGTTCTTCGAAATTTTATTCTTCGACTGATTCATCTGGCCAAAATTTAATTTCACTTTCAGGTCTGTAATGATTGTTCATATGAAAAAAGATATACCAAAGAACATATATTTGAATGAGGGACTCGTTTTTATATAGTAGCTTTCAAGATATCGACGTTCAAATATTGTGTGCCCAGATGAATCAGAAACAGAAATGAAATTTAAAAACTTTATTAAGAAAACAATCATATTTTAACCATAACAATAATCTTTTTTATAAAAACAATTATCAGTGATCATATCACGTGAAATTTTTTTTCTGAAACTCTAAAAAGTTGTATTTTATAGGGAAAGCGAGAATATTGTAATATTACAAAAATAAAAAAATACTTTTACTAATATTTGTAATACAATCAATTCCTTAGGTAAAAAAAAATATACTTTATTGCTACAATATATTATTCTCTCTGTTTGATTTTTTTCCGTGTACAACTCACTGGTCATATGATACATATGGTGTTTTAACCATACGAATCAGGCACAGTTGAATCAGGATTTTGCCTGCAATCACACATAACTCATCATACATACAGACTTTAGTATTGACACTTTTCTACACGAATATATAACTTAAAAGCGTCTCTCGTAACGTAGACTGAAGTACCTAAATAATAAAATTAATTTTATAAAGTAGGCATTGTAATTAGCATGTCACCTGAACCAAGCACAGATGAATCAGATATTTACCATCGTAACACCGGGATCTAAGCCACTCAGCCCCAGGTATGCCTTATAGGTCGTCCGTAGCACGACTGGCTGCCCCCGCACGGGAAATCAGACTCTCATAATCATTACGCGACCAAGTTCAGTCAAGAACAGCTTACGTCATATTAATCAGTATTACACGCCGGACACTTATCTATTTTCATATATATGTATACATAATTCATAAAAGCACCAACCAAACAATATTAATTCATTCTTTTATGTAGAAATTGACTAGGTACTAAATATCCTAAACTTATGCAGAATCTTTGTACCGAATATTGACGAAAAATTTAATTTAAAAAATGAATCATCCTAGTTTGATTCATATAACATGGTCACCCTTAATAGCAAATTCGTAAGGAATATTCAGAAATAATTTGTTTTTCAGATACCGAACATATACAATGTTGATCTGTGCATATGTATTTAGTAGACATTTATACTAAATGTTAGTGTCTCTGGTATTTTATTCCATTTTGATCTCAGTTAGGTACAGTCAATTATTTATTATGGAGACGTCACGATTGAGGAGCCAAATGAAATGCGTTTATTTATTAAATTCACTCAGTTCTACTACTTTGTCCATATGCTACAAATTCGAACACACTTACTACTAAATGTCTTTAGAGTGGAATATAAATTGACCAATAACTTTCATGGCAATTCGCGCTCTTGTGTATAGATCGAGGAGCCACATTAAAAGTATTGTATGTTCTTGAATACACACAGTACTGGGCTCAGATTTTTAGTAGACACTATACACAATTGCTACTAAATGATACAAAATTTTCAAAAATATACATGAAATACTTTCCGTGTTTCAGGTGGCTCCTCAATTCAGATGTTTGGATTGAGGAGCCACATTCACATTGATATAACTTTAGACATATTTTACTACAAATTTCAGAATTCAGCCTACAAAATTATTTACTTCCCTACTAAATGAGGGGGCGAGCTTCCTTTTTAAATCTGAAGTGGCTCCTCAATCCATACGGACATCACATTTCATGTTTCTGGCGTCAACAGTTTTGATTTTGCGTGATATTATCATATCAGTCTAGTGGTGTGTCTTTGAATGACAGAGTAAAGTATTGTGTGATAAGAGAGTGTTGTGATGTAAAAGAAGATGTAGTGACAAGCATCTTGAAAGGAATGCTAAGATGGTTTGGGCACATGGAGAGGATGGATGACGAAAGACTGACCAAGCAGATATATAAGGCAAGTGTGAATGGTACAGCACGAAGAGGAAGACCAAGACGGACTCTGACCAGATCGGAGACATCCTTAAAACAGGAAAGGTTAGAAGCACCCTGAACAGAAGAGCATGTCTGAGGAATTTGATGGGAGTGAATGAAGCAAGAGAGATATGTCAGGATCGTTGCAAATGGCGTTCCGTAGTATCTGCCTACCCCTCCGGGAAACAGGCGTGAGTCTATGTATGTATGTATGTCTATCAAAACCAACGACAACCTATCAAAACAGAGGTGTCATCTTACAACTATTATTAACGTAAAGGTTTGTGCGTAAGGATGGATGTATGAATATTTGTTACTCTTTCACACAAAAACTGCTGAACGTTTTTGTAACTTTTCCACAAAGCGACTGCCGTCTGACCTCCACAACCCATATGGATAGCGATACTCCTTGGTCTAGGTCAGTTTCAGTTGAGCGTACTGACTCTCCGTAACGACTGTCAAAGATCTTCGTGACAGCTGGGACTGACAGTTTAACGTGCTCTCCATGGCACAAGGCAAGCTATAATGAACAATTTAATTCGCACATGACTTCGAAAAGTTTGTGGTGCGTGCGCCTTGGATTCGCACTCGATACCCTCTGCATGGTAGGCTATTTACCTTTGAGAAAATGTAACGTTATTTTAATCACTTATGCTAACCTCTGAGTAGGTGATTGTACTCGTTATTACGAACTATTTTTGTACTGTGTCATTGCCGAAATCGACAAATATCTGCTCAAAGTTTACTTCACGTTGTCGAGGTTAAAGTACAAATTTAAACCGCTGTTCTTTTATTTACCATTAGTATTACTATATATTTACAAACTTTGTTACTCAGTCTATATTTCTTAATTTTTTTTATGGCTCCATCGTTGGAGGTGGACGAAGAGATCAGACAGTTAAATTATATTTTAAGTAAGAACAGCCTATTGATCGGTCGGATTAGCAGTGGTTTCTCTTTGAGGCTGACTGACTTAGTCTATTTTTTATTTATTTAGTTAAGCTTTGTTTATTTTATTTAGCTGTGTCGCTTGGCGACCATATCGCCTTTCATCTATTTTCGTTTCACAGGAACGAAGGCCTTTGACATAGTCCAACGAGTCTTGTCCTTGGACAAAGGCTGGGACCAACGGGTTTTTGTGCGCTCCAATTTCTAAGTACTTGGATACAAATTCACATAGGTTTATTTTATCCTATTATTTTATAAGGTTTTATTTATTAAAAGATTTTGCATGCATCCGTGGTCCAGTGGATAGCGTATGCAACTGCTGATCGGAGGTCCCGGGTTCGATTCCCGGGTCGGGCAAAAGTGTTACTGGGTTTTCCGAATACTCAGTAGCAGCCCGGAGTCTGTTGATGTGCCCGGTATCGGAAATAGGCTCGCCCCCTACTACGTGGGACCTAAAAATTCATGGCGAAATGTGGGTGTAATATTTACACCTCTGTCTACCCCTTCGGGGATACAGGCGTGAGACTATAAAAAAAAAGATTTTGCATTAGTATTGTTGACTGTAAGGTTATATTGCATAATATAAATGAATAAATGCCACACCAATCACCCATCCAAGAGGTCACCTCGATATTTTTCTCACCACTTAATTTTCTACATTTTGTACAAATTAATAATAGCAACCCTTATTTATTTTAGGTCTACTCAAAATTGTATCAACGAAAAAGCATAGAGTCCTTTTTCACGACACATTTTGGTCCGAATCGACCGATTTTCGAAGATACCTGGGGCCAATTGCACCGCTCCACCATTCAGAAACAGTGCTAAGGCGATTTGCATCGTGGCTCGTATCGCTTATGGTATGAAGTGACCAAAAACCGCTCACATGATTTTAACTTACCAACACGGTAGTCATTCATCATCAGCCTTTAACAGTCCACTGCTGGACTAGGCCTCACCTTTGAAAGGAGGAATTGGCCTACTATACCACGCTGGCCAAACGGGTTGGTATAGGGTTTGCATCAAATTTTCCTTCTCTTACAGTGCTGTTCTCTGCATAATGCTCCCTCTGTCGAGTCTTACGACACCCATGGGATGATATGGGGTGGTGACAATCCGTATTCTTAATCCGTCACCACACGGACGGACCAACACGGTAGTTACTTCTACTAAATAATCACTTTATTAATATAATATGTAAATATCTATAACTTTATGCTTCTAGGCATATTTTACATACATATAACATCGATCAATTTACCGGTTACATTTGAATAAATTATTATGCAAATAAATTCTGCACTTGTAATGAGACATCTGTTAAAGATCGAGTTAAAAGGTTTAGTTTAATTAAACTAAGGTACAATTTTTTTATAGGCAACTATATTTAAATATGTCATATACACACGGCCACATGTCAAGTCACTTTGACCTTTCTACCGTTCTTATCGCTTAGGTAATAAGGATTAAAATCGTCCTGCAATTGTAAATAATGACTAAAATAATTTCGTGTATCACGCAATGATAAGGGTCAAAAAGTGTCTATGCGGTCATACAAAATAAATGAGCGGGTCTTAATCGCGTACAATTAACTTATTTAAGGTATAAATACCTATTTGTTTCCGACGTTTCGCTCGTCATGCACCGAGCGTGGTCGCGGAGAGACTCGCGGATGCAGGCAAATTTCAGCTACTTGCGACCAATAGTTTCGGCTGTGCATTGTCTGTCAGTCAGTCAGTAACGTAAGAATTTTACTTATTAAATACAGGTTTTCATTACCTTTGTCCTAGACCTGAACAGTTACTAGTCTTTGAATTTACTTTTAAATTTACCTATACCTACTTAATCTTTAGCCGACACTTCAACAGGAAAGAAAGAAAGAAAGAAAGAAAATAATGTTTATTTCGACAAAACTACAGAGTTATAATAAAATAAAAATAGTTTACATTGTTTTTTTTTTCACATTATTAGATTTTTATAGCTCTGTCGAAATGGGTCACCATCTCAGCATTTGCTGGGTGCCCTATTTATAGAGTCCCCAGCGCTGATTTTAAGTGGCCACCCTGAATGTATTACCTACAATGTAAAACAGGGATGTATTACCTATAATCAGAACTAAAGTTAATGAATTTTAATGTTAAATTTGCATACATGACAAACTATGATGCCGGATAGAGTGCCGGAGGCCCTATCCCCTATTCCTTCTCCCTCATCCCACTCCTCATCCCATCTCTTTTCCCAACCCCGAGGGGCAGCAACGCACTTGTGACTCCTTTGGTGTTGCTTGTGTCCATGGGCAGCGGTAATTGCTTACCATCAGGCGATCCGTCTGCCCGTTTGCCGCCTATTACTATAAAAAAAAGAAAAACAAAAAGAAATTATATTAGCGAGTTATTTTTGAACGTTTGATTATTCTTTAATTGCTCAGTTATCTCGTCGTCCTGACCTACGACAATGCAAAACTGCATGGAAGCCTTCACAACTTAAAAAGTGCATGCTTAGTCAATAACAGTTAAAACATATAATATGTATATGTAGGTACATATCGTAAAAACAAGTTATCATAACCTACAACAACTAGTTATTTGTTCAAAACTTCCTATTCCGGTATAGTACACTCAAAAACACAATTAATAAAGAAAATGTATGATATTTATAATTTTTATCATAAAAAACATAGATTTATAATTAATGATAAAAAATCCTTAGACTACATAATTATATTGTTAATCAATGAGATCAAATGTTAATAACTTTAAATCTGTATTTTTTTTATTATAAAGTATTTCTAAGTTGTTTGTGGAAACTATGAATAAATTATAAAATGTCCTTTATTGACCTAGGTTGCGGGCAGTATTGCGTCATTCCAGGCATTAAGCAATAAGGATGAGTTATTTAATCTTTACGGAAGCGATGATAAAGAATCTCATAATACGTAAAGATACGAGACAAATAATGTTGAATCAAGAAAGGAAGAGTACGGGATTACTTTGTTAATTTAAAAACATTATCTTGTTGGTCCCAATTTATTTGGGGTCGGCGCAGTACTTCCTTCCATAATTCTTTGTCGCCAATCATCCCATTACTCACCCCTTTCTTTTCACTATTCATCCACACATAGTCCAACTATTTTTCTTCGGCCTACCTGTTTCTTTTCGTCTATCTACCGTCATATGTATCATTTTAGTTTAGATTTATTTTAGTTTAATTTTAGTTTAATTTTGTTAAGTATTATCACAAATATATAATAGAATGCTGCACACATATGTAATTTATGTGCATGTCAGAAATGTTCTTATTGTGGTGGATGTTTATATATATTATTGTAATGCCTAACATGTACATTGTTGATGTGTCAAATAAATAAAATAAAAAATATGTTCTTATAGCAATGTGGGAGGCTGCGAATTCAGACTGCAATGCAGTGGGTAGGTAAGTATAGTGTAAATAGTGTCAAAACCACGACACGCACCACTGAATTTTAGACTTTATGAGCGCATCAACTGCTCAAAAGTTTTGCCTCTGGCTCCACGACAAGTCTTCAATGCTGCGGAGACAACGCTAGGACGATGATGATAAATGTTACCAATAAAAAAGGAACACCAACCAAATGATTTACTTCATTAGAATTAAATTCGAGTGAACCGAAGACATATTTTGATAACAGCACAAAGTTTATCGCGAATGCTACCCTATAAGTTTTACTTTTAAGACCTTTAAAGACGTTAATCCATTTGTGTGTGTAAGTGTACACATGTGTTATTTGCTCGATATATCGTTCCATCTCTCTTCAAGACCAGAAGTGGGCTCCCCTCGGCCAAGGACCACGCAAATAGCCCACTTCCTCATTACAACACAATTATATACTTCCACCACTAAATCACTGCAATTACTTAATTCTCTTTCGAACAATTTACATCGCTCTCTTTCTAATGGCTGGCGTTGGAGGAGGAGAGCAGATGGTACGAGAAGGACAAAGGATTACACCAAATTGGACTAAAAGCTTCCGCGTCTATTTTAAGTGGGTCAGCAGGATCTGAACGAGATTAAATTCGTCATTAATTGGTCCATTACGACGAATATTGAAACTAAATACGAGTATTTTAAAGATAGCTAGAAATACAAACAATAATGCAGAAAATTATTGACAATAGGTATAAAATCAAAATCAAAATCATTTATTCATCTAGGCCACAAAGTGACGCTTATGAACGTCAAAATTTAAGTTAATTACTTAATGATTCTACATTTACATTTACTGCCACGTTCGCAATGCAATAGGTAGAACCACGAGAAAGAACGGGCAATAAAACTCATGGCCACTCTTTTCAAACAAATATAATGGTGGTACATTTTATTTTTGTAAGGAGCTGCAACTGTTTCACATTGTAGACATCTACTAGTAAAATTTTTAGTAGCTATTGATATCATACTCGAGCAGTAAATGATGTTCATATGGTAAGCCTCCCAAAGTAAATATGGTGAAACAGGAGCATCCACTTACGTCTTTTTAATGTAGGCAACTCGCGAACATGGTCAGAACTATGGTAGAAGTGAATGAAGCAGAAAGTAACGGTATTATGAAACCAAAGCAATCGACAACCTATTAGTTAGCCCATGACCACGAGTTACCCACATTTTACAAATCCGCAAAGTTATAATGAAAGTGTGGAACATGAATGCAAAAATATAGTATGAAATGAGAATATCGTAATTAACTACACTATAAAATAAAACTACTAATTATTGACCTAGTCAAAAGCGAACAACTACTTCCAAGCGCTCCTGTTATCAAAATAATCCTTTAAACTGTAATATGCCTTATTTATAAGATTCTTTTTAACTTCTGCCTGAAACGAACTTAATGGCAAGTCTAAAATATAAGTTGGTAATTTATTGTATATGCGAATACTGAGCCCAATAAAAGAGCGATGCGTTTTGTGCAAACGAAAATACGGAACACATAATTTATGTCAATTTCTAGTATTGATATTGTGTATGTCACTATTCATTTTATAAGAATTTATGTTTAGTCTTACATGCATAACACTGGCATAAATATATTGTGACGCTACAGTAAGAATACCAATAGTTTTAAATTTTTCTTTGAGTGAGACTCTTGTCTTTAACTGTTAAATGGCCCTAACTGCCCGTTTCTGCAATATAAAAATATTTTGGATATCAGCAGCTCTACCCCATAACAATATGCCATATGACATAACACTATGAAAATAACTAAAATAAACCAATCTAGCCGTATCGACATCGGTCAACCTACGAACCTTTTTAACGGCATAAGCAGCTGAGCTAAGTTTCCCTGAGAGATATGTAACATGCGGTCTACAGTTTAGTTCGTAGTTGGCGCCGTTGGTGGCGCTGGCTTCGTTCTCCGTCTCTCTTGCTCTCGTAGTTTAGATACGCTGGAGGAACGTTCGTGTCACTTGCTCTCATAGAGACAGCTGTCACAGCGCGACTGCCACAACGCCAAGCGGAAATTTGAGTCGCAGAAAGTTTGTCTTCAAAGCGCCCATATGAAATGCGCCTCTATGTAAATATCTGAGCTCTTTGGTTGTAACTTGTGCTTTGGATGCGTCAGTCAGTCAGTAACGCAATCATTTTATATATACGGACAGATTGCATACACTTCGTAGGAGATCAGTTATTTGTCGAAGCTATTGCACCTGACAATTAAGTACGACTTGGACCACACACTATCCACATGTAAGGCCACGTGCATCGTTTGACCACTGCACCTCTCTTCCGTGCGTTTTGATACACAGGTTATTAAACTGCGAAAAAACAGGAAGTGTTTTCGGCAAGTATATAAAGACGAAATCTGTCAACGCCGCTTCCGGCCTTTATATTATGTTCCGAAATGAACTGTATGCCAATTATAATGAGGCCAAATATAGGCTAGCCAGCCGTAAGTAATGAATGTGACAATATAGGCCTACACTTAATTAAAACATTACATGTATTTGCATACTGATGTTTTATTGATATAGATGTCTGTTTCCCCGAAGGGGTAGGCAGAGGCATATTAAACGCCCACTTTTCGCCAGTGTTTTGATCCCACGTAATAGGTGGCGAGCCTATTGCCGCTTATCGGGATATTTTGTTTGCCGTCGCCTCGTCCGTTGATCGGCAGGTGCACCACTCGCAGGTGAGGTTGGCTTGGGACCCTAAGTTCTTGATGTTTATTTTTATTTATTTATAGTCTCACGCCAGTATCCCCGAATGGGTAGGCAGAGGCGTAATATTACACCCTCATTTCGCCATGAATATTTAGGTTCCACGTAATAGAGGGCGAGCCTATTGCCGTTACCGGGCACATCACCAGACTCCTTACTGCTACTGAGAATTCGGAAAAACCCAGTAGCACAACAGGCAAAAGCCTGACCCGGGAATCGAACCCGAGACCTCCGATCAGCAGTCGCATACGCTATCCAGTGGACCACGGAGGCAGGCTGATGTTGTTATAATAATATGATTGTAGAGCTCATAGCGAGACTTGGTAGGCCGTTCGTAGTAAGTCGGCAAAGTCTAGCAATGCTTGCACAGCTCCCCACTTGGATAGGTGACCGCGTGCAGTATTTACATCAGAGCTGCCGTGCTTCGGAAGGCACGTAAACTTGTCCGACCCGATTCTCACCCGGACAAGGATCGTTGTTAGGCCATGTCGGAGGCGGACTGAAAACTCCGACACCAGAGTTGGCCAGACATCATCATCATAGCCCTTTTTACTGTCCCACTGCTGGGCACGAGCCTCTTTTCACTATGAGAAGGGTAAGGCCATAGTCCACCACGCTGGCCAAGTGCGGGTTGGCAGACTTCACATGCGTTTCGAGAACATTATGGAGAACTCTCAGACATGCAGGTTTCCTCACGATGTTTTCCTTCACCGATTAGCAAGGATAATTAACAATTTAATACGCACTTAACTCCGAAAAGTCATTGGTACGTGCCGTGGATTCGAACCCGAGACCCTCTGCGTAGCAGTCCGTCGGTCTCTCCACTCAGCTATCCCTGCTTGTTGTTGGCCATACGCTCACATGAAAATGAATATTATTTTGCTAATTTTCGCGTGTCTTAAAGAGCAAGTTAATTCGTTAGTCCCGTCTTTTATGCAGTTCTTTGACAGTCTTTATATCTGTATATTTGGTACTGTTCCTGTGAGGCGGCAGCTAGGCAGTGTCGAAATACCTATTGGATGCTCAAAACAAAGGTAAGTAGTACCCGTGTCATTTCAAAAGATGATTTAAAATTACAGAGATAGAGATACACACAAGGTTCGTCTACCACGAATCTTGTTTTTAGACTATCTAGAATTAAATTCCTCCGTTGTCCAGTGGATAGCATATGCGACTGCTGTTCGGAGTTCCCGGGTTTGATTCCCGGGTCGGGCAAAATTGTTACTGGGTTTTTCCGAATTCTCAGTAGCAGCACGGAGTCTGGTGATGTGCGCGGTTACGGCAATAGGCTCGCGCGCTATTACGTGGGACCTAAAAATTCATAGCGAAATGTGGGTGTAATGTTAAACCTCTGCCGACCCCTTCGGGGACACAGGCGTGAGTCTATAAAAAATAAATTTGAAAAAAGAATTAAATTCCTAAATCTAGATTCTTAGACTAGAAAAATGACCTCGGATTACGTGAAAATCTTTGTGTGCATACATACATACATACATAGACTCACGCCTGTTTCCCCGAAGGGGTGGGCAGAGGCATATTAAACGCCCACTTTTCGCCAGTGTTTTGATCCCACATAATAGGTGGCGAGCCTATTGCCGCTTACTTATTTTGTTTGCCAGAGCCTCGTCCGTTGATCGGCAGGTGCACCACTTGCAGGTGAGGTTGGCTTGGGACCCTAAGTTCTTGGTGGGAACCCTATGCACCCCCATTTTTGTGTGATGAGCATGAATTATTTATTGTTGCTATTACTAGGCAGAATAACAGCGTTATGTAGATTGTATATTGCACATCATGTTAGAGGATTTTGTCCCCATAATATGCATCCGAAACCTAGGTACTTACATGATCAACTCATTACTGTGTTTTTTCTACGGCACTTTTAAACACTATCTTGAAGACAATGGAATGTTACCAATGGATAGTACCTACTCAGCGGGACAATTTCCTCATTCTTGGTGAGTAAATTGATACTCTATAATATTACTATCTAATAATATATAAAATTCTCGTGTCACAGTTTTCGTTCCCATACTCCTCCGAAACGGCTTGACCGATTTTGATGAAATTTTTTGTGCTTATCCGGTATCTATGAGAATCGGCCAACATCTATTTTTAAAAAAAAAAAAAAAATTTTGCAAAACAACGTTTGCCGGGTCAGCTAGTACTTAATAAAAATCTTAATATATAAAATCCTTGCGTTACTGACTGACTGACAGACACGCTACAGCCGAAACTACGCGGCGCAAAAAGCTGAAATTTAGCATGTATGTTCCTTGGGGACCGTAGGGGTGCACTAAGACGGGATTTCCCGAAATTCCCACGGGATCGGGCAAAACGGGAAATTCGAAAATATGTGCGTGCGAAGCCGCTGGCGTCGACTAGTAATATTATATTTTCCTCGACAATCTCGAAGATAAAAACACCTAATATGAAACAAACACTTATTATATTTATCCTAGCATGTTCACATAGGTATGTGCAAAGTACGCAATGGGTTTCTCACAGCGACATACCTACTTCGAACGTTTGATGGTTCAGATGGTTGAGAACGTTTATATCTTAATTGATCCCATAGTTTACACTAATAACTAGATTGATCCGTCCAGCTAGTATGAAGAATTATATTTATTTGTTTTTTAAAGCGACTAGCTTCCATTTTTCTATTATATTGGAACCCCGAAAAAAGAGAAGAACCCCAAGAAGCAAATATATGTAGGTACTTATACATATAGTTCTCGTTCTTCGTTCTCCGTAGCACAAAACATCAAAATAAAATAACAATGTTCCATTTATTATATTTCCTTCAATAAGTGAAATACTAGACGCCCAAGCCGTCCTTCAATTTCTCTCTGTCGTTCCGTAAGTATACCAAAGGCACGGCCTAAGGGTAGAGTGATTGAGGACGGGCAAGTTTGTAAGCAGAAACGGATGTCGCGAATTACTACAATGTTGAACTATCTATGGCAAAATAGCACAAGATCATATTATGGTCTGACAACAAAAATCATTAGAATACAGATATTAGTTAAGTACAAGGTAAACAGATATGGAAATCATTCCTATCTACCTCTTGATACAACTGAAACAACATCACTTGAATTGATTTCACCAAATCCATTTTTATTCCTACTTTACTAGGTACCTACGTACTTATTATCAGCTTAAGATTAATCCCATTATTTTTATAATTTTAATTCTTTTTAAATGTTAACTTCATTGAGTACATGGGTGATAAATATTTAAAAAAAAAGATTGCCGCCCATGACATAAAAAGTTAAAAGCACCTGCGCGTGTCAAAGAAATATAACCTATGTCTAAACGTCCAATCTCTTTGGCGCGTGTCTATGGTTGTTGTTTTTTAATCACGCCGACGCCGTGACCACGGCAACCGTATAAACAGCCGAGTACCGTGTCCGATAATTTTTTTACATATTTTTGCTAGTTTTGCTTATTATTGTTTGTGAGATTATTTTAGGTTTCGTTTGCTAAGTTTTAGTGTCCATTCGAAGATGGATCCCGAGGAAGACGAAGCGACGTTCGGAGCGGCCATCAATGTTGGCTCGGAGACCACAGAAGCGGAGAAGGAATATGAAAAAGTAATTTTCTTACAAATATAATATTATCATATGGCTACTACCACACTGTGTGCTTGGATGATTATAATTATTTTATTCGATGTAGTAATAGCATAAACTTAAACTTTTTCATAAATCTGGTCTTCTAAATGTCCACGAAGTTTCGGCTTTACTAAAATGTAAACATGAGTATCCCTCCAATGGTGCCACGGCACAGGTAACGCCTATGTGCTCGTTCTGGGTTCGATTCCTGAGTCTTAGAAACCTATAATAAACAATACAGAAATAGATTCTTCTTTTGCCTGCCCTGTTCCCACAATCCTTCTTTGGTCTTCCTCTCGCCTTATATCCCTCAACTCTCATATTCATCACCTTTCAAAATACGGAAATAGATTATAATATAATATAAGCGTTTCGTTCTTCACGCTTAAACAATTCTAATGTATGACTTTTATTTGTAAATACAACATGTATGACCTTTATTTGTAAAAAAAATTACATAAGGTTTTAGGATTGTTTGTATTAGACACACGTTTCAATTGTGTGACAGAGTAGAGTCTGTAATGACTACCGTTAAATACGTTCTTATCACACGATAACAGAACGAAAAAAAATTGATTAAAGCAAAACAAAGCAGTGACACACCTGTTGAAAGTAGAGCGCCAAACGTTCAGCGGCTGAATTTATCAGTCGGAGTATGTACAATCAAACAAGTCGGCGCTGGACCATTGGCTCGTTCATAGAGTCGAGGCACACTAGAAACTGGTTTTATATACGAGTGTCAATGTGCGTGTAAAGTAGCACTGGAAGCGACGATGTCTTGCTGAGCAATTCTAGCCCTTATGGTGGTCTAGCGGGAAGTTGTTCGACTGTACCTAAGTGTCGAGGACCCATTTCTCATTAGAGAACTGGCCGAAGAAACGATACATGCCTGAACGATTGATCGCATCATCATGCCTGATAAAACAAATTACCTAAAAGCACCTGCACAGGAAAAATTAAGAAAAGCTACAAAACATTGCATACTTGTATCTTTTGGTAGCCTTAAAGAGAGAAACTACTTATAAATTATAATTATGATTATTAATACTACCATAACCACTATTTAGTTGCGTGTGGCAACGTATAAAAACTATACTACTTATTGAAATACTACAAAAATACTATAACTACACGCACATAAATTATACCGGTTTTAAGTTTCCTTATCAAGTCGGTAGTTGTTGTCTATGTTTTTTGACTAGAAAAAAAATAGGTGATTGTAATTCATTATCATTATTCAGTCAGCTGTTGATACCGTTGTCAAATGTCCTGATTTGCCAGGATTGCCCCGATTTTCAGGACTCTGAGGAACCGATTTGCTCCTGATTAAGGCGCTTCATGTACGTATTAAGTAAAGAAAACTGAATGAAATAGGATATTACTGCATGTTTGTGTAATTGCCAGCATTCATCATCATCCTCTTAGCGTTATCCCAGTTTCAATCTGGGGTCCGCTTACTAGTCTAACCGGATTTAGCTGAATAATAGCTTTTCCACAGAGCGACTGCCTGTCTGACCTCCGCAACACGAAGGGATAGCGATATTCTATGGTTTAGACTAATGTCAGTAGTTACTGCACCCTGTAACGACTGTCAAAGATCTTCATGACAACCGGGACCGACGGCTTAACGTGCTCTCGAAGGCACGGGACAAGCAATAATTAACAATTCAATACGCACATAACTCCGAAAAGTCATTGGTGCGTGCCGAGGATTCGAACCTGATGCCCTCTGCATGGCAGTCTGTTGGTATCTCCACTAGGCTATCGCTGCCTCTTGTCTGACTATTATTATTAAGGATTATATTCGGATATCATCTTCATACAGCCTCTCACTGTCTTCTGCTGGACAAGGTCACTCCTAACTTGCATCGCAATAGCATTTTGAGTCAATGGAGGGTATAGTCTACTTTACCTCACTGGTCTGTTGGTACTGGCTTTGATAACAAGGTTTCAATTCCGGCTCTTCCCAAAGATACTACTGGCTTCGTTTATTTTACTAGCTGTTGCCCGCGGTTTCACCCGCGTCCTGAGGGAACTACTTCGCGTACCCGAAAAACCGAAATATCTTACGGATCCCTATTTTTCTAAAATAAAATATAGCCTATGTTACTCGCAGATAATGTAGCCTTCTAATGGTGAAAGAATTTTTTAAATCGGTCCAGTAGTTTTTGAGTTTAGCCATTACAAAGAAACAAACAAATACAAATTTTTCCTCTTTATAATATTATATTAATATAGATGTAGATAGTCGTCTCTTTGGACATCTATCTCGATGAGAGATGAGATAGTGTTACTTTGTTTCTGTATCCGACACCACATGTCAATTCAGATAACGAAACTGTTTACCCGCCCTACAATTTTTTTTATTATATATCTTTATGCACCAACAACTGTACAGAGGCGGCCTTAATGTCATAGTCATTTTCTACCAGTCAACCTTTGGTTGTAGCAGAAAAACATTTTATACCTACAAACCTATGTAGGTTTGTAGGTATAATATGTTACTCTCATCATCATCAACCTTTAACGTCCACTGCTGGACAGGCCTCTCCTTTGAAAGGAGGAATTGACATACTATACCACGCTGGCCAAACGGGTTGGTATAGGTTTTGTATCAAGTTTTCCTTCTCTTACAGCGCTGTTCTCTGCATAGTATGCTCCCTCTGTCGGCTCTTACGACATCCATGGGATGATATGGGGTGGTGACATTCTGTATTCTTAATCCGTCACCACACGGAATGTTACTCTACCTACCGATTTATTTCGTCGTCTGTCCCGATTATAAACAAATCAGACCTGGCAAAACTAGCTATTAGCGCTATTTAACGAATACCATACTGGCATATCATAGCTACTTAACATTCAGTCGAATATAAATGCAAATACTTTGTAATTATTAGTTAGGTTACTTGCATTTAGAAAAGTTAATTGGCCTAGTTTCTGCTTTATAATTATCAAACTAATTTTAATACAGGTTTAACTAATAAGGTTTGAAACAACTAAATGAATGTGGCGCAAGTATTTTTCTTCATACTCTCACGCCTCTATCCCCGAAGGGATAGGCAGAGGTGTAAATATTACGCACACATTTCGCGATGATTTTTTAGGTCCCACGTAATAGGGGGCGGGCCTTTTGCCGTTACCGGGCACACCACCAGACTCCAGGCTGCTACTGAGTATTCGGAAAAACCCAATAACACTTTTTGCCCGACCCGGGAATCGAACCCGGGACCACCGATCAGCAGTCGCATACGCTATCCACTGGACCACAGAGGCAGCAATATTTTTCTTATATTTATGTAAACAAAATAAAATAAAATGACAAGCGGTCGCCGAGCCATTTGGAACTGCACTGTCGTGGGTTCGATGCCTACACGAGACAATACTTTGTGTGATACACAAATTGTTACTGCGAGTCTGGGTGTGACGTGACCCTTGTCGAGGCTAGCCTTAATTGAATGGTAGTAAAGTCGCCAGGTACACAGGACGTATTCATAGAGTCAAAAGTAGTATAGGTACTAGTTTTTTAAGAAAAAAAGGATAAATTGTATAAGTGAGAGGTACGGCAATGGGTTAAAAGCACCACGGCTTCAAACCTCTGCGTAGCAGTCTGTTAAAGACATGTCGAGGACCTGTGCTCACACGTCACATTTTATATTTTTAATTGCTCTTTGTTGCGGATGTCCCGGTGTATACCAGTCTCTCCATTAGGCTATAGCCGCCGGAGCTCATTTGCCGCCTCTGGTATGTTAACCCTTTATAGGACGGCCCACATAGTACGGCATACAAAGTGGCCAGTAGGTAAACTGTACAGTCACTTTAAGGTCGATAATTCAAAGATTTTTATGGCAATGTTGAATGTTGTGATCAAACATTATCACCCCATAAATTTATCTCTGATCCTCAGGTCCTGGAACAGCTCCGTGAGGAGGAAGGTCTTAAGCTGTACTCCGACACTTACACCAAGCTGTACGACTCGTACTTCAAACTCAAGGCCGAGAAAGCTAGCTGCTTCGAAGAGATCACCCAACTGAAGGTAACTGACGCAAACATATTAGCTTCTCATAAATTTCATATCTATATACAGGCTGTTACAAGACCCATCACCAAGCCGAGGTCTAGTCGTTATGGACATCATGCCAAGTCATACTACGCAAAACTAATAACTGGTAACCTATTTTATTTTTCAAGTAGACACATTTTTTAAAACGCAATTAAAAGTACGCGCGTGCAATGCTCGAAATAACCATTTACCCATGGGGTCATAAGACATCTATACCTAGAACATATTGGCTCATTAGAAAAACTGTATGGTGACTTTTACCCACAATATCTCCTGAACCAGTAATTTCCCAGGTATGGTGCCGAAGTAAAAAAAATTCGTAGTGATTGGTACAACATGGGATTTCAGTTTTCGTTAAGGGTCTTCTTACACCCTATATGAAAGAAAGAAAGAAGTTCGTCGTCATTAACATTAGTTTATTTTTATTTATGAAAAACTATATAACCACAAATGGATATAGGCGGACTTTAAGCCTTGGGAATTGTACCTTAGACTACCTTAGAGTGCAGGGATTCAGAATGGAGTGTACTTATTTAGTTTTAAATTGCCGTTCAGGGTATGAACTACGTATTTTTATGAAATACAGGTCCAATATTAAAATATAATAAATTACCTAATCGCGAGCGTGTATCTGGCTGTATTCCGAGATTTAATTTTTATTTCGCATCATAATGTAAACTCCGACATTTAAACTTATTTTAAATTGTCTTTAGGGATATATACCACGTACCTTTGTTTGGAGTAACCGATATTTCGGCACTGTTGCAAGCGCCATGTTCACGGATGTACTGAGGGTCTTGCGGGTGGATGAATGTTACGAGCATGTATAACGGTCTACCCGCTTTCTTACTCGTTTTCTGCGTTCAACACCACTAGCACTGTTATCACTATCGCACTGTACCCGAATATCGGTTACTCCAAACAAAGGTACGTGGTAATTATATCCCGAAAGACAATTTAAAATAAGTTTAAATGACCACGAAAGTTTAAATTCTGACATTTAAGTTCTTACTTTTGCCGATGGAAGTTTCAATCCATACAACGAGACAATTAAAATGGCAACACGCACTCATCAAATATGTTAATTATAGGCCAAGCTGAGTCGTTTCGATAACACGGTCACGGACTACATACAAGAGATCGCGGAGAACAACAAGACTATCGAGCAACTGCGCGCCGATATTGGTGAGCGAACCTTCAACTCGTATTTGGTAAAGGTATCATGCAGCTGCAAGCCGAAAAACAGGCTCAGTGGCATTCCATTAGAGTTTGATAGGCCTAGGTCTCATCATCAGCCTTTAACAGGCCACTGCTGGACTAGGCCTCTCCTTAGAAAGGAGGAATTGGCCTACTATACCTCGCTGGCCAAACGGGTTGATATAGGGTTTGTATCAAGTTTTCCTTCTCTTACAGTGCTGTTCTCTGCATAATATGCTCCCTCTGTCGGCTCTTACGACACCCACGGGATGATATGGGGTGGTGACATTTCGTCTTCTTAACCCGTCACCACACGGACGGCCTATGTCTAGCAGTGGACAGTGGCAGCCTGATGATGATAAACATGCAGTTCATGTCAAGTAACAATCTGGATGTATAAAATTCTTGCATTACTGGTTGAAAGACAACGCACAGCCGAAACTATTGGGTACAAGAAGCTGAAATTTGGCATGTATATTCCTTGAAGGTTGTATAGGTGATACTAAATAGAGATTTCCTGAAATTCCTACGGTATTGGAAGCAAACGGTTAAAATAAAATGTGTAGACGGAGCTGCGTGCTTCCAGCTGTATCATTTTTGTCTGTCTCTCTTTCTGCTTTGCCGGGTTAATCTCTGGAACGGATAAATTGATTTTAATGGGACTTTCACCAGAAGATAGAGGACTTTGTAGGGCAAGATACAGGCTAATTTGTCCCAGTAAGTGCTTTTCCACGCGGGTGAAACCCTGGGAAAAGCTTGTCTCAAATATTTTCCTGAATTCTTCTTATTATAGCAACTTTAACTAATGTCATGCCTACGAGTACGTACGAAGGCCGTACTGTTGATCGCTTTATTAAAATAATTTTACGTGTCTGTTTTAGGCATGGGTCGTACTTGTAAAATCGAGTACCAAGTCTTTAAAGTGCGTCCATCGTAAAAGACCAGGGCTAAAAACCAGGTTTTAAAATACTTGTAAGTATTTTACTTCTACAAGAGAAATTAGTCTTTGAGATGAAAGTAATAAGGTGCAAAATTACATTTAAACAAGCTTAAATACTTCAAGACTTGATGTCAATAAATACTTTCATGGGACTTTGATACGTGCTCCCATATAAATAAGGAGCATGATCGCTTGTATAAAAAATTTACTTGAAAAACTTGCAGGTAAACGTACTTGCGAGACTTTTATCTAATAATACTTGTATATAAGTTGTATTATCGTAAAAATACCTTCTAGGTCATGATTCGAAGGTACTTTCAAGGTTGTAAAAAGTAAATTGATATAACTGTATGCCTAAATCTATGGCTTTTTACAACTTTTTTTTATTCCATACAAATGTTGACACAAACAAATGATCACTAGCGGGTAAAAATCCGTTCTAGAATTCCAAAAGCAATAAGCATTGTATGTAAAATAATTATTTTAAACACTAAAAATGAAAAAAATAGACCTATTAAAAATACCACAAGCATTATAAGACCTGTGTAGTTTAAATAATTCATAATAATTATCATAATTAAGTAATTAACTCATCTACGGTGCAAAATCTCTCATATTTTACGTGTCAATTATGCCATCTTGTGTAGATATGTTGTACTTTTATACTAAAGCGATACATCAATAGTTTATTAAAAGAATAACATAGGTGTCGCCACAACATCGCCAGTATTTTATTTTTCTTCGAGAAGACAATATTAATAAAGTAATTCCGTTGGTTATCACTATTGTCAGTATATATAAGAGTATTGTAATTGTAACTGTTTTTTAAGAACAATGTAACAAAATTATTCAATTACACACACTTAGAAATTTAATGATATTCAGAAGACAGAGTTTTCTTGAAATGTGCATTTTTTATAAGCCTTGTTATTAAGTACTGTTTTTAAAGTGTGATATCTTTTGGAACACTGAAGAATGTTATTATTATTATATTTATTTCACGTTTTATATAAGATGTCGCTAATGCAAAACCAGGTGTTCAAATACTTTTAAGTGCAGTGGTGGCATAGGAAATTGATACTTGTCTATATATAAATAAGGCTCACAATCGCATTTATGAAATAAAATACTTTTGAGAGTTGGTGTAAAATACTTTCATAGGATATTGATCATTGCCTGCTTTGGAATTAAGGCTAAAGCCGCATGTGGGGAAAAATACTTTTAAGGTCTCGCGAAGAATGTGAACCTTGTGTCTTAAAAATTAAGGTGTGATATCGCATTTCCACCAATTAAATACTTGCAAGTCTTGAAGTAAAATAATACTTTCATAGAAAATCTATCCCTAAGTTTTTTTTAATAAGGAGCACAATAATTGCTTGTATAAAAAGAAGACTTAGTCAATTCGTGAATTCTTACAATTAAGTCACAAATTCGTATGGAAGTATTATAAGGAAAGTTTTAAATTATTCTGGGTTTCAGCTTGAGCGTACCTATGTATCTACGTCGCTCACGCTCATATAATAACATAGAACCTGTATAGGTAATTAGGTACCTACCTAATACTGGAAATTTACTGATGCGCGTGAGCGACGATCGATGGATGGACCCACAGAATAACTAATAATAAGTACCTGATGGGCGACCGAGCTTTGCTTGGTTAGTAATGTTATTATTATCGTAATAATTATGGTGATGTTTAGGTGATAATCTACATAAACTTAAAAAGTAAAATGTGAACTGACAATTATTATTATGAATTTGTCTTAAAACAATAAAAAATATTCCAATATAAACATGAACTTATAAAAAAAACAAAAGTAGATCTTCGTGCGGGATTCGAACCCGTTACGCTCGTTCAGTGCCGCCCGCGTCTTAACCCACTGGACCAGACGGATACTGATCAATTTTATAAAATTAGCGACCATATTCTGCGTGAAAACAAAACGCATACAAGAATTGCTCTTTTAGTATAACATATAGGTAGTATTAAGCTAATATTAGAATTATTTTGGTACCTACCTACTGGTTGAATATCACAGTACATAATTATTATACTTGCTTAAACTAGGTACCTATCGCAAACATTTTCAGTTTTCTTTCAACTGTGTAGATGTGCCTAAATGTAATGTTTACTTGCAAATAGGTATAGAGGGTCGATGTTCTGTGTACGAACACGGGAAACGTTGCGTAGGTACTAGGTATGGTATAAAGAAAACATAATAAATAATTATATATATATATATATATATATATATATATATATATATATATATATATATATATATATATATATATATATATAATGTACTGTGTAGGTACCTACCTTTCACTTGAAAAGTAGGTACTAACGAATTAAAACCATTCCTTCCTACTTTTAAAACAGGCTTAGGACTGTCAGCGGGTGGTAAAAATTTGATAAATTTTATAATGTAAAATAATTCAATCGACCATTATTGATAACAGCTGGCGTAGTTAAAAGGTTTCAATTCATTGTAAGTATATACAGTGGTTATTTACAATGTCTATTTACAAAAGTGCTGCTTATTTACAAATCTTCAAATTGCTTCTTTTTTTGGGTTTTCTTGTTTTATATTAGGTGTATTTACAAATTTACAATATATGTAGGTACATATTATATTGGAAAAACTACGTAGGTCTATTCATTTTTTATTTTGTTGCAAAAATAATAGCTGCTGTACTTTGCGGCTTCCTAGGCGGTTTCTCCTTTCTGTTAAGATATTTCCTGCAGCGGAAAATAACCGCTCGCAAGGAACGCTAGTTGCCATTGCGTTAAGTTTAGTTCTTGCCAAGTTTGCTAGGTTTGGGTATATATTTTGATTTGCCCGCCACCATTCTAACGGGTTGACGTCAGGAGTCGCAATCGCGTCTTCCAAGTAGCGCTGTACTTCAACTATAGCCCTGCTGTTTGCTGTTCCTGCTGGCCGAACATTGTGCATCATTTTGTTGTAGTGCTTCCAAATTAGACTACCTGTTATACCTGTATTTTGAACAGATATCGATACTTGGTGCTGTGATGTTGTAGGCACTGCCACACTTTCGTCGTTAATAGCCGCAGTCACTAACGCTATAATGTGCTTTTTTGCATTATCGGCAATTATCTCATCGGGGAAATATAGTTTATACCTTGGATCTAAAAACATCGCGGTGGTATACGTTCTGCTGTTCTGAATATTTGCAAATCTTGTCGCTACTTCAGCTAGAAGGTCTTGTCTGCACATCTCCACCTCATCAGGAAAAACAGCAATGTTGTGGTTATTTTGATACGAGCGGTCAGCTACCTCATTAAGTGCGCTGGTAAGGCCGACTGTAATAGGCAACACTGAGCTACCAGTCACATAATTTTGGCCGCTCATTTCTCTAGTTACTTCCTCGCATGGCTGAAGCACTATAATGAGGGACTCGCAAACTTCCCATTCGTGATTCGTTAAAGTTATAATATTTGAAGTATCTAAGTTTGATATAGCACATTTCAGTTCATCTTTTAATTCTACGAACCTCTTTAACATATAAAATGTTGAATTCCAACGTGTAGCTACGTCTTGTGTAAGTCTCTTTACCGGCTTATTAGCTTGCTCTTGATATTTCTTTAATTTGTTCCAAGCTAAATTACTTTTTTTAAAGTGGGACACAATTGCTTTTACTTTATTAATTATATTCATAATGGCAGTAGCACCTAATGCTTTTTGTACTGCCAGGTTTAGCGTGTGTGCGTAGCAACCAAAGTGTTTCCACTGTAACATTGCCACAGCATTTTTTATATTTGCACCATTATCGGATACAACTAACAAAACCTTTTCAGACACGTTCCAGTCCTGAACAATGTTCAGTAGTTCATCCGCCAAATGCATCCCCGTGTGTGCTTTTTCAAGCACCTTGCATTCCAAAAGCACGGACTGAAGTGTAAAGTCGTTGTCGATGTAGTGACCCGTAACCGCTAAGTACGAGTCATTATTTCTCGACGTCCATATGTCTGTCGTTAAGCATATGCTTTTAGCGTCTCTGTGGACTGATGCTTTTGTTTGCATTTTGACTGCTTCGTACTGCCCCGGTAGCAAATTATTGGCAAAATATTTTCGCGATGGCAAGGTATAATTTGGAAAAGCAAACTTTACGAGATCACGAAAGCCTTTATCTTCTACAATTGTAAAAGGTTGCATATCCCATATAAATAGATTCATGATGTGCTCGTCTATGTCTTTTTTTATTTTATTACAATCACGACGTAGGAACACTGACATAGATGTTGTTCGTAAAGGTCCAGTACGTGCAATTTGCGAAGTAGACGGTTGAGGTGCAGAAGGCGCCAGTTGCAACCCGATTCCTTCTTGGTCAACAGGACGCGTAGTTGGCTGTTGCTGTGGTTCTGCATCTCCTCGTGCTACTAAATTAACGGCGAGATGTTTTCTCTGGACATGTTTCGTCAGATTTGACACCCCCGATTTAAACGAAATTTTAGATTTGCACATTTTGCACTCTCCAATATAATTGCCTTTATCCACAAAATGGTCCCAGGCTACACTTCTTTTTGGCGGCATATTTGCACCTTATGAAAAACTTAATACCTAGTTCAAATAAACTCTACCTAGCTATTATTACACGTATATACAATATAAACAAATTTAAACAATTAAAGCACAATATTTACAAAAACTAACACATTCATCAAAACCAGGTTTACGCACTCAAAATATCCAGGATACCTTAGCGGCTCACGATAGGTTTATTAATCAGTTCGGTCAACCGGTATAGGTACTAACTGCATAAATCACGACTATCACGACTAAACTTGACTAAATCACACAAGCACAGTACATTTAACATCAGTTTTCTACGAGTTCTGTGACTAAAGTTTGCAAAAATCGACAAGATGTAAACAAACAAAATAATAATTTTGCTAGTTTCATGGTATGAATTGTATGCGTAATAAACAACCTTACATTCGTAGATATAGAGTTCATTAAAACTAGCAATCGGGTTCACTGCCTAATCAAATGAGATACTTTCAAAAAACGGGATGTTTCGATTGGTAGGTAAATAATTGAACCGAGAATGTCATCAGTTCAGTTTTGCGAGTCAATTGACTGAAGGATTACCAGAATAAGATAAAATTGGGTTGCACTACTATTTCCACGTCATAAAATAAAAAAAATGTACTTTATTTTTATCAACCTTAGTAATTTGAAATATCTACAGCATTATTTATAGGTACCTACGTATAGAACAGTTGAGTTGGCTTGAGAATTGCGCCCTCTAGTCTTCCAGTGTTGTACTTTTTAAAATAAAGCAATACTTCAACGCCAACAGTTAAAACAATGGTATCAAAATAAAAACCTAGAGGTCACTATAACACCGTCAACATATTTTTCTTATTTTATTGGCACAACAAGCTATATATATACTGAATTTTCCAGTTTTATAAACCAAATTAAACCAGTAGAAATTTCTGTCTGGTAAAGTTAATTCATAAAGGTTGATTTTTCAGATTTTACCTTTCGTACGAATGGTCAAAATCGAGAAAAAAGCAATATAATAATTGCGTATGGCATTATTTGTACTAGTTTTTGAAAAGGGATTAAAGTATTTAGAGTCGCATTTAAAAAGTACACAAGTAAGTCTTTAAAAGTACCTACTCTTGTAAGTCTATGGCAGTCTACCTTTGGCACGCTATTAGCGCTACCTGGCGACAAAAATATGTTTTTAAGTACTCTTCCGTCGTAAGTAATGTACAGGAATTTGATCTCTGAAGTTATACAAATAAAGCGCACATTCGCGTTTGTTTTGATTAAATACTTTTAAGACTTGGTGTGAAAATACTTGCATAGAAAATTGAATCATATTGCTTTCATTATAGGGAGTAAAATCGCATTTACAAAAAAATACTTTAATGTCGTGTGAGCTTATGGCCCCGTATGGTGGCAAGAAGTAAAATACTTTTAAGTCTTGCAAGTATTTCAACCTCGCACCTGGTCGCCGCACTTGGAAGCAAAAACCTGGTATAAAAACCTGGTCGCGTAAATACGTTCCATCCCTAGTCTGTTTATTTGTCCATGCTTAATTATCCGAATAAATAATTATCTATAATTCTATATGTATCTACTTACTTTGTTTAATATATATACTTATAAATTGCCTGAACGTTATTTCGATTTACATTTAATATGTTACGTCATTAGGTACTGAGGCAGATCAAGATTTATCAATAGATACTTGTCAGATATTTTGAGATTTATGGCCAGTTTCACAGGTGTCTGATAAGTTCATGTTAAAAAGGTCAGATAATTCATACAAATTCCGTTCAAATTTTGAATTTATCTGCAAGATAAACCTATCCTGAGGTGATAACTGGGCCTTAAAGTTTCTTGTTTTCTAATCGATTTTACCACCAAAACTTCTTCTTTATTGGATGTGTGATAAGTTTTTTTAAAGACTACCTTCGTGGTCTAGTGCTTCGCGTATGCGAATGCTGATCGGAGGTCCCGAGTTCGATTCCCGGGTCGGGCAAAAGTGTTACTGGGTTTTTCCGAATACTCAGTAGCAGCACGGAGTCTGGTGATGTGCCCGGTAACGGCAATAGGCTCGCGCCCTATAACGTGGGACCTAAAAATTCATGGCGAAATGTGGGTGTAATATTTACACCAACACCTCTGCCCCGGTCCCCAAGGAACATACATGCCAAATTTCAGCTTCCTGCGCCCAATAGTTTCGACTGTAGCGTGTCTGTCAGTCAGTCAGTAACGCAGTTTATATATTAAGATTTGGAATATAAGACGATACACACGATTTTGTACTTCACAGTGGAGGCTCAAAAACTGGCCGACGCGATGCACGCACGTGAGCTGGCGTCAGTGGAAAGTCTGGAGACTATCAAAAGGCTGGTCACCAGGCTGGAGAAGGAACTGGATGCTAGGAAACGAGCTGGAGACGATGACGCGTAAGTATACTCAGCTCACAATAGCAAGAGATAGAGAATATAAAAGATATCAATAGTTACTAAAAATTTTACTAGTAGATGTCTACAATGTGAAACAGTTGCAGCTCCTTACAAAAATAAAATGTACAACCATTATATTTGATTGAAAAGAGTGGCCACGAGTTTTATAGCCCGTTCTTTCTCGTGGTTCTACCTATTGCATTTCGAACGTGGCAGTAAATGTAAATGTAGAATCATTAAGTCATTAACTTAAATTTTGACGTTCATAAGCGTCACTTTGTGGCATAGATGAATAAATGAGTTTGACTTTGATATAATATCAGACCTATTTATGAACTCTGCTGGATCGGGCCTCTTCGCACTATGAGAACGGTTAGGCCTGGGTGATTTTTTTTACTGTTGCGAAGGTTGAATGTTTGTAAAGTACCAACTCCGCGACACAAGGTAAATTCCTAGAACGAGAATAGTTTTTTTAAAACTAGCGTAGGACGCTCGCCATATACAATTTGGCAAACAACAAGTCTTTCGAGAACTTTATCGAGAATTCGAGAACTCTCAGACTTGTAGGTTACCTCTCTTAATTACCAATTTAAAACGCACTTCTCCATAAGTGATTGGTGTCGTGGTTTACAACAGGAGACCCTTCGCGTTCCAGTTTGTCTTTGACTCACTCCACTGATCTATCGCTGCCCTTTTGGAAACAAAGCATAATAAAATTAAAAAAAAAAAGTCTAATTATCTAACTTCAATGATAATAATAATAACATTTTTGTAAGAAAAACATCCGATTTCACCATAGAGATAGATAATATAGAGATGATATTTCGAACAAAATTACTGTCACTCATGTCACTCAGACTGATTGACTACGCATGCGCCAGCAGGTCATTTCGTCAAAGATTATGAATGTATATAGGCAAATGTGACAAACTGTTTATTTTACCTACTTGATGTTTCGTGGACACAGAAAAATACAATCAGATAGATATAGATTGTAATAGATAATTAAATTTATATAAATTACTAGGTATGTTACTGCAAAGTTGCAAACGCCTGGCTTGAAGGATGGTAAATTCTTAGTTTTATAACTCGGCGTGGTTAAAGTACTTAATTCAGCCTGATCTAGACGCCCGGAACAGAGTTCCGTCGACACAGCCACACCTAGCAATATTGATTATAAAGGGGTTGTTATTTTAGCGGTTTCCTGGTTTTACTTGTGTACATAAATTTGCCATTCACCTGTGTATATGGAATGCATTTCCACGGATATTTCTGTATTTATGATCACAAGCAACCAAACATAGATATTATATTAGTAGATGTTTTTATTAATATTCTACCTGAGATCACGAAATTTTCCTTGCTATAGGAATATTTTTTCGTTCGCGACAACAGCAACCGCTTGTAATAAGCCCTATGTAGGTAACTTCAAAAATACAAGAAAAGTCGTCAACATCGGTAAAGAAGAAGAAGACAAACGAACATTTATTTTTTGTTCTCTGGCATGTACTTATAATAAACATCAGTAAAATAGCTCACTTGTGGAAAGTAACTCCTGAAGCTTTATTTGTATTTTTGGACGTATTTTTACAAAAACGTAGAACACACGACAGCATCGCTGAGTATGAACGTAGAATACACCAATCTATGAATTTAAAACTATATTATTTATAATATACTAACAATAATAATAATTACATACCAACCTTTGACAAATATTGTAGAGCAAAAAAATATGAAGTCGGTACTCGAGATTCTCAAAGGAATTTGTCCAGTCTGTAATTTTATTCTATGACGAGAACTGCCGACAACTCGGCGTATGTGTGTGTCTCTTTTTTGCAAACTTAATATCGTGCATATGTGAAAGTGACAGATAGTACAATGGACTCGCCCTCATTTATTAATCATGGACTTGCCCACAGTGGACTTGCCCACAATGGACTTGTCCGGTGCACGAAACTTGATAATATTGCCTAGTAATTTCGTTGCTAAGATGTTTTATGTCAAAAACTAGATTACTTAACAAGCAATAAAACAGATTTGCACAGAAAAAATCACTGAAAACGTTTTTTACCAATTAAATAAATAATTACATATACCAGATTGACAGACCGCGGTTTCATGCGCTCACTAGAGAGTTGTCAAACGAACTAAGAGCTGTATAGTTCCCGAGCCATAAGTCAGTGGAACATTTTCGTTGTACAGAAGGGCGAATCTAGTGCGTTAGTACATATAAATCTATGGATTTCACAGTATCAAAATGCGTTTGACAGCTTTTGACGTTTGACATTGGGCTGTTTGTATTAAATGGCTAGAGTTAATAAATAATTATGCCTGTATTAATAATTATTATGTTAATGTAAAAAAATTAATACCTGTCTTTGTACTTGACTTCTGACAGGGAAGGAAATAACTTCATATTATTATAGCAATAGATTACTTTTCGGAAATGTTTTGTGATGTTATAGTTCGTCTTAAAAAGTCCTATACGTTCTTTAGAAAGGTGACACCAAAATAACTGTTTTGAACCACCGTCGCAAGAAAAGGGTGTTTGTTATACGTTTAATGTGTTTGTATGTCTGTCTGTGGCATCGTAACTCCTAGGCGAATGGATCGATTATGATAGGAAACTTTATTTTGTTTGCAATCTAACTTGATCCCACATGGTTCACAACTAGATTTTATGAAGATTTATGTCGGAGATTACTTAATTTTGGTCTTTTGTTAACGTGAGTTTTTTGGCACAACAATTTGCTATTACTGAAACTATCCATCCACCATCAGAACCATAGTAATGAAAATATTCTTTTTATTATTTCTATACGCGGCGATCAAAAACAAAACACCATGCTTTACTTACATTGTATATATCATCGTCACCTGTTATTACGCTTACGCAATTAGGTACAACTTACCGACCATCAAAAGCCATACAAATAATAACTCAATTAATGCAATACGGTAATAAAACTAATTATCCACTAAAGCCTTTTAAATTACGCATTACATCTATGAATAATACCATAGACATCAATCACTTGATTTTTGGCCAAAGCTATAAAAAACACGGAATCAAACGCGCTATAGAATCATAGAGAACAAATAAGTTTGCCTCATTACGGCAAATAAATTATGTATAATTTTAATGGACAGTTTATAGAATTATTTTAATAGGGGAACGAGATTTTGTCCGGTTAGTTGAGGGACGTATGATAACAGATGTTGGTTGGGAACCTGTGTGTTTTTATTAATATGTATGAAGCGCCCGCGGCTTCTTACGCGGATGAAAGGTAGCACTGTATTAATTAAACTAATATAAAAAATGTATCATAGGTTAAGGTAGCGACAGTCTGGTGGTGAGACCAACTGGTTTTAACGCAGAGGGTCTCATGTTTAAGCCTACGACGCGTACCACAGACTTTTTGGAACTATTTGCGGATTATATTGTTAATTATCAGCTACTGAACGGTGACATCAAACGTCGTGAGGAAACCTGCATGTCTGAGAGTTCTCCATAATGTTCCCGGAAGCATGTGATGTCTGCTAACTTGCACTTGACCACTGTGATGGACTGTGGGGTTGCCCTTCACATAGTGCCCAGTGGAACAATTTATTTACAGGGCTGATGTTATGTCTTTCGAAAATATTGTTGAGACAGCTCTTAAACGTGCAGGTTACCCCGCTTAATATTCCGGTACTTTTATCTGCTATTCTATAACAATGTACCTACTCTATATTACGGAAGGAATGTTTAAGGCAAGCCATGACATAAAACTTAATGTATATTTCAGTGGAGCAACATCAGCCGTAAAAGAGAAAGAAAAATTTGAGAAAGAGAAGGCGCGATTGCAGAGCGAGCTCGACTCAGTGAAACAGAGGCTCACCAACTCTCTCTCCTACATCGAAGAACTGGAGGCCAAGAACGCTGCCTCAGAGGACACCATCCTCAAACAACAGGAGACCATTGAGGTAATATCAGATATTAGTGCTTCTACTTGTATAAAATATGCCATCTAGCGAACGACGGTGAAGATAAATAATTAATTCGGCGCCATCTAACGAACACCACGGAACTAAAATCCTGAATCGAGCAAGCGGTGTTCTCACACGCCATTAGTATTAACACAAGTTCTCGAGTAATGAGGGTCTTCGGAAATGACGCTCACTATGCGGCAGCACTGAGACATCAGGTCCAGAAACCTGTCAAAACTGTCAAAGCCCCTATATTTTCGTACGTCTCTGTTTGTTTGTATTATGTGTGTGTACGCTTCTGTACATATCTAACGTCAGTTTGGACCTGACGCATACGAAGCGCCGTTCGGTGGTAGAAGAAATTTCAAACACCCTCATTCCGTCGGATTGCAGTCCACCCGGCACGATCACAACCTGGTCAAAGGATCCACCCTCTAGTTGGAGGAACATCATTCCTTATATCTCCACAGTGCTATCTATCTGTCTATCTATATCGTCACGCCTTTCTCCCATTGGCGTAGGCAGAGACTATGGAACGCCATGCCACATGCTACGGTTCAAACATACCTCTTTCGCTTGCTCAATATTCATTAACCTCATCATGCATGCGCGTCGGTTATGGGTGCTTTTAATTTGGCCCTTTTTCAATACGTCACCTATTTGGTCAGCGTACTTCCGCCTTGGGCATCCCCTACCGACATCTCAATTCATTCTCGCATGATACACTTCTTTCGTATTTCTTCTTTCATCCATCCGTTCCAAATGTCCAAACCAACGCAACATTCCTTTTTCGATCTTTGTCACTACATCTTCTTTTAAACCACACTTTTCCCGTATCACACTGTTACGCACATTATTAAATAAATAAATTTATTTATTTATTATCTTTTTCTCATAAAGGTATAAAGGTGGACTTAATGCCTTAGGCATTTTCTGCCAGTCTACCTTAGAGTTATCTATCAGACTAACTCCGCACATACCTACTTATCAAAGCTCTCATTTCTACAGCATTCATTCTACTTTCATGCTTCTTCTACCATACTCATGATTCGCTACCATACATCAATCATCCTGCCTTGGGATAATACCATTGCTGATGATGGCTTCTAAGGCGCCATTTACACTATTTCCTGCTTTCACTCTTCTTTCAACATCACCCTCACATTTTGCATCTCTCGTAAACAAAGACCCTAAATACACAAACTCATTCACATATACCTAGTGTATTACAAATTTGTGTACTTTGCATGTGTAACTAGGGTACCTATGTGTGTTTTTGTGCAAAACAATTTTATTAAATTATTATTTTGAGCTCACATTGATATGTTATCTTTACATGTAGGAAGCAGATAACAACGCAGTGCGCACGAATCGTCTGGTGGAACACTTGAAGTCCGAGGGCAACTCCCTCAAGACTGAGCTGGACCGCCGCGCCACCCAGATACAACACCTACAGGATAAAGTAAGGATAAGGCTTACACTCACTTCCACCCTCTTTGTGTCCTTTCTAGCGATGGTCATCATGATTAGATAATGGAGAAACTATGATACTTGTACGCAGATATAAAATCTGCGACAATAAAGATAGTTACCTTTTTTTCTTTCAGAGAGCCCCGGGTTCGTTTTAAATTCTTAATTATCGCCTGATGAACGTTGAACGGAAACGTCACGCGGCAACCAGCATATCTGAGAGTTGTCCATAACGTTCTTAAAAGACTTGTAAAATCAGACTACCTGCTCTTATCCAGTGTGGTGGACTGTTGGCTAACCCTTCTCATAATAGGAAAGTTTGGTCCACAGTACAAAGTCAAACATAGCCGCAAACTCCCAAAATAAAACAAAATTAAATGTTGTTCCTCAGATGGCAAAACAAGACAAAGTGATAGAGCGCCGGGACCGTCAGATCGCGAGTCTGAACAAGAAGCTGGAGGCTGCCGTGGCTGAGGAGGAGCAGGCGGTGGCCAAGGCGACGCAGCTACGGGCCACCCTCGACAACATGCACGTGGAGTTCGACACTATGAAGACTGCGCTCAACAACGGCGCCAGGGAACTTAAGGTACGTAGCCAAGATCCTAGGGTTTGTAGCCAAGCATGTTAATACGGTGCCAGGGACCTTAGGGTACGTAGCCAATTGGGTACGTAGCCAAGCATGTTAATACGGGGCTAGAGACCTTAGGGTACGTAGCCAAGACCTTAGGGTACGTAGCTAAGACCTTAGGGTACATAGCCAAGCATGTTAATGCGGGGCTAGGGACGTTAGGGTTCGTAGCCAAGACCTTAGGGTACGTAGCTAAGACCTTAGGGTACGTAGCCAAGACCTTAGGGTACGTAGCCAAGACCTTAGGGTACGTAGCCAAGACCTTAGGGTACATAGCCAAGCATGTTAATACGGGGCTAGGGACGTTAGGGTACGTAGCCAAGACCTTAGGGTACGTAGCCAAGACCTTAGGGGTACGTAGCCAAGCATGTTAATACGAGGCTAGGGACGTTAGGGTACGTAGCCAAGACCTTAGGGTACGTAGCTAAGACCTTAGGGTACATAGCCAAGCATGTTAATACGGGGCTAGGGACGTTAGGGTACGTAGCCAAGACCTTAGGGTACGTAGCTAAGACCTTAGGGTACGTAGCCAAGCTTGTTAATACGAGGCTAGGGACGTTAGGGTACGTAGCCAAGACCTTAGGGTACGTAGCTAAGTCCTTAGGGTACATAGCCAAGCATGTTAATACGGGGCTAGGGACCTTAGGGTACGTAGCCACACATATTAAACTTAGCTGTCAATAGCGGTGCTAGGGACCTTAGGGTACCTACGTAGCTTAGACACATCAACTCACACAAATCTTATGGTGGGGATAAACTTGAGCATACACCTGTAATGAGCATTCTTGCGAATGATATATTACAAAAAAACATATGAGTGTTTTAGCGAGCATTTTCTTGTGCGTTCCCGCGAGTTTTCGAATTGACAGTAAATTTTTTTGTTCGCTAGAAATATCGTGAAAATGTACGTAGCGATGTTCAGCTCTGTTCGTGACAAAACTGATATCGGCGAATGCTCGTTGTTGTGTTACAAGTGAATGTTCGGGTGTATCAGCACCCTTACCCCTCGTTTTCACCAAGAAACATGTCCAATACATGTTTTATATAAAACTTGTAGACAACATAATTATTTGTTTTATACATGTATTGAAACTGTCTCAAACATTCTTTCGTTCACACTGTGTAGCCAACAAGTATCTATACAAGTATAAAACACATTTGCGTTTACACTGAAGTCTGTTACAGTTTAAAACATGTCTTATACATTGATAGCGTTCTCACCTACAAAATACAGTCGTGTTTTAGACAAGTATTGTTTATTTTATTGCAATTTCTGTATTATACAAGTATTAGACAAGTTTTAAACTTTATCCATGCTTGTTGGATAAAGTTTTTTTTTTTTACTGCACGGTTGGCGTATAGTGCATAGATTATAAAGATATACGTATAGTGGTTTAAGCGGCCGCCTCATCGCTTGACATTGCGCTGAGCGTTGTGGGTTCGATTCCCACACGAGACAAATCTTTGTGTGATCCATAAAATGTGCCCGTATGTTGTATGTTTGTAAAGTCCCCGCGACACAAGATTTAGTCCTAATGCGGGAGTTGTATTTAAAACAGAATTAAAAAAAAAATAGTTTTCAACATACCGGACGAACCGCGCTTTTTACTTCGTGAAAACGAAATAAGAAGAAGAATGGAGTGGTCAAAAAAACAAACTTTAGAACTCATTGAGCTTTTGCATGTACAAGAATGTCTGAGGAATGTGAAAAATAAAATATATAAAGATCGTCAGAAGAAAAAAGACGCATTGGCAGCAATTGCTTCGCAAATGTACATTTATGTTTTTTATTTTTTATTTATACTCACGCCTGTATCCCTGAAGGGGTAGGCAGAGGTGTAATACTTATTACACCCACATTTCGCCATGAATTTTAAGGTCGCCACGTAATAAGGGGGGGGGGGGAGCCTATTGCCGTACCGTTACCAGACTCCGTGCTGCCACTGAGAATTCGGAAAAACCCAGTAGGTAATACTTTTGCCCGACCCAGGAATCGAACCCGGGGCCTCTATTTAGCAGTCACATACGCTATCGACTGGACCACGGAGGCAGTATTAAAGATGTTGATAAAATATAACAAACCTCAAGAACCAGTTTAATAGGGAAGTAAATAAATTAAAAACGAAGTCAGGTTCTTTCTTTTAAAATAAAACTACTGCTTGAATTTGTCTCGAATTCTACAAGTTTAGCTACGACAAAAACATGAGATCATAAACATGCAGACAACTACAAGTTTTCAACCAACAAGTTTCATACAATTTTTGTATACATGTCTACAACAAGTTACATACAAGTTTTGTATACATGTCTACAACAAGTTACATACAAGTTTTGTATACATGTCTACAACAAGTTACATACAAGTTTTCTATACATGTCTACAACAAGTTACATACAAGTTTTGTATAAGGTACAACAAGTTTTATACATGTGTATAGTTTTGTATTCAACATGTTTTATACATGTATATGAGAAAAGAAAACATTGTCAAAAACTTGTTAAATACATGTATTATACCTTGGTGAAAACGCGGGGTTAGGGTTCAACAAACCAACCGACAGACGCATCATGTAGACGACGCAAATGCTTCTCTCTGAATGAAATATCCATGCTCACTTTGCGGCGCGCCATTTGATATGCTTACAGGACTAAACAATAAAATAATATTATGGGAAGATTCCCGGAATCTATTTCACCACTTAATAATTAATGCATTTCTTCTTCTCTTTTTTTAGCTGTTCATCTAGATAATTTATATTGTTTCAGAATATGATAGATGAGAACAACAAGCAACGCAACGAGGTGGTCAAACTGACGAAGCAGGGCGGACAACTGATCAAGAAGTTCCAACTTCTGGAGCAGAACAAGGCTAACGTTGAGAGCGAACGGTACCGGCTTTAGAAACGTCTAGTCTCTCACTAAGATAACCCCTCACCTGATCTATAGTCATATTATGACCGAAGAAAGTAGGGCGATTTTTGATATTATGACCATTTTTTATGATCGCATTTCAAGTCTGTTTTCTCTGTTTAACCGATTTGTAGCGGCTTGCGATTGCGTTAGGTTGGTAGGACAATAACATGACTTGCGTATTGTAAACGAAAACAGACATGCTCCAAAAAAAAAAAAAAAAGTTTCGTCTAATCAAAAGAAAGTTCCCGCGTCGCTGTGCGTGTCCTGTCGCAATAATAAATTTTGATACCAAAAAAACGCTGCAGCATCAGTAAGAAGCAATTTAATCATGCCTTAGTAAGTATTTTTTCGTTTTATGTTTAAGTTGATAATATTCGTAGTGTAATTTAAGATTAAAGACACTTTTCCTTAGGTAAGAACCAATTCGCCCCGCACCCGTATATTTCATATGATTTTACGTATTGTTTCTGCACTTGTTGGTATTTTTTTTGTTGTATTGTTTGAATAATTTCATAAATAAATAGTATATAATATGTAGAAGTCCTTAAATTCATGTATTTTCTAAATATTCACGAAAAATATAATGCAGGTAACAGTCGGTCATTTTATGTACTCTTTCAGACTGGAGGCGGGCGCGGGTGCTAGCGCGGGCGCGTGTAATTCAAATGTATGCAGACGCCCTTTGCGTTCACAGTGCGCGCGCGAGCCGCGCGTCTTCATGTGGCGGGCGCGCGCGCGGCTGGCGCGGGTGTTTCTAATAGGACTGTTGATAAAATATCGATATATCGAAATATCGATATTTTTATTTCCAAAAATCGATATTTATTACTAATATTTTTTTGGACGATATATCGATAGTTCGATATTGAAATGTCGGTATCGATGGTCGATATTTTTTTTTTAATTTTCTACTCGTGAAATATTAAAATAGTTATTTGTGCAACAAGAGAGCAAAGTTGTTTTTTGTTTCGAGTGCAGATTTTGAGTCCCGAGCAAGCGAAGGATTCTATGATTGATTCACGAGCGTAGCGAGTGAATCAAAGTTAGAATCCTGAGCGTAGTGAGGGACTCAACAGCATGAGATACAAAAAACTTTGCTCTCGTGTAGCAAACAAAACTTTTCACCACAGCAGTGAGAACACATATTACTTAGAAGACAGAAATGAACAGGAATAGATTGAATTCTGCATTAATCACTTGTTGATTTAACTCTTCTGGTGTTAAAGTACAGTCATCATCGCTAGTTTCACTCATCTTTTTAGATTATTTTATACATTAATATAATTTAACACGTTACGCTATACTGTATCAGCATCAGCGAAATTTTTATTCCCGCTACTTTTTTAAATCGCGTTTTAATACCGCGTCCCTGATGTTTATTTTTCAAATGTATCATTGTTATAATTCCAAATAAAAATGTATTGGTTAAATACCAATTTTATACTATTAATTAGACTTATTTTTATTAAAATTCAATAATAAATTAAACATATAAACAATAACATATAAAAAAAGTAATTTCTTTATTACAAATATCTTTTTTTATTTGCATTTCCGAAGGTGTTTTCTTTGAGGTCGAATTCCAAAATCGAAGTGTGCGTTCGCGCAGCGGAATGTTGTTGAATTTAAAGATTTTAATTATGCAGATATTTAGTGTATGACGTCGTATAATTGTGTATGGTAAAAAAAAATTTGTGCACGCAGCCATTGTGGAGAAATTCAGCAAAAACTGATTCCGCTGGGCGAACGTTGTCCTGGCGGAACTTTTTTTAATCCATTGACTTTAGAAGAAAAGAGATGTGTCCAAAAATTAGTGTGTATTTGTGTGTAATTGTGTATGTATGAATAAAATTAGTGCATGTATAAACTTCGGAGAAATTCAAGTTTCCGCTACGCGAACGTTTGGCCATTAGCTAGTTTTCATATCAAGGGCTTACATAGAGAGCTGTAGATTTTTACATACGTTGTTTTGAATTTGTTTATATTTGTTTAAAAAACAGATTTAGAAAAAATCGAAGGGCTTAAAAGATAAAAATATAAACGCAAAATACACTTATTAGGTCTTAGTTCTTAAAGTATGCACTTTGGGGTCTAGATTTTCACGTTTATACAAACCTTGTAAGTGTCTGCAACATGTTGCCAAGTATCAATGATGTTCCGTTAGTAATTAAAGAGTTATAGGACAATTTACCATGAATAGATCACTGTTTACAAAGCAGTCAAATATCACGACGTTCTAAAGGAATAACATGGTAAAATGAATGCCAATAATTAGTGTATTCATTCAACTATTCACATGCAAAATTTCATGTCATTAAATTCAGTAATTAAAGAAAAACAATTATATTACTGACGAAGCATCGAAAACCTACATAATCCGACCAAGTTCGGATGGCTACAAAAAAGCGGCCGTGCCATATATCTAAGAAACGTTCTTAACCTTCCAATATAGTATTTATTAATATGGTACAGTTGCGTATACTAGCGTTAGGATTAAATAAAACAATTGCATTACTTGAATGAAAAATATTTTTTTAATAATAACGCCACTATCTACGATAAAATAAATCTTCAATTAACAAGTACTTCTCTATTTAAATATCCGTGTACAAAAATATTTTTAATTACATATAATACTTAATTATGTAAGTAATTATAATAACGTTAACAAACGCTTGCAACGACAGCAATGGACTTAAATGTGTTTTAACTAAAATAGGTTTAATAAACATATTGCCCTCTCTTTTCTTCAAGGATGGAAGTACCGTTTCAAGCGGGAAGCCGCCTATCGCTCGTTGCGCGTTGTCTATTTTTTCATACTAGAATATTTTTGATCAATTCATAACTACAATACTTAGACTATTTAACCAAAGGACTAGCGTACGGCTTCGAACAAAATAATTCTGCATATCGATGGCTTATAGTGAATACCTCGTAACTGCGAAATACGCAACTTTTCAGGGGACACAAAAATCTCGCTCCAGTAAAATTTTGTGGTTACAGAAAATCAAATTAAACCTTTATTATCATGTAAAATCTATGATTCTAAGCATAAGAAGAGATAATTTCTTTAAAAAAAAAGTAACAGGAACACTTATTTCACTTGTTTAAATTACTTTTTACAAGTTTTCACACGCCTTTACGAGGTTATCACACGAAACTTACTCGAGCGCGTATTTGCGAGGCATGCATTCAGGATCATAGATGGCTCTACAAGTACCGAATAAAATTTTGTGTGAAACAGGATTGTGCGTTACGAGCTATTCTTTCTAGAAACATAATAAAATAAAATAACCTAAAATTGCATTCCCGAGGTTTTCATTCTAAGCCATCGATATGTTGGTGGGGTGCGGGGGAACACGCTCACATACATAAGTCACTACCAGTACAACGGTATAGGTACATCAATTAAGATATCGATTCAAGAAGAAGTTAGTTATTAGATTGTTGGATCCACTAAAGTTGCAAAGGGGAATGCTCGTGTATGCCTAGTCCATTGGTTAAATAGTGTAATAAGCTGCAATATGATAAATATTTACCTAAACAGTAGTACTTACATGTGGTAATTATTTAATTTCCTTAAGGGGCCTATAGTTAGAATCCTGATCAGTGAAATCTTCAATAGAAATTAGCTGTATGAATTTTATTTGTCTTAAATAATATATCTCAAGTCTCAAGCGCATACTTAAATAAAGTAGCTATTTACGTAAATAGTACCTACCTACTTTCTGTCATAGTCAAATACATTTAAAAAAGTAGGTGTACAAAAGTAAATGACCTTTATATTATATCGAAACAACAATTGTGTTATCACCTATACCAATTCAATACCGGTATTATACTGTACATTTTGGGATGTTACCTAAATATATTGCACGGCCGCTTTTTTGTAGCTATCCGAACTTTGTCGGGTTATGTAGGTTTTCGATTCTTCGTCAGTGTTATAATTGTTTTTCTTTAATTACTGAATTTTATGTCATGAAATTTTGCATGTGAATAGTTGAATGAATACACTAATTATTGGCATACATTTTACCATGCAATTCCTTTAGAACGTCGTGATATTTGACTGCTTTGTAAACAGTGATCTATTCATGGTAAATTGTCCTATAACTCTTTAATTACTAACGGAACATCATTGATACTTGGCAACATGTTGCAGACACTTACAAGGTTTGTATAAACGTGAAAATCTAGACCCCAAAGTGCACACTTTAAGAACTAAGACCTAATAAGCGTATTTTACGTTCATATTTTTATCTTTTAAGCCGTTCGATTTTTTCTAAATCTGTTTTTTAAACAAATATAAACAAATTCAAAACAACGTATGTAAAAATCTACAGCTCTCTATGTAAGCGCTTTATATGAAAACTAGCTAATGGCCAAACGTTCGCGTAGCGGAAACTTGAATTTCTCCGAAGTTTATGCATGCACTAATTTTATTCATACATACACAATTACACACAAATACACACTAATTTTTGGACACATCTCTTTTCTTTTAAAGTCAATGGATTAAAAAAAGTTCCGCCAGGACAACGTTCTCCCAGCGGAATCAGTTTTTGCTGAATTTCTCCACAATGGCTGCGTGCACAATTTTTTTTTACCATACACAATTATACGACGTCATACACTAAATATCTGCATAATTAAAATCTTTAAATTCAACAACATTCCGCTGCGCGAACGCACACAAAATCGAATTTCGAATTCGAAGGGGTTTGTTTTTTCACTCACTTTTAATATGCATGTGAAAGAGACAGAGCACAGTAAAATTCAAATGTTTCAAATTTATGGCTGAACAATGTCAATTCGTGGCACTGAAGATTGAAAAATTAAAAAAAAGCTACTTTGCCTCACGCTCGAATCTAAATCGCGTTTTGTTCACTGTTGTCTCGCAGCAAAAGCAGCATGTTTGAGCTGCTGTGGTGAAAAAAATATTTTGTCATCAAACGCCCTGAAATTTTGGATTGATAGTAGGCATTTTACTCCCGTGCTATCAGAAATAGCTGTTAAATATTAAATTTCTGCTGCTACATCTGTAGCATCTGAACGAGTTGCTTCTACAATCAATCTTATAGTGCCTAACGATCTTAGTAGCCAAACAGCTGAACATATAAAACAAAGTATATTTTTAAAAACTCTTACTGAAAAATATTGGTATACATAATTGTCTTATTTAAATTTAAAAAAGAATTACTAAGAACTATAACCTAGCACTTATGTACATTCATAATTAATTTTTTTTAATAAATATACTGGACTATAAACTGTGTAATCATTTTTAGCTGACTTACGATTTTTTTTTAATAAAGCCGATATATCGAAATATCGATATTTTTTTTTGATATATCGAACTCCGATATTGATATATTTAAAACTATCGATATATCGAAAATCCGATATTTTTTTAAAATATCAACAGTCCTAGTTTCTAATGGGTCAGTCCGCCCGTATCGTTCACACTGATATAGCGTCTGTTAGGTGACTACGCGAGTGGTTCTAAACCATTTTGATTTACCCGCCGAAGCGTCGTCAATCATGGACATCAATACTGAAGAATTTATATCTGCAGTACAACATCGCACAGCTATTTGGCGAAGTAAACATCTGCAACATTTAAATAGGGCAGCCATAAACAAATTATGGGAAGAAATAAAACAATTGTTTCGTCCGTAAATCAGCGTATAATACGTAAAATTCTCCAAACCTTTCTCTTCCTTTATTTAAATCATGTGTGCCAAACTTCATTTATAGCAATTTCCATTTTAAGTATGAATTTTCCATTAATAAAAAAAAATCTTCATCCATGTCTTCTAAATAAATACGTAGCAGCTCAAAGTTTGAGAACGACCAAACACATGTGCAATGACGCTCGAAGCTCGCTCGGCACTGTGAATATGCAGACGCCAAGACCCGAGCGCCCGCGCCCGCGCCCGCACCCGCTAGTTCAGTCTGATTGAGCACTATGACCGGCTGTCAGGCCGAGTCATTGTCCTTTGTTACTGCAATTTTTATTTAATTAATAATTATTTACAATAACTATAAGATTGTCTTTTGTTGAAATTTAAAGCTCCTTTTATACTCTTTAAGACTCATAAGTCTTTATTTTGTATTGTTACGCCATCTATCGGTTAATGGGTGTACTAGAAGAGATTGAATGTATCGGTGGGTTAAAGGTAATTCAGCTACTCTGTACTAGATGGCGTTGGACTATGTCGACTGTTCCCGACTTACTAGAATGTTTCGTCTGTAGTGAGAATGTTCGGGAATATGCCAGAAGGATCTCGTTGCCTATCCGGCCGGTATAAATACGCGGCGGGCGAGCGAGTTCACACAGTTCAATTGAATACGGAAAGCGATCAACAAGAAGCGAAGAAATAAGTCGGAAGTGTTTAGTGTTGTTCTAGTGGTGTGGAATAGTGTGTTTTATTAGTGAAGTGAAAATTAAGTGTGTGTATCTAGTGTTATTGTGTTAGAGTATAAAGTTCAATTTAAGTGGCATAGTGAGCTATAATTTATCGTCGAACCCCAGCTCGTAACAAATTGGTGTCAGAAGAAAGGGATAAATTATGCCGGTTATGTCGAAGGAAGAAACTGATAGAGTTCGTACTAGGAACCAGCGCCAGCAAGACCTGGACCAAAGACGCTTCGGAGACGTTCCTTCTCCATCTTCTGGTGGACCAGGCGACTCCGCGGCTGCAAGCGCTCACTCCGTGGCCGTGCCCGACATCGCGGCTCTGATGGCGTTCATGGAGGAGCAGGCTCGCCGTCAAGAGGAGCACGTGCGCCGCCTGGAGGAACAGCTACAGCGCAACAAGGAGGAGCGGGCTCGCCGTCAAGAGGAGCACGCGCGCCGCATGGAGGAACAGCTACAGCGCGACAAGGAGGAGCAGGCTCGCCGTCAAGAGGAGCACGCGCGCAGCCTGGAGGAACAGCTACAGCGCAACAAGGAGGAGCGGGCTCGCCGTCAAGAGGAGCCGTCCCGCCGTCAGGAGGAGCAGGCTCGCCGTCAAGAGGAGCAGGCTCGCCGTAAAGAGGAGCACGCGCGCCGCCTAGAGAAGCAGCTGCCGCGCGACAAGGAGGAGCACGCGCGCCGCCTAGAGGAGCAGGTGGTGCTTATGAAGGACCTCAGCGCCGCTGTAGGGAAGGACCTGAAGGCGGTCAAGGAGGAACTTCAGCAGCACGAGGCCCGTATCAGCGACATTGAGAAGCGAGTACACGACCAGCTCGAGACCCGTATTGCCAGATTGGAGAAGAAATTGCGTGGGCTTGAGACCAACGACGTTACACCTGCAGCTGTGGCGCCCTCGCCTCGTTGGTTTAAGGTTCCACCCTTTGATGGCTCGTCATCGTGGGTTGCATACAAGTTTCAGTTTGAGGCCGTAATGCGAGCGAATGGGTGGACAAAGAACAGGCCTTCACCGCCCTAACCTTGGGCCTTCGTGATCAGGCCTTGACGGTGTTGGAGGCACTCGGGCAAGACGTCACCTACGAGAAGCTTCTGGAGGCGTTGGAGGCAAGGTACGGAGACGCGCACCTTGAACATGTGTATCGTGCTCAGCTGAAGGACAGGACACAACGCACCGGAGAAACTGCAGCAGTGGGCTCTAGAGGTAGAAAGGCTGGTCAGGAAGGCATACCAGTCGTCGCCTGCGCTCATTGACGAGAACCTCGTACAAGCGTTTACGGATGGGATCCGGGACCTGGAAGTTAGAGCAGCGGTAAGACTTGGGCACTTCAAGTCCCTGAAGGAAGCCTTAGCCTACGCTCTGGAGGTGGAAGCAGCGCGTCACGAGGATCGAACTTACCGTATCAGGGAAGTTGTTTCTTCACCACAGTGCTACAACTGCGGGGAAAGAGGCCATATCCGCTTGAGCTGCCCAAAGCGTAAGCGGCACGTTGGTACCCTGTCTCCACCAAAGGGGTCACCTGACGTACCTGTCTGGCGGCAAGAGCAACGTAGCGCAGATGCTCTGATAGGTAGGGCTTACCCCGACCAACGCAAACACTGTGCAAGACAGGAAGCGAAGCCGGCAGCGCTAGTGAGAATGTTGAAGACGGATCTGAGCGACGGATGGAAAGAAGCTTTGCAGAGTGCTCAGCAAGAAGACAAGGATGTACAGCCGATTCTCGAATGGAAGAAATCAGGCGCTCCTAGGCCCAAATGGAGTGATATCGCAGCAAGGAGCCCTGTCACCAAAGGTTGGGCACAGTGGGAAAGCTTGGTTGTCCAGGATGGAGTTCTGTGCCGCAAATGGGAAAACGCTCGAGGTAACCAATGCCATCTGCAAATGGTAGTGCCAAAGACTAAGGTGCCGGGAGTACTGCGGCTCTATCACAATGGTGCTTCGGGAGGTCACATGGGTGTTAAGAAGACGCTTACTAAGGTCCGAGAGCGGTTTTATTGGCTCCACTGTCGGAACGACGTCGAGGATTGGTGCCGCAAATGCACAAGTTGTGCGGCTGTCAAGAGGCCACATACTCGTAGCAGAGGTGCATTGAAGGCGTACAATGTAGGAGCTCCAGGGGAATCTGGACAACAGATGTCTGAGAAGATGAAGACTCGCTACGACCGGAAGGCAAACAACAAAGGCTCCGATGAGGGATCATTGGTGTGGCTTCATAACCCAGTACGAAGCAACGGTAAATCGCCTAAGTTACAAGCCAGGTGGGACGGGCCATATCGCATAATTATCAGGATGAACGACGTCACCTATCGAATCCAGAAGGGGTCACGAGGTGCACCGAAGATAGTTCATGTGGACCGGTTGGCTCGTTACTATGGGTCCAACGATGTTCGAGACGAACACGTTTAAGAGGGGGGCAGTGTTACGCCATCTATCGGTGAATGGGTGTACTAGAAGAGATTGAATGTATCGGTGGGTTAAAGGTAATTCAGCTACTCTGTACTAGATGGCGTTGGACTATGTCGACTGTTCCCGACTTACTAGAATGTTTCGTCTGTAGTGAGAATGTTCGGGAATATGCCAGAAGGATCTCGTTGCCTATCCGGCCGGTATAAATACGCGGCGGGCGAGCGAGTTCACACAGTTCAATTGAATACGGAAAGCGATCAACAAGAAGCGAAGAAATAAGTCGGAAGTGTTTAGTGTTGTTCTAGTGGTGTGGAATAGTGTGTTTTATTAGTGAAGTGAAAATTAAGTGTGTGTATCTAGTGTTATTGTGTTAGAGAATAAAGTTCAATTTAAGTGGCATAGTGAGCTATAATTTATCGTCGAACCCCAGCTCGTAACAGTATTTTGGTTTGATTTTGTTATAATGAGCATAGTTTTAAATATGCTTTGGACCGCCTAAAACGAGGGTCTTGTTAATTTACCTTTTGTTTAAAATTAATGCAATTCTGTCGCCTAAATTTATTGCCATTCTTTTAACCATTATATCTCATGAGTTTAATGAAATATTATGTTGAACAAAGTGAAGGTGCAAAGTTCAGACATTTTTATGCAGTTTTTACGCGTACGGTATGAAAACGACAAAAACCGCTTATGAAATTTGTTGATTTACGTTAGATATTATTATGAAAAGGTGTAAATGTTTTTCAATATGCTTATTCCTGTATAATAGCAGGTTAATAAAAAGGAAAGAGAAAACTACAATTTGTTTATTTTTTTATATATTTAATCAGAAAGTCAGAATTTACCCAATTTCATTAAATTTTTATTTTTCTCTTGAATACAGTTCGGTCACAGTACGATATAATGTTACCATTGTACTGTAACATTGTAGATAATTTATCAAGGATTCCATCAATATATAATGTGTCAGGTATTTATAAACAGAAAGGCCATAAAATGCTAAATATGTGACCCACTCAAATCGCGCCGCGGCGCGTCTCAATTCGGCGATCAAATTACGGCAACATAGCCGCCGCGACCGTATCAGGTGAGGGGATAAACTAAGTACCTATGTATCTAGCACTGCCTCAAATAGGGATGATTCCAAATAGTCAAATCAGACACTTTTAATGGGACGTCAAAAATAATCTACGTATTTTATATGAAATAACAAATAGTGACATTATATTTTTTGCTGTTAAGTAAGAGTTCTTATAGAGTATGTTAATGTAAAATAGATTTTTATTTTACTAGCCAGAAACATCCCTATTACCTACACTTTGCAGATGCGATGTTACTTATTTTACCCAGAACCAAAAATACATTTTCTTAATACATGTAATGTTTGTCAATCAGTGAGCGTCTCCGTCAACAAGTGACTGTGATGGAGCGAGACCTGCAGATAGGCAAGAAACAAGCAGAGTTCGACAAACGGGAGATAGAGAACCTCAAGAGAGAGAAAGATATACTCAATAAGAATATGCAGAAGATACAGAGTAAGTATTAGAAAGGGACAAAAGTTCGGAGAAAAATATACAAATGGAAGAAGAACTTTTTCGGAGTCTTGGGGAGTACGTTAAGCTATCGGTCCTGGCTATCATAAAGATATTTCACAGTCATTACGTGGGGTCAGTAGCTTCAAATTTTCTGACACTGTTTAGCCTTTACAGTATTGCAATCTCTTTGAGTTACGATGGTCAGACTGTGGCTTTATGGATGAGCAAGTATTCTGTTAAATTTTAAACTAGTAAAGACACTCCAAGACGGGTGAAAGTTACGGAGGGAACTATTATTTATTGGTTAAACTAAGGACACAAAATGTTGTTAGTTTGTATTTGAATCCTCGAAATGATGTTCACTATCTCTTCTTGTGTGTGAAGCCGTGGACAAACGCTTCTGTAACATAAAATGACCTTCAATAAAATACTTTATTCTGCAGATGAGGCCCTGGAAAACTTGGACATGCTACACCTACAGGAGCAGAGACGCAAACAGCTGGAACACGAGCTGGACATCAACGCCGCGCAGATCAACAAGCAGCGCCTGCTCATACGACAGCTGGAGAAAGACAAGGACAGGTAATATTAACAACTGTCGAGTTAGACTAGGACAGGTAGCAGGCTGAACTTTTGAATTAGGCAAGAAAAGCTGGATAACTGTGATCCAATGATTAAATAAACAAACTCCCATTGAAAATAGCTTGATCTTAGAAACACACAAAATGCCTGAAATTCTATTACTAAATCTATTAATATTACTATTTTTGTTTATTCCAGAATGTTAGAAGAGACCATCGTCTTGAACGAGAAAATAGATGAAATATCAGGTGAATTTAATGCGACATTGACCTTATAATATGTATGTATGGGTATTTAACCGGATCGATTTAAGATTTTAAAAACCTTTGAATGTCGTAAACGCATGTTTTTTAAAACATATTAATATTTCTTTGGCTGGTAGCGGCTAGACACGAAGAACCGAAAATCGGGCTCAGTGGCGTACCATTAATGCCTGTATCCAGGAGTGAACTACGCGCTACCACAGAATAAACAGTACTGCGCTACGTCGGACTGACGATGATGATGATGATATCATTTATTATGAGTAAAATTTTATTCCTTCAAGACCGTTATACTTTTCCTCAATGTCTCGTGAAAAATACGATTTCTACCAACCGAAGCGCAATGGAGCGCATTTTCGGGATTCTGTACAATAGTTGAGTGTCATATTTACATGGCATTTACACTGACTGCCAAGACGTGCACGCGGATCCCACTGAGTTCCAATCAGTGTAAATGCCATAGAAATTTGAAACCTAACACTTGCACAGCAGTATCAAATTCCTTTAGCAGAATATAAAATGCGCTCCGGTTGATGGAAATCGTACATGATTAAACAATTTTCACGTGATTTGTACGGTTTATGGCAATTTTACGTTTTTCTTGTATTTGTGTACAGAGGAGGTCCGCCTCCGCACGGCGGACATCCTCGACCTGAAGAAGGCGAACCGCGAGGAGGTGGTGAAGTCGCGCAAGTTGTCGGTCGCGCTGGACGCCACGCGCGCCGAGAGGAACATGCTGCACAAGAACTACACCGAGGCGCTCGATGAGATACAGGATCTTAAACAGAAACTCAAGGTAACGATGTTTTAGCCGAAAGACTTCAATGACTGGATGCGGGCCCAAAAAACTCAAAATATCAATCTTTTAGTCAAAAGAACGCCACCCCTACGCGCAAAACCGCTAGGGCGGATTAGTTTTGCCACCCAGACCTATGTACAATCAAACAAGTCGGCGCTGGACCAGTTTGAAAAAAAATCCCTTGCCTCGCTCATAGCGTCGAGGCACACTAGAAACTGTATTATATACGAGTGTCAATATGCGTGTGAAGTAGCACTGGAAGCGAGGATGTCTTGCTGAGCGATTCTCGCCCTTATGGTGGTCTAGCGGGAAGTTGTTCGACTGTACCTAGTGTGCGTATTTAACCACTGTCTGCGTTTCTTACCAGGTCAATGGTCTACTAATTTAAATGTGTAGAGCAGGTTAATATTAGATTAAGTTGGTAATATTTCGTAAGTTAGACCAGCCACGGCTCGGCGGAGTTGAATGTACACATATCAACAACATATCAGCCAAAAGACATCCTCTGCCGGATGTAGGCTTGAACCCTCCGCTACCATCCGCTGCCTACAATCTTAAAAAGGTCGCCGGTCCATCTTTCGGGAGACCTACGTCTGCTTCAACGTCCAGTGCTAAAAGACAAAAATTATGCGTAAAGAATTAGCTGCGAATTCATCAGATTGAAGATCGTGCAAACTACAGTACGGGTACCTTTAAGTTGGACATATTTCTCCATTTGATTATTCCATCGGGGGGATGGGCCTCGTTAGCCTTGGTTGGCAACCTGTCTAGAAGAAGGAAAACTCCGAAATTAAACCAACTTTCAGGGAGCAAATTCGACACAAAACCCCGATCTAAGATGTGAACCGACCCGTGCCGAGGGATTCGTGGCCAGAGCGCAAACTGGTCTTGAACAGAGGGACCACCAACGCAGGTAGCGTTGGTGGTCACAGGGCACAGCTGACATTCCACCTTACCCCCGTAAAGGACTCTGCGGGGCCATCCCCGCAGAGCCCTTTACGGGGTAAGGTTTAGAGATTTAGGGATCTAGACTGTCCATACAGTATTGATCCCTAAATCTCGTGGGAACGCTATGGGAACAAAAACTACTTCACGCGGTTCGCAACCCGTCACGTCTCGTTCCCCGCGAGGGCGGAAAGCGGCCTTCCGAATGTCGCTTTGCAACGTTGAATGTTGGAGGAGGGATCGGCGGCAAATTAAATGAGGTATGTCAGCTGATGGATGATAGAAAGATTGATGTTCGCTGTGTGAATGAAACAAAAAGGAAGCGTTGTGACACTACAAAGCACGGTGCATTCACGACGTATTGGTCTGGGGTACCACCAGAGCCTGCAAGGGAGTTGGTGTAATACTGTCTGCGCGTATGAATGTGTACGTAAAAGAGTTTGAATGTGTAAATGCTAGGCTAATATGGATGAGAATGAAAGTAGGACTTACTCGTGTCCTTATTATAGGGGTTTACGCCCCGGTCAATATAGTAACGGGTATGTCACAACAAGAACTAGTCGAAAGACAGGAGTTTTGGGAGAGTTTAAGATAGATTGTGAGGAACTATAAGGATTACGAAAGATTAATCTTTTTAGGCGATTGCAATGGATGGGTGGGAGTAAAGCAAGATGGATTTGAAAGGATTTTAGGTGGATTCGGTGCTGAGAGCGTGAATGAAAATGGAAAAGTACTGCTAGAGGTTTGTTTGAAGTGGAGCCTTCGTGTGACAAACAATATGTTTGATCACAAAAGGATACGTATGTATACGCGTGAGGCGAAACATGTTAGAAGAAGTATGATTGATTTTATAATAGTAGATGAACGACTGAGAAAGAATGTGATGGATACGAGGGTGTACGGGGAATCGGCATCCATACTTTAAAAAAGAAAGAATTTCGGTGTCGCCATCCTTTAAAGAGCCCCTCTTTAAAGGATGGCGACACCGAAAACATAATCAAGAGAGGGTCTTGGAAATAATAAAACCTACAAGAGAAAGATGTGAAAGATGAGTGTAAACGAAGATTGATAGCAAGATTTGAGAGGTTCGATGGCATCAATGATAGAGAAGTATTGAAGCAGTCCCTTAAGGAAGAGGTAGTATGTATGTTTAGCGTCTGAAGTATGTGGTGTGATCAAGAGAAGGAAAATACGAAAGATTAAGAATACATGGTCGGACAAGGATGTGCAATCAGCAGTGTCAGAGAAGAAGAAAGCTTGGTAATGAAAGAAAAAAAGATAAAATGAGAAAGAAAAGATGGTTAAAAAGAAGAAAGACGGAAAGAAAGATGAGTTTGATAGTAGATTATCTCACGATTTCCGGAGAAATATTAAGTTTTTCTAGAAATCCGTTCGCGCAGTTCGAGGAAGAACTCGAATCTTCGGAATATACGTCGATCAGAGACATGAATGGTAAGATACTGAATGGTGAATCGTGTGTGCTGAAGAGATGGAAAGAGTATTTTGAAGGATTATTTGAAAGAACGGCGATAGAGACGCCCGCAACTGAAATAAATGCTAATAATAGCAATGATGAAAGCGATATTGGCGTGGATGAGATTTTGAAGGCACTGGGAAGTTTGAAATTAGGTAGGTAAGGCTGCAGGATATGATAAGATTACAGTCGAAATACTAAAGGCTGGACAGGGCATCATAGTTAGTCAGCTGCAGCGCTTGTTTAACTTGTGCTGGAGCACCGGCCGAGTATCTGATGACTGGGCCACAGCAGGAGTTGTGCCTCTTTATAAAGGAAAAGGCTCGCAACAAGACTGTAAAAACTATAGAGGCATTAGCCTTCTCAGTATTGTTGGCAAATTGTACGCGAAGGTACTGATTGAAAGAGTTATGAAAGTATCCGACAAGAAAATATGCGATGTACAAGCGGGATTCCGAAAGGGTATGGGGAGTACCGATCAAGTCTTTTCCTTGCGATGCTTAGCCGAGAAATTCTTGGCCAAAGGTCAAAAGGTCTATTGCGTATTCATGGATTTGGAAAAGGCTTACGATAAAGTTGTGAGGAATGAAATGTGGTCGGTACTGTCGATGTATGGGGCGAACAGCAGCCTCATTCGAGCTCTAAAGTCCCTTTATGAGGATTCTAGAGATTGTGTGAGGATAAACAGGGCATGCACTGACTGATTTACCATCTACACAGGTGTTAGACAGGGATGTGGAGCGTCGCCGTGGCTGTTTAACCTATTCATGGACAGTTGTTTGCAAGATCTTAAACATAGTGATTGTGGATTAAGGATGAATGAGTTACTTGTCAAATGCCTCCTTTATGCTGATGATCAGGTAATACTTGCGTCTACGGCGGAGGAGTTGCAATAGATGGTAACAATAGCAATCATGCATGGTGCGTTAGAGAAGAAAGGAATGATAGTGAATGCAAGTAAGACGAAAGTTATGGTTTTTGATAAATATGTATAAATTATATGAATAAGAAAGGAGGAGTGTGTTACGGCTTACAATGATATATGATCGATGGACAACGAGTGCAACAAGTGCATGAGTTTGTATATTTAGGTATGCTGTTTACAAGAGATGGTAAGAATGAAGAAGATATTGAAAGAAGAGTCAATGCAGGTAATAGAGTGAATGGAGCTTTGAAGGCGTTTATGAACAGCCAAAACGTCTCCAAAAAGGCACGATTAGCTGTGCACAGAGGGGTGTTAGTACCTAACTACCTACACTTATGTACGGTAGTGAAAGAGAATGGGTATGGCAGAAGAGATATGAAAGTAGAATAAATGTTGTAGAAATTAAAGCACTGAGAAGTATCTGTGATGTGTCTTTGGCCGACAGAGTAAAGAATTGTGAGATAAAAGAGTGTTGTGGTGTTAAAGAAGATGTAGTGACAAGCATAGAGAAACGTATACTAAGGTGGTGTGGTCACATGGAGAGGATGGATGACAAAAGACTGACCAAGCAGATATATAAAGCAAGTGTGAATGGGACAGGACGAAGGAGAAGACCTAGACGGACGTTCTCTGACCAGATTGGAGACATCCTTAAAACAGGAAAGGTTAGAAGTACCCTAAACAGAAGAGCATGCATGAGGAATTTGATGGAAGTGAATGAAGCAAGAGAGATATGTTAGGATCGTTGCAAATGGCGTTCTGTAGTCTCTGCCTACCCCTCCGGGAAACAGGCGTGAGTCTATGTATGTATGTATGATTATTCCACTATGACTGCAACCTTTTATAAGCTGCCTTTTCATCGCGTTTTTCGGTCCACCGTTTTTACAATTTACCATTAACTATTCGATTATTTTCTAACACCATAATAATGTCGTTGTCCAGATGCTGGCATACCAGATCGAGCAGCTAAAAGAGGACGTGAGCGGCAAGGAGGCAGGTCTGAAGACGTGCGAGGGCGTGCTGGCGAAGTGCAACAAGCGCAACGAGCAGCTGCGCTCGGAGGTGCAGAGCGGCCTCGCGCGCCTCTCCGACGCGCGCGCCGACATCGCCGCGCTCAAGCAGGAGGAGGCGAGACTCAACAGGATCATACAGGCGAGTATTGGGGATTAGGTAAAGGCATTCACTCTAAAATTCCTTTTTTCATGGCAGTAGAGTGGCTGACAGCCATTGGCGTATCTAGTTATTTCTCAGGGTGGGCCTGGGTCTTCATAAAACAATGATATGAAGTTTCTTAGATATTTAGCCTAGAATTTCGATTCGGCAACCAAAATTCTGGAATGGGCACTAGACCATACCGGGGTGCGTACGGCCCACCTTATAGTAAGCGGCAACTGATCATAGACTTTGACCATATCGGCAGTGGCGGGGGTGGTCCGCCCCGGGTGTCACATTTTATTGAGGTGCCACCCACCCCAAACTCGACTTTAAGAGAACAATGTACAAATATATAAATAAAAAACTTCCGCCCCCTGTGCCACCCAAGCTCGCTACGCCACTGCATATCGGAGACACAGCCAGACCGCTACCTACCTTGTACGGGAAAGGGAGAAATAGATTGGATTGCATACGCAAATTGGAAATGGCCTATGCGAAGTCTTTCACAGTACATTGCTTCACTTACCATAACACTCAGCACAGCGTATTAAGGAACACTGCGATATCCCATAAATTACTACATCATCTCTGCAGCCAGTCTAATAGTTCCAAATAATGTTTAATTATTAATTTAGCATTAATAGTTAATTAAATATTGCTTTTTTTATACAATTGCCCTTTGGAGCGAAACGGCACCGGTCAGTTAGCATTAAACTTAAGGTCAGGTCATTGTAAACGGGCTCAAAGGTTTGATAACTTCATCCATAGTTCTTCACAATGGCTGCGTATACTTTGACTAACGAATGCGCTAAATACAATCAATGGATCAAGGTGACTGATCAAGATTGGTTTTATTACTATTTGTCACGATTGAACAATTTGTATTTATTTCCTAAGACATCACTTACATAAAAGTAATGAGGTATTATCGTGTAGCGTTACGCATCCAGGATTTGGTTTGGGGTTGGTTTATTTATGTTTGCCGGGGGCTTCACTCTGGTAAGCGTACATTTTATCAACAAAAACACACAAAAATCATAAAATTTTGTAAAAGGAGTACAGGTGCTTTTCTCTTTCTCTGACTTGAGCCTCTTAAAGATCTGCCCCTGCTGGACGTGGCTAGAGGTCGTTGGTATGCTAGAAATAGAAATTTTTTTTGGCATGGATCTACATGTCATCATCTCAGACAAAGATACATGTCGCCTGCTGAAAATAGGCTTCCCTCAAGGTTTTTAATACAAACGCTTTTGAGCTGCAAGAATCCAACTGCTATCCCTATTCCTAACAGGATCGTCGGTCCATATCGCATATTTTATTCTGCTGCAGATATGTAATATTCGTTTTATATTGCTGTAGGAGGGTGACACGGCCCGCGCTAAACTGATGAAGGACCTCGAAGGTCTGATGAACGAACGCGACGTGGTCGGCGCTCAGCTCGTGCGGAGGAACGACGAGATATCGCTGCTCTATGAGAAGATACGGATATTGGAGGTCACACTGCAGAGAGGTAAGAAAAGCATAAGTTTGTTAGTACTTCTTCTTGTCGTATCAATGGCAATTTATATTATATGCGCCCCGTAATCTGCCGCAGATATGGCGTTGTTTGTAGCCCCATACAGTTTGTTAGTTCTTGGAGACAGAAAGGTGTCATCATGAGGGTTTTCGTCGACGTGTTTCGCTCAAAATAATGATGCTGATTGTCCATCGTAAATTTTAATGTCGACTTTTAGTATCGGTTCACATAATCATGAGTCATGTCTCCATGTCTGCAGGTGAACGTCAGTACGAGCAGCGCGTCGAAGACATCCGTCTGCTGCGGCTGGAGATCATTCGACTGCGCAAAGAGAAGAACCTCCTCTCCAAAGGAATTGAGAACATGACCGACTTGAGACTTGAGGTATGTACTGAGGTATAATATTACTGATAGGTATATCAGTGACAGTGTATCCATGTTTCATCAAGAGAAAATTTTAAAACATTTTGCTTGCCCGTTCCTATATAAAATCTGTTGTCTTTAAAAGACTGTACGGGGTGTCGCCCTAATTATCTTTCGCACGCAGTCCCAAGCCTAGATTTAGGTTCAAATTAAATAAAAATTTAAAAATTAAAAATCATTTTCGGCCCCCGTAAAAACCCATACTACGCTCGACCGTCGGCTTTACCTATATCCTGTTCGTCTTCGTTCGTCGACACGCACTTAGAAAGCTTCTAGCATCTGCATATTACAATTTGTGAAATTAGTATCAAAGTAATTTGCAAGTACGAATGTCAACAATTTATATTTTTACATGTTTTAAACAAAAAAATGTAATGTCACTGACAATTACTTTTAATTCTTTATTTTTCTTATCCGGCACACTTGCACCTTGATTTATAAAGCCATGCCGATATTTGAAGTGCCATAGACCTAACTTGATGTACCTACCTACCTACTTGCAGCAAAATATGAAGCTATGGATAGCTTGCTATTGCACAATGACCAACAAACAATTTTGAGAACAATTTAAACTTTTGAGTTTTGCCTTCGTGTAATATGAGATTTGCGTGTACGAAACACTTACAAAGAAGTTACTAATCTAATGATGCCATTGTAAACTTACGAATTATATGTGTCATGACCATTGCACTATGCAGACAATTGCAATGAACAGCTGGCAATCGCATTTTATATACAAAGCTGTAGATATCATTACCGTGGCTGAAGCGACACGGATTTTATCAGTGCTAGGAAAATTGTAGATATTATTCAGTAAAGATAATACAACGGTCATTACAGCGACGACTAATAGCTACTAATGACCAATCATTTTTAATTTTTTTAAGTACTCATTATGTTTATATTTTTCTTGCTATTCTCAACTTTTCAACTTCAGCTTTAACAATTTCAACGCCCAAGATTTGCTCGCCGATCTATAGGTAAGTATATTTAGTGGCCTCTAAACGTTTAAAACAAAACAAGGAATACCTAAATATAACACTAGCACTATATGTGTACTATTTAATGCTACTCGAAGAAAGACGTTTATAATTTAAATTCAACATTTGTTCAATCGAAATTTAGTACCTAATAGACCATTGAAGTTTTGAATTATTAATTATCGCTTGTCTCGTGCCTCGGAGAGCAAGTTAAGCCATCGGTCCCGGTTGTCATGAAAATCTTTGACAGTCGTTATAGGGAGTCAGTAACTATCTCTGAATAAACTGACATTACCTATTCTAAACCATGGAATATCGCTATCTCTTTGGGAAGCGGAGGTCAGACAGGCAGTCGCTCTGTGGAAAAGCTAATATTCAGTCAAATCCGATGAGACTAGTAAGCGGAGCCCTGGTTGAAACTGGGATAACGCTAGGAGAAAGAAGACCATTGAAGTTTGTTGAAGTTTAGATTGACCATTGTTAGGTATTTTTTACATAAGTACATACATAGTCGCACGCCTATAACCTCGAAGAGGTAGGCATAGGTATTTTTTCATGTTAACTAAACCTTAATGGTCGAAAAGATAAAATTGTAACAGATATATAGTAAGGTATATACACCTAACTTGGCAAACAAGTGTCTGCAACAATTGATATAAAAATTACTGTCTTTCTGTACATCATTATTGTATAGACAGCTGACCTCCATTATATTTCAGACGTGCATTTAACTCGCAATAATTATTGTGTTTAATATTTAAGCTAAGTGACACCACTTCCAAAGAGTATGCGCAAGGTCATGTGAAAATTATATATATTAAGTGTAGTTGTTCTACTTTTTTCAAAGTCAAGTGCTTTAAGGCCTATTCAAACCTGAGCGATATTCGCTGCCGCTGTGGGTAGAGGTACATACCGCGCGGGTTTCGCTCAGGTATTTGGTATCAAGTACCGCGGCTAGTTCTTACCTCTCTGAGCGAAACTCGACTACCGCGCGTTATTCTACCCACAAGGATAGCGAATACCGCTTAGGTCTGAACAGCAATATTACCGCATACCCACTGGGTTTTCTCTGCCGCAGACGGTAGCGAATACCGCTTAGGTCTGAACAGGCCTTTAAATAACGAAATAATCTTTATTAGAGTATGTTTGCGTATTGTTTGAGCACCCTGATCGAAGAAGCTACTCTTTTGATCTGATCAGTCAGTTAGTAAGAGACATACACATACATACATAGACTCACGCCTGTTTCCCGGAGGGGTAGGCAGAGACTACGGAACGCCATTTGCAACGATCCTAACATACCTCTCTTGCTTCATTCACTCCCATCAAGTTTCTCATGCATGCTCTTCTGTTGAGGGTACTTCTGACCTGTCCTTTTTAGGGTTCCGTACCTAAAAGGTAAAAAACGGAACCCTATTACTAAGCCTTCGTCGTCTGTCTGTCTGTCTGTCTGTCTGTCTGTCTGTCTGTCTGTCTGTCACCAGGCTGTATCTCATAAACCATGATAGCTAGATAGCTGAAATTTTCACAAATTATGTATTTCGGTTGCCGCTATAACAACAAATACTAAAAATAAAAAAAAATAAAAAATTAAGGGGGGGTCCCATACAAAAAACGTGTTTTTTTTCGTATATTTTGCTCAAATTTACTAACTGTTACAGGTAGACGTTTTAAATTTTTACAGAATATGTAGTTGTATATTACCTTTCAAAATAAATAATTTAATTTAAAAAAAGTAAATAATAAAGGGGGGCTCCCATACAACAAACGTAATTTTTAAGCAATTTGTTACTCGATCTTAATAAACAGGTAGAAACTTATAAAGTATTTAAGTATACATACAACGAACGTGATTTTCTTTTATAGATGATGGTACGGAACCCTTTGCGCGCGAGTCCGACTCGCACTTGCCCAATTTTTTTTAGAATATCTCCAATCTGGTCAGAGAATGTCCGCCTAGGTGTTCCCCTTCGTCCTGTCCCATTCACACTTGCCTTATATATCTTCTTAATTAAAAAATATAACGATTATGTATTGAATATTTTACAGTCAAAACAGTACCGTATACCTACACACCATATTAAAATAAATTATTAACCTACTACAAACAGAAGTGTGTATACAATGTTAGGAACACGTGCCGGTACGATTTATCAGTCAGATGATACCTGGCTCTGTGCCATCATTGTGTACGATGAATTTTGTTATTTCTCTATAGTAGGCACTTAGACAGTAAGCTCGTTACAATAGCTCTTTAGATTACCAATATGGTTACTAGATTACAAATACCTAACTAATAATAAAATATTTCAGACAGAATTTCAGGTCAGATACGCTCCAAGCGATCCTAAGGCGATCCGACAGTCTAACTCTTGCGCGATATGGAGTCACACGTACAGCGGTGGCGTCGAATTCTCGTTGCAGCAGTAACCTATTTACTTTGCTTAGATGAGTTAGATATTTGCGCAAAAATTATAGGAATAACCAAGTGCGTGTCGGGCCACGCGCAATGTAGGGTTCCGTAGTTGCCCATAATGGCCATTATATGTGGTTTCCAATATATACTACTACTATACATACGTAGTACCGTAGTACATTACATACCAATGTAAACGCGTAAAATATGCTCCCAATGTAAACCCACAGAAATAGGTATTTATAAGTTAACCGACGATTTCTCGTAAATTAGTGATGTCTACTTAGCCGTGATAGTTTTCCTTTTAAATTCGTTATATGTAATATATTTGTGATTTTTTTCACCTCTTCCAAATTAATAGTTTAGCCGGCAGAGGGGGGGGGGGGGGGACACGAACATTTTTTTCACTTCAAAGCTTGATATTTGACAAACCAATTACTTGATCGAAAAATGATTTGAGCAAACTAATAATATTTTTTTAAAACCTATCCAATGATACCCCACATAATGGGGTACTCAACCAAAAAATAATTCAGCCCCACTATACATATATGTAGGGGAGATAGCCTTAAAAAAAATATATGCCTAAATTTTATTCTACAGTTTTGTTGCAATATCTTATGTCTATATTCATGTAAAATATCAGCTTTCTAGCACCAGGCGTCTTTGAGCTAGGCTGCGGACGGACAGACGAACGGACATGACGAAACTAAGGTAAACGTACCAATACTCGTCGGATTTCGGAAATCACTGACTTTGAAGCGCTACTGTGTGTTAAATATTTAATAGACAATGACAATTTTTGCATGACATGATAGAGAATTTATTCGTTATTCTAAGTAACAATTTTTTTTAAATCATTTTGATGGGTATAAATATTTATTAAGGCAAAAGTAAAAAAAGAGCGATTTGTACGGATACTCGTCAAATATTCCCAGTACTCGTCAACTTTTAATGCTAATATAAACTCTCTGCTCTTGAACATAAAGTTCAAGATAAGTACATTTTTTTTGTGCTTGAATTTGTTAAGCATGCTTGTGCCTTTGAAACATTAGGTAGATAGATAGAAAACCAAATCCCTATTTAGAATAGCAGGTATTCAATAAAACAGATGGTTGCATTTTAATTTATATTCCTAAAATCAAACGCTTGGAATCACAAAATCAGTCTATAAAATAAATGTTTATATTTCTTAATCATAATAATCATGCAGTCATGTGCATATGTAGCACGTGTAAAATTATTATGTGTATAAAATACTTAAATTGTGGCCATCCAAATAAAATATTATCGGCAGCTGGATGCCACTTCTTATAACCCAAGGGTAGAACACATTTGCTATATATTCATAGAAAGCTTCGCCAGTCATTCAGCCTCTTTTTGTGTGCCCTAATCCCCAATCATTGGGTGCTGAAGTCGAAGTTTTGTGAGGGATTGACTTAAGCTTAAAAAGAACCATCGGCGGTGCCAATTCACCTGATGCATTAGCTGTTAGGAGAACTATTACGCACTCTTTTTCTCCACTTGGTATTATATTGTAAACATTTTTAGACCCACGTTTCGCTAAGACTCGGTTGTCAGCTGGGGGACAAGTAAAAGGCGCTCTCATCGCAGTTAAAAATTCTCCGCGGGTCTTCAGAAGTTGCCTGTAGCTGAGCAGTACAAAAATAATCCTGAACTTCTTTGAACCAGGTACGAACATCATCTTCCGTGACTAATGCTCGAGATTGTGTCAAATTTTGGGACACCCTCCGACCCACTTCAGGGTCACGCTTTATGAATGGCTCGAACCAATGTCGACCTGGTCTATTGTTAGTAAATGGGTTACTACGTTTGAATTTGGTAACTAATAATTTGACGCTATCTAATAACTGATCTGATGTTACAGGAAAACCACTTTCTGCCATGAAAATTAACCAGTTCTTTAAATGTTCTTCTTCTTCTGGAGTTAAAACAGTCGTTGGTCCTTTAGAGCAGCCAACTAAACTACGCCCTTTAATCTTGTTATTTAATGTGGTCCTTGGCACTTTAAATTTTCTTGCTGCATCTGATGTTGTGGCCCCTTGATTTACAGCTTCTATGGCTTTTAAAAGGTCCTCTTGCTTGTAGTTTCTTTCAGTCATGATCTGTAATTAAAATTACGATCATGCAATCACTAGGTACATGACATACAATCAAATAAAAAAATCTTACTTAAGATTACTCTTTACCCATCAATATCGAATACGACAAGCAACGAAGTGGCAGCGATAGAACCTATGTCATCTTAGTTTTAAAACTGATTTTAATAATGTTTACGTCAAAACTAGTTGAATGACATAATTTTTATACAGGCGCTAAGAGACGTTAGGAAGACGCGCTACAATACGCGTGACGACATGCAGTTATTTCGAACAAAAAGCATAGTGTAATGCGTCGCAAGCAAAAATTGACTGTTCTTAACAGTCAATTTTTGCTTGCGACGTATTGTAATCCAAGCAAGCGTAGTAGAAGCAAAGGCAAGTGGTAGACCTACTTGTACCCAAAGCGGTAGATATGTATCGCGTGTCCTTAATCGAATGGCGGAGGCCTACAGCGACCAATATAAACCTAACAAAAAACGCACGTAGAAAGTGCATATAGAAAACAGGGGGTTTAAACCATTAAGAAACAAAATAATTGAATCGAATAACATGACTGTGTGTACGTGCTACGTGCATCTAGAACCAGCAGAGTAAAATAATACCCCTAAGAAAAAGCTTAAAAGAAACGCAGTTTTATCAACAAATGTAGTCTAAACCTTAAATATGTTTGTACTAGAGAGTTAACAATTTTGTAAAAGTCCCGATACTAGCTATTTATTCGCATTTTGTACTGTAAAACACAAAATATCTTCATTATGACGAGTTTAGGTGCAACTTTTGAGCATGTCCCAGTAGTCGTCATAATAATTCTAAAAATGACGGGTTTTGGGTCAAATGGGAGTTTTAAAGTACCAATAGATGTCTCATTAAATAAAAATATATTCTATGTTAAAAGTATTCCAAATTGCATATTACATCGTTAGCAAATAAACTTAACTAACTCATTAAACAAAGAAACTTACCGCAGACCCCACTGGAGTTATGTAAATCAAAACACAAAACCACGTGCTGAGTTTTACGTTTGACAGCTGAACTTCACGAAAAATCGATTTTGTTAGGGCACACACGTTTCGACTAACATATCTCCGACGCCATATCTGTTAAAACTCAGTGTTGTCATTTCAATTGTGCAATATGTTACCAACAATATGTTTCCATATAAACCGGCCCATTTTAAGTTCAGTAGAAAAAAATATACAAGTTTTTAGATTCATTGTCGACTATTGGGGCATGACGACTTCACCCGCGTTTACCTTATAACCTGGTTCCTTGTGGACTACGGAACCCTAAAAATGACGGTTCTGGATTAGAACGATATACCGAAATCGCTTGGAATACGGGGCTCTTTTACACAGAGTTAATTGGCAACGACGCTGTAAACAGTTTTGCAAGAATGAATGATATAATCAATTTGAGATCTTGTGTTTGTTATTGAATAACAAGCTAAGAAAAAAAAATTAAAAAATATACATACATACACTCGACTATGTAGACTATTCTCACGCCTATATCCCCGAAGAGGTAGGCAGAGGTATATTGCTACACCCACTTTTCGCCAGATTTATTTTAGTCCCACGTAATAGGGGGGCGAGCCTATTGCCGTACCGGGCACATTACCAGACTCCGAGCTGGTACTGAGAATTTGCTAACGGAAAAACCCAATAACACTTTGCCCGACCCGGGGATCGAACCCGAGACCTCCCAATCCCACGCGCACATTTATGCCGCGAGACCAACGAGGCAGTCTCGTAAAAAATATAGAGATGCCATTACTGTGTTACGTGCTCTATTGGTTCGTTCTCCACTTCGCGAGAAATCTGACGCCAAGCATCGTCTCTTACACTTACACCTCTATTGCCATAATTTACATCTTTTGGGTCCTTAAAGGTTTTAATTCCCTATATATCGCGATATCGGACGGCGACTTTGTGAAATGTCCATGCTGCGATGGATCGCGCGATCCACACACAACCGTCCACCGCGCTGAGGCACCTTTGAGGCTGGCAAAGAAACCGACAACGGCGACAACGTACGGATCGCGCGCGGCACGTCCACACCGCCGCCGCCTGCACATTTGGATCGCGATCCTGTCGCGCGCGATTGGAGCGCGATGGATCGTCCGGTGTTGAGCTACCGTGTTGGTGGTCTTCTAATTAGGCGATTTATGTATATTGCGATGCACTGCGTGGCTGACTATAACTAGAAAACGTAACGAAAGCTTCTACTAGCAATTTCATTCTTAGTAAATGTTCCATTTTGAACTCCAAATCTCGCAGGTGTTTAACCTGGAGCGCGAGCTGGGCAGGGAGCGTCTGCGCGTGCGCGCGCTCGAGGAGGCCCTGGAGACCCCCCTCAACGTGCACCGCTGGAGGAAGCTGCAGGGCACCGACCCCGAGAGCGTGCGACTCACGCAGAAGCTCAGGCTCACGCAGAAGTTAGTATGCTTACTGTGCTGTTCTATTCTATTATAGGTATGTAAGTCGGTACTTAGGTATACTGCTCAGCGAAGCCAAAAAAAAGAGGGAAAATCTAGGCAATTTAAGTCGGGATAAGGTAGACCGCGAAACAGGATTGTAGAGTGCAGTATACCAAAGGTATTGATTTATCTTTCGTGTGTACATTTATGTGATTTTGTCCTTTAGTAGTCCAGTCCTGTGAGCATTCAATATTATTTAAAACACTTAGACTTAAACTGTTATTTTCTTGGGTTTACGCAAATGTTACCTACCCATTGAAAATCAAAGTTCGAATCTATTTAAGTGCAGTTTCTAGACCAAAAATGAAATGTCAGTAAAACCAACAAAGCGTAATGGAGTCAGTAATTCGAATATTTCGTATTTTCATTACTTTACTAATACCTACTACTAAGATCCGCAGAAACGTTCCGGTGCGTGAGCGTGTCACTGAAGGGAAAATTGAAATCAATAACAGATAACTCTTAAAAATTCCAAATACTTAATATGTTCTTGGAAATAATTGATAATGGTTTTCCCTCGGACGTATGATAGAAACGTTCTACGCAAACGCCAGTTTAAATAACCAATAAGTTCAAATAATCATTAGCATACCAAACTCAATTTTACGACTGTTTGCGAACAAATGAGTAGCACAATTTGAACCGGATGTGCACATAGGGAAACAGATTTGACGACAAACAATTATTAGAATTAGAGACTACCGTCACTAAACAAAGTAATAACAGAATAGTGCGGTGAATGTATTACCCGTATCCCGTATGGTATTTTATGTAGGTAACCTAGTGCCACAGTATAAAGACATACAGTAGTTTCCTCATCATCAGCCTTTAACAGTCCACTGCTGGACTAGGCCTCTCCTTTGAAAGGAGGAATTGGCCTACTATACCACGCTGGCCAAACGGGTTGGTATAGGCTTTGTATCAAGTTATCCTTCCCTTAGGCCCGTATTAATAAACAAGTCTCAATAGTGATCTCAAGAGCGGTATCAGTTGATACGGTCTCAAGATGTGACCAGCATCTTAATGTCGACGCTAATTAATAAACCTATATCAACACCATCTCAGATGATACCGAGCTTAAGATCACGGTCTTATGATTCGTAATTCGACACCCAATGAAATCCTGATTTCAAGACTTGCTACGTCACAATGAAGGAACTATTTCATCTTTTGTTCGGTACGTTTAGTACTTGCTTTGCAGAAGAATAATGTTCAACTTTGTATGTGTAAAAAACATTTATTTAACAGTTTATAGTAATTAAAATTTTATCATTTATACTTTAAAGTTATATAAACTATACAAAAGTACAATTTATTTACTTAAGAAGTTTTGAATTTTATAAGTCAACAAAACGCATACGCTTGCTAATGCGCGTCGCCGTCACTTCATTGATCATTATATTATAATCTGTGGCAATCTGTGCTTGACTACTCAGCATCAGCAAAGTGTTTGTTTACTCTTCTAGTTGAATAGAAATACAATAGTTGAAAACAAAACCTAAATAATAAAATGGAAACAGGTTTTTAGCCCGACGGAGAGAAAAGTTTTTTAGAAATACTCTATTTATGCTAGCTTAAGATCAAGCTAGCATAGAGTATTTCTAAAAAAACTTTTCTCTGTGGATATTGTAATATACGTAGTGTGTAGCAGAGCTTGCAGTCGCGATACTTTTGTAATTATTATATTTGAGACTGTAGGCTGTGATAAATTAATGAGATCTCCACAGACAAGCTGAAAGGTTTTTAACATTATTAATAAATCATTTTACCATTACTTCACTGAACACAGTATACACAACAAAGTCATATTTTCGTGTTTACAATTCAAGTGATAAAAAATTACCTGAAAGGATGCTGTAGCGCAATACCTTAAGGCGCTGTTATACCTCAGAAGCCGTGAAACTCCTAATTTTTCGTCGCGCATCTAGCCATAACGGTACATATTACAAACTAGCAAAAATTAGAGCTTAAAGTCAAAAGTCTGAAAAAAAGACTTTTGAAAGAATTTTTGAATTTATTTTTTGCCGTGTGGTTGACGGCATAGAATACAAGTGTCACCACCCCCTATCTTCCCGTGGGTGTCGTAAGAGGCGACTAAGGGATAACAAGATGCAAATACCATCTTTGCGTAGAGACGGAAAACTCGACATCAAACCATACACGACTGCCTCGTTGGTCTCGCGGCATAAATGTGGGATAAGGAGGTCCCGGGTTCGATTCCTGGGTCGGGCAGTGTTATTGGGTTTTTCTGTCACGAAATTCTCAGTAGCAGCACGGAGTCTGGAAATGTGCCCGGCACGGCAATAGGCTCGCCCCTTATTACGTGGGACTAAAGTATATCTGGCGAAAAGTGGGTGTAGAAATACACCTCTGCCTACCCCTTCGGGGATAAAAGGCGTGACGATATGTATGTATGTATTTCTTATTAATGAAACAATATGTATATATAGCACTGATTCTTGGCTAAATCGAAATCGTTTTTAAAGTTTTGCGGAGGTAATTTGAATGGATTTGCCGCATCCGTTATATAAACTTTAGGTGTTGAATTTGAAAAGGCCATAGAATATCATCATAATAATCTACTTCATCGCAATAACTGATTTCGGAAATAATATTTTCGAAGTCCATAGTTACCGCCGATACAAGTTCACGATCTCAAGTCCCGGATCGACTGTACTCAACTATCCTGATCTTGAGAACCACCTTGATACCGATCTTGAAACTCGAGTACTGTTTATTAATCAAAGCGATCTCAAGTGATGACAGGCTCTTAAACCGCATCTTAAGATTTGTTTATTATTATGTCGGGATCTCAAACCAGCTCTTAAGATCCTACTCTCATGCTGATATCGGTTTATTAATACGGGCCTTACAGTGGTGTTCTCTGCATAATATGCTCCCTCTGTCGGCTCTTACGACACCCATGGGATGATATGAGTATACAGTAGTTTGACGCCTTTGATCTCGAAGAGAAAGCCGACTACGTCTAGACATGGGTAAGGCGGCTAGGGCTGCCACATGTACCTAAACAATATCTACTTATTCAAACACCGTCTATTTATTATAGAAAAATATTACAATTGCTACGCTACATGAATATTATAGTGTAAATCATTTATTTATTATATTACAATAACTAACGATAAATAATTATTGTAAGACAGTATGCATTTTTTCGTGCGGTGACAGCTTTGCATACAAAGAGTCAGTCAGCAACTATTTCATCCCGCAGGTGTCGTGGGAGTCGGATAAGGATACGAAGCATTTTTCATTAGGTCTTTATCGTACAAACCAAGTTAAAATAAAGCGATTGACATAGCGGTCGTTTAAATGATGGGTAACCATGAGATCAGCTTGCAGAGCCTATGTCATCGATATGAAGTATTTTGCAGATTTATTTTCGTACAAACTACGTTAAAGTAAAGCAATAATCATTCATCACGGTCATTTTATGGATGGGTGACTGGGCTATGAGATTACGGAAAACATGTGTGGGATTTATAAAAGGGGACCAAAAATATGGTTATTTTAGAGCTAGGACGCGCCGTTACCAAGATACATAATAATATGTGATATATACTTACCGAATACGAAGATACTAGGTAGGTACTTATTGCATGAAATTAAAATCACACTTGAATCGAATATTTCCTTACAACGCATATTTTCTTATGACTGCCATGTTGTTTACGTACCTACAGTAATTACTACTTTATTCTGTGATTTAGCCAAACATGAGATATTGTAAAATGTTAGTAGATTAGTAGGTACGTGCACATTATTTCAAGTGGTTATAGTTCCATACATTTCAAAATAATATAAATAAGTAATTATAATTCATGAAATTTTATTTTTTGGTGTAAGTAAATTGATGAAATCGCAGATTTTATAAATCCTTATTTATTTAAATCTTTAAGCAGCATAAAGAATTGCAATGGCTCACAGCACAAGACCTATGCACCATCTAAATTAATATTCATAAGCAAATAAATAAGTAACGAACAAAAAACAAGCATGCGCCAGCCCCCAAAAGCTTGTACCTAGTTAGGAACTAAGACGACATACGTAACTAGGTACCGCAACTCTTCTCGCGTCTCACCTCTTGGCCCCCGCACGATTGACCCGTCTAGACGAGTTCGTCGAACGACTGCAACTGTATGGATTATTTGACTGTGCTAGTGCCTTCCATTTTCCATTTTTCCCTGCGGCCAATACAAGTTGCCAACACCTTTGCCATTTCACTAACTCAGCTATAACAAAAGTTGGGGTATCAGTCTAATTCAGACATCAGTAGAAACTTTGTATGAGTCTTCCCCATTCCAAATGTAGTATACTTTAAAATTATATTATCTCTACTACTACTACTATCTATTCTTACCTACTATCTTGTCTTGCACCTAAGACTACAGAACTAAAGGCAGACAGAGCGCGCGGAACACTTGCGTGAGGCCACTAAAGCAAATACAAAATTGAAAAGCGAATACAAACTCGGCTCAGTGCGCTGCGAAGCATCGCACAGTTCACACGCCACGATCAATCAAGCTTTTAAATTCATAAAATGCCGTCTTGCGTTTTTAAACATTGTAAAAGTTGTTTCCAAAAGCAAAATCGGGAAGATGGTAATATATTTTTACAGATAACTATGGATTATTTGACTGTTTTATAATATTATTTCGATATAATTCGTATTTCTGCAGAAAATATGTAAGTGTTGCCAGTTTACGTCGACGCCGTTCTCCCTGAATTAGGGAAAATGCACTTGTCAATTGATTATGTAATAATGATGGTCATGTTAATGAAAAATACATTAACGTAATGTAAAATTATATTGTAGATTATCTTTCTTCTTATAAAATATAGTAATAGAATTTCCATTAGTATATACATTGTTTTGAGTTCGATCCCCAAACGATCCAAATATTCGTGTACACATGGCTCCTCGTCAAGCTTTGTACACTTTGACCTTTGTACCGTTCTTATGGCGTAGGGAATAAGTATCAAAATCGTACTGCAACTGTTTAGCTTGACTTGGCGCCGTGTGTACATTAAGTACAGAAACAGAAATCATTGATTGCAGCCATTATTAATTTTTAATTGCAATTTTTTTTTGTTTTTGATTTATGAATCATAATATTCATAATTTATTGTGTGCATGACAAAATGTTTATAGCTAATTAATATTTAGGACGCAAGCCTATTGCAATTAACCAAACATTTCCAGATACTATACTGAGAATATATATATCTAAACAAAAAATAAACAACATATTCGCCGATCTAAGATCTGAACCCCATGATTGGTATTCGTAAATATATGTAGTTGGTATTATATAAGTATTTCTTCTGGATCGAGGGTATTAATCACAAAACATAATCTATTTATTTCTCAATTTACGAATAAAATTAGTTAAAACTTTACTCAGTACCTACATTTAAGAAATGTATTTATAAAAGCATACATTAATGGTTTCTTTTATTTGAATCATTTTCATAACAGCATTACATATTAAAAGCATTAATTAAATCCATGGTAAATTCTTCAAAACCGCAAACGAATATAAAATATGTAATATTTTTATATCCGTTTGCAAAAACTATATACAAGGTAGTGGGAGATTATTCATAATCTGGCAACTTTACACACACATAGGCGCGCGTGTCCGTACAGTGCCAGTCGCCAAATGTCACGCACACATAGCCGTCAACGTGCCTCACTTAGTCGGACGAATACGCTCCATCTGGTCGTAAATCTGTGTCTTGCACTACCAAAATGTTTTATAATATGTTGGCTCTAATAAACTAAATTCCTTCTAGGTTAGATAGGGGGCAGCAACATTAAGCTACGATTGATTGGGCTTATAATAACATGACTGTCAAAGCTTGGTTCCCTCAAAATTTGCTCAAGCTTTCTTACTCCTTTCGCAGATTAACCATTTATAACCGCCAGCCACAAAAGGCATTCAGAGTAGTAAACGGGCCTCGAGAAAATCGGTTTTTTTCATGCTGTTATAAAACCTTTAACAGGTCCAAGATTCTTTCCAAAGAGAGAGACAAATCCTCCAAAACAAAATACCACCCCCAGTCAGCGCCAAGGCACTCATAACACCAGTCAAAGCTAAATAAAATTTTCTCCTTAACAGAAAAGTGTTAGCGCAGAGCGAGATGTTGGTTTTAAAAGAGCGACAGCTGAAAGAAACCCTCAACTTGTACAACGCCGTGAAAGACATGCTCGCACTGCAGCCTAGTCCAGAAATACAGGTAATATAAGGATCTTACTTAGGGTTCGTTCATTCAAGACATTCAGTACTTCACGGTAGGTATAGGTCGGTTCACGAAAGTTGACCACAAATGGCGGCCATGGCGCATATATGTACCTACATTCATGCACCAATGGCGTGGCTCCATTCTTGAGATGCATTGCATTCAGGGAATGCGTCAAGAACGGAGCCACGCCATTGGCACTCCACCCGCGCCTCACCCCGCACAAACACGGGGACCTAAAAAATGATTTCTGCGCAGTGGTCATCTTTCGTGAACCTTCCTATACTAGAGATCGGAATAGACAAGTTCGTCTAAGTAAGTGACTTAAAACGGAACGGAACTAATTGACTATAGTTACTGTTGGTGCCAAACAGATTGAGAACCTAACATAGTGACAAAGTTGTCGCAAAAGTAATTTGAATTTCTCACAGACTATTAAATAGGTGCGTATTTTATTATTAATAAAGCAGTGTTTACGTCGGAACTTACTGAACTCAATTTTTTGTAACAACATATTATTATTTTAGTAATTAATCATTCTACAAGATAGTTAATTTATATTTCAATTACCACCATTGAATTATTATTGTTACCACTTTAATGAATTTGATAACGTGACCGAGGTGGGCAGTACGATTCGTGATATATAACGCCATCTATCGAGACCACGCAAAACTTATTATTTTTTTAATACTGAGCCACAGAACAGAATAACTGAGCACTTCAGTCTTCAGTCGTCCGCGTGGTGACGGATTAAGAATACGGATTGTCACCACCCCATATCATCCCATGGGTGTCGTAAGAGCCGACAATGGAAGCATTTTACGCAGAGAAAACTTGATACAAACCCTATACCAACCCGTTTGGCCGGCGTGGTATAGTAGGCCAATAATTGGTCTACTATACTACGCCGGCCAAACCCTATTATTCCTCCTTTCAAAGGACTCAAAGGAGAGGCCTAGTCCAGCAGTGGACTGTTAACCTTTTCACCGCCCAGCTATACTAAACGCGATGTGTCGCTGTACGCCAACGCATAAATGTATAACAATTATATAGTACGAAAGCGGAGCGGGATGGCGGTAACGTCATATCGATAATGAAAAAACAATCTGTAAATTTAAATTGTTACTCAAATTTACAATTAAAAATACACACTGTTAAATTATAATGGTAATTTGTTTTATTTTATGAGCATCTATAGTAAGAAAAATGGGTATCCGTTATCTGAGACAAAGATACATGCATAGACTCGCTAGAGATAATAATATAATAGGCACATCACTATTCATTTCAAAACGTAGTCCGTTTACTAGTCGACCAAGCCAACTAGACGAATGTCAACGTGACAAAATTCAACATAATTCAATAATTACAATCCAGAAATTCCTAGTACCGATTGCAGGCGCATTGTACGTTCACACGCCGCGTTCGCACGTTACGATAAATAATTTCTGGATTATAATTGTTGAATTATGTTGAATTTTGTCACGTTGACATTCGTCTAGTTGGCTTGGTCGACTAGTACTTCAAGTCGTTGGCGTTCGTAGCAAGATAAATTTCATAAGAAATAGGGTTGTCTATTGTTTTCTTTCTGTGTATAGATTTTTGTTAGTCTATACTAAAAACGCTTGAATGTTTTTAGTTTATACCTATTTAAAATCTAACATGAACGGTCAGTCAGGAAACTCAGGAACATTGTTTGAAGTGGCAAACTAAGTGTAGTTTCGGAAAGGGATAGTAAGTGACTTTTTAATACTGATGTGCTAAACCTTTTCAGCTTATTTTTTATTTAATGCAAATGAAAAACTGGCTAGTTTGATTAAGGATATTCGAATACCTAAATTCATAAAAAAATAATTAAACTTAGCTATTCAAAATTATTATAATATGCTATTCTGTATTTAATTATTGCCAGTATCAAATCAAAATCAAAAACATTACACTCCTTTTTTGGGCAGTCGTGTCAAAAGATGTGCGCGTCGCCCGGCACTATAACACAATGACCTTGACACCTAGGCGCTTACGACGTCACAGGTTTACTTCTATTGAAGTTGTCGGCGCTAGTGACACTGACATCTTGCCATTACGTAGAGATGGGTGTAGAAATATCGAAAACCCTCGGTACATTTAATTAATTTTAATGAAGTGATTTGATACGTACATCAATTTTAAAACGTATTATGTAATACGTTATTTACTGACCGGAATTACTTTTTAATCACAGAATCTAAGAACGATTGGAAGGAAAAAGAGAAATAAATCTAAAAGATTCTAATGAATGCAACTTTCGCGTCACATCACTAGCCTACTTGATATGAAGTCGTTGGCGTGCGGGACATAAAAATATTTGGGGCCTTTTATATTTTTATCCATTTTAACACAGAAAAAAGCCTGTTTTGCCTGAGAAAATAATAAATAGGGCTTCATTCGTGTCCATCTACACAATTACAAAAGAAATAAAAGTGTTTATGAATCGTAAATGTATTTTTTTTATAGTGAACTTCTATAGAAGTCGTGGCGTGGGCGGCACGAAAATCCTGAACTTCCATAGAAGTTGTTGGCGGTGAAAAGGTTAAAGGCTGATGATGATGAGCACTTCAGTGGTAGATCCAAGATGATCTTGTTTTGACAAGGTCGTACTTGGTTTAAAGGGCCTAAATCTGATGAAGATAGATCAATTCAAAATCACATTCATTATTATTATTCAATCAAAAGACAAACTCAAAATGATTTTGCCTATGAAAGAAAATACATCACTTAGGGAGAGTAGGCTTGTGTCCTAAAATATAATTAGTGATTGACTCGTTCCTTTATTAGATGTTAAATCGATATAACTGAATTTTCTTCAAATTTCGATCAGCAACCTTACTAATTACGGCTTTTTAAAAGCCTTTTCCAATTTGACGCAAGAACGCTGTAAACCATAATAGCGGTTGAGTGATATTACGAAGTGCAAAATAAAATAAATCGTAAATGACGTCTGGTATGCTTTCCCCACTTTTAATAAATATGATGTGACAGGTACAAAGTTTGACATTTTAGTAGTATTTACTACCAAACGTCAATAACAACAATGGCGCACGCACTGTGTGACGTAATGCTTTCTGATTGATTTTCACTGTCACAAGCAGAACTATATTATTTTTAGTTTTAGAATCTTAAAAATAACATTAATCTTACCTTTTTATAATAAATAATAAACTTCATTGACATCTACAAATAATATTGAATGTATCAGATACTACAATCAAACCGATTTATTCTTAGTGGACACAAGCCTCTTGTACCTTTTATCCCCTGGATCTGGTCCTGACAGTGCCTCGGCAAGATGATATGAAGTAATTTGTTTCCTGTTTCAGATGACGTTGAATCGTACGCAGCGTGCACTCTCACAACGAACTACCAAGATGAAATGCTTGATAGCAGGTTTATTTTTATTCTTGATTATAGTAAAACTTAACATTACCAAATGAAACGCCATAATATGTAATTAATTAGGAATCTATTAGAATTCAAAAAAATCTGACTGCGCGGTTGGCGTAGTGGTTTAAGCAGCCGCCTCACCGCTTGACACTGTGCCGAAGTGTTGTGGGTTCGATCCCCACACGAGACAACACTTTGTGTGATTCATACATTGTTGTTTCGAGTCTGGGTGTTCATTGTGTCCGTTAGTTGTATGTTTGTAAAGGTCCCCGCGACTCAGGATTTAGTCCTAATGCCGTTGTCTTTTTAAAAAGAAAAAAAAAGAAAAAATCCAGAAAGCGTATCAGTGACAAAGTAACGTGTGTATTAAAATTGTCTCCTATGCCACACGTTATAGAGCACGCCTGTGGCTCCCAAATGTCATGAAAATCTTTGTCAAGCTTATAACCGTTACAGAGCCAATACACTCAAAAAAAAATATACTGAAGTTCCCCAACTTTGTTTTGTTCTTTGTATCTTTTTTGTGCCATTGCGTTATAACGTAATGTCACAAAAAAGGTTCTACTTTTACGTTGTCGTCATAAATATATCAAGAGAACGTCGATAGGATTTTTTAGTCAGCATTTTGAATCTGGCTCAAAAAATTGATTTCATGCTTTCAGAGTTAAGCATGCGTGAACAACAAGTGACAGACATGCGGTTAGAACTGAACCGAGTCAACGGGGACCTACAGTCGTACAAACAGAGATACTACGAGATGAAGCGCGCCCTCGATGCCGACGAGGCAAGAAGGCTGAAAGTGACGTCGCCTTCGTCTGCCGGCTCACAGAAACAATAATATATTTTTCGTCTGTGGACTGAAATTTTAATATGTCGTTTGCCGCCAATTTCATGCTTTATTTTATGAAAGTTTATGTAAAAGTTTATCTAATAGTTCAGATCGTATCGAAATTCATACGATAACTGTTTGACGATGTATGTCAATAATGTTTTTATAGAAAATGTGAAAGCCATTTTAGCCATACAATTAGTGTAATTGTGACAATATTACAGGCCAAGGCTTAGGTACTTCTTGGAGCAGGTACGTCTATTCCGAATGTATGAATACATACTCGTATGCTCCATTTTCACGAAGATAGAATCTCATGTGTCGAATGCAAAGGTCTTTGTTTATAGCTATTTTTATAATCCAAGATATAAGCTGACATTCACGATACCAGACATGGTCCTATCAAACGACCAAATAGGCAATTCCTATACAAAATTCTCCTATAGAACTGGTTAATATTTTTGATTTCCTTAGGGTCAGCGCACACCGAACTGCAAAATGCTCGCGCATGGTCGAGCAAACTTTGATTGCTGGACCATGCAGGCGGCATACTCGCCCTTCCGTGAGCAAGCTCCGTTGAAAATGCTCTGGGTTGCCAGGCGGGAGTGTATGGTCAACTTTTCTTCGTCCATGATTTCCAACTGACGCCGGCTGCGCCATAAGTAGTAAACGCGCGTCCACACAGTCTTCTCGCTGTGGCATACTGAGCGCGGGCTACATGCGGCGGCGGCTCGAGCACGCTCGCGCATGTAGAACACATACGGTACTCGAACATTTACTTGCAAGCTCGAGCATCAAGTTTGGACGTGTATTCAATTTTGAAATTATTGGAATTGTCACAAGATTCATTTTTCAATGATTTCACAAAATGCTCTGCTCTGCTCTTGGTGTGCGCTGACGCTTATTCACCTTTTTCTAAACCACCCAAGCATTGGCGTGATCTAGTAATTACTTTCTAGTCGGTAGATATTGGATTGGCTAAGTCATGCAAAAACATAAACAGGATTTTTTAAATGTCACAAATAGGAGAAAGCATGAGAGGTAGGCGCGGGTCACCATTATACAATTCGCAACGCGAGATCGCACTAGCGATATGTAATGACGTTATATTATACCTATGATGTGTTCATTATTTTTAATATCTTTTTAGGTTCGTTACTGTTTCAATGTTAATTTATATTAGGAATATCATGTGCCAATTATATACTTATGATCTCAAAACTGCGTGAAATGTTATATTTGTAAACTAATTTTATTACAAATGTTAAATATTATGCAGTAATCAATGTTTAATCCTACCTTCAACTATATAGATGCTAGTTTTATCTAGCTATAAGTAATTGCATAAAGGTAGATAAATATTTGTATGTTTCAGGAATGTTTACTGTTAGTTGTACCTATATTTATAATGTGTAGTCAATCAGATACAAGACTGAAGCTTGTGGGGTAAAATATGATGATAAATAAAACACCCAAAGTAATTAATCCGAAAACAATAGTTTTATTTAAGAACTTTTCACTTTCTCATAAAATATACACATTGTTTTTGTCATTAAACTAAACTGTAAGTAAATACTAATTTTTAAATACCAATTCTCACGATTCTCAAACGGGTGCTGGGCCGGGGCGGGGCCCCTCTATTGCGTTTCGGTTCTAAATTTTATATATATCATGGTGTTCTTTCATGTACATGTACAAATTCCTCACTTAAACTCTATTTAAAAAAATTCAAATGAAAGCATGATTTTGTACATTTTCAAAGTAAAAAAAAAAGAAACACGAAGACGTCCGTTTTTCTCGTTAATAAAGTGTGATGATAGAATTCTACAGTCCTTTTGTTGATTACTTAAAAATAACAGTTCGAATGCATGCTCGGGCCGGACAGGGGCGTCGGTACATACAAATGCGATCAAATGCTTCTAGATCAGCGGGGACCATGCATCGAACGTATGCTAGTACTCAGCGCGTCGCCACAACACACACCTACACATACGTCTGAATAACGCGATAATTACAAGCTGTGCAACACATTTGTAACGCAATTGATACATCACACTATTTATTTTTAGCGTTCATTCGATTTGTACATTTTTCGGCTCAGTATAAAAGCTTTGTTCCAGCAAAAGAGTGTAAGCGAAGCCGTAGAAAATTCCGCGTTGTACATATACGAGTCAATTACAAACTTAATATTGCCCCGTTAAGTTATCCAACCTAACTTACAAGATATGCAGCAATGCTAAATCATCACTAGTCATTTTGGTCAACGCGGCTTGCTTGACCATTCACTCAACATAAAGAAACCGTCAAGCGTCACTTGTCAAACGTTTGAGCAAAAAAGTTTCAACACATTCAACTACAGACTTAGTTTACTTAGTTATCGCATTATTTATACGTACAAGTACACTCTCACATACACGCTTCGGCCCGCGATCATTACACGCATTATACTATAACAGTATTTATATATAGCTGTCCCAACTTACCAAATACAAACACAGAATCAACTATTCGCTCATAACTCGCGACGTTTGCATCGAGACGGCCGTGCACGTTTCCTCAAGGAATCTCTTACAAATAAATCTGTCAACGTGACCGTTGCGTGGTCTGCCTCGGTACACGAACTACACGATCCACTCGCAACATGCAGCGTGGCGCCGGATGCAATGCTCAGTTGTGTCGACTCCCGACCTTTCCAGTTCAACATCACCAGTGCTCGCACAGTCGAATCTATTGCTTCGTATTTTATTGTCAGACAACGTGTAAAATCGACTAACGGGAACATATTTCACTATAAAAATTCAACAGGACCGCACTGCGCCGGACACTAGTCGTCCGGGCGCGCTAAAAAACACTATTTGTCTATTTATTATAATAAAGCGTTGTGTCGCCTGTATGCAAACGCCGCGACTACATAATTATATCACTCGTTGGCTTACTCGATAGGTACTTATGACATAATTGCGATGGAATCAATAAAACTATTGTTTGTTTGTATGTTTGTCGCTCGGCGTGATAACGGTACTGTAACGTAGCGTATCGTCGTCGCCTAGTGGACGTCGGAGCTCTCCTGCTTGTTCAACTGGTGATTAGCCGGGTCCGACGTGTTGATTGGCTGTAAGCAACAAATAAAAACTAGGTAAGTTTACTGTGTTGTCAAATCATAGGAAAACAACGGTACATCCAAACTTTTTGTTCAATATCGTTTCACAATGTTAGAGCACAACTTTCTATGTATAATAAAATTAAACACTCGAGTTCATTTCATAGATTGTAGTCAACAGCTATTGAATATTGCCGTGTTTTCAGATGTTACCTAACAAAATGTAACTGCGGTATAGATTCACCATATGATGCATTATATTTATTATATCTATGGGTTAAAAGTAACAGAGATACTAAAAATACCGATTTTGTCGTAACGTAAACATATTATAAATGTTATCAAACATTGTAAACAGAAGCCATGTTCCGTGCTACGGACTATAATAAGTTGTACTAAAATATAAGTTCATTTTCAATATCATCTGTCAACTAACAATATCATTTGAGTTTTCGCTGTGACGTTTCTCGACCAATATCGATTTGGCGGTCCAAAATATTACTAGAAAAATGTTAACCTTACATTTAAGTTTGAGTTAATAATCTCTCAGGTATTATTTTTAGTCCCTGAGTTATTGATGGAGTTCCTATTGCTGGTATTTTTGCCGCCAAGCTATGGCACGAGTTTGTGACAAGCAAAGGTTTGCCGAATGCAACCGTTCGAAGCCTACTCACTAAAACCAATGCGAAAGTGCTCCGCAGTGGTTTTAGTTCGTTTTTATTTGCCGTGTCGACGGATGGTGACCGACAATAATAATATTTTAAATGAAGTAAGTACCCAGTGATTTGAATCTTTAAATTTATTTATTAATTCTATCCCACTGCTGAATAATCACATCTCAATTTTTTTTCAGTGCGTATAATTCCACAAGTAGTTATTATTACAAGTAGGTCTTCTAATATTTGGAGGTGTCTGGATTTATTGAAATGAGTCTTTCTTTCTTTTTGTGTGTGTAACTAACTCTAGTTACTAGTATCGGAGTTTTCAGTCATGGCTTAATAATTTTGTCCAGGGGACCGACGTGCCGAAGCACGCTAGCGCTGTGAGATGTAAATGGCTTCGTTTGCAAGGTTGCTCAACTTAGCAGAGCTATTAGTAATGTGACTGACCAGCGAGAAGGGCGGTGGCGCGTCGTGCGCGTGGTGTGGTGTAGTGTGTGTGTGTGAGTGTGTGTGTGAGTGTGTGTGGCGGGTAGTGGTACTGACCAGCGAGATGGGCGGCTGCGCGGCGGGCGCGGGCGGCGGCGGCTGCGGCGCGAGCGGCGGCGCGTCGTGCGCGTGGTGTAGTGTGTGTGTGTGTGAGTGTGTGTGTGAGTGTGTGTGGCGGGTAGTGGTACTGACCAGCGAGATGGGCGGCTGCGCGGCGGGCGCGGGCGGCGGCGGCTGCGGCGCGAGCGGCGGCGCGTCGTGCGCGTGGTGTAGTGTGTGTGTGTGAGTGTGTGTGTGAGTGTGTGTGGCGGGTAGTGGTACTGACCAGCGAGATGGGCGGCTGCGCGGCGGGCGCGGGCGGCGGCGGCTGCGGCGCGAGCGGCGGCGCGTCGTGCGCGTGGTGTAGTGTGTGTGTGTGAGTGTGTGTGTGAGTGTGTGTGTGAGTGTGTGTGGCGGGTAGTGGTACTGACCAGCGAGATGGGCGGCTGCGCGGCGGGCGCGGGCGGCGGCGGCTGCGGCGCGAGCGGCGGCGCGTCGTGCGCGTGGTGTAGTGTGTGTGTGTGAGTGTGTGTGTGAGTGTGTGTGGCGGGTAGTGGTACTGACCAGCGAGATGGGCGGCTGCGCGGCGGGCACGGGCGGCGGCGGCTGCGGCGCGAGCGGCGGCGCGTCGTGCGCGTGGTGTAGTGTGTGTGTGTGAGTGTGTGTGTGTGTGTGAGTGTGTGTGTGTGTGTGAGTGTGTGTGGCGGGTAGTGGTACTGACCAGCGAGATGGGCGGCTGCGCGGCGGGCGCGGGCGGCGGCGGCTGCGGCGCGAGCGGCGGCGCGTCGTGCGCGTGGTGTAGTGTGTGTGTGTGAGTGTGTGTGTGAGTGTGTGTGTGAGTGTGTGTGGCGGGTAGTGGTACTGACCAGCGAGATGGGCGGCTGCGCGGCGGGCGCGGGCGGCGGCGGCTGCGGCGCGAGCGGCGGCGCGTCGTGCGCGTGGTGTAGTGTGTGTGTGTGAGAGTGTGTGTGAGTGTGTGTGGCGGGTAGTGGTACTGACCAGCGAGATGGGCGGCTGCGCGGCGGGCGCGGGCGGCGGCGGCTGCGGCGCGAGCGGCGGCGCGTCGTGCGCGTGGTGTAGTGTGTGTGTGTGTGAGTGTGTGTGTGAGTGTGTGTGGCGGGTAGTGGTACTGACCAGCGAGATGGGCGGCTGCGCGGCGGGCGCGGGCGGCGGCGGCTGCGGCGCGAGCGGCGGCGCGTCGTGCGCGTGGTGTAGTGTGTGTGTGTGAGTGTGTGTGTGAGTGTGTGTGGCGGGTAGTGGTACTGACCAGCGAGATGGGCGGCTGCGCGGCGGGCGCGGGCGGCGGCGGCTGCGGCGCGAGCGGCGGCGCGTCGTGCGCGTGGTGTAGTGTGTGTGTGTGAGTGTGTGTGTGAGTGTGTGTGGCGGGTAGTGGTACTGACCAGCGAGATGGGCGGCTGCGCGGCGGGCGCGGGCGGCGGCGGCTGCGGCGCGAGCGGCGGCGCGTCGTGCGCGTGGTGTAGTGTGTGTGTGTGTGAGTGTGTGTGTGAGTGTGTGTGGCGGGTAGTGGTACTGACCAGCGAGATGGGCGGCTGCGCGGCGGGCGCGGGCGGCGGCGGCTGCGGCGCGAGCGGCGGCGCGTCGTGCGCGTGGTGTAGTGTGTGTGTGTGTGAGTGTGTGTGTGAGTGTGTGTGGCGGGTAGTGGTACTGACCAGCGAGATGGGCGGCTGCGCGGCGGGCGCGGGCGGCGGCGGCTGCGGCGCGAGCGGCGGCGCGTCGTGCGCGTGGTGTAGTGTGTGTGTGTGTGAGTGTGTGTGTGAGTGTGTGTGGCGGGTAGTGGTACTGACCAGCGAGATGGGCGGCTGCGCGGCGGGCGCGGGCGGCGGCGGCTGCGGCGCGAGCGGCGGCGCGTCGTGCGCGTGGTGTAGTGTGTGTGTGTGAGTGTGTGTGTGAGTGTGTGTGGCGGGTAGTGGTACTGACCAGCGAGATGGGCGGGCGCGGGCGGCGGCGGCTGCGGCGCGAGCGGCGGCGCGTCGTGCGCGTGGTGTAGTGTGTGTGAGTGTGTGTGTGTGTGTGAGTGTGTGTGTGTGTGTGAGTGTGTGTGGCGGGTAGTGGTACTGACCAGCGAGATGGGCGGCTGCGCGGCGGGCGCGGGCGGCGGCGGCTGCGGCGCGAGCGGCGGCGCGTCGTGCGCGTGGTGTAGTGTGTGTGTGTGAGTGTGTGTGTGAGTGTGTGTGGCGGGTAGTGGTACTGACCAGCGAGATGGGCGGCTGCGCGGCGGGCGCGGGCGGCGGCGGCTGCGGCGCGAGCGGCGGCGCGTCGTGCGCGTGGTGTAGTGTGTGTGTGTGTGAGTGTGTGTGTGAGTGTGTGTGGCGGGTAGTGGTACTGACCAGCGAGATGGGCGGCTGCGCGGCGGGCGCGGGCGGCGGCGGCTGCGGCGCGAGCGGCGGCGCGTCGTGCGCGTGGTGTAGTGTGTGTGTGTGTGAGTGTGTGTGTGAGTGTGTGTGGCGGGTAGTGGTACTGACCAGCGAGATGGGCGGCTGCGCGGCGGGCGCGGGCGGCGGCGGCTGCGGCGCGAGCGGCGGCGCGTCGTGCGCGTGGTGTAGTGTGTGTGTGTGTGAGTGTGTGTGTGAGTGTGTGTGGCGGGTAGTGGTACTGACCAGCGAGATGGGCGGCTGCGCGGCGGGCGCGGGCGGCGGCGGCTGCGGCGCGAGCGGCGGCGCGTCGTGCGCGTGGTGTAGTGTGTGTGTGTGTGAGTGTGTGTGTGAGTGTGTGTGGCGGGTAGTGGTACTGACCAGCGAGATGGGCGGCTGCGCGGCGGGCGCGGGCGGCGGCGGCTGCGGCGCGAGCGGCGGCGCGTCGTGCGCGTGGTGTAGTTTGTGTGTGTGAGTGTGTGTGTGAGTGTGTGTGGCGGGTAGTGGTACTGACCAGCGAGATGGGCGGCTGCGCGGCGGGCGCGGGCGGCGGCGGCTGCGGCGCGAGCGGCGGCGCGTCGTGCGCGTGGTGTAGTGTGTGTGTGTGAGTGTGTGTGTGAGTGTGTGTGGCGGGTAGTGGTACTGACCAGCGAGATGGGCGGCTGCGCGGCGGGCGCGGGCGGCGGCGGCTGCGGCGCGAGCGGCGGCGCGTCGTGCGCGTGGTGTAGTGTGTGTGTGTGTGAGTGTGTGTGTGAGTGTGTGTGGCGGGTAGTGGTACTGACCAGCGAGATGGGCGGCTGCGCGGCGGGCGCGGGCGGCGGCGGCTGCGGCGCGAGCGGCGGCGCGTCGTGCGCGTGGTGTAGTGTGTGTGTGTGAGTGTGTGTGTGAGTGTGTGTGGCGGGTAGTGGTACTGACCAGCGAGATGGGCGGGCGCGGGCGGCGGCGGCTGCGGCGCGAGCGGCGGCGCGTCGTGCGCGTGGTGTAGTGTGTGTGTGTGAGTGTGTGTGTGTGTGTGAGTGTGTGTGTGTGTGTGAGTGTGTGTGGCGGGTAGTGGTACTGACCAGCGAGATGGGCGGCTGCGCGGCGGGCGCGGGCGGCGGCGGCTGCGGCGCGAGCGGCGGCGCGTCGTGCGCGTGGTGTAGTGTGTGTGTGTGAGTGTGTGTGTGAGTGTGTGTGGCGGGTAGTGGTACTGACCAGCGAGATGGGCGGCTGCGCGGCGGGCGCGGGCGGCGGCGGCTGCGGCGCGAGCGGCGGCGCGTCGTGCGCGTGGTGTAGTGTGTGTGTGTGTGAGTGTGTGTGTGAGTGTGTGTGGCGGGTAGTGGTACTGACCAGCGAGATGGGCGGCTGCGCGGCGGGCGCGGGCGGCGGCGGCTGCGGCGCGAGCGGCGGCGCGTCGTGCGCGTGGTGTAGTGTGTGTGTGTGTGAGTGTGTGTGTGAGTGTGTGTGGCGGGTAGTGGTACTGACCAGCGAGATGGGCGGCTGCGCGGCGGGCGCGGGCGGCGGCGGCTGCGGCGCGAGCGGCGGCGCGTCGTGCGCGTGGTGTAGTGTGTGTGTGTGTGAGTGTGTGTGTGAGTGTGTGTGGCGGGTAGTGGTACTGACCAGCGAGATGGGCGGCTGCGCGGCGGGCGCGGGCGGCGGCGGCTGCGGCGCGAGCGGCGGCGCGTCGTGCGCGTGGTGTAGTGTGTGTGTGTGTGAGTGTGTGTGTGAGTGTGTGTGGCGGGTAGTGGTACTGACCAGCGAGATGGGCGGCTGCGCGGCGGGCGCGGGCGGCGGCGGCTGCGGCGCGAGCGGCGGCGCGTCGTGCGCGTGGTGTAGTTTGTGTGTGTGAGTGTGTGTGTGAGTGTGTGTGGCGGGTAGTGGTACTGACCAGCGAGATGGGCGGCTGCGCGGCGGGCGCGGGCGGCGGCGGCTGCGGCGCGAGCGGCGGCGCGTCGTGCGCGTGGTGTAGTGTGTGTGTGTGAGTGTGTGTGTGAGTGTGTGTGGCGGGTAGTGGTACTGACCAGCGAGATGGGCGGCTGCGCGGCGGGCGCGGGCGGCGGCGGCTGCGGCGCGAGCGGCGGCGCGTCGTGCGCGTGGTGTAGTGTGTGTGTGTGTGAGTGTGTGTGTGAGTGTGTGTGGCGGGTAGTGGTACTGACCAGCGAGATGGGCGGCTGCGCGGCGGGCGCGGGCGGCGGCGGCTGCGGCGCGAGCGGCGGCGCGTCGTGCGCGTGGTGTAGTGTGTGTGTGTGAGTGTGTGTGTGAGTGTGTGTGGCGGGTAGTGGTACTGACCAGCGAGATGGGCGGCTGCGCGGCGGGCGCGGGCGGCGGCGGCTGCGGCGCGAGCGGCGGCGCGTCGTGCGCGTGGTGTAGTGTGTGTGTGTGTGAGTGTGTGTGTGAGTGTGTGTGGCGGGTAGTGGTACTGACCAGCGAGATGGGCGGCTGCGCGGCGGGCGCGGGCGGCGGCGGCTGCGGCGCGAGCGGCGGCGCGTCGTGCGCGTGGTGTAGTTTGTGTGTGTGAGTGTGTGTGTGAGTGTGTGTGGCGGGTAGTGGTACTGACCAGCGAGATGGGCGGCTGCGCGGCGGGCGCGGGCGGCGGCGGCTGCGGCGCGAGCGGCGGCGCGTCGTGCGCGTGGTGTAGTGTGTGTGTGTGTGAGTGTGTGTGTGAGTGTGTGTGGCGGGTAGTGGTACTGACCAGCGAGATGGGCGGCTGCGCGGCGGGCGCGGGCGGCGGCGGCTGCGGCGCGAGCGGCGGCGCGTCGTGCGCGTGGTGTAGTGTGTGTGTGTGAGTGTGTGTGTGAGTGTGTGTGGCGGGTAGTGGTACTGACCAGCGAGATGGGCGGCTGCGCGGCGGGCGCGGGCGGCGGCGGCTGCGGCGCGAGCGGCGGCGCGTCGTGCGCGTGGTGTAGTGTGTGTGTGTGTGAGTGTGTGTGTGAGTGTGTGTGGCGGGTAGTGGTACTGACCAGCGAGATGGGCGGCTGCGCGGCGGGCGCGGGCGGCGGCGGCTGCGGCGCGAGCGGCGGCGCGTCGTGCGCGTGGTGTAGTGTGTGTGTGTGAGTGTGTGTGTGAGTGTGTGTGGCGGGTAGTGGTACTGACCAGCGAGATGGGCGGCTGCGCGGCGGGCGCGGGCGGCGGCGGCTGCGGCGCGAGCGGCGGCGCGTCGTGCGCGTGGTGTAGTGTGTGTGTGTGTGAGTGTGTGTGTGAGTGTGTGTGGCGGGTAGTGGTACTGACCAGCGAGATGGGCGGCTGCGCGGCGGGCGCGGGCGGCGGCGGCTGCGGCGCGAGCGGCGGCGCGTCGTGCGCGTGGTGTAGTGTGTGTGTGTGTGAGTGTGTGTGTGAGTGTGTGTGGCGGGTAGTGGTACTGACCAGCGAGATGGGCGGCTGCGCGGCGGGCGCGGGCGGCGGCGGCTGCGGCGCGAGCGGCGGCGCGTCGTGCGCGTGGCCGGCGGTGGTGGAGTGCGCCGCCTGCGCCGCGTAGTACCCGCCGTTGAGCGTCTCGGCGTAGGGCGCGGGCGCGGGCGTGGCGAGGGGCGCGGGCGTGGCGAGCGGCGCGGCGCCGCCCAGGAAGTAGTCCTTGTTGACGCAGTTGCGCAGGCAGTCGGGGATGCGGCCGACGATGGCGCGCCGGATCTCGGAGGCCGCCATCTCGCGCAGCTCCTGCGCCGACGCGTCGGAGTAGAAGGCGGCGTGCGGCGTGCACAGCACGTTGGGCGCCTCCTTGAGCGGCCCCTGGAACACGTTGAAGGGCTCGTTCTCGTGCACGTCGAGCGCGGCGGCGCGGATGCGGCCCTGCTTGAGCGCGGCCGCCAGCCCCTCGTCGTCCACCAGCCCGCCGCGCGCCGTGTTCACCAGGAACGCGCCTGCAACAACACCACATACACTTACTACAAACAAAAAGCCGCGTTTCTGTGTTGTCAACTCAAAAGTCATAATTTTTCTTTTTGTGAAGAGATGCAGCTTTATGCAGCACTGCTAAGACGGATCATCAAAACATTCCTAAAATAAACTTCATTCATTACATAACGATTGTCTCTGCTGCATATTTACCTACACTCATAGTCTGCGCGCAGCACGAGCACAACTCGCTCTCACAGATCGTGCTCAGGGGCAGTTCCAGGAGGAAGAATTCTAAGGAGTTCGAACTTCGAACCCCGAAAAGCATCTATTTCTTTCTTCCGAAGACAAATAAATTTTTATTGGTTCTCCAAAACAAAAATCTTGGTGCCGCCACTGTTCATACTGGTGGGGTGGTTGAGAGCGTCACTAGGCAGCCGATCAGGCAAGAGTACAGAGAGTAGGGACGAAATGAGCACTATAAGATGGAAGCACTAAGTGAACTCCGTGTGATGACGAATAAAGAATACAAGAATTAAGTTCCGTAGAGTGGGAATATCATTTGAAATCAGATCTTACGTCGATGAATTAGTGGATGTGTTTACACTGTTATAAACGCTATAATTTCAAAGCATACACCAACACAGCGCAAAATTAATAATAATTATTCATTCTGGTTTAGTCATTCCCTGGTTAAATCGTTAAAAGAAAAAGCTAAATTTCATAGACACTTTAAAAAGTATTCAAATCAAAGAGATTTTTTAACATACACGGTACTACGCTACGTGATCGTTGTGATAGAATGTTGCATTTTAAAATAGTGCAATACTTTTGGTCATTTATAAAATGTACTAGGTGTAATAGAAGTGATATTCCCGACGAAATGTTCTTTAAAACAAAAAACGCACAAGGTGGACAAAACATAAGCAACCTATTTTCTGAATATTTTCTATCAGTTTATCCTAAAGAGCAAACATCATCCCGAGTCGAGTTGTCGAGTAACTCTCTTCTAGTCTCATCATCTCACTTTTCCGGATCGCTCGGTTCCCTTTACATTTCAAAAGCAATGATTGAAAACTAGCTTCAGTTAATTGACATCAATAAAGGACCCGGGCCTAATTTTATACATCCAATTTTCTTCAAAATGTGCGCATCAAAACTTATATTGCTTTCCATCTGAAATAATTTTTTAGCTCGCAACAACACAGTTTTCTGCCAGGTGGGTCAACCACATCGAACCTCCTTGAGTATGTTTCTGACGTAATAGATGCTATGGAAGACAGGTGTGAAGTGCACGCGATTAACACAGATTTTTCGAAAGCGTTCGATGTGGTGGACCATACCTTACATAAACAAAAACTAGCCCATGCTGGAATCTGCGGTTCGCTGTTAAGATGGTGCGAGTCCTACCTTCGAAACCGGTCGCAACTTGTTATGATCAAGGGCTTTAAATCTGTTACTAGGATTGTGCCATCCGGAGTACCCCAGGGTTCCCATCTCGGCCCAGTATTCTTTTTGGTTTTTATAAACGAGGAAAACGGGAAAACTCGACAACTCGTCAACCGTATGCTCAGAGGTATAGTGGTCCAAATCCTCCCCGTTGCCTCACAATGCTTTTGTGAGGCAAATAAAGAGGCATAAGGCCTTCAAGTTCATACATCAGCCTTTTGATGCTGCACATATTGACAGCAGTGAACTAAAAAAGGCTGACAAAAATGATGTGATTCTATCTACACCGCGTAATAAACGATGGACTCATAATTTTGCCGGCAATATCGATAAAGCTCTGGGCCAACTAAAAGGACTATTTACCGTCTCAAATTCTCACGGAGCATAGCTGATTTAGGATTAAATTGTATGACGTGACAATGGATAATGCAAGTTAGTGTTTGCTTTTACATACATACATACATAGACTCACGCCTGTTTCCCTGAAGGGGTAGGCAGAGGCATATTTAACGCCCACTTTTCGCCAGTGTTTTGATCCCACGTAATAGGTGGCGAGCCTATTGCCGCTTATCGGGATATTTTGTTTGCCAGAGCCTCGTCCGTTGATCGGCAGGTGCACCACTTGCAGGTGAGGTTGGCTTTGTAGGAAAGATATTGGACCTGCGCCACATACTGGATGTCTACCCTACCATTACCCGCTTTACCTGACTCAAATCTAATTTACAACATTGATCTGGTTAGGTCACCTACGAACTTAAAAAGGCTAGCAAGATTCATCAGCAACCACGATTCATCATCAGTCACCTGTCCACAGCATGATATAGGCCTCTCTGATGGCACGCCACTAAGCATGTCATCACCCCAACCTGCTACCCTACGTTTGCCAAGAAGCGATCGCAACTCTAGGACACGACTACAATTCGTTTAAAATTAATCAACGGTTTTCGGTTTTCGACAAATGTGACCGGCCCACTACCACTTCAGCTTGCCAATTCTTTGAGCTATGTCGATTACTTTGGTTTTCTGCCGGATCACTTCATTATGAATGCGATCCTTCAGAGAAACGCCGAACTAGTTCCCTGAAGTTGCGCTTCGGGGAACTATTTTGTGTCAATCTTAGCCTTAAGCTCTTCAGGCATGCGGCAAAGGTGGCCCTGTCCCATTTTGTCAGCTTTGTGAGTGATATATGCGATGTTTCTTTGGAAGAAATTAAAGTGAAATTTTACCAGCCTCGCAACAAAAGTGCCTTTTATAGCGTTGCACTTACATAAACGTTGGGTGTCTGAGAGACAGGTACCTAATAGAATCAGTCAAAGAACCTAGTAGACGATCATGTCCGTACCTGAAAATATCCACGCGAGAAAATTGCGCATCTCTCGTGATTTCGTCCGTTATTACCACAAGATTGTTAGAGCCATAAATAGTAGCAGGTCAGATTGCACACAGAAATGTGACCGTCACGATTTACGAACCTCAAATGTCTACAATTCACTTAATTCCATCTCAATGATACTTCATCATTTACCTCTGGGGTATTTTACACTCAAAACGTTCCCAAAACGGGCAAATCAGATAAAAGTACATAATTCACATATTGTTTGGACACCTTGCACAGTTACCTTCAGAAAGATTAATGTTGAAAATACCTTTTCCCTTACCCCAAGGGCTAAGTGAAGTATTCTTTGTACAGGACACGATTGTTATTATATTAACATCAGCCCTCCAATCAGTCTAATCAACTGCCAGACACGGAGCTTTTCAGGCCAAGTGCGGGTTGGAAAACTTCATATATATTATGTCTTAGGAGAACATTATGGAGGACTCTCAGACTATGCAGGTTTACTCACGATAGTTTCCTTCACTATTTAGTAAGCGATATGAAAATTATACGTATGATAAAATAAACACAATATGAACATACCTGGACGCATCTGTTTGATAGTGAACTCGTTGATGAGGTGGTGGTTGTGTTCGTTTAGGCTGCAGTGCAATGATACACAATCACTCTGGAATAGGAGGTCCTGGAATACACAAAACACATTTTATTAAAAACAGGTCAATATCAATGGATCATACAGTGTTGTCTCGTGTAGGGACCGAACCAATAACGCACAGCACAGTGTCAAGCGGCGCAGCCGCTTAAACCACTAAGCCACCTCCTGGTCGGCAATAATATGGTTACATACTTTCTAATTTTGCAGTGCCTCAGGATTCAGGGTTTTATAGGGCTCATGATGATCTCAGAGTTGATAAGATACATCTAAGTCCACATTGTGGCATTATGGAAAGGTTACTGATGATTTTATATTATCTTCCGAGATATATACCACATACCTTAGTTTCGAGTAACCGATATTTTGGCACTGTTGCAAGCGCCATGTTCACGTATGTACTGTACAAGTACTGCGGGTGGATGAATGTTACGAGCAAGTAAAACGGTCTACCGGGTTTCTTTTAAATCAGTGTAAATGAGCAGGAAAGTTAAAATGCCAATAAGATGTTAGTGTTACCTGAAGCGTGTAGACCCTGGTGAGTCCGAGCGACTTCTCGATGCCGTCGGGCAGGTAGGGGTCGTAGAAGATGACGTTGAAGCCGAAGGCCTTGGCCCGCAGCGCCACGGCCGAGCCGATGCGCCCCAGCCCCACGATGCCCAGCGTGTCGCCGCGGATGCGCGCGCACCCCGTCGCCGCCTCGCGCACCTGCTCCGGACCTGCACCCGCACACACACACACACACAAATATAAATACTGCAATATGTTAAAAAAATGGATCTCTACTGTTTAATAAGTACGTGTGAATGCGTGGAAGGAGTCGTTTGAGAACGGCTTTCTGAAAATAAACGTGGCGAAGACCGAGTACATGGCCTGCAACAATACAGATCCCGCGTCAGTTTACACATTGCCGAGCGAAAGAACCTGGTCCAGTACCTGGGATCAGTACTCCATGCGTCTGGTGACATCGATTGCGACGTCAAGGCACGCATTTCGGCAGCCTGGGCCAAATGGCGTGAGGTGAGTGGTGTCATTTGTAACCCCATAATGCCGGTTAAGCTCAAAGGACAGGTCTATAAATCCATCATTAGACCTGTCCTGTTATATGGCAGTTAGACGTGGCCTGTGCTTGAGCGACACAAGCAGTGTCTGCGTGTCACGGAGATGAACATGCTGCGCTTAATGTGTGGAGCCACGCGGAAGGATCGCATTTATTAGGAACTCCTGCATCCGGGGTAGCCTTCATGTCCGTGACATTACTGAAAAACTGAGAGTGTCGGCTACGCTGGTGTGGCCACGTCTTAAGTCCATCGGCATCTTACATGGGTAACAAATGTCTTGCCATGCTACCTCCGCCGCGCCCCGGTAAACGAGGAAGGCCAAAGAAATACTGGCTTGACGTCGTAAGGGATGATAATATGTGTGCCAATCGACCAGAGATGCTGAAGACCGTGTGAAGTGGAGGAGATTCAGCCGGAAAGGGCCCGGGCCCCAAGGCGTAGGTTTTGGAACGCAACCGGGACAGCGCTAGGATGATGATGACTGTTTAATAAGTACATTGTACCACATACACACAACACCATCATGTCCCAAACTAAATAGAGCTTGTATTGGATACTAAACAAGTCAGTGATAAGTATATGAAGAGAAATGGTTACTTCGTAGTACCTACCTCCGTAATATCATAACCACATGTAAAATAAGCAAGAGCACACGAAAAGAATAACCAATACGGCCCCTAATCTGCCTTGACTAGAAAGCGAACCACGACCTCCATGGCAAATGTATGGCTTGGATGCAACCAGGACACCGCTAGGACGACCAAGAATGCAGATAAGACCAAGATCTTCATGACCACAAAGCCTACATTTTATTTAGATGCTTGCCGAAGCCTTCTCCGCATTGTTGGCAAATTGTATGCAAAGGTACGGATCGAAAGAGTTATGAAAGTAACCGACAAGAAAATATAGGATGTACAAGCGGGATTCCAAAAGGGTATGGGATGTACGGATCATGTGTTTTCCTTGCGAAGCATAGCCGAAAAGTTTTTGGCCAAAGGTCAAAAGGTCTATTGCGCATTCGTGGATTTGGAAAAGGCTTACGATAAAGTGGTGAGGAATGAAATGTGGTCGGTGCTGTCAATGAATGGGGTGGACAGCAGCCTCTTTCGTGGTCTGAAATCCCTTTATGAGGTTCTACATCAGATGGTCACCGTAATGAATGAGGCGTATAAGAAGAAGGGCATGAAAGTGAATGTAAGCAAGACTAAGGTCATGGTCATAGAGAGGGAAGACAGTATAACTGAATGTAACATAATGATAGGAGATGAAAAAGTGGAACAAGTGAATAAGTTTGTGTATTTAGGGTCTTTGTTTACGAGAGATGGAAAATGTGAGGGTGATGTTGAAAGGAGAGTGAAACCAGGCAATAGTATGGACGGCGCCTTACAGTCCATCATCAGTAACGAAATTATCCCAAGTAAGGCTCGCCTTGCTGTACTACAGGGAGTTTTGGCACCAACGCTGATGTATGGTAGCGAATCATGGGTATGGCAGAAGAAGCTTGAAAGTAGGATCAATGCTGTGGAGATGAGAGCTTTGAGGAATATGTGCGGAGTAAGGCTGATAGATAAAGTAAAAAACAGTGTGATACGAGAGAAGTGTGGTCTAAAAGAAGATGTAGTGATAAAGATTGAAAAAGGAATGTTGCGATGGTTTGGACATTTGGAACGGATGGATGAAATAAGAAATACGAAAGAAGTGTATCGTGTAAGAATGAATGGAGATGTCGGTAGGGGACGCCCAAGACGGACGTACGCCGACCAAATAGGTGACGTACTAAAAAAGGGCCAAATTAAAAGTACCCAGAACCGGCGAGCATGTATGATGAGGTTAATGAATGTCGAGGCAGCGAAAGAGGTGTGTTTGAACCGGAGCATTTGGCGGTTCATAGTCTCTGCCTACTCCCATGGGAGACAGGCGTGACGATAGATAGATAGATAGGATTCTAGAGCTTGTGTGAGGATAAAGGGGGCATACACTGAATAGTTTACCATCGAGAAAGGTGTTAGACAAGGATGTGTAGCGTCGCCGTGGCTGTTTAACCTCTTTAATGGACAGTTGTTTGCAAGATTTAAAACATAGTGACTGCGGATTAAGTATGAATGGGTTACTCTTCAAATGCCTCCTTTAGATGATCAGGTAATACTTGCGTCTTTAGCGGAGGAGTTGCAAGAGATGGTAACAATAACAATCATGCATGTTGCGTTAGAGAAGAAAGGAATGAAAGTAAATGTAAGTAAAACAAAAGTTATGGTTTTTGAAAAGGAGGAATGCGTTACGGCTTGTAATGTTTTGATCGATGGACATCGAGTGGAACAAGTGAATGAGTTTGTTTACTTAGGTACGTTGTTTACAACTACAAGAGATGGTAAGAATGAAGAAGATATTGAAAGAAGAGTTAATGCAGGTAATAGAGTGAATGGAGCTCTGAAGGCGTTTATGAACAGACAAAACGTGTCCAAAAAGGCACGTTTGGCTGTGCATAGAGGGGTGTTAGTGCCTACCCTTATGTATGGTAGTGAAAGTTGGGTATGGCAAAAGAGACTTGAAAGTAGAATAAATGCTGCAGAAATGAGAGCACTGAGAAGAGTGAGAAGTATGTGTGGTGTATCCTTGACCGACAGAGTAAAGAATTGTGTGATAAGAGAATGGTGTGGGGTAATAGAAGATGTAGTGATAAGCATCGAGAAAGGCATGTTATGATGGTTTGGGCACATTAGAGGATGGATGACGAAAGACTGACAAAGAAGATATAAAAGGCAAGTGTGAATGGGACAGGACGAAGGGGAAGACCTAGGCGGACGTTCTCTGACCAGTTTGGCGATATCCTAAAAAGGACGAAGTTCCCGAAACAGAAGAGCATGCATGAGAAACTTAATGGGAGTGAATGAAGCAAGGGAGGTATGTCAGGATCGCACTATGGTTCGTCTAGAACAAGCTAGCTAGACAAAAACAACTCTTAAATTCCTGGAAGTTAATTACTATTACGAACTCATTACCCCTATACATTGAGGATTACACCTATTAATTATCAATATTACCCTCATTAAGAGCGTCATTAAGGTATGTTTATAAGATGTTGACTATTTAAAGGGCATTCATTTGCATTTTTACATCATATTTGATAGCATTGTTTATGTCACTAAAAGAAATTTGTGAAAGTGTTTTTGTGATGGATTGTATACGTAAGGGTAAGTAGTTATATTTTATTTCATTTTCAACATGGGAACTTCATTCTTTAGTCTTATAAAATGAAATGTTTGAATTTTCACCCACTTTTTTACTCATTTTTTCAAATTCATCGGTCAAATAATAACATGTCCCCACTTGTCCCCACCGTAGAACCTATCATATACGATTCTCATAAGTGTCTAGTAGTTATACGTAAAAAAATTCATTGCGATATATTTGCACAACTAATTTTTATTTATTTTTTTCTTTCAACAGTTTTTACCGTCTCAAGAATGGATTTTTTCGAAGAATGGCTGAAACACCCGAAGGAAACGCGGAATGAGGAGCTCTTTCGGTTTATATCTTTGAGATATAATTTTGATGGTGTTACGGAGCAGTCTCTGCGAGATATTAAAGTACTAATCTCAAGATATTCAACGAAATTTGCTGAAAAGTGGAGCAGCTGTGGAAGAAATCGAGAGCGATTCCTACAAAAGTATTCGACGTGACTGGAGGGTCTTGACATATCTTTCGATGTGTCCGTTTATTTATCTCTGCCAACTACATCTGGAGAACCGGGACCCGGAAGACCTACTAAAGATTTTGAACATTCTAGTCTCAAAACGAAGAGACGACGTGTAGACGATCTATTACAGTCCAGAAGTGCTAGTGAATTAATTTACGCCGCTGAAGTGTCAGCTCGAATCTCGGGTCAGAGAAGTGTAGCACGTCAAATTAAAGATGTGACTAGTGATCCTTCAATAACCAAGACCACGAGTGAAGAAAGTGCCCCCAGGAGTTTAACAAGTGAGGAAGCTTTAGCGTACTACGTTGATAGTAAATCAAGTAGCCATAGCTATAAGCAGACTCGGAAGTGGAGTATTAAAGCTGGACATAAGGTGTTTCCGTCAATGTACAGTGTTAGAAAGGCTAAAATAGCCTGCTACCCGTCAGGTGAACAAATTACAGTCAATGAAACGCATGCTGAAATCAAAGTTCAGGCAATTCTTGATAAGACTGCCGAACGTTTAGTTTCAGCACAACAAGAAGTTGTTCATAGTCTGTTACCTTGCACGTCATTCACATTAATCAGTAAATGGGGTTGTGATGGAAGTTCCGGTCATAGTATGTACAAACAAAAATTCACTAATTGTGACGATAGTGACGAGTTTTTATTTGTATTTTCTTTCGTTCCTCTTCAATTGAAAGATGAAAGTGGTAATATTGTGTGGCAGAATCCTCGGCCCTGTTCTACAATGTATTGTCGGCCAATAAAGTTTATCTTTTCTAAGGAAACGAAAGATTTTACGATTTCGGAAACCAATAAGGTTTTAGAAGAGATAAACGCTTTATTGCCGACAACCTGCAAGGTGATGGAGACCGAAGTATCTGTCACACATGTTATGCTTTTAACAATGATTGACGGAAAAGTTTGCAATGCTCTGACCGAAACTTCTTCCTCACAAAAATGTTTTATTTGTGGGGCAACTCCAACAATGATGAATGATCTGTCAAAAGAGTTTGCTGCGGACAAAGATAATCTTGGTTTTGGTTTGTCTACGTTGCACGCTTGGATAAGGTGCTTTGAATGCTTGCTTCACATTAGCTATCGACTAAATATAAAAAAATGGCAGTTAAGAACAGCCGAAGACAAAGCTAGTGTGAAACAACGTTCAGATGACATTAAAAAACGATTTAAAAGCGAAATGGGCTTGATTGTAGACAAACCAAAACCAGGGTTCGGTAACACTAATGACGGGAACACCGCGCGAAGATTTTTTGGAAATCCCGAGGCTAGTGCCGATATTACAGGGTTAGATGTTTCACTAATACAAAAATTTGGCATACTACTTCGCACTTTATCATCGGGATATGATATAAATATTGAAAAATTCGTTAACTTAGCTCAAGAAACTAGACAACTTTATGTAAATCTCTATTCATGGTATTACATGCCCGCTACTGTCCACAAAATACTTTTGCACAGTGGCGAAGTAATTAGATCGTCCCTTCTACCTATAGGCCAGCTTTCCGAGGAAGCACAGGAAGCTCGGAATAAGGACTGCAGAAGATTTCGTGAGCACAACACACGAAAGCGATCACGGGAGGCTACAAATAGAGATTTACTTAATATGTTATTGATAACATCTGACCCTGTAATAAACGGTTTACGAGAAGTTCCTCGGAAGAAAATAGGTACGCTTCCAACTGAAGTATTAGATTTAATTGTCCCACCTAGCTGTAAGGAACAAAATGTTAATATGATTTCTAGTTCATAGTTCTGCCCCTCACGATCATGACTATTCAATGGATGATTCATCTGATGATAGTGATGATAATGAGTAATAGATTTAGTTCTTAGATATTTTATGCATCTGTTATTAGATTTTATAGCGACGTCGAGGGATAAATCACTTTATAAAATGTTCAAAAAATATATTATACACATATGCCCGATAAATGTTTTTTTTTTCATGATACCAGCTCAAATGACAAACTGCCTTGAAAAAAGTACCAAAAACCTTATATCTTTGCTTATTAACCGCATCTAGACATAAAAATCAAATAAAATAATTTTGTCTAGCTAGCTTGTTCTAGACGAACCATAGTGGATCGTTGAAAATGGCGTTCCGTAGTCTCTTCCTACCCCTCCAGGAAACAGGCGTTAGTCTCATCATCATCAGCCTTTAACAGTCCACTGCTGGACCAGGAATCTCCTTTGAAAGAAGGAATTGGCCTACTATACCACGCTGGCCAAACGGGTTGGTAGGTATAGGGTTTGTATTAAGTTTTCCTTCTCTTACAGTGCTGTTCTCTGCATAATATGCTCCCTCTGTCGGCTCTTACACCCTGACACCCATGGGATGATATGGGATGGTGACATTCCATATTCTTAGTCCGTCACCACACGGAGTCTATGTATGTATGTATGCTTGCCGAAGTGCTTTTTCTACGTACCCATCAATGAAACAAACGCAAAGAGCGAAAAGTCACGTAGGTTAAAAAAAATCGCTAGAATAAGTATAATAATTCTTAATTTAATTAATAACTAAATTTAATAACTATAATCTATAATAATTCTTATTCAAATACTGTCACTTCTCTATTCTTACTCAAGTCCTAATGTCACTTGTTCTGTATAAGTTTCTCCGGCAATAAGGTTATTTCTAAAGGTGATATAGACTTAAGCATTCACTTAACTTCACTTCTAATGAGCATTCTTGCGAATGTTACGTTCCAAAAAAAACGAGAGCGTTTTAGCGAGCATTCAATCGAGCGTTCGGGCAAGCACTAGTAAAAGTGACGTGACTGTCAGATTCGCCTTCGTGAAGAATATTTTTTGGTTATAAAATGTTCGTATCGATATTTGGCTCTATGCTAGGCTCACTTTTTTCTTTAGTTTCACGAATTTAAAAACGGCTAATGCTCAATGTTCCGTTACATGTGAATACTCAAGTTCATTCAATTATATTCCGTGTACAAGTAAGTAACAACAGGTTACAGCACGCTGAGTGTGCGCGCTCATTAATATTCAGACACTTTCGCGACAAGGGGCCGGTAACACCTAACAGACACATTGTAACAGTTTATCCCAATACTTGCTGACTAACTATTTGGTCTTGGTTATGCTGTTTAATTCACAACAGTGCCTCTAAAGTACTTACGAATATTGAAATCAATTGATGGTTTACAGATTCTGTCGCGATATATTGGTTTTACTGACATTGCATTTCAATGTGTAACATTCGCGATAACCCAAGCAAATGCTTTACTTATGAACCTTTTTTTGTGAATTAAGATTGTGATGAAACAATTTATGTTTAACTGCCATGATGTTTTGCTTTTGCCGTACTTCTCCCCAAGATTATCGCTATAAACCAACGACAAACCAACCTACTAGACACCTAATGTTTTCATTTCTACAAAAAAACGATTCTGTCAAAGCGGTGAGGTATGCGGGGCGAAGGGGGCTACAAAAATGCATTCTAATTGGCCGGTTCAAATTTTCGGTACGTCATAATTCATAACTAGTGTTGGGATTGGTCTAATGTAAGACGTCTAACGGTCCGTCTAACGTGTTGTCAGAAAGTGTTCGCTTTACGTCTGCCGATTAGTAGGCTGGGTTTTCGTTGCTATAAACCCAAATTTTGGTATTGACATTCTATATGTCACGTAAATAAGAATTGAGCCTACTTCCATATAGGATTACTTTGATTGTGTCTTCCTATCGCTGACTTTTTGCATGTCGAAGCCAAGAATACCATATCATTGTCGTACTGGCTTTATCCTAGTTGCGCCCTGGCGTTATCTCACACTCTCAGACTCTCGCCTTGGAACTTAGGGTTAGCTCAAGTCTATCCTGACTTGATATGAGCTTAAGCGAATCTATATAAAAACTCATGCGTAGAATCCATGTTATTTTTCTGCTATTTTCTAATAATATAAAATATTGTGCGTACCTGTGAATTTTTTCCCTTCCCGCACCATGTTGGCGAGCCAGTACGTCCGCCGATATAAATTCAATATGAGACACATCGTCGTGTCGGCTACTTCCTCCACGCCGTATCCCGGCACATTACATACAGCTATGCCTGGAATGCAACATAACATATAAATTTAGTAAATATTCATAAGGGGCTTTTGAAAATTTATAATAAGAAAATATAAAAGCTTAGGTGTGTAATTTTTCTTCAATATTTTCTTTCTGTTAAAAGTATAGTGTGATGAATTGATGATACAGGGGAACTAAAGGTAGTTCTAATAACAAGTAACAATACCAGTTCAAAGAAAAGTCTGCTTTCTCTTATCACTATTAATTGTTTCAATATTACATCATCATCGCTACTTAATGGTAACAAGTATTTAGCAAGTATTATTTTACTTGCTAAAGACTAAGTACACGGGTGAGATCTAACGGCCGTTACAATAATCGATATATCCAGGGATTTCGATATTTGAGATATGTGTTTTACATAATTTGTATGGAGCTTATATCAATTACGTTACGTATCCCCAAAATACATGGATAGATCGGAGAGTGAATTCAGCTGTTAGAGATCGGTCTCAGCTATCTCCCTCGTTAGCAGGATCACGCGAATCTACCACAGTGAAGCATTACATGCATGGCCCTGCTGATAAGCCTCCCTTTCCCCCAAAACAATTGCCTTGTCCCCCTCTGAACAAAATCTTGGTTCCGCCACTCATATTTCTTTGGACACTGGACCACGTAGGCAGTCATATATTTATCTATTTATATACACAAAAAGCCGAAAATCGATCTCAGTGGCGTGGTATTGGGGAGGCCTATAGGATAAAAGTTGTTGTGACTCACCTAGTTCCCCAGCGGCTTTGACGTCAATATTGTCGACGCCGGAGCCGATGCGCACAATAATCCTGAGCGCCTTGAACTTCTCGAGGTCCTCCTTGGTGAGGATGATGGTGTGCCACATGAGCGCGCCCACGGCCTCGTTCAGCACCTTCTCGTGGATCTCCGACGTGGACTGCGCGTCGCAGAACGCCACCGTCGCCACGTCCTTCAGTATCGGCATCTCGACGGTGCAGTCCCGTCCGTCTAACAGCGCCACTAACGGCCTGCAATGTACCACAACACACCTCTCAATACATACATACAATAAATATAAATATTTTCACACATCTGAGGGCAGACAGACTGCATATCCTTCTAACATATCGATGCTCTAACAAAACATCAAGCAGGCATCTTTCCACCCCGAAAGAATCCCCTGAATGGAACAATGGCTAGGGGATTGAAATAGCTAAGAAGAGAGGAGTTCGTTTTCATGAAATAGGTTTGATTTTCTATTAAGAAGTAGGTAGTTTAGTCATCCGATTCTCTCCGCACCGTTTACGCTGTTGTTTTTCTGCATAACAGATTTTTTACTTTTATCAAAAAATATCGCGAACATTTGTAAGCGCGTTTTTTTTATAAAAGTTAAGATTAGATTAAGAAGCGTACATGATTAGCGAATAACTTTTTGTCACATTTCCTATCATTGCAATACGTAACGTATTATTTCTATGTGAGAAGGGAGAAAGTACACACACAGGCGGATACAATCCGCAAGTAATCTCTCTCAACCACACACACATACATACGCACGATAAAAGTAAAATGTAACGCATAAATGTATTACACTAAGTGGCAATAAATACGGCTATAAACCACTATGATGACGTAAACGCATGTTACATACAATGTACGTTATGCATGTGTGTGTGTATGCCGCATACAGAGACGTATATTATCAACGGGCGATAATGTACGGCGACATGATTGCGACTACCTACTCGTTCGGTGGATCATTCATGAGAATAGTAAAGGACTTAGGGTCAAGTGACTGGCAAATGTATTGGTGTTTTTTTTTTCTTAACACATTTCTCGCACTAGGAACAAATCTTGTGTCGCGGAGGACAATCAACGGAAATAAAGCACACCCAGACAGCTCGAAACAGCAACTTGTGGATCACACAGTGTTGTCTCGTGTGGGAATCGCACCCACAACACTAGGAGCAGTCCTAAACGGCGGCCGCTTAAAGCACTACAGCACTACGCCATACGTGCGACTGATAGCGTTATGTGGAAACTTGACGAAGAAAGTGTTAATCTTTTAATTGCTTTTGAAACTTTCATGGCAGACGACACTTGTACATATTTAATTCATAAAATTAAAATATAAATCAAAAGGGCTATTCCTACCATCAATCTCATATCATCTAAAATCACATATATTTGCGAGAATTACCTTTACAGCTACTATATAAGTAATGTTTCGTGTCGAACACGTTTTATTGCCGAGAATTAAACAAAACGTTATGAATAAAACATTCGTATTTAGATAGTGGCGCGTTTATGAGCGTTAATCGCTCGTATATCGATACATAATGCGTATTTATTTGACACTCATGCGATCGTACCGTTTGTTGGGCTTATAACCTCTGATTGTCCCTATAAGCCACGTCTGTTCAGTTTTCATATTCCGATTTATGTCATAGGTAAACTTTTGAAGCGTATTATGGTAACAAAAGCAAAAAGTTGTAATTTAATACTTTGACAGTTATTACGATATTGCTGCATGACACATATAGGTACATACATAAATAATAACATAGCTGACCTTATCAAGACCTATGTAGCTTTAGAAATTACAATAAATAATTTAAATTGGCAATGGTTGCTGAGAATTGTAACGCCCTGAATACTAGAGATTGAGATCGTAGTAATTGTACCTGAGTATTAAAGGGAGCGCCTATCTCAATTAACAAAATCTAAGCTATTTAACAGCATGTACTAATGAAGCTACGGAAAACTATGGTCGCTTACAAATTAATAAAACTGGGTCAAAGTTGAAAGCAGTTTGTTGTAAAAAGTTCACTGCTGAAAGTACAAATACCTTGAAAGACGTTCATCGACTAGAATGTAGATTTTAAGTTAACCTAACAAACCTAACTGTGATACTATACTCGTTTTCAGTAGCTATAAACAAAACGAAGTTCGACCTACTTACTAACTAATATAAAAACTATAAGTAGGATATTTCTTTTAAAATTTAAAGTATCCCTAAGAGAATTTCTGACTCTGGTGTCTATAAATTAAAGCTAAAATTCTACAAGATCACGTCATAGACCATATTTCACACCATCTATTAACGTCAACGATAAATATCATAATCAATACATAACACGGATTAAAGTAAGGCAATGACAGGCGGCATGATTAATAATAGAATAGCGTGTGAATATTAATATAATCCAAAACCGCCCAAGTTTAATACCGACTAAATGCTCGGTTAATTAAGATCTACAGATAGTACCAAATTACAAGTTGGTAACAAGCAATTAGCTTTAGTAATAGACAAACCAAAATTAATGGACAAATTAAATTTGCAAGCAAACCGACAAATATTGGAAACTAGCAGAGATTGGGGGCCGGGGACAAGTTGGCTAATCACGAGAGGACGCCCGCCCGTGGCCCGCGAATAATTAAAGCACACCAGTACGATTAAACTAATAATTTAAACTTTCGTCATAGCGGAGCGGAATTATTATTATTGCCGGGGAAAGTTTCGGGCGGCGAAACGGGAAAGTAATTTCGGGCGGAGGGAGGGAGTTTTCAGAATTCCAACAAACTTTTCCGGGGGCAGACGAAAACAGATTTTGGTGGCAAACAAAGAGGCGCGTGCAGGGAGTGGGCGCGGGGGACAACCCTTCGACCAAGTTTTGATGGAAACCAAATAGGATTAGCACGAGAAAAGAATAAGTGGAGTGAGCGCCAATAGACGCCGGACGTCGCTTTGTTAAGTTGCCGCCCGCGTTCTCTCGCTGCGACTTTTGGAATGGGACCGACTTTGCGTACATTCGATCTTTGCTAAACTGTTTGAGTTTCTGATTGCGAGTTGTGATTGAATTAAATCTCCAGCGCTCGTATAATTGTTTGATTTGATTACGGCGTGTTAGTATGGGTGCGCGGCGTAATCGTTACATATAATTGTGACATGTTTATATGTACCTGGCTCGTTCGTTATGTAAATAAACATGAATGAGGGAGCGCGGTGTTACCGGATACTTTATGGTAATGTGTATGCTACATGTAATAGTTGAACATGGTATAATCACCTCGACTGCAGGGGTCCATTGGCGATGGGACCCCGCATGCTATCCATACGCGCTCTCTTTGGCAGCATCTTGCGTTTGTCCATTTAAAGCGGCAGAGCCGCTTTAACCACCGCTACGCAGCGCGTCACCTGAAACACCACATATTGTTACATTAGCATTTAAACATAAAAGACATGTACAATACAACAATTTAGATAAACATAAGATGCACATCATAAAACTAACACAGCCAGTAATATAAATTACTCAGAGACATATAAATCTGTAAGTAACTACCGCTCGCGTCTTCGTCCGCGTTGTATGTTTAAATAATGTTTACGTACACAGAAATGATATGTCAATCCTGTTATATATGACGACAGATTATTGCGACAAAAGAGGGTGTTGGATTTAGTATAGCGCTGCTCGCTGCCAATACATAAAAGAACGGGATAAGTAGCATCACAGCGCTTTACGTATGACTGCAAACTAAATCATTTATAATAGTATTTCCATAGTATATCATAGAAATATTCTGAAGTAATAAACAGCTCACTTTGGTAATGATTTCACATGTTCTTGCTTATATTGGGCCATATTCGTGTTTTTTAAGTCAATTTATTCTTAGTTATACAGTTTTAGTTTTTAATGTTAAAGCATCATGTAGAGATAAATGTGGTATTTATTTATAAGGATTGTGCAGTTAGCATTTAAGAAATTATGTTAAATTGTTTATTATGTATGTAGTACTGTAGGTAACAATTGTTTATAAACCTAAATAAATAAAATAAAATTAATGTTACGTGTGCACACATTGAACTCTACGAAGTTTATAAGTAAACCAATAACCTTTGCTCCTATCTGAACCGGTTCAAACCGCTCATAAAAAATATATCTACTACCTAGTGCATTGACCTTTACAGACAGCTAGTCTGAAAAATCTGATAAGTATAGCGCTGTTATCGACAATGTTTGGTTAAGGAAGATAACCACTATAATTATAAAATGGCGTATGTTTGGTTATTTTTTCTTTGAATTTAAAATTTGGCGTGTATGTTTCTTACTACTTTATCCGTGTTCCACTGCTTACTGTTCGGTCTGTTATCAAATTAGAGTAAATAGCAACAGTCTTAAGCGCATGTCAACGTTGTTGTCTTAGTATATTGCTGCGATGATTCAACAAGTCATTAATCCTGCCGCTACGTACACGAGTTACAGTCTTATAATGCCTATACAGCGTTATTCTGAGTATAGTGCAAACCTATTACTATTTATTTCTTTTGCCCTGAGACGTTGCCAAAATCGAGAAAAGAAAATCAGGTTTTGCATAAAAGATTGACCTCGACAAATGTATCAGTAACGAAATGCTCACATAATGCTAAGAATTCCGATGCTGTTATCGACACTGATATACTTTATTAATTTGCAAATGTAGAATACATAGTGCTATTGTAGTTTATTTGGTGTGATAATAATAAAATCCTTATTTTACATCTCTCATGTTCGGTAAGTAGGTTCTTATTACCTCCAAATGGGGCTTGTAGGTGACTAATTAGCGCTCTAGGGTAATAATGTAGCTAGAAAAGCCCTAGGGCGGTAAGTACTTTAAAAAAAACCACTTCTTTCTTTCAAAAAGTTCGCGTACATCTAATCATCATACTGGCAATGGACATCATGCATTCAGCCCAATGACCAAAGAGGTCTCTTTGCTATTCAGCCTTGTCTTCGTGTGAGTATAATAGTCATCAATTTTAAATAACGACGAAGCTCAATTTCGTTCTTGAAAAAATAAATAAAAAGTTCTTTACTTGATTCTTTTTAATGAAAAAAGGCGGGAATAGAAAACTTTTACTTTAAATATTGTTTGTTTTTGGGATTTTTTTTTATAATTACGTGCTAAATGCTAATTATGAAAAAACATGAGTTCTTCAAGTGATGAAGATATAAGCTGCACATCCGATTCAATGAAAAATATGAAACATCTTTGTCAAGAGATGATCCGCAACCATCAACTTCTGCTGAAGAAAGCTTTAACACGTACGATTTTGTCCATGACCAACAAATATCACAATCTCAAACTATTAACATATCTACCCAAAAAACACCTGTCCTTAAAATTTGAAAATTGTTCTCATTTCACTATAACCTTCAACAAATAAAATGTTTTATTCTTGTAATGCCGGTTTTTTTCTACTTACCTCACAATCAAGATGTAAAGCAGAATAGTTAGCTCGGGTGTAAGCACCAATTGCACCCTCGAACTATAGGCGTCGTGCGCCTAAATATCTCGGGCTGCAATTGATGCCTTACAGCCCTTGGCTACTAATGTACTATTAAGTGTTAGGTACAAAGTAGATCTCAAATCCAGTGATGATGGTTAGCCCAAATCCAGAATCTAATGTCTACCTATTGTTACGCCGCCCGTCTGGAGGTTATGTAGCCTTTAGAAAAAGCAGTGATTTGAATAGTTATAAAGTACATCAATATTAATTGTAATTTTACTTAAAATATTTAATCGGTTCATAAATATAAAATTTATGTACAAACATCTATCAACCATGTCGTCCAATCTACCTAGGGACGTCAAGTTATATATTTTTTTAATAGACAACCCCGCATTAGGACTAAATCCTGTGTCGCGGGGGACTTTACAAACATACAACTAACGGACACAATGAACGCCCAGACTCGAAACAACAATTTATGAATCACACATAGTGTTGTCTCGTGTGGGGATCGAACCCACAACACTCGGCGCAGTGTCAAGCGGCGAGGCGGCTGCTTAAACCACTACGCCAACCGTGCAGTCAATAATTACTAGTTATCAGCATCATACAACGTTTCGCAGTCCACTGCTGGGCTTAATTTGCGTTACAATAGCATTGTGAGTCAATAGGACGATTTGACCGACTATATCACACTAGCCAGACTGGTCGGTCGGTATAGGATTTGATGATTTAACGTCGAGATTTGCGCCTGGCCAATTCGCTATAATAATTTGCTACCAGTAATAGTCAAAATATTTATTTTTTAAGTCGTGTATACAAAATATTTGGAATTTGCTCAAAAAATCTTAAAACCCGTTTTATTCCAAACTGGTGCATTTTGGACCCCACAAGTAGGGGGTAAAAATACTCCATTATGACCCTAGAATCTCCACTAGAAGGGAATACGAGCAATTACAAATAACCCGTCTCTTAGCAAAGACACTTCGTAGATAGACGATATAACTTTGTTATAACTATCACACATTTTGATTAACTATTGTGAGGCTAGAACATATTTCAGATTACACAACAGGATGGATAATGTATGTATGTATAATTAATGTAAACAAATCACACACGCAATTGATGTTCTCTTTTGATGATTTGTTTAGCAGGTTTTTAAGCTTCAATAAAACCCTGGTTTGGCACAAGTTCCCTTAAATATGTGAGTGGTTTTTGACCAAATTACTTGCCTAAGGAAACCCTAAGATAAGTGTGACTGAAAATTTTCCATATTGCTAAAGCCTGAGTCTGTCCGTTGATCGAATGTTTGTGTACTGCGCGTCAGATGATTTATACTTAGTGCGAGAGGTGTATTAAAAAAAAGAACACGGTCACTAGGTTTGATGTAATTAATGGCTAATTTATGCAGTAGCATAATAAAAACAACTACAAAACGAGCGTCTACGTGAAGATTTGCTACCGAAACATAACGTAAAAATAAAATCGCGCAGTCCGTCTTACCGGTACCGTCGGTAACTACAGTATTTCAGCAGAAATACAGAAATTATTGATAAGTGATAAATATATTTTATAGATTCTTAAATATTTTCGAACTACTCCAATTATACTTTTTTAACTTTCCCAGACAGGGTTTCAGGGCTTTTCCTGTCGGGGTAGGCAGAGACAACAGAACACCACTTGCTTCTATCCTTACAAACCTCACGCGCTTCCTCTACACTCACTAATATTCTGGGTTCCAAGATAGTTTAATTTTCCCCGGGACTACACGAGGGTCACAACTCGTCATCAATTATCATCGTGATCTGCTGCTGAACCTGGCCACACAGGTGACACAGTAGTGGGAATGAGGATGGGACTAGTCGCAAAAAAAAATCTTAAGTACATTTCAGACAGTAATCTTGAGTAGGAATCGAACCCGCGACTTAGCAGTCAAGGTCACTGCCCTATTAACCCAGCAGACCAGAGGAATACTAGTACAAATAATAATATAAATTCAATTCGCTAATAAAGAACAATTTTTCAGAACGTCGGAGCAGACAATATTCGAAGAAATCCGTCTGAGAGGAGTGAGAGAGGCGTGTCGAGAGTGAAAATACTCGACTTTGTAGTGCATTGATTTTATAAATACCTACTACTGTGCCACAGTTAGGGTTGCCAGACGAGTTGCAATCCGAGATTGTCCCGGAATTTTCCGTCTTGTCCCGTGTAGATTATTATCTAGTCTCTATAGTCCCTTCTTCCATTTGTCGCGATCAGACGCGAGCTCTTGCCAATCTTTCCTAAAGGCGTCCAATTCATCGCACCATCTCCTTCTAGGCCTTCTCCGTTGGCGTTTCCTGCTATTGGGCATCCACCTTGTGGTTGTGCCCGCCCATAGCGGGACTGGCATACGGCTAACGTGGCCGGCCCAGGTCCATTTCAGTTTGGCAGCTGAGTGGCATACATCGATGATTTGTGTTTTGGAACGATAATAATCTATAGTACCGTATACATAAGACCTTACTGTCATGGATGCCGAAGGCCTATCTACTAGACCGGGTCATACATTAGCAACAAAATGACACGGCCGGCATTCGAACTTGTCGAACGTTTCTGTGTTTATAGAACAAAAATGCAACTTATTAGTTAAAGTAAGTTGCCTCCCCCTCCTCTAAATGTCCCAGAATTGCTACGCCTGGATCTGGCTACCCTAGGCATAGTCGAACGAATACGTAACATTATCGTAATGAACGCTCAGCCGCTCACTACTAAGAATTTCAACGTTCCTGTCAGCTTTTAATAGACCTTGACTTCTAATGTCTATTAATAAGCTTTACTCTAGCGAAATAATATGTGAAACGATAAAGAGCTTTGTAATTTTCTATTTGTTGCTACTTTGATCGTATGTAGTTAGTATGTTTAATCGTTATATATTTAGGTGGTACAAATTATATCGTTATGCATGGTTCTGAAGCTTCTACTTCAGTGAACCTTTTAAGTCATGACTATGGCAGTTTTCTGGAATTATATTCGTATGTCAATATATATAATAGATATAGCATTATTTTAAATATTTATACGTAACTAGTCCTATAAGCTTCGTGTTAATGATAATGATCTATCATCATACGACCTTTTGCAGTCCATTGCGGGACGAAGGCCATTGCGAATTCAAGTCACAAAAAATTGTGAGTCAATAAGAGAAAATAATCTATACTCGTGTAAAAATAAATAAAACATTTGCAATGTGAAAAATATCAGCCTTTTTATTATTATGTTAGACTATATAACATCATGTTTAGCACCTATCATATCTATTGTATGTATGCCTGCATATGTATGTATAATGAATAAAAACAATTTCTAGTAATCAGATACTTTTAGTCGCTACACATCAAAGCTTTTTGTCTTTTTCAGACTGTCCATCCTAAGGTTGCCTGTAAGAGATCGCACTCTGCGATAAGGCCGCCCTTGTGCATTTGATATGGATCTACATATATTTAAGTTATTTACATCGAATTTGTACCAACATGTGCAAAATAAAGCAATTATCTATCTATCATCACTCATCACTCTACGACATTTAAACAGTTACAACAAGAATAAAACGAACGCTTAATAAGAAGAATCTACAGATGAAACCACGTGACATCGCTAGTGATAATAAAGCTAGCTGTGTTGTTTAATTAGCGGATAAGATATATTAAACGCAACATACAAACCATGTTTACTTGTTACTAATTGATGTTTTTGATTAGCCCACTTAGACGTTAGTGTGCCGTATATAATTGAACATGAAAGTACACATTTACATGCATAATCCGACTTGGAATACGTTCTGTTGAGTTCATCGCCATTCGCCGCCTCTGTTTACGACTTGCAGCGTTCTATGTAGTATGTACATCTTGAATAATGGACGAAAATACAGCTAGTTTTACTCTACTCTTTGTCAATCTTTGATGTGTTAGCACAAACACAATGTACAAATCTGGGATGTATGAACGCTTCTTGTGGCATTTACAACAAACTATATGCGGCTATGCTTCGGAATTTGTCAGGATACGTCATACGAATCGTTTGGATCGCCCTTCAGGCAGGCCTGGCGCACTTCGCATTTTAGGTACAAACTTACAAGTACCTCGGCCGACCACGTCGACGTGGTTGGATTTAGTGGGTTGCCGCGCGCCGCTCTCATTAGACGTCACGCAACGCAACGAGTGCGACCGCTCCGTATTCTCACGCGCCGTGTTCATACACTGTTCAAATTATATACCTAAACGCCTTTGACAACGAAAATGTATCATCACAAGTCTAATGCAAAGTATTGCTCAATTAACTGTGTGTCGAAAACGACTTGAAAATTTGATTTTATTTTATTTATATTACGACAGCAACTTGAAAATTTGATTTTTTGTTTGTTGAGATATCTTAACGATTATGGTGTCAAATTAAAGATCTAGTTCAAAAACCATTTTATCTGTTTGAATCATGTAAATCGGTCCACGCGTTTAGGAAATAACTAAGAATCAGTATAGTAAAAATGTAAACAACCAGAATTTTTGTGGTATTTGTTCTACGAGCTCAAATAGTGGTATAGGATACTTATATGATAATTATTTATTATTAGGTACGTGGTCAAGTAGGTAGATAGACGATGAATAAATATTATAGTTGCAGCGGCAAGTCAACAACCCTAGCGCGCCACTCCGCGCCAGACAGTGACAGCGTTATGTGTTAGAAAAGAAAGGGAACGGTTAGGTTAATATCGCATTAGGCACTGAGTGCTTATGCGAGTTGAATTGCACTTTGTTGCTTAGTAGCAAGAGTCGCAAATTCAATAAATTGGTTTGACAAGTGAATTTTCTGTACGTTAGTACTATTCTTTATTCTGTGCTTCAGGTCTTGCGATCTCTATAAACTTTGAAACCAAAGACAACTAGCCACACAGTGACACAAAAAGAAAGTTATATTTAACGTGGTTTATTAATGCCTTATCACAGAATCTATAATGTGACAATTTGATGACAGAACGAAACAGTAACGTTGTAGCTTCGGTTTTTACTACAATTTACGAGAAGAGTCTAACTAAAACACCAAATAAAATGAATAAGATATAAATTATAATACGATACTACTAGTAGTATGATACTACTACTAATCAAACTCCACAAATGTACCAAAGGAATATTGAACATCTAACTATGAATTGTTACATACGAGTAGGCTTAATAATAGCTAAGAATATCATTACGGACACAATCGGTCATCACACATCATCCTAAGCGTAGCGCTTTCACATTTCGAGTCTGCTATACGCGTCTCGCGATTGCCATCAACAAACACGTATGGGAGGCGAAATGCTTATCGCAATATAGTGCCGTTATAATATATTATTACGCCACCGTTTCCTGGTATTACAACTAACGCCTTTCACGAGGCACGGCGAAATGGATAAGGATAAGATACCTACCATTATTTATATTATAGATGTACGTTGGCGTATTTTGGGTTTGGTGGTTACATCCAGTGTTAACGACCCGAACTGGATATTTGGTTTGATAATACGAGTATACATAATATGTTACGCTCAAAAAATGAAATCACAAACAGTGAAAAAAACTGTTTACAACATGTCGTAGCCACATTGATACAGGCAGATCTTCAAATTCGTTGTTATAGCTCTAAAAAAAACGTTGTGACAATTAGAAAAAGCGATCACAACGTCTTGAAGAAAATATATATTTTGTACGAATGTATATGTAGGGTTTGTGTTACGAAGGATTAAATTCCAAGCTAATCAACTAAAACACTCAACAGTCTGCTGTGTGTGAACATGTGGAACAAGGAACCAACCACTACATGCGATTTGATGAACCACAGATACTCGCAAAAGAACACCGTTTTATTCCAAGGATGATACGTACGTGAGGCTATTGAAATTAAAAAACACCCTAAATTCAATAGGGAAGATGGTTGGCATGTTCTTCCAGCTTGGGACCCAGTCTTAAGGCTAATGCCACCCAAGAAGGACAAAGTCATCAGAAGACCTAAAGATACTGTGAGCTCATTCTGCGTTAATAGTAACACCAATAGTTGAAAAATGTTCGGGTACTTTGAGATAACTTATACATTCAAGAAAAAGAAAAATATCACCTCAGTCTGCCGTGAACATGAATCCTGTAAAGAATTCGAAACGTAGGCTAGTAATAAATTAAAATGTAGTTTCTAGATAATTCGGTTCAACTGTAATAACTTGGTGAAATCAATATATCGCGATAAAATACGTAAACCGTAGTTTAATTTCAATAATCAACTAATATATATCTACTACATATACTTATCTCTTCATTACATCCATCCACATACACACTTACTTCTTTGAAACCATACGACAAACTTACCGACTAAAATCAAACTATACGTCATACTTTAAAGGGAAAACTACACAACTAGAAGTTTTGCACGAATGCACGGGCAAAGTCGCCAAGTGTAGTGTATGTTTAAATTGGAGTCGGTACACAGTAAACAACAAACATTCACCGTTATAATTCATGGCCCAAAGTCATGCATTGATAAGTGTAAGCCTGTTTTCGCTCATAGCGTTTCGCTCTTTTTTTCGTCATACGCCCCCGCCATACTTTTTTATTTATGTTGTTTTATTTATTACACTGCTAAACGTTTTACGCTCCGGTTCTCATTCATAAAGTATAAACGTTATCCATGTTGTGCAGTGGTGGTGAATAAATAAAATAGATAAGGATGTAATATATTAAATGCGATGGTTGAGAACTGATCCAGCCTTTTTAGATGTGGCCAAATATTGATCGAAGTTACGTAACTTTGTTTGTGTACAAACAATATATTATTCTACGTATATGTCCAAATAAAAACTACATTCTTCGAAGTCAGTTCAAAATTTCGAAAGCTAGGACTATACCTGATTTTATATTGAGTCCTTGTTTCGTAAAATTATATATTGGGTTTTTATGAGGGGCAACATTTTCTTCAACTAAGTATTTTTATTAACTGACTTCTTGACCTACTCCGTGTATTAGATTCATGTCATGCATGTAAATAAAGTCATAAATCAGTTATATAAACTACGATGTTTTCATTGTTATCAACGTCAACAAGTGTCGGGAAAGCATTAGCTATTTTGAGCAGTGAGAGACTATCTACAGTCTAAACACAAGATTAAGGTAAGTACGTCATTATTCTCGTTATTCAAAGGATTTCGTTATTCATTTCTGCATTTACCTTAGACTGTCCTGTTCAAGTTCTCCTCATCTTAATCTCAACATAGCTAGTTAGTGACTTCTTATTAGGGTTCAGAACCGGGAAATCCCGGTCTCGAAAGTACCGGGAATTCCCGGTTCTTTTGTCAGTAAAATGGAACCGGGAAATCAAATTTGAGTCCCGGTTCTTTCGGTACTTTCGGGAATTTTATTTTCATTACGCGATTCACACTAGTTCACACTACTATTTACTCTTACTTTACTTTTCCACACTTTCTACTATTCACACATTCAAAACTAACGTGAATAATTCAGCGTTAAAAGAAATAACGCGCGAAATTAAAATAGTGCGCTCGCTATATCCAATAACTACCTACACTAGCTCGCAGTTGCTAGGATATGAAGGAAAGTAGTAAGTAGGAACGCGACTGCGACTGGCGACGTGGTGTCGAGCTTCCCCGCGCCTGACGCACATGCCCCGCCCGCGCGCCGCGATCTCTCGTTCACTCATCATCAAGCCGGTCCTTTATAGGTGGCACCTATGAAGGAGCGACTTGGATGCGTAGATTACACACATTACTTACCGCTGCTCTAACCTCCAGGCTGGAGGTTAGAGCAGCGGTAAGACTTGGGCACTTCAAGAACCTGAAGGACGCCTTAGCCCACGCTCTGGAGGTGTAAGCATTACGACGCGACGAGCGAAGTTACCGCATCAGGGAAGTTGTATCGTCACCTCGGTGCTACAACTGCGGGGAAAGAGGCCATATCCGCTTGAGCTGCCCAAAGCGTAGGCAGCCTCGTGGATTTAAGGTTCCACCATTTGATGGCTCGTCATCATGGTCAGCATACAAGATCCAGTTTGAGGCTGTGATGCGATCAAATGGGTGGAATAAAGAACAGGCCTTAACCGCCCTAACCTTGGGCCTTCGTGATCGGGCGTTGACGGTGTTGGGGGCACTCGGGCAAGACGTCTCCTACGAGAACCTTCTGGAGGTGCCTGAGGCGAGATACGGTGACGATGTGACTCGAACATGTGTATCGTGCTCAGCTGAAGAACAGGACACAACGCACCGGAGAAACTCTGCAGCAGTGGGCTCTAGAGGTGGAGAAGCTGGTCAGGAAGTCATACCAGTCGTCGCCTGCGTTGATAGATGGGAAACTCGTAACATTTACGGATGGAATCCGCGACCTGGAGTGGTGGCACCCTGTCTCCACCAAAGGGGTCGCCTGCTGTGCCTGCCAGGCAGCGAGAGCAGAAAAACGAGTAAAAGCCAGGACTGCGGGGCTAGTGCTGGCTGGTAAGAGAGAGAGAACCAAGTATCTCGATCTCGCAATCATGTGACGGGAACAGCCTGATCATTGAAGGCGAAATTAATAAAACGCCATGCAAGCTGACATTGGACACGCAAGATGGCAGACGGCAAGACGGAACCCGTCTTTCGGGGCTGCTTCAGGAACAATGAATGTGTGAAACTGAGAACAGCTACCGGTCAGCACATAACCGTCCGAGGTGAAATGGAGGTGGATCTGAAGCTAGGCAACAAAGTTTACCGTCACAAAGTCATTGTGGCCGATATAGTGAGTGGACGACTGCATCTTGGGCCTAGACTTCATTCGGAAGCATCGCTGCGAGATCGATGTTAACCAGGGAGTGTTGAAATGTGGCTCAGAAGACGTCTTCATGGAAGGTGCAACTTCAGAAAAAGTGTACCTACTGCCTGAAGAATGTCATTCTTCACCCGCGGTCGGAAACGGTTGTACCAGTTTGTCTACCAGGGAATTCGGGTCAGGGGAACCGATGTGTACTTATCGAAGGCCTAGAGAAAGATGCCTCATGGAAAATTGCTCGAACCTTGGTAAGGTGTACCAAAGTTTCATCAGTACGCGCACTGAATGCAAGTGACAAGGGAGTGTTGCTCAAGAAAGGGACGGAATTGGGCACCTACCAGTGCCCAATTCCGTCCCTTTCGGTCCTTTCCGTTTTCTATAACAAAAACTAGCAAGAACCGAAAATACCGAAAGAACCGGGAAATCCCGGTTCCGTTATACAAAAGTGCCGAAATTCCCGGTTCTCTAAAAGAATACCGGTTCCGAAAACACTACTTCTTATAACTGAATTAGCGTAATTAATAAGTCATTTTCACCGCAACTCTACTTTAGCGGTATCGATCAAACCGTCTAAGTTTTAAATACAATACATTTCCAAGCGATATTCTATAAATAATAGGAATTATGGTGAACACAGTTGACACGACAATTACAAAGCCGCCGTTTATCCGTGGTCGTATTGGTCGTGCACAATTACCGATACAGCGAGCGTACATTACGTACAGTCGCACGTGAGGAATGTGTTAAGTGATTATTTCCGTTGTAGATTCACTAACATGATTCAGGCTATTGCAACTGGGAATTACGCTCAGCGTAGATTGACTGAATGTTACGTGGACATAACAATATCGTTTGTAATATCAGACTTGGTGTACCTAAGCCTTCCCGAGGAATCACAATCTCTATTGGTGAAAATCGTACAAAAATCGGTTTTGAGTTTATCGCATACAGACAGACAAGAAGAAAAGGGGTCTGCATTTCATAATGTATGCATGATAACCCTAAACGGCAAGCAGAGTAGTGAGAAACCCATATTTTGATAGTAGAACATTATGCATATTTGAGATCTTGCTGCTGCCAAGCCTTAGCGACATCAAACCAAGGATCAAATAGTAGAGCACAAAAAAAAAACATTCATTGGCACTTAGATCAATATCAGAGTGTATTTGATACATGTGTCTAGGTTGCATAGGGTTCCCACCAAGAACTTAGGGTCCCAAGCCAACCTCACCTGCACCTGCCGATCAACGGACGAGGCTCTGGCAAACAAAATGTCCCAATAAGCGGCAATAGGCTCGCCACCTATTACGTGGCTGGGATCAAAACACTGGCGAAAAGTGGGCGTTTAATATGCCTCTGCCTACCCCTTCCGGGAAACAGGCGTGAGTCTATGTATGTATGTATGTCTAGGTTGTATACAAAGTACAATCTTTATATTAATATGATTGAATGATTGATTATATTTTAATTAAACTTTCCCATAAAGCAATAGTTGGGATGTTCTTTTGAACTAACAAAGTCCACATCCACGCGTTAGATCAATATAAAAATAACCGCAATGAATTCGTCAGGGCATATCTATTTAGCAACCAGTCATCACCAAACAACTCCTACCCACGCGATTCACCGTTGGTACATTTAATATCTCAAAAATAAATTAACTCTATGTTTACTACGTATGTTAGGATACTGACGATGATGGCGCAGATAGAGCGAAGTGAAGGCGAAACATAAAGAAAGCTGACCTCACCACCATGTGGTATATACAGGAAGAGACAGAGGTGAGTTTACTATATCTGTATATATAAAATCCTTGCGTTACTGACTGACTGACAGACAAGCTACAGCCGAAACTACTCGATGCAAGAAGCTGAAATTTAGCATGTATGTTCCTTGGGGACGGAAGGGCTGCACTAAGACGGGATTTCCCGAAATTCCCACGGGATCGGGCAAAACGGGAAATTCGAAAATATGTGCGTGCGAAGCCGATGGCGTCGACTATATTAGATAAATTATGTTAACTGGATTGTCAATAATGTTGGTTTTAACACTACACAGCAATTTTTCCTATCGACAGGGCTCATAATTATGAATCATACATAGGACATTAACCTACTATGATTAGCATGAGCCATGTTTATGACAAGGGTAAAAGGGCAACAATAAAAATGAGATTGTTATTGCAGTGTCGGTAAGTATGAGTACGTCATCTTTTATCTGGCAAAAGTCTTACCCTCTATAATGTACCCGTGTATTAAGCGTCGTTGTGCAACAATTAAATACCTACCTACATCGACAGGGGTATGCACGTACATCATATTATTATACCCATGAAAGGGACATATCAGATTAGCAACTGCCAAAATGGTATGTTCTTTATTGCGGGACACAATGAAGAGTTAACAAAGCTTAGGGCTCTCTGTCGAGTATCCTAGATATTTCAAATATATGTAACAGTTACCAGTTCAGGGCAAGGTGCAGTTACAGGCTTATCTTCTGTCATATCTGGTTAGACTTGTAAGCTAGAAGGCGCGACAGGCTTGGATGCAACCAGGAATACGCTAGGACGATGAATCTGACGCAGTGCAGGTGTAGCAGTTACCAGGTGCAGGAGATGTATTATCACAGGTCATAGAAATGAATGAATTGATCGTTGCCACAAGTATTGCAATGGCGATATCAGTAAATGTTTAACGCTCAAATATGCTTTGTGATTAAGATAATTCAGGATTGATGTTGTTCCTCATTACATTAGCAATAAATGTCTAGTATTCGTGAGATATATGCTCGATACTTGAACTGGCACGGCGCCAAATGTGCCTGTTATGTAGGCGTTCTTACATTCGTTATTAAGCGGGTTATTTAATACGTGCACGTGTAGGGATTTCCCTTTCACTTCCGAGTACGAGGGTCAAACTGAAAGTTCTTAGAAAATCAAAAACTGATTACATTAGCCAGTTATTAGTTTTATTATATCTTTTCAAAATATTGTCCATTGACGTCAATACACCGCTGCATGCGATGGAACCACTGGGAAAAGCACTTTGCCCACTCGTCCTTAGGGGTCTCTTCAATGGCATCGCGATACGCAGCCACCGCTTCTTCAGCATTCATAAACCGCTTTCCTTTAAGTTTTTCTTTAATTTTTGGAAATAAATAAAAATCACAAGGCGCGAGGTCGGGGCTATACGGCGGGTGACCCAGTAATTCAACGTTTGATGTCGCCAAATAGTCGATCGTTCGCTTGGCGGTGTGCGACGAGGCGTTGTCGTGGTGAAGGAGGATCCTACTGCGAGGTCGTTTCTCTCGAACTTTTTCCAAGACAAGTGGCAAACAATTGGTAGTGTACCATTCTGCAGAAACTGTTTTTTGATCCTCTAACACAATTGTTGCGAAATGACCTATCCTTCCAAAGAACGAGGCCACCATTTTTTTTCCCGCACTTCGATCTCTCTTCACTTTAGTTGGCAACTCCTCGAAAGGAAACACACACTGAGCAGATTGTCTTTTGGTTTCAGGATCATAACAGTAAATCCAGCTTTCGTCACCTGTTAGTATGTCGAACACAGCATTTGAGTCACCTCCGTTAAATCTTTCAATCATTTTACGGCACCAATCCACACGATGGAGTTTTTGAGCCTTAGTCAAATTATGAGGTATCCACCGGGCGCAAAGCTTCCTGACCGCTAAATGTTCGTGGAGGATTTTGTGCACTTGACTCATACCGATGCCTAAGCTTGTCCGAATCTGCTGATAGGTCACTCTTTTGTCAGTCTCTATCATACGCCGCACAACACAGATGTTATTTTCAGTCGTCGCCGTAGAAGGCCGTCCCTCACGTACATCATCAGTGAGATTAGTGCGACCACGTTTAAACTCATTAAACCAATTGTAAACAGTCGCACGAGATGGGGCTTCATCGTGAAAGGCCAATCGTAGTCTATCATAACTTTCTTGTTGACTTAAATGACATCGAAAGTCATAAAAAATCATTGCACGAAAATTTTCTCGTGTTAAATTCATGTTGACGTGACACAGACAATTTTCAATTTGCCGCCAAATCGTAAAACAAATGACAAATGAATGAAATATATACTCAGTAATATTGGCAAAGAGTTCTATTTTCAAATTTTAGAATATTTTTTTTATTATATTGTTTATAAGTGGCCAGTTCTAAGAACTTTCAGTTTGACCCTCGTATTTAGTAAGTGCATGTAAGCGCTGCGGGTATTTCGTCGTTCGACACCACGACAGAAATACACCACGGTGTCAATTGCACAAAGACGTTTTTTGAATTGGCTGTTTGAGACCATTTTCATATTAATTATGTACCGTGGTGTAAAACGACGAATGTCTTTTTACTTCGTTGATTCGGACCACTATAAAAAATTTGAAAGTCTAGTGCGATTTGTGTACTGACGGGTAGAAAACGGTTATTGAAACAAACAATTATAATACATCAACAATGTTTAATGGAATCTTGGTAATATATAGATTACATATTAATAATTTCGAATAATATAATATATTGTAAATAAAGGAAAATACAAACAATAACAAGATAATTACGAAAATCACAAGTTCGAGTGTTTACATATCAGTATAAAAAGGCATTACAACAACTACATACTACTAACTTCAGCTAAATATATTTTTTCCTAAAATTATTATAAGGATTAAATAGTGTTTTCTCCCAAGCACAATCTAAAAGTAAAATTTGTGTAAGCACTTTTGTGCATGACTGTTAAGTTATAATAAAATGTCAGTAAAATTACCGAACCAACGATGCTGTAAAGAGTCCTTCACTGTTTCACATTATGGTGTATATCGACGAAGGCAAATAAGACATTCGTCGATTGAGACCATGGGCCCAAACAGCCAATTCAAAAAACGTCGTTGTGCGATTGACACCGTGGTGTATTCTACTCGTGGTGTCGAACGACGAAGTACCCAGCGCTGCTACTGGGAAAGTTCTTACTTTACACTGGCACAGGGGCAAACTTATGCCACGCGACCGCTTTAATAACGAACCTCACTTCTCTAATTGTTATGTATTTTTACTAAACTAAATTTTAAAAACTACAAAGCTACACTTGATTTTTAATTAAGTAGATAATAATAAAATCCAGTGTCGATCGATTCGTCACTACTCGACATTGATAACGAGTTAAGCAGTGTTTAAAAATATCATCGTAGATGTTGTAATTAAAAAAACTGCAATTAAAGTAAGACCTTCTATAGTCCAGTTGGCTTTGACACGGCTTGTCGAGGTCGCGCGGGTTCAAGTACTACTTATATGGTGTTAACTTATAATATTATTATATGGTATTTATTACCTGTTCACAATACACTTATGCATGACCAATGATCAAAACCCTAGTTACTGTTATGAACGCAAAGTCTGTGAATAGATGGATTTTTAGTAACTGTTTCACGAAATAGTTCAAAACGAATTTGATAAAATTTTACAACATCATATGTAGCTTATACGTCATATTATTAGCGCATAGAGGCTACCTTTCGCCACGATAGCCACCACTCACGTAGAGCTGCAAGCCGAATCTATAGTCCATGCCACGAGAACATGGACTTTTTGTATCTAAACAAAGAATTGGTACTAAGTGACTTAGCGACAGTTCTGTCAAAAACATATAATGTCAAATCCAATGAGCGCAACGGTGCATAGGTACGTGTCATTGAAAACTAATATGTCAATGGATCGGGTTTTTATCGATATCATACGCTGTCAACAAGATCTTTTAATGTTTTGTGCTACTGGAACGCGTCAGAAGCCTGGAATGTCAACATTTGGCATTAGTTCATTGCAATGTTTCATTCTTGGGCTAAGCGTGCATTTATCAGAGGACAAAGTATTTTTAGTGAACCGTAACTTTTTAATGAATTTAGTTTTTCTGACGTTTTCATTCATACACAACGTAAAATCTCCATGCCTAAAATTTTTTATGCGATGTACTAGCTAGTAGTCTGTAATATATCACATTTGTGGTCTATTGTTTAATATTTTAAGATAGCAGCCAAATTATTTATTGTCTATGATTAAAAAAATCAAGTCCATAATTGAGTATCATGTTTGTACTCTATCATTGACATACATGACACTCTATTATTCACTTGAATTTACTAACGTGTTAAAAAACTACAAAAAATCGGCAAACTCATGAAAATTCTTCCAGAAAATTGACTACTAAATCGAATATATGCTTATTTTCATTAAAATTTATAAATTTTTGGACGCGACTGGAAGTTATAGATAATGATATTCAAACATATAAAGTCCAATACATAAAAAAATACCGTTAAAAAGTATCAAACTTCACTAAAGCATAAAATCTAAAATACAACTATTTGAAACAAAGGTTGTGAAGCCCTGAATGTGTGGTTACAAAAGGACTATCTTATCGTGGCACCAACTATAGTCCATAATAACATCTTATTTGTCATTCTTTCACGTAGCAACGGAGCGACGTTTTGTTATTTTTGTGTATCTGTAAACTCCCACACGGATGGAGCTGCTGGCTATTATTTCACAAAGTTATATAACACTGATATTTATTCGTATCGCAATGCATAAATACCGCCGAGCGCCACTACAAGTTCGTGTCCTCGTAATTTGTCAGCCGGTGTCAGATCTGTCGTTTCAATCATTTCAAGCGCGGAGCATAAATAAATATATTAATCAAGGTATAATTACAATACTCGCGTGAGTCATTGTTACACACAGATATACATTTTTCTTACGTAGAGATAAATTACGAACACTATGCGTAACATTTATCTTGTAGATTAAAGAGCCGTGTACGCGGGTAATTTATAAATATGGAAAAATGTAAATTTTATGCTGCTACTGATACAAATAAATAACAAACTAATATTAAACTTAAAGTTGTAATGTGTGTTTTGAAAATAAATGTAACACATTGTTCGCAATTGACAATAACAGGTTCGCGAGCTCCGAAACTATGTTTATCAACTTGGACTTTGGAACCTGTGTTCTTTATTGCTACGTAGATGTGGTAATATCACAAGAATATCAATAATAAAGATTAAACTTTTCGCCCGTGTGGGTGTCGTTTATCTCAACAAGTTAGCGTGATGCGTGTGATATTCTGGTGAATAATCAAAATCCACTCGGTTTCAGTTTTTGCGTGAACGATTATTATCAAACTTTCATACAGACATGAAGATGGCCTCATGAGCTATCGCATTTATGATAGTAGTAAGATTACCGGACGGCCTCAGTGGTCCAGTGGATAGCATAATTATGCGACTGCTGATCGGGGGTCCGGGGTTCGATTCCCGGGTTGGGCTAAAGTGTTATTGCAATTTTCCGAATTCTCAGTAGCAGCACGGAGTCTAGTGATGTGCCCGATAGCGGCAATAGGCTCGCCCCCTATTACGTGGGACCTAAAAATTCATGGCGAAATGTGGGTGTAATATTACACCTCTGCCTACCCCTTTGGGGATACAGACGTGAGTCTATAAATAAAAATAAATAAATAAAAAATAAGTTTACGATGATGATGACGTTAATACACCAATCCCTAAACTTCGCCTGTGTCATCCCGCAGTTTATTACTAGCCCTACAACGTATTTACACCGCAGACGGGTCGTAGCGACAATAGCATATTATTACTTGTGTCGGCGATCAAGTACCTACTGGCTGAACGGACTAACTAGTAGCTTAGTCGCGTGGTGTGTGAACGGCCTTCGCCGTAATTGCGTAAGGCGATGCGTGGATAATGCGCCCAGTACAAGCCGTACTCGCACCACCTGCGTGATTCAACGTTCCACTCTATAGATTTCTACACGAGTGAGAGATATACTAGAATTGTATTCTAACTTTCATACAAACTAGCGAGAGCCCTTAAAGAACCTTGTTCGATCTCATTCGAAATGTCCGTTCCTAGCGGACTACTTTCCGCCCAAATTTCATTTTTATATTATGTCCAGTGGTCTTCGAGACTTCGTGATGACTGTGATCTTTCGCTTTGAATAAAAACTCGTACTAGACTTGTATGAGCAATAAAATATTTTCGTTTATATGGGACAACGTAGTTACATCACATATGTACGTACATATTTAAAAGAAACTAACTTTTTGAAAGTAAATGCTGTCTGTAATATTTTCTAAATATTACGTTTCATACGAAGTCCTTCATGATAACAAATAGACAATGTCACATGACATGTAGTAAATAATCTATATCTTATCTTATCAACAGATAAATTAAATTGAAGTGCCTGCTTGTAATACGAAAATAACAGCTTTTTACTTAATTGGTTTATAATACCTACCATGTGTTTGCCTATTGATCTGTTTGTGCCACTAAACTCTTGAAGCGGCTAGAACGATATTAACGGCACTTTAACGTCTAGGTAGATAAACTTAAACGTAACAAAGATTAAAACAAGTTACTTTCATTTTGCGAATTGGAGTTAAGGGTTTTAGGCGAATGGAACTCTTAAATAACACAAAAAACAGAATCTGCTTTCTCTGTAAATTCCAAGCCGGTACGCCGGCGAATCCGCGAACACAGCTACTTTATAAAACAAATGGAAAGCCCAAAAGAAACGTTTCACTTACCCGCACAGAACTATATCGTGAAGAAATAAACTAAAACCAATTTGTTTGTTAGCCTGCCGCATAACCCTGGGCGGGTATAAAAGTAATTGTGCCGCCTACTTCGCTGCGCGGGTCAACAAAACAAAATGGATTACTAAGGCGGCGTCGTATACTACACGAGTATCGGATTTCCACTAACATGTTCAAAGTTCACTATCTATTTTATGTATTTGTATATACCAACTTTGCCTTCACGGAGTTTAGTTAGCTTAGGATGTTGTATCTTAAGAACTAAATAGTGAAGACACATTAAGCTTACAAACAACAGCCTATTTTCTGAGAAATGGCTAAATGTGTATGTTTGACCAAGTATGTGCCTGTAACTATAAAGTATGTATTGGTTACACATTTTTATAAGAGAGACACTTCACATGTACATATGTACCAAGCTATTCCAAACAGCAGAAATCTCTTTTCTGCTAGCTCAACACCCAAAATTTTACTTGAATCCTAATAAGTCGGTTAAAAACTTGTTAGGATATCACATCTAGGTACTTAAATATAATTTATATGAGTGTGTAACTACTGAATATCAAAGTCAAAAAAGCTAAAAGGATGCATGTAGACGCTTGCATTAATCCGACGTCTAGTCGAACCAAAATTATACTCAACCTTTACTTGTATGTACTAGAAAGTAAAACCTACAATACTTTCATGTTAGTAATCTCATTATACTGTGTTCGTTCACCGTAAAGGTCTTACAATATAAGCTACAATGTTTCCACAACTATGTTGAATAACTTTCAAAGTTCACCCGGCCCGTCGTGATTAACTGCTCTCGCGATATTAGGTAACGAGCGGCCTTGGTTTTTACTAAAACTATAAATAAAGCGAAAAAATATAATATTAAAGAACACAATTTGACGGTTTTATAGTCGCCGTGAACTCGACCTTAACCGTATAGAGGAAACTACTTCCACGGCCGCCATGCGAAACACTCGGCAATTAACGAAATATTTATTATTTTTGGACGGAAATGTCTCACGCTTCTTGTTTCACGGGAAACTTTTTTTATGAAGAAATCTTTTATCACGAAGCTTTTAATGACCGAAAGTATGGTCGGTGAATCCGCTCTTCGCTTACGATTTAATAGTAATAATGTTCCGGCGGATTATAAAATCATTAACACGATGGTGATTTTCACAGGTAAACGTTAAAACGCACGATGAGCACATTCAATCTCTTGAGATACCCAGTCATTTTTATTACATTTTACACCCGTGCCGTCTATTTTTATGTTCTAACGACAAACTAGAAGCAGCGAATTCCGCACAGAATCCAATTCCACTTCGTTAGGATCCGAACGAAGCGAACATCAAGATAGCAATTGTATAACATTTTCGACAAAATATATACGACTGCAATCGTAATATCTGTACTTATAGGTTTTATTTAAACAGATATAAAGTCTTTGTTGCCAATTTTTATTTAGTAGGTAACCAATTTAAGTACACTCCTCTTGACTATCAAGAATGTCGAGAGAACCGTTTAAACTCTTGAACATGAAAGCATTTTATGAAAGACTCGCCTTTGGCGCTTTAAAGTTTTATATTTGCAATATTTTATCCCCCGTGGTCAACGGGCGAGTATAAACTGAGATTTTCTCTTGTACGTCGTAAACTACATATATTGTCCTTATCCCTATAGAGCTGGTAGACTCGATCATAAACATCTGGTATGTTATTTATTATAATTAACACTGCATACTGCATACGGTGGATTCCAAGTTATGCGTTCCCGCAGTAAATAATGCAATTACTTGCGCTAAAGCTTGCTACATTAATTTCATTCATCATCTTGAATGAAAGAACGTTGAATTAAATTTATTTGTGCTGCATGAATTGCAAAAACAAATAGTATTTCTATATAATGTATACTTAAGGTAGAGCCTAGAGACGATGCAGTAACAATGTACGGCGCAATAAAGATAAATTTAATACAAAACGCCTTGAGCGTTGAATAGATATTGCAGTCGGTAATAAATAAACAATGTAATGTTGGTACTTGGAATTTTACCGTACTGATAACAGACTATGACAAATAGATGCCATTTACGAAATGAATGGCCCGTTTGCCGATATCATTTCAATTGTGGAGAATTAAATTAATCCCAACATGAATTTCTGACTACACGCCCCTTAATAAAGCTTCATAAAATATTACAATATATTTATTATTATGTCATTCAATTTTATGGTATTTGATAAACAGAGCGAGTGTTTATCACAACAATTGTTTTACAATTTAATTGTAATAAAACAAATTTCAATAGCAGCGATAACTGAGTGGAGAGACCGACGGACTGCCACGCAGAGGGTCTCGGGTTCGAATCCACGGCACGCACCAATGACTTTTCGAAGTTATGTGCGTATTAAATTGTTAATTATCGCTTGCTGAACGTTGAAGGAAAACATCGCGAGAAAACCTGCATGTCTGAGACTTCTCCATAATGTTCTCGAAAGCCGTGGGACAGTATAAAGGGCAGATGATGAAAACAAATTTAATTATTTAATAAAATTCAAGGAGTCCGTAGTTTTTAGACTAGTGTACGGCACAAGAGTTGTTCCGAGCTTTGCTTAAAAAAATGTGTAAAACAGTTTTTATAATGGAGCAATTTTTTTATAAAATATAATTGCAAAATATAAAAAAGACAATATGAATTAAATAAAATACTTGGTAAAACTCTACATTACTTTCTTTAACTACGGAGGAGAGTACAAAGGCAAAGTATAAAGTACAAAGAGAAGGAGTACTTATACTTATTACATTTACGATTAGATCGATTCAAGTGCGTTGTTCATTTAAGATAGTAATGTAGATAACGTTTGACGTGAGTGCTGATATTCTCCTATGTTGCTGTGGAAACGCTATATTATTATAGTTCGTTTTTGTTTCAACTGTAGCAGTACATTATATGTATTTTGTATGCAATAATAAAGACGAAGTAAAAGAGTAGCACGTGTTTTATTTTTTTAGGATCTTTTCGCCCCACTGTCTATCCGAATTTGGACGGAAAAATAATTTAATACGGAAAAGAAAGGCAATCGTTTTGGACTTTTGGTCACGAGTTGACCACGATCTATTGAATGACTAAGTAACAACACCAATCCCACGTCAGAGGCACTCTGCCGCGTTACTGACTGAAACAAGATGCTTCAACTTCATTGTACAATGGAAATTTGAAATACATGTTTAAGGTATTTCGTATGGAGCTTATGCCAAATATGTATCTCAATCTCCAAATCCATGGGGAGATCGAATATTGAAACCGGTCATTAAAGAATAAGAACAATCATTGATAGGCAGAACAACACAAGCAGTTCTTGTATTGTACATATCCCCCAACAAGCGTCGTAAAATAATATCAATGCAAACTCTATCTGCATAGTGACAATATTAGAAAATGATTGCATAGAGCAATTTATTATAAACAGTATGTTTTATACTTTAATATGATTGATTACAAATTACAACGGAACCGACATTATGAGTAAATGACGCACGGTTTAACACCCACATCCATGTTTAGATCAAGGGTCTACTTATTTTGTTTTTGCTGAGAGACCAATTGTTGTTAGATTTATGGTGTATTCTATAATCAGTGCGATCATTGATTTGATATCTTATTCAACTAAGTTGTTATAGCGTTAGTGATGCGCGTGGGTCCGATTTTTTGGCCCTTGTAAGTCGTTAAGATTTCGCGTACCTATTGCGCAAAATATGCTTCATTAATCACGATTGAAAAGACGTTAAATGTTAAACACATTTGTTATTATAACGATAACGAGATTAGACTGTTACGGCCTTATTACAAAACATGGTCTAAATATAAATCGAGGTTTATTCCTAAACTGACCTGCGTTAAAGTGATTATACGTGCAATAAATATATAGACACTTTTTTGTAAAACTATTGGCACTGAAATTCGTTGGAACAAATGACAAATAAAAATAAATAATTACCTTCGTCAAAAAGTATTCCTAAAACTTCTCCATCAAGGTCTAAACCTAGTACTATATTTATATCTTGTTTTGTTATAGTTATAAGGCCCATTGTTTTCTGTTTAATCTTTTCAAATATATTAAATTAGCAGAAACAACTAAATTGCTTGCTTTATTATCTGTCGTCAATGTTCGTGAAAAGCTACTTTTGAACTACATTTATGAACTAAAAATGTACTTGTTTGTGAACTATGAGCAAGAGAGTACATTGCTATCCTACAAACTTTTTTTTTCAAGACGTACCTCTTAAGACTAATCCACTAACCAGGTATAAGCATCTACACGTAGCTATTTTTACCAACAGCAATATTCATATCAATATACTTTTTCTGCACATCTACGTAAGGTCCCTACAAGTCAGATGGTTCGCTAATAGAGCAGCTCGCATCAGCATCCCACGCCTAAAGTTCAAGGGCACGAACACTCTCGTGCGGCCCGCATTCTCATCACACGCCACTTTTATCTTATCTCAAGCTAATAGCGTACTTTGGCAATTTATGTTCAATAAATTCATGAGTTGGCATAACGATTGCCTAGTGGAGAGTGTAACTGACTTCTATGTAGAATCTCGAGTTCAAAAGCAACGGCACGCACCACTGAGTTTTCAAAGTTAAATCTTGAACTAACGCTTGCTAAACTGTGTAGGAAAACACCGCGGGAAAACCTGCATGTCTGGAAGTTCTCCATAATGTTCTCGAAAGACATGTGAAGTCTGCCAGCTCGCACTTTGCCAGTGTGGTAGTCTGTGGTCTTAACCTTCTCATAATACGATGTTGTTTATATGGCTGATAATTAAATTACTTAATGAAAGTCAATTCTCCTAGCAGTAGCACAGTCACGTATCTAAGCAATTAACATATTCAATGCTTCAAGACAAATATTCATTCTTGAGATACGTCTTGTAGCATTGATATTGATTGATACGTTCGTCTACATGTTAATTACAAAAGGGATCAAATCAAATCAATTTTGTTAGCCCTGCTTGAGCGAATATTTTAGATTTAGTCTGGGTGTCTGCTAACTGCCAATACAAGTTGCAAGACTTGGCAATCTTTGAGAACATTACGGAGCACTCTGCGACATACACATTATATTTCTTCACCGTAAAAGCGATTGCTATCAATTTAAGACATTGCTGACTCTGAAAAGTCATTCGAGCGCTTCGTAGGATCTAACTCAAAACAATCAAAATTTCTGCGCAATCAATAAAATCAATCCAATTATCTATTCACTAGGCTGTTGTTTTGATTACTATCTAGTTATACTGGAACTTAATCATGGCCCAAGAAAGGTTATAAGTTTTCTAGCATGATCTTCACATAACACGCTCTGAAATCTAAGACCGATAGCAAGTCTGTTTGTAGCTGTTCCATTTCATCAGCCGGCCTACACCTGTTTGGCCTTTCTACGATTTTGGACTTAAGTTCGCTACAGCTGGGCATAAGAGCACAAAATTTCAGTAATTTGATATGAAAAGTGATAAAGTAAATAAAAGCCCAACTCACAGTGTGTGTATCGTCGCGACTCGCGAGGTGGTGCAGGTGTGTACGTATGTAGTGTTATACATATGTGTCACGTAATAGTTACTAACCAGCGCTGCTCTTGTGACGTAGTCAGTCTGCGATCACCGCTCCATCGGCGCACCGGCATTGACTTGACACCCGCGTCGGCGCCACAGCGGACGCACGCACGCACGCACACACACTCACACACACACGCACAGCACCGTCACACGTACACGCACACGCACAGCACGGCACTCGGGTCACAGGCGGCGCGTGCCGACCGCTTATACACTGATCACTGCGGCCAAATGCTTTCACTGCACCTGGAACAATCATAATTTATACCGTTAGCATTGAGCGACATTGTATTCATATCAACTAGCTACTATTATACAGTTATACACGATGTATGTAGAACGTAAGGCAACCATCTAATTCTTCTCGTGTTCAAGAGTACCGGGCAGCATATTTTATATCATTATCACTACTGTACTCGTTCTACTAAAACTTGCTGGTCATCCCGCACGGTTAAGGCTCCGCGGAAGATTAGCAGATTCGCATATTGAAACGAGGCGTGTAAAGTGACGTTGAAGCAAGGTAGGCCCCAATATGGCCAAAATTGACACTAAATGCATGATGTAGAGAGAGGCAATTATCTACGACCATAAAATCAAAATGATCTGCAAAACACTCTAAAAAGGATTACAGTTTACTGTGGCATTTTTCATTATCTAATTGGTAAAATGTCAACATATCCTCATGGATCTTACAAACAATCCTCCAAAACAGTTCATCACCTTCGTAAAGTAAAAATAGATGCATTTCAAACAAGACTATTTTAATCCTGAATCAAATGTGATAAAACAAATCCACGTCGTAGTACCATCGTCACAATAGCGTGTACAAGACTAGTAAGTCGTAATACTCACAATGGAGTCTGCATATCATTGGCGAGCAGCTGAATGCGATAACACAGAATCAGTATCGGCAGTGCGCATTCCAATGGCGATTATGGCAACATGCCTAGACCAACTGTCCGCACGTGTCGGATTGACAGACAGAAAAGTCAATCATATACAAAAATACTGTTATAATATACTACGTTCTATTTATTTTATTCCTAATAATAAATGTGGTGCTTGCCTGTTAGTCGGCTGTTCAGAAAACGTGATGATACTTAGAGAACTACAAGCATGTTATAGATATCTTCATGGTTATTAATTTAAATCTTGTGATCTAGCAACTATCGCAAAATATCGAATACTCAAAACGAAGGTGTGGAACCTATCACAAAGACCATAATGTAGAATTCTTTGCAACAAGAAGATTCTTTGATAAGACATCATTAATAAGAGGTAACTGATTGCTACAAATATGTACATAAGTATTTATTAGCTGACTAATAGAATCATATACCGAACGAAAGAAAATATCAACAACACATACTCTGCAAATATACCTAGAGAAGAATCAGTACAAACATTCGAAATTTTCTCTTAGCATAAAAACACTATTTGGATGGTAAATATTATAATGTAAGCAGCGATAGCCTAGTGGAGTGACCGACAGACTGCTACGCAGAGGGTCCGGGTTCGAATCCACGGCACGCACCAATGACTTTTCGGACTTATGTGCGTATTAAATTGTTAATTATCGCTTGCTAAACGGTGAAGGAAAACATCGTGAGGAAACCTGCATGTCTGAGAGTTCTCCATAATGTTCTCGAAAGACATGTGAAGTCTGCCAACCCGCACTTGGCCAGCGTGGTGGACTATGGCCTTACCCTTCTCATAATGGGAAAGAGGCCCGTGCCCAGCAGTGGGACAGTATAAAGGGCTAATGATGATGAAATATTATAAGTTTTGAAATGTTACATAACATGACTCAGAGCTATGTAGTGTGTATGTAGTCTTAAAATTGTAACTCAAGTTTTACGTGTAAATATCGTCACGTCGTCGGGTCGTCGCAGGCCCCAGATCGACGTAATATTTTACAGTCTATAAACAAGAGGACGGAACAACATTGTTGCTTTACGGCCCCGGGCATTACGTGCATTGTTACCATACTAACTTACAACTACGATATACTGGATGCAACTATGTAAACACGGTAAGCGATTTGCCGTTGTTCGTATATGCTATTGATAGCTTATACGAACAACATTTATACCTAATACCTATGTTGTATAACAATGTGAAACTTTATATAGGTTTCGCTTTATTTTTATTTATTTTATAATACGTATAACATTACACAAAAGGGTCTAATTCAATAAACTGACATTGAATTTCTACTTCGGATCTTATTAAAGTCGGCCTTAAAACGTTTGTGAACGGACCTTCAAATAAATTATTTTAAGTTATAATTTAATTTCGTTTGCCAGTTACGAAACTTAATTTATGTAAGACTAGAGGAAGCCAGCAGCTACGCCTGCATTTTTTTTGAATTTACTCATTTTGGCCGATCCCGTGGGAATCTCGAGAAATCCCTTCTTAGTGCACCCCTACGGTCCTCAAGGAACATACATGCCAAATTTCAGCTTCCTGCGCCCAATAGTTTCGGCTGTAGCGTGTCTGTCAGTCAGTCAGTAACGCAAGGATTTTATATATGAAGATAATATGTACGTACCTACTTAGACGTTTACAATTGTTTATCAATTAGCTTTACCTAATATACAAACTAATATGATTTTGGATAGACGTGTATGTACGATGATGATGACGTTTATTATATTGAAGAAAATGTTTTATTTTTGCCGCCTCGACAGACGGACACGTCTTTTGCGTGGTAGGTAACTCAGTCCGGCGAAAAATAAAGGAATCGCCAACATTTCGTACGCCCATCAAACACGTGAGAATAACACGAACACGTGTATTCGATACATCTAGTTGGACGGCAGTAAAATCGTAGCAATGTTTAACGTATTTAGGTACTAGGAACGGTGTCTATTTGAAGATATTTATGGTGGTGTCGACGCCACGTGCGAACATAAAACCACCGCATACCAGAAACCTCATCCTGTCAGGCAGTGAGCTAATTGCGAACTTAAAATAATTTACATATTACCCTGATGTATTGCACAGATTTATAGGCATGCTGATCAATGATCGTAAAGATCGAGAAAGAGGCTCGACGAGGCAAAATCATCGCCACAAATAGAATCCAACATAAAATACATGCTTGAAATATGTTTATGACACCGCTCGCACTTGCCATACATCCTTGTGTCAAACAAACATTTCAACCAACAGATTCGACAGAGCCATGATGGCACACACATATCAAATAAAAGAAAAGGCAAAGGTCATGTCGTATAAGGAGGTGAAGATACTGGCCGAAGATCGACATACATGGCGTATACCGACAAGAGCAAAGCAAATTGAAATGAAACACCAATCTAAATTAATTGAAAAACGACATCAAGAAAGTTAACGTTAGTTTGTATAATCAACAAGCATAACGTTGCAAACAGATCAGTGCAGTGATTCAAATAATTCCTTCTGAAACTGTGCACATCTCGAATGCAACTAAAAGTTTGTGTGAGCGGGAGTGTGGCGCGACTCCGCGCAAGTATCTATATATCCTATCCTCTCTGTAGTAATTTCCGTAAAAAGCATCTGTCGAGACGGACCGACAACTCGGCCGAACAATACACAGCTCTGGCCACAAACTCTGAGAGAAACTTTTATTTGAAAGGGCCATTGATTGCGTCCGGTGGCACATGACAGGGTCACAACGCCGATGTAATGTTCTATTGTTACTATAGCTTTATTATACTAGTGTATTCGAGTGCTGAGTAATGATACTGAATGTCTCTGTTTTACTTGTAAAGATAGCTAGTAAGAAATAAGAAATAACAAAGATTTATTACCTAATTTATTGTGAACTCGACAAGCGATATCGACAAAGCCTAAACTGAAGTCCAAAAAGCAAGGTTTTTGCGACATCCAGTCAATACATTATTATTTATATCAAGCAATTTAATCTCGTATCCAGATCAGTGCATAAATCGAAGGAAAATACTTGTGAATAGCTTCGTTTAAGATCCTAATTCAGTAGCGCTGTCGTCTAACTCGGATCGCAGCTTCCAATTCAATCGGAAATAAAATGAGATCTAGTATAAAAGTTTGGATGGCCGCTTAATTCTGTTACTCGATTATACCAATTATCGGGAGAGCTACGAAAAAAAATCATAGATACGAGAAAAAAGCATTCGCGATCGATGTTTGGTTCAAAGCGAGAGTATCTTTAACGGCAAACAAATAGTTTCATGCACGCTACTAATGCTCAGTTATTTGATATTTTTGTAGGCATTACATTAGCTGAATACAACATTACGTCAGGCGTATATGATGCTCTTTGTATTGATCAATCGCGCAGTTCCGAGAATGTGATGTACAGCCCCGGTCGTCAACGCCGACGGTAATTGTGCGTACCGTTCCCAAGATTTTAACTGTAAAAACATTGTGCTCAATTATAAGATAAGTGGTATTGATAGTGATATTGAGCTGTCAGTAAAGCGAGTGAGTAATGGCAGGCCTGGCGCACTTCGCATTTTAGGTACAAACTTACAAGTACCTCGGCCGACCACGTCGACGTGGTTGGATTTAGTGGGTTGCCGCGCGCCGCTCACACTAGACGTCACGCAACGCAACGAGTGCGACCGCTCCGTATTCTCACGCGCCGTGTTCATACACTGTTCAAATTATATACCTAAACGCATTTAACAACAAAAATGTATCATCACAAGTCTAATGCAAAGTATTGCTCAATTAACTGTGTGTCGAAAGCGACTTGAAAATTTGATTTTATTTTATTTATATTACGAGAGCAACTTGAAAATTTGATTTTTTGTTTGTTGAGATATCTTAACGATTATGGTGTCAAATTAAAGATCTAGTTCAAAAACCATTTTATCTGTTTGAATCATGTAAATCGGTCCACGCGTTTAGGAAATAACTAAGAATCAGTATAGTAAAAATGTAAACAACCAGAATTTTTGTGGTATTTGTTCTACGAGTTCGAATAGTGGGATAAGATACTTATATGATAATTATTTATTATTAGGTACGTGGTCAAGTAGGTAGATAGACGATGAATAAATATTATAGCTGCAGCGGCAAGTCAACAACCCTAGCGCGCCACTCCGCGCCAGACAGTGACAGCGTTATGTGTTAGAAAAGAAAGGGAACGGTTAGGTTAATATCGCATTAGGCACTGAGTGCTTATGCGAGTTGAATTGCACTTTGTTGCTTAGTAGCAAGAGTCGCAAATTCAATAAATTGGTTTGACAAGTGAATTTTCTGTACGTTAGTACTATTCTTTATTCTGTGGTAATGGCAGCAGTTATTTTACAGTTTCTGTACAATGAGTCAGATTGAGCCACTCTTTTGTTAGGTGGGGAGATAATACGTTTCCGTAAGACGGCGCTCGCGACTGGTTTTCTCAATTTCAGTCTTGTAATCGCACTTTCAATTATCGATGTAATTGTTGCTCCACTTTCTTTTCGTGTCCAAATGGACGCATGAAAAATGAATTGTTTTGTTACATGAAATGGAACGATATCGCTAGCAAAACCGAGCCCGCAGCTTTGTTGAAATCGCGTTTTAAAATACGTATATGATCTCATACAGACACAAGCAAAGTGTAATACTGTTTGTAGAGATTACACGTCTTAGTGAATGTATGTATTGTGTAGTTTATTTAAGAACAAGAAACATTGCGATGCAATTCAAAGCAAACTTGAAGCGGTATATTGTATTCTCCGCAAGGCATTTCTCGTTGGTGCGGCCACGTAGAGAACACCACATACATCTCGAGCTGCCTTTACTTTAACTATGCTTTCCGTCCGAATTGCTCCGACAGATAGATGTGTGCAATCCACATCGGTATCTGTTTAATTAACGTTAGGAACGTTTTCTTATCGACGACTACCAGTGGTTACTGGAAAACGATAAATTGTTATTGCAGCACGGGTCGTTGGACTATCGATTGCGAGCCGTGAACTAAAGCTCCTTGGAGACAAAAGCTCGTTGCTTTTTGGCAAGCTTTTCTATATGGTATTCAGCGTCTAGCTGGTTTTCGCATTCCATTATCGTGGTGGTTACATTAACGTTAAGCTTTAGTGTCTGGGTCACACAGTGTCGAATAAATACGGGTTTAAACCGTTGCCAAGTAAATTAAATACGCTTAAAAAATAAACACCAAATAATCTCTTGGACAACAAACACAACTTTATTCCTAAGCTTTGAGTGCAGATCTTTTAAACTATTTTCCTTTATGTAAAACACGTTATACTGGTATAGGGGTTCGCGGCGCGGCGCTGCGGTAAAACAAACAATGTTAGTGTAACCGCAAGCGTTCGTCCGATGTTATCAGATGACTGGAGCCACAGTCCCGTTTCCGACACAGACACACTGATGCACCGTGTACGGCCCTGATAGGATTTGCGTACCCCGGCATATCTGGAGTTAGTTAATTGGAAACCGTTGTTTAATTATAGGTATCTATGTCCGTCCCTCGATTGAGGATCGTACGGGTATGATCATTTGGGTTCACTGATAATGTTTGAGTGGCAACGATCCCTTTGAGACGGTATTGATTGCTGCCGTCCCAAGAGCCGTTGAGACGACTAAGACAATGACCAATTACCATTTGAATAATTGCTAGCTACGTGTAAGCGTATTAATTGATGTTATACACGAAAAGTGAATGATCAATAAATTGCTTCATTCGATAAGAATCATAAATTTTGATTTATGTTTATTGGATGGCAAAATAGTTTGATATACCCACCAATTTAGCTGTTTATATCAAATAGGATTAATGTCACTTGTTAGAGCCTATTCTATCCAAAGATACTCAAATTTATTGGCGTATTTTGCTAAGAATTACTTGGAGTGCGATTCAAATAATAATTTTCGTGGTGGTTCTCACACTAATTACACATGTCACACACACAAAAAAAATACCATGTGTCACGTACGTTCGGAACAGTAATTACTAATTAGTAACGAGTAAACCGTTACTATTGACCTAGTAAAACAAACACTCGATGCCGTCACACTGTTAAAGCACCGCCATTACCACTGACACGGCCATTTTGAGGTCAGAGCTCAGTGTTTCGAGAAGACCTATTATAAATCTAGTTCAATCATAATGTATATACAGAAACGGCGCGTTTTCGACGATGCTTCCCGTTGACACAGTAACATATGTGACAAAAATGTAGGGCAGAATTACCGCCAGAAACTAGTTTGTTAGTGACATGTTTGAATAATATGTTTGCTTTCTTCTTTATCATTGAGTTGTTTCATGTTACAAATATCTAGGACTCGTCACACAGTAAACAAAGTTGTAGGTATAATAAAATTAAGATAATAGGCAGTTTGGATTCATATAACTTCAAATAACGTTGTGTAGGCTAAATATTTATTTTATTGCATTGTAATATTTTATTATACTTTTATATTTACACTAAGAAAATAAGATGATATCAGTATTCATCATCATCATCATCCTTTAACAGTCCACTATTGGATTAGGCCTCTCCTTTGAAAGGAGGAATTGACCTACTGTACCACGCTGGCCAAACGGGTTGGTATAGGGTTTGTATCAAGTTTTCCTTCTCTTACAGTTGTGTTCTCTGCATAATATGCTCCCTCTGTCGGCTCTTACGACACCCATGGGATGATATGGGGTGGTGACATTCCGTATTCTTAATCCGTCACCACACGGTCGATATCAGTATTATTACTGATACATTTATATGTCACCTACGAAGAGGTAAACCATACCCAAAGATTGCTAAACTCAGCAAAACAATATAATTCGTTGACAGATTTACAATAACCATGTTAGCAATAAAACTTCGAATCAGCCTCATCACATACAATCGATAGTTGAACGTAAGATTACATCCAGATAGGAGGCACACAGATTAAAACAAGACATGGGCGTTTGATTTCAAGTTAGATAAAGCAGTACTAAATACATACACACAAACACACATAGCTTGAGAGCATAACCCACCGATGATTGCGTCGTGACCTATTTACTAAGTTACATCCGAATTTCCCTCCATCAGCGTGCAAGGCGGATCAATTTGAATATTCAACGGTTAACGTACAAGAGTTTGATAGTCTGGAAGCTTTCTGTTATAGACTAACTAAAGATACAGGCAAAGTTTCGCCTTAGCTTGTTAGTGGAGTGCAGACGAGGTAATTTTACACAGTTTGGCAGTTTGCGGCGTGCATTCTTGGAGATTAATGAACTTAGATACTGTGGCGATGCTTCGTCGTTTACCAACTTTTTATACACGCTTTGAAAAACCTTTTTCAATAGCGAAAAGAGATTTAAATCGAATCTTACTTAACATTTGCAGTCTCTAGCGACGCTAGGCGTTCCCAAACACCGTAAGGGAGGTAGATTACTTATGGTTATGATCCAAATTATTACTAAAGTTGGAATCAAATTAAATTGAAAAGTGTTATATCAGCTTAACCGATCAAGAAGACTAATAACAGGAACACCTTCGAAAACTTCACATGTAACAAACTATAAGTAGCAAAGTTGCCGTAACAAGAAAAGAGTTGTTTACCGCGTTGTTTGTGTACTAGGTCCGAAAGTCTCGAACTCGGGGGTAGAAACGAAAGTCGGCGCGGGGAGCTATAACATTATTTCCCCTTTACATTTACCATTCTCCCCACACCAGTTGAAATGGTAGTTCGATAGTTACACAGCGGCCGTACACGGATATAGATAAAAAAACCGCTGGACATGTCTGCTTGTATAACATGTTTCGATAAACAAAAGCAATAGTTTCGACTTTATCTGTTCTATCAAGATTGTATCACTGGAAGAACTCATTAGTAACAATGATGAATGATATTTTATTTAGTTGTGGTTTACAGATCCAATCGATGCACATTAGACATTTCTAAGCCATGATTGAGATAAGATAAGTTTTATTAGCTGACAAAGGTAGCTGTTTCGATTGCCTCTTGAATATTGACATAATTTTGGGAAGCAAGTGGCGTTCCGCTGCCTATCCCGACAGGAAAACGGCAGGATATATGTATGTATTTATAATTTCGGAAGACATGGTTCCTTAAAATAATGGCACTATAATAATGACACTACATAAATACACATTCACAAACGCATCCAGCGCGCATACATCCGCGAGTGTTAGTTGGTCGCACGGGGCGGGGTGGGTGTACGGAGCACGGCGTAGGGACGAACTTGCAAACTGCGCAGACTGTGGCACGACTCGACGGCGGAGAACAAACTCGTCCGAGTAAACTTTCCCTTCGGGGCCAACGGGTAACTTGTGACGTGTCATAATCTTACTGCTACTTACATATAGCCCGCTTTCCGCTGCACTGATACTGAGAAAAGCCGTAGATTTAATGAACTTGTTTATTGTAGGTTTTGTGTAAAATGTTTTTAGTCGACAGTTTTTCGCTTGTTTGCAAACGATTGCGACGTTGACGGTGTTTGAAATGGCAAAAGCCTGATGTCAAATATATATATATTTTTTGTTAGCCTTGTAATGTGTCCCACGGCTGGGCAAAGGCCTCTCCCTTTGTCAAATAAATGATGAAGGCAATATTTAGGTCACTTTATTAAAGTTACTAGTGTCTCAATTCATCAGAATTAAAGCCAGCATGACATGACATCGTCCCTGTTTGGATTCAAAAAGAATATTCATATACTTTTAACTTCAAAATTCTGGTTTTAATTCCACCTCAGCTTTAATTTCATTATTCGGAGTACGTTTTACACAATAAAACTTTACGATAAGCTGTTTGTCGGCTGACTTTGTATTAGCACGAGACCGGGTACAATGTCTGAACCTTAACTATAAAAGTTGTTACATATACCAATCCATAGTTATTATACGGTCCATCCAGTTCGTTTTGCAGATTCTACTAGTTGAACACATTTCGAGCGTCCTCTTTAGACGACATTAAAAGCGATTTTTTATCAGAAACCGATTGAGTGGGTGTTTCAATGGCATTGGAAAGAGCTCTCTCAGTTTTGGCGTCGGTCCAGAAGCACTTAAGCCGTAGATAATACCAAAACTGGATAAAACTCAACTAGATTAAGCTCCGGCGCGTGCTACGACATATTGAAGGACGCGGAGCTCGTGTGATCGACCAGCATCCTTGAGACCCGATACGATTTAATGTGCTCCAATGGTTTTCTCGGTACAGCGATCATTTTGTGTGTATGGAAGGGAAAATACAACGGCAGAATGATTTCTAATGTGTACATACATTCTTTGTGTATGAATATAGGCCTGATTACGATTTATGGATACATAAACCCACGTTTCGTTGGTTCGTGTCCTCTTACTGTAGATTGTTGGTATGACAAATTGATCCTCGATACTTGATCTTCTGGTAATATCATTTTCTCCGAGTCAGACTATCCAACTTATATTATATAAACGAAAATGCGAACGCTTCTACGAATTCATTATTCCACTGATCGTCTTGCATATTATAAGAGGCATCTACGGAAAGTCTGTCCTTAGCTAATTAACCAAAGGTAGTTTGGACTGCAAGGTTAGGTACTCATCTTACAACCATTTTATGGCCATTACTTTCAAAGACAACGAAAACACGTACACACGTATAAAATAACATTGTCCGAAACTTTCTCGTCACAGTGCAGTTTGTCAAGCGCAGAAGGAAGGAAGCTGGCTATAAATTGTGTCATTGTTGCATTGTTGAGAGTGAATGGCGATATCAGTCTTGTGTCGTCCATCCATTATGTACATATGCGAGCGGTAATTACGGCCAGTGAAAATATGGCGGTCATACGGATGATTCACGGTACGATTATGCTAACGATCGCAGTGGTTCAAAGAATTCAATGTGTACCAATATATACATATGAATTGGCGGGTTCTCCAGTGACACATTTGATGCACCTATAGATACAAGTATATATTGTGGTGTAAGCAGCATTACTTGCTTCTCGCGCTGGTGAAAGGGCCCTATGTCCCTTTGTACCTACTTAAAAAACTGCTTTAAGTGACATGTTCACTGATCAAGTAGGTATAAATAAATTGTCGCATATCAATGTAAGACAGTCGAGACGTCAAATATAGTTAACGCGATTAGTACCTGTTAAAAAAAAAATATTTAGAAAAGACTCAAGACCTTCAAGATAGTTTTTTGCAAACCCTAACAATGTGTGTGCAGTATGCATAACACAATGATCTTAAGTTGAATAAAGGCATGAAAGCGTAACATACAAAAAGACATTCACATTTACAATACTAGGATAATGGATTGTTCTTCAGCACACGTTGCGTTTAGTGGTACGTACTTAATCGTCAAATAGTGAAGTCTAGACCGATTGGCCTAAGAAAATTACGTTTTACTGAGACCAATGATAGTTTGCATCCGTAGGTGAATTGTTCATCAAGCGTTTAGGCCGGTTCGCGACATTCGTACACCCAGTTCGAAGACACTCAAGAGGTTAATAAGGCTAGGTATGAGAAGGAAACATTATTAGCATTCATGCCGTGTTTCGTGTCATGAAGTTCACGTTTTCCTATGACATAATGTGACACTTAGAGCTCATCATGCTGGCACAAGTTTTCCGAGCCAGTGGCTCAAGCAACAAAACCTGAACGTAGGACATAATTACGGCACTTTTTCTTTGCTTCGACGCGCCCGCAATCATGTGTAATAAAGTTCGATATCCAAAGTTGTTGGAAAATTAAATCTCTTTACATTTTTAAGGCGAGGATTTCCGAGCGCTCAAAGCTTTTGAGGCTCCCCTCTTCCCCAGTTCGCGAGTATAATTACGATCAATCGCGACGCGAGACGCGACGCACCTGCCGCCATATTATGTAGGTATAAGGGCCTGTTCACGAGATCGGTCTAAGCGGCGCGCGTCGCGGCGGGCGGCGCGGCAGAGCGTCGTGCACGCCACGACCCTACAGCAGCGGTAAACGCAGCGGCAAATGTGGACGTATTTGGGCCGACGGAGTTACCCATAAATATGGCGATAACCAAAATATCTTTGTGTAACTATATGGTATACCTACAAAATTGTCGACATTGGATCTTCATTTCTTACAAATATTTTATATCAAAGGAATAATACATATTCGCAATTAATGAGGCGTTGAATAGGTACCTACATACACAACGTAGATTACGTTAAGTAGGTAGGTAAACCACCTTTTAACTTTCATAGTAGCTGTGTCTGTACCTAAATAGGTACATATGTACATTACACAATGTTTTAATGTAATTTGCGATTTATATTAAAACCTACCATTATATTCTGTAAAACATTGTTTCATTACATCTCGCAACGTTTTATTAACATTTTTGTATTTATACAGCGGATGTGTTGCTATCCATTAACGCGACCGTTTTAAAATTTCGACTTTAAATGTCTCCGTATTCATTACCGCCACAAAATATTTAACAAATAGTTTAACTACCTAGTTCGTCCCTCGCGTAACGCTGTCTGTGCCGCTCGAAGTCGTGGCGTCGGACTCGGTCGCAGTACATTTGTTCCCGCCGCTCGCTGCACCGCACGCCGCGCCGCTCGTCGCGCAGCCATTCGCGCCAAAAAAAACGCGCGCGTTATCGCTGTGTGCGGCGGCTCGTGGCGTGCTTCGAACGTTTTCATACATTTGATCTTACCGCTCGCCGCCCCGCGCTAAGCCGCCGCTCAGAGCGGCAAGGTCGTGACAGGGCCGTTACACTTTCGCGCCACAGTATAGAAAATTGAAGCAGTATATCAATTGAAATATAAACTTACTTATTGAGTATAAATAATTTGCAAAGTTTTTGTTTTGAATAAACCTTTATGAAATTCGAAAGTAGTTTTACAAAATTGCTTTTGTTTATAGTGACAATAGTAATCAGTAGATAATTTATGAACATTATGTTTGTTGTTAATTATAAAAAAAACGTATGATCGCTCGCAATGCGAAAGTATCGCTTGTTCGATATCAATCTTAGGGAAAAGGATTAGATTAATATAAATTAATTAATTCGTTGCTACTGTCAGCAAAACAACGGCATAGAACCAATAATACACATAAAGGGTAAGATACTCATAGCTACTTTTAATCACCAATAATTACATTTTGTTATATTTATTTTAACTATGCAATCTCTAAGATACTACTCTGTCAAAAAAAGTACCGGAAAAAGATCAATAATACACAAGATTTTTATTACAGGGCAATAGTTATAGCAATATATACTCATGCAAACACACGTGCATGCATAATAAAGGAGATCACCCAGCCCCATGCAAATTTAGGCTATTCTAAAAGTGCCGGCCATCGATATATATGTACTAAATACAGGGTGGCGCTACCATAGGGGCACTTTTTAAACAGAGGCATAGCGTAGAACATTCTGAAGCCTTGTACCAAAAATCAATTAAATCGGTGCAGTAGTTTAGCCACAATATCGATTTTAAGTTCCCCAATTTTTGCACATGGTTTGAATTCCACACAGCTGATACAAAACGGTCAACGACCCTACATTGCGCGCCGCGACTCACTACGATGCGGGCGCTGACTCGACGCCGCGCGAGGATTCCCGCATATCTTCGAGGACGCGCGAATGTTTTTTGTCAGGTTCAAGCATTTATGCACTATATTGTAAAAAAAATATAGTTTATTTTCAAGTGCGTTAATAAAATCCTCTCCGCTGCGCTCCGTTTTATCTGCGCTGAGCCTAACTTCGCATGACGTCGAGGCGTCGCGTCGGAGCGAGTCGGGGCGTGCAATGGGTCGTTGACCGTTTTGTATCAGCTGTGTGGAATTCAAAGCATGTGCAAAAATTGCGGAACTTAAAATCGATATTGTGGCTAAACTACTGCACCGATTTAATTGATTTTTGGTACAAGGCTTCAGAATGTTGTGCGCTATGCCTCTGTTCAAAAAGTGCCTCTATGGTAGCGCCACCCTGTATATGTCAATGGTGCCGGCCAACTAAAATAAACTTATAGAATATTACGAAATAAACATTTTTTATTACTACACTAAGGTTCTAAGTACAGTCTGTGAGATCATATTCCAGCTCAAAGAATCTATTCGGTTCCTAAAATAAATCTTAAGTAATTACTGTTATTTTTTTGCCTAAAATAACGTGCATGTTGCAATTTAAATGGCATCAGGTAATGACAGGTAGTAAGCCAAGAGCGAAATATTTGATTGATAAGCATTACTGCCTCACAGAAAGAGACGCTGACGTTCCAAGCCATCACACACCAGACTATGGGCAGGGCAGGTAGCGAGGATACGACTGTTAGACTACAGCGGGCCAATTCTGCTATTTTTATATGACATTGATATCATATTTTGAATGGATTTAAAAGCGGTATTCTGATAACCATATGTCATCGTATAATTTAAAATAAACAGTTCGTCGTTGACACATACGATCTCGTTACAAATTCATTCAAATATCATATAATTTAGAAGAATACACTTTTTATGACGTAAGTATGACACTGACATGATATTGCGACTATATTTATTTAGCGGAATTGGGCCCCAGGCCCATGTCCAAAATGGATGGGTCATATGAACCACCAGGTGACGTATATAGGACGATATAAGGGCATAAAATAATAAGATTCAGCACTATGCCGTCACTTGTAAGCTGTCCAACTGAGTACTGATGAGAATTCAAAAGTGCAGGTAGAGTGTGTACGCATTTTGGTCATATATTTTTGTACAGCATTATGACCTTCGATAGATCCATGATAAATAATAAGAAAGCGCGCAGTGCCGTAAAAAATGGTGCGCTACAAAGTCGGTAATTTTTTGGAAATTGCCAGAAAATCAAATTCTCACCAGCACTCAGTTGGACAGCTTACAAGTGACGGCATAGTGCTGAATCTTATTATTTGATGCTCTTATATCGTCCTATATACGTCACCTGGTGGTTCATATGACCCATCCATTTTGGACATGGGCCTGTAGTTTATGTAACAATTGCCGTGATCAGTTTACGGCCAATTCGAAACATGACCAGTGAAAACTCCAGCGGAATAACCATTGCAGTAGGATGTACCCGATTAGAATTCTTCAATAAATAGTATATTATACCTAGGGCCAGAAATAAAGATGGGCAAAGCAAACCAAGTGAACAGGATTGATACACGTATCCATTTGGGTTGGGCTGCTTTCGATAAACTGGCATTTGCTTTTACGAAGCAACAAAAAGCAATAATATTCAACCAGTGCGTCCTGCCAGTGCTCACCTACGGAGCCGAAACTTGGGTTACTACAGAGGCAGCGCCACAGAAACTTGATGTTGTTCAAAGAACAATGGAGAGAAAACTGGCAGGAGTGACACTCAGAGACAGAAAGAAGAATAAATAGCTCCGAAAAGAAAGTCTAGTACCAGATGTTGCCAAAAGAGTAGCGGCCGGACATGTAGCCAGAAATCCCGAAACATGGTGCAAGCAAATATTAAAATGGCAACCATGGGATTGTAAATGACTAGCTGGAACGGCAAATGAGATGGAAAGAAGACATTATAAAGATAGCAGGCAGTAATTGGTTGAAGACTGCCCAAAACAGAACGGAAAGGAATTTGTTGTAGAGGTCTACACCAAAATGGTCGGAAAAGGCTTAAGATGCTGATGTTCACGGCGCTGGGATGCATAAGCGGGGCATTCCGCCAACATTTGTAGCGCCGTTTCTTGGACAGGGTTGCGGCTGTTGTCACTATAGTGATATCCAGGTGTTTCCAACTGGCCTTTTCTCTACAAGAACCGGCCGAAACATTGGAAAGTGAGAACGTCGCGACGCAACATCTCTTCAATCACATGGTCCATGGTACATCATGCAAGACATCTGTACCTGACCGGTCATAGACATTCCTACTAAAGGTTTAGACGATATTTTTATATTTGGTCAGGAGTATTTAAAAATATGTTTTTTACTTTTTTAATGAGTCCACTGCATTTTAAGGCTCACGTATTTCACTTTAGGCTGAAAACGTATAGTTGACTACCGTTACACCTCTTTGATTTAACACTTTTGTCAAAACAAAAATGCTCTACGGTACTTTGAGACATACATTCAAACCTAAATATTGTCTCAGAGAATACGCTTGTATCCTAAAATGTAATTAGCGATTGATTCGTTCCTTTATTAGATGTTAAACGGAAATACCTGATTTTTCTTCAAAAAACAATCAGCAATATTACTAATTTCGGCTTTTTAAAAACCTTTTTGAATTTGACACGAAAACGCTGTAAACCATCATAGCGGTTGAGTGATATCACAAAGTACAAAACAAAACAATCCGTGAATGAAGTCTGGTCTGATGCACCCACTTTTATTTTGTTATATTCGATTTGACAGTTTGAAATTTACTTTTTAGTTGTATTTACTACTAAAACGTCAACAAAATGAATGGTGGACGTACTGTTTGACGTAATGCTCTCTGATTGGTGTTCACTGTCACAAGAATAAGTAAAAACATTATTTTTTAGTTTTAGAATCCTAAAAATTACATTAATCTTTATCCTTTTTATAATAAATAATAAACTTTATTGACATCTTAAATCATAATGGATCTATAGATACTACAATCAAACCGATTTATTCTTAGTGGACACAAGCCTATTGACTTAAAAATTTGGTGTAATAGTTAAAATGTTTACAACAGTGTGTTCTATTAAAATAACACAATTTATTGATTGGCCGGCAAAATAAAAATTAGCCCTATTTGGGTGATCTCCTTTAGGCGCTGCCATCGGCAAGTAGTAGTGAAAAAAGTTAAAATTTTACATACATACATACGTACGAAATGATACTCCTACACCCACAACGCATTTTCCGCCAACCAATAATAATCTCTAGTTTTCGTTATTATTTGTCGCTCAAATTGATATACTTACCTACCGAACACCTTACCTACCGAACACCTTACCTACCTTTCTAAGCTGTGACACCAGTGCATACTTCCTCGGCGTGATAAATAATTACTATAATATTATTAGGTGTCCATTGTTCCGTGTTTGGTAATAGTGTGGAAATCAATGATATTATTGGTGGAAATAGTCAATAGAATTATTGAATAGACGGAAATTCATTTTTTTTTTGTTTTTGATCGCGCTAGTCTTAGGAACTAGCAGGCCAATTTCTAAGATTTATTTGCTTGTCTAGCCCATTTGTTGAGGAAGGTTATACCAAATAACATCACGCTACTACCCACGAGGGTGGGGCAGTAACCATAAATACCACTAAGTAGGTAACTGCGGATATTTATATTTATTTAGGTAGGTAGGTACCTATAAAATTCGCTTGTATAGCTTTTAGGTACATCTCACATTTTATTTCCGTATATTCTGTGTACCTACAGAATAAAAGTGTGAATTATTGTATTAGGTAGGTACCCAATACAACAATAATACTATAAATCATCCACAATGTACAACAAATCAATATTTTCTAAATTATTATTAAAGTTATCAAGTCGTTATCTTGTCCAATAATCAAAACGATATTTTTAAAACTATACTTCTTACTTATATACACTATTATAACTTACAAAAAATTTACAATACCTATTTACAAACTAAACCTAGATGTAATATATTAATCAATAAGTGATGATGACATTCGTAACTGACGATAAAATAATTCGTAATCCTGCGGTGCGCTCTGCAAACTAGCGATACGTCCTGTCTCCATTACATCCCGCTCGGGACTGAACGACGCCGGAGAGAGCGCGTCGGCAGTAGGAAATTACGTATTTTCGGTATTATATTTTTGTATATATTAAAATTCATAATGTGATTGCCGAAAACCATCCGCTTTTACATGACCTTTCTTTTGGTATACTTTTGAAAATTCTAATCCCAATACAACTCAAATGAAACGGGAAAAGTTGTTTAAACAGACCTATATTCGCGATTATTTTCTATCGTATCAAATGACAGTAATCGTGTTTCGAATGGCCGAAATATAAAGATCTAATGCTGTAGAATTACATATATTTTTTTCCAAATTTAAATTTCTGTTATTTACAAATAAAACGCGTTTGGCCACGCTAGATAACACTGTATTTTGGGAAATCCTCGCCTTAAGATTGTTTGTTTGAAATTTGCCTATTTCTTTCAATATTGATTTTAACAAGTCGTCGTATAAACATTTGACCTTACCTTACCGTGGCTTTTCTGCAAAACCCAACCTTATAGTGACGATTTTGTTCGTATAATTTTTAAATGAAATAAGATAAAACATGAAGAATCAAAATTTTAAAGGTCTTATTACAACAAAACGAGGACCAAACGATACCAGAGACAGGTAACTAGTGTAAAATTTAAATTAAAATCGAAGGAAATCTCTACCAAAAATACCTCAATAGAAACCCACACAAGCGTAAGAAAGCCTCAATCGCTGCAAGCTACGTTATAAGTACACAAATCAATGAACACATAAGGTCTTAAACGAAGCAGGCAGCAGCACCACATTATCAAATCACCAAGCACGGCCCACCTCATACGTGAGAGTTCTCATAACATCTTGCGCCTCCCAGGAGCGAAATTCGACATAATTCGTACAAATTAGACAACAATCCTCGTTTAAAGGCATTAAGAGAAGAGAGAGCTTCGCAAAGTTATAATGAAATTCACGAGCAATAAAACTTCCCTTTTGACTAACCCCTAGATATACATTTGAGGGTAGGGTTGTCGCCTATACCGGGTATAGAAACACATTATTACGATTAACTTTCAAAGTGATAACATTTAATTCGTGCCCTTTAGTGATATTGCTAAGGAAACTCGATGAAATTCATTTATATACTGTTAGAGCAGCAAAACCTTTTAAAAGAATTAGGTACTATTCAAAGGTATTATTTTATTCATCAATATAAAACACTCGGTTTTACCTACCAAGCAAATAGATATGAAGAAAGTAAACAGAATCAGGATATCGTTTTTCAGCAGCGCGATACTATCAAGTGACATACCAAATACCTTCGTGTAGTTCGTGATGTCACCTCGGCACCCATTTCGCACATATATTATGAAGCAAATCTCGCCTACAGCGGGGTCGGCCAGCCCTATTTTCGCGTCAAGTTATGAAACAGGAGCGGCGCGGCGGCCAGACGAAGTGCCAAACTTAGACAAAGAGAGACTAACTTCCATTAAATCTTTTGCAACTAAGTTTCTCCGGTCCCCGCTGACTCGGCCGTGTACTCCACTCGACCTATCTACATACACACGCTAATAACGTTGCTATAATACGACCATTTCATGTAGTTACCAACTAGTTTCTCAAACGATAAGTCGATAGCTTTATCGTGTTTGTGATAGTAATATTGTTTACGACATGTGGGCGTGTGTAGAGCTTAGACTATCCTTTAATTTATCATCGAAAGATTTAATTATCGAGAGTCCTAATCCTTAGTATTATAAAATGTCACATGTCAGACAGCTAAATTAACTATCCAATCAGCGGCTCGAGTATCTTAATATCTTAAAGATCAATTTATTTGCATATCTGTGGACACTGAGCTAACTTGAACGTGTGTCAAATACCCATGTCTTACCGTAAGAGTTACTAGAATCCAGTAAGACTTGATAATATCTAAGATATGTATACAGTAGATTTGAAAAGCTACGCGATAAAATCGTTTTGGCGTACCCATTACATAGTGTATTTAATGGATTCCGAAGAAAGGCAAGGTCAAGACCGTCTTAAATCATGAGAAATGTGGCCGGAGAAAATAAGCCAACGAATAATGTCGGGTCGGTATCACATCCAGTGGAAATCTATAGTCACTTAGTACATAGAAGCATGTAGAATCACGGCTGTTTTACGAAGGGGTGGGCAGAGACTACTGACCGCCATTTGAAACGATCCTGACATCTCTCTGGCTTCATTCGCTCTCATAATTTTTTTTGCTTCTCGCTCAGAAGATACAACGTTTACAAACGCCCAATTCTCGTTCAGTTTGATGGTAGCATTTCATAGAAACCAAGTTAAAGTCAAAATTGCTTTTAACAGGAAAGTTAGATTAATCGCGAATTAAAAGATACGAACAATTTTATTGTGGTCGGTTTTTTTTATAGAAAGTTATATTTTCCGTGGTCGAGTATCTAATAAACAGGCACGTTGCAAACGTGTAATCTGGAATCAAAGGTACGTGGTATGCCGATAGACAACTTTAAAATATATGTAAATGTAGAATTAACATCATCAATGGTACATGTTAGAGTAGACACTATAATAAAATCATATTAAAGTCTTCATACTTACATAATATTTCTACGAAATCTCTCTGCTAAAGTGGCTGTAACATTCCCCGTTCTGCAGCGTTGTCGAGAAACCACGAACCGAAATGTAAATGCGACACAAAAACGGCTAAATGGTACAGAATTAGCATATGTCGGAGCGTTTAGATGTGTAAAAGATAATGTATTAGCAATTGATCTGAACGAGTGGAGCGAGATTTGCCGAAGGTTGTGGGAACAGAGGACGTCGGACGATCACATTGAGTAAATAATAAATTACGTAATCGTTGTGAACGACGGAGGCGCTCTGAAGATGATCGGTTTTATTGATTTAAAACTTATTCAGCAGAATGTTGAATGACGATAAGAGTTAGGTCGTTATTTATGTAATTTGAAGAAATAAATAAAATATTATAAACTACACGGGTGCCATTTTACTTCCATTCAATCAATCAAATTTAAAGTATTAGCTACACGTTTCTGAAATAAGTGTAGGTAACTACGTAGAGTTACAAGTATTTAAATATTATTAAGTAAACAAAAGGTTTATATTTATATTATTCAGAATATTAACTTCAGAAGCTTTCATAGACTTGATAAATTTTCATATTAATACAGAAAATGTAAGTAATTTACTCATTATTAAATATAAGTCAAATATTGAGATCCATTGATAGATTCAAAAAGTATTCCATAACGACCTCGTCACCTATTAATGTGATAAAATAAAATATTCAAAACTGTAATGAATTAATATGCACCAGTACTTGATACTTGATAGCACGGGCTGTTTCCGCAACTCCACGTCTTGGCGTGTATTTTGCGTGATATGCACCAGTAACATGACGTGTGATAATATGATTGTTTACTGCGCGTAGGTACTTATTACGTGGGACGAGTATTATTTGCGGTTACAGCATAGAATCAACAAGGAAAACACTGGGGAAGCCCCACTGAGCATTGTCGCCGTAAATAGGTTTTGACACACTGTCAACTAATTTTATGATTGCTGTGTAAAATAACTGGGTTACGTTTAATTAATACTTAGGTGGGATAACATAAGATAGAATAACCTGCGAAAATAATGAATTATAGTATAAATTAGTTGAATTTTCGATTTAGGACAAACATTTTAAGTCACGAATAAGGCAGCGATAGCCTAGTGGAGATACCAACGGATTGCCATGCAGAGGGTATCGGGTTCGAATCCACGGCACGCACCACTGACTTTTCGGAGTTATGTGCGTATTGAATTGTTAATTATTGCTTGTCCCGTGCCTCGGAGAGCACGTTAAGCCGTCGGTCCCGGCTGTCATGAAGATCTTTGACAGTCGTTATAGGGCGTCAGTACCTCTAAAATAAACTGACACTAGTCTAAACCATGGAATATCGCTATCCCTTCGGGTTGCGGAGGTCAGACAGGCAGTCGCTCCGTGGAAAAGCTAATATTCAGCCAAATCCGGTTAGACTAGAAAGCGGACCCCAAGTTGAAACTGGGATAACGCTAGGAGGATGAAAAAATTTAAGGTCACGAATAATTGAAGGTGTATATTTGTGCCAAGTCTTGATATGCTTTGCGTCCGTTGATTTTAACGTTCATAAAACACCCGCGATAGAAAATGAACTTATGGCGCGAGCAGAATTAAAACAAGCGACACTTTAACACTGAAACATTTACCCTAAACTCCTCACATATGTAAATCAAGATACTTTTTCACAATTTACTGCAGAATATCAAAGCTCTAAACAGCTCAAAATAATCGTCAAAGCCTCAAAACTGTACGACGGCCGCAGTACAAAGCGAGGCATAGTTTAAACACGTTACTAACTAGTTAACCAAGACCTAGAAATATACGTAACCGCCACAACTGTGCACAAAGAGCGTCCGCGAGCTAGCTCTGCTTCAAATTTGTCCGAAACTAAAGTAGTTTCAGTTAGTTAAAACTGTTGCCTGAGTACTCTCGTGTTTTTGATGGATTACTTGTCCGTCTAACTACGGAATTCAATATTCGATCTATAGATAGATCCGTAGATTTTAGATTCGTTTTTGACATAAGCTCCATACAAAATATGTCACACACGAATCTCAAATCTCAAAATCCATGTACGGATCGAATATTGAAAATTGCCGTATGTCGAGTTTGAATAGTCAAACCTTAATGTCTCATTACAAAACTATGTCTAAATGTAATACCAAGTTTAGTACTTGATTGAGAATTTTTTTAAAGATTTTTCGAATAAAGTTCGTATTAATGTTGATTCGACATTTGTTTCAACGAATTTTGAAGAGGAATCATTTAGTAAAATATCTTTATGTGTGGTGTACCTAATAAAGTTCACACACCACAAAGGCAAGAACTAGACCTTTAACTATATTTGAAGGTTAGGTAATAAGGCGGTAACAGTTGGATGGATTCACTTATTGCCAATTTGTGTGTGTTCTATTATTCTAAATGACATGGTTTCGGAGAAATGTTTAATGCCAGAAATATCGAGAACAGACAAGTAGATAAAAAACGTAAACAAAACAACACAGAGATAAAATAAGTAGGCGAAGTTTCATCGTTAAGATGATGCAATACATAAGTTAGATGTGATCATAAGTACCTTCTAACTTGAGATACGTATATCTTACAAAAATAAATTAATACTTACATCCAATATTATGCAAATCCAAAATATAGCACTGTTTATTTTGACGAGTATTTTAATTTGATTAATATGTGTACACTTTAATCACAAATTATCACAACACTTATCAATCAAGTATCGTTATCACAAGTTCTCAAAATAAAACATGGTACCTAGTTTCAAGTTTACGTATGAACGGGCCGTAAGTTCAAACAGTTACACAATCACAACACGCTACAAAATTATAACAAACGGACGCATCTATTATTAATACTACGTTTATACTACAGCATGTACGTCGACCGTCTGTCTGGGCGCGATATAACGACACGTGCCTACACGGGACAGGATAACTTCCAAATAACAAACAACCGCGGCCACCTACTGGGCGAACGCCGCTTACCTCTTGTATAATAGTCAAATGGAGCAACATGAACAACTTTGCACACTTTGTTAGCTACTTCCTTTAATGGGCTTAAGATATAACTACTTACTTTGATAGCATTTTATGTTATGGAACTTGGAACGTGGGCGGTATTGATTATATGAAAGTTTTCATCGTAAAAAACATGTTGGAGTTGTAATGAGAGTGGTTAAGAATTCGTCTTGTGTTGGCTGTTGTGTGTGTGCACTTGTACAGTAATTTGTCGTGTAAGTGGGACAGGGCGCTGGCGGCGTGGCGAGCGGCGAGCGGTGAGCGTTCGATCGCGGGGACGCGCTTAGGTCGTTCACCCCGCGCCCGCCCGCGCCGGACCGCCGACCGGCCACGTTACTGCATTTTAAACCCGCTTCATTACTTTCCGATCTGTGTGACCGTTGAAGACGGCGGCGTTACCAGATCAATAGAGCTGTTATCTCGCTCATTATCACCTCGTCAACGACTACTATTGTTGTAAACTATCCACTCGTATTTGATGAAAACATTGCATAAGGCGAGTAACGACGACATTATCAACTTAACCAGCGCATAACACTACACTAGGACATTTATCGCCGCGCTATTTTAACATTATGCGGCAGAAAACGTAAAAGAGCATAAAGTTTAGATTAAAATGCCGTTAGAACTAAAAATAGCGCGCAGAATATCATGTTAGCATTTGAAAACTATCTCTAGAAACATTTTTGATGGATTTAAATTCAGTGGAAACATACACAAGTCCGCAACAGATAAACTATTCAAACGTAGCATAAATATATTTACGCGTGTCATTCACGTAACAAGTAATTTGCAATGAAAAACGGTCCGACGAACGATTTTTCCTCATCGCTTATTGACAAGAAATAGCCGACTGCCGAGGCCGCCAGGCTTTAATTATAACGCATTCAACTTGAGTGTTACATGAGTAGTGAAATGTGTTTGCGTAAACACGGTGCGCGTACATAAAAGTAGGGGTCAGCGGGATCCGTAGACGCGACTGAATATTCACATGAATGGATGTGAATGCTGATGCGATCAGACGGAACACTTTTGTGGAGTCCAAATCTCCAAATTAGATAAACGCGTGGGTTTGGCAAACGTACGTACATATGAGTTAGGCTATTGACTAATTGTGCAATTGTGCTTCTGTAGAAACACAATTCTATTATAAATCATTCCTACTTTACGATATTGGCGAAAATTTTTGATGAAGAATTGGACGCAATGGAGAACTGAACTTCAACTAATGGGACAGTAAGTAAAAAAGGTGATAGTAGATTGTTTGATTGACTACTTTTTGTGCACAGTTTAATCCAATCTTTAGAATAAAGTAACAAAACAGCAGTTAACTTCCAACAAAAAAGACGCGTGCGCGCACCCTAGTTAACTCTCGAATCCCCCCTTTTATTATCTCACCCTTCAAAGCCACGAAAGGCAACATAAGCGCATAATGTATAGACAGACGTAACATCCGCACAAATTGTGTACGAGTAAGCTAATGAAAAGCGGGTCAGTTTAGCAGACAGGTGGGCGAGGGGTTTTATCTGGTTCATTCGATCGATCCCCGTACTACGAAGCACGTGCATACTACCGCCCTATTTGAATGAATGAATCAAACTGTTTGATTTACAGCGAAGATTTCATCTGACGTCACGTAAAGGACTGAAAACAGCGCCGTTTGAACGCGAGTGTGTTATGTTTGATTGACGGTTCGTAGATTTTCTTGTTAGTGAGTTTCAGAAGTTTCAATATAGAATGATATTACGTAATGTATAAAAGAGATTGAATGTTTATAATGTGACCGGAGATAGATTTTGCGTGATTGCCTTCGGCGTAAATCTTCAAACCGGGCAAATTTTAATTAGGGAATAACTTTTAAAATACCTAGGTGAGAGTTACCTACAACTCGTGGTAGATGTGTTCACTAAATAAAACACTAGGAGCCAACACTGCATGTTGAATAACGTTTCCAATTTTACGCAATCAATGAGTCAATTGGATACATACTGTACGTGTCTATTGGTCTATTGGCCGACCCAACCGCTCCCAAACCTTTGTGCCCGACTAAAACTTTTTAGAGTTGGTCGCAGTGAAAGCATCTGACCTACTATTAAGGTCCACAAAAGCAATGAATGGAGCGGAAGGGACGAGGTAAAAAATCAAGCTATACAATAATTTATCGGGTTTTTTCAAGCGTCGGTTCGCTTCGGCAGTTTACGTTTTTTTGAGATCAACTTCTTCAATAGGCGTTTTGAGGCGTTGAAAATTGTTACACTGAGCTGTAATTAAACGTGTAAATTGAAACATCGATATAATCGTAATTATGTTATATTAACAATATTGGAAAAGGCTATTTAACGGCACTTACATCACCAGTTTTTTATTGATCGAAATGTGTATAAGTCAAATCGATCACGAAATGCGGCTGTATAAGTCAAATTGATCACAAAATGGTGGTCGAACGAATATTTAGTACAAAAGCTGTACAAACGTGTGGCGTAGAGTTGGTTTTCTCGTTGTTGTGTGGAGCGGAACGTTCCACAACAAAACGACGATGACTCTGTCCGCACGCTGGCTCGCAACAAAGGCGCTACCCAACTGATAGACATGCTATTGTTTGAAATTGACCAATTTTTTTGTTATACTTGTATTAGAGATAAATGTCTAGTGCTTCTGTGGACAACAGATTCCAATAAAAGCTACTGTTGGTCACAACAGTTTTCTATCGTTTTGAGATACAGTCGTCAGATTAAAGTTGTATCGTGTTTCATGATAATGAGAAGGGACACATAAGGTGCGAGTCCTATTTCTAGTAATTTGCCTCGTGTAGTTCTATTTCAAGATTATTGTTTTTACCGTATAAGAGATAATGGCAATTACAGGACTGGATGTTTTATTAAGTATTCATTAACAATCCTGTTTACGACACTTTTATGAGAAACGTTAACTCATCAGAGGAATCGTAAGACATAGGTACCATACAATTTCTACATTATTAATAGCGAAGTTTATTGAGATATTCCATAGTTTCGGGAACCGCATTGATTATCGCTTTACTTTAAATGGTAAAGAGATGAACATAAAACTGACACCTACATATATAAAAGTTCGTAATTCCAATCCTAGGTACTTGTGTATTTAAAGTGTATTACCCATAAACGACACAATGGCACACAAAGGCCGCTCTACCAGTCGGGCCCACTTTTTATACTAATTGCCAATGTTAGCTGCATAAAAGGCGTCGTAATGACACGCCTGAGAATCATTTGTCTTCATACGTTTCTCACGTTACGTGCGACAATTCCGACTCTGTTTAAAATGGACTTTATTACTGATAAATATAGAGTAAAAAATGTAATATCAAAACGCTTACAAGCAGAAACATAATTTTTAAAGGGGTATGTATACTGTTACACGAATGGTTTAAGCATGAGTGCTGGCTCAGCTTATGACGGGCGTAAACAGTTATGGCCCTATCGGTTGCAAGGCCGGTTTTAGGGCGGCCGTACACGTTACAATCTTACGGACGTGGCACAACATCAATATCGTGTTATTGCGCTCGTGGGTACCATTCACTTTGGACGGGGCTCGTAAAAATGATTAGGTACTCTCTTTTTCAGGGGTACAGTCCGCGGTCTGTGAGATTATTATTAACATTTCAAAAAGCTTGAAATTGCCAGTTCGTAACGACAATGATGAACTTTAACTATTAACGAAGGAAAGGAAATGACTCCTGCAAAGGTTTTTCTGTTTTATGCGACTGTCAATTTCTGAACCACAGCGCCATGTTTCGATTATTATTGCAATAAATGCAATATAATTTCCGCAGCTTTCAATCGCTAACTGCACTAGCTGGACGCAGGATTCAAGTCCGGAAACAGGTGAACGCTCGAGTATCATACATTTAAACCGGATAGTTGAATATCGAAAACATTCTCAAGTACCAATAAAAACATTAAATTAATGGCTCATATATCGAAGCAGCAAATGTATGACCTGCCCAGTCTACCGGTTGGGAGCGAAATATATCAATCAAAACACGAGCAACCGCCTTTAGCCTAAAACTGTTTCACAATTTTTGCGAAAACAATACTTATTGATGGCGTGCGAGAGTCCTAAGTGTAGTTTCATGGCTGCCGGTTGTATCAGCATTCCTCCCGAGCAAGCTTAGCGGAAGCGGGCGAGCTGTCTTTCAATATTATTATTGCTTGGAAACTCGGTACGAGTGAGCTACGTCTATGAATAGTTCAACGATTTGCAACGCAAGTGAAATATGGGTAAAATGTACCGCCGTTATGCGGACTGCGCGTTTTTATTGATAGTTTGCAATAATGTGCAGCCGAGTTAGTGGAAATGTTATTGTAATACAAGCTTTTAGTTATGAGAAACTGTGCGCTACCTATCATTGTTGCCTCTCAAATATGAACGGTATTATTTTCGTTCCGACGCTTATAAATGTGATAGATAAGGAAAACATAAGTGATACTTTATTCAAATGTGTCTTATCTTTTTTGTTTGTTCCAAATACAATGTACATACTTCGATTCTCTGAAATAAGTAAAGATATGTATCAAAACATTATATTTTATTCATGTACTTCGACTTCTATGTAACTTACCTACATAGTAACGGTTAAGTAAGCGTACAGTTTCTTTTTCACGTTTTAACCTTCAGTATCTCCACAAGAATGAAAGATAGAAGAAAATGCATTTCCTAGAATGTTTAATTAAAGACCTACGACTAATTAAAGAGCCAGGGGTATTAGAGAAATAAAAGAGGTGGATTAACAGTTCTACGCAGGAAGGCAACTTAGATATAGACGGACTTACTATTTCCTCCTTTGGGACGACTTATTATGACAAAAACACATGTTTGTAACTAAATGTTGTGTGTGATTACTGATTACTTTCCGAGTATTTCGCTAATTTGATATATCATATAAAACATACGTATCATACAAAACATACGAATACACGTTTTGATATTTTATATTATGTAAAATGAAATCAAATAAATATGAAATACATAATATTTATTTATTTACGTTTCATTTAACATACAGGTGCTCAATTGAAAACAGATATTAAATAACTTTTTGACTCGACGTTTCAGCCCAAGTTTCACTAGTTACAGCTAAAAATATTTATGCAACGTAACAACTACGTAATATGTATAATATTTCGTTCAACGATTAAAACAATTCGTTGTGCCAGCGAACGACCGCAGTGTTTCAACAGTCGGACGAATTCAGTTGAAATTGTGCTCTGAAACGGTGTAAAACCTTATTGCTCGCAATTATTGTGCATTGCACATTACTGAACAACGATTAGGTTAACTGTTAACGCAATGCTCCGAGTGGCCGACTCGATATTATCAATGACGCGAATATAGTTCATGATCCGTTACTCATTAGACATTGTGAACGCGTTTCGTCATTTTAATATTTATGTTGTTTAGACTACAAGTCATGATAATAGCCTATTACGAAACCAACAATTGACAAGGGGCATAATTATCATCTAGCTTCACTGCAACAATAATTGTATCTTCGAAAACACACTCTTCGAATAGATCGATATCGATCGATTAGAGAAGGTGTTGGTGTTCCCTTTAGCATTGAAACGTGTTATGTTTAACAAGATGTATTCATAACAACAAAGAACGCCAGTATTGATAAATTTGAATCACAAAATAACTGTATTTGCAAAGTAATTTTGACCTCACACCTTCATATTATACTTTCAATATGTAATGATTAATGAGATGATAAGTATAACTCTTTAACAGGAGTGTGTAGCTTGGTTCATGTTTCACCTGCTACCAGTTGCAATTGTCGTATTAAAAACGAAATATACAGTGCCAAAAGGCCACTTAGTTGTCCTTTAAAACCCTTCGCCTACTTCAGAAAAGTACATGATGAATTACTGTAATTACAGGTAAAGTTACTGGCGGCAATCTATCGCGTCTGGCAGCGTTACAAGTGTTCAATCAAACGTACTTTCTCTTGGAAAGTACGAAATAATAACTTTCTAGTTGACAAGTGCGTTTACTTATCGCACTTTCGTAAATTGCCGTTTTAAGATTACACAAAGTATCGATCGCCGATGTAGATACCGTTACGTGTTTTGTGAAGTGTTTGAAGAACTTTGTTATTTTTGGAGACGATTAATTGGTAGTATAAACATTTTGATAGCCTAGTGGTGTCTTGTACCAACAATGTAACCACAGCGCGCACCACTGAGTTCTTAAGTTATTTTCAAACAAACCATCATGTGGAATGCAAATCTGAGGGCTGATGATGACGATAAATATTTCAGAAAATAGTTTTGATTAGGTTAGTAATAGATACGTCCAATTTGTGTAACTCGGGGTGTCTATTTTAATATTCTACAACTACTACACTATTAGCCATTCTACATTTCAATACTTAAGCAAACCAAATTTAGCATAATATAGAAAGCGATATTTACATTATACGTCCTTGCACCGACACAAAAGCAAAATAATTTTATGGGAATCCCCACCGCGTGTTTTTTATCTATTTCATATTCAAAATACATACTTTAATAATGAATGCATGAATACATTACCGATATCAGTATAAAATTAGCGCCTCAAAACCATTATTCACAGTTGATGTAACATATTGATAAACCAAAATAAAATCTAAATAAATATACGTGACGCAACGTGGGCGTATAAGGCATACCCTTAACCTTTTCACATTTGACAAAATATCACAAGGATAACATTTTAGTAAGTAACGAGTTTACGAAATAAAAACATTGTTGATATAGAGGTATACCATGTTATTTTAGTAAAAATAATCTCTAAGAGGTGATTGTACTCGTTCTTATGAACAACTTTTGTTTTATGACATAGAGGAAATCGCTATATGTTTGCCCTATACTGGGAATAACGTAGAAGTAAAAGTGTAAAAACTCTAAAAAGACACAAAGTCACATAGCAACTTAGTACAATGCAAGGTTATACATAATTATACACTTTAAATTTATTTCAACTTTGTAGAATGCTAAAATAATAACGTTTATCAAAACATTTCTTTTTTTGTTATTATAGTAGCGCCATAGTGCCTGGCTTTAAAAATACATTCTAGTTACTACGAGTGAAGACAATTACACCGAGATATCTCGCCAACATAATATCATTTCATAACAGAGTTCAATAACAAATCAGACAGATTGTATTGTCTGCGAGATTTGTTCCATTCAGCAGCGCTCTATCATATCGCCGGTTCATAGTCCATGATCTCGTTTTATATGGCGACACACACATACACACACAGTATGTACTGCGTACTATGTAACTGAGCCACGCGCAAACGTATTGACGTCTTACTACATATCAAAGTTTCTGGGGATAGATAAATGTTTGCTGTTAGCCTTTCACGTAAATAGTACTTATTACCTAGCAAATATATTGCGACGAAACTTTTCAACAATATTACTAACAGATCAGAATTACATATACCTCGCGGGTGAAGGTTTTTGTGGGCCCTAGTACGTTCGCACGTACAGGCACAGACATAGGTACGCGCGTATTGTGATATAGGTAAATCACGTGTTGTAATTGGCGTGAATTATTTAAACAACGCACATTTATCGCCGCTATGTGTATGTGGGTGTGTGCGTGAACTTGTGGTTCAACATCAAAGGAGACGCCTAGTTAACTCGGTTGTGGAAAATACGTCGTTTTTTATCGGAGTGTACATCGCGGCGATGTGTAAAGAACACAGTTAATATTAATATGCGGCCGATTGCGTATTAACTTCACGATTGCTGCTATCTCTTATATTGGTAATATTATACACAATATAGAACAGAACAATATTAAAGTTACGTTCTTAGCTCGTTTTAAAGTGCAGTAAAACAGTACTCGTTGTAAAATACCTAATCTTAAAAATCTCGTTCATAACCAAAGTGACAAACAACAACTCAACTTCCAACTAACAAACTTAAACAGCTAACTGTATTCTCGAACTGCACAGTACGAGACAAAAACACGAAAGCAACTCATCAAAACAAAGACTGGATACATTGCGATGAAAAACGCTAACCCAGTTCCGTCAGTAGAAATAAAAAAGTAACCCCTTCGTCAGTATTGTAAGAGCGCGGGCAATGCGATGCGCTAACATGCATAGATGTTACTACGTAGATAGACGCAAGTGCACAAGAGTGCAAAGATCGCATTGGTTAGTTGCCGCCGGCGCCGGCAGAGGGCGCGGGGTCATGGGTCAACGCACACGACACACAACAGCTATGCAGCTAGGAAATGGGATGAAAGTAACTAATGTAATGGCGTGCGCAAATGTACTGTTGAATTGTTATTTAATGTTATATTAATAGAATGGTGAAAATAAAACCAAATTGGCGATGCAGTATTAGTTCCGTACACGATGGTCAAACTGATTAGTAATATAAAAAGCCTCTAACTTCTAACCAAATTACTGAAGTATACTTCAAATTCGGGGGGTTGCGAGTGTTGCGACGAATGCTTCGGCGATACCCGACCCTCCGACACACGGGTGCATGAGAAAGTCGAGGTGGTTTTTAGTGGTAACACCACATACTCCGGCTCTCATTTCTCCAAGAGTCAGAGATCCGAAGGGATTTTCCACCTCGTAAAACATAAAAAGGCTAAGGACACCAAGTCGAATGCAGGCTTCTGTGGAAAAATCTTTAATATCAACCTAAAATCTGTAATAATATGTCTGGTAATAATGACCTCCAACACTAAGAAACGCTACGTATATACAGCCAAAAACAAAGCTGAAAACTTAGTCATCGCAGACTTATTGAATATAACGACACATTCAAAGCCAACTGTTCATATGAGTAACGTGTGTTTAATGACACACAAGACAGGCGCGTGTGTGTCGTGTGTCGACGGACCTAACCATCTTGCGGTAACTTCCCGCCCAATTCGCTCGGCCAATGGTGTACGACCACGACGCCGGCTGTTGCCAGGCAGGCACACTCACCTTACACGAGAAAGCAAATGAAAGCGGATCGCTTTCCTAACGTTTGTTTGCGACACAGCCGTACTAGCCCGAATTAGGAGCTATCGTGTTGCTGAGCAAACTACTATAAAAAACGAAGCATGTGACCGAATAAAATCGATAGACTATTTTACCTATAGTACGGTGATAAAATCGTGAATGTTTCTTTTTTTGTATTGGAATTAAAATTTGTATTGGGAATATAAATAGAATGTTATGTAACAAATCTATTTTAAATGGTAATAGTTTCACGTGGATTTCCATACTTGTACACGTTTGGGGCTTTCCTAAAGCGTATCGTGTAAAAACCTAATCGACGACAAGAATAAAAACTAGGACACAGTGGTCTACAACAAAGGAAGAAATTACTCATTAGTAGTTTATTAATTTCAGAACAGGGCATCAATATTATTTGCTAAAACGTGAATGTTGAAACTTTTGATGTAAGTATATCTACATCTGTACTATAAATTTGATAGACGGTCATCATCATCATCATCCTAGCGCTGTCCCGGTTGCGCTCCAAAGCCCACGCCTTGGAGCCCGGGGTCCGCTTTCCGGCTGTGTCTCTTCCACTTCGCACGGTCTTCAGCATCCCCGGTGGTTAGTTGGTTGGCACGCATATCATGATATCATCCCTTACGACGTCAAGCTAGCATTTCTTTGGCCTTCCCCGTTTAGCGGGGCCCGGCGGAGGTAGCATGGCAAGACATTTGTTACCCACGTAATATGCCGGTTGACGTGGCCACACCAGCGTAGACGATACTCTTGCAGTTTGTCAGCAATGTCACGGACATGAAGGCTACCCCGGATGCGCGAAATTTGATAGACAGTATTATAAATTATTGTTAACTTCTTAGTACCATCTACTGCTGCAAGTTATTTTAAAACGGTGAACTTTAGACGCGCCAAAAGAATGACATACCTAAGTAATAAACTTAACGACGGAAACTCTAAATTAATCCTATAAATACCTGTCTCTCGTCGGTGCCTTTATACTATTCGTGTAAGCATTACATGTAAAATTAATACGACAACATAATTTACGAGTGTAATACAACAGAATACAAATGCGTTGAACATACAACATGTATTAGGGAACTGTCACCGGATTGTTTGATCAACAATGGCGGACCGGTTCGTGAGTGACGTCACACACTCCTCCACGTGTAGGTAATTTGATTGTGGACGAACGAACGCAGGTGTCATATTTTATATGTATTGGCTTGTATGTCTCTAGGCAGGCACATGTCGTGACTGCTTGGTAATAATTATTTTATTATGTATCGTGGTGATGTGGTGAAGTTACCATTGAGGAGACAGCCGTAATTGTACGTACCGGAATTTGTTTTCGGAGAAAAACATGTTGTTAAAATCTTTAGGTACCTACTTAAGTGCAAAGTGAGGAGAAGCTGCATGCTGTTATTGCAAGTAAGATGTAAAGAATATGCAAATGTTCTCATGGCACCTATAACACTGCTTCCAGTTCAAACATTGGCATCATCAACAAAAGTCAGTTGAAATAACCCCAAAATAATCCATTCTACGTGGTGCCGTCCGTAAGCTGGGTCAGTTTCAGCATAATTCCGTCGCTAAGGTAAACGGCCCCGTCGAGCTCCGGGCGTGGAATTATTTTACATATTCCAATACGACGTGTCCCCCCGTATCCTTCGACGCGGCACTGTTCAATCGCAAGGAAACTGTACAAACGACTGGCAATTGAACTCGTTTTAGGGTTATATCAAAATTTAAAGTGCATTAGTGAGCCGTTACCACGTTTCCGAGCACTCCAGCTATTGAAACGCCGAGCTTAGAGCATTACAGAGCTATTTGAGTAGGGTTAATGGCACACTATGAGTCTGTCGGCACGATAGTGTAATTGTCAAATTATATACCCGGCTCGTACTTACGATTGTGGGCAATTTCACGTGAGTTAAAATCGTCAGACTCTGTGTCGCCAATGCAACGTGCATAAAGTGGTGAGGTGCGTTGCTAAGCTCGTAAAGTGGGTTTACCAGAGACGGGCGGAATACACAATGCGGACATGCTTATAGCGACGTACATATAGCAAGTATAGCTATACAAGAAAACGTTTGAACAAACATTGGCCACGTAACAGTTGATATGTAAAGAGACTATATAAACATCGTCCGCGTCCGCTCTATATAATTAAGTTAGCCGTTCTGCAACACCCGCTGACTCAACGTCGGCGACTTGAATTAATAATCAGCTACGTATTGATTGGAAGTTGGAAGCGACATCTTTTATAAAGAAATGCAATTAACTCGGTAGGGGCTAACTAACTAGGTACTGAAGCTAAGAATTACCAAGCGTTCAAAGACGTTTGATGTTTCTGAATACAATTATCGAGTCCAATTAATAAAGATGATTCTGTTGGACAGATATTATGTATAATTTATATTGGCTCCCTAAAACGTTTTTTGTCCAGATAGATATTGACAAATGTACATAATTTATTGGATTTATGCAAGAAGAGCTCAAGCTGTGCGGTACAATTTATTAGCTTCGCAGTTGTAAATTAGAATGACGAATGATCGTTATGGTATTTAGTGACCACCGTGGTACAATAACCTTTGTTCCGTAAGTATCCGTGAAACACTTGGTAAGAATAAAGTGGGTTGTGTTAGCTGATCGCTATCAGGCAAAATAACGACGTACAGCATTCAAGTTTTAACGGTTAAGGCATGTCATTAAAATTGTGATGGAAGCAGAGTTACACGAATGACTCACATTTGGCGGGAAGCGAGAAAAAAAGGCTTGGCTTACTTTTTGCTTACTTTGTAATAAGTTACCTATTAAAAAAGGTTTGAAATCCAACATTTATATAGCGTTTGGACAATAATAGGGCACGCTGAATCAATATTCATTGAGTCGTTTCCTTGAGCGAACAGGAAAACATCAACATACAAGGTAAAACTTCCACCGGCGCTTGTCTGTTTGCCAACATCCGTCTGTTGACTGTGTCGACTACATAAACATATTTATATAATTTTCCATCTATGGTATAAACGAATTTCTGTTGCTATGCGTACATACGCAATGTTGTTATAAATTATTTATAATTTGTTGGGTTAAATACAGCTTCCATTCGTATATAATTAAAGTATTATTGGCTGCTAGTAACCACAATTCATTAAATATAAAATTGATTTACCTCAACTGGAGTGTCTGGAGTAGTGAATAAGATTTCTAGCAATATATTGACGTAATTAATGAATAAATAGAAATGTAATACATTTACAATTTATTAAAATTTAATAAGAGCAGTGCATCCAGCTTCTGATAGACCTGAAGGCTATGGTAAGCACCTATAATTAATTTAGAGCACTTTCCACGCGTACGAGGACTGAACAATTACTAAGTTTTAAGTTGTAGACACTTATATATACTTATCACGAACTATTTTTAACCAGATTCTAGTAAATACTAAGACTCCAGCAAAAATAAGAGTACCTACAGAACTCCACGCTTGCGAAGATTGCACAGCTTTTTACAAGTTGTACGCACTTATAAATCTCAAAACAATTGTTCACCCAGATTCGAATAGAGAACTCGTTTATGGAAAGACCCTGGCAAATTCAGAGTACAGAACACCACGTATCGAAGCCTATACAACTTGTAACTTTTACAAGTTGTAAACACTTAAAAGTCTCAAAATCATTTTTTAACTAGATTCGAATAGATAAAAGACCCTGGCAAATTCAGAGTACAATTAGTAGGCTTTATAAGTAGTGTATCAAAGGCATTGGTCACACCTTTCTATTTGCTTTATCACGGCGACAGGTAATTTGCTGTGGCACAATCGCTAGCCGGGGACTGACACGGCCGACGCGCGCCGATTAGAAAGTACCGCAGAGTTTTGATCCACATACGACATGCTGTCGCCGTACACGATTAATACGGAGTGTATTTAGCTCTACACGTTTTGAGGTAATTAGTAATCGTGTTTTTGTTGATGTTAGAACACTTATGCTATGATGGTTTCAAAGGGTAGGCTGTTTCTGAAACATTTCTACGACATTCGTTTCGCCGTTGATCGGTTCACCGACAGAACGATTCACTTTTCATTTTTTCTCCGACAGAATTTTTCAATGACGAACGTTACGCCGACACAACGATTCACTTTTCATTATCTCACCGATATAACGTTTCAACGGCGAACGATTCGCCGACAGAACGATTCACTTTTGAAAATTTCATTGACAGAACCTGAACCGATCAACGGCGAAACGAATGTCGGAGAAATGTTTCACAATCGGTAGGCTTCTTAGTAATAACATTGATCTGTGTTTCAACTAGCTCATTATACAAAGAAATTTCACCACAAGTCGGACTTGTGAAGATCAATTTCGAGAAAATTTCTTTGAACCAACGATCTAAATAATGCTATCCGTCACAGTACTTTTTACATAGATGTCGTATAGTAATCAAGATCTAATTCATTACATGCATTCAAGAACTGGAATATATATCGAAATATGTTTAACAGCGAATAATCGTAGTGGAAGATAAATTTAGGTGAGATGAGAACAGATAACACAATTAATTATGCAAGTCTTAGCACTTTTAAGCCGTTAGTTTTATAACATTAGTTTAATATATTGTAATACGTAGATCGTCTGCTGCGCAGCGTCTGCATAATTAGTAGTCTAATTACTGCAACTTTATTTTTAACAGTCGTTACAATTCGAAGCACGTGTTTAAAGTGACCATGAATCAGATAACTACAAAAACGCTTCTACAACCGCCGGGGTAGTTATTAAATACTAGAGGACGCCAGCAGCTACGCCTGCAAAATTTTAAAATTACCTGTTTTGGCCGATCCCGTGGGAATTTCGGGAAATCCCTTCTTAGTGCACCCCTACGGTCCCCAAGGAACATACATGCCAAATTTCAGCTTCCTGCGCCCAATAGTTTCGGCTGTAGCGTGTCTGTCAGTCAGTCAGTAACGCAAGGATTTTATATATTAAGATTACGCGAAAAGTATAAGTATAAAGTATATTTTATTAAATTGCTAATACAGCAAACGCTTTGCAAAAACGTAAAGGTCAGCGGTGTCAGGCGTCAAAATCGATTCGTCTACGACGCATAACACAAGTGCCGTTGGCCAGCCTTTTTGTTCGGAGCGGCAATGCTGTTCTCTTTGTAATGTGTCACTGAACCACTGCTATACTATTTCACTATTCTAGTTCGTATGTCAATCGGTATGGCCTCGTTTCACTCACACTCGCATGTATGGGCGTGTAGTCTCAACTATTAACCGTCAAAGAACGGGAAAAGCCGCAGAGCGCGGCGGGCTCCAATTTAAACGCAATTTTATACTCATCACGATGTAAAAGTCTTGTAAAAGTATTACAACAAAGTAAAAAGCTAATTAAAAGTTGTAAATACTTCTTTAACAAGAACGTGAATTGTGGTGTACATTTTATTTTGTTATTTTGATTTTATATTGTTCTTTGTTATTTTATTAAATGAAAAATATTCGCAAAAGGTTTTATGAAAACATAAACTTTGTTTTTAAATAATAACCTCAGAGATATTTGTAGTCTGTTCTTTGAGCTGAATTTTAAATAAATTTTCCAGCTACAATGGTTTGTGGCATTTTTAACGTGCCTTAGTTACACTTATTACCTACATATGTATTTGCACGTCTAAGGGCGGATTTTTCAATCCTCAGATAAAGAGATGAATAACTATTCCACTGATAAATTTATTGGACTGTTTATCAGTCCGTTAAACTTGTGTCAATTTTTCAATAGTCTTTTATTCCGTGGGCAACTATCTGACCGAATAACGTCATCGTACCCGTCACTAACTTCAGAGAGGTGAAACAAATATATCAGAAAAGTGCATGTAAGAGCAGAACAGGAAATTAGAGCAGGACAGGAAACAGAAGCTTTATTGCCTGTCCTGCTCTAACTGTCAAAATGATAGTTGTCATTATTTCGGGGCTCTGTTTGTTTATGTATGTTTGGACTGTGGTATTTTCGCGGAATTTGTGAGTATTGTGCTGTTCGTTTTCAATCAAATTATATTATAATAACAATGCCAGCGTTCCTCAAATTTGAATGCGAGATTAAAGACATTCAACTACTAGTAAGTTTAATAGAAAAATACAAGTATATTATAGAAATTAAAACGACTGATGCGGTAACTAATCAGGACAAGGAATGTGCGTGGAAAGACAGAAAGTGCTTTTAATTCATGTGGTGTGCTTACAAATAACCGATAGTGCCAATAATTAAAGCTTAAATACGAGAGTCTAAGAAATGGTCTCTTCAAAAAGGAGCTAACGCTCCCAGCGTGACCAAAGAAAGAATTTTGGGCATCTGTTTTAACATAACAGGACATCTTTACATTTAAGTACCATTTAAGACTTATGAACGTAATAATATATTACTGTTACGGTACGTAATAATGTATTATGATGTAAATTTTGGTAGTTGAATAATTGTAAATTAGTCTTTAGTGAAATTGTGAGTGAGACCTAGGTATTTAAGTTGTTATTCGTTTTTGAAAATATAAGTCTGTATTTGTATGCCATAAATGTGTGTATTAGGTATAATAAATGTTTGATATACATGCTATCTGATTTGTTTCACTATTTCATAATATCAGCTCTCCATTGAATCCAATATAGGTATTAAAATGATCGCCCCGCGTTCTTACAATTCTGTATCACCTTCTAGGTCGATTAATATACCTATTCGTTTATAATAGCCTGCCCTTCAATTGTTGCGTCGTCAAAAATATATAAATGACCATATTTTCCATATTTCGTAATATATACCACGCCCAAAATCCAACCAAATGTATCTCAACGTCAACTTAACAGTCAAATAAACTGTTATCTGACCGAGGATCGGGCAGTTAAATTTATTCCTTAGTTTGGTGATTTATTCGACGAATAAACCCTATCTGACCATTGAAAAACGCAATATTACGCTATCCTCAGAATAAATACTATCTGGTTGTTTATCTGAGGATTGAAAAATCGGCCCTAAGCAAATTGTATTATTTACTGTATACATTGAGTGAACTTTTTCTATATAAGAATGTATCACCACTGATTAGTGTTACAAATCTTCGTTGTGGTTAACATTAACAAACAATAACTTTAATAAGTTTTTCATTTTTATCTTATAAAACCTTAACCGTATGGCCAAATATTCTAAAAACGAGTTTAAGATATCGAGCCTTAAAATACTGTTATTCCTTTGGGACGCGGGGATCAGATGGCAGTCACTTGGCGAAGGAACTCATATTCAATTTCATCCATCGGTTTAGTTGGCAGCTTATAAATACAAATTTGCCTGGGAATAAGACGTTTGAAAGATCTGATGATATACTGGTACTTCCTATACAGATGTTGATTATAGGACCACTCTATTTATAACGAGTTTTATTAAAGGTTATTGACTTCGGATATCAGTTTTTGTTACGAAATATAAGGAAAATACTACCGTATAAAGATGGAAATGTTTGAGCTTTAATAGCTATCCGCTAATAAAGAAAGTGTACATCTTTGCCAGAGTAAAAACTCAACAATGTCTAAGAAAGATAAAAACTTTATAAAATAAGAAACTACATTTGGAATTGATCGACAGATTTATTATGTCTTGAAAGCACAAGGCACATTATATTTGTTCTCTATAAGGTCCAATATGGAGCTCAAGTAATCGAGAAATACATTTCATCTTCCTAGTTAACCCTCAGAAGAGGCACAAATTACTAAATACTGACACAAACTTTGCCCTCGTATACTCTTTGCAGTCTACAAGTCCACACTCTCTGAAAGGAGGTTTGTTCTCAACATAAAGCTGAAGATTTAACAGTCTATTGTTCATTCACATTAGTCGTCGCTCTCAGAATATAAACACGTGTAACATATTAAACATACAAATACGTATTTGAAGTCAAGAAAGCGCGAACGACTGTAGCAAAGTCTTCCAGTAACTCGACATCACACATTGTATTAAGGACGACCTCACATAGGAAATGCGCGTTTCTTGAGCGGGCGCTCAGCGTGTGCTCGGCGTGCGCTCAGGGTTCACTCCGTAGTACCAAGTGAACGCCGAACGCACGCCAGATGAACGCCGAACGGACGCGCAAGCAGAATGTGAGTGAGGCCTTAGTGTATTTATACGTTGACGTAAACTGAGACTTGCTCACAACGCTCCTTAGATTTTGGAAGCGTGGTTTTTTAGCGTTCAAAATCGGATTAAGGATTTGGGAGGCGTAATATCTTATATTTGATATGTAATTTGTCGAACGTATATAAATCTTGAAGAGTAACTCAGCGGGGATTTCGTAATATATTTTTTTTCGTGTACGGTTATCGTATTTATTGCGTCCTAAAGACCACCCGCGGTTCGCAGTGGACAGATAACAAAATATTAAATGTGTTGGGGACCTTTAATTTGTGGAATTTGAGGACAGAACATAATACATACTCACTATTTTCTCCGACGACTATATCGAACATAAAACCATCATCATCAGCCTTTTACAGTCCACTGCTGGACTAGGCCTCTCCTTTGAAAGGAGGAATTGGCCTACTATACCACGCTGGCCAAACGGGTTGGTATAGGGTTTGTATCAAGTTTTCCTTCTCTTACAGTGCTGTTCTCTGCATAATATTGTGACGTCCGATGTCATGTCAAACCGTCGTCACGAAACACAATAATGAGCAAAGAGGTTTGAAGACTATTTTATTATTTGGAAATGAGTTTTTAAATCGATGACGTATACATTTTGTCAAGTGTTCGCCAAATTCAGCATCCGTTGACAACAAGGCGATGGCCGTGCGGATAACGCATCCCGTTCACGTTCTGATGGCGTGGGTTCAAATCCCAGTCATAACAGTTATGTGGATTTTGGTTTTTATGAAATTTGGAAAATGTTTATAAATATTTGGCAAATATTTAAAAAAAAAGTAAATTTTAATAATTCCGAATAAAGATTAGAAAATTCTAGAAACTTCAAGAAGGAATGGAAAGGTTAAAAAGAGACAGGAGATGGAAAAACAATTGAATAACGAAAAGACAATCGAAATTAGTAGATCTAGAACATTCTTAGGGGTATATAAGGCGGTGTAGACGCGCTAAGCGCCAGTTTAAGTTGAAAAGTTGGTAAAGTGAAGAAGAAAAGGAAGAAGTAAAGGAAGAAAGAAGAAGTAGTAGAAAAGTGAAGTGAAAGTATAGTGCAGTAAAGTGCAGTGAAGTGCAGTGAAAAGTGCAGTGCAAAAGACGCTAGTGTTGGTGCTGTCTGCGTCGGGATTAAACGGCGTGTCGTGTGTGAAGTCGAATAAAGTGTCATCAGTGCTACTCAGTGTTTCCTTCCAATCCCGTTACCCCGTCCGTAACAATATGCTCCCTCTGTCGGCTCTTACGACACCCATGGGATGATATGGGGTGGGGACAATTCGTATTCTTAATCCGTCACCACACGGACAACATAAAACCAATAACATTAGAAACAATTTACCAAAGCTATCAACAACTATCTAACAAAGTTAGCGACCGTACAAAATGCCTGTATAATTTTATATTACTGCCAATTAACAATGCTTATTTACATAATTATTCACCGCTTCTAAAAATAGCTGTAGAATCACTTTTGATGGCACCTTCGAGATGAAAACAGACCTATGAAAGTCAAACCGCGCAATAAACTAAAAAATCTATCGCAACAAATTCGCGTTCAGAGTTGGAAAACAAGTCTGAAACAAAGAAGTGTTTCTGTATAACAGTATTGGTGGTTGGTGGTTTGAAAAAAAAAACCTACCTACCTTTGTAGCACCTAAGCGCGTAAATCACACGACGGAGGGTAGAAGGGGACGCCAAACTTTACTTGAGCAGAGTTTTTAATTGATTCGCACAGTTATTACATCCAGTTGGAGAACTAAGTTGGAAACAACTGTGTCTGCCGCTGCGTTTTGTAAGCGATCCTGTTATTTTTATTTTATTTATTGTGAATATATATTATGTAGTTTGATGTGTTATGTCATATTATAAATAATGTGAAAGTGTTGACATTATAACACGTATAACAGAGAAAATCTTATACAAAATAGAATAGACAGTAAACATGTATAATATTGAAGTGTGATTGATATTACTCACATTTCAATATGTACGTCGATGCTTGTATTTTGAAGGATTATAAGCATATTAGATTATACACAGATTTCATAGCCAATAGGTATCTAACGCCATTATGCTAATAGAATAAGTAAACTGCTATGAGTAATTCACTCGCGTTGAGTTCACATTTCAGTCAAGAAGACAAATTTTACTAAAAAAATGTAGATAAAAACGAAAAATGTTACGCACCAACATAAGCAATAAGAGCGGGCCGAGGGGAAAAACAAATTAATTCTCGAAATAAGGAAAGTCAAAGTCCCCTCTTCCGTTAAACGTAATTCTGTGCGGAGAAAGCTCCTTGTTTGTACGTCAAAAATCAACCGGTGGATTTCCGCAAACGCCTCTTAATATTTCTCGCAATTTCGTACATCGATCGGTAATTTATTTCTGTATCTAGAGTCGTCATTCGTATTTGCGATGTAAATTAATTTGATAAAGTTTAAATTCGTGGAGCGTCGGTATCTCGGTGTCGTTAGGTAGAAGAAGGTTGGCCTGGAGCGTTTGCCAGTTTATATATCATCTGTGTGTTACATAGGGCCGTTGGTTACACGACACCACGTGAATCGAGGCGTAAGGGCGCGACAGATCCCACCCTACGTGCTATATTATAACAAGGGACCGCGCGCTCCAATAAAACTGCCGTGAATATTGGAGGTTTGCTCAAAAGGAAAGCGTGGTTATTTTTTATGACGTCGTAAATGATTCCGAGTGGCTTAGTTTGCTGTTTAGACAAGATTTAGAGGTTTTCATTGGTATTTCAAATGACGATGTATACTTCTTTAATCAGAGGTAATACGCTATTTTAACTTTTAAGTTAGACTTAGGGAATTCATTATTTATCATTAACACACGAAGCCTTGAAAACTTTGCAAATATGTATATTGAATATTATACACTTATGGTTAAAAATGGCACATGTCTTTTGGCAATCCAAAGGCCAAAAAACGATGGCACGATTACTTCCAATTCGCCTTACCATAGCTTGGTGTATTAACTACGGTCACCCACACGTCCCACACACACAAAACCTAACATTCTCCAAATGTAACGTGAGTAGGTATGTGTGCAAGTTCCAATGGTCTAGTGTAGTGTATATATATAGTGAATAATTGAATAGTCGAGGGACAGTACCGAGACAGCCGAGTGGCGAGTAGCACTCGAGTTGAAAGTCAAACAACATACGTGTAGGCGCGGCGTCGCTCAATCGATGGCACGTGCGGTAGAAGTGGCGTTCTCAAACTTATAAACATATGTCATTTATGTATGTGTGTGTTGTCAGGTGACAGGTTCGATGTGTTGATAGAAGTTTCTTCTTATAAAATAAACATTAATATAGTCATAATATTAGACCTGTATAAGCTGTACTACTGCCGGGCATCTTCTCACCATGAAATGGGTTAGACCATAGTCTACCACGCTGCCCGCGAGTAGACAGACTTCACATGTAATTCGATGATATTATTGAGATAACTTTCAAACTTTCCGGTTGCCTGAGTTTCCTCACCATGTTTTACTGTTGAGAAGTTTCAAAGTTTAAAATAACTTTATTAAGTTGTCTAGTTTACTACACTGTAGAGGTAGACATGCTCTACGAACATAGGGATCATGTTCGATATAACCCCGGGTAATAACCTGTCGTTACGACCAATAACGTATACAACAACTTGACGTACCCGCACAACATCATAAACTTAGATGGCCACAAATTTTATATTTGTATCAAATGTTTTAAAACTACATCACATTCCAGATATTCATATATTACAATTTTAAATGCAAATGTTTGTGAATATGTATGGATGTTTGTTACTCGTGTGTGTAAAAACTACAAAAGAGAACCTGATGACACTTGCACTAATATAACTGATGCCTGATTTGATTTTGTCTCAATACCTGATCCTCAGCCTTCAAGCGGGCGAATCCGGAGGTACAAGCTACATAGTTATCTATACGGTTTATAGGCAATTGACCAAGAGCTCTCAACTAGTTTCGCGTGAAACGAGACTCACAAAGCGAGAGAGATCGTAGGCACACACATGGGTACACTTCACACGACCAGGTGTATAGACCGGCTTAACTTAACATTCGCATAAACAGTACCTACATAAGCTCTATTCATAGCACATCAATAAAATTAATACCCAACACGTAAAGCCGATTGTAAAGAAAATAACGTTCATACTCAATTAAATGTTCAAAAGCGATTTCCCCGAATGACCTGTTTTCGTCCATTCATACGTTGATACGTCAATAACATTAGATTCGGTCGATATGAAGCCTTTCACGTACACAATCCAACATCAGATTAATGGTTTTAGTGTTAGCTCTCTAATTGTATTCAAACTAAATTGGATTGGACTGGTTTTATTCGATCAAAAAGTTGGATGACGCACAAATTATATTTTTATAGGACATCAAAGTGAGAACTTCTTCGATATGAATATTAATTCGTTATAAATAGTTTGTTATGGAGGCTTGTTTATTAGAAAGATAAGTTCCCCAACTTTTACAAAAGATCATAAACAATTTTCGAACCGGTTACGAGGCCTTTGAAGCAGAGAAGACATGCTACATATAGGCATACGAACAGCCCATTCGAAACAGACATATTTTGTATGTGGTACGTAGGTATAGTCGGAGCGTGCAATAGATCAAACAGCCGCGCGACAGAACGGTTTTGTCAACATCGAGCGATATTACAGTCCTATGAGGTGCTTGTGGTGCATACTGTAAATTTGATCGCTTTGAAGTTTGAACCATGAAAAATCACGACGATATAGGAACTAATATTGATAATGCTATGCTGGCATAACTAAACTAATTACAGTATGTTGGTGCATTCTAGAACTAAAACTGATACAAATTTAATTTGTCATATTTAGTTTGTACTCTAGTGTATATGAATCCCCGTAGTATTATGAATTGTTATTCCTTTTACTGTGTTGTTTTGACGATATGTACAAAGTCGAGTATTTAGTCGGAATTACCGCAAAATAACTATCTTTTCTGCAACTGACTGATAGCAAAACACAGTAATAGTCTAAGTATTATGTCAATAAAGAATATCCTAATCAATAACATCCATTTAAACCATTAACTAAAACCTATGTAGCATGCCTTTGTTTAAAATCAAACCCAACTCGATAATATAGTAAAGCCAAAACAAAATATTACTGACAAATATCGTTTGTCAAAATATTACTGAGAAAATATTACTGACGTCATCATATCCCGCGTCGGGGAACTTTCTTATAATCAATAATAGCCTGATAGGCAACACCAACAACATACACGATGATGAGTGCTAAACGATAGCTTTATAAATAAGTACTCAACTGCGTAGTGTAAAGTTCTCGGCTCGACAACTAATAGGTATATCAATCATACCGTAACCTTTTTCCGTAGAACCACTTGTACATAGTTCCCGGCGAGATACGCAGCGAACAAATTTACAATTCGTTGAGAATTCGGGAGCTGTGCACTTTTATTTCATTGTCGTTTCATTGCTTTTATATTTTTGTAGGTTTCTTGATAATGCTTATGATTTCAGTGTATATTCATTTCGACCAATATCTTTTATCAAATCAATAATATTTGCTTTATTATGTTTATACTGTTGCTGACTTTTCACGTTTCATCTTTTTTATATGTTGATACTAGCTTTCGCCCGCGGCTTCGCCCGCATGAAATTTTAATAAAGAGTAGCCTTTGTACTTCCCCAGGTTTCAGACTATCCATATCAAATTTCATTACAAACGGATCTGCACATAAGCCGTGTAGCACAGATAATAAGTACTTAAAATTACTATTGTTTTTATAGTCGTCAAACTTCAGGTAAAGATTAGTATGTAGTGTATATTATTAAAGTTATTGAAGAGCTTATATACCTACTGAATTGAATTGCAGCAAAAACAAAAACTGAATGCATTACCACAAAGTACAAAATCAGACCGCCCATCCTCCCCACTGCGCTTCAGCGCGCCAACTCATACTCTCGCGCTTTTAATAACGCTGCGCTTAGGTCAATTATATCATCAGCTCTATTCTACGAATCAAGCCCTTTCATTTGACACCCAAATTGAGGTATTATTGGAAAATAAATAAGCCGCCATTTTGTGGCAGCGGCCATCTTGGATTTTTCATAGTGAGCTCCATTCTACCTATCAAACCCTTTCATTCGATACCCATATTGAGTTATTTGTGGAAAAACTGTAATCCACCATTTTGCGGCGACAGCCATCTTGGATTTTTCATAGTGAGCTCTATTCTACGAATCAAGCTCTTTCATTTGATACCCATATGGAGGTATTTGTGGAAAATAACTAATTCAACTTTTTTTGGCGGCGGCCATCTTGGATTTTTCATAGTGAGCTCCATTCTACCAATCAAAGCCTTTCATTAGATACCCATATTGAGGTATTTGTGGAAATAAGTAATCCGCCAGTTTGTGGCGGCAGCCATCTTGGATTTTTCATAGTGAGCCCTATTCTACCAATCAAGCCCTTTCATTCGATACCCATATTGAGTTATTTGTGGGAAACATGTTATACGCCATTTCGCGGCGACAGCCATCTTGGATTTTTCATAGTGAGCTCTATTCTACGAATCAAGCCCTTTCATTTGATACCCATATTGAGGTATTTGTGGAAAATAAGTAATTTGCCATTTTGTGGCAGCGGCCATCTTGGATTTTTGATAGTGAGCTGCATTCTACCAATCAAACCATTTCATTTGATACCCATATTGAGTTATTTGTGGAAAATATGTAATCCGCCATTTTGCTGCAACAGCCATCTTGGATTTTTCATAGTGAGCTCTATTCTACGAATCAAGCCCTTTTTTTTGGAAAATAAATAAGACGCCATTTTGTGACAGCGGCCATCTTAGATTTTTCATAGTGAGCTCCATTCTACCAATCAAACCCTTTCATTTGATACCCATATTGAGGTTGTTGTGAAGTACTATGTGATTCGCCATTTTGTATCGGTGGCCATCTTGGATTTACAATCATTTAAATATTATCTTTTAATCTCGATGACAATATGAGTGTATACCAAATATCAGATCAATCATCAGGAAGGGGGTAAAATTCCAATTACTAAATTTGACCCAAGCAAACAAATAAAGATAATACAGGATTTTCGCCGACTTAGTTGATACTTTTCCTTATAGTATGGCAACATTATACAATTTTTTTATAAATTGTATCCTATGTGTTATTCTGATGTATAAACTATATTACTGTAAAGTTTCATCCAAATCCGTTCAGTAGTTTTTGCGTGAAAGAGTAACAAACATCCATACATACATCTTCACAAACTTTCACATTTATAATATTTAGTAGGACTTATATATGTAATACTGTAAAGTGTAAAGTCAAATAAGTACATATTTATACAGCAATCCCGTGCGTAGAGCAAAACACATAAATAAATGCGTGCAATAGCACGCACCATAAAAAAACCAACATCCGGCATTTTGCAAAAAATGCAACCATTCCTATCGGTTAGTCAACAATTCAACATGGAGGATATATTTATCTTCGATGCTGCAGACAGAATTTGCGATGAAGCTAACATAGTAAAACAAATCAGTTATTCTATTACTTTATATAAATAGTTAAGTATGTAAATTCACGACGTTTTACCCTTTGGTGCATGATTTTTTATTTTGGATTGAAAAAAATATATGTGATAAAAAATAAGCTAAATTATCATGGAAAAATGTTTAAAAAAATCCTATGATATTTATAGGTATTATTTTTCATTATAAAACCTAATTATCATTTTTGATAATCTATGCATTAGAGGCATATATTTTTTATGAAATCAGATAAACATGTTTTTTGATGAAATACTAATTTATTATGTAAATATTAAAATAAAATTAATAGAAAGAGCTCTCAACTTTTCCACATATATATTTTACAAGATAAAAAGTTGGAAACAATTATTCTTTCTGTTGTCGTAAAAAGAAATATTACATTTTGTAGACATAACTGAAGTCAGTTTTTTACATGTTGAATAGAAGCACTGATTCCTTTTTTCGTGGTACTTTTTATCGTGACCAACACCTTCCTGACGTACATCCTGAGGGGGTAATATTTGAGCACCAACTCTCTGCTTCTTGTGGGTAACATCAGGTGGTCTATTGAGACTCAGTTGGCCTCTTTTGTTTTCAGACACGCCACCATACCTGCACGTTGTGTCCGACAATTCTATTAAAAAATTTACCAATTTCTAGTAGTTCCTTCTTGTCTGGCAACTTACATGCTTTCCATAATCTTTTTCGCTGCACTGTTCCTAAACAATGAATTTCTTCCTTGTGCAGATAATGAAATAGTGACAGGTTGGTGTAATCGTTGACAAAATAACTATATGGTTCCCCTGCCTTGGTACAGGGTGAAGTAAGCGTACCTACTACAGTATAGGATACTGCTCCCAAATCTGGTTCATTAGGTCTCCTTTCAAAATACTAATTAATTTTCGAAGATCTAGCAGGGTAACGGGTCGACAACATTGGGCTTTTTCTGAGTGGCATATTTATTGCTCTCAACAACGACGACTTCTAGAAAGCTTTCTTCAAAAAATATGTAAAATACTGGTAAGTTGAAGACAAATTCGAAATATTTTTAGGGTAATCTGTCACACCTTCAAAATCAAAAGCTCTGTCTACCAAATCCATATGCTTTATTTTTCAAACTTAATTACGAGGGGCCGAATAGTTGATTGATGGATTTTCAGGCACAGAGTCAGGCAGAACTGGAACCCCAGATTCTAAATCAATTTCATTTGATACTGGTCTACCTTCTTCTACTATTTCCTCAATATCTTCAAGGTCTGCAACCAACCCACTCACGTCATCGTAGTAATCAATAGAGTCCTCATCAATATCAGCTGCATCCTCTGAAACATCTCTATTTTCCAAATGCCATAAAAGTTGCTCGATGCGATTTTCTTCCATGATCAGGCCTGGTAATATATAAACAACAAAAAGCCATGCAAAACCATCACCAAAGCATAAAAACCCATGCAAATTGCGTTCAAAACCAAACCGCGCCATAATAACCGTCAATACACAAAATATAACTTTTCTATAGCTGGAATGCATGAATTATCATTTTTGATAACTAACTTCAAAAGTAAAATTAGTACTAGCTATCAAAGATTAGTAGCAAAATTTGTATTTTTTACTATAGGTATGATCCTTACCTTACTAAATATATTTTTTTTGTTGAAAAAATACGCGATTATACAAAGATTTATTGAGATGTAACTTTTGAAAAGGGTCACTTCATGAACTCTGTGGCGCAATGTCATAAATGACAAATTTCAACCAATTACGTGCAAGCTACCTTTTTTTTTATTTGACGTATGGAAGAATGACAGGATGAGATACGTTCAGAAACCTTTTTCTGTTACAAACATGCTGCAATAACAAGTTATGGTCAAGTAAACGTTTGTTATCAATTTTGATAATCTATGCACTTAAGGGTTAAATTGTTATTCATTCAATCGATTTTAGACTTCGCTATTTGTCAGAGAAGAAAACGTGTTCAAGATTCATCATATAACCTTGTATGATGTTATTTTCTCTTAGGAGTAACTTATAAGCAATACTTGAATTTCGGCAGTCTGGGCATTATGAATCTTTGTCTTAACAAGAACCGTAACGAAGCCGCGCCGCGCCGTGCCCCCAAGCTAACAGAGTCCCAATGAAGGGTCCAATTCCCCCGACCTTGTCATACGCTATCGATTTGCACATACCGACAGCGGTGCACGATTCTCAGTATGAGGCACTATTAAGCACTGGTGCATTGGAGTTTGGAGGATTAATAAATAATTGACGAGACAAATAATGTACAGATGAATTTTGACCTGAAGAAACGAAGAAATAGAATGTTAAAATCTGCTGTAATTATGTAGGTCACAACAAAAGTATGCACTGCACATTAAAATAAAAGTAATGGCAGACCGCATTGGCAGAAATTGGACCTACTTATTCATAGCAGAGCGACTTTATTCTTCTTTTATAATGACATCAATCTGCGAGTCAGTGTCGTTCTGTAGTTTAGAGAGTAAATTACGAATGGTTAATTAATTTCTAAAGTATTATTACATAAAAATATCGCCGTTCTACACTTCAGAAATGTAGAACTTTAACTCTGCTAAATTTGATACGCCTACGTACGCGTCGTTCTCGTAAACAGTACTTAGTGCAAAGTTTTTACCTGACGTGTTGACATAATAGATATTTCCACTCGTTTGATTTCAAACGTTGTGTTATGCAATCTATGCAGTTTTGTTGCAACAACAGGCCGGCTCGGTGGTGTCGGTACACGTATACATTACTATACATATACACATATACATTACAAGTAGATATACATTACTATATTGTATATATGAACAAATAACACGAGTCAGCACTCACTACATGTGGCACGTTATCGCGGCCACAATCTGAGTAAATAAGTGCAACTACTTTGTATTACACGTGGAAGTTGAGAGGTATTCTTTCATTCTGGTACTAAGAATATGACAGCATCTTTATGTATGATTTATGCACTCCTGCCATGACAGTGTATAACTACTTTTAATAAAATAAACATACTTTACTGCGCATCTAATGAACAGGTGTATAAGGAGATGAATCTATAGAATAGAATGTTCATTGACACATTTCAGAAATATGAGCTGCTACAGACTAACATTATAAGGTAAAATTGTGTGTCTCACAGTCACACCTTATAACCAACTTTTTGCCCAGCATGTGTCTTAAAATATATGCAGGCACAGAAAACATACCTACTATTAGAACTCTCCGTAATGGCGTAAAAATTAATAAAAAGAGGCCTTTTGACGCATAGTTGGTTGAAGTTGTTAAAAAAATTCACCACGAAAAGCCGACGAAGTCGAAGTCAAGTTTACCTAAAACTGATCTAGACACGAACACTTTTCAAGCAGATTAGAGTTTCTACAGAAACGGGAACACTGCCCAAGTTCAATTCGGTTCAAAACTATTTACATGGGAAGTCTGGCGGGCAGACAGTCATCGACGTAAATGCATTCATAACGGGTGGCGGACGAGGCGAATGTATATTTTTTTTCTGTATTGTAGCGATTGTTGTGTGGGTGCGGGGACACATACAAAAACTGTACGTATTTAAACATTACATCCGCATGGCTCGTTATTAACGATCTTTTGTGTTGTTTTAATTGTAACAGCTCTCGTCTCTATTTGGATATATACTTTTTTAAGGTCTCTGGTGGTGGATATTGAGACTGACTAGCAAATCTGAATGAATATTTAGTAGACATTAGTAGGCTTACGGGTTCACAGTCGCTCGATGAAAATGTATACTTAAGAGTAAAAGAAAACACCCGAACTTCAAACACGTCTACAAATAACCAAACAAAACATCTAATAGATAACCAATTAAAGTATTTCTTTATATTGATTGGATAGCAACCACCAATTGATTGGATAGCAACTCAATGAATAATCAATTCTGGCAGGTGAAAGTGTCCAAAGATCTCGACAAGACCAATTTAACAAGTATAGCCCATTCCTTAGTCAGCATTGTAAATAAAAGCGTAAGAATAAGTTCAGAGAAGGCGGTATCATTACTTGGTGCAGTGACCGGAAAAGCTTTGTTCAACAGTAAAGTATTGAAGCCGTAATGGAGCGTGATGATAGTTAACCCCCCATTTCGAGCCGTAACCGAGTAAAGTAAGCCTTTCACTGTGCGGTATGATAAGCATTTAATATTCGCCATACCGGCCTTAAGGGTATAAGTACTTAAGTCGATTAAGCTATTAAACGAATGCTCTTGCTTGCCCTAATATGTCGTGTGTGGGCAGACGAAGCAATAAAGAAGCAGGCAAACATTTCATTACTATACTCGGATTGACTACAATATAGAATAAACATTAACTTTTGGTTCGGTTAAAATATAATGAAAGAATTCCAAAATTGGTATCAATACAAACCATTTTTGGACAGTTAATAAGGTCATGTAGTTTTATTTAATAAAATTGGTAAGTTACGAAATCATATTAGGTTTTATTTCATTGCAATTTAAGGCTAAAACGTTCGAAGTAAATATACGAGCGCGCCGCGAAATAGCGGCATACTTGGTACGCTTGGTAGTAACGAAGTACATTTTTCTCACTGCGCACACATGTAATACGTGTGTACGTACGTATCGCCGTGCATGTGTGTGTGCGGTGGTGGTTATTAGCGAGTCTCGCAGCGTCGCCGGAGATCACGTAGGGACCGGTCGGCATGACTCCTCGCCCCGACACCACTAAACTACCGCCGCAACGCGCCAGCCGACATCGTGATCGTAAAAATGTGCAAGCTAACGGAAAAACTGTAACATGTGCCTTATAATGCCTCGTAAACTACTCATATGTGAGTTATTGGACATAAAAAAGGTGAAAACTGCTCGACAGTTTTTGAATGTCGCCTGCAGGCGATCATTTCACAGATGGTGCTATTCACACGAACATTCCAATACTTTATCATAATTCTATAGAGATTCCATTTTACGTTCATCGTTGGCGTTCAAGCGTTAATTGAGAGATTCTAAGAATATCCAAAAGGTTATCTTTAAGTCAATTAATTAGATGCGCAAAAACATGATCACGCCATTGAAAATTATATTCACTATTAGGCGATTTGAAATATCCATTGTCGCCGTGACATCAAATTACCATTTACAATTCCGAGTTGCAATATTTTTAGTTGGGTTCATGGCCAGACTTCGACCGTTTTATCTCACGGCAAATAATATACGTAATCACATTAAGTGTGAAAACGCGCGCTTTGTAGTCTGGACTAAGCCTATACAAACGATCGATAAGATTATATTCAATGTGACACCGGCTACATTCACGAGTACATACGGTGTTTTATATGTTCATGTGAAAATTCATCGTGTAACACATATCTGTATTCATGTGTATTCGCGAAACCGGGCGCCCATTCAACCGTCACAAAACGAAACTGAATGCCATTTCATCTCAAGATGCGCCGCTCGCCGCAGATCTTCGGGGTCGGCGGTGGGTGCCGGCGCGGGGAGGGAGGAGGGGGGAGGGTCTCAAGCCGCCCAGCAACTGCGCCATAACTCGCCGCGCACGTACAACCAGACAATCGCAATTATTATTAACAGATATACGTTTAATGATCGTGTGTGCCGCGCGCAAACGGCCCAATGTAAGTTGGAACGCGGGCTGGCGCACGCGACTATGAAGTTTGCGTCATTGCGACGTTCGTGTGATATTCGTGTGGTGCGTCCGACGCGGTCAATGTAGCGTTGCGGGGTGAGAATTTGCGGGAAGATGCAGAGGTCGGTGGGTACACTGACTACACGGCACACGGCTGAGACGAGGCGCGGCCCGAGGGGGCACGCTCTTGCGGACTGAGTTAGACGCGATGATTTGTGGCGCGGTTAGCGTTCATCTAGCGGACCGGGACGCAGGGCAGAACTCATCGGAACAAAGACAGATCAGTATGTCATACGATATGAAAGCAATGTGTCGTTCAGCGTGTGACACGGAGCGTTTTACGACCCGGCTTGATGCGCGCGCCACCCGCGCATGAATCAACGCACCAAGGAATTCTCCAGTTCGAATTTCGCAAACGGTCTCAAAGGCGGTTAAAATTAGAATTCAGAGATTTTTTGAGTTTCCTCTGCTCGTCTCTCACGGAATTTTGGTAGTTAAAGGAGCGTTGTTGGGCAATAATTAAGACTATAGTCGCTATGAATGTTAAAAGCGTGTACTTTTCTATTAATTCACATTTATCGGTTGATTTGTTATCACGATTCACGGTTTGTTGGTGAGACGAATTAGTAACTAATAACTATCAACAAAAAAGCGTTCGTTATTGAGACGTTGGTACTGTCCGATAAAATATTAGCCAATATTTGATGTTCGGAAAATCGTAAATGATTGGTGTCGACCACTGAATACGAATGCGGCCGCCATTGTGTCTCGGCGGAGCTCAAAGAATAATACAACAGGTGCGTCGTTCATTACTTTGCACCCCGGTGCTTATTTAATAAATAAAATATGAAGGTCGAGTAAGCGCACTCTGTGAATTAAATTCTGTACAAGAGAATTACTATTCATTACAGACACTATAATTGCGGGTACACAGGTTGTTACACACTGAGAAAATAGGTTGCCTTCTATTCTATAAATTAATTAGGTATTACACCACTGTAAACACTGCGATGGATTGTTATCCATTATATAATTCTATTGAATTATATTGGAAAAGTGTTTATGAAAAGTCCATCACCACCTTTTTTATTAGTAACATTTTACTGATACCTACTATTTTAAACATTTCTCGGCAGGGTAAACATTTTAGAGAAATTATGTTGAAGTCGTTCAGCATCCAATAAATGGCCATCGAACCTATGAATTATCAAGTGGAAGACTCGGATTACCATCCATACATCGACTAACACTAAAAACACAAGGTCACAAGTCGTAGTCCAGCTTACTTTTCTTCCTCAACGATAGAAGAGCAGTGCGCAACAAAGTGTCAATTTATTCCAATTGTCGTGATTTGTGACCGATTCTCAAGAAACCCTGAGTCGCAATTGGAAAAATACAGTCACGCGACCGCTATTCAGCTTTAGCAGGATCGTGATAAGTCGGTCCGCGTAGAAAAAACACCTAAACTTACTTTATTAGTTTTTAAGTCGATGTCTGGCAGTCCACAATCTGTAACAAAACAACAAATAGTTTTTGATTATCCACAAGAAATGACTACAAAAGGTACATTTCGTTTAACATTTTGACAAAGACGGCTACCTACACAAATATATCTAAAGATTTAAAAATAAGCGAGCAAAGTTATCAAACACAGCGTTCACAAAGAGTAAATAGAGCCGTCAAAACAATCTGTGGGTCAAAAGCGACAAGAACAAAATAGGTTCTTCACAGAAGTCTAACTAAAAACCCAGACTTGAGGCAACTGTCTCTAGCGGCCATTTTCAATATTCGAACTATGGATAGATCTGTAGATTTTAGATTCGTGCTGGACATATTTTGTATAGAGCTTATGTCAAAAACTGTCAAAAACGCATCTAAAATCTACAGATCTATCTTTATTTCGAATACTGAATTCCGTAGTAGATCACTATGTTTTATCGAGTACCAAATTAAGAAGTTATGCTTTACGTAAGCTTGTTTCGGCTGGTTACATTTAAATATTTTTAGGTTAATTACAGTTCTGATTATTGTATCTCCGACGGTATTTCGAATTTACTTATACCAAGAGTGAAATATCTAATGAAATAATAAATAGACATCAAGTACGTGTAAACTTCAATGAACGTATTAGTACGCAACAGCCGAATCTAATAGACGACAATAATGACATTATTAATCAATCATTGAGTGACATGAATTATAAATAAATATGTGCTGTATGGCTCGATCCTGATTAATCCTGAACGCCGCACCTCGGGTCTTTATTAAAATGTACCTGAAACCTTCATTAAAACGTACTAACACTGAAACTTTCGGCGTTTCATCGGTCAACGATTTGTTATCGTAGCCCAGTATTCAACTCACAGCTACTGATTGTAGAGAAAATTTGTGCAGATTGGGTGATGGACTAGCTAATTTAAGTTGGTGACCAACATAAACAGTTTTTTTGTGAACACATCCAAAACTAATACATACTTGCTTGTTAACACACATTGATTGAGCATTGCAGACTTAATTTTCTTCTAACTAAAAGTGGTCTATTTCCAACAGCTTTCATTTATAAGCAGTACTCACAATAATTATAAACAAATTATTACGGCGGAAAGAGCTTCCACGTCCATCTTCATCAAAGCACTAATGCAAAACGATCAATAGCCCAATGAGTAAACAGCGATCACCGAATTCGATATTTTGGCCCAACAGACAAGGCTAGCACTTGGTTCAATGTGTGCCATTATGTATGCGAATATTATACTTATAATAATATATAAAATCCTTGCGTTACTGACTGACTGACACACACGCTACAGCCGAAACTATTGGGTGCAGGAAGCTGAAATTTGGCATGTATGTTCCTTGGGGACCGTAGGGGTGCACTAAGAAGGGATTTCCCGAAATTCTTACGGGTTCAGCCAAAACGGGTAAATTAAAAAAAAATGCAGGCGTAGCTGCTGGCGTCCTCTAGTGACACTTATATTGGCCTATCAGACTTGCCCCGCACTTGTCACAATCTTTACATATACGTAAATCATTACTATGAGTCCATGACTCAATAAAAAAGATAAATCGTGCTGGAGCATAAGTAGGCATGTCTTCTGCTCGTCATTTACGACAGACGGGGCATAGTTATGTCTGAGCGATCTAATAGCACGTAGTATGGTAACACCCAGGCGCCAATACGACAAACACGTATGTAGGTTAACAGGGACAGTTTGATAACGTCTATAAAACAAAATATAAGTTTATTTCTCTGACGTTCTCACTACAGCGTTACGTGTGGTGACGTAAAAAGGCTAATATAAGTCATTTCAAATTTCGTGGCCAGTGCCGGGCACTTTAGGTCAATAAATGTTGAACTAAATTATTTTTATTCCAAACATGATCTGCAATCGTTCAATAAGTATTTCTTTACTAAAATGGTCTACATTTCATTAGATTCGCCAACAAGTCACAAAATCAGTATAAACTATAAACATAGATTTTGAATGGAAATGTCTGGCGATAATATAATTGGAAGTAAATACGCAGGTACAACATAAACATAGTGACGCTAATTAGGTGTTTAGCTTGTTATTGGCAGCGTAATTATACGGGACAAATATAGGCGACAGTCAAAACCGAGGCTCTTGTGGCTCGGGGCGATGGCGGGGCGTCGCGGCCGGGCGGGGAGGGGCGTAGGTACGAACGAACCAAATGGACAATGCGCATAAAAAATCAATAAAAGCCGGGCACGGCCTTCGCGGAGGTCGAATGACGCTCACGGATCACCGGCCGACCTCTCGCCACATTATAAAATATTGAACGCCAAGATGTAATAAACTTACAAACTCGATTCCACTTCGTAACTTTTGCAAAGAGGATTTTTCAACTTGTCCGTTTAATTTTAAAGAGATTTTACGCGAGCGAGAGGCAACGGCGCGCCGGTAGTTTTCTACCTGGTGTTCTTCAAAACTTTTGTCAAAGGACAGGCTGATAGCCATTTAAACAATTCGAGGAATTATGCTTATTTCGTGTGAAATGTTGAATGGAGTTTATAATATAATGGGTTCAAAATAAACGTTATAATAATATCTGGGGTGAGCGATGCGGAAGGTGTGTTGACCTGTCGAGCTAATCACGCTCCGACAGCTGGAGCAGTGGAGCAGAAACTTGACTTACGTATAGCTAAAATACTAGAGCGGCTTATTCAACAATTTCTTGAACAAGGAAAATCTTTCGGTTTCTAAAACGTAGAGCGTACATACTTGTGCTACGTTAGCGCGAAGTTGTTTCAGCTCTGTAGTTTTATTGGCAATGTATGGATGAGAATACAGAATTAGTTCGCAACATTTTATGTAAGTGACGTATCGACGCGAATCGTGGGCGGAGTAACAAATATGGCTCAAGATGAACACTTTTATAATGGAGATATATTACGCGACATTATTTCCATTATAAAATTTAAAAATGTAATGTTATTTTTTAAACCTATTTCGCACTTGGTCTATTAGATGCTAATATTGTTATTACTTTAGTTAGATCAATATTATTTTCAGTTACTATAGAATTGATGTCCATTTTACTTGGTTAAACATAGACTATTTCTTGTTTGGATAAGCTAGATTAAACTTGATTTTTGAAAAAAAAAAAAAACTCAACCCAGGACTAGTTAGTAAATTCGTATAATAAATTGCTTCACATGAGACAGAGAGCCAACATGATAACAAAGAATATAAGGCATATAAAAAGCACTGAACTGAGATAATAGATTTACTTGTATGTACGACTGTCGTATGCTTGCATATAATTTCTACCCAACACAGGGAATACCCTAATAAAGCACAAAACTGCCAAAATAACGCGACATAGTAACAAAAAAATGCCATAAACACTTATCAATGATACGTTATCTGTACAAATACGTAAATATCAGCAGCGATAACGCTGTAACAATTTAAAGCAACACAAGTTGGCCACAGTTCAAAGACTAAACGCCGTTTAATTCAGTGCCAAGTGCAATATTTTTAGATGCCGAGTGACATGGCACTTTTGAAACTCGCCATCACTAAATCCGTCTGGAATCTAAATGCCTCGGGGATAAACAAAAACTGTTCGTTTGTGTATTGAGAAAGAAATAGTTGCGTCATCATATTGGCACGCTTAGTATTTCGGTGTTGGTGAAACAGACAACGAAAGTCATGTAGGTATCGGTTGGTTTTCCACGTACCGATTGGGTTTTATATTACACTAGTATCAAATAAATAGGGTAAGAATACATCTGAGACATCGCAGCCTCGGAATAGTTGGTATAACTTCCAAGTATATACAATTGATGACATGCAGACGATAGCTTTAAGAAACACTCAGAATCGGAATGATTTCTGAAGCATTAGTAACCTAAAGACAGGAAAAAGAAAAGGTTTATTGATAATTCCCTAATCGAACTGCGTTATAGGTCAAAGTTCAGATCATAGATTGTATTGTAACCTGTTTGTCGCAAAACTAGGTTGTACCTACCTACCTCCGAATTCTCAATTCACGCACGTGTATTGTTCTACGATATATTAGTCTATATGCCGTCACCTTGTAGACAAAATTTACAACCTGCCGCGGGTTCATTAAAGCGCGAACATAGCATCGAGTGAGCAATTTAGGAGCGCGCCCTTGCCACAATTCTCACAAATGCACGAAACCGTCAAATCATTTGGAAGTGGGCCACAAACGCTGGTGTTTCGTCAAAACCGGGACAACTTCGTCCATTTATTATTCTAACGGCCGACATACAAGTGTACCGTGGAGTATTGAACGGTTTACAATAACCGTTCGGATATTCTCGCACACGTATACCGGCTTTATGCATTGCTAGACGCCTTACCTAAAGCAGTGAGAGGAGGCTATACGCAGTTATACAGAGAACCTTGCAGAGGCGTGCATGCCAAGTTGACCTACGCAAGGGTAGTTTCGCCGCACACCCGGTCATTCGGTCGATTTCTTCGGTGTACAGTCGTAATCGATTTGTGAATGCACCCTTACGAAACACGTTTTCAGATTGTTAGGCGAGATATCAAACTAATAACAATTTGCTGGTTAGGCCGTGAGACTGTAATTAATTAGTATGATAAGTTATTTGCCCATAGCTGGCTTGTTATTTATACTATTTCGTTAGGTTGTGTGAATTTTCGATAAATAGAGCGTGCGATAATGGCTCGATGTGGTGGCTCGGTTATAGGCAGTATACTAGTGCCCAAGTGACGGGAAATGGCCCATAACTTGTTTTTGTTCTCGACGTTTTAGGTGTAACAGAGTACCGCATTCCATTGTATATATTCTGTAGCGAGATTACTGGCCTGTCACGCGTGACTTGGTCGACGTGACCGTGGTGGGCCTAGCGTCTCCATTTATCATTCCCGATCCCTTTCTCGTGTATAAGGGGATTATTGTTTTGACAGCATTCCGTTATTTGTCATAATCGCACATACGAATAAATACGAAGAAACAATAGAAAGGCTTCATTATATTGTGTTTGGAGTATCCGAATTCGTTACTAACGTATGACAAACACCATAACAAAACATTAGTTCAATGGAGTCAGTTAACTTTTTAACAATAGCATAGCAAAAGTTATTGATCGACTAACAGCTATTTAAAACTTACCCTAAGGGTACAACAGCGGCATAATTGTCACAAAAAAATACGATAAATGGATCTGATATAAATCCACCCTCGCAATTACAGAAAAAGGAATCCAAATATACATACATACGTAATAATATAAATACATACGTCACAATGGCTTCATCAAAGTCAATACAAATTCAATACAGAGTTTTGTATTTCGTTGAATCGGTGTTTGATTGTGAAAACTGTAGTGAAACTCGACCAGAACAAATTGCTTAACAAACTATACAGGGTGTATACGTAAGTAACAACGGCAGCGGCGAGACGGCCACACTTTCCCACGGCTCGTCTTCTGAGAAAAGTAAAAGCCAGTCTAGATTCAGTACGTCGAAATGTCACAGGGGCAGAGGTTAACTGCGTCTAGTGTTTACCTGTTAAGCCTAAGACATCGGGACACGAATAAATACTTTCCAATACAGGAGCTGTTGTAAAGTAAAACCAGTTACATCATGGATTCGATTGCGAATTCTCGATCCAAGTTTTATTGAATATCTCGATCTACTAAGGATTGTTGTCAACAAACCAGCAATTACCCTCAAGTGAGTTAACTTCGACAGCAGGTTCCCAGGACAAGAGCAAGCAATGCGATTACAGTAGATCCGAAAGTCCAAAAACAGAGTTGACTACAGTCGTGCTACAGTCTCATACACACAGCTTCAAGTATATCATTGCAGGCCAACAATACCGAAAGTTGCACAGACGGTCGTTATAACATCGCTAATACACCCCACACGTCTACGGGAGCGTACACTATTATTATGATTATATCGTATTGTTATTATTGTATACGTACATCAACTACGCACTCTCGTTTCCGTGTCGGAACGACTTTAACAATGGAACTTGACGAGTAAGGCATAAAAAGGGCGCAATACGTAACAATAAACCTTTCCCGCACGAGCTCAGACTTTTTAGTAACAAGAGACCATAAAATATTTGCTACGACTTGGTAAGAAAGTCGACTCAATTTTTCTTACTACTTAATAATATCAGAACATTTGTTCACTCTTATTCGGGACTATTGAGAGTTAAAATGAACTCCTTCTCGTGTATTACGAGTATCTGGTTGGTTATTTTATATGTAAGGTAAGTTTTTAGAGCATGAGCAAATAGATTTTATCGATGTTAGCTATAGATCTTATTATCTTTAAATTTGCAATCCTTGTATATTGATAATCTGTATGTCCGAAAAGGCTCCAAAGATTTTCATGACATAGTATACGGGGGATTTCTAGCTAGGATTAATTTTAAGAAAACACGATTTACAAAAATATACCTACGAGTAAAGATTGGTCATCCAGGCAAGTACTTAGATTATAAACTGCGAGTGCGTATAAACCGTCGAGCTAAAGGACTCGACATAGCTGTGTATTGGAGCCTATTTTAAAACCGGTCCAGCGGCGTGCTCCGAACAAGTATAGAAACTGTTCGCTATAGATAAGATAGTGTTTATGTAGGAGTCTAAAGAAAGTTAGCGTGGTGTAGGTCGAGATGTGCGTCCGCCAGTTACACAAGAATGGAATAGTTTATATTATACAGCTACCGAGCACCGGCGAGTTCCGCAAGAATAAATTTGCACATTTTAGTTTTGATTCGTTTGGACATACCGTGAGAATATTTGTGTGTATGTTATCGACTTTCGCAACATCTTTCAACGTCGATACTGTGACAAGACGTACGGCTTCTAGAACAGATTTCTGGCATAACAACGCATGTTGTTTTAGATTTATATTTTCCCGGTATAAGTTATCTTGCAGTTTGTATGAATTATTAGACATAAAAATCCTCTAATCTTCTATTAGAAATGCCAAACTGTAAACTGTAGAAACTGGTTATACACGTTCAACGCGTCATTTCCTTCTAGAAGGCATGCTATGCATGCCTATAACAGTACGTGGACAAACGAATACATCCTATATATTATATTTTTAGACGTACATATGTGTATAAAAGACTGATAAAAGAGAGAATGTTTGCCGGCAGCGGTGCACGTTCCGTGAGAACTAGCTAAAAACGAATGACGTCAACCAAACCAAGCAATGAATTTAAACTGCACCATTTACAAAAATAGCTGACATTACGTAATAAAATATATATGATTAACCTCTTGTATGCCGGAATACCAGACACAATTAAAAAGCTATTGTGTCTCGCGTAGATCTGCGTTTCGGCATACAAGGGGTTAAGACAATTTCGTGAATTTCGTCTTTTGACTCAGTCGCAATATATGTATGTATAGATGAGTTTGAGAACTGCAAAATAAGAAGCGAACTTATGATTAGTATAAGTATGATCCATAAATTGTTTGGTCAAGTTTAAGTGTTTTTTATGGATTCCTAAATTTCGACAGCAATACAGGATTGTGTACGGGCGATTTATCAATCAAAAGTAAAACTTGGCGAATATTACACATGTCTTCTAAAGTCTGTACATTGGTAACTTTTTAATTGTCTCAATAGGCACAAAGGAAGAAGCGTTAAAATGAAGTGTTAATACCTTCCCTAAATCTTCTTGTTTGTCTTTTCGCCAAAAATACAAATGGTTCGTCTTTAAAATAAAACTATAGAAGTAGATACAAAAACGGGTATACCTACTTGCTCTTACTAGCAACATCTATGGATCACACTCAGATTATCGAGATATCATTTTCCAGATATTTTGTATACTTAATGCTAAATAACGATACGAGAAGTATGTGTGGCGTCTCTCTGACTGACAGAGTAAAGAATTGTGTGATAAGAGAGTGTTGTGGGGTAAAAGAAGATGTAGTGACAAGCATCGAGAAAGGTATGCTAAGATGGTTTGGGCACGTGGAGAGGATGGATGACGAAAGACTGACCAAGCAGATATATAAGGCAAGTGTGGAAGGGACAGGACGAAGGGGAAGACCTAGGCGGACGTTCTCTGATCAGATTGGAGACATCCCAAAAACAGGACAGGTGAGAAGTACCCTGAACAGAAGAGCATGCATGAGGAATCTGATGGGAGTGAATGAAGCAAGAGAGATATGTCTGGATCGTTGCAAGTGGCATTCCGTGGTCTCTGCCTACCCCTCCGGGAAACAGGCGTGAGTCTATGTATGTATGTAACGAAACGTACACATTACAACATTATAATTCGGATTTAAACAAACATTTTGCGCGCAAGTAACATTAATAACGCCGTCGGCAGTTTGACGGGATGACATTTTCATTCATTAAGCCGATCGCGGTTGCATTGATTAGGCAATCGTTCGATGTTCAGCTGCGAATAACATTTATTTTAAATGGCGTTCACGCGAATTATATGGGCGGATAAATGCCGCAGTATAGCAGATACTAAGTGATCACTTCGCAACAATATGTTTTGCTAGTTATCATTAAAGAACCTAACATGGGCGCGGTTTATTGCCTACGGCAATATAAATTCACCTAGTTGTGCCCCGCGCTTTTCAATCACCGAAACTTCGGTCGGTTCGACGTCACCAAAGAGGCTTTGATAATGATGCTGTCCTTTCTAGGAATAATGTACTAATTCTATAGAGAGTTTCTAAGATTGACGCATTCAAACCAATACCATCTTTATTATATAGGCGAGTAACATTTCTCCAACCGTGCAACATTACAGAAAGTTCATCCAAAATCATTACCAAACGACGCATACAAAAAACAAGACTATCAGACATAAAGAGTCATGAGACATCTATATAATATACTGCTGTCTAATCTGCATATATCATACCTGTGCACTATGGTTCGTCTAGAACAAGCTAGCTAGACAAAATTATTTTATTTGATTTTTATGTCTAGATGCGGTTAATAAGCAAAGATATAAGGTTTTTGGTACTTTTTTCAAGGCAGTTTGTCATTTGAGCTGGTATCATGAAAAAAAAAAAACATTTATCGGGCATATGTGTATAATATATTTTTTGAACATTTTATAAAGTGATTTATCCCTCGACGTCGCTATAAAATCTAATAACAGATGCATAAAATATCTAAGAACTAAATCTATTACTCATTATCATCACTATCATCAGATGAATCATCCATTGAATAGTCATGATCGTGAGGGGCAGAACTATGAAAAGTAGAAATCATATTAACATTTTGTTCCTTACAGCTAGGTGGGACAATTAAATCTAATACTTCAGTTGGAAGCGTACCTATTTTCTTCCGAGGAACTTCTCGTAAACCGTTTATTACAGGGTCAGATGTTATCAATAACATATTAAGTAAATCTCTATTCGTAGCCTCCCGTGATCGCTTTCGTGTGTTGTGCTCACGAAATCTTCTGCAGTCCTTATTCCGAGCTTCCTGTGCTTCCTCGGAAAGCTGGCCTATAGGTAGAAGGGACGATCTAATTACTTCGCCACTGTGCAAAAGTATTTTGTGGACAGTAGCGGGCATGTAATACCATGAATAGAGATTTACATAAAGTTGTCTAGTTTCTTGAGCTAAGTTAACGAATTTTTCAATATTTATATCATATCCCGATGATAAAGTGCGAAGTAGTATGCCAAATTTTTGTATTAGTGAAACATCTAACCCTGTAATATCGGCACTAGCCTCGGGATTTCCAAAAAATCTTCGCGCGGTGTTCCCGTCATTAGTGTTACCGAACCCTGGTTTTGGTTTGTCTACAATCAAGCCCATTTCGCTTTTAAATCGTTTTTTAATGTCATCTGAACGTTGTTTCACACTAGCTTTGTCTTCGGCTGTTCTTAACTGCCATTTTTTTATATTTAGTCGATAGCTAATGTGAAGCAAGCATTCAAAGCACCTTATCCAAGCGTGCAACGTAGACAAACCAAAACCAAGATTATCTTTGTCCGCAGCAAACTCTTTTGACAGATCATTCATCATTGTTGGAGTTGCCCCACAAATAAAACATTTTTGTGAGGAAGAAGTTTCGGTTAGAGCATTGCAAACTTTTCCGTCAATCATTGTTAAAAGCATAACATGTGTGACAGATACTTCGGTCTCCATCACCTTGCAGGTTGTCGGCAATAAAGCGTTTATCTCTTCTAAAACCTTATTGGTTTCCGAAATCGTAAAATCTTTCGTTTCCTTAGAAAAGATAAACTTTATTGGCCGACAATACATTGTAGAACAGGGCCGAGGATTCTGCCACACAATATTACCACTTTCATCTTTCAATTGAAGAGGAACGAAAGAAAATACAAATAAAAACTCGTCACTATCGTCACAATTAGTGAATTTTTGTTTGTACATACTATGACCGGAACTTCCATCACAACCCCATTTACTGATTAATGTGAATGACGTGCAAGGTAACAGACTATGAACAACTTCTTGTTGTGCTGAAACTAAACGTTCGGCAGTCTTATCAAGAATTGCCTGAACTTTGATTTCAGCATGCGTTTCATTGACTGTAATTTGTTCACCTGACGGGTAGCAGGCTATTTTAGCCTTTCTAACACTGTACATTGACGGAAACACCTTATGTCCAGCTTTAATACTCCACTTCCGAGTCTGCTTATAGCTATGGCTACTTGATTTACTATCAACGTAGTACGCTAAAGCTTCCTCACTTGTTAAACTCCTGGGGGCACTTTCTTCACTCGTGGTCTTGGTTATTGAAGGATCACTAGTCACATCTTTAATTTGACGTGCTACACTTCTCTGACCCGAGATTCGAGCTGACACTTCAGCGGCGTAAATTAATTCACTAGCACTTCTGGACTGTAATAGATCGTCTACACGTCGTCTCTTCGTTTTGAGACTAGAATGTTCAAAATCTTTAGTAGGTCTTCCGGGTCCCGGTTCTCCAGATGTAGTTGGCAGAGATAAATAAACGGACACATCGAAAGATATGTCAAGACCCTCCAGCCACGTCGAATACTTTTGTAGGAATCGCTCTCGATTTCTTCCACAGCTGCTCCACTTTTCAGCAAATTTCGTTGAATATCTTGAGATTAGTACTTTAATATCTCGCAGAGACTGCTCCGTAACACCATCAAAATTATATCTCAAAGATATAAACCGAAAGAGCTCCTCATTCCGCGTTTCCTTCGGGTGTTTCAGCCATTCTTCGAAAAAATCCATTCTTGAGACGGTAAAAACTGTTGAAAGAAAAAAATAAATAAAAATTAGTTGTGCAAATATATCGCAATGAATTTTTTTACGTATAACTACTAGACACTTATGAGAATCGTATATGATAGGTTCTACGGTGGGGACAAGTGGGGACATGTTATTATTTGACCGATGAATTTGAAAAAATGAGTAAAAAAGTGGGTGAAAATTCAAACATTTCATTTTATAAGACTAAAGAATGAAGTTCCCATGTTGAAAATGAAATAAAATATAACTACTTACCCTTACGTATACAATCCATCACAAAAACACTTTCACAAATTTCTTTTAGTGACATAAACAATGCTATCAAATATGATGTAAAAATGCAAATGAATGCCCTTTAAATAGTCAACATCTTATAAACATACCTTAATGACGCTCTTAATGAGGGTAGTATTGATAATTAATAGGTGTAATCCTCAATGTATAGGGGTAATGAGTTCGTAATAGTAATTAACTTCCAGGAATTTAAGAGTTGTTTTTGTCTAGCTAGCTTGTTCTAGACGAACCATAGTGCTGTGGCATGACTTGTCATTACATAACACATCATGGACACACACGCACACATAGACACAACACAAAACGTACGATTACATGACGCTTATCATGTTACTAGTGCGGGTAATCAGTTTAGATTAAAGAGCGGCATTAACGTGTATCGATGAGTAATAAACCATTGACAGCCGAGTGTCTCTGCCTACGCTCTAACGTATTAACGTCTGTGTATCTATGGTATCAATGTCACAACATGATCCGTTTGTGAGCAAGCGGCAATTGAGGTAAATATCAACGAAATGCGAAGTTCAGGGATGAAAAATACAATTTTTATGCATTACTAGAGGACGCCAGCAGCTAGGCCTGCAATTTTTTTAAATTTACCCGTTTTGACCGATCCCGTGGGAATTTCGGAAAATCCCTTCTTAGTGCACCCATAAGGTCTCCAAGGAACACCCATGCCATAGTTTCAGCTTCCTGCGCCCAATAGTTTTGGCTGTAGCGTGTTTGTCAGTCAGTCATTAACGCAAGGATTTTATATATTAAGATGTTGACATACACTATACGCAAAGTCCTTAAGAAATACTCTTGAATATACTGGACGCAAGAAACCAGATGGAAGGCCTGAATAATGCAAATTCACATAATTACTGATCGATTTTATTGCCACAACGAGATCACTGAGGTGATTTACCAATGTATTTGATATGGATTTCCAATACATAAAAATGATGCAGCGCGGAGAGAAACCTTACAGAAGGTACTTCAGATCGGATGACAACGTGTGAGTTTTCCACTGACACAACACTTTAATACACGATCCTAAAAGACATAAAGCCGCCGCTTTCGCACACAAAAAATGCAAACACAAGACATTACAATATGACATCACTATTAAAATATGCACAATTAATATAGCGAGCACGTACATTATTAATTGTAATAAGAATCACGTTTCGTAATACTTAGTTCACACAGAGTAAGCATTTCTACGTTTACTTTTCCGCATACCTGGTGCGCCGAGTTTGCTTTCTTAGAATCACAAACTTGCAGTTTTAGATATGTATAATAATATATTTTTGCTAAACAACTAGTTTTATGTATCGATGTCACTGCTAACTACCTGTTTTGAATAATGACATTGGTGTTAGATTTTATACGTAAACAACTTTGATGTTAGATTTTACTTTGAATATAGCTTGTATTGTAATGAAGATATAACATCTTATTGGTGGTTTTGAATAAATTTAAATTTATCTTTATTGGACATGATACTGCCGTTATGCATTATATTGGCGAATTGAACTCAGGTTCCAAATGGTTTAAAAAAAAAATTACGTAAATGAACATTTCCTACATATAATTGGTACCGTAAACTGGGGTGATTAGCAACACCTTTATGGATTGAAGTTGTCATATTATTTTTATTTCGTTGTTTATGCTTGAACAAAAGCATTCAATACGTGAGTCATGGCTTGCTTTTTTTATTTTTGTCACGTCAGAAAGAGATCAATTGCAACTCTATGTTATATTGAACAAAATATATCATGTTGCAAATTATACTTTGAACGGGGTCATTAGCAACGACATAAGGGGTGAAATACAACACATTTAGAACTTTGTTGGAGAAATAGAAGTCAAAATGTAAATAAAGCAAAAAAATAATGATTTATTAGACAGTCAACTTTATTAAATAATTAGGAACATAAAAATAACGTAATTAGACTCGTAACATATTTTGGTATCATTATTTATCATTGGCAGTGGTTATAAAACAGCAATCACAATAATCAACACTGATCACATCAGCTTCTCTTGAAATTCATCTCCATCTCAGTCAGAAGACAGACTTCCTTCATCATCATTCTCTTAGCATTATCCCAGTATTAGTCTAACCGGATTTGGCTGAATTTTAGCTTTTCCACAGAGCGACTGCTGTCTGACCTCCGCAACCCGAAGGGATAGCTATGTTCCATGGTTTAGACTAGTGTCAGTTTATTTAGAAGGTACTGACGCTCTGTAACGACTGTCAAAGACCTTCATGACAACCGGGACCGAAAGTTTAACGTGCTCTCCGAGGCACGGGACAAGCGATAATTAACAATTCAATACGCACATAACTCCGAAAAGTCATTGGTGTGCGCCGTGGATTTGAACCCGATACCCTCTGCATGGCAGTCTGTTGGTGTCTCCACTCGGCTATCGCCGCCTTTTTTTGTCTAAGTACATTTTTACAAGAAGTCTTAAATCATATTGATCCATAGGGAATCCCCATTCTGCACATGTATTAATATTCTCAATTATGGTATTTTTGACTTCAGGGCTGAGAACTGTTTGGCCGCCTAGTATTTTTACATTATTCCGCGTGTTATGTCTATAGAGAACGGTATTATAAATATAATATAGAATTTATTCTATATTATATTTAGCTGCTGCAACCCTATATAATAATTTATTTGGAGAGAGCATTGGAAGATTTACGAATCTTCCAATGCTCTCTCCAGATCTTCTTTCTTATATGATATATGTCTTTTACCTCTGGAATCAAGCTTATACTGTCGTGGCATATTTGGAGAAGTAATAAGAATCGATCTGTAAAGATAGTTAACGTTCAGTAAACAGAAATATAGGTATAAAATTCATCATAACAATAGTCACATTAGTCGTTGTTAATCGCCCCAGTACACGTTGTTAATCGCCCCAATACGCGTTGTTTTTCACCACGTTTTGTGAGAAAATGTTCAATAATCAAATTATTATGGTATTCTTACAAAAATATGCACTGTATTACTCACTTGTTTATTTAATTCGTCGCACAAGAGACTAGATTATCACATTTAACCACACAATTGCTAGTTTTCCAAGTTTTTCTAACAGATTATCGTAAAGTTTTTTGAGCAACGAATCAAGCTCAAACTTGTATGACACCTTTAACACCCGAATACCCGCGAATTTGCACAAATGTCAAAACGAAATGCTGCCAATATTAAAATATGAAATTCGTACCAATTTTTGGAAAATACATATTTATTAACACATTCGCATCCTTACAATATTTTTCGCGCTTCATATGGCATCCCGCCATACATTGTACTAGTGAGCCCACTAGCGGGGTCCTCGGTATTACAGATGCGCCGAGTGAGCCCACGACGTGGGCCTGTGGCATATAGCGTGTACTGGTAACATAAAACCTCCTCGTTATAAGGTATATTGGCATATTTTTTTGAGATAAAGTATTTTCAGAAGTTTTCTAGTACCGTATGCTAGTTAGAACGTGCATACAGAAAGATATGGATAAGTAAACCAAATGTATTATTTTCGTTCTTATCATGAGACATGAATCGTCAACCTTTTTAGAAAGATCATATAAAATGAATATTTTTTTTAATATAAAGAATTTCACGGACTAAATTTTATATTTATTTTATTATTCATTTTTCAGATCAGCATGAGATTATCGAACGTGCTGATATCGAAACTCAAAATGATTTTCAATCTCAGAAAATAATAATAATAAGATCAGATACAATAGTTCGAAAAATCCATCAAAGGATATAACGTTACTTGAAATAATCAAACAATGAAAACTAATTGAACTTCAGGGATAAATTAGATACCATTATTTTACCAAATAAACGTATTAAAACCACAGACATAGATCTACATAGATAACGCAAATGCATGCACTTCGCGTGTCTGAACTCCGACCAAGCGTCGAGCTTGGTCGCCACTAACTTCAGTCCCCGCGCGTCCGTTTTACCGTTAAGTAAACTTTATTCACATTACATTGCCGCGTTTGCTTCGGACGTTTGATCTGACGTTGTGTATTAGGAGACGATGAATATCGCACAAGCGATACTGTCGCGCATCGCTTCGACTTCGTGATACAGGCAACGTCACAGTAGGTATTAAAAAGTCGGCACGCTTGGTTTCAATACAAATCGTGATAGTTGCGTTATCTATGTAGATCTATATCTGTGATTAAAACGCAAGTCGGTTGTTATGATTTGAATAAAAATATGAGGTAATATAAGTTCCGATTAAAACTACAAAGTATTTTAAATGTAAATAATAGCTAATCTAATTGATTACTTATTATTCAAATTTAAAATCTAATCTATTGCCTATTCAAATTAAAAACATCCTGAAAATTTGGTTTCCGTGAATAATACTAATTGTATGCATTTATGCATGGTATCATTATTGTTTACCAGCCCTGATATACAACCCACGAGGAGGTTCCTTGGCATCTAGGAAGAAGCGAAAAATAAAGACCTTAAATTTATGTTTACACCTAAAAACCAACACCTGCATTAAGTAGATCTGTTAAAAATATATATAGTGGTAAAATATTTTTATTTTATATTGTGTATTTACAAAGAAAAATACATCTTTAACTTGAGCCCTCGGGGTGGGTTCTTGTGCTCTCAAATGCGAAAATAGAAGAGCCCACGACGTGGGTCCAAGGCAATCAATGGGTTAAAGGGAAACGTAAAATGTTGCCATTCCAATGATAAACTTTTTTCGCAAAACTGTTGTTATTCACCTCAGTAGTTGCAATACACCCCAGATTACGGTATGTAATGTTAGTTCCGTTTCAAGCTGGTAATTTATAGCGAGTTAATTGAGTTGAAGTTGAAGCAAGAGAGATATGTCAGGATCGTTGCAAATGGCGTTCCGTAGTCTCTGCCTACCCCTCCGGGAAACAGGCGTGAGTCTATGTAGGTATGTATGTATGTAATTGAGTTGCTTAAATATTTTATGATATTAGTTTGAATGAACATAAGAGAACCTTCGAGTTTCAAATACCGAAATTCTCTAAGTAAGGCGAAAACGGAAGGAAATCTATTAGTTTTCTTTCAGTTAGGTTTGGACCTAAGTGAATTTTTAGTAAGTGGTTAAACTTACAAGTCGCACATTGTCATCCTAATTTGTAATATGAGCAGTCGCTACCGGGCCACCCAGTACTATTTCATAAGTGTATGCGAAAACCTTCCACTTTAACACATCAAAGAGATTTGAAACTATATTAACATTGTACCAGTGACAAATAACAAATAATCTCTTTAGACCACAGTTTTTCGCGCGAGCACAGCAAACGCTAGACAAGGGGGCCATCTAAAACGCGGTGGGGTGGTCACAAAAAGCTGACGGTGTCACAAAGAGCCGTTTCATAAATTGCGGGAGGCAGACGCAGGTTTTTATTCGCCGGCTAGGGCTGGCATCAGTCAGGATTCCGCTCGGCGTGTCGGCCACATCAATCGTGGACGTGTTTCCAACATTCTCTGTTATATTACTGTTCTGTTACGATTTACGTACTTTTGTTGGTTAGGTTGGGATACTGGTAGTTTGAAGAATACATGTAGTTCGATGGATGAGTAGGGATTGCGAATAAGACTTATTTGCAACTGCCTGTTTTGGGCCTTGGATGGGCGTAGATTTTAAGACGAATTGTTCTTATTTTATTTGCACGTAAGACAGCCTTTTTAAAATGTAACCTCATTTCTGATGGAGCCCAAATATTTGAGATTTTGCGAGTAAAAGTCTTATCAAAACAGATATCCCGTACAGCGTCAAAAAAAGACATTACATTTTTTCGTTACAAATACATCGTCGATTTCACTTATTTCCGTTGCCTACTAGATATTAAAGTCAACTAGAAATTCGACCATGGCAATGTAGCATAGCCTCGGAGATTGATCAAGAGGCTATTGAATCTAGTCGACTATGGGCGGCGTCTGAAGGCCGATAGAATAGCAATATGTAACAAGTGTAAACAATGATGTGCGCATGCAATATGCATGGCGCTCCTGCAGGATTGTCGTGGATCTCGATGAACAGTGCAAGTCACGGAATGCGCACGTGTCCAGCTTATTTTATGCTACACTTCAACCGCGGCCTTTCCTCTTGTCGGTTAAAGCGACAGAAGGCAGCATATGTGCTACTGTGATGTATAATTTACATTACTGCAAAAGCAGCGCTCATAGCGAGTCTTGTTTTGCTGTTCGTAAGTTAAGCAACGCATGCACCACTTGGATGGGTGACTACGAGTGCCATTTTATAATTAAGCGTTACCGTGCTTAGAAGGGCACGTAAAGCTGTCGGTCTCAGTTCTCTCAAGATAATAATCGTTAGGCCATATTGGAGGCCCTCGGGCTGCCTGAAAACTCCGACAACTGTTGGCCACACACTCACACGGTCACACATAGAAAAACAAAACTAACTGCAAAATTTCAGTAAAATTTCTTCAGTATTTTATATCAAAAGAGCTGATCTTATTATAAACTAGCCGTTTCCCGCGGTTTCACCGCGTCCTGAGGGAACTACTTCGCGTACCCGAAAAACCCGAATATCTTACGGACCCCTATTTTTTCTAAAATATAGCCTATGTTACTCGTAGATAATGTAGCTTTCTAATGGTGAAAGAATTTTTTAAATCGGCCCAGTAGTTTTTGAGTGATAAACTCAAAAACTACAAACAAAAATACAAATTTTTCCTCTTTATAATATTAGTGTAGAAGTGTAGATGTACGTATGTATAACATGGTCCAGCTCTTTGAAGCCTCGGCATAAGTTAACACTATTAAAAGAGCCCGAGTTCCGATGCTCGATGGGACGGTTTATAAAGGCTATGAAGACGGGTGCAAGCTCGCCTACCATTGATTAAATCATAGGCAGCTAAGCAATATATTTATCTACAAGTATAACATTACTGCTAGACCTGTTGAGGAATATAATTTTTAAAGGATGTAAATATTCGTAGTATGTCTTGCAGAAGATCTGTCAGGTAATAAATAATAAGTATCTAGAGACAATCATCTTTATGCAACTAATTTGATATTCAAAGAAGAAAAAACACCATTAATATAATTTTGGGCTTCAATAAAGTAATAGAAATACGAAAATGCGACCCTTACTCCGTTGAATAGTTGTTCCACACCGGAATCGAACTCCGGCGCGGTCATGGCCAAGTACGATAAACGCGATTCGCGTGGTCTAACCGTTAAGGGACGTCGAAATTCATCTGTGGTTTTAGAGAGTTGCTCAGGCATTAATTAACCCAAAAGGCGAAGAAAGAGACCGTTATTTGGATTTGGATCGTGAACACAATAAAAATTAGATCGTCGAACCTATAACACTTCGACAAGACCTTCCACGCCGCGCGCCGGCTGTTTAAACCACTACCTTATTACTGAAATATAACATGCCTATAGTTGTAAATCCAATTTGTGCGCACAGTACTAGCACAGCGATCGATTAGATCAACAGCACAAATGAAACAACAAAATGTAACACACGATAACTTTGTGATAACGGCGCTGTGGATAACTTATAGGTATGTGTGTACGTGACGTACGAATAGCTTGTACTTATTATTACATGGTTTTAGTACAAAGGTACCTAGATCAGCATACAGGATTCCGCAGTCTACTGGACAGAGCGTCACAACAGCACTGTGACTCAATAACCTCCTAAGGAGTCTCATTTGGCCTACTATGCCACGCTGGGCAGACATGTTGGCATATAGAGTTTGATGTCGAGTTTTCTGTAACTTCCCAAAGGTATTTATGATCTTCCATAAATCACGTCTTTGATACCCACGAAATGAAATAGAATGGTGATAATTCGTATGCTTAATCAGTCAGCATACGGATACAATTAGTATTGAGATTGTAAATACTCGTTGATATACAATCTCAAATATCCATAGACCAAAATATTTTAATTTCGCGAAATCTTGTTGGGAACGCATAACATAAAAAGAAAGATCAAAATACAAGACGACATTTATGATATGATAACATAAAAAGAAAGATCAAAATACAAGACGACATTTATGATAACATTAAATCGATAAAAGTATTGTAAGTACATTTTGCATGTGTCATCATCACCTAATATTGCGTTATGACTCGAATAATAATAATCAAGGACATCCATAATGACATAGATTAAATCATCGGAATCCGTCGATTAGTGGACGTTTCACTCGATAAATAAACAATAAACATCCTTATCAAACAAACACATTAAAACTAAATACAATAGATATGTATAGAGGTTAAACATGTATTATAAAGTGACGAAAGTTATCGTATAATCAATGAATTGTCAAGTGAAACAGGGCAGCGCCATAGACAGAGCTATTAACCATAACCAATATCAAAGTTGTTCAAAGCGTACCTCCGTCACGGGCGAGCCGTCCCATCCCTAATCAATGTGCTATAAACAATAACGCCACGTCACAGGTACTGCGGATTACAAATTAAAAGTATGAACAAACTTTCTCTTGTTATGCCTCATCGAGACCAATTTATGTAAAAGTTGGTCGGTGTATGTAGAGTGGCAGACAGTGTCAAGCTGTACAAGCATGCGGCGACGTCATAAGGTCAGTGAACGCTTCCGCGCCCTACAAATCCTCGGGAGACAGTAAGTCAGCGGGCGCAGCGGGCATTGTGTACGCAGTTAACAGAAATCGCGGCTATTGTTTACTATACAAGTGAAGTTTGCGGTGCAAACGTACCTGATAGAGAGTCGGTCGCGTCGAGTCTAACAATCCAGAGCACAATCTAGTAGCCAGGCAGGCAGGCAGGTAGGTAGGTAGGTAGGTAGATAGATAGGTAGTAGGTACACAAAACAACACAAAGACGGGCTAGTTCCCGGCGTCGGCGGACAATAGCAACAATGGCTGGAGTACAGCACGACAATCGAACGCGGCGTTGTCTGGTCGCGCGGGGCGTTTATCTGTCGGTGACAGCGAGCGCCGTCGCCGCGAATAACAATAATGAGGCGGCTAATTATTATTATTACCGTGTGGTGGACGCACACTCGTCGCTCGCCGTACGTAGGTAGGTGGCGTAATCGCTGAATTCCATATAATCGCGCGCACACACACACACTCGCGCCACGTGTGGTGACGTCGGCGGCGCGGCGACGAGGCGCAGGTAAGTGTGTACACAGAGCGTTGGCGACTATGCGCGCGTATCGATCTCGCGATAAATTCGATACAGTGAGCGGTGAATGCACCGGCCGGCTGGCAACACGGCGCGCGGCGGTCGCCTTTCACGCCGGCGAAAACGCAATTTACGATCAGTGCACGCCGCTGTGAGCCTCGACCGACAATATTCGCAAACGTGTCGCGCTCGTTCCGCCGCACTAGCTGCTCGTGTGTAGTGTGTAGTATCGGGCGCGGGCGCAATGCCACGCGGACGCGGGAACGTTCTCGAACTGCGAGATAACACGTGTATTTATTAACGGCGCGAATTGCGCAATACTGTTTAGTGATAAAGCGGAACGCCTAACCTCGTGTCCGTTATACCTCGCCGAAGGTGACACGAGGTCGCAGGACGCCATGTTGCGTCGTGAGACTATGGTGTTTCACGGACGCACAATCCAATTTGGCGTGGAACGCGCCATTTCTAATCGCCCTAATTGGGAAACGCCCCGGCTCCAATTACCGCTATCGCTGCTTGTTTTGGACCTGCCCACGCATACTACTAAAACATAAACAATTAACGCGACAAGATAATCACACCACTTCTAGGTAATTGACCAAAAGCAAATGAGTCACGACTAGCGCTTACGAAAGAAAACTTAAGAAAACACCAACAAACGATTCACAAACTCAAACGACCGGAAACTTCTCACTAGTTCTTGTTATAGCAGCGAAAATTGAACGACTTGTCTAAATTGGCTGTCGTCTAAAGAGCCGAGAGCGGCTGTCATCTCGTACGCAACATGAATAGGGAAACCATTAAACTGTAACGTGAGGAAACAACGTGATTTAGAGTCGCGACGCACGTATCCCACCTACCAAGCCATAAAGTGTGCCTTTTACTGCGAAATATGGAGTTCAAAGCTTCCAACAGACTGTAAAATTAGCTATTCGAATTCGTAAACGAGAAATTTAGTATTTACGTACAAACACACACCGCCCCAAGCCTGGGTGTTGAAACTGTGATTGGCAGTTTTCGTACAATTTGGGCAGTGACTGTAACAAGCACGGAAATCGTAGTGGCGTTACAAAAATGACAAAGCGTCTGCGTTGTATCAAACCGAGAGAGGCACAAAAACGTCAACGTCAACAGAACGAGCCGTCCGTCTGTCGAACGCTGGCTCTCGGTGCAAAAAGTGAATAATGGCGAACGTCGGCGACCGACTCCACGCCGCACAATTGCGCTATTTCGAGCTACGTTTTCCTCTTAGCAATAATACCTACAACTACTAATAATAAGCGAGCGTCCTGTACAAACAACTACATAATAATGATTGTTCTGCAAAAACGGCTCTAGAAACAAACAAACGGAGCGATCTCCTCCGAGATAAGATTTATTGTAGGAGCGGACACGTGGCACCGCGGTGCGGTGGCGCGGTGGCGCGCAAGGTGAACGACTTGCCATTTCAATGTGGGGGAATGGCAAACAAAATCCTCGCGCACAAATATGCGCGACACAAAGGAGAGGGTGTAACGCAAATTAGAGCGGCATTAGCGACAACTCAAACTGACATTAAAGGAGTTTCTGTTATTACCGCACGCGACAATGTGAGCCACTCGATGGTCCAACTTAGAGAGTCGGGAATGCGCGCAAGATTACATAATACAGCCCGACTTCGAAACGCGAGTTAACGCCAACTTGTGTTTTATGTGCACATGCATACTGTTTGATATACGTAGTGTTATGAGAACTGTTCTAAACTAGTGGGGGCGGTGGGGGAAACAACTTGGTGCGTCAACTTTCCGGGTGCAATTCGCCCGAGTGTGCACTAAAATATAGTTCAAAGCAAGTCGGAGCTAGTGGAGCGGAGATGCGACGCGACTACCAGCCACCAGCTGCGCGGGACCGGCCATGCAACTTCTGGTAATAATCCAAAAACTTAAGTCGAGCACATCAAACGTCTTATTAGAAAACGAATGTAACAAGTCTTTGAATTTTAAATGCGGATGTATGATAGGATCATTAATAAAACATTGAATACGGTCGGTCGGCACCGGCGGAGCAGAACGGCTCGTTATCAATGACATACATGTTTCTAGAGTTTATTTAACTTTTCAAACGTCCATGACTCCTACGGTGGTGTCAAGTAAAACGTATGCGTCGCGCGTCCATGACCCCTACCGTGGAGTCATGCAAACCTCTTTGTGATTGGTCGCGAAAAAAATACTAAAAAGATCCATTACTGAACATCAAATCCTTTTAATATATTCATTCAATATATAATCTGTGTCTTTTTTGCGTTTTTGAACGATATAAACTCATTTTGGTGTCTAAGAAAAAAAAAATATTCGGGCGTTGCACTTCAGAATCAACGGACATTTTTTTCGCGCGTCTGTGAGTTTTTGTGTCGACGAAAAAATGAATAACAGGAGAGCTCGGTGAGTATTCTTGTGAAATTTTATCAAATAATTACTTATAAATAACTATAGTGTATGTGTAAGGTGTAATTTACGCGTAGTGTAAGAATTATGTTACAGAAATTCATTTCAAACTTTTGAAGTAATGAATTCTAACAAACATCATCGATCATTATAAGCTATATATTCAGTAAATATTGTTTATTTCTTGGATTTACATAGATAAGTTCTTAGAAAATATATTACAGAACAATATGTATAAATTAGTTTCATACATTTTGGTTTAGTTTCATCACAATTGTAATTCAAATCATACTAGGTATTGAAATTATTCCGTTGCCGCCATGTCGAAATGATTTACAAAGTAGTAAGTACCTACAGTCGCCTACGTCGTCGTGTAGGGACGGGACGCTTGTCAATCGAATATCGATAAACTTTACGATAAATCTTTTGGTGAGGAAGGAAGTAAGGTGAAACGAGGTTCGACAGGGATTTTTTTTATTGTAATTATAATTCTCATAGATTTTTTTATTTTGTATATATAATGCATATTAGGTAATAATTTTTGTCATTACTAAATTGGCAATAAGTTAATGAAGATATCGGCTCATTTATTTTTATTTTCTACAAAAGCGAAGGTGAGTCACCCTCACGGACCACATCCTGCAATGAGCATGGTCATATATGGGCATTACGTTATAGAAAAAAAAATCTTTTAGTGACAAAAAGGGGACGTTCTTAGTTATATATGTAAAATATTTTTTAGCCTTGCCCGTCTTCGATCTACAAGCTCAGGGAGTCGGTCGCGCTCCGTAACACCATCAAGCCAGCACCGACACGTCCAGCAGCCAGCAGCTCGGAGGGCCATTTTGCTCGGCGCTCTTGCCGGGTCCGAGATGAGGGAGGCGGAATTGTCACCTCCCCGGTAAATTCAATCATATGTTTTTTCTTATAATTTTTCAATGCACTTGATGATTTAGTAATTTTGTTTTTTTTTTTGTAGGCAAGTCCGAGCAATCACGGTCGATCGCACACCAGGGGGCTCTCTCCATGCAGGGAGCAACATAATGTTGCATAAGAGCCCTGGTGGCAGTCTAAGAAAATCACCCGAGCTGATTCGGTAAGAGGTTTTTTATTTTTTTAGCTGTTGATGCTGGTCCAAAAGCTGTTTGCAATTTATAATATTATAATTATGTTGTCTGTCTTGCCTGTCACGGTGGTCTAGTGTTTTAGCATGTGACTGTACATCATAATGAACAGTCTCGATACAGTGTATGTATATATATAATTTTTTGGATCACTGCCTAGTGATGCCACAAATTCATAAGTTTGTAGGCAGTCCTACAATTGAATTTGTATAGAGCAAACATGTAATGTTTCTAACTACTGACAACTCTTCTGCAAAGAAATGTATGGAATTTGGAACTGAATGGCGCTGTGTATATGACTCAAAAGTTAGATTTTATTTCACACTATTTATATTTGTTCTAGTGATAACGTGGTGGAGCGAATTGAGGCACTGGACATTCCTGAGGATGAGATCGAAGACGTGCTGCAGAGGGACCGGGACCACATTATCCGCTGGGTACCTGAAATCACCGAGGCGGCTCTTCAGGGCCCGTCGACGTCAGGAGCATTTCCGTCGCCCAACTGGCCGGATTATGACAGCGATGGCAGCGGCTTCGATAGTGATTGGGACGACGAGTTCGAACAGTCGACTATCGAAGCCGCTGCACCTAGGGATATCCCCGAAGACGCAGTCCTGGATGCACCGGTCAGGAATATCGTAGAAGCTGTTGGAATAGGTATGGATGACGAAGCTGATCGTCTCTTGGGCATGTCGCCAAATTTCACATGGCGCGAAGACTTTGAGTCGTTCAGAGGGGTTCCTGAACAATTTTCAGGACCTACTCCTGGACCACTCAAAGCCTACGATTCGGCTTATGATGCCTTTGTCGACATCTGGGACAAAGACATCATAGACTGCATCGTCAGTGAAACTAATCGATATGCCCAACAGACGATCGCAGAATTGAAAGCAAAGGGAACCTTGGCACGATCTTCTCGTTTGCATAGGTGGGAGCCCACTAATGCAGACGAGATCATGGTTCTCTTTGCAATATTTCAATTTATGGCCATCGATTCGCGTACATCACAGGACGAGTATTGGAAGAAAGGTGTCCTAGGTATGCCAGTATTTAGGACCCTGATGTCCTATAATCGTTTCATTTTGTTGAACAAATTTCTCCATTTCGTGGACAATTCTGACCCAGGTCGGGATATGCCTCGGGATGGGGCAATAGGTTCAACAAAAGTGTTGTCGCGAAGACTTCTCAAACTGGCCCCTATAATTGCGCATTTAGGAAACAAATTTGATTCGCTGTATCAGCTAAAACCTCATCTGTCAATTGACGAATCGCTCACCTTATTCAAGGGTCGCCTGTCTTGGGTGCAGACAATTAGATCCAAGGCAGCGCGATTCGGGATAAAATCTTACGAGCTTTGCGAATCGGACACCGGATATATGGCTCGGTTCCAAATTTATACCGGTAAGACAGATGAGGTTTTATCAGATACGCAAATCAGTGCTGATCTGGGACTGAAGAGTACGAAGACGGTCCTTGAGCTATTGCAAGGCCTAGAACATCGGGGTCATTGTGTCACGATGGATAATTTTTACAATTGTCCATCGTTGGCACGATACCTCAAGAGTTTAGGCTTTGATTGCTTAGGGACTCTTCGTACGAATCGTCGGTATGTGCCCAATGAGATCGCGAAATTGCCCGCAAACGTGCCAAAGGGGACTATTGTATCTCGCCATTCTGGAGATGTTTCAATCGTGTCGTGGAAGGACTCCAGATTGGTGAGTATAATATCCACTTACCACAATGCGGACACTTACGTCGGATCGAGGGCTGGTAAGAGAGTTGTTAAGCCTGTGTGTGTGAGAGATTACAATAAATACATGGGGGGAATTGATCTGAAAGATCAAAAACTCTCCATGTATTTGTTAGAGCGCAAGAGGGGAGTGAAATGGTATATGAAATTATTTAAACGATTGATGAATGTAAGTATTTTAAACAGTATGATAATGTATGGGTGCTCTCGGGAACAACGTGGACAATTGCCAATGACGCATCGTGAGTTCCGCTATGCACTTGCTGAATCTCTGATTGAGAGACATCAGTCTTCTCAAAAAGAGGTTCAGCAACCTGTTGGGGAGCTTACAAGGCTGAGGCGTGATATTGTCCACGACCCGTCTTACCATCCCGGGGGCAAGAATAAAAGGAGATGTCGTGTATGTTATGCGAGGACGAAAACCAATAAAAATTCTCATTTCCGCTGTGTCCCTTGCGACGTCTTCTTGTGTCTTGGCAATTGCTGGAAGGACTGGCACACACTCGAGGAGTTGCAGACACAAGAAGAACGTGGGCGAAAGAGACGCCGTGATGAGTGAGAATTTTTATTGGTCATGGAAGATAATGAAAGGAATGATCAGCACTGTTTCCTAAATGCCAATTATAGTTCGTCATCCATAGCTTTTTCAACATGCTTCTAAGATATTGACTTTTTTAGAAAAAAACCGTATTGACATTTTATGAATTTATTGCTAGGTATTAGATTATATTTCTTAGGTGATATGTCTCTCTAATTTTTAAATTGTACTCAAGGTATAAACGTTTTCATTGAATGTCTTTATGTACCTACAGAGTCACTTGTAAGCTTCTAGAAACAAAAAATATTTGTTTTTGAGCAAATAACGTTGAAGTTATACCAAATTACGTACAAGTAACGTCAATAACTCTATAATAAATATTTTAGGTGGTCACATGTTTATGGGTGTCAGTACTTTTTGTCTATACGATACATTCTGGTCCATTCTACGGGTGACAGATGGATTCGTCGATGGACAAGATTATTTATTTTTATTCAATTGTCTATATAATATAGTGTTTCATATTCAAAATAAAATATGTTAGTATATTCTGTAATGGTAGACGTGTTTATTTAGGTTGCCTAATGATAAGCATAATACATTGAAATTATATAAATTGGCATAATGATATTGACACATTATATTCTATATTACCTATATTATAATTCTATATAAATAATAAGCCACAATAACTTCAAGCAGTGATGGCAGCCAGGAGTATCCTTTTAGCCAACCCTGTGCATAACATACTAACCTAACCTAACCGAAGATAGTCAACATTATGCGAATTTGGATAAATACGCCCAATTGACAAACTGAACACACTGAAGCTCGACATGGCGCTGGTGCGAAAAATATTCACTTAATCATGTTTAATTTTAGCATTACAGTCTGTTATGCCAAAACTAAACATGGTTAGGTAAATATTTCTCAATATTTATTCATAAACTTGGCAAGCAAGTAGACGGAACTCTGAATTTTAGCATAACATACCTTTATGCTAAAATTAAATATGGTTAAGTAAATGTTTTTCAATAATTCTTCATAAAGTTGACAAGTAGGTTGACGGAACTCTGCTTCGCAGTGCTCCTATCTTTAGGTGCAGCATTACAAGAAAACCTAACATAACCTAATGTCAAACTTTGGTGTGTCGCACAAGCATGCATTCGAACTATGGTGAGTCGCAGTCCAATTTTCTCGCACAAGCATCAATCGCACTTCCATTTATCGAGCTCATATGATACTCTGTCTCTTTTATAAAGATAAAGATAATTTTATTTGTAATAACATGAGTATACATACTCTACTATATTTATGACTCGTGATTATTAGGCGAATAAAATAAATATTATGCTTCAAAAATATTACGAGGAAATACATTAGACCAAATTATAGATATACTAAACTTTTCATTATGCCAAAACGGTATTATGCCGAAGTCTTATTGTGCTTATAAAATTCAGGCGAGAACTTTATGCCAAATGAAATTATGCCTTAAAATGTTATGCCAACAGGAGGATTGCCATTTATATAAAGTATACTTTATAAATAAATTATTTAAAAGTAATTTAAAATAAACAAAAATGTATAATATACATATGTTGTTTTATTACATTTTCGCCCAACTGTTTCATTTTTACTTGTGACTAGGTCAGCTTTCGAACACGTGCATAAATCATGCATCCAAATATATGAAGACTATCATAACTCAAAGAGCTATAATA